>OX336390.1:536052106-537372820 GCA_946902985.2 Meconema thalassinum | reverse complement strand
TAATCGCCTCATAATAAACTATAAAAAGACAGTATGTCTAAATTTCCACACTATACAGAATAGGAATCCTGCGATGCCCAATATAACATTAAATGGTCATCAAATAGAAAATAAATCAGAAACAAAGTTTTTAGGACTATGGATACAACAAGACTTGAAATGGAATAAACATATACAATATCTGAATACTAAACTGAACTCGATGTGCTTTGCGTTACGTATTTTGAAAACCTGCACTAGCATGCACACATTAAGAAATACTTATTTTGCTTATTTCCATGCATACTTAAGATATGGGATCATATTTTGGGGTATGTCGCCAGATGTACTAAGCACGTTTAGGATACAAAAGAGAGCGATTAGAATTATGGCAAATGTAAACTCGAGAGAATCATGTAGACCTCTGTTTAAAGATTTAAACATTCTCCCACTGCCCTGCATATATATCTTTGAAAGTATTATGTTTTTTAAAAAGAATTTAATGAATAAAGATGTTTTTCTTAAAACAAACAATGATGTTCATAGGCATAACACAAGACAAAATCAAAACATTCATATTTCACACACACACACAAGCATATATCAAAAAGGAACTTTTCACACTGGAGTTAAATTATACAATAAACTACCCCAGTATATAAAACTGGCCCCAAAAATAAAAACCTTTGATAGAATGTTGAAAGCTTATCTGCAGTGCCATTGTTTTTACTCAGTAGTTGAATATTTTAGCGTATAGGAGTGATGGAATCTATAACTATAATTTACTTTTTTAATTTAATTTTAATACCTAGCTGTATGTATAGAATTATTTATAGAATTAAGTTTTCATATTATGATAATAGAGTGAGGTGTAAATAGTTGTGCAATAAGATTGTATCTATTAAGATTTGCTATTATAATAAGTTATAAATAGTTATAATCTTAGTAATATATACCTGTTAGTTCTTTTATTTTATGCATGTAAATTCTGACGTGTCCTATATCAAAAATGTATTGAATGCATGTATTTGATCAAATGGAATTAATAAAAATCTATCTATCTATCTACAGACAGAAGACCTGCGACGTAAAGCCAGCGAAGGTTATTCAGTTTAAAAACAGCTGTTACGATGGGCGCGCTGGTAAGATTGAAGTTACTTGAATAATTAATTAAATAATTAATTATTGGCTGCTTGGTAGGGAGAAGGGATGAGTTTAACTTGTATTAAAACTCGGGGGGCGACAGGAATTGCTTGATTTGGATGGTTAAAAGGTGGATTTGGTGTTGAATATTTGAATGGTAGCGGAATCACTCATTCTACAGTGCCCACGGGGAGGCAAATTAGGCCTATATGACTCGTAGTGGAATAGCTCGAATATCGAAGAACTTAGCGATTACGAGGTGTATGCTTGGCGGAAAGGCTGGCTGATCTTCAGTTTGACATCAATTCACGATATAAGTCGGAGCTTGGAACAGTGGCGTCTGGTTTGCGTGGATGCTAGTCTCGGAATGATAAAAGTAGCACAGCTTCGGTGTGTTATTTATTTGTTTATGTACCGTATTTCTCTATTTGAATGTCCTCGGCGTTGACTCAGGATCGACATTTACATTATATTGCGCATAATAGTACCGAAATAATGTCCAAAGTGTAGCCCTGTGTAAATTTGAATCAGCTGATCTACATCACCCATAAAAACTGATGCTTGATAATATGCAAATGACACCAAAAAATCCAGTGGAACACACAAATTAGATCACGTGTATCGCACAGTTATACATATATACAATTAAAAATAACACTGTCATTACTTTAGAGACCATATTTACTGATTATAACCGAAAAATAAAAAGTGTTCCATATCAAACGCGTGTTATTGAGTATTTTAAACCCTACTTATTCAGACCGACCGCAGCGCCCCAAGTGTTAGTTTGAGTTGCCAATAATGCAATTCAAGTTGACTACAGTAACTGTAAATAAGTATTAATTTTTAATGTTCTTAGCTTTCTAACGTAAATACCCGGGAATTTATTTAGTCAATAAAAAAGTCATGTTGATGGGTGGGGACAGCCTTATTATGCAGTGTTATTTTCACATTTCATGATATGCCTAGGCTACTTCTTACTCCTCATTTCTTAGCCTACTCACACTTCCGTTCATTATCTTGTGTTCCAAGAAGAATTCAATACCGGTACTGTAAGTCATGTGCTGAGGAATCTCTTTTCATTACCGGTACCTTTATTAGTTCCACGTCTTTGTGTGGCTATTATAGGAGCAACAGGTAGCTTTCAGATTCAACAAATAGACTATACATTTACTGGTAGATTGTTTTGTTTAGCCTACAGATGGCCTAAAAATAAGTAAAGCAAAGCTGAAATACAAGCTCAGGGCTTACAGTAAGTAAACCGGCCAACCACTCTTCTTACAGAGGCCTGCTTCTTTAATCCTAGAAGCCAAGGTCACACCCAGATCTCCATTCGGAGATCCTAAAGTCATCATATTATAGTTTTGGACTGGGTTTTGATTCTTGGTTAATGCATGTTAGAATTTCAGAGTTGCATCCAGTGGTTCAAATTCCAAATATAAAAAAGAAACGTTCTGTGGCTTATGATCACGAGAGCCACGCGAAGCTACAAGTTTACTTTGCTTTCTGTCGCTAGTGAATGTAATAAAGTAATATAACTGGTAAATAACACTATGTGCAATGGTGTCGCCAATCAATCAAGTAAAACGCTCAGTCCTAAACTTGCTCTAACCATAGCTTAACACCAATCAGACCTAACTTTAACCTCGTCACGACTAATAAGTTGCCATCTATCCGCACCGCACTTTTTACTTGTCAGTGGTATGTCAACTCCTTATTCTTCCCATTCTGCAGAAATGGAGATAATGTAGGATGAGTTTTCCATGCGATGGATGGTTTTTACACCTGGATGAGAGAAGTGTTAGGCTCATAATGCTGCGTGGCTTTTGGAGAGGCCTGGGGCAGATCTTTCCAGTTGGTACCTGTAAGCGACATGTACATCATAGTGGAATTAATACTGGTCATTAGGGGGCCTAACTATATGCCATAGCTTCAGTTACTAGGCCTACGTCAAGAGTTAACAAAGGGCTATCGTGGTGTAATCAGTTCACACTCTGCGCAGAGTGCTGGGATTCAGTTTCAAGTCGTAACAGCAGTCTTATTTTAAACACTAAAGTTTCAAAGTACTGTATGTATAATTTTATTAATGCAGCCAATGGCCATATACTTTTCTTTTCAGGACGGGTCAGGGAAGGGATATAGCAGGGAAATTGGCCGTGGAATTATTGAAAGGAACCGTCCCGGCATTTGCCTGGTAGTGAAAATGGTAAACCACGAAAACCATTTTCAGGACGGTAGAGATGGGATTCGAACTCACGCTCTCCCAATGCCAGCGAGGCACGAGGTAGCACATTAGCGCTCTCGGCCACCAAGGCCGGTTCAAAGTATGTATGCCTCATGGTAAGCTATAATCTGGAGTCATTTATATAACCATATTTTTTGACATACCGGTACTGTATATATTATTATAGTTCCAATTAGGACCTCTTTGGTCTATGACCCGTGTACTTGTGTGTGCATGGTATTTGATAATCAGTGTTGTGGTGAATGTAATGTAATTGTTATTTAAGGGGCGGAACTTCGAGGTCATCTGCCCCTAGAGTGTTGTGGTGACTAGCAGTGTTTGTAACTTGAACAGTACTCAAAAAAGGTTTTGCATATTGCGATTTAGTGTTTTGCTATGTGTACTATCCTACCAGCGAATTGTTACCGGTGGCGGAAATCGGAATTAATGCGCTACGCCCAGCCACACGCCTGCGATAGTCGTGCAGTTGTTGCCAGCGAAACCTCATCGCATGTCATTTGTGTGCATGATTCGTGCTGGATCGTGCGCTGTGCGGTGTGTTCTTATTGTACGACTGTGCATGCGTTCCCCCTCTTGCCAGCAACCGCTCGCGGCAGCCATAACGAGGCGAGCTAACGTAATGTATACACAACAGCCCCGCTCCACGTCTAGTGGTAACAATTCCCTGTTGTTTTTTTCGTGTAGCCTCCTGAGAGGCCGAGTGCAGGTCTTTCTAGTCGACGCCCGTGGGCGACCTGCGCGTCGGGATGAGAGATGGAATGGATGAAGGTGAATGAAACTGGGCAAGGATGTGGAAGGAAGCGGCCGTGGCCTGTCAGAAGGTACTGTCCCAGCATTTGCCTGGTGTTGAAAATGGGAAACCACGGAAAACCATTTCAAGGACAGCCGACGGTGGGGCTCGAACCCACGCGTCGACCGAGTCAGCAGAGAGCTTGGCCCCTTGGCCTAACGCTGCGCTTTAGCTCGTGTAGCCACTACTGTCGGTAATTCCCTGGTAAGGTAGTATGTAATGACATACAAAGAAAAACAACACACAATATGCTGTGCAAAAGAGACAAACACTAAAAGCATAACAAAAGTGGCAATCTTTTTCATGTTGGGGCATATCAATACCATGTATGGCCACCACGAGCCTTAAGGCATGCTTGCCGACAAAGAGGCATACCGTACTGAGAACCAAGGAACCAACCTGGTTTGGGGCAGATTATCCCACTCTTGGAAAGCAGCTTCAATCAGTTGCTGAATGTTTGTTTGTTTGATAGTTAGAGGATTGGGACAGTGCGAAACTGCACTCTTAATCTTTTCCCATGCATGTTCGATACTGTTCATGTCCGCAGAATATGCAGGCCACTCCATTCTCCGTATGCCTTGCATCTGAAGGAACTGATTGACCACCCTAGCTCGATGGGCATTATCGTATACTAGTGTAAAGCCCTCGCCCATTGTGGCAGCGAATCCTGTAACGACAGGTTTGAGGATGTTGTCTCTGTATACCAGACCAGTCATGTTACCGTGGATAGGAATTAGAGGCGTACGTCGACCAAACATGATCCCACCACAAAACATGACTGAATTTATTGCTGTTGGAGGCGTTCCTGGATGAAGAGCTTGTGAAATCTCTCACCCACCCGTTGCCACACTCGATTGCTCCTGTTGTATGTGTTTCTTCTCACGCCCAAGTACACAGGGCTGACGACCATGATGTACAACCTCCTACATGAAACAACAAGCATTAGCATAGCCACCTGGCTATGGCTTCATGAGAAAGTGACGGCAGAGGATTCCAATCTTCGTGCTCCAATAGAGGAACCGTTTGACTATGGTATGATAATGCACCGGATGTTACAGCCATTCCAATAGACTAAGAGGCACTAAGGAGCAATCTGGCCACCATGTTAGACAACTTCTGTACATCGACTGCAATCTGTTGTTTCATTTCAGGTGCCTGGACATCGTGGTCATTTAGCCCCGTGTACTTGGGCGAGTGTGGAATTTTGACTGATAACCTGTGTTATTGTGATGCCTGTCTTAGTATGTGTATTTGCAATTCCGGTGAGGATTGGTAAGGAGGCGGCATTGGCTTTAACTTAGGAACCATCACAGCATTTGCCTGCAGTAGAAGTGGGAAATCTCGGAAGACCACTTCCAAGATGGCTGAGGTGGGAATCAAACCCTCCTCTTCTCAGTTGTGCCTCACGAGACTGAGTGTGCCCTGTTGCAGCCCTCAGACCAGAATTACATTTCTTGGCAGAGCCGGGAACCAAACCCAGACCTCTGGGGCAACAGCCAAGAATGGTAGTCACTACGCCACAAGGTGGTCCATGACTGCAACCTGGATCCGCTGTAAATATTCTCAGAATTGCCCGGTAACTTTACACATAGTATGGATAGTTATTGTTGTTTAAGGGGCGGAACAGCAAGGTCATCTGTCCCTCTTAACACAAAATAATACAAATTTTAGTTGAATTAAAATGTATAGGTGGATGCCTAATATTAATAAAACAAACAAAAATAATATGTATGGAATAAAAATTCAGAAAAGAAAAAGTTCTTTGAGCAAATGCACATACAGGTACAGTATTTTTCTCACCAAGATACGATGAACTATATTATTAGTAGGGCCATGATTCATATGCAAGATATGTTTACGTAACAGTAATAATGTGTGAGTCCTCCAGAGAGACTCGTGCGGGTATTTTTAAAGTTAACACCCATATACTGTACATTCTAAGAAGACTATTGAAACCGTAGTCTCCGAACTACCACCGCTTCACTGCTGCGGTCGAGTATACTCGATCTGCCTCAAGCGGTCCGTCAGTGCTGCGATCGAGTATACTCGATATGCTTTGTAAATGTCGTGTATTCTTACGCCATCTGTTAGCTACATTTTCAACCACTTAGTTCCTTAAATACACACTTGTAACGTAGCGGGAAAAATGTTTTTCTTTCGTCATACAGTTATAAACATCGTGTATGAGTAATGGCTGCATCTAGCGCGCGCATTATGCGTCCGGAGCAAATTCTTACGCTTTTAGAGGAGATTGAGTCTGATGTGGATTTCGATAGTGTCGGAAGTGACGATGGGGATATTAGGGAACTGTTTGGAAGTGACAGTGATAGTGATAATGTTGAAGATATTCCGATAGAGAGGGGAAGAAATGAACCTGACCTAGGCCTACCCACGTGGTCCGAGGACGAGTTCGCGCCAAACGGGCATGCATTCCAAGTGCCAAACCCAGGTATGTCAAATACTAATTTGACCCCTGAATCCCAGAAAATAGATTATTTCGAGTTATTTGTCAATGAAGAGGTGTTGACAAAGGTAGCGGACGAATCAAACAAGTTTCATAAACACACTGTTGACGCTAAGCCACCCAGTCAACATTCCAGGCTCAGGAAATGGCTTGATACCAATTATTAGAATGTTTAGAAGCGTAAACTTTATCTTTGCACATATTTAGTGTTCAATTATTAGTATAGATAAATTGTATAGCCTATTTAGTTGAAGGTAGGCTTTTTTTTTCGCGAAAGTTTAGGTAGGCCTATAGAATTATTTTAGATATTTCTGTTTGAGGTAATATTGGATTCGGGTGTTTATTTAGTGATATCGTGTGTTTAATTTAATGTTTCTGTTGGGAAGTGTGTGTGTATGGGATGTATATAGTGCGTGCATTTAGTGAGCATAATCTACGGTGTAAATTACATTTTTTTCTCTACTGGACAAACTTTTACCAACTTATGTGGAATCGAACCCTGGATCCCAAACATCAACCGTGGCCAATACTTTATGAACACACTGGTGAGTAAATTACTTTAAATTATTTTCAGTTACCACTTGTATTTTATGTTCAAATTGGTGAACTTCTGTGTGAAAGTGGTTGCCTAAAATAATCCAGCACAGAGGGTGCGCTAACACTGTAACAATTCAGCAGCGAACGAAACAAACAAACAAACCCCGTGGCACTGCAGTCCATGAAGGGCCTAGGCCTACCAAGCGATCGCCACCCAGCCATTTGGCCTGCAGATTATGTGGTGACGCGTGGTGTGCGCCTCGGGTCCCCTCGGCCGTTAATCTTGGTCTCCGTGAGCGTGGCGCTGCCTCATTGTCAGACAGCTATTCAATTGTCCTTGCGAGGCTGTGTACACCCAGTTCCAGCCCTCACGCCGGTTTCTGAAATCCCTGACGGAGCCTGGAATCGAACCCGAGGTCTCCTGGTGCGAGGCAGACGCGCTATCCCAACACCACCCGAGCTATATTACTCCATTTAATAGGGCATGCAAAATAATTTGAAGATGGAATGTTTGGTGCATGGAGCATTCTGGGAGGGGGGAAGGGGAATTAGAAACCATAGAAATTCACTTCTATTATGACCAAGAGGTGGATTAGAATCCATCCCTTTTCACTTAGATCACCTCGTGGTGTAGCAACTAGCATTCTGGTCTGAGGGCTGGAACGGGGTACACTCAGCTTTGTGAGGCAAAACTGAGAAGAGGTGATTTTGATTCCAATCTCGGCCATCTTGTAAGTGGTTTTCCTTGGTTTCCCACTTCTACTGCAGGTAAATGCCTAGACGGTAGGCTACCCTAACGTAAGGCCATAGTCGTCTCCTTCCCCATCCTCACCTAAAATTATAAATGCACACACTAATACAGGCATCACAATAAGGCAGTTTATGAGACAAATGATACACACATCCAAGTACACGTGACTACAGGCCAAAATTTAAATTCTCCTTGGCAAAACCAGGATTCAAAACTTGGCCAACCAGTTAGAAGGCAGCTATGCTTACTTCTAGACCATGGCAGTAGCTGTGGAAACAATGGGATTATATGTTTGGCTATTTTTATTTCTTGGATATGAATATTTCTTTTATCCCCTTACTTCACTCCCAAAGTCTTTTTCATACTAATTGACAGTGTCATGGAGCCCTTTCGTTCTAGAGAAAAGGATCATCCATGCAGCCTCAACGTTGATGGAAAGTAGAAGAGGCTAAGAAAGGAATGGGGAAGTGGCTGTGGTCAATGGGAAAGCCACCATCTCAGCATTTTGAGATGAGAAACAAGGAAGCTAACTTGAAATGACAGGTGAATGGACATGAACCAACTTATTTCACAAACCAGGTCTTCAGTGTGGTGATGTGATTTGCAGTTAATGTTGTACAACATCCTTAGGTCTCAAACCCCAATCCTTCCATTTTCTAACGGGATGGGATAACCCAGAACTAATGGATCGTTGCACCTGTCTAAAACCATGGAGGATTATGATAAGTCCTTTGGCTGTCCAACAATAAAATTGTAAGTTATTTTGATTTAGAAGTTATTGCTTTATGAGATTACTTCCAAATCCTTTGTTGTAATGCAATAAACAAACATTCCTGATATCGCCATGATCTCAGATCACTGATTTGATTTCTGATAGAGAGAGTCAGTTTTTTGAAATATTGAATTAATGAACTGCTTCAGACCTGTCTATCACATTTGTTGACAACAAGACAAAAATATAGCTATCAGTCACAGAAGCTGCAGATTATCTGATATGAATTCTAGTTTCTCTACTAAAAGGTAGCGATAAACAATATGTTGGTTTTTGGTGTAAAGATTTGCCTAGGTAGCTCCACTCAAAAATTGCACATTACTTTTCTAAGTAGGTAGCTAAAACCTTGCAGGTATAGTATTATTAAATTTATTTCGTGTTAGACCAACTTAAATGTTACTGTATTTAGGAAGTTAAATTTGCTCCTCAATGACAATGCCAGAGCATTAAAAATCACTATTGAGAAAACCTCTTTATGATTAAACACTCGCTACCATATTTTATATACTGTAGGCTTCTAGGCCAAGCCACTTCAGGATATAGTCACAAAATTGGTGAGCTTCACCTCTGAAAATTGAAAACAGGAAAAAATCATGTTTCTTAAAAAAAAAGTCAAATGTTTCCATGAAAATTTATCAGAATACCCAAACATTTGCAGAAAAATATGCCTGTTTGAGTTGGAATATTTAGGCTTTCATGGCCAGAAAATAAATTACTGCAAATTCTTCTAGGTATGGTACTATGGATATGATGGGGCACAGACATGGCATAATACCTAGAAGAATTCACTGTAATATTTGTACCGGTACGAGTTGTTTCTACATAAACCATGTAAACAAGTAAGTAATACTGTAATGCAGAAAAAATGTGCGATTGCAAGCAGAAGTTTGTTCTTGACACTTTTCATTCTCTCTGTGGAGTTACTTCAGGAAGAATATAGTGGTCGAAACCAGATCCAGTTTCATTCATCTCTAATTAACTCTGATGAGTATAATATTTCTTGAATTGTAATCTTCTGTAAATCTTTCTGCCTAATCAACCCTTAAATGAATAAATAATGTGCAAATAGTAGGACATGTTCTGGATATTAATTACATCCTTCATCAACCATTACAATTTTAGTATGTCATTATAAAGACACCACTCAGTCCTTCACACATCCTTAAAAAGAAAGGAGACAACTTTTCCTAGCATCACTTCACAATCCATATGATTCCTGACCCCCACATAAATATGAATAATCAAGGGTAGAAATTAAAATTGATGCACATTCTGAAATTTATACCGTACCACATACTATGACAAGTGTAGCAAGCACAATGCCTATGTAACATTGTCATAGAGGTACTGGATACTTGTGATAAACATTTATACCAAATTCTACACCTTTAGCTTGTATCACATGAAACCTTGGCCATGTTTACAGCTAGTATTAAACAGATTATTCTGCAATGATGAGAATCAAGTCCTTACCCAACAATAGAATAGGATGTGAGGTGCAACTTGACATTATCTGAGGAATTTCCGACATCCCTGAACAGGTTTGAACAATGTGGCTTAATGTAAAGATTGAAATCTGTTGCTATGACTTAAGATAACTGTAAATTTTAAAACCATTGAGCTTTAAAATGGTATATGAAACTCAAATTTAATCAAATGTTTGGATAGGCAGTAGGCTATTTTCATGTAGATTTATATAGCCTATATTTATGACCAATACATTACATTTCCGCGAGACCACTTCGTGGTGCAGCAGATAGCTTTCTTGGCTGTCACCCCCGTAGGTCTGGGTTTGACTCCCGGCTTTGCCAAGAAATTTTGATTCTGGCCTTAGGGCTGGAATGGGGTACAGTCAGCCTCGTGAGGCAAAACTGAGAAGAGGAGGGTTCGATTCCCACCTCGGCCATCCTGGAAGTGGTTTCCCTACTCAAGGCAAATGCTGGGTTGGTTGTTAACTTAAGGACACAGCCACCTCCTTCCCAATCCTATCCCCAATTTACAAATACACACAGCCACCACAGTAACACAGGTTATCACACAATATGCCCACCCAATTTCTCAATTCCCGAGTGATAGTGTACGGCTTGTTGACACCCAGAGTTTGGTGTTACAGCTCCTCACTTATGCAAGGCTCCACTCTTGTATGATTATTATGTATTCATTTGCAAATAACATGGACCAATACGGTATTGCTTTAGTGGCACCATGTTCTGCATGTGACATAGTGAAGAAAAATCATCCCTAGGATCGTTGATGAAAGTATAGAAGTATCCAGGAATTTGATTAGTGTGTATCGAAGATACTGTTGTTGTTGCTTATTTTAAGGGCTGAGACATCGTGGTCATATATCCCCGTGTATTTGGGCGTGTGTGGAATCAGAGGGAGGTATCACTTGAGAAGAAATTGGGTGGGCTTATCATTTACATGGATTGGCAAACTTTTAGTGGTCTCACAGAATTAAATAAAATTAAGGGCATTGTGATATGTCTATGAGGTAGGAACACCAAGGTTAACAGCCCTGGTTTTTAAGTCACACAGCCTTAATGCCATGCCGAGCGTAGTGAGGGGGTTGCTAACCTCAATAGTTTGTCTCTGAAAGCAACACTATTTACAATTCTGAGGGGCTGGAGTACCTTCAGTCATTTTCAACAATCATGGGATTGTAGCTTTGGGTACACGACAATCCAAACTTCTCCAGAACTCTTCAGGAATAGCACCAAGTTCCATAGGTGAGGGAGCAAATGTTAAATCTGATTTGCATTGTAGCTTGTAATTAAAGCACTTCATTCACTGTAAAGGGCTGCAGCTTAACAAATTACATTTAATAAAACATATCAACTAACTTCAGTCAGGAAACCATTTGCCTCCGAGGCTAAGTGGGGTTAGAAAACGGGCACTTTAAAGGAGACAATAGCTTCTCTAGGGTGGAGATTTAATGTTTGTTGTGCATTATTACCTAATCTCATCCTAGCACTGCCCTCCTTGTGGTTTAAAACATTTCCTTTGAGAAATAAAGGCTACATACCCTATATATTGACGTGTAGATTTTCCACGTATGCCAGTAAATCCTCCTGATTACAGGCCTTTATCCAGTCATTATATCTGGATTAGGAATGAGGAATTTGTGAATTAATGGATAGGTGTTTGAGGGACTGGCATCTCATGGGTATTAAAACCAGAATTATTCGATGAAACGTGTGTTATTTGTATTTACCGCTCCAATGCACGAGGAAACCGGAATGCTGTTATGTCCAGTGTGACAAGAGCTGAGCAAAAAATTACCGCACAGATGTTGGTTTCCCACATTTCTGCCATTGGTTAAAATGCAAAATTATATTTCTGAGTGGATTTTAATAATTACAAACAATGTTTTCTTCAGACAAATTCGACAGGCCGCACTCAATGAATACGGGTAGACTGCACTCTCGCGGATACATGGTGAACCGTCGCCGCCATGCGTGCGTGCGGTGCTTCCGGAACCGGCCGATTCAAAACCATGACGAAAAAATTACATGGTAAAGGCCTGATGTGTCCTTACTGTATTGATATCTATACTGTGGTCTATGTCGACACATTAGGGTACAAATAACACAAGTGTCTCGCGATCATGTGAATGCGGCTGCTCCGCAAGGAAAATATATGTCAGAGAGAGAGTGTACCATATCGTTACTTCCAGCAGGCTTCCGTCTCAGATATCTTCTTTGCTCCACCGCCATTGGGATGAATTTTGAACCGTCGTGAACAATGTGAATGTATTTGCAGTTAATATTTTCCCTTTTAATTTTATGGATTAATATAATTGTGAATTATGTTGATAGTTATCATTTGTTTTCACTTCTAGGTATGTGAATTAAAACAATCGAGACGGGGATTGGTCCCTGTGTGATAATTCAAGATAGTATTTTGTATTAACCTATAAGATAGCTTCGTAATGTTTGCATTTTAGTATGGTTTATTGGGATGGCAATTTGGCTGCAATAAAGTTATTATTATATTGGGACGAACTAGCGTTATTTCTGACACAGCATGTGACGAATCCTGCATTATTTTGATGAGAAATTTAATCACTGGTTATTTTACAGAAAGGAAGTTATATCAAGAGTTTCTACAACCTGGCTATCTCCTTCAGGTCTAGCTGCCGGGAAATAATCCTCCACACAGGTCCGAATTCAACCAAAGGAGACGAGGATTGAACCCAATCGGAGCGTGTCCCCACTTTCTGACTGCCTCAGGTAGAGTATTTTAGTATTAATATTTGTTGTCTGAGTGTGTCCTCCGATTTCTGATTGCCTCATACATAGTAGTTTTTTGGGAAAAACCGACGGTAGGATTTAGACTAGTCCGTAGCTTGGACAAAGTGCTAGGAAGGATGGGATGTGAAGATACCAACACAAAATAATTTATTACTAGTTGAGAAGGCGAGAACATGCCTTGTGACACAACTATGGAATATGGATAATACATGATTTTCATACCGTTCAATGGGACAATACCAATTGAAATTGATGTTTATTATCACTAGTGCGATGGAAATATGTTCTAAATTATGTTAAGGTAACTGTACCGGTTTTCGTCATTGAACCAGTAGTCGTCACTCTCGTAAATAAGTACCTAGGTACATATAAGGTAAATGTACCAATGGTCGTCATGTTAAGACATATTTAGTCAAGAAAATATATATACCTTATACATTCTGGTAAATTTAATCAACAAAAGCACTGTACCTAACCTCAAACTCGACTCAAACACTGCGAAACTCTCAATAACAAAAATATTCGTTTTTGAAAAAAATTACGTATTTTTTTAGAAAGTGCGTTTTTGCCCTAGTCCTCGGCACGATGTATTTGGATTTTTCCTATATTCGTCACCCGTTTGCACCTATTGCCGTCACATTGTTAGTTTTCCCTGTCTGCTATTTATAATGCATTTCTGTCAATTGTTGCGTAAGACACCGATTTATCGACTTGGAGACTTACCTGTACATATACGAATAAGACAGTACCAGTAATTATGTTTTTTATTTAAATAAAAAATGAAATTTAAAAAAAGACGGCATCGGGAAGCGGGAATGGTGGGTAGAAGACATACGGGCATGAAAATATCCTAATTCTGCTCTAAACACGTTTATTATAAGTTATTTTTGTATTGGGCCGATAACCTAGTTGTTAGGACCCTTAAAACAACAATTATCATCATTAATATTATTATTTTTGTATTAACTTAAAGTGCAATATTAATAATAATAATTGAAATTCGAGCAATATAACCACAAGAACATGTATTGATATAGGCTTCCCCGACCGGTGTTCAAGAGCGAATGGTCATTTTCCGGGCTGTTTTGCCGTGTTTTTTATTTTATTTTACGGGGGATGGGAGGCGAAGTTACATAAAACGTGAAACCAGACCATGGCATAACATAACGTCTGCGTTGAACAATCGCCGAGGGTCTGACAAGATGGACTGTAAGTCGTTTTCCACCAAATAACAGTAGGTTTTAATTTGACTAGCGGACCCGTGTGAGAAATCTCACATGTTCATAAACCACACTTCCCCCAATAAGTTTATAATGAGACACTTAAGGGGAAAGGTTATACACACATCAAAAAAAGTTTTGCATCACCTCGGTTCCCAGATCTCCGGCATATAGACGTTGACTGTGTATATTGTATCCAAGATACAGTCCCTTTGACTGTTCATAGATGTCACTAAAACTGCTCAAAGATGTAAACGACCATGCATGAGCAGGGCCTATTAGACGGAGGGGGTATGACAGCCGATCAGTTCCAGTCATTCCACCAGGACGAAGGTACGCTGCTCATGTTGTCTGTAGTTCTACCATGCCTAGAAGGTCAATACCGCAGTTCGATCGCGTCCGCATTGTTACTTTGTGTCAAGAAGGGCTCTCAACAAGGGAAGTTTCCAGGAGTCTCAGAGTGAACCAAAGCGATGTTGTTCGGACATGGAGGAGGTACAGAGATACAGGAACTGTCGATGACAGGCCTCGCTCAGGCCGCCCAAGGGCTACTACTGTAGTGGATGACCGCTACTTACGGATTGCCGCTCGGAGGAACCCTGACAGCAATGCCACCATGTTGAATAATGCGTTTCGTTCAGCCACAGGACGTCGTGTTTCAACTCAAACTGTGCGCAATAGGCTGCATGATGCGCAACTTCACTCCCGACGTCCATGGCGAGGTCCAGCTTTGCAACCCCGACACCATGCAGCGCGGTACAGATGGGCCCAACAACATGCTGAATGGACCCAACGGAATTGGCATCAAGTTCTCTTCACCGATGAGTGTCGCATATGCCTTCAACCAGACAATCGTCGGAGACGTGTTTGGAGGCACCCTGGTCAGGCTGAACGTCTTAGACACACTGTCCAGCGAGTGCAGCAAGGTGGTGGTTCCCTGATGTTTTGGGGTGGCATTATGTGGGGCCGACGTACGCCACTGGTGGTCATGGAAGGCTCCGAAACGGCTTTACGATACCTGAATGACATCCTCCGACCCATAGTGCAACCATATCGGCAGAATATTGGAGAGGCATTTGTCTTCATGGACGACAATTCTCGACCTCATCGTGCACATCTTGTGAATGCGTTCCTTCAAGATAACGACATCGCTCGACTACAGTGGCCAGCATGTTCGCCAGACATGAACCCTATCGAACATGCCTGGGATATGTTGAAAAGGGCTGTTTATGGACGTCTTGACCCACCAACCACTCTGAGAGATTTACGCCGAATTGTCGTTGAGGAGTGGGACAATTTGGACCAACAGTGTCTTGATGAACTTGTGGATAGTATGCCACGACGAATACAGGCATGCATCAATGCAAGAGGACGTGCTACTGGGTATTAGAGGTAGTGGTGTGTACTGCAATCTGGACCACAAATGCTGAAAGTCTAGCTGTATGATGGTACAACATGCAATGTGTGGGTCTCATGAGCAATAAAACGAGCTGAAATGTTGTTTGTGTTGATCTCTATTCCCTTTGTATTTAAAGGTTCCGGAACTCTTGGAACCGAGGTGATGCAAAACTTTTTTTGATGTGTGTATTTTTATTTCAACCAAATGAAAAAAAAGGAAGGAAGCTTGTAGTTTAACGTGACCGTTAATCTTTAGATCATGAGCCACGGGACCTCCTTTTTACGTGGAATCCGAACCACAGGACATGGCATTTCACTTCGAAAATCTCACATGCATTGACCGGGAAACGAACCCGGACCGCCTTGGTGAGAGGCATACAGCTAGACCGCTGAGCCACCACGCCTCGAACCAAATGACTATAGAACACTATTTACATTTCAGGATAAAGGAAAGACTTCAGAATGTTAATATGACATGAAACAGGCGTCACAGCGGCCCGTGGACAGCAATTATGGAGCGTATTTTCCTACATAAACGGTGTCTGCAAATCGCACACTTCGTACAATTTTTTAAGTCATTTTTTTAAAGAAATTATAGATGTTTATGAAATTATAGTGCAATAAGTCACTGATAATGTCTATTCTCTTTCATTTGAATGCTCATTTGTCACGATCGGTCGCTTGTGAGCGCCGCAGGAGGGATGCATACTACTGAAATAATATATATGATGATCAGTAATATTGCAGCACGGTTTACTGTCAAATTTTGAGGGATTCGTGAAGACAGGCTTGGATTTCCTTTTAGGAAAGATTCACACCATTTCCTCCCTGGCCGCCCATCTTTGAAAGGACAGTCCCTCTTCAATTCTTTTGTGAGGCACTGGACACTATTTTGCAAATCGTCCTTCGTTACCGGGAACCCCGCTTTTCCTAGTGAGATAACCCGTTGAACTAACACCCTTTGTTAAAAAGGAACTTGGCCTCATCTTCCTCTCTCTAGTTTTTCCTTTAATTTTGTCCAAGAAAGCGTTTCTCGGAACACCATTCCTCTCCGCGGCCGTTGTAATACTCATGCCGTCCTCTTCAACGACCTTAATAGCAGCTTCAATTTGCTGAATATCGTAGGCTAATTGAGAAATGTGCGTTTCAACGTATTACTTGAAAGCAAAGATTTAGTCTTAGAATATATTTTTCATCTCAACTTAAAAAGAATCCCCTTTAGCTCACCTAAAAACCCTAGGCCTAGACCTACTGATAATAATAATGTTATTTGTTTTATATCCCTTTAAACTACTGTGGATTTTAGAGACCCCGAAGTGCCGGAATTTTGCCCCGAAGGGGAATCTATAACGTGCCAGTAAATCTACTGACATGGCTCCCTCGCATTTGCGCACCCTCAAATCCCAGATGACTACGCTTGGATTCGATCCTGCAACAGCAGGTAAGAACGTTACCGCTGAGCCACGCAGCCAGCGTAGACCTACGGCCGTCAAAGAGACAGATCTCCGTAATAACAGCACACTGTAAATGTTTATTGGTCCTGAAATGTTAACGCAAACTTTAACATTATCGTGCCCTAGTGTTCATCACGCATGTGCTCTAAAGATCGTCATTCGGCAGACCCGTGCTCTCTTATGTCGTCATGCTCAATGTGTAGTTGTATGTCGGGAGTTGATAGTTGGCAATCAGCATCGTGTAGTCGGCTGTCGCCAATTTTATCTTTGACTGCCAACTGCATATTTAAGAGCCAATCAGAAAAGATCACAAGCTGACGTCACTTTGTCGTTTTCCCGCTCGTCATCAGCTGTGTAGTTGACTAGTTGTATTCGCGGTATATTCTTCGCATAAGTTCGTTATTATATATTAATTATATAAAAAGATGATTGAATGACCTGACCTTGGGATAGAAGATCAACAGAGAGTTTATTTTGTATCTGACGGAGACCCTCGCTTGCCCACGCTCCGCGAGCCTGTCTCCTGCCACGCACTTTGTCGTTATGTGGCGCCCGCGCGGCACTGAGTCATTGAGTATAGGAATTTGTACTTACCTAGTTCACAGCTGGTGCTGAAAATGTTCGCCATTCACTGCTACACATTGCTGGCACCTTTTTTTTAATATAAAACTGGCATTTACTTTCTGAAGTTCCTCGGCATCGATTGACTGTATTTCAGCTGTAATATAGTCATTGAGCTGTCTGTTTGGAATTTCTGACGGAATTTCCGTTGTGTTTTCGCACTAGATTTCCTGTACTTTATGAAGGTATTATATATATGCACCTGTTACGTAATGAAAATTGCATTGGAACAGCACACTGAGCACTAAACACGTGAACAATTGACTAAACAGAACCTCGCACTGTTAAAGCTCTCAGCAGACTGCAAAGGAGGGAAACGTGTAGCGCCAAGAAGCGGATTACGGCCAATTGCTCGGCGGGAGACAAGCTCGCGCCGCGGGCGAGCGGGCAAGCGAGGGTCTCAGTCAGACACAAAATAAACTCTCTGTATTCATTGATCTTGTGAGGGAACGCCGTTGGCTGTGTGACATGATTGAGCCCAAGTATAAAGACAACCTCTTCAGAGATCAGACGTGAAGGCTCATTGCCGATGCAATGGGTTGGAAAGGTATGATCATTTATATAATAATGACTTTCATTATTTAATTTATCGACAAGAAAATTGACAACTTTCTCAAGGAATAAATGAAAGTTATTATTTAGGGCCTACGCCTAGCATTTTAACGACTGCGCATTCTGGGTGGCTAGGTTGTGAGCTACATACTGAAGCTATGGACTGTCGACTACCCACTACCGTCTGCCGACTACGCATTGTGGGTAGGCCTTATTAGATGGGTGGAGAGGGCTGCCCACACATCAGGTATAAGATACACCCCCACATAGCTAACGCGGCCCGCAGGCAAAACCACTGTATTGGACAAAACGAAGATTAGAATGATCAGCTTGAGGTGCGGCTTTGACCACGGGAAGTTAGCAGGGTACTGTCGACGACACATTGGGCTGTAATTGTTGTCAATAACCATTGATCTGGACGAGTTTAGCTGTAACCATTGTCAAAAACCATTGGATTAGACAAAACGAGGATTAGAATGGTCGGGATGAGGGCCTTGACCATGAGAAGCCAGCGGAGCACTGTTGACGACTCGTTACGCTGTAACCATTGATATGGACGAGTTAGGTTGTAACCATTGGATTGGACAAAACAAAGGTTAGAATGGTCAGATTGAAGGCCTTGACCGCGGGAAGCTAACGGAGCACTGTTGATACGTCAGGCTGAAACCAATGACCCAGAAGAGTTAGGCTGTAGCCAATGTCGAAAACCATTGCATTGGACAAAACAAAGGTTAGAATAGCCAGGTTGAGATGCCACCTTGACCGTGGGAAGCTAGCAGGGCACTGTTGACAACACGCTAGGCTGTAACCAATTTAACCATTGGAGTGGACACAACGAAGGATAGAATGGTCGGGTTGAGGTGCGGCCTTGACCTTGGGAAGCTAGTGGCGCACTGTTGACGAGACGTTAGGCTGTAACCATTGGATTGGGCAAAACTAAGGTTTCAATGGTCGGGTTGAGGTGCGGCCTAGGTCGCAGGAAGCTAGCGGGACACTGTTAACGACACGTTAGACTGTAATCATTGGGTTATATACAGAGGAGGAGTGAACTACATCCTTTCCACATGTATTTTGTAAATAGACCAAGAATCTGTTGTGCTCGTCGCAATTTTCATGTTCTGTCTATTGAAGCTCTTTCATTGGCATTCCAAGTTATAATCTTACCATGATATTTGAATGTCTCTACAACCTTTATTTTTTTATCACTATTTAGAATTATATGTGACGTGTTAACTCGAAAAGAGGCATAATTTCTGTTTTCTCAAAAGAAATTTTAACCCAACCTTTGCTGCTAATCATCCCAATCCTTCTACCTGGAATTTAGCTTCTTCGATACTATTTGCAAATAATGCTAAATCATCTGCAGATACAAGACAATTTATCCAAATATTTCTTCCAATCTTAATAGTCAGTGGACATACTTTATTGCATTCATGCATAATTTTCCCCAGCGGGGAGCGTGGTGGCACGGTGGCTTATTTATTTATTTATTTATTTATAAAATTGGACTTTTGTCTGTCAGTCATTTATAACACTCGAACGACTCAACAGCTTGCAGTAACCTTTTGTAAATGCCTATGATGATATCCTGGAATGAACTAAGTCTATAGAAACCATTCATACATATAAGGCTCTTAAGGGGGTCTCTGTATTGTTAACTTTTTTGTCACCTTCATTATGCTGTCATTTTAGTATGTACGTTTCTCTGTCGCTGGGTTTGATAATAATTAAACATCATTCATCACTCATCAGACCAGGGAGCATATAGAGGCAGAGACTTCATGATTGTTCTACCGGTCTCTTTTCAACATTTTTTTCCTGATTGCAGAATTTGTTGAGCGCTTCTTGTCAATAGGCAGCCAGTACGTCATTGTTTGTAGCATGAAAATTAGATGTGGTAATAAACTTTTTATTTTTATTTTCAGATACCAGTTGGGCAGTTTGTAATTTCCATTTCACATGTGACCTAACCCCTGTCTGGTGAGCTTGCGTTCCACTGAATAATGCGTGAGAAAATATTTTGTAATTTATGTACGGTATGAGATTTAAGTAATAAATTATTAACAAGACATGCCTTGCCTACAATTTTCCTTCCTTCCCTCTGAACAAGAACAAGCATACAAATGTTAGAGAATACTGACTTCAGTACATATTTTGTACCTTAATAAGTAATGAATTCTGACCAGTATTTTTCTTAAAAATAAACTTACCAGGAAAACATACTTTGTATGTATGGAAAGGTACCAGTAGGGTTGGGTATTGAGTATGCTCCAGTTGAGAACAGTATATAAAACTATTGAGTACTTAATGGCCAATAATATAGACGAATTTGCTTAAAACTTACACAATTAAATAGAAAAGTCAATTAATGTGCCTTAATTTCAAATGTTGCTGTTTTGTGTTATGTCTGCATTTAGTGTTTAGTAAGAATAAATGGAAAGGAAATACATCAAGGTAGGACCACATGCACCCATGCTGGCTGTACCGACGAGGGAACTTGACTGCCTGCTTGCTCAGATTCTATTAGAGATCTGATTGTTTCCACTTCCATGTAAGGTTGAAGTTGTTACATTTGTGCCATGATTATAGATTAACTGGTGACTGGGAAGGAGTATCCAGCAAGTGAATTTTAAAAATCCAAATTGATGTTTGCTAGTTCCGAGCTTTATCGCTGTATGCTAGGGACTTGTGAAGTTTGCTAAGTACAATATGCCAGGTGAAGGAGAGTCTTGCTATTTATTTTCAGTCACTACTCGAGAAAACAGGGAATTTTTAAATCCTGGAAAACTCAGGGAATTATCAGGGTATTTTAATGATACTCCAGGAATGTTAATCTTACAAGGTCCAACCGTGAATAATTGGAAATTAAGAATTTTCATTTTGATGGGGGAAAAGTATATTCTGGTGATGATTGTTTTTGCTGTAGGTTCGTACTGACATTAAATCAGTGAGCTCTTATTTCTTGCAAGATAAAGCACACAAATTACATGTGTAAACAGTGTATTCGTATATAAATGTGTAACTATGATTTTTGAGAGCATTACTATTGACGAACTACTTTGAATACTCGCAAGTACAATAGTTTTTCTGGATGAAAAATTTAGAAATTGGCAACATTTTTTTTTCAACTTTGCCATGCTACCCTTTATTTTTCAAGCACTTTTTGAAATATTCTTTAAGTACAAACTCTGTTTTATATATTTATAGATTATGGCCGCTACTATTACTAAAGGAATTTTCTGATTTATCCTGCAAAATCAGGGAATTGTCAGGGATTGGTTTTGGTAGACACTGCTATAACACAATATGCATTGTTTAGCTTAGTTTTCAAATACAGTACACTGTTCACACCAGGGTACAAACAACTACTGTATTTTTATAATAAATGTATTGCAGCCATACTCCATTATACTGAAAATACATCAGCTAATATAAAAATAATTATTCACGTTAGAATGAGTTCTTGGCTTAAGGTTATACGGGAGTGAGGCAAGGCTATAATCCTTCACCACTACTGTTTATTTTAATATATGGATCCTTTATAACAGCTTAGGCTTTCTCGGCCGGCGTTCATAACTATGTTAGAGTTGTCCGGGCTTGTAGGCCGCGGTCCAGGCTGGATATCTCCCGACGTTTCACTGGAAACTGCGTCCTACATTATCAAGGGTTCCGCTCCGTTCATTAGCAGTGGAATGTATACCCTGTGAGCCGAGCGTTCTCTGCGAGGTCCGACTAAATCGTCTGGTCTCGCATACATGCTGCAGCAACCGAACACTTGAGGACTAGGTTTTCCCTGGGCGACTGCCGGGCTGTGGCGGGAAGGTTCTTCAGGTTGGTGTGTGCGCGATAACTTGGCCTTGGCGTTCTTAAGGGTCGGGATCCATGTAATACGCACTCGTTCGATTTCGTCCTTCCAGTTGAAGTTATCGGGGCGTTTGAAGATTTCTATAGCTTCCCGTTGGAGCCGTGTGTGGTGGTGGACAGTATCTCCATGTCCCCGTACTGTACATCGTGGCCGGCCAAGAGAGAGTGCTCAGCGACCGACGATTTCTCAGTTTGACCCAGGCGGCTCTGTCTGTTATGTTCCTTGGGTCGGTGGCCACGCTCCTCTTCGTGTTTCCTATGTACACCTGTCCACAAGATTCTGTAGATACCTGCAGTGGAGTGCGGATGGCACTTACTTGCCCTTAGTGGATCGCAGCAAATCCCGGATTTTTGCGGTGGGTTTATAAACTGTCTTAACCCCTGTTCGTTACCTTCTTCACGTATGGCACGAAGGCTGTGCCTGGGATGATAATGCCGGACCAGTTTCCTGTGAAGCGCCGGGAGATACTCTGCCTGGACCACGGCCTACAAGCCCAGACAACTCCAACATAGTTACGGATCCTTTGCTGAAGGGCATAAACTGCCAGGGTCAAAAACCAGACATACAGTCTGGTTTATGCTTATGACCTGGTTGCACTCGTCGATTGCTTACAAGTCAATATGTTAGAACTTGAACAGAAATGTATGGAATATGGTATGATAATCAGTATTTCAGAAACTAAAAAGAAAAATGGATGCCTGATAGGAGGACCATATTAATTACTAAGGCCGTGTATTTTCTCAGGATGGTAGAATGGGGAAAGAAATAGTCAATGCAGCGAGTCTTCAGTTGCAATCTACAGTATTCTGCAAGACGTGAGTCAAGTGGCGAAACTCACTACATCGATCAGTACTTAGACCAACCTTGCCGTATGGAGGTGAGAGCTGGGTAGATTCAGGATATCTGATACATAAGCTAGATGTTAGAAAACTTAGTAAGGAAAGTGGATAGATTGAGGTTGGGATTAGTGAAGTCTTTTGGTCAGGAGTTTATCAATAGCACTAAATCAAACAATGCCTATACAGGGGTAGGTCTCGTATTGACCAGCACAGCAGGTGGAATAATATAAGCAATGGTTATTGTAGCTAAAAGCTTGCCACGGTGGGTGAGTGGTCAACGTGTTGGTCTACTAACCCCAAGCTTGCAGGTTCGCTCCTGGCCGTGGTAAGTGATTTCTGAAAGGCGGCAAAAATTACGACACCATGTCATACGATGTCGGCATGTCAAAGAACCCATTTGAATTCAGTAGGCCGTGTTCATAATGGCAAAATTAATCTCGGGAGTTTCCACCAACACCAAGTTCCTCATTCCTCTACTAGAAAGTGCTATAGTGTTCAAGGAGCTTAGATGTCAAACCTCCTTGACGTTCATAGTGCTTCAAGGAACAACAAAATTCGACATGCAAGCTACCCTTTGAGTGTCAAATAACAAAGCTTGCACCCGGCACCCGAGGCCATACGATATTATTATTTATTATTGTAGCTAAAATCGGTGCAAAACCTACATGCACCACAGTAGTACAAGTCTATATGCCTACCCGTCAAGCTGATGAAGTTGAAAAAGTCTACTAATAAATGGATGGAATTCTGAGGTATGTAAAGGGTGATGAAAATATTATTGTAACAGGAGATTGGAATGCTGTAGTAGGAAAAGGAAGATAGTTGGAGAATTCAGATTAATTAAGTGAAAGGTATTATCTAGGAAGTAGGCTGATGGAATTTTGCACTGAGCACAGGTTGGTCATTGCTAACACCTTATTCAATACCCACAAAGCAACTTTTCAGTCTGTGAACATAATATAATCACCAATTAATGGGACGAGCATAAAATACCTGAAAAAATTACTTACCGTAGTTAAATATAATATTTGTTAAGGACTACAAAAAATGAATAAAACTAAGGGGTGACATGCATCGCTTGTCAAGCGACCATTAAGGTAACTGTACCGGTTTTTGTCACTGAGCCAATAGTCGTCACTCGCGTATATAAGTACAAATCATAAGCCTGTCAACGGGTCGTTCTCAACGTACAAAGTCTTACGAGATTGGTCATACCTTCGCTGCCGATAAAGAGCAACTTGGCGATATCATGCGTGCGATGCAATAGGTGATTCCCAGCGTCAAACATCTCCTGTGAGTTGAGCTGTCTTGACGCGGCGAATTGCTTCTCGCATGTACTAAGCAGGCACGCGAGTTAATTATGTGCATACGTGTTATGTTCCGACGTTTTAAAATGTTACAAGTATGTGATATAGTTGGTAATTGTTTCTGTAACATATGCTATTTGCTATTTCGTGCTCACGTTCCTAGTTTGGTTAGAAATGCTGGTGTCGAACACTGGATTTAAAAAAAAACGCACTGTACCAATGCTCGTCATTTGTGACGAAAACTGGCACATTGTCATATCTCCTTGTAAGACCTAACTAATAGCGGCAATATACTTATAAGGTAGTTCTGAAGCACCCTGAATTAATTAAATTGCCGTTTGATCATCGTGTCCAATAGTCGTCATAGGTGACGATCTTTAGAGCACATGCGTGACGAACACTAGTGCAAGATAATGTTAATGTTTGCGTTAACGTTTCAGAACCAATAAACATGTACAGTGTGCTGTCATTATGTAGATCTGTCTCTTTGACGGCCGTAGATCCAGGCTGGCTGCGTGGCTCAGCGGTAACGTTCTCGTTTCTGTTGCAGGATCGAATCCTGGCGCAGTCATCTGGAATTTGAGGGTGTGCAAATGCGAAGGAGCCGTGTCAATAGATTTACTGGCACGTTAAAGTTCCCCTTTGGGGCAAAATTCAGGCACCCCGGCGTCTCTAAAAGCCGCAGTAGTTAAAAGGGAGGTGAGCTTGTAGTTTTGCGTGATCGTTCATCACGCCATCATGAGACTCGGGACCTCCTTTTTACGTGAAATCCGAACCACAGAACATGGCATTTCACTTTGAAAATCTCACATGTATTGACCGGGAATTGAACCCGGTCTACCTTGGTGAGAGCCAAACAACTTAACCACTGTGCCAGCACACCCCTTCTAATTATGTGTTGAAATATTTGATATGGAGACTTCTCTGATGGAATGTCTAGCTGCTTGGGCTCCCACTATTCGTACGGTAAGTAAACAAGATCCATATGTGGAAACACTCGCAAATCACCAGTCTTACGATGTAGCCATAGGGTCACTCATGCTTCAAAGATCCCGATTAGAATAATTTACAAGAGGATGGAAAGATAGAAACTGAGTTGGCCGAAAACTAATTTGGTATCAGGAGAAACGTATGAACAATGGCAGCTGTACTAAATCTTAAGAAAAATAAGAGAACGTTCATAGCATTTGTAGACTTATAAAATACTTTTGATAACGTTGGTTGGAGTAAGTTGTTTGACATTTATTGGGGGTGGTTGGATCTAAAAGGAAGAGTTATTGTGTTAATTTATAAAGCAGTGCCTAAAAGGGGGTAGCTTCCCGTAGCAGGGTAAGCTGACCAGTGTAGAGTGTTGTTTATTGTTAGGAGCTAGGGGGCGCTCCTATAAAGGATGTAGATGTATCTTAGGGGATGGAGTTTGGCGTATAGGTCAACGCGCTGGTCTTCCAGCTGACTGGCTTGTTATATAACTGAACGTGCTCGTGTCAGCTATGTGGCGCTCGCTGCTCTTAGCAGCCGTGCCGCCGCGAGGAATACAATGATACCTGAGCTAGCACTGTTGGGCTACCATATGTCACGTCTAACCGTGACGGGAATAAGGAAGGGCGTTGGGACGTAAAGAGGCGTATAAATAGTAAGACTAGTGTAGTGTATTGACCAAGTGTTTATTGGTCTGTGGTGTTGAATTATGAGTCCCTTTCAGGGAATGTAATAATGGTCACAATGTAAAAGTACAATCTGTGGGTAAAGGTTACAAATACAGGAGATCTGAACACGTCTGACTCACCTCTGATGATAACGTCGATAGCCTGCGGCCGCTGCACTGTAAGACTGGTAATTGAGAGAGAGTTTGTCCTACATAAGGCTCCCTTTTATAGCTTTCGGCGTTGTTCTGTCAGCATACTGCTGCCTAGATGACCTAGTTAATATTCCTGACGATTTATAAGTGAACATAGTAATAATGATGAACATAGAAAAAATAATGGTTGCCATGTTGGTACCCTGTATGTATAGGTATGTTGGCACCCTTGTGGAACCTTTCAATTGTATGATATGGCGAGAAAATACAAAATAATTTACAATTTACAATTATCAACTATCATATATACCTTGTAGAGCTCTGTTACATGGCCAGTTATTGTATACCTCTTATTCTTTGTGCGCACCTTACCATCATGCCTCGACTACCGTTCTCTATTCGGCCGTTCCTGGTGCGGTTTAGTGGCTAGTCCACTATTCTCTCCTTGTACTTATCATATAACCTCGTGGTTTTCCGTCGTGGGTCGGAATTCCACCTTAGGGTCGAAGGTTCGGCACTTACAAACTCCGTGTCGCCCTTCGAGCCTGAAGTAACGCTTCATTTGCGTATGCTGAATGTGTTTGCGTTCAGCGATTTTCATTATCCCACGTATGCTGTCCACCGCTGACCGCTGACGTTGTCACCTTTAAGGGTGCAACTAAAATTGATGAGTAGTGTATTTGTGTGTGACATAGATGAAGGTATGTGTATTTTGGTGTGGGTAATATATTTATCACAGACATATTCATGCTCCTGGTTATCTGTAAATCAAAAAATGTATCCATGTAAAAATGTTCATCTCTTCGTTGCTCCGTGGTCTTCCTGTGTGGGTGAAAGTGGATTAATCATTAATAAGACATTACAATACATTGCAATGCATTACATGTATATATAGAACCTTCATTGGTAGCGCTTAATTTGTAAAACTAAGTGTGGCGCCCCTGAAGTCTAACTTAATCTAGGTTAGCCTATGTTAACCTATCTTAGCCTAGCGTTGTCGGGCTTACCTTGGTAACGGATTTTTAGTCACCAAGTGCCGAAATTTTACCTTAATATATATATATATAAAAAATTGCCTTAAATGTAGACTTATGCTGTATTATAATGAATTATCAATAGTTATCATGAGTTGTCATGAGTTGTCATGAGTCGTCGGACTTACCCTGATGACGGGTTTGTGGGTCATCAGGCGCCGAACGGCGTTACTTAACGCTATCTATCTTAATTATGGTCTAAAAAAATGCTATTTCTAAGCCGAAAGGGTGGCCTTAATCTACTGCCGAAAGATGCTGTGCTATTATTAGCAACAGCGTTCAGTAAATTTTCTTATCCTAAGTTGCGTATCAAAGTGCAACTGTGTTATAACTAAAATTTCGACCAGGGCGATCGCCTGAGGCAATTTACTTCCTCAGGGCACCACTCGTACGAGTCCTAGAAACACCGGTTGTCTCTAGGGTCGCCGAATTCCGCCCCCTTAATTCTAGGTGTCGACGTCTATTACTAGTACTAATCTAGTCGCAGGCGGCTTACGGTGCCACTAAGCAAACCGTTTCGCCCGCTGTACCTTCCTACTCATTACCGTTATCGTTCATCGTTGTCGTAGTTGGGCCGCCCACGTAACCCTTATGAGGTGCTCGCAATGCCCCTCTCTTAATGCCCATTGGTTGCCCGATGCGTCGCCATTTATGTGGGCATTGGACATTGTCGTCAAATGGCATAATATTATCTTTGCCTTTATTGGCAATCGTAGTCTGCTTTTCGCAGTAATAGAATCTCTTCGCCTTTATCGGCCGCAGTAGTGTGCTTTTCGCAGTATAAGAATCTCTTCGCCTCTATCGGCCGCAGTAGGATGCTTTTCGCAGTATAAGAATCTCTTCGCCTTTATCGGTCGCAGTAGTATTTCACTCCAACGCACAGGAGCCTTGCTTCCCGCTATGGAAGCCGTACCTACTTAAATTTACTAGAAGTCTAGTCATAATGGGGTCGTCTCTAGGGTCATCCCCTGAGTCCGGCGCGGAGTGAGCTATTTCTCCCACCATCCTCAGAAAGACTTCCCTGCAGGTCTTGGCCTCGACGACCGTGGCACAGAGTGGGTGTAGCATCCCTTCCTCCCAGGAGCAGTTGAGGTGCACCTAGGATTCCAGAGCTTGCCCGGCCAGGCCGCGAGTGCCTTAACCTTACGTGGTTCGTCTGTTTGGTCTGGTCGTGGAGTTAAGTAAGGTCACTGAGCTGTTGATCCAACTGGGGTAAGGGTCCACATCACCTTCCCCACTCTCAAAGTGTTGTGCCTTTGGCCTTCGGCTTATGCCGTTATCATCCATCAGAGTGTTTCAGATTCCTTTACCTTTAAAAAAATATGGGCGTAACCTGTGTAAATGATTTAAAAATGTAAGATGTAAAATATTTCCAGTGTTGTGGGGTTGTAGAGCTTCTAAGTACATAGACTACTTCTAGTCTACTATTGCTACGTCAGCTTTCCAGCGATAATGCTCTTTTTACCTTAATGGAGGTGTTAGTAGGGTCTGTGGCGTCAGGTACCCTGTTATTATGATCTGGGGGTAGTTATTTGTAGAGTGGGCTTAAAGTATGGTAGGAAGGGGTTGTGCATCTTTGGGCTCAAATAAATGGTGGCCTTGAGCCGGTAATGCTACTAGGATTGCTCCTACAATGAGTGGACTGGGGAGGTAATTCCCGGGATTGCAAAGATATGAAAATTCCATGCAGGTTTGATAGTAATATTCCTGGTAAATGGATGGGATACTCATGCAGGTATCTGGATATGAGGCATCTGCACTCATATAAGGATAGGCGTATGCTGTGGCGTAATAATAATATATCCCAGTCATGCGCGAGTATTTAGTTAACAAAGAATGGTTAATATATATAATTGTGGCCTCATCTCTCATTTGGAGATGCGCATTATGCTTATTTAATGTTTGCCGACCCACCCCTAATACTCAGGTGGTAGCATCGTGATCCAAGGCGTAGTAGGCCTTCTCTTTAGACGCATGAAGTCTATCAACCCCATGTGTATACTCTGTAATGTAGTGTAGCTGTTTTGGTCGTGTTCATGTGTCTGCGTTGGTTATGTTGGACGTGAGAAGGTTATTGGAAGGGAGTAAGGTGGTACGCTGGTAGCCTGTTCTCCTGTCATCCTCCCTTGGTCCATGTTTGCTTTCTATCCGCGCCTTGGGATAGTAAAGCTTCACGACCTAATCTGGTCTGCCATTTGTAGTGTGAATGTGGTCAGTGGTCGTAGTGCGACTGGCCATGTCCTAATCGCCTGGAATGATTTATTTTAGGGATAGAATCGCGAAAAGAAGTCATTGGGGGGGGAGGTCTTGTTTCCTCAGAGCCCCTGTCTGTGTTCGCTTCTAATTAGTGAGCGCGTGTGTGTGTGCCTATGTTCCGCTACACCACGCGGACGGTTGGTCTGTTACAGGCTAAGTCGTAATATGTATCGCGTGTATGGGCAGGAGGCGCCCGTGGCCTGTCAACGTCTTTGCGAACGTGCTCCTATGGGCCCAAGATAAGTTCCGATCTGTCACGTCTTGTCTATTGCTAAATGTCATAAAAGTTTTAGCAGTGTTAAAAATGTGTTGGCATTATGATTGCTGAATGCTTGTAATGTCATGGTCAATGCCGATACTACAA
This sequence comes from Meconema thalassinum, assembly GCA_946902985.2. Taxonomy (NCBI): domain Eukaryota; kingdom Metazoa; phylum Arthropoda; class Insecta; order Orthoptera; family Tettigoniidae; genus Meconema; species Meconema thalassinum. The sequence goes on along the minus strand of OX336390.1, from coordinate 537,343,178 downwards.
TAGTGTCTGTCACCAGCAATATTGCCATGTGACGAAATCTGCACATCAGCAGTTTGTATGTGTAATGGCTCGGACGTTATGTATGTCAGCTGTCGCCATGTGCCTTCTTGCACGTATGCCATGCTGTTATTGTTCTAAATTCCTGCCGGACTAATGTGGCAATCCGCCCTAATTAGCTAATGCTGTTGTGTGGCCATTATTTCATAAGACTTTTATCTTACGAAATTATCCTAGCTGTGTCTGGGAAATGTATTTTCTATGTCTGGTGTAATTTGATATTTTATGCCTGGTTTTTGGCGGGAGGAAATGTAGTATTCCCTGTTCATGTATCTGTATGGGCCAATTTCGGTGTGGTTGGAAGCCTGGATGATTGCTTTCCCTGGTGTCTAATGTTTACTGGGATTGGAACCCGTGATCTCATGTCATTCTCTGTGTTCTATGTCTGCGTTGTTCATGTTTTGTGTGCTCCTTGTATGTATTTTGATAGTGTTTCCCGTACCAAAAATACCGTTGGTTAGTTAGTTTTTGGTACGAGCGTGGTGTGTGATCATGGGTTCGGACCCGGTTGCCTGTAAAGACTTGGTGTGACCCTCTCTGTGCCGCATATATTATGGCACATGTACTGTGTATTTGCAATGCACAAACGAAAGTACGCATTACTGTGAGGAGTTTGCGTATTTTTGAACTCTCCTCGTAGTGTAATTTTGGAAGTTATAGGGTCCTTGGATCGGACGTGAATGATGCGTTTGTTCCTGTTTACTAGGAGTTGGTTTGGTTCGTCTGTACCGACCAGTCTTGCCCATTGAAGAGTGTGTTATCGCTGACGCGATAGTGTTGAATTACGATGTCGTGGGCTTTCATTTGTTACTTGCTTACTCTCATGTTTCCGGCACGCGTATGTGGGAACCTGCTTGCTCTCTGTGTAATTGTGAGTGGTGCTTCTCGCACTGTAAAAAAAGAAGGAAACTTGTAGTTTAACGTGCCCGTTGATCTGTAGATCATGAGCCACGGGACTTCCGTTTTACGTGGAATCCAAACCACAGGCCATGGCATTTCACTTCGGAAATCTCACATGCCTTGGCCGCACCGTAAAAGAACCTCTCACTAACTACATTTGTGTCCCCAAATTTTGTGTTACTGTGACGTGGTTCGAGTATGTCCCTATCCGTTGTACAAAATGTCGTTATACACGAGTGTCTCCGGGCTGCTAGTCGCGTGTTTGGTGACTATGTGCCGGAGGTGATTTTGTTGTTTTTCATTTATGACCATCTGATAGTGGAACTGTCCCAATCTGTCTTAGCTTCATTTTTTTTATTCTAGAACTGGATAGCTACCCGACCTTATATTCCTGGTATTCAGAAGGTTGCGGGTTTTGAGACCGTCTTTTACCCAGAGTAATTGTTTCTGGCACTATTCAGATTGTGTCTCCGGGACAGTTTGGTAGTGTTAGGATCGTATCCCGGTGCGGTCAGTGAGGTTTGAAGGCTATTTCTTGGCCTTCTTTCCACGTCTGCCATCGGGATCATTTCCTTTTCTTTTAGTAGTGTTTTACTGTCATGTGGCAATGTAAACTGATTGTGTTATTTCCAAAAATATGCAGGGTTTCCCAAAGTCTGGGATTTTCATCCTACGGTGTGATAGCGTTTTAGCTTGCGTGTTGTTGTGGAAGTGAGAGAAAAGTCATATTACAGGCAGTGTAACGTGTCACGTATGCCTATGTATGCAATATATATAGTTCAACTTGGCCAATTTTTCCTTCATCGGGCCTAATGACTGAGGCAGAGAGAAAAAATGAGCTATGCCCCGCTCCGTATTAAGAGAGCACTTTGAAAAGGTATAGAAGATATATTGTATGTCGCCTGCACCCTGCCTTATGCTGATTAAAGCGGGTTGCCCGATGGCGATAGTCTGTCAAAATTGTGTCGTGAACACTATGAAAAATGTTTAAAAATGGTAAGTAGGTCCTGATCGTACTATCCACCTAGTAGGTGACGTTGGCACTATAGTAATCTAGTTACGTCTCAGGGAAATCTACCACCTTTGGAAAATAGTTTGAGATTCTTAATTCTTGTTACAATGAGGGTTCTCGCCCGTCACAAGGGAATCTATCAAACTGTTGGACCGGAACATAGAACACTTAGTCATTTCTACCTAGAAAGACCCGCTTAAGCTCTATGCTGTGATTTGTTGCTTAAGCTGTGTTCGGAATATCTCTTTCCGGCTTTAAGCCGCGTAGCTCACCTGATGGGCTTCTACTTGGCTTTGGATATTAGCACTTTACGTTGTCCAAGTTATAATATGGACCCTATGTTCAGTAACCATTGATGGCCTGAGAGAAAAAAAAATGCTAGGTGCCCAAAATAAATCAAGAAGAATTTAGACTTATACATCTTTGGTTTAGCCATGTTGCACTGCATATACATTTAAAAAAATGTGCCGTTTTCGTTAGTGAGTCTTTATGTGAGTACTTGTTTGTCTATTATCTTATTTCCCCCGTGTAAAAGAACTTATGTGTACTATACTATTGGTGCAAGTGATGTCGGAATATATTGTATTCCTAGTGAAAGCCGTTATCCTATTTCGAGCGTCAGTGCTCGGAAAGATGGATATCGTCGTCCTGTCATTAGGGTGTAAGCCCCTGGGATCCACTGAGGTGCCCCTCTGCTATTTTTCGGAGGAGTTTGTAGCAAAGTACGACCGGGCTTGCTTTCACCGTATCGCTTGACCGTTGGTCCAAGTGTACCTGTGTTCGCGGAACTACTCGCGCTCTGTGCTACTCTAGTAGAGTTTACGGGGGTGTGTGTATTTTCGACTGATCTGTTCTGTGGGGTAGGTAATAACACTTTTCCTAATCCCCGTGTACTGTGTGGTAGTGCCTGGTCACAATGTGCAGGCGTGTATCGTGCATCCTGAGGGACTGAATGCAACACCCTCTTATGCATTCGCACCTGGGGTGCTAATGCTGGTGTTCGCCTTCGTCCTGGCAAACTTGCCCTTTGAACTGGCGGAAAAGGCCGCTTAATTGCCTGTCTCTGCCCTGGCAATGTGGTGGCGTGTAGCCTGACCGCTTTCTGGCCTGTAGCCACGGCAGACTCCTGCCATTGTGTTAGCCTGTCTGTGTGGGTGTATGTAGGCTTTATGTACTGTAGGGCGGGCTCTACGTCCTCAGTCCATGACGTGGTTACGTCCCGTTGTCTCCCTGTCATATCATATGTGTCTGAGGGTCCTGGCTTCAACTCCCTCTCGTCCCTTTGTTCCGAGGGGGTTGTTTTAGGCTCTGCCCCTCGGTTTGGCAAAATTGCCTTCCGATCCGGAGCTGAAGGACATGTGTTTGTGTAATTTTGTGCTTGTAGCCTATTGGAGCCTAACCTGGCCGTCTTCTGGACTGTGGCCACGGTGAACTCCTTCTCATGTGTGGCAGTACATGGCGAGAGGGACATCCTCGCAAATTGTCGAGTTAGCGTATCTACGCTTATGTCCTCTCTCGGCTGGGCTGGTGGCCCCACCATGAACTCAAAAATGGCCTTGTTGGCTTGGAGCTCACGGTATTCGTCCCAAATTTGGGTGTACTGCCTATTGAGGCATATGGCCTGTTTGCAAATTACTGTATTAATGTTTCTGTGTCCTATACAGTCCTGTAGCCGCCAATTGGAGAAACGCTTGTTGGCGAATGAGTTCCCTGTATTGAGTGTGTAAACCTGTGTAGTGCACCCTCATTCTCTCGAGGGTTGCATTATCCATTACGGGACCATGTGTGGTGATTAATTGTTCGTATATTTTGTTTCTTTGGACATGGATCCTATTGAGGTGTTCATGTATGTTCCTCAAGTACTTATGTGCGCATCTTAATTGCGTTGTCCTACCCTCTGACGGAGTGTATGGCTGTTTGCCCTGTATTGCCCCGACTTTTGTTTGGAGTGCCCGTATTTGTGTCTGTCGCCTTTGTATATGCCTTTGGCATCTTATTAATAATGTTAATAATATTGGCGTAACCCTATTGCCTCTATGGCTTGCAATCTCTGCATGAGGTGCCATTCTGACTGAAGTGTATGCGAATAAAATAAAAATAAAAAATCTGTGCGTGTTTGACAGTGTATTTTCGTATCTCTTTGATTCTGTCTGGGGCTGGGGGGTTGGTTTGGGAGAAAAAAAATTCCCTGTGTAAGTAGTACGGAGCAAAAAAGAACTACTTTCTGTCTGGGGAAAAATTTGTTTCACTATTTGCTTGGCTGCGTGCGGTTAGGACCGTTTTGACCACGAAAACTCGTTGTAAGAGTTCCTTTTTTACTATACGTGGTACCCGGCCTCCACCAGTGTTTTAGATCCCTTTATTGGGGGTGGTTGGATCTAAAAGGAAGAGTTATTGTGTTAATTTATAAAGCAGTGCCTAAAAGGGGGTAGCTTCCAGTAGCAGGGTAAGCTGACCAGTGTAGAGTGTTGTTTAGTGTTGGGAACTAGGGGGCGCTCCTATAAAGGATGTAGATGTATCTTAGGGGATGGAGTTTGGCGTATAGGTCAACGCGCTGGTCTTCCAGCTGACTGGCTTGTTATATAACTGAACGTGCTCGTGTCAGCTATGTGGCGCTCGCTGCTCTTAGCAGCCGGGCCGCCGCGAGGAATACAATGATACCTGAGCTAGCACTGTTGGGCTACCATATGTCACGTCTAACCGTGACGGGAATAAGGAAGGGCGTTGGGACGTAAAGAGGCGTATAAATAGTAAGACGAGTGTAGTGTATTGACCAAGTGTTTATTGGTCTGTGATGTTGAATTATGAGTCCCTTTCAGGGAATGTAATAATGGTCACAATGTAAAAGTACAATCTGTGGGTAAAGGTTACAAATACAGGAGATCTGAACACGTCTGACTCACCTCTGATGATAACGTCGATAGCCTGCGGCCGCTGCACTGTAAGACTGGTAATTGAGAGAGAGTTTGTCCTACATAAGGCTCCCTTTTATAGCTTTCGGCGTTGTTCTGTCAGCATACTGCTGCCTAGATGACCTAGTTAATTTGTGTGTCGCTGTTTGTGGTAGTGATGCAATTATTGGTTAAGCTTGCCATACTGGCTAGCTGCCATTGCGGTGTTAATAGATATGTTCTGGACTTACAAGATTTGCCAGTTAAGGGTGATTTAAATAGATGATGGGGGGATGTCCTCCAGGGGATGCAGAACCCTGGGGGGCTGTACAATACGAATCACATACACTCATTGACCATCTTGTGACAAGCAATCTCGACAGAGTTGAAACTTTCGGGCAAATACCCGTACCATCTATCTCCACCCATGACCTAATTTACCTATCGTACTCCCTACGTGTGCCTAAGTACACACCTAAATATATTATCACTAGAAACATGAAAAATATTAATATGGATGACTTAAAACATGACGCATACAACCTTCCCTGGAATGACATATTACTCTTAGATAACATTGACGCAAAAGTAAACAAGTTAAATTCTCTTATTATTAGTCTGTATGACAAACTTGCCCCTAAGCATTCGATCAAAGTTACTCGCCCAGCATGCCCATGGTTAAATGATAACATTAAAAGTATGATGGCACAGCGTAATGCACTGTTCCGGCGTTTTAAACGTACTCGTGACGAAACTGATTTTGAAAATTATCGTGTGCTCAGAAATCGTATTAAGCAGCTCGAAAGAAACGCCTAATTCTCCTACATACAAAACGTGCCAAAGAAGATGAATACAAGGAATGCCTGGAATAATATGCGTTCTATAGGTATAGGCAAACAGCAGCAACATACACATGTACCAGACATACCGCTTGATAAGTTAAATGAATATTTCACTGAAGAGAGAGTACCAACTAATTCAACACCCCATGATTCTTTTCACCCACTACCTGACCACCCGCTCTTTACTTTCCATCCGGTTACGGCAGACAAAGTAAAAAAGGTACTATATTCCATAAAATCTAAAGCGAGAGGAGTTGATGATATTCCCATATCCTTCATACATAATATCATCGGCGCCGTTCTACCAATTATTACTCACATATTCAACCATAGTCTTACAACTAACACCTTTCCCTCCCTATGGAAACAAGCCAATGTCATCCCTATTCCTAAGAAAACCGAACCTTTATTTCCATCTGACTGTCGGCCAATATCCATTCTACCTGCACTTTCAAAAATCCTCGAGCGCCTGGTTCATGAGCAAGTACTTGAATATTTGAATAGCCGTTTTCTTTTAGACCCTCTGCAATCAGGTTTCAAGAAGGGACATAGCACCGCAACAGCATTACTCAAAGTGACTGACGGAATTAGACACGCAATGGACCAAAAACTGGTGACAATCCTCACCCTTCTCGACTTCAGCAGTGCTTTTGACACCATAAATACTCAGACACAATTGAAAAAGATGGAATTTTATTACTTCGACCAGCAGACAATTAACTTTTTCGCATCATACCTGAATAATCGCCAGCAACGTGTTGTAACCCAGGATAAAACTTCTCAGTGGCTAAGCAGAAAGTCAGGCGCCCCACAGAGTAGTGTACTAGGACCCTTGCTTTTTGTACTATATATCAACGACATCTCATCTAATTTGAAAAATTGCAAATATCACCTATATGCAGATGATTTGCAAATATACTCCCACTTCAGGACAAATGACATTCCATTGGCAATTGAAACTATCAACGCTGACCTTCAACGACTTGGAAAATATTCTGAGGAAAACGCCCTTCTTCTGAATCCATCCAAAACACAAGTTATCATAATTGGCTCTCAAAAACTATTGACGTCACTCCGAGATCAAATTATTCCCCCAATTGTACTGAACAACAATGAAATTCCATACTGTCCTACAGTGAAAAATCTAGGTGTGATAATAAATCAGACTCTTAACTGGTCTGAACATGTACAGAATTTATGCAAGAAGATTTTCGCAACGCTCCACTCCCTCAAAAGAAAAAAAGATATTTTACCATTTAAAGTAAGAATCCTACTCATACAGACACTAATACTTCCTATTCTTGACTACTGTGACGTTATTCTTGTAGACGCAACCAAAACATTAACTTTGAAACTTCAACGAGCTCTGAACTCTTGCATACGATTTATCTACGATCTGAGCTATGATAAACATATCACTCCCTATTATTGCGCTCTTTCCTGGCTGAAACCTGAACTACGTCGATCATATCACATTCTTGTCCAGATTTTCCGATTATTGTCTGACGATAGACCACTATACTTATCAAATAAATTCAAGTACTTGTCTTCTTTCCATGGTAATAATACACGCTCTGGTTCTTCCCTCTCCATTCCTATTCATCGCTCCTCTATATACAACAACTCTTTTCATGTGGTGGGGTCTAGGCTGTGGAATACCCTTCCAGCCAGTGCCAGGGGTACCACCTCACTATCTAAATTCAAGACCACCTGCTCGGGCAGCCTGCTGAACATTGCTGACCGACAACAAGTATGATTGGACAAGTGAATGAGAGTGTGAAAGTCATGATCAATGTCAATTATTATTGTTTAATTTTGTCGCCATAATAGGTTTATTGTATTGTATTAATGTGGTTAAGTGTAAGAGAGAGCCAAGAGCCCTAACTGCGCCACCAATAAAGGCAATAATAATAATAATAATAATAATATGCCTGTAACAGAGAAAGGAAATGCAGATAGATCAATGTTGGTGTCTGCAAAAAAAAAATTAAATAAAAGGAATAAGCAAAGAGCAGCAAAAGCTAACTCTGCCTGACCCTGTAGTCCTGAGAATAGGCCAATTGGTTTGTCATTTACTGAATGTATCTTCATTCTTCACAAAGAATGTTCATAATAATTTAACTTCACGTCGTAATCATAATGAATGTAACTTGCTAGTTCGGCGAATTGTTTATAATATTAGGTGACATTTCACATTATATCACGCGTAGATTTCTTCTCCTATTATGAATTCTTCTTACAGAAAGAGTGCCCAAGTTCATTTTAAACAAAATGTATTTACTTAAAATATCAAAGGCAAAATGGCTGAAGTCTTGAATAAAAATCGAAATCGTCGAATAATAACTTCCTTAAAGATTTTCCCAAAGGAAAATAAATTTCTCAAACAGCTGACTTCAGTTCAGAAACTGAATCATAAAATATTTTTCCAAGTATAGGTGATGAATGACAATCATCCTATACAAGCTGAATAAACATCGAAGTGAAAATACATGAAATAAGAATGGAGAATTGTTCTTCACAAATGCGGTCAAACATACTTAAACTAGAGAATAATGAAAAATATTTCTACCTTAGTCTCGTGGAGAATTGAAGTTCATTGTCAGGTATAAGAAAATACCCAGCTGGATCATCATCCAGGTATGATTTGTTCAAATCAAACCCAATCCACTCCATCGGGTAAGAACTGCGACCTCGAGAATGGAAAGATTTCCTTCTCTGCATATTCGTCTCCTCCGGGCATCGAACATCGTTCCTCGAACTTGGATTCCATCTCGATCAATCATTGGGCCTAGTATCTTCTATCTTCTGTCTTCCCGTTGATGATTCTTCAATAGTCGACATCACTCGAAAGTCCACCATCATCATCGAGCAATAATTTCTTAATTGTATCATCGTTACAAATATATTTGTAAGTTGAACGTCGATTCACTATCGTAGATGTTTATTTGGTTGGTCAATGAAAGATTATATATGCTCATAGTCGAGAATAGATGTACATGAAAGTACATTAAATGTAAAAAGGAAGGAAGGAAGCTTGTAGTTTAACGTGACCGTTAATCTCGCGATCATAAGCCACGGGACCTCCGTTTTACGTGGAATCCGAACCACAGGACATGGCATTTCACATCGAAAATCTCACATGCATTGACCGGGAATCGAACCCGGTCCGCCTTGGTGAGAGGCATACAGCTTGACCGCTGCACCACCACGCCCCCTACATTAAATGTATTGGATGGAAGTGTACATAATGTATCATGTTGTCTCGGCATTATATCATTCTAGATGTAATAGATATTCTCGTTATTCCTTAACGTTGTTCCATGTTGCTATTCACAACCCTGTCTCGACATATTCCAATCGTGTAATCGTTTTAATCCATCATCTCACACATACTTAAAATGCCATAAACCAATTTCTCTCTATTGTCTGTTGCCATCATAGTGTTTATATACAATAAAGTCACAATGTTCATTCAATCTCACTCTACTTACTTATTGCTGCGGCATGAACTTGTCTGTGTTGAAGTCTCACTGCACTAAAATGCTTCTATCTGCGCTGAGATAAGAAACTTTCTCTGACAACACAAAGTGTCCTATAACTTTCAAATTCCTCGATGAATTTCCTTAAATTTTCTTATGGTGAAGCCTTATCATTTGATAAGTATAATATATACTGTTTAGTTTCCACAAAGTCGAACACTTGTTCGCTATTTAACTAAATATCCTCCACTCAACTTCACTTAGTTTCAACAGGGCTCTCAAAATTATTGGCTGGTATCGCCGCTGTCTCTCGTGTCGCGTAGGACCGCACTCAGTATCGTGTATACTCGAATGAACTACCCCGGGTAACACGCCTTGTAGCTTCGAAGTCAGTCGAGAGAAGAGCACTTCTAGAAGCCGTCCCCCCTTCAACTCGTCTGAAATTCGGCGCCATTGTAATAAAGCTTATTACAATGAAATTCTTCCCTTTTGCGTCATTCAAAGTAGTAGTAATATCTTCTTTTAATTTTCTTGATGTTTTCAATGGAATAAAATTGTTACATAGGGCTTAAATTGCATAGTTAATCACATTAACTAGGTAAACGGTTTAGATCTTAAACGGTTGAGTTCCCCCTCGTTAAAATCACGAGCCGCCACTGATGGTCAGCCACTTTCGCAAGAAATCACGGTGGTCACAAATAAAAATAAACATAGAACAAAGACCTCACATGCTAACAGATAAATTAAAATATATTTCACTTTACCTTCAATGTATCGCCTTTCACACAACATACTTACAAATTACAAGTATACATAACTTGTCTTACTCTAATCGACGTCACAAGGTGTACTCCTCTAGTTACATATAGAAACATATTAAATAAATAATAATGAAGAATCTCCATCATTCCGCAGATATCTACCAACCAGGCGAACATTCTTTTCCTCAGAAATAACTCTTATACATCTGATTCGCACACGAGGTATTTTCAGCACTGATGCCAATTACAATAAATTAATTACATTTTAAATTAGATCCATGACTTTACTTAAATAATGGTACAGTAACTTCTACGATTGAAGTCATTGGGAGATACTAGGTGGCAAAATCCACCGAGTTCCCGACAGGAACTCTCAGGTAGTAAGTTCACATCCTTTCAGTATCAGGACCTTCGAGCATACAATAGGATAGAGAGGACACCAGCTATGCTTCTACCGTCCGACCGTGGGGCCAAAATAAGATCAGCTGATGTTGGGCAAACCAAAGATGTCTTCCATAAGAATAGCATTATGAAGTGACTTAAAATCCCGATTCAACCGTATTCCTTGTGATTAACAGACTATTTCTGTTGAAGGTGGCGATAACTACAATTCCTTCTGAATATTGCTGTTCTTTTTTGTATGAAAAGTGTGAAGTATAATCGTTATATGCGATATTTTGATGTGTTGACATATCAGTGTTGGAATGCATAGGTGACGTGTGTAGCGCCTACATGGCTAGGAAATTATAAAATGGTGAATATGTTTACGTATAATTTTCATCCGTAATAATTGTCTGACTTGGTTATATTTGTAATATTTTTACATATCTAAAATAATCAACTGTACAAAGCATACTAGTACTAGCATACTCTTTTAGTAACATGTAGGCTCTATGCTTCTCTTATGCTGGTTTTGCTTTATAAATCAAGAAAGTTGGCCGATAATCACCCGATTGGATCCATTAACCTGATTATAACTATCATCAATTAAAATTTGAAATTTGCTCAAGTGTTCCGGAAATTCAAAAATAGTTGGAACTGATCCTTTTAGAAGAAATGGATGACCAAACCTCTCTTTATCAAAGCAGCTAGGTTCAAAATGCTTTGAACAAAGTTTACTATATTTTAATGGCTAAAATCCCTCTCTCTTCATATTTATGGTCCATAGCTTAAGCAATTCAGGGTCTGAAGGGAAGCTGAAATAAGCGAATACATTTAATTATGCGTACAAAGTGATATCCAGCACTGCATCTTAAAATAAAACCGATGATATCCTCACTCCCAATATTTATCACCTACAGCAATAAATCTTATAAATATCCTATCCCCTTCCTCTCCATGTTTAGTAAATTCATTTTTGGTGACTAGGGACTTCCGGGTCATCAGCCCTGTATACTTGAGTATGTGTTGAACTTGTCTGATAACTTAAATTTCTGTGGTGATGCAGTAGTGTGTATTGCTCAATTGGTGGTTGTTAATTCATTTAAGGGGCTTGTGACATCTTGGTCATCAGCACCGTGTAGTTGGGTGTGGGTTAAACTTGTCTGATAACCTGTATTGATGTGATGATTGTAGTAGTGTGTAACTTTATTAGGGACAGGGATGAGGTAGGTGCCTCGGGACTTGAACTAAGGTGTTATCCCGGCATTTGCTTGGAGGGAGTGTGGAAAATCTGGGGAATAAACCACACTCGGGATAGCCGCAGTCAGCGCCGGGATTCGACCTGCGATATCCGAGCGTGCTGCATGATTTAACGAGCACGGCTACGCCGCTGGGTGCCAGCTGTATTGGGAAAATGTATGTCGTCAAGTCTGTGTAATTTAGGTCATATATTTTAATTCTTACCCGTGAAAAGATAGCCTGTTCCCTTTTTCAAACCTCTGACTGCAATTGTAAGCAGCGCAAGATATAACCATTTTGGCTATATAACTTCATATTCAGCCTCTTACATAAAGGAAAATGCGTATGTTATATATTTTTAATATATTATACAGCAAAAATGGACTCGTATATCGATAATTAAGTATAATCTTTACGCTCACGCTGACAACTTCGGCATAGGCGCCATTTTATACCAACATCAGCTGATCTTATTCTGGCCCCATGTTCCGCTGGCAAAGGCCTCTCTATCCTATTGTATGCTCGAAGATCAGGACATATTCCATAATAATTATCGGCGTTAAAATAACAACACTTGTCTCCATAGTTTCACGACGATGACAAAGGACAAACGTCCTTCTATTTACAAGGACTGGACCGTTGCCTACGCTATATATAAAAGGCCAGGAAATGCAAGCTGTTTTGCGCTAAAAATTTATCACCATGAATTCGGCCAGTGACCGCTAGGATCGCTTTGTACCACCCTAGTTCCAGCATTCGCGCCAGTTTAACTCATTAGTGACATTGCAAATAGTGGTTGTTTACATGAGTATTTTTTAAATGGTTTACTGCTGTGTTCCGTTTTGTACGTCCCGGCAGGGAATGTGCAAATCTGTTTCATTTCACTCGTTTCCTATCAAACAGGAATTAAGAAATAAGTGGATTATAGCTGTTTCTCGACGAGGTGATAAACCAGGTAGTGTGTGGACTCCTTCTAAAAGGTCGGCAGTTTGTAGTAGGCATTTCAGGGAAGACAATTACAGTGTGAGCACAACTAGAAGATTTCTTCTGCCTAAATCCGTACCTTCAGTATTTACAGACTTCCCTCAGCACAAACAAGTGACAACTACAGCTAGGAAACCACCAAAACGACGACAGAGTCAAACTGACGACACTCTTTCATCCTAAAGAAAATGTGACTCTCCAGGAACTGTGAGTAATTTTGTCCCTATTTGTGAAGACGAGATAAATTGTAGAAGTATAGGGACGCAGTTTTCACCCATTTCAAGGCCAGTTGTTAGGAAGTCTCTTCGAAAGAAACTGCGGAGTGCTACGAAAAAAACTGCTTAGCGAGACGCTGTAATTCACAAGCTACGAAGAAAACTTCATGATCTTCAGGCCGAATTGAAGAAATACAAAACTAAGAAATATGACATGAACAAGCAGCTGTCTGCAATTCAAAATGAAGCGCAACAAGGTAGTCTCAAAGCCATTTTTTTTTGCTCGAACAGCTGCAAGCATTTAGAAAGAAGAAATATAAGTACCAAGAAACTACAATTAAAATTTGTGTTCTTCTATCTACTAGATCACGGACAGGCTATCGATTGCTACGTGAACTAAGTATCTTGCACCTACCACATCCCAAAACTTTGAAGACATACGTAGGGTACTCGAAAGGAGAGACAGGCATCACCTCATTGATCAGAGCAAGATTGATGGCAGAGGAAAAGTCACTGGAACACGAGAATGCAAAAGTGGGCTCCCTTATCATTGACGAAATGGCTATAAAGCCTAGGCTTGTGTACGATAGGAATTTAGACATGTTTCTCGGCATGACTGACGCAGACTTAGACGCTCTTGGTATTGAAGACAAACTAGCCAACAAAGGACTATCTTCTTCTTACAGAATTCCTGTGTCATTTTATTTTACTTGTTCTATTTCTGTAGCGCACTTGGCAAAATTGGTATTAGATGCTATGAAGGTAGTCGAAGAAAGTGGTTTCAGAGTGTTAAGAATTGTAACTGACAACTGTCAATCGAATGTTTCGATGTTTGAAACGCTATTCCGGGGTCGTATAACGCATGAAATTAAACATCCTCTTGATGAAAATCGACCGCTCTTTATAAGTTTTGATCCCAGTCACATTATCAAGAATGTACGATCGCAGTACTTTTCTAGAGAGTTCTTTGTAAATGGCAACAATGTGGCAAGTGATCATTTGAAGATCCTTTATAACCTTCAGAAAACTCTGGTGATAAAACCTGTCAGGAAACTCTCAAGGAAGGTGGTTTATCCTAGTAATTTGGTAAAGATGAATGTTTCCAGGGCCAAAGTTGTGTTTTCACCTGAAGTTGTCGCAGGCTTAAAAAGTATGGAAGTCGTATGCTCTGAGAAAATTAATGACAAAGACAGTTTACTTGAGACTATTAATTTTATGGAACATTTTCAGAAATGGTTTGACATCCATGATGTCTGTAACACATCCCATGGCACGCACTCCAGAAATTACAACAAGATGTTTTTTTGTGAGATGGACGATGAAAGACTGCACTGGTTAACGGACGTATTTCTGCCATACATTGAGGACATACAGCAACATCCCGAAAAGTTCAGGAAATTTACCAAAGAGACTTACCACGCTCTGAAGTTGACAACTCTCTCTTCAGTGGCATGCATACGCTATTTAATAAGCATCAATTTCTACTATATCCTAACGAGGAATTTATCGAGTGACGATGTCGAGCTCTTTTTCAGTCACCTCAGACGAAAGGGGGCGGGGGGTTCAATGATATGATGGATGTGAGATCTTGCATCCATGCTATTGAATCTACCCTTCACACTGGAATTATCGCAGCTTTGAGTCATGGAAACGTCGAACTAAGGAATGAAGACTTACTGTCGACCAAAGTATTATGTGTACTCGAGTTTGAAGGTTGTTTGTGAAGTAACCAATAGACATACATAAAATCCAATAACATCATCATTTTCGTCGTTCTATTGTACGTTAGTTCATGTAGGTTTGGAATGTTTAGTTTATATTTTAATATTTTTTATCGCAGTTGGAACACAAAAAGTGCCCGTTTTTAAGCGTGTTTCAACCATGCGTCACATTTAAGAATTATTATCTCACAAACCCGTCATCAGATCGAATCCAAATTTTAACACAATATACATCGGAATATTGTATAACTGGTTTATTAATTTCAAATTTTTGCGTGTCCAAGAAACAAAGTTGTTATTATTTGTGTAAGGTAACGTTTTCTCGGCTTGGGGTGGTTGGAATATGTAGTTCTTGGTCGCGTAGAACTCCTTATACATCAAAAAGTTATGCTGTATGACTTTAAAATACGTAAATTAATTCACTTATTTTATATCGGTTTATATTGGAACGGGGAAATACGACCTTGCCTCGCTCGGCAGTTATGGGCTCCATCTCAGCAACGCAGTACAGCTTACCCCTGAGCGGCTGGCTGGTGAATAATGCCTTATTTCCACGAACAAACACAAACCGATATAAAATAAGTGAATTAATTTACGTATTTCACAGTCATAAACCATAACTTATTGATGAATATGGATTACAATGAGACCAAGAGCTATATTTTCCAACCACCCCGAGCCGAGAAAAAGTTACATTACAAAAATGATAACTTTGTTTCTTGGACACACAAAATTTTGAAATTAATAAACCAGTTATACAACATTCCGATGTATATTGTGTTAAAATTTGCATTCGATCTGATGACGGAGTTTTGAGATAATAATTCTTAAATGT
Organism: Meconema thalassinum; assembly: GCA_946902985.2. Classification (NCBI taxonomy): domain Eukaryota; kingdom Metazoa; phylum Arthropoda; class Insecta; order Orthoptera; family Tettigoniidae; genus Meconema; species Meconema thalassinum. Next base: position 537,327,861 of record OX336390.1, on the reverse strand, counting down.
GACGCATGGTTGAAACACGCTTAAAAATGGGCACATTTTGTGTTCCAACTGCGATAAAAAATATTAAAATATAAATTAAAAATTCCAAACCTACATGAACTAACGTACAATAGAACGACGAAAATGATGATGTTATTGGATTTTATGTAGGTCTATTGGTTACTTCACAAACAACCTTCAAACTCGAGTGCACATAATACTTTGGTCGACAGTAGTATCCAGCATAAGGTCCAGGTTTTTTTCTAGGAACCAAATTCAAGAGCCAGGTGAAGAAGGACATGCCACGGATTCTGTCCTCGTACCGGAGCTTCCCGAACACGGCCTTGCTATAGTTGGAAACCCCGTTGAAGGTATATTTTTTAACCTGCACATTTATTTTCATTGCATTATATTTTTATCTAAACACGATTACGGTATTTAACAATTTGGTTTTATTTTTAGGAACTCCAACTACTGCATCCAACATAGCAGTAGCAATGGTGGCAGGCTACCTAGTGTGCGTAGCAGAAGAAAATACAAGCTGTGAAAGTTGTTTGCAACATATTTCTCTCCCTGCGAGTGAAAGCCCGGTCCTCAGCCTCATACGATTTCAAGATCGTGGAGGACTGAGGTACCCTAAAACATCATTTGTGGTGTTACTAGAGCAAATTATGCAATGCGTATCACGTGCTGTCCAGTATCTGCCACGGAAGAACTTACTGACAAACTGCACTCTTTTATTAAAAGACAAGTTCTGTCAGACAATTAAGTGTGACCAATGCAACGATTCTGAACTTCCGATTCTCCTTTTGAAGAAGTTCCTGAAGCCGCTCCTGGACAACCTAGCCTTCAATCGCACGAGCAGGAATGAACGATTTTTACAGCTTCACAATTAGCCTCTGAACAGGAAAGTACTGAAGCTCTAAGAAAAGACTGCTTGTTTATGATACTCCGGTGAGTTATAGATATGAACGATAAACCACACTTTTGTAAATGTGCATGAAATAGCCCGGGTGTTGGAATTAGGGCCTTCAAATCATAAGTAATTACACATATCTTTATTACAGAACAGGCATCAACAACGGATCTTGGCAACTGCCGCACACACTGTTGGAACAAAACACACTCGAACATGCTTTGCCAACCTAACGAAATTACATTACAAATTACAATCCTAACATACTCCCACCTTAAGTTAACAAATCCTGATGAGTGAACCTAACCCATTTCACACAGAACAATAATTATAATCTCACAAATCTAGCCTTCGTGGAGTCTTTATTTCTAGACCCCTAGCTGCCACCTTAGGTAAATCTATGGTCTGTTTCAGTTCTTCCACTGCCTCAGTCTTCTCTTGAACACCCTCCTTTACCAACAAGTGACATTTAACAATCCCGTCCTTTCCTACAGCTTCCTTGATTTCTTGCAAGAACATGGATGGTGTTAATGTAATTAGGTCTTCAGACTCACAGGACAGATAAGTCAACGGGTGAGAATTCATTAAAGACTCGCAATCACAAAGGATGGTGGACATCTCTTCATATTATGACTTTGCTCGGCCGATAAATTTTCGAAGAGTCTCTTTCAAGATTCTTATTAGTCTCTCCCACCATCCACCCCACCAGGCAGCACTTGGTAGATTAAATTTCCATTGTATCCTTTGGGTCGTACTGAAGCACTCGATCTTATCAGTTTCATTTGGAATTTCCGGCCATGATTCTGGTGGTTCTTTCAACCAATCAGGACCCTCCCACCATTGGGACTCCCAACGCTGTTTTGCACCACACCCCCGAGAAGGTAAGGCAGCCGGATTAATTTCACCAGGAACATGTCTACACTGATCAGCTGATGTCAAATTCGTAATTTCTGTCACTCTGTTTCCAACGAATGTCAACCATTGATCTTCTCGGAGAATCCAAGAAAGGACTGTTGTTAAGTCACTCCACAGATATGCTTCACGGATTGCGATTCCAAGACCTTCCACCACTGAGTTGTGCAATCGTTCTCCGATAGTAGCTGCTAATAACTCCAGCCGGGGAATCGTCATCTTCTTCATTGGAGATATTCTCGCCTTAGCTCGGACCTGCAATAGGATCTTAGGTATACATTCACTCAGGTTAATCCCTGATTCCAGGCACTCATTTAGTGAAGGTTTTCCTGCCAATTTTGTAGAAGCATCAAATACAGGCCATTCATTCATCACTTGTAGGTAGTCTTCTACCAAGCCATCCCTTTTCAGTTTCTTATAACTCAAATCCAGCCTCTTCAAATGTATATCATAATTATCTGGTAAAGGTGGATGACCCTCCTTCCAAGGCATGTGTACCTCAAAACTTGCTTCACTGTTAATTGACACAGTCTCCTTGAAATGCTATAGAGCAGCGTGATGCAACTCCTCCCTGGGTTTCTGCAACACCGGATCTCTGATACCAATGAGTTCCAAGTCCCATAAATCTGACACTGGAATGTTCCTAACAAACATTGATGACACGACCATACCACAATTGCCTCTTGTCTGAGCCCCATTTATTTGCCCATCACAGTCCATCCAAGTTTAGTTTGCATGGCTACTAACCCACTGTCCAATTTCTTGCCTGCTCCTGTGAAGAGTTTACCTGCTACATCAGCACCAATAACACTTCTATTGGTACTATCTCATCTCCTACATCTGTCAGTTCAATGTTTGCATCTTCAAGCTCTTGCACCCAAGGACCTCTCTGGATTCGACTAATATCTCCACATATAATGTTTTGATCCAACACTTCGATAGTACACCTGTAATTGTCATTTATACTGCCCAAACAAATTCTGTATGTATTATGTTGGCTAACTTCCGTTTTACTACCCCCAAACAATGAGTGAATAACCTTCTCTTCTTTAATAGGTTCATAACCCATTTCAACCGCAGCCTCTTTCAAAACGTAGGACCTCTGTGACCCTGTATCTATAATAGCTCTGACTTTTCTTTCAACATGTTTTCCTACTAACTTAACTATAACTGTCTGCAAGTACACTTCAGGCGATGCTAATGATCTTGCATGCAATGCTTCAATAGGCTTTGGTTTCTGCTGCTCACTTTTGTCTGATAATTTCTCATCCTCTTTGATATCCTTATTGGAAGGCAATTCTGTACACATGATGGGATAATGTTTCCTGTGACAAATTACACATTTAAGTGAAATTCTACAAGTCTTTGCACAATGTCCTGGCTTCAAACACACAAAGCAACATTTTTTATTTGATATCCTTTTCCTCTTTGCATCTAGACTTAGTTCCTGAGCACTAAAACACTCACTGCTAGCATGATTACCATTACAGAATGTACAGTTATAGGTTAGACTAACTTTCTTTTCTTTAGTGACAAGTAAGCCTGCCGCTGTCGGTATTTCATCTGCTTGAAAACCTAAATTTTCCCTCTCTTTATCCTTTTCGAATTTGATTCCAGACATGGCTATACAGATTCTTTCTTCTCCCTCTACTTCCAGTTTGATGAAATCCATCAATCCCTTTAGACGGTCCTTTGGACTTCCTCCAGCAGTTGACTGTCGTTGCCAGATCCTGAGCAAGTCTTCAGGAATACATGACTCGACTAATGGAAATAACATCGCCTCGCATTTTTCAGTAGTTATACCCAAAGACTCTAAAGACCTCAAATGGGACTCTAGTTTGTCATATAAAGCTGATAGTAAGCGTGAAGACCCTGGCACACTGTTCTTCAACACTAGTGAGAGAAGTTCTCGAATGTATACCTCTATCAACATATCCTCTTTTCCAAATCGTGATTTTAAGGCTTCTATGGCTTTAGGGTAATTTACCGCTGTTGGGGGGTAGCTCTCCACTAAATCTCTAGCACGGGAACACGGCACAGTTGACTGGATCAAATACTGAAACTTATCTCCTAACTCAATGCTTTCATCTTGATCAATCTTTGAAAACTGTCCCCACCACGGTAACCACTCCTTAATATTGCCGCTAAATTTCTTAAGTTCAATCTGCGGAAGCTTAAATTTCCTTTTTTGAAGGTTACTTCCTGTCTGACTGATTGTAACACTAACATTGTCACATTCTTTCACTATCTTATTCAACACAAACTGCATCTTAAAATACTTGCTAGTATAATCTTCTCTCGTAATGTTTTCTGCGTCTAGCTGATCTTCTGTTGCATTTGCTTCTAACATCAGCGTGAATATCTGTTCATCAACTCTCTGAAGTTCATCGTACTTAAGTTTTAATAACGGGAACTTCGCTTCTGCTTCAAACACGCGTGGAGGTTCGGCAGAATCCAACTCTACTTTTATTTCGTTGTGCACTCGTGTAAATGCCGTTCTTGTAACACTTCTTACTTTACGTGCCCTTTCCATATTAAACAAAAGTCCTGTCACGGTCGCCAGATGTTGGAATTAGGGCCTTCAAATCATAAGTAATTACACATATCTTTATTACAGAACAGGCATCAACAACGGATCTTGGCAACTGCCGCACACACTGTTAGAACAAAAAACACTCGAACATGCTTTGCCAACCTAACGAAATTACATTACAAATTACAGTCCTAGCATAACGTAGGGTACTCGAAAGGAGAGACAGGCATCACCTCATTGATCAGAGCAAGATTGATGGCAGAGGAAAAGTCACTGGAACACGAGAATGCAAAAGTGGGCTCCCTTATCATTGACGAAATGGCTATAAAGCCTAGGCTTGTGTACGATAGGAATTTAGACATGTTTCTCGGCATGACTGACGCAAACTTAGACGCTCTTGGTATTAAAGACAAACTAGCCAACAAGGGACTATCTTCTTCTTACAGAATTCCTGTGTCATTTTATTTTACTTGTTCTATTTCTGTAGCGCACTTGGCAAAATTGGTATTAGATGCTATGAAGGTAGTCGAAGAAAGTGGTTTCAGAGTGTTAAGAATTGTAACTGACAACTGTCAATCGAATGTTTCGATGTTTGAAACGCTATGCGGGGGTCGTATAACGCATGAAATTAAACATCCTCTTGATGATAATCGACCGCTCTTTATAAGTTTTGATCCCAGTCACATTATCAAGAATGTACGATCGCAGTACTTGTCTAGGGAGTTCTTTGTAAATGGCAACAATGTGGCAAGTGATCATTTGAAGATCCTTTATAATCTTCAGAAAACTCTGGTGATAAAACCTGTCAGGAAACCTTCAAGGAAGGTGGTTTATCCTAGTAATTTGGAAAAGATGAATGTTTCCAGGGCCAAAGTTGTGTTTTCACCTGAAGTTGTCGCAGGCTTAAAAAGTATGGAAGTCGTATGCTCTGAGAAAATTAATGACGAAGGCAGTTTACTTGAGACTATTAATTTTATGGAACATTTTCAGAAATGGTTTGACATCCATGATGTCTGTAACACATCCCATGGCACGCACTCCAGAAATGACAACAATATTTTTTTTGTGAGATGGACGATGAAAGACTGCACTGGTTAACGGACGTATTTCTGCCATACATTGAGGACATACAGCAACATCCCGAAAAGTTCAGGAAATTAACCAAAGAGACTTACCACGCTCTGAAGTTGACAACTCTCTCTTCAGTGGCATGCATACGCTACTTAATAAGCATCAATTTCCACTATGTCTTAACGAGGAATTTATCGAATGACGATGTCGAGCTCTTTTTCTGTCACCTCAGACGAAACGGGGGAGGGGGTTCAATGATATGATGGATGTGAGATCTTGCATCCATGCTATTGAATCTACCCTTCACACTGGAATTATCGCAGCTTCCAGTCATGGAAACGTCGAACTAAGGAATGAAGACTTAGTATCCAGCATAAGGTCCAGGTTTTTTTTCTAGGAACCAAATTCAAGAGCCAGGTGAAGAAGGACATGCCACGGATTCTGTCCTCGTACCGGAGCTTCCTGAACACGGCCTTGCTATAGTTGGAAACCCCGTTGAAGGTATATTTTTTAACCTGCACATTTATTTTCATTGCATTATATTTTTATCTAAACACGATTACGGTATTTAACAATTTGGTTTTATTTTTAGGAACTCCAACTACTGCATCCAACATAGCAGTAGCAATGGTGGCAGCCTACCTAGTGTGCGTAGCAGAAGAAAATACAAGCTGTGAAGGTTGTTTGCAACATATTTCTCTCCCTGCGAGTGAAAGCCCGGTCCTCAGCCTCATACGATTTCAAGATCGTGGAGGACTGAGGTACCCTAAAACATCATTTGTGGTGTTACTATAGCAAATTATGCAATGCGTATCACGTGCTGTCCAGTATCTGCCACGGAAGAACTTACTGACAAACTGCACTCTTTTATTAAAAGACAAGTTCTGTCAGACAATTAAGTGTGACCAATGCAACGATTCTGAACTTCCGATTCTCCTTTTGAAGAAGTTCCTGAAGCCGCTCCTGGACAACCTAGCCTTCAATCGCACGAGCAGGAATGAACGATTTTTACAGCTTCACAATTAGCCTCTGAACAGGAAAGTACTGAAGCTCTAAGAAAAGACTGCTTGTTTATGATACTCCGGTGAGTTATAGATATGAATGATAAACCACACTTTTGTAAATGTGCATGAAATAGCCCGGGTATTCTCTCATCTCAACACTAAATTCATAATTATATTGCGCTCATATTGAGGGTGTTACAATGCGATCCTAGCGGATGAATGCTGAACTCAGTTACCCCCCAGTCACGGTGCGGCATCTCCCGGCCCATCTGTGTCCCGCCCTTGTATTAAGGCTGGTTCACAGGCCCGGGAACGAGAACCAGAACGAGAACGTAAACGAGAACGCGAAGCTTCCCGGGGCCCCGGTTCACAATTAGCCCGGGAACGTGAACTTATGCTTGCGCGCGCAATCAGCTATAGCGTAATAATATTAAAACAATTAGCAAGCGCCCACTAATAAATACCAATTACACAACTGAAATGCTTCAGAGGGTTATAATAACTTTATTAAACACACATTGTGCGCTTTAGAGAAGCAAGTTTAGAAAACCCTTTCACAGGTTATGTTTACATCGCTGGCTACTCCTTCCGTACTGCGCATGTGCGTGTACTACGTTTCTGATTGGCTCCGGGAAGCTCCGAGAACGTCAAACATGAAACTTGACCATGTTTCCCGTTGGCCTTCCCGGGCTACTTTTAGCTTCTCGTTCCCGGAGATTAGTTGTGAACCGACCCATAAGGTAGCGTGCATTTCAACTTCCTTCTCGTTCTGGTTCTCGTTCCCGGGCTATTGTAAACGGGGCTTTATAACACGCACAAAACTGCAAAATGAGGACAACCTCAATAATAAGACTGGCATTAGCATAATTGATCATTTATGTACAAAATATGTATTTGCACATTGTGCGCTTTTCTTTTAATAACATAGGCAACGGACTGGACACAGGCTCGGTCTGCCCTCTAGTGACCCATACAGATACCAAGTTCCTACCTATGAAGTTCAGCACTCTGCTGGCAAATCCAGGTACTATATCATCCACAACAAATACAGAGTTCGTCTATGTCACAGTATAGATACCAATACAGTATGGACACTTCGGCAAAACCGGAAGAACGGATTTTCAAAAAAACAATTGCTAAGGGGGAGCACCAATACACCTGTAAGCCGCTAGGTAGCACCACTTATGGACAAACCCATGATAAACAGCTGATTGATGAATGTATATTTTATGTAATTTATTTAACTCTATTTCAACACACTAGCTCTCTTTATAATCAGATATTTTAAGAAAATAAATAACAAGAAAATAGAAAGTGTTAATACTACTGTGTTTTAATTCTAAGAAGTGTGGAATTTAATGTTTACCACCACATTCCTCCAGTCCTGTGGTGTCGCATTGTGATTGCATCGTAACGATGAAAGGTTATGATATGTTTTTAATGATTAAATTAACACACGATATATTGAAAAGTGTGGGGGAAATGTGGATTTTGTTTCTTAAACTTTTGTAGTCTGAGATTGGCAACTCCAGCTATCTGATATGACATCTAGCGGTAAAAATAAGAAACTTACCAAGTAGGGTACATTTGTCACGTGGTGACTATTTGTATATTGTTTTTTGTATTGGTAAACAGATCGTGGTAAATTGTTCGTGTCTTTATACATAAGTAATAAGTTTTACTCGTGGATAGAGTGAAAAATGAGTAAAAGCAAAGTGTATTGCTCAGTTTACGGCTGTAAATCGATGTATAAGAGGGCTGCGGACATACGTTTTCATCACTTTCCAAAAGATGCAAATAGCAATACCGTAGCCGAAATGTGATGATACCTAATAATACCTAATACCTAATAATAATACCTTTCCACCCCGGGAAGGATCTAACACTTGTCGAGGTAGACAGACAGAAGACCTGCGACGTAAAGCCAGCGAAGGTTATTCAGTTTAAAAACAGCTGTTACGATGGGCGCGCTGGTAAGATTGAAGTTACTTGAATAATTAATTAAATAATTAATTATTGGCTGCTTGGTAGGGAGAAGGGATGAGTTTAACTTGTATTAAAACTCGGGGGGCGACAGGAATTGCTTGATTTGGATGGTTAAAAGGTGGATTTGGTGTTGAATATTTGAATGGTAGCGGAATCACTCATTCTACAGTGCCCACGGGGAGGCAAATTAGGCCTATATGACTCGTAGTGGAATAGCTCGAATATCGAAGAACTTAGCGATTACGAGGTGTAGGCTTGGCGGAAAGGCTGGCTGATCTTCAGTTTGACATCAATTCACGATATAAGTCGGAGCTTGGAACAGTGGCGTCTGGGTGGCGTGGATGCTAGTCTCGGAATGATAAAAGTAGCACAGCTTCGGTGTGTTATTTATTTGTTTATGTACCGTATTTCTCTATTTGAATGTCCTCGGCGTTGACTCAGGATCGACATTTACATTATATTGCGCATAATAGTACCGAAATAATGTCCAAAGTGTAGCCCTGTGTAAATTTGAATCAGCTGATCTACATCACCCATAAAAACTGATGCTTGATAATATGCAAATGACACCAAAAAATCCAGTGGAACACACAAATTAGATCACGTGTATCGCACAGTTATACATATATACAATTAAAAATAACACTGTCATTACTTTAGAGACCATATTTACTGATTATAACCGAAAAATAAAAAGTGTTCCATATCAAACGCGTGTTATTGAGTATTTTAAACCCTACTTATTCAGACCGACCGCAGCGCCCCAAGTGTTAGTTTGAGTTGCCAATAATGCAATTCAAGTTGACTACAGTAACTGTAAATAAGTATTAATTTTTAATGTTCTTAGCTTTCTAACGTAAATACCCGGGAATTTATTTAGTCAATAAAAAAGTCATGTTGATGGGTGGGGACAGCCTTATTATGCAGTGTTATTTTCACATTTCATGATATGCCTAGGCTACTTCTTACTCCTCATTTCTTAGCCTACTCACACTTCCGTTCATTATCTTGTGTTCCAAGAAGAATTCAATACCGGTACTGTAAGTCATGTGCTGAGGAATCTCTTTTCATTACCGGTACCTTTATTAGTTCCACGTCTTTGTGTGGCTATTATAGGAGCAACAGGTAGCTTTCAGATTCAACAAATAGACTATACATTTACTGGTAGATTGTTTTGTTTAGCCTACAGATGGCCTAAAAATAAGTAAAGCAAAGCTGAAATACAAGCTCAGGGCTTACAGTAAGTAAACCGGCCAACCACTCTTCTTACAGAGGCCTGCTTCTTTAATCCTAGAAGCCAAGGTCACACCCAGATCTCCATTCGGAGATCCTAAAGTCATCATATTATAGTTTTGGACTGGGTTTTGATTCTTGGTTAATGCATGTTAGAATTTCAGAGTTGCATCCAGTGGTTCAAATTCCAAATATAAAAAAGAAACGTTCTGTGGCTTATGATCACGAGAGCCACGCGAAGCTACAAGTTTACTTTGCTTTCTGTCGCTAGTGAATGTAATAAAGTAATATAACTGGTAAATAACACTATGTGCAATGGTGTCGCCAATCAATCAAGTAAAACGCTCAGTCCTAAACTTGCTCTAACCATAGCTTAACACCAATCAGACCTAACTTTAACCTCGTCACGACTAATAAGTTGCCATCTATCCGCACCGCACTTTTTACTTGTCAGTGGTATGTCAACTCCTTATTCTTCCCATTCTGCAGAAATGGAGATAATGTAGGATGAGTTTTCCATGCGATGGATGGTTTTTACACCTGGATGAGAGAAGTGTTAGGCTCATAATGCTGCGTGGCTTTTGGAGAGGCCTGGGGCAGATCTTTGTGTGGCTGTACCTGTAAGCGACATGTACATCATAGTGGAATTAATACTAGTCATTAGGGGGCCTAACTATATGCCATAGCTTCAGTTACTAGGCCTACGTCAAGAGTTAACAAAGGGCTATCGTGGTGTAATCAGTTCACACTCTGCGCAGAGTGCTGGGATTCAGTTTCAAGTCGTAACAGCAGTCTTATTTTAAACACTAAAGTTTCAAAGTACTGTATGTATAATTTTATTAATGCAGCCAATGGCCATATACTTTTCTTTTCAGGACGGGTCAGGGAAGGGATATAGCAGGGAAATTGGCCGTGGATTTATTGAAAGGAACCGTCCCGGCATTTGCCTGGTAGTGAAAATGGTAAACCACGAAAACCATTTTCAGGACGGTAGAGATGGGATTCGAACTCACGCTCTCCCAATGCCAGCGAGGCACGAGGTAGCACATTAGCGCTCTCGGCCACCAAGGCCGGTTCAAAGTATGTATGCCTCATGGTAAGCTATAATCTGGAGTCATTTATATAACCATATTTTTTGACATACCGGTACTGTATATATTATTATAGTTCCAATTAGGACCTCTTTGGTCTATGACCCGTGTACTTGTGTGTGCATGGTATTTGATAATCAGTGTTGTGGTGAATGTAATGTAATTGTTGTTTTAAGGGGCGGAACTTCAAGGTCATCTGCCCCTAGAGTGTTGTGGTGACTAGCAGTGTTTGTAACTTGCACAGTACTCAAAAAAGGTTTTGCATATTGCGATTTAGTGTTTTGCTACGTGTACTATCCTACCAGCGAATTGTTACCGGTGGCGGAAATCAGAACTAATGCGCTCCGCCCAGCCACACGCCTGCGATAGTCGTGCAGTTGTTGCCAGCGAAACCTCATCGCATGTCATTTGTGTGCATGATTCGTGCTGGATCGTGCGCTGTGCGGTGTGTTCTTATTGTACGACTGTGCATGCGTTCCCCCTCTTGCCAGCAACCGCTCGCGGCAGCCATAACGAGGCGAGCTAACGTAATGTATACACAACAGCCCCGCTCCACGTCTAGTGGTAACAATTCCCTGTTGTTTTTTTCGTGTAGCCTCCTGAGAGGCCGAGTGCAGGTCTTTCTAGTCGACGCCCGTGGGCGACCTGCGCGTCGGGATGAGAGATGGAATGGATGAAGGTGAATGAAACTGGGCAAGGATGTGGAAGGAAGCGGCCGTGGCCTGTCAGAAGGTACTGTCCCAGCATTTGCCTGGTGTTGAAAATGGGAAACCACGGAAAACCATTTCAAGGACAGCCGACGGTGGGGCTCGAACCCACGCGTCGACCGAGTTAGCAGAGAGCTTGGCCCCTTGACCTAACGCTGCGCTTTAGCTCGTGTAGCCACTACTGTCGGTAATTCCCTGGTAAGGTAGTATGTAATGACATACAAAGAAAAACAACACACAATATGCTGTGCAAAAGATACAAACACTAAAAGCATAACAAAAGTGGCAATCTTTTTCATGTTGGGGCATATCAATACCATGTATGGCCACCACGAGCCTTAAGGCATGCTTGCCGACAAAGAGGCATACCGTACTGAGAACCAAGGAACCAACCTGGTTTGGGGCAGATTATCCCACTCTTGGAAAGCAGCTTCAATCAGTTGCTGAATGTTTGTTTGTTTGATAGTTAGAGGATTGGGACAGTGCGAAACTGCACTCTTAATCTTTTCCCATGCATGTTCGATACTGTTCATGTCCGCAGAATATGCAGGCCACTCCATTCTCCGTATGCCTTGCATCTGAAGGAACTGATTGACCACCCTAGCTCGATGGGCATTATCGTCCACTAGTGTAAAGCCCTCGCCCATTGTGGCAGCGAATCCTGTAACGACAGGTTTGAGGATGTTGTCTCTGTATACCAGACCAGTCATGTTACCGTGGATAGGAATTAGAAGCGTACGTCGACCAAACATGATCCCACCACAAAACATGACTGAATTTCCTTGCTGTTGGAGGCGTTCCTGGATGAAGAGCTTGTGAAATCTCTCACCCACCCGTTGCCACACTCGATTGCTCCTGTTGTATGTGTTTCTTCTCACGCCCAAGTACACAGGGCTGACGACCATGATGTACAACCTCCTACATGAAACAACAAGCATTAGCATAGCCACCTGGCTATGGCTTCATGAGAAAGTGACGGCAGAGGATTCCAATCTTCGTGCTCCAATAGAGGAACCGTTTGACTATGGTATGATAATGCACCGGATGTTACAGCCATTCCAATAGACTAAGAGGCACTAAGGAGCAATCTGGCCACCATGTTAGACAACTTCTGTACATCGACTGCAATCTGTTGTTTCATTTCAGGTGCCTGGACATCGTGGTCATTTAGCCCCGTGTACTTGGGCGAGTGTGGAATTTTGACTGATAACCTGTGTTATTGTGATGCCTGTCTTAGTATGTGTATTTGCAATTCCGGTGAGGATTGGTAAGGAGGCGGCATTGGCTTTAACTTAGGAACCATCACAGCATTTGCCTGCAGTAGAAGTGGGAAATCTCGGAAGACCACTTCCAAGATGGCTGAGGTGGGAATCAAACCCTCCTCTTCTCAGTTGTGCCTCACGAGACTGAGTGTGCCCTGTTGCAGCCCTCAGACCAGAATTACATTTCTTGGCAGAGCCGGGAACCAAACCCAGACCTCTGGGGCAACAGCCAAGAATGGTAGTCACTACGCCACAAGGTGGTCCATGACTGCAACCTGGATCCGCTGTAAATATTCTCAGAATTGCCCAGTAACTTTACACATAGTATGGATAGTTATTGTTGTTTAAGGGGCGGAACAGCAAGGTCATCTGTCCCTCTTAACACAAAATAATACAAATTTTAGTTGAATTAAAATGTATAGGTGGATGCCTAATATTAATAAAACAAACAAAAATAATATGTATGGAATAAAAATTCAGAAAAGAAAAAGTTCTTTGAGCAAATGCACATACAGGTACAGTATTTTTCTCACCAAGATACGATGAACTATATTATTAGTAGGGCCATGATTCATATGCAAGATATGTTTACGTAACAGTAATAATGTGTGAGTCCTCCAGAGAGACTCGTGCGGGTATTTTTAAAGTTAACACCCATATACTGTACATTCTAAGAAGACTATTGAAACCGTAGTCTCCGAACTACCACCGCTTCACTGCTGCGGTCGAGTATACTCGATCTGCCTCAAGCGGTCCGTCAGTGCTGCGATCGAGTATACTCGATGAAAATCCACAGCCTGCTTCCAGTCTCCGACCGGGTCAGGAATGGAATGAATGAAGCCCCTATCTAGCGGCGAGGATATGAACTGTGCCGGCTGCCGAGGCCTGACGCACTCCTCCGGGGCAATGATTAAATGAATGACAGATGAAATGAAATGATAGTGGAGAGTGTTGCTGGAATGAAATTGTGACAGGGAAAACCGGAGTACCCGGAGAAAAACCTGTCTGCCTCCGTTCTGTCCAGCACAGATCTCACATGGAGTGACCGGGATTTGAACCACGGACCCAGCGGTGAGAGGCCGACGTGCTGCCGCCTGAGCCACGGAGGCTTTTTGAGTATACTCGATATGCTTTGTAAATGTCGTGTATTCTTACGCCATCTGTTAGCTACATTTTCAACCACTTAGTTCCTTAAATACACACTTGTAACGTAGCGGGAAAAATGTTTTTCTTTCGTCATACAGTTATAAACATCGTGTATGAGTAATGGCTGCATCTAGCGCGCGCATTATGCGTCCGGAGCAAATTCTTACGCTTTTAGAGGAGATTGAGTCTGATGTGGATTTAGATAGTGTCGGAAGTGACGATGGGGATATTAGGGAACTGTTTGGAAGTGACAGTGATAGTGATAATGTTGAAGATATTCCGATAGAGAGGGGAAGAAATGAACCTGACCTAGGCCTACCCACGTGGTCCGAGGACGAGTTCGCGCCAAACGGGCATGCATTCCAAGTGCCAAACCCAGGTATGTCAAATACTAATTTGACCCCTGAATCCCAGCAAATAGATTATTTCGAGTTATTTGTCAATGAAGAGGTGTTGACAAAGGTAGCGGACGAATCAAACAAGTTTCATAAACACACTGTTGACGCTAAGCCACCCAGTCAACATTCCAGGCTCAGGAAATGGCTTGATACCAATTATTAGAATGTTTAGAAGCGTAAACTTTATCTTTGCACATATTTAGTGTTCAATTATTAGTATAGATAAATTGTATAGCCTATTTAGTTGAAGGCAGGCTTTTTTTTTTTCGCGAAAGTTTAGGCAGGCCTATAGAATTATTTTAGATATTTCTGTTTGAGGTAATATTGGATTCGGGTGTTTATTTAGTGATATCGTGTGTTTAATTTAATGTTTCTGTTGGGAAGTGTGTGTGTATGGGATGTATATAGTGCGTGCATTTAGTGAGCATAATCTACGGTGTAAATTACATATTTTTTTTCTACTGGACAAAATTTTACCAACTCATGTGGAATCGAACCCTGGATCCCAAACATCAACCGTGGCCAATACTTTATGAACACACTGGTGAGTAAATTACATTAAATTATTTTCAGTTACCACTTGTATTTTATGTTCAAATTGGTGAACTTCTGTGTGAAAGTGGTTGCCTAAAATAATCCAGCACAGAGGGTGCGCTAACACTGTAACAATTCAGCAGCGAACGAAACAAACAAACAAACAAACCCCGTGGCACTGCAGCCCATGAAGGGCCTAGGCCTACCAAGCGATCGCCACCCAGCCATTTGGCCTGCAGATTATGTGGTGACGCGTGGTGTGCGCCTCGGGTCCCCTCGGCCGTTAATCTTGGTCTCCGTGAGCGTGGCGCTGCCTCATTGTCAGACAGCTATTCAATTGTCCTTGCGAGGCTGTGTACACCCAGTTCCAGCCCTCACGCCGGTTTCTGAAATCCCTGACGGAGCCTGGAATCGAACCCGAGGTCTCCTGATGCGAGGCAGACGCGCTATCCCAACACCACCCGAGCTATATTACTCCATTTAATAGGGCATGCAAAATAATTTGAAGATGGAATGTTTGGTGCATGGAGCATTCTGGGAGGGGGGAAGGGGAATTAGAAACCATAGAAATTCACTTCTATTATGACCAAGAGGTGGATTAGAATCCATCCCTTTTCACTTAGATCACCTCGTGGTGTAGCAACTAGCATTCTGGTCTGAGGGCTGGAACGGGGTACACTCAGCTTTGTGAGGCAAAACTGAGAAGAGGTGATTTTGATTCCAATCTCGGCCATCTTGTAAGTGGTTTTCCTTGGTTTCCCACTTCTACTGCAGGTAAATGCCTAGACGGTAGGCTACCCTAACGTAAGGCCATAGTCGTCTCCTTCCCCATCCTCACCTAAAATTATAAATGCACACACTAATACAGGCATCACAATAAGGCAGTTTATGAGACAAATGATACACACATCCAAGTACACGTGACTACAGGCCAAAATTTAAATTCTCCTTGGCAAAACCAGGATTCAAAACTTGGCCAACCAGTTAGAAGGCAGCTATGCTTACTTCTAGACCATGGCAGTAGCTGTGGAAACAATGGGATTATATGTTTGGCTATTTTTATTTCTTGGATATGAATATTTCTTTTATCCCCTTACTTCACTCCCAAAGTCTTTTTCATACTAATTGACAGTGTCATGGAGCCCTTTCGTTCTAGAGAAAAGGATCATCCATGCAGCCTCAACGTTGATGGAAAGTAGAAGAGGCTAAGAAAGGAATGGGGAAGTGGCTGTGGTCAATGGGAAAGCCACCATCTCAGCATTTTGAGATGAGAAACAAGGAAGCTAACTTGAAATGACAGGTGAATGGACATGAACCAACTTATTTCACAAACCAGGTCTTCAGTGTGGTGATGTGATTTGCAGTTAATGTTGTACAACATCCTTAGGTCTCAAACCCCAATCCTTCCATTTTCTAACGGGATGGGATAACCCAGAACTAATGGATCGTTGCACCTGTCTAAAACCATGGAGGATTATGATAAGTCCTTTGGCTGTCCAACAATAAAATTGTAAGTTATTTTGATTTAGAAGTTATTGCTTTATGAGATTACTTCCAAATCCTTTGTTGTAATGCAATAAACAAACATTCCTGATATCGCCATGATCTCAGATCACTGATTTGATTTCTGATAGAGAGAGTCAGTTTTTTGAAATATTGAATTAATGAACTGCTTCAGACCTGTCTATCACATTTGTTGACAACAAGACAAAAATATAGCTATCAGTCACAGAAGCTGCAGATTATCTGATATGAATTCTAGTTTCTCTACTAAAAGGTAGCGATAAACAATATGTTGGTTTTTGGTGTAAAGATTTGCCTAGGTAGCTCCACTCAAAAATTGCACATTACTTTTCTAAGTAGGTAGCTAAAACCTTGCAGGTATAGTATTATTAAATTTATTTCGTGTTAGACCAACTTAAATGTTACTGTATTTAGGAAGTTAAATTTGCTCCTCAATGACAATGCCAGAGCATTAAAAATCACTATTGAGAAAACCTCTTTATGATTAAACACTCGCTACCATATTTTATATACTGTAGGCTTCTAGGCCAAGCCACTACAGGATATAGTCACAAAATTGGTGAGCTTCACCTCTGAAAATTGAAAACAGGAAAAAATCATGTTTCTTAAAAAAAAAGTCAAATGTTTCCATGAAAATTTATCAGAATACCCAAACATTTGCAGAAAAATATGCCTGTTTGAGTTGGAATATTTAGGCTTTCATGGCCAGAAAATAAATTACTGCAAATTCTTCTAGGTATGGTACTATGGATATGATGGGGCACAGACATGGCATAATACCTAGAAGAATTCACTGTAATATTTGTACCGGTACGAGTTGTTTCTACATAAACCATGTAAACAAGTAAGTAATACTGTAATGCAGAAAAAATGTGCGATTGCAAGCAGAAGTTTGTTCTTGACACTTTTCATTCTCTCTGTGGAGTTACTTCAGGAAGAATATAGTGGTCGAAACCAGATCCAGTTTCATTCATCTCTAATTAACTCTGATGAGTATAATATTTCTTGAATTGTAATCTTCTGTAAATCTTTCTGCCTAATCAACCCTTAAATGAATAAATAATGTGCAAATAGTAGGACATGTTCTGGATATTAATTACATCCTTCATCAACCATTACAATTTTAGTATGTCATTATAAAGACACCACTCAGTCCTTCACACATCCTTAAAAAGAAAGGAGACAACTTTTCCTAGCATCACTTCACAATCCATATGATTCCTGACCCCCACATAAATATGAATAATCAAGGGTAGAAATTAAAATTGATGCACATTCTGAAATTTATACCGTACCACATACTATGACAAGTGTAGCAAGCACAATGCCTATGTAACATTGTCATAGAGGTACTGGATACTTGTGATAAACATTTATACCAAATTCTACACCTTTAGCTTGTATCACATGAAACCTTGGCCATGTTTACAGCTAGTATTAAACAGATTATTCTGCAATGATGAGAATCAAGTCCTTACCCAACAATAGAATAGGATGTGAGGTGCAACTTGACATTATCTGAGGAATTTCCGACATCCCTGAACAGGTTTGAACAATGTGGCTTAATGTAAAGATTGAAATCTGTTGCTATGACTTAAGATAACTGTAAATTTTAAAACCATTGAGCTTTAAAATGGTATATGAAACTCAAATTTAATCAAATGTTTGGATAGGCAGTAGGCTATTTTCATGTAGATTTATATAGCCTATATTTATGACCAATACATTACATTTTCGCGAGACCACTTCGTGGTGCAGCAGATAGCTTTCTTGGCTGTCACCCCCGTAGGTCTGGGTTTGACTCCCGGCTTTGCCAAGAAATTTTGATTCTGGCCTTAGGGCTGGAATGGGGTACAGTCAGCCTCGTGAGGCAAAACTGAGAAGAGGAGGGTTCGATTCCCACCTCGGCCATCCTGGAAGTGGTTTCCCTACTCAAGGCAAATGCTGGGATGGTTGTTAACTTAAGGACACAGCCACCTCCTTCCCAATCCTATCCCCAATTTACAAATACACACAGCCACCACAGTAACACAGGTTATCACACAATATGCCCACCCAATTTCTCAATTCCCGAGTGATAGTGTACGGCTTGTTGACACCCAGAGTTTGGTGTTACAGCTCCTCACTTATGCAAGGCTCCACTCTTGTATGATTATTATGTATTCATTTGCAAATAACATGGACCAATACGGTATTGCTTTAGTGGCACCATGTTCTGCATGTGACATAGTGAAGAAAAATCATCCCTAGGATCGTTGATGAAAGTATAGAAGTATCCAGGAATTTGATTAGTGTGTATCGAAGATACTGTTGTTGTTGCTTATTTTAAGGGCTGAGACATCGTGGTCATATATCCCCGTGTATTTGGGCGTGTGTGGAATCAGAGGGAGGTATCACTTGAGAAGAAATTGGGTGGGCTTATCATTTACATGGATTGGCAAACTTTTAGTGGTCTCACAGAATTAAATAAAATTAAGGGCATTGTGATATGTCTATGAGATAGGAACACCAAGGTTAACAGCCCTGGTTTTTAAGTCACACAGCCTTAATGCCATGCCGAGCGTAGTGAGGGGGTTGCTAACCTCAATAGTTTGTCTCTGAAAGCAACACTATTTACAATTCTGAGGGACTGGAGTACCTTCAGTCATTTTCAACAATCATGGGATTGTAGCTTTGGGTACACGACAATCCAAACTTCTCCAGAACTCTTCAGGAATAGCACCAAGTCCCATAGGTGAGGGAGCAAATGTTAAATCTGATTTGCATTGTAGCTTGTAATTAAAGCACTTAATTCACTGTAAAGGGCTGCAGCTTAACAAATTACATTTAATAAAACATATCAACTAACTTCAGTCAGGAAACCATTTGCCTCCGAGGCTAAGTGGGGTTAGAAAACGGACACTTTAAAGGAGACAATAGCTTCTCTAGGGTGGAGATTTAATGTTTGTTGTGCATTATTACCTAATCTCATCCTAGCACTGCCCTCCTTGTGGTTTAAAACACTTCCTTTGAGAAATAAAGGCTACATACCCTATATATTGACGTGTAGATTTTCCACGTATGCCAGTAAATCCTCCTGATTACAGGCCTTTATCCAGTCATTATATCTGGATTAGGAATGAGGAATTTGTGAATTAATGGATAGGTGTTTGAGGGACTGGCATCTCATGGGTATTAAAACCAGAATTATTCGATGAAACGTGTGTTATTTGTATTTACCGCTCCAATGCACGAGGAAACCGGAATGCTGTTATGTCCAGTGTGACAAGAGCTGCGCAAAAAATTACCGCACAGATGTTGGTTTCCCACATTTCTGCCATTGGTTAAAATGCAAAATTATATTTCTGAGTGGATTTTAATAATTACAAACAATGTTTTCTTCAGACAAATTCGACAGGCCGCACTCAATGAATACGGGTAGACTGCACTCTCGCGGATACATGGTGAACCGTCGCCGCCATGCGTGCGTGCGGTGCTTCCGGAACCGGCCGATTCAAAACCATGACGAAAAAATTACATGGTAAAGGCCTGATGTGTCCTTACTGTATTGATATCTATACTGTGGTCTATGTCGACACATTAGGGTACAAATAACATAAGTGTCTCGCGATCATGTGAATGCGGCTGCTCCGCAAGGAAAATATATGTCAGAGAGAGAGTGTACCATATCGTTACTTCCAGCAGGCTTCCGTCTCAGATATCTTCTTTGCTCCACCGCCATTGGGATGAATTTTGAACCGTCGTGAACAATGTGAATGTATTTGCAGTTAATATTTTCCCTTTTAATTTTATGGATTAATATAATTGTGAATTATGTTGATAGTTATCATTTGTTTTCACTTCTAGGTATGTGAATTAAAACAATCGAGACGGGGATTGGTCCCTGTGTGATAATTCAAGATAGTATTTTGTATTAACCTATAAGATAGCTTCGTAATGTTTGCATTTTAGTATGGTTTATTGGGATGGCAATTTGGCTGCAATAAAGTTATTATTATATTGGGACGAACTAGCGTTATTTCTGACACAGCATGTGACGAATCCTGCATTATTTTGATGAGAAATTTAATCACTGGTTATTTTACAGAAAGGAAGTTATATCAAGAGTTTCTACAACCTGGCTATCTCCTTCAGGTCTAGCTGCCGGGAAATAATCCTCCACACAGGTCCGAATTCAACCAAAGGAGACGAGGATTGAACCCAGTCGGAGCGTGTCCCCACTTTCTGACTGCCTCAGGTAGAGTATTTTAGTATTAATATTTGTTGTCTGAGTGTGTCCTCCGATTTCTGATTGCCTCATACATAGTAGTTTTTTGGGAAAACCCGACGGTAGGATTTAGACTAGTCCGTAGCTTTGACAAAGTGCTAGGAAGGATGGGATGTGAAGATACCAACACAAAATAATTTATTACTAGTTGAGAAGGCGAGAACATGCCTTGTGACACAACTATGGAATATGGATAATACATGATTTTCATACCGTTCAATGGGACAATACCAATTGAAATTGATGTTTATTATCACTAGTGCGATGGAAATATGTTCTAAATTATGTTAAGGTAACTGTACCGGTTTTCGTCATTGAACCAGTAGTCGTCACTCTCGTAAATAAGTACCTAGGTACATATAAGGTAAATGTACCAATGGTCGTCATGTTAAGACATATTTAGTCAAGAAAATATATATACCTTATACATTCTGGTAAATTTAATCAACAAAAGCACTGTACCTAACCTCAAACTCGACTCAAACACTGCGAAACTCTCAATAACAAAAATATTCGTTTTTGAAAAAATTACGTATTTTTTTAGAAAGTGCGTTTTTGCCCTAGTCCTCGGCACGATGTATTTGGATTTTTCCTATATTCGTCACCCGTTTGCACCTATTGCCGTCACATTGTTAGTTTTCCCTGTCTGCTATTTATAATGCATTTCTGTCAATTGTTGCGTAAGACACCGATTTATCGACTTGGAGACTTACCTGTACATATACGAATAAGACAGTACCAGTAATTATGTTTTTTATTTAAATAAAAAATGAAATTTAAAAAAAGACGGCATCGGGAAGCGGGAATGGTGGGTAGAAGACATACGGGCATGAAAATATCCTAATTCTGCTCTAAACACGTTTATTATAAGTTATTTTTGTATTGGGCCGATAACCTAGTTGTTAGGACCCTTAAAACAACAATTATCATCATTATTATTATTATTTTTGTATTAACTTAAAGTGCAATATTAATAATAATAATTGAAATTCGAGCAATATAACCACAAGAACATGTATTGATATAGGCTTCCCCGACCGGTGTTCAAGAGCGAATGGTCATTTTCCGGGCTGTTTTGCCGTGTTTTTTATTTTATTTTACGGGGGATGGGAGGCGAAGTTACATAAAACGTGAAACCAGACCATGGCATAACATAACGTCTGCGTTGAACAATCGCCGAGGGTCTGACAAGATGAACTGTAAGTCGTTTTCCACCAAATAACAGTAGGTTTTAATTTGACTAGCGGACCCGTGTTGAAACGGTTATTAATGCCCCATGTTGGTAGCGACAAATGAAACGTGTTGCTTAGGCTGGGATGACAAGTGAAACGGTATTTACTTTGCTCCACGTTGAGCGTACAAATGAAACGCTTTGCTAGCTCCTAACTGTTGGGTGATAAATGTAACTGTTTACCTTTGCCTAAGCTATGTTGTTTTAATGGGCGCCAAGACCTCAATGCAATGTTGAAATCTAAATTTGTATTTAACAACGTCTAGCTCTGGCAGAACACATTCAAGACTCTATTCACTCAGATCGTGGTATGATTTGATCATTAACCCAACAAACAATTGTATCAGGAGAAGGAATTGGTCTATATCTAATGCTACCTACTGAAAGCAAAGATTGCATTGTAAAAGAAATGAATTTATTATATAAAACAAGTATAGCAAAATTAATAATAATAATAAGTACAAAATTTAAATTGGAGCGTTGTGATTTGAATATTACCGATAGAAAATTACGTGAAAACGGAGTCTGATAAATTGATTTTACTCTTATTTCCAAGCTATGAAGTTACTGAAATATGAAATGTAAAACAAAGAAAAATGAGAGATTGCGTATTTCTGCGTCATTTGCGCTTACCATTGGAAATTGCCAAGGCATTTCCCTCGTACTTGCTGATGCTGTGAGCTTCCCACAGTCTCCTGGACGTCGTCATCTCCGTCGGAATTTGATGATATTCTGGTAGCTTAGATAATTCTATGGTCCATACCTCGGACCCAAACACTCGTACAACCAAGTTTTACAAAAGTTCGTCGCTAACTCCACTGAACATCGGAGCGACACGCACTCGCATCCATACTCGTCAAGTATTTCACAGATAGTCCTCGTTTCACGGCGCGTCGAACGATATAACCACACGCCGGCTCCCCACTCTTCAGTCCCAACTAGCTTACGTCGTCTCCCCTGATTGGCTGACCCACCACGCGATCTTCTCCTCCTCCGGGTCATTACACTCGGCGACAGGGTTCCGTTTCAACAATTCGCCTCTTCTTGACGATGCGACCCAAGATTGCGTCATGCTCCTCGACAGGAATCAGCTTGTATTAGAATTCCCAGTGAGTCACGTCTCTCAATATACCCTAACTGACGAAAACTCCGTAAAATTCCGTAATCGCATAATTTTCTATGATATCGTCGTTCGTAATAATTTGCTTGTTAGCGTTTTCTAAGACATAGAAAACCTATCTGTATGCTTATAATTTTTATAAAATGCTCCGAAAATATCTTAATAATAATTATAATAAATTAATAATAATAATAAATTAACATGAAAAATTATCTTGGCTGAACAATTTGCCGCGTAAATAAATATAGAATGGCTTCCTACTGACTTATGCCAGTTGCACAAAAAACCCTCGAAAAACACGTTACATATTCGCCTCGGATCATCGGATGATTTACCGTGACGACGGTCCATTATCCGATTATCCCAGACACGTTAATAAACCCCATCCAAAATACATATTACATAAATGAAATCACCCTAAATTACAGATATATACACTCATATTTTTTTTTCACGCACTTTGCGTCAAAGTTTGTTGTCACTCTGGATTGCACTTTGCAACCAGTCCAATGTTTTCCATATGGAATAGTGTTCCACGGATATTTCCGCCTCTCAAATTTCTCTATGTTGGAGAAATAGACATAATTAATGTGTGAGCACTATGTATTTATGATGTCATATCACACGCATTGAAGGTGTTCTGATATATTTATATCACCATAGAACTTCCTAATTTCACTGGAGGTCCCCTCCTTATGGTGACATTTAATTCCACTTATCACTGAGCACACGATCACACTATTGTGGCAGCGCCTCGTGACCATAATACTTAATCTCTCTTTGAAGTAGATTAAATTAATATTGACTTCTGAAAAAAAAACAGTAAATGCGCATTACATATAACACCAAATATTTCTGTGCCGTAATCGCCCTGTCTTGTTAAGTTCCCGTACACCATATTATACTTAATACTAGTTCTCAACACAGACCATTTCTCCTCACACAAATAATACCATTGTACAAATTATCTTAAATTACACACTTACAAATCTTACATGGCGAGGCCGTAAACAGAAATCACGTGTGCTGATATGTATGAGTTTCATGAAGGACTGTCTCGCATTCTGATGGCCCATCTTTTATCCCGTGGACGCCTTAAGCTAACAAGCCCTATTCAAGCGCTCCCCCATCTCTTGGAGATAAATGGGAACCCATCAGCGCTGCCAAAATGGCCTTGGTGCATCGAGACAATTTAGTGCTCAACAGCATCCGACAATCCCGTCATATTTCCCTGTACCTTAAAAACTCTCATTTACTTACATACTACCCCCCTGTGTGACTTCCGATACGCCTGCCTTAAGACCAGATCCTCCACGCACCAGATACCACACTTACTCATTTGATAGGCTGGCTCGCCAGCTAAACACACTCACTTTATGACACATATTTTCGTAGACTATGTATATTATACGTCCCGTATAATCTGTTTCCCTCACTATTCTCCAGCACATATGCTGTTTTTCCAATACGTTTGGAAACTATAAATGTTTCTGCGTCACCTGCTTCCAACCTTGCAAGTGGCTCCCTTTAAATGAACGTCATCACGTTGCTCTACCTAGCATATTTCTCAGTATCTGTAACGATGCCCTGTTGCTACTGTCCACACATGCTAACCCTACCTTCCTATGGTGTCACACCTCTACTCGACACTCTATGACCTAAAAATGTCACTTCTGACTGACAGAATGACGACTTAGACAGCTTCAAAGTGAACCCTGCCTGATCTAACTTCTGAAAAACTATATGTAAATGACGTAGATGCTCCTCAAAACTGCGTGAACTAATTACCATATCATCTATGTAAATGGTTACAAACTCTCCTGTGTCATCCCCTAATGCGATGTTTAAAGCCCTAATTAAAGCTGCTGAACTACTCTTTAACCCATAAGGTGTTCTACAAAATTGATAAAGGTTATATTTATGACTAAAAGCTGTAAATGGTCTATCTTCGTACATAAGTGGCACTTGCCAAAAACTGGAACTCAAATCTACACAAGTGAAATACTTCTTCCCCTCAAATGTTTGCATTAATTCCTCTATTGACATAGATTTCAGCTGATCTGAACTAATTCTACTGTTAACCAAACGAGCGTCTAAACAAATACGAACAGTGCCGTCGGTCTTGGGTACCGTGATCAAAGAATTAACATATGGACTGTTCGAGTGCTCAATAATCCCATCTTCAAGCATCTGATTAATTTGTGCCTCAACTGCACTCTGATAAGCGAAAGGTACAGGATATCTATGTCATGTGAATACTGACCTATCAATAACGTTCAATGAATGTGTATAGCAATTGGTCATACCAATGCGATCCTCAAAAACTCTCCTATTACACCATAACACATCATAGAGCCGAACACACTGTTCATCCTCTATATTTCCCTGAAATGCAGCCTCACGTAACGAGTCCTCTAGACTTCCGTTCGTAATCACACTGCCCACAAAACATGGAGAACCCCGCTCTACGGCTGGCGATATCTCATTTAAAGTACAAATCACACCTACAACACTACTTCTCTGAATTTGGTCATTGAACGCTACTTCTACTTCAGAATCTCCCCATTTAAATTTCAAACTCCCTACATCATAACATAAGTTACCAGACACTCTACTTAGCCACTCTGAACCCAAGATAACACTGAATACTAAATTTGGAATTACAAGGCAAATCTGCTTCTCTACATGATTATTAATTTTAATGTCTACTAAAACTTGCTTAGAAATTACTTTAGACCTCTTCCCAACAGCTGTGATAACAAAAGTGCTTTTAATTGGCATCTCCTCAAAATTTACTCCAGTTCCTTTCATTTTATCATAAAATGCACTACTTATGCAACTCTTCATACAACCACTATCAATTAAAACATCTGTGTACGCCTCGGACACGTTAAATTTAACTATGGGGCTCTTACTAACCACTTCCTGAATAATACCTTCATCATTTAGTTCATGTAATAATTCATTTCTTACATTTAGGTCATAGGGTTCCTGTATAATTGTATGGACAGGGCATGCTACAGACTGAGATTCTGACCTTACTTCGCAGCCTGGTTCGCGTTTAAAGAACCGCTACAGCTGGCCGTAGTACTACTAACTACTGAACTAGTCTGGTTGTTCTGGGCTGTGTTGTCATTGTTTGGCTGTATATTACTACCACTAGGCTGTCCTCTTCCTTGACCCCTATTCTGGTTGTAATTATTGTCATTATAATTTCTCCCTTGATTTCCCCTGAAATCATTGTTTCTCCCTTGATTTCCCCTGAAATCATTGTTCCTCCCTTGATACTGATTACCATAGCCATTTCCTCTGTTCTGATTTAGCTGATTATTATTATTTCTATTTTGAGCGTTGGCCCCTTCGCCACCGTTCCCTTGAACTTCCTGATGCCTGGCTTCATTAGGTCTATTATTATTATTACCCTGGTTCCGATTGAAATTGTCATCATAACCCCCTCTCCCTAGTGCATCAAATGTGCTTAACAAATTTTCTACTTGTGATATAGTCTTTACATTCTGGATACAAGCAGCCTCCTTGATCCTATAGGGAAAGTGCCTAAGTAGCAACCTTACCACATCACTTTCCTCCTTCAAGCCATCCAGATATTTACACACTAATACCTGCCCTAAAAAGTATTCGGTCATGGTGGAGCTTCCTTTAGGGTTATATTTACCACACACTACTCCCTCACGATGCTGCGACTGAATAACCTCATTCCAGAACTTTTCACAGAATTTCATTTTAAAATCATTAATATCAGTAAACTTGTCTCTGTAGACAGCAAACCAATTCCTCGTTTCCCCCACAAACACTTGTTCTAAAATTTCAACTACCTGGCACCACTCAATACTACCATTTTCCAACCTCTCCCCGAATTTATTTTCTATAGTGTTCATGAACTCCATTGGGCACCCCTGTCGATTGCTGAACTTACCCAGTTCTACCTCCCTGTGTGTGCTATTCACAAAAACTGGCCTATTCTGACTATTTTCTTGCCTGATCCTAGCTTTTAATTTTAACTCTAATTCTGCGATTTTCTCCTCAGCCTTCCTCTCAATACTGTTTACTGTTAATTTAATGTTTCCTTCTGATTCTTCTACTTTATCATATAGCTTTGCTTGTTTCTCCTCAATCTTGCTAATGCTCTCTCTATTACTCTCTCTTAAATCATTTACTTCTGCAACTATTTGCGAGTGGACTTTCTCAATTCTACCCCCCAGCTGTTCCTTAACCTCTTTAGTTGCTACCTGAATTTTGTCAATTTCTCCCCCCAATTGCTTTTTGACCTGCTGTGTTTCCAGTTGCACTAGTTCTTTTAAATTTTCAGCCTGTGTACTGATTCTAATTTCTAACTCCTCCTGTACTTTTCCTAATTTCTTGTCTACATCTGCAATGATCTCTTTAACCTTCTCTTCCATTATTCCTCTGATTTCTCCTCTAATCTGCTCCATTTTCACACTAATTTCTTTGTTGTTCTTATCTAATTTTGCATTATTCTGTTCTAATTTTTTATTTAAAGCTTCTGTACTTTCTTTATTTTCCCTACTGTTTTGTTCTAATTTTGCATTATTCTGTTCTAATTTTGCATTTAAAGCTTCTGTACTTTCTTTATTTTCCCTACTGTTTTGTTCTAATTTTGCATTATTCTGTTCTAATTTTGCATTTAAGGCTTCTGTACTTTCTTTATTTTCCCTACTGTTTTGTTCTAATTTTGCATTATTCTGTTCTAATTTTGCATTTAAGGCATCACTACTAACTTTGTTCTGATACATGAACTCGAGAAGTAAAGTTTTTAATTCTGGTTGGCCGCCTACACTCCCTGTTTCAGTATCGGGATTTACCTCCGCTACCCCGGTACTACCATCACTCGACATACTGCTCGTATCATCACTCTCCCGTTGATGACCACTACGTAACCTCATCTGTCTTTCTTTCTCATCCCCCATAATGATATACACTGATACAGACAAATAACCCCCAAAATACAGGCACAGAAATATATACCCTTCTCCTTCCACAAATGTTATTAGGTTTTCATCCCCAAGTTGTCGGCGACAAATGAAACGGTTATTAATGCCCCATGTTGGTAGCGACAAATGAAACGTGTTGCTTAGGCTGGGATGACAAGTGAAACGGTATTTACTTTGCTCCACGTTGAGCGTACAAATGAAACGCTTTGCTAGCTCCTAACTGTTGGGTGATAAATGTAACTGTTTACCTTTGCCTAAGCTATGTTGTTTTAATGGGCGCCAAGACCTCAATGCAATGTTGAAATCTAAATTTGTATTTAACAACGTCTAGCTCTGGCAGAACACATTCAAGACTCTATTCACTCAGATCGTGGTATGATTTGATCATTAACCCAACAAACAATTGTATCAGGAGAAGGAATTGGTCTATATCTAATGCTACCTACTGAAAGCAAAGATTGCATTGTAAAAGAAATGAATTTATTATATAAAACAAGTATAGCAAAATTAATAATAATAATAAGTACAAAATTTAAATTGGAGCGTTGTGATTTGAATATTACCGATAGAAAATTACGTGAAAACGGAGTCTGATAAATTGATTTTACTCTTATTTACAAGCTATGAAGTTACTGAAATATGAAATGTAAAACAAAGAAAAATGAGAGATTGCGTATTTCTGCGTCATTTGCGCTTACCATTGGAAATTGCCAAGGCATTTCCCTCGTACTTGCTGATGCTGTGAGCTTCCCACAGTCTCCTGGACGTCGTCATCTCCGTCGGAATTTGATGATATTCTGGTAGCTTAGATAATTCTATGGTCCATACCTCGGACCCAAACACTCGTACAACCAAGTTTTACAAAAGTTCGTCGCTAACTCCACTGAACATCGGAGCGACACGCACTCGCATCCATACTCGTCAAGTATTTCACAGATAGTCCTCGTTTCACGGCGCGTCGAACGATATAACCACACGCCGGCTCCCCACTCTTCAGTCCCAACTAGCTTACGTCGTCTCCCCTGATTGGCTGACCCACCACGCGATCTTCTCCTCCTCCGGGTCATTACACTCGGCGACAGGGTTCCGTTTCAACAATTCGCCTCTTCTTGACGATGCGACCCAAGATTGCGTCATGCTCCTCGACAGGAATCAGCTTGTATTAGAATTCCCAGTGAGTCACGTCTCTCAATATACCCTAACTGACGAAAACTCCGTAAAATTCCGTAATCGCATAATTTTCTATGATATCGTCGTTCGTAATAATTTGCTTGTTAGCGTTTTCTAAGACATAGAAAACCTATCTGTATGCTTATAATTTTTATAAAATGCTCCGAAAATATCTTAATAATAATTATAATAAATTAATAATAATAATAAATTAACATGAAAAATTATCTTGGCTGAACAATTTGCCGCGTAAATAAATATAGAATGGCTTCCTACTGACTTATGCCAGTTGCACAAAAAACCCTCGAAAAACACGTTACAGTGTGAGAAATCTCACATGTTCATAAACCACACTTCCCCCAATAAGTTTATAATGAGACACTTAAGGGGAAAGGTTATATTTTTATTTCCACCAAATGAAAAAAAGGAAGGAAGTTTGTAGTTTAACGTGACCGTTAATCTTTAGATCATGAGCCACGGGACCTCCGTTTTACGTGGAATCCGAACCACAGGACATGGCATTTCACTTCGAAAATCTCACATGCATTGACCGGGAAACGAACCCGGACCGCCTTGGTGAGAGGCATACAGCTAGACCGCTGAGCCACCACGCCTCGAACCAAATGACTATAGAACACTATTTACATTTCAGGATAAAGGAAAGACTTCAGAATGTTAATATGACATGAAACAGGCGTCACAGCGGCCCGTGGACAGCAATTATGGAGCGTATTTTCCTACATAAACGGTGTCTGCAAATCGCACACTTCGTACAATTTTTAAGTCATTTTTTAAAAGAAATTATAGATGTTTATGAAATTATAGTGCAATAAGTCACTGATAATGTCTATTCTCTTTCATTTGAATGCTCATTTGTCACGATCGGTCGCTTGTGAGCGCCGCAGGAGGGATGCATACTACTGAAATAATATATATGATGATCAGTAATATTGCAGCACGGTTTACTGTCAAATTTTGAGGGATTCGTGAAGACAGGCTTGGATTTCCTTTTAGGAAAGATTCACACCATTTCCTCCCTGGCCGCCCATCTTTGAAAGGACAGTCCCTCTTCAATTCTTTTGTGAGGCACTGGACACTATTTTGCAAATCGTCCTTCGTTACCGGGAACCCCGCTTTTCCTAGTGAGATAACCCGTTGAACTAACACCCTTTGTTAAAAAGGAACTTGGCCTCATCTTCCTCTCTCTAGTTTTTCCTTTAATTTTGTCCAAGAAAGCGTTTCTCGGAACACCATTCCTCTCCGCGGCCGTTGTAATACTCATGCCGTCCTCTTCAACGACCTTAATAGCAGCTTCAATTTGCTGAATATCGTAGGCTAATTGAGAAATGTGCGTTTCAACGTATTACTTGAAAGCAAAGATTTAGTCTTAGAATATATTTTTCATCTCAACTTAAAAAGAATCCCCTTTAGCTCACCTAAAAACCCTAGGCCTAGACCTACTGATAATAATAATGTTATTTGTTTTATATCCCTTTAAACTACTGCGGATTTTAGAGACCCCGAAGTGCCGGAATTTTGCCCCGAAGGGGAATCTATAACGTGCCAGTAAATCTACTGACATGGCTCCCTCGCATTTGCGCACCCTCAAATCCCAGATGACTACGCTTGGATTCGATCCTGCAACAGCAGGTAAGAACGTTACCGCTGAGCCACGCAGCCAGCGTAGACCTACGGCCGTCAAAGAGACAGATCTCCGTAATAACAGCACACTGTAAATGTTTATTGGTCCTGAAATGTTAACGCAAACTTTAACATTATCGTGCCCTAGTGTTCATCACGCATGTGCTCTAAAGATCGTCATTCGGCAGACCCGTGCTCTCTTATGTCGTCATGCTCAATGTGTAGTTGTATGTCGGGAGTTGATAGTTGGCAATCAGCATCGTGTAGTCGGCTGTCGCCAATTTTATCTTTGACTGCCAACTGCATATTTAAGAGCCAATCAGAAAAGATCACAAGCTGACGTCACTTTGTCGTTTTCCCGCTCGTCATCAGCTGTGTAGTTGACTAGTTGTATTCGCGGTATATTCTTCGCATAAGTTCGTTATTATATATTAATTATATAAAAAGATGATTGAATGACCTGACCTTGGGATAGAAGATCAACAGAGAGTTTATTTTGTATCTGACGGAGACCCTCGCTTGCCCACGCTCCGCGAGCCTGTCTCCTGCCACGCACTTTGTAGTTATGTGGCGCCCGCGCGGCACTGAGTCATTGAGTATAGGAATTTGTACTTACCTAGTTCACAGCTGGTGCTGAAAATGTTCGCCATTCACTGCTACACATTGCTGGCACCTTTTTTTTTTTTTATAAAACAGGCATTTACTTTCTGAAGTTCCTCAGCATCGATTGACTGTATTTCAGCTGTAATATAGTCATTGAGCTGTCTGTTTGGAATTTCTGACGGAATTTCCGTTGTGTTTTCGCACTAGATTTCCTGTACTTTATGAAGGTATTATATATATGCACCTGTTCACGTAATGAAAATTGCATTGGAACAGCACACTGAGCACTAAACACGTGAACAATTGACTAAACAGAACCTCGCACTGTTAAAGCTCTCAGCAGACTGCAAAGGAGGGAAACGTGTAGCGCCAAGAAGCGGATTACGGCCAATTGCTCGGCGGGAGACAAGCTCGCGCCGCGGGCGAGCGGGCAAGCGAGGGTCTCAGTCAGACACAAAATAAACTCTCTGTATTCATTGATCTTGTGAGGGAACGCCGTTGGCTGTGTGACATGATTGAGCCCAAGTATAAAGACAACCTCTTCAGAGATCAGACGTGAAGGCTCATTGCCGATGCAATGGGTTGGAAAGGTATGATCATTTATATAATAATGACTTTCATTATTTAATTTATCGACAAGAAAATTGACAACTTTCTCAAGGAATAAATGAAAGTTATTATTTAGGGCCTACGCCTAGCATTTTAACGACTGCGCATTCTGGGTGGCTAGGTTGTGAGCTACATACTGAAGCTATGGACTGTCGACTACCCACTACCGTCTGCCGACTACGCATTGTGGGTAGGCCTTATTAGATGGGTGGAGAGGGCTGCCCACACATCAGGTATAAGATACACCCCCACATAGCTAACGCGGCCCGCAGGCAAAACCACTGTATTGGACAAAACGAAGATTAGAATGATCAGCTTGAGGTGCGGCTTTGACCACGGGAAGTTAGCAGGGTACTGTCGACGACACATTGGGCTGTAATTGTTGTCAATAACCATTGATCTGGACGAGTTTAGCTGTAACCATTGTCAAAAACCATTGGATTAGACAAAACGAGGATTAGAATGGTCGGGATGAGGGCCTTGACCATGAGAAGCCAGCGGAGCACTGTTGACGACTCGTTACGCTGTAACCATTGATATGGACGAGTTAGGTTGTAACCATTGGATTGGACAAAACAAAGGTTAGAATGGTCAGATTGAAGGCCTTGACCGCGGGAAGCTAACGGAGCACTGTTGATACGTCAGGCTGAAACCAATGACCCAGAAGAGTTAGGCTGTAGCCAATGTCGAAAACCATTGCATTGGACAAAACAAAGGTTAGAATAGCCAGGTTGAGATGCCACCTTGACCGTGGGAAGCTAGCAGGGCACTGTTGACAACACGCTAGGCTGTAACCAATTTAACCATTGGAGTGGACACAACGAAGGATAGAATGGTCGGGTTGAGGTGCGGCCTTGACCTTGGGAAGCTAGTGGCGCACTGTTGACGAGACGTTAGGCTGTAACCATTGGATTGGGCAAAACTAAGGTTTCAATGGTCGGGTTGAGGTGCGGCCTAGGTCGCAGGAAGCTAGCGGGACACTGTTAACGACACGTTAGACTGTAATCATTGGGTTATATACAGAGGAGGAGTGAACTACATCCTTTCCACATGTATTTTGTAAATAGACCAAGAATCTGTTGTGCTCGTCGCAATTTTCATGTTCTGTCTATTGAAGCTCTTTCATTGGCATTCCAAGTTATAATCTTACCATGATATTTGAATGTCTCTACAACCTTTATTTTTTTATCACTATTTAGAATTATATGTGACGTGTTAACTCGAAAAGAGGCATAATTTCTGTTTTCTCAAAAGAAATTTTAACCCAACCTTTGCTGCTAATCATCCCAATCCTTCTACCTGGAATTTAGCTTCTTCGATACTATTTGCAAATAATGCTAAATCATCTGCAGATACAAGACAATTTATCCAAATATTTCTTCCAATCTTAATAGTCAGTGGACATACTTTATTGCATTCATGCATAATTTTCCCCAGCGGGGAGCGTGGTGGCACGGTGGCTTATTTATTTATTTATTTATTTATAAAATTGGACTTTTGTCTGTCAGTCATTTATAACACTCGAACGACTCAACAGCTTGCAGTAACCTTTTGTAAATGCCTATGATGATATCCTGGAATGAACTAAGTCTATAGAAACCATTCATACATATAAGGCTCTTAAGGGGGTCTCTGTATTGTTAACTTTTTTGTCACCTTCATTATGCTGTCATTTTAGTATGTACGTTTCTCTGTCGCTGGGTTTGATAATAATTAAACATCATTCATCACTCATCAGACCAGGGAGCATATAGAGGCAGAGACTTCATGATTGTTCTACCGGTCTCTTTTCAACATTTTTTTCCTGATTGCAGAATTTGTTGAGCGCTTCTTGTCAATAGGCAGCCAGTACGTCATTGTTTGTAGCATGAAAATTAGATGTGGTAATAAACTTTTTATTTTTATTTTCAGATACCAGTTGGGCAGTTTGTAATTTCCATTTCACATGTGACCTAACCCCTGTCTGGTGAGCTTGCGTTCCACTGAATAATGCGTGAGAAAATATTTTGTAATTTATGTACGGTATGAGATTTAAGTAATAAATTATTAACAAGACATGCCTTGCCTACAATTTTCCTTCCTTCCCTCTGAACAAGAACAAGCATACAAATGTTAGAGAATACTGACTTCAGTACATATTTTGTACCTTAATAAGTAATGAATTCTGACCAGTATTTTTCTTAAAAATAAACTTACCAGGAAAACATACTTTGTATGTATGGAAAGGTACCAGTAGGGTTGGGTATTGAGTATGCTCCAGTTGAGAACAGTATATAAAACTATTGAGTACTTAATGGCCAATAATATAGACGAATTTGCTTAAAACTTACACAATTAAATAGAAAAGTCAATTAATGTGCCTTAATTTCAAATGTTGCTGTTTTGTGTTATGTCTGCATTTAGTGTTTAGTAAGAATAAATGGAAAGGAAATACATCAAGGTAGGACCACATGCACCCATGCTGGCTGTACCGACGAGGGAACTTGACTGCCTGCTTGCTCAGATTCTATTAGAGATCTGATTGTTTCCACTTCCATGTAAGGTTGAAGTTGTTACATTTGTGCCATGATTATAGATTAACTGGTGACTGGGAAGGAGTATCCAGCAAGTGAATTTTAAAAATCCAAATTGATGTTTGCTAGTTCCGAGCTTTATCGCTGTATGCTAGGGACTTGTGAAGTTTGCTAAGTACAATATGCCAGGTGAAGGAGAGTCTTGCTATTTATTTTCAGTCACTACTCGAAAAAACAGGGAATTTTTAAATCCTGGAAAACTCAGGGAATTATCAGGGTATTTTAATGATACTCCAGGAATGTTAATCTTACAAGGTCCAACCGTGAATAATTGGAAATTAAGAATTTTCATTTTGATGGGGGAAAAGTATATTCTGGTGATGATTGTTGTTGCTGTAGGTTCGTACTGACATTAAATCAGTGAGCTCTTATTTCTTGCAAGATAAAGCACACAAATTACATGTGTAAACAGTGTATTCGTATATAAATGTGTAACTATGATTTTTGAGAGCATTACTATTGACGAACTACTTTGAATACTCGCAAGTACAATAGTTTTTCTGGATGAAAAATTTAGAAATTGGCAACATTTTTTTTTTCAACTTTGCCATGCTACCCTTTATTTTTCAAGCACTTTTTGAAATATTCTTTAAGTACAAACTCTGTTTTATATATTTATAGATTATGGCCGCTACTATTACTAAAGGAATTTTCTGATTTATCCTGCAAAATCAGGGAATTGTCAGGGAAAACTGTTATTTGGTTTTGGTAGACACTGCTATAACACAATATGCATTGTTTAGCTTAGTTTTCAAATACAGTACACTGTTCACACCAGGGTACAAACAACTACTGTATTTTTATAATAAATGTATTGCAGCCATACTCCCGACGTTTCACTGGAAACTGCGTCCTACATTATCAAGGGTTCCGCTCCTTTCATTAGCAGTGGAATGTATACCCTGTGAGCCGAGCGTTCTCTGCGAGGTCCGACTAAATCGTCTGGTCTCGCATACATGCTGCAGCAACCGAACACTTGAGGGCTAGATTTTCCCTGGGCGACTGCCGGGATGTGGCGGGAAGGTTCTTCAGGTTGGTGTGTGCGCGATAACTTGGCCTTGGCGTTCTTAAGGGTCGGGATCCATGTAATACGCACTCGTTCGATTTCGTCCTTCCAGTTGAAGTTATCGGGGCGTTTGAAGATTTCTATAACTTCCCGTTGGAGCCGTGTGTGGTGGTGGACAGTATCTCCATGTCCCCGTACTGTACATCGTGGCCGGCCAAGGGAGAGTGCTCAGCGACCGACGATTTCTCAGTTTGACCCAGGCGACTCTGTCTGTTATGTTCCTTGGGTCGGTGGCCACGCTCCTCTTCGTGTTTCCTATGTACACCTGTCCACAAGATTCTGTAGATACCTGCAGTGGAGTGCGGATGGCACTTACTTGCCCTTAGTGGATCGCAGCAAATCCCGGATTTTTGCGGTGGGTTTATAAACTGTCTTAACCCCTGTTCGTTACCTTCTTCACGTATGGCACGAAGGCTGTGCCTGGGATGATAATGCCGGACCAGTTTCCTGTGAAGCGCCGGGAGATACTCTGCCTGGACCACGGCCTACAAGCCCAGACAACTCCAACATAGTTACGGATCCTTTGCTGAAGGGCATAAACTGCCAGGGTCAAAAACCAGACATACAGTCTGGTTTATGCTTATGACCTGGTTGCACTCGTCGATTGCTTACAAGTCAATATGTTAGAACTTGAACAGAAATGTATGGAATATGGTATGATAATCAGTATTTCAGAAACTAAAAAGAAAAATGGATGCCTGAAAGGAGGACCATATTAATTACTAAGGCCGTGTATTTTCTCAGGATGGTAGAATGGGGAAAGAAATAGTCAATGCAGCGAGTCTTCAGTTGCAATCTACAGTATTCTGCAAGACGTGAGTCAAGTGGCGAAACTCACTACATCGATCAGTACTTAGACCAACCTTGCCGTATGGAGGTGAGAGCTGGGTAGATTCAGGATATCTGATACATAAGCTAGATGTTAGAAAACTTAGTAAGGAAAGTGGATAGATTGAGGTTGGGATTAGTGAAGTCTTTTGGTCAGGAGTTTATCAATAGCACTAAATCAAACAATGCCTATACAGGGGTAGGTCTCGTATTGACCAGCACAGCAGGTGGAATAATATAAGCAATGGTTATTGTAGCTAAAAGCTTGCCACGGTGGGTGAGTGGTCAACGTGTTGGTCTACTAACCCCAAGCTTGCAGGTTCGCTCCTGGCCGTGGTAAGTGATTTCTGAAAGGCGGCAAAAATTACGACACCATGTCATACGATGTCGGCATGTCAAAGAACCCATTTGAATTCAGTAGGCCGTGTTCATAATGGCAAAATTAATCTCGGGAGTTTCCACCAACACCAAGTTCCTCATTCCTCTACTAGAAAGTGCTATAGTGTTCAAGGAGCTTAGATGTCAAACCTCCTTGACGTTCATAGTGCTTCAAGGAACAACAAAATTCGACATGCAAGCTACCCTTTGAGTGTCAAATAACAAAGCTTGCACCCGGCACCCGAGGCCATACGATATTATTATTTATTATTGTAGCTAAAATCGGTGCAAAACCTACATGCACCACAGTAGTACAAGTCTATATGCCTACCCGTCAAGCTGATGAAGTTGAAAAAGTCTACTAATAAATGGATGGAATTCTGAGGTATGTAAAGGGTGATGAAAATATTATTGTAACAGGAGATTGGAATGCTGTAGTAGGAAAAGAAAGATAGTTGGAGAATTCAGATTAATTAAGTGAAAGGTATTATCTAGGAAGTAGGCTGATGGAATTTTGCACTGAGCACAGGTTGGTCATTTCTAACACCTTATTCAATACCCACAAAGCAACTTTTCAGACTGTGAACATAATATAATCACCAATTAATGGGACGAGCATAAAATACCTGAAAAAATTACTTACCGTAGTTAAATATAATATTTGTTAAGGACTACAAAAAATGAATAAAACTAAGGGGTGACATGCATCGCTTGTCAAGCGACCATTAAGGTAACTGTACCGGTTTTTGTCACTGAGCCAATAGTCGTCACTCGCGTATATAAGTACAAATCATAAGCCTGTCAACGGGTCGTTCTCAACGTACAAAGTCTTACGAGATTGGTCATACCTTCGCTGCCGATAAAGAGCAACTTGGCGATATCATGCGTGCGATGCAATAGGTGATTCCCAGCGTCAAACATCTCCTGTGAGTTGAGCTGTCTTGACGCGGCGAATTGCTTCTCGCATGTACTAAGCAGGCACGCGAGTTAATTATGTGCATACGTGTTATGTTCCGACGTTTTAAAATGTTACAAGTATGTGATATAGTTGGTAATTGTTTCTGTAACATATGCTATTTGCTATTTCGTGCTCACGTTCCTAGTTTGGTTAGAAATGCTGGTGTCGAACACTGGATTAAAAAAACGCACTGTACCAATGCTCGTCATTTGTGACGAAAACTGGCACATTGTCATATCTCCTTGTAAGACCTAACTAATAGCGGCAATATACTTATAAGGTAGTTCTGAAGCACCCTGAATTAATTAAATTGCCGTTTGATCATCGTGTCCAATAGTCGTCATAGGTGACGATCTTTAGAGCACATGCGTGACGAACACTAGTGCAAGATAATGTTAATGTTTGCGTTAACGTTTCAGGACCAATAAACATGTACAGTGTGCTGTCATTATGTAGATCTGTCTCTTTGACGGCCGTAGATCCAGGCTGGCTGCGTGGCTCAGCGGTAACGTTCTCGTTTCTGTTGCAGGATCGAATCCTGGCGCAGTCATCTGGAATTTGAGGGTGTGCAAATGCGAAGGAGCCGTGTCAATAGATTTACTGGCACGTTAAAGTTCCCCTTTGGGGCAAAATTCAGGCACCCCGGCGTCTCTAAAAGCCGCAGTAGTTAAAAGGGAGGTGAGCTTGTAGTTTTGCGTGATCGTTCATCACGCCATCATGAGACTCGGGACCTCCTTTTTACGTGAAATCCGAACCACAGAACATGGCATTTCACTTTGAAAATCTCACATGTATTGACCGGGAATTGAACCCGGTCTACCTTGGTGAGAGCCAAACAACTTAACCACTGTGCCAGCACACCCCCTTCTAATTATGTGTTGAAATATTTGATATGGAGACTTCTCTGATGGAATGTCTAGTTGCTTGGGCTCCCACTATTCGTACGGTAAGTAAACAAGATCCATATGTGGAAACACTCGCAAATCACCAGTCTTACGATGTAGCCATAGGGTCACTCATGCTTCAAAGATCCCGATTAGAATAATTTACAAGAGGATGGAAAGATAGAAACTGAGTTGGCCGAAAACTAATTTGGTATCAGGAGAAACGTATGAACAATGGCAGCTGTACTAAATCTTAAGAAAAATAAGAGAACGTTCATAGCATTTGTAGACTTATAAAATACTTTTGATAACGTTGGTTGGAGTAAGTTGTTTGACATTTTGAAAAGGATTGGAAACCAGACAGCAGTTATTCGAGCTGAAGGACATGAGAGAGAAGCTGCAATTCGGAAAGGTGTAGGCAAGGTTGCAACTTATCACCCATACTTTTCAATCTTTGCATTGAATAAGCAATGAAGGAAATTAGAGAAAAAATTCAAGTAGTAAAGAAAAAAATCCACAGCCTGCTTCCAGTCTCCGACCGGGTCAGGAATGGAATGAATGAAGCCCCCATCTAGCGGCGAGGATATGAACTGTGCCGGCTGCCGAGGCCTGACGCACTCCTCTGGGGCAATGATTAAATGAATGACAGATGAAATGAAATGATAGTGGAGAGTGTTGCTGGAATGAAATTTTGACAGGGAAAACCGGAGTACCCGGAGAAAAACCTGTCTGCCTCCGTTTTGTCCAGCACAGATCTCACATGGAGTGACCGGGATTTGAACCACGGACCCAGCGGTGAGAGGCCGGCGTGCTGCCGCCTAAGCCACGGAGGCTCTTCAAGTAGTAAAGAATCAAGAAGAAATAATTTCAACACAGATTTGCTAATGACATCGTCATCTTAACCCATTCACCAGAGGAGTTAAAGAGTTTTTAAACAGTATGGACTCCATCTTGAAAGGATTCACGATGAAATTAAATCTAAAACAAAATTAATGGGATGTAGCCAAATTAATTCAGAAACTCCTGTGTACGTCAAATAGGCACGTGAAAAGCTAAAGGAAGTAGGAGACTTCTGTTACTTAGGAAGCAAAATATCCAGTGATGGACAAAGCAAAGACAATATAAAAAGTAGGTTGGCTCAGGCAAGGAAAGCATTTCCACAGAAAAACAATCTGGTTGGTTGGTTCCTCAGTTTAGGGGCTGCGACAACACGGTCATGTAGTCCCGTGTACTTTGGGTGTGTGTAGAATCTGTCTGATAAACGGTGTTAATTGTGATGGCTGTATTAGTGTGTGTTATCTGTTTTTAATACATGTAAGGACTGTCTACCTGTCACCCCCCCACCCCCCAACCCTCCACCCCCACCCACACACACACAAAAAGAAGGTTTCATATCTTACTTACTTCGTGAAATTCATTATTTGACTGCTCTGAAACCATCGGCTACTTTGTGGCAAGTATGGGAGGAATGTTTTCTTTGAGTTTTTGTCCGTTAACGTTCGCTTTTCTTCATGATTAAACGTCGTAATGTTCAATTCTTAAAAACAGGAAAAATCTAGTGGTATCGACAAAAATAAAAATCAAGTACCGTAGTTCATTAAAATGGTATCGTTAATCCAGTTCGCGAACTTTCTAAATAACTGGACATATTTTCACATGATCCCAAATCACTAAGTTAAACTGTGGAAATATCCCAACATCTGAATCAGCCCTATTATTTAAATAGCACTGTTTCCAAATACGGTAAGCTACGGTATCTAGTTTGTACTGGCCATTACAGCAGATCGTCACGTCTTTCCTCTTATAAACAACCAATCGGAAATACTTCGCATTGCTCTTATTAGAATCATAAAACACTTGTAACCAACGAACTGATAAACTCGAGCCAATGGTTTTAGTAAAATTTAGTTTTGTCAATAAAAATATTTCGCCTAATTATTACTAACCACTAAGTAAAATGGATAAAAACCACTATATCACGTACTTCTTACTACCATTATTCGAATTCTCGACTGAAACAAGAGGAATCAAATTTAGAATATTTAGGTAACCAGTCGTCATCGTGGAGCTTAAATTGAGGTACTCAACTACACAGATGGGCTTAAAAATCAAATTACTACATTCTGTCCTTTCTTACAATGCATTCCACGTATGGATTTACGTTGCTGCCCCCAACTTGGAATATGCAGATTTATTAAAGTTGTAACCTTCCCAGGTCACAAGGGATCGAACCCTTACTTTCGGGACGTACGATTTTCATAATCGTCCATACATTTTTATTTGATGCCTTTTTATGTTTTATAATTATGTAATGAAGTGTATAATATCATGTGATTTATTTCCGATTAATTTGTTTAGGTTTTAAGGGATTGTAATTGGCAGTTCCAGGAACACCACTACGAATTTGGAGAGGATCTGTTGATGGCCTTCCTGGACATCGAAAAGGCCTATGATAGTGTGTATAGGGAGAAGGTCTGGAAAGCAATGGAAAACATGGGAGTGGAAAAAGGGACTGTAGGCAGAGTGAAGGATGTATTGTGGAAGTGTGAGTTGTGTGAAAGTTGGAGGGGAAAGAACAGACTGGTTCAGACAAATGAGTGGCCTGAAACAGGGTAGTGCGCTGTCACCCCTTCTCTTTATTGTGGTTATGGACGAGGTAATGACACGGATAGCAGGAAAGATAGGAGAAGATAAGATGAAAGCAATGGTGTTTGCAGATGATCTCATGGTCTGGGGAAACAAGGAGGAGGAAATTCAGGAGCAACTGAAGGCTTGGGAAGAAACAGTGGGAGAGTACGGATGGAAGTTCAAAATCAGTAAATGTGAGATCCTGTTAACGACCAGGAAAACGGACAGACCAATGAGTGGGATAACACTTGGAGGTGGACAGCTGAAGAAGGTGGAAAGTCTCAAGTACTTGGGAAGTATAGTGGAGGAAAATGGGAGAAATGACAAAGAGATTACGGAACGTGGCAGACAGGCAGAAGCATTTCTGAGAAGCATTAGGAGCTTAGTGTGGAATAAAGATGTCCCACAAAAAAGCAAGGAAGTGTTATACAGAAGCTACTATATCCCGATACTGACCTATGCTTCAGAAACATGGACAATGAAGAAAAGAGGCATAAGCAGAATACAGGCAGGTGAAATGAAGTTCCTGCGAAGTAGGATCGGAGTAACAAGAAGAGACAGGGTGAGGAATGAAAAGGTCAGGGAAATGGTGAAAGAGGAGCCCTTGCAAGGTAGGATTGAGACATCAAGGCTGAGGTGGTATGGACACTTAAAGAGAATGGATGAGAAGAAGATTCCCAAGAGGATACATGAGATGCAGATGCAGAAGAAACGACCAAGGGGAAGACCAAGAGATCGATGGCTGAAAGGAGTGGAGGAATGTGTCAAG
Organism: Meconema thalassinum; assembly: GCA_946902985.2. Classification (NCBI taxonomy): domain Eukaryota; kingdom Metazoa; phylum Arthropoda; class Insecta; order Orthoptera; family Tettigoniidae; genus Meconema; species Meconema thalassinum. The sequence continues at coordinate 537,285,870 of OX336390.1, read as the reverse complement.
AAGAGAGGCGAGGACTGGACCAGAGTGACAGCGGAGAGGTGGTGGGAAGAAAGGTTTAAGTGGCGAGGCTTATGTTCCAAACAGACCCAGCCTGGGGCTGGAAACTGTACAAGATGATGATGATGATGAGTCTAGTTATATGTGAATATTTTAACATTGGAATAATCTTCATTCAGAGAGTCTGGAATTGTGTGCAAGGACCAGGAAGTAGGCTTGTTGTCGCCTGGGTTTTTCTCTCGCAAGCTCAAGTGCATGATGACTCATGCAGGTAGGAGGCTTGGCAACCCTATGCTAGGGGTGTGACTAGGGTATTTTGAAGACCAAGAAGGCACTCCTTATATGGTAATGTTTTGTTTTGATTGGCTGGACCCGTGAGGGAAGCCAGGTAGGCCAGTGATTTGTGGAGGGGAGATGAATGTTATTAGGACTTGACGAAGCTGTGTGGGCGACTCATTCTTAGGACTCCGTGGGGAGTAGTACTCATTCTTTGGACCGCGTGTAGGGCGGTGTACTCATCCTTTGGACTCCGTGTGGAGTGGTTCGTATTCTTGGTAGGACTCCGTGAGGGAGTGGAACTTGTATTTTGGACTTGTGTGTTTTTGGTGGAGAAGGAAGGTATTTCAGACGATCACAAGTTGGTGTTCGATGTACAATTACTTAGTTGCTGGCTATACATTCTCAAGGGAATTATGAGCCAAGTTTCAAACAAATAGTCTAGATTGTTCGTCTCGAATCGCATGAAGTATTGTAAACTAACGTATGTATACCGAAATTCTGAGACCATAGCGGTAAATTGTTATACGACAAATACTAGTAAAATATGCCATGTATTAGTAAACTCAGGAGCTAACTAGATGCGATAATCCATCACACTGATTTAAAGCATCTTTGTATAATCAGATCCACGAAACTAGATAAATCGTTGGATGCTGACCATCAAAGTAATAATGTACATAATGTTCATATTTGAGAGGCTTGCGTGTGAAATATAGAGTAATTGTGCTGCGAGTAAGTAGGAGTGATTCTCTGGGAGAAACTAACCCCCGAATCAGTAGAATTAAGTCGTCACAGCTGAAGTCAACGCCTGTAAGTACCAGTCATCATTACTTCCGAGGGTCATCAATATGTCATAAGTGTGCCTGTGTGAATATGATAAGGAGTTTTAGATAGTCTGTATGACGAGGATCCTGCGAAGTGTATTTCATGTCTGGTATCAGAATACATTGTAAATTTTACCAGATCTATAGTGCTTGTATTTATGAGATAACCAGTATAGTTAGGAGGGAGTGAATGTTTATTGCTGTTGTTCATACCGTACAGGTGTTTAACCTTCATGCAACACGTGAAGCCGAGCAGTTACAAAGTTTCCATAACATTTGAGGCTGTTTCTTCGCCTGAGTGTGTACTTAACTAGGAGTGGCATACACTATAAATATGCGTTTGCTAAAATTACAAATTTAAAAAAAATACAAATAACGTATATTAAATTTTAACAGATATCATACACAACCAATGTGCAAAAACAATTATTTAAATACCGGTAACGAGTTTGGAATTTCCTCATTGGTACAATTTAACATTCATGTCAGATCAACAGCAAGAACACCAATGTTACAAATCAATTCTTCAACTCATATCTACAATTCAAGAACAATCACTTTTATTGTACAAAACAAGGAACATCACTATCCAGCCATTACATTCAGTTACTCAAAACCTGTTCCATCTTGCTCATCAACGCCCCAAGGGTGCCAACTTACAAAAAACAAATTTAATTACAGAAATACATTCACAAATTACAGAAACACATTCACAACATTCTCCCACCTTGAAACGGTAGGTTTCAACTAAAAGCACAAAGATAATACAAAACATAGGAATAAACAAATATTTACAAATTCAGTTTGGTTGGCCCTTTAACAACCCTGCCCCTTCTTGTCAGAGCAACAGCTTCACTCTCAACTACTTGAGGGGGGTTACTAGAGTCACAATCAGGCACCAAGTCAACAGCATTGGGACCACACAAAGAACCATCACTATTTTCATAAGGAGATCCAATCTCCATCAAGCACAAACGTTGGACTGGTCGCAACAACTCACGCTTAACTGTTTTTACCTTTGCCACTCTAGTTACTCCATCTTTACCAGGGAAGATCTCAAGCACTCGAGCCAATTCCCAATCAATTCTTTTCTTTTGGTCAGACACAACCCATACAACATCTCCCACCCTGACATTCTTAGAAGACTTAGCAGTGTTTAACATCAGAGACCCTAGGTATTCCTGACGAAAACGTTCTTTTAGGTTTATCCTAACCTCAGCTACATATTTCACCCTAGCAGAAATACCCTTTTCATCCACTTCGTCAAGATCAGGCACCTTTGTCTCAAACTGCTCCTGCAAAAACATAGCAGGCGTTATTGGTCTCAACTCATTAACATCTTCAGACATGTAGGTAATGGGACGCGCATTCATAACAGCCTCAATCTCGGTAATCAAGGTCATTAGTTCACAAAGATTTAATAACGCACGACCAAGGGATATTTTCAACAGTCTTTTCATCACCCCAATAAGCCGCTCAAAAAATCCACCCCACCAAGCACCTGTGGGAACATTAAATAGCCACTGAATTTTCAATTCATGTTCAACTGTAGTCTGCTTAATGAGATTCCAAACTCCTACAAAGTTAGTACCATTATCACTATACATAGTTGTGATTCTGCCTCGTCTGGCAATCATTCTTCGAAGAGCATGTAAAAACGATTCTGTAGAGAGCGACTCTACCACTTCAAGATGGACTGCACGGTATACAGCACAGGTGAACAAGGCAATCCAAACTCTAGTACCATCTTTTATGAAAAGAGGTCCAGCCAAATCGACTCCGCATACTTGGAACACCTTTCCAAGATTTACACGGTTATTAGGTAACCCAACAGGTGGCGTTCTCACTGGTTGGGCTTTGTGCCTAAGACAACGAACACATTTACTAACAACACGTCGGGCTAATCGTCTACCTCTGACTATCCAGTATTCTTCTCTCAGGGCTCCTAACACAGTACTTGCTCCAGCATGGTGCATTTTCTCATGACATTCTACCACCATGGACTCCACTAGTTCACACTGAGGTAGTAAAATGGGTTCCTTGAACATGGGTCTGAACTCATCAGATAATATTTTAGTACGAACTCGAATCAAGCCATCATCATCAGTTTTAATGTTGAAATTATTTACATCTAGAGGGTGACTACTCTGAATCCACCGTACTAATTTTAATTCAGCATGTCGTACTTCTTTGCCAGTCAACTCCTCTCCGCTGTTTGAACTTTTCCCACTAGCTTTCTCAAGAAATCGGTAGATCCAACCAACAACACGCACATTTTTCGAGAAAGAAGCAAAGTGTGTGAACAAGTTTTCTCTTACATCGTTTGTGTTGTACAAACTAACAGCCGTTTTCTTCGATTCCTCTTCTGTAGGGGCTATTTTCACAGTTAACCACTTGTTCTCATTCTCTAGGAGCCACTGAGGACCCTCCCACCATTTTGATGCAACAAATTCGGACAACAAGCATCCTCGGCTGAGTATATCAGCAGGATTACAATCGCCAGGAACAAATCGCCACTGCTCGGGTGACGTCAACTGGTGGATTTCCTTTACCCGGTTTCCAACAAAGGTCTTCCATTCACCTTTCTTGATCCAGTAAAGAACAATCATAGAATCAGACCAGTACACAATGTTGGAAATATTAGTCGATTTACTAATAACAGAACCAAGCCTTGCTGCAAGTGTTGCCGCTACAAGCTCTTTACGAGGGATTGACATGTCTTCCATTGGTGCAACTCTGGACTTAGCTAAAACAAATCGAACATTAAAGCCATCTTTGTTTTCATACCTCATAAAGGCACAAGTGCCCAGTCCAAGGAGACTGGCATCACTGAATACATGTAAACAAGCTGTGTCAGAGACACCTCTTAAACATCTAGGCACCACAATGCTGTCAATCAAATCAACTTCAGTAAGCCACTGCGAGCACTTCATTTGAATTTCTTTTGGAAGGGGTGTGTCCCAGTGTAGTTTGAGCTTAAATGCCATTTGCAATGCAATTTTCAGATGGAGTAAAGGTGCCGATAATAAACCCAATGGATCAAACACCCTGCTTATAATCGACAGCAATTTCTTCTTAGTTAATTCATTGATTTTCTCTTTTGGATCGAAGCTAAAGTTGCATCCCAACAGATCATCTAAAGCATGCCATTTGACACCTAAGACATTTTGTGTCACATCATCTCCTGACAAAACCCACCCACGGAGTTGGAAACTGGCTTGAGACATCACATTTGTAGCTTCGGACACAAATTCCTTGGCATCACTCAGGGACTGAAATGAACAAAGGCAATCATCCATGTAAAAGGAATTTTTCAGTCTTTCAACTAAGTCACCACTTAGAGTATTCAAATGATGAGTGATGGTGGCATTCAGCAAAAATGGGCTACACACAACTCCAAAAACTACACGACAGTGACGCAGCGTTATAATATGCCCATCACGCCACCACAAGAATTTTAACATTTCTCGATCCTCAGGGTTCAGTCCAATCATTAAGAAAGCCTGTTTTATGTCTCCCACAACACCGACCTCCTGTAACCTGAAACGTAATAGGATAGGTACGATACTAGCAATCAAGTTGGGTCCCGTTGCTAAACAATCATTTAGAGAGACGTTTCCAATACTTTTCGCTGATGCATCAAAGACTGGGCGGATTTTAGTTGTTTTCCCATTATTTATAACTGGTCTGTGAGGTAGAAAGTGCCCTATGTTTTCATCAGATGTTATTTCAATAATCCCATCTGTTTCCCATTGTTTAAAAACAGTATCATACGCATCATAGAGTCCAGATTGAATAAGCCTAGGCCTATAAATGGAGTACATGTAACTGAAATTCCCGTCTCAAATTCATTTGGAGTGCTTGTCGAAGAAAATGATGACTTTCCTCAAGAAGAAAAGAAGAAAGTGATAAAGAGAAAATCCAGGAAGATGCGGATATTTGCGGATAGCCACGGGCGAGATGTAGCAGCAAGCGTTTTGGAGAGAAGCCGAGAAATGGAGGTCACTTCGACAGTGAAGCCAGGAGCTCAGATTGCAGAAGTCACGAACGGGATGATAGGAGAGTGTGCGTCCCTTACTGCAAAGGACTACGCAGTGATCATCGCTGGAGCAAACGACGTCTATAGAAATGAGAGTAAAAAGGTAATCAAAGATTTAAAGGGTACATTGCCATCCATGCAAAAAACAAATGTCATTATTGTAAATATTCCGCAGAGACACGATTTAATTCCCAAGTCATGTGTAAATGTAGAAATAGAGGCTACAAATGGAAAAATTCATAAAATTTGTAAGAGTTTTCCAAATGTCCAAATTGTAGATGTAAGTAAATTAGACAGGAAGTTCCACACTCGGCATGGCCTACACTTAAATAGATTAGGAAAAGAGTATCTTAGTGATGAAATCTGCAAAATTGTAAATTCAAATGGTAAGAATAATTCAACAGTAATATCATTAGAGTGGAAGCAGGGAAACTGGTAGAAGAAGCCAAACGTGAGGTTTGGCATTCACATCTTTTGAAGTCAAATTTAACGGAGTGCAACAATGGTATTTCGGATTTGTCTAGCAACAATAATAATAACAATTATGATAATAATAATGTAAATAAATCACCAACACAAGCTTGCAAAAGTAACAAATTTAAAATTTACCACCAGAATGTCCAGTCTCTTTATAATAAAATTGATTACATAAATCTAATGCTTAAAAATGAACTTAAAGACATCTCAGCACTATGTATTTCAGAACATTGGCTGAAAGAGGAACAACTCGAATTAATTCAATTCCCAGGGTTTATACAAGCTAGTAAATACTCTAGATCTAATATTAGCCATGGTGGTACTTGCATCTTCTTAAGAAATAATTTAGATCATGAACAGATAACAGCTTATGATTATCTAATTATGGAACAGGATTTTGAATTCTCTGCCGTAAAAATTCAGCAGTTTAAGTTAATAATTGTATGCGTATACCGTTCTCCGTCAGGAAAGTTTCCTCTATTTATAGATAAACTAGAATTGTTACTCAATAACATGAGCAAAGTAAATTTCGATATAATAATTTGTGGGGATGTAAATGTGGATTTCTTAAAACTTGATAGAAATTGTGAATTATTAAACCAGTTACTAATTTCCTATGGACTGAAACCTACAGTAAATACACCAACAAGAATAACAAAATTTAGTAAAATCACTCCTGATCAAATTTTTATAAATACAGATAAATATCACCATTCAATAGAAGTCTATTGTCCGGGTTTTAGTGACCACCATGGACAAATACTGAGTTTTGAAGTATCCGAAGTAATCAATAATAATGATAATGGAGTAAAATCAAAGTGCAGGTCATTCACTGAATCAAATGTTACATATTTCAATGACTTATTAAATAAGGAAACATGGTCAGAAATTTATGAACTAGAAAATGTAAATGATAAATTTAATGCATTTAACAGTACCCTAAAACACTATTTTGAAATAGCATTCCCCTTTAAACGAAGAACTGTTCAAAATAACAAAACTAGCAATTGGATAACAACAGGGATTATAAATTCATGTCAAAGAAAGAAATTTCTACACAAATTATATAAACAATACCACACAACACCTGAATTCAATTTATACTACAAAAAATACACTAGCATATTAAATAAGGTAATAAGACTAGCAAAGAAAATGCATAATGATAATTTTATTTCCCAATCATCTAATAAAAACAGGGCTATGTGGTCTGTAATAAAGAAAGAAACTGGAAAATCTGCTAAAATACAAAGGAACATTACACTGACCAGAAATAATGAAGTGATTAATAATCCAGAGGAAATAGCAAACACTTTTAATGACTATTTTCTGGAAATTCCGCAAAAATTATTAAATAAATCACAGGTAAATACACTAAATTCTAATAATAAAATAAATATATGCAGTGATTCTTTATTTATAAATCATGTCACAAGTGAAGAGGTAAGAATAGTTATAAAAGAGCTAAAAAATAAATTCTGTGCTGGCATTGATGGCATCCCTGATGCAATTTTAAAGAAATGTGCAGAAAATATAATAAATCCACTTACGCACTTAATAAACAGTTCAATTCTCTCAGGAACTTACCCGGATATTTTGAAGTTATCAAAAGTAATTCCAGTGCACAAAAATGGTTCAAAAGATGAATTAGATAACTATCGTCCTATTACCTTACCAACTGGTATTGCAAAAATTGTGGAAAAAATTATGTATAAGAGACTGATAAGTTTCATAGAAAAAAATAAAATATTATCAAACTCACAACATGGATTTAGAACGGAAAAATCTACACAGACAGCAATTTACGAATGTAGTAATAGTATACTGAAATTAATTGACAATAAGGACAATAAGGACAATAAGGACAATAAGGAACATGTAACTGGCCTATTCTTGGATTTATCGAAAGCATTTGATGTAGTTGACCATAAAATCCTCCTTACCAAACTAAATCAATATGGTGTTAGAGGTCTAGCTAATAAATGGATAGAGTCTTACTTAACAAGGCGTAAACAAATAGTAAGCTTGAGACACAAGGATGATGGAACCAAATTACTTAATGAAACATTGTCCAATGAGGGAATTATTGAATTTGGAGTACCCCAGGGATCGGTTTTGGGCCCACTACTCTTTCTTCTATATATCAATGATATAACACAGAACGTTCATTCACATAAGGAAATTTTGTTTGCGGACGATACAACACTCGTAATAAAAGGTGAAACTAAACAGGTCATACAGCAGTCTGCTGACTCCGTTACAGGAGAGTTAACCAAATGGTCACAAGATAATCGCCTCATAATAAACTATAAAAAGACAGTATGTCTAAATTTCCACACTATACAGAATAGGAATCCTGCGATGCCCAATATAACATTAAATGGTCATCAAATAGAAAATAAATCAGAAACAAAGTTTTTAGGACTATGGATACAACAAGACTTGAAATGGAATAAACATATACAATATCTGAATACTAAACTGAACTCGATGTGCTTTGCGTTACGTATTTTGAAAACCTGCACTAGCATGCACACATTAAGAAATACTTATTTTGCTTATTTCCATTCATACTTAAGATATGGGATCATATTTTGGGGTATGTCGCCAGATGTACTAAGCACGTTTAGGATACAAAAGAGAGCGATTAGAATTATGGCAAATGTACACTCTAGAGAATCATGTAGACCTCTGTTTAAAGATTTAAACATTCTCCCACTGCCCTGCATATATATCTTTGAAAGTATTATGTTTTTTAAAAAGAATTTAATGAATAAAGATGTTTTTCTTAAAACAAACAATGATGTTCATAGGCATAACACAAGACAAAATCAAAACATTCATATTTCACACACACACACAAGCATATATCAAAAAGGAACTTTTCACACTGGAGTTAAATTATACAATAAACTACCCCAGTATATAAAACTGGCCCCAAAAATAAAAACCTTTGATAGAATGTTGAAAGCTTATCTGCAGTGCCATTGTTTTTACTCAGTAGTTGAATATTTTAGCGTATAGGAGTGATGGAATCTATAACTATATTTTACTTTTTTAATTTAATTTTAATACCTAGCTGTATGTTGTTGTATTTATAGAATTAAGTTTTCATATTATGATAATAGAGTGAGGTGTAAATAGTTGTGCAATAAGATTGTATCTATTAAGATTTGCTATTATAATAAGTTATAAATAGTTTTAATCTTAGTAATATATACCTGACAAGAGTTTAGTGCTTTTCAGTCGGTCAACACGAATGTACCCAAAAGAGATGGGTTATGCCCTAATCCTGAAATAAATTACATGAGATTAATAAAATAATTTATTTCAGGATTAGGGCATAACCCATCTCTTTTGGGTACATTCGTGTTGACCGACTGAAAAGCACTAAACTCTTGTTTACTAAGGCAACACTGAAAATATGGCTTCAAACACCACAATATATACCTGTTAGTTCTTTTATTTTATGCATGTAAATTCTGACGTGTCCTATATCAAAAATGTATTGAATGCATGTATTTGATCAAATGGAATTAATAAAAATCTATCATTGTTATCTAAACGGCTTACTGTTGATTTCAGACGACTTTCAGCTATTTCACGATTAGTGGGAAGAGGGGGGTGCTCATCAATCCAGGGCAATGTTACTACATACCGACAGTTTTCACCTTCGAAACGAATTGTGTCTTCAAAATTTCGCAAACATCTATCATCTATGTCCGACCTTTTTGTTTCTGTCTGTTTCTCAATTCCAATAACTTCTAAGTCCCATAAAGGATGGTGTAAATTGAGCAAAGAGGTTACAAAGTTTGTCATACTGCTTACCTCTTGCCTCTCTGCGGTACCCAGGAGACACCATCCAAGCTTCGTCTCAAATGCTAACAGCTTAGAGTCAATACATTTCACACCTGTAACAAGTTCGCCCATAACATCAGCTCCTAACAACACATCAATAGGTCGGTTAACTCCATCATCTGTCAATGTAATACCATGTGCAGCCACCTTCCGTAACAAATGCGGATCATTCACAGGTGGTATCAAACCACAAATCTTCTTCTCACTAAGTGCCTTAAGAACAAAACTGTTATCACCCTGTAAGCTAGTTAGTTCAATTTCATGAATTGGATGTGATATTTCAGATGACACACTCCCACCAAACAGCATATGACAAATATTTTCACGACCACATTCGATCAAACCCAATTTTTCACAGATAGCTTCCGAAATATAACTGCGGTGTGAAGCAGTATCAAGTAATATTCGAACAGTGACACCACGCAATTGTGCTACTAATGTTTTTAAAATGACAGTTCCACTAGGCCCTGCAAATAACGATGCTGTTCTGCTGGGTTCACCAACACACATGATATCATAGTGCCTCCCTTTACATTTACCACAATCTATTCTTTTCCTACACTGCTGTCTCGAGTGACCTCCCTGCAAGCATGCAAAACAAGCTAGTTTTTCTTTTACAGTTTTACGACGGTCCTCAACCGACATTTCTTTAGAACACTTGTAAGAGGGATGGTTCTCATTACAAAACAAACAGGTTAGGGTTACTTTGTGTGGCCGTCCTGTTTGCTGATAACTTACCCGATTCTGCCTGACAGTAGGAGTGAAAGAAACGAGAGCTGCAGCTGTTTGCTCTGTTCTGGGCGCAGTGAATTTATCAACCTCGTTCACCTTAGCATGATTACGCAGTCTTTGTTCACTCTCGGCTTCTTTGCCCAGAAAACACAAAAGTTTATCAATTTTATTACCACCATCATCGTCCTCTTCTGCTGCTCTTCTTTCCCATATTTTCAAAACATCAATGGGGAGACATTCTTCAATGAGTGGAACTAAGATTGCTGCCCTATCAGAATTCATGCCCAATGTTTCTAGGGATCTCAACTTAGTACTTATATTATCATAGAGGTCAGTCACAGATAAATCCGAGCGAACCAATTGCAACAAATCTTTGTACATACAATTTATAACCATCTCATCTTTACCAAAACGATTCTTTAAATGTTCCAAGACTTTAACATAATTCTCACTTGTGTGTGGATAACTGTCAACTAACTTCCTAGCCTGTCCCTTCAGTGACATTTTCAAGTAACTAAACTTATCAACATTCGTAATGTTAGAATCCTCATGAATCCTTTGAAATTGTGTCCAAAAATTTATCCAGTTACCTGGACCCAAGTCGAATACCTCAAGCGTGATTTTCGGTAGCCTTAACCTCTCTGACGACATGGTTGACGACGCCGAAGCCACGTTGCTTTGTACGCTGAAATTATCTCCTGCATCAACACAACTGGCAACACTAGGTTTTAATCCTTCCACTTTATCCTCGGCTTCAAGAAGTGCTTGCAGAAGATCTTCTTGAACGGTAACACAGTGCATTGTTTCTTCGATACAGGCATCCTCGTTTCCGTCAACATTCAACAACTCGTTCAAGATGCTTTCGTCCAATTCTTTTAAGGTATCCGCAATTGTTCGGAGAGTATTTATTTTCACACGTAATTTTTGGAAATCGGCTTCAACTCCGACCGCTCCAATAGCTTTCGTCGCACTTGCCCGATACGCACTTCTCTTCTTTTTCAACTTTTCAATCGTGGCCATTGCGAGGCAACAAATTCAAAACAAAACAAAACAGGGAAATTGTTTTCCAAACCAACTTTTTCAATTCAGTCCTGTCAATGGTCGCCAAAATGTTACAAATCAATTCTTCAACTCATGTCTACAATTCAAGAACAATCACTTTTATTGTACAAAACAAGGAACATCACTATCCAGCCATTACATTCAGTTACTCAAAACCTGTTCCATCTTGCTCATCAACGCTCCAAGGGTGCCAACTTACAAAAAACAAATTTAATTACAGAAATACATTCACAAATTACAGAAACACATTCACAACAACCAAGGTGACTAAGACGATCATTTTATTTATGTCCTTAAATAATCAACAATGCCAAAGTATATTCTCTTGTGGTGGGCTTAAACTTAATCAACTTGACGTTTAATGACCAAGCAGTTTTGTAAAGTTTCCCAGAAAATGTTCCGTCCCTAAAACCTACCGCCTTGACAGTTACAAGTTTGTCCCCCCGTCGGGTCTGAATACAGTAAATTATCCAATATTGTAAGCACGACCTTACAGGACCAGAGTTTTACTAGTAAGCATAGAAAAGCTTATTTTAGGGGTTAAGATGCGCTAGCGATGTCGCAATGTCTAAACATATCTCCAGAACGTGCTTTTCATATCGACACTGCCGAAGTGAGGTGGCAAAAATAGCAGCCACTCAAGATAGGGATGGGGAAACACTAGGCATAACCGTATTGAAATTTGGAGCTTACCTAGATATTAGGCCCCTTTAAACAGGAATTATCATCATGATCATCCATTGGTGACAGAGTGCATGGCATCATTAAAACCATATTTGTATTTAAAAATTGTAAATACATATTACGTCAGTAACATTACAGATTTTTGTTGTTGTAACAGTTGTCAGTTGACTATCTGTAACTTCCATTTATGAAATAAACTGGTGTGACAATGAACAATCTTATTTCAACATTCTCGGAAATCCAGCCCCCCCCCCCCCCCTTCCCCCCTAAGGGCGCCCACGAGTACCAAATGGCCGAACAGGCCCACTTAAAGCTTGAATATTCTAAGAACAATTTTTAGTGAGCACCCACAAACTAAGCCCATATCGGCCAGTTTGTCAATGACTCTTCTACACATTTGATGTTGATGTAAAAGTGATATGCGAGGCAGATTGCGCCTGATCGAGCACCATTACGTAATAGACTATGTAGAGAACGAATTAGTGTATTCACTAATTGAAGCAAAACTATTATTTAGCAAATATTGTAATTTTTAAAAATTCAGATTTCTGAGGTGTGCCAGACAGGCTTAATGCGCCCACTGTCACTATACAGTATTTAATGTTTGGCCTGGCGGAATGTTAAATATCTGAAGTATTTATATTCAGTACAAATTAATTATAATACTGTAAGAACTTTTGCAAAAAAAAAATTCTTCTCAGTCTGATTTTCATATCGTTTTATTTTTCAAGGATCTAAGGGGGGGCCATGACCCCCCTGCCCTCCCCCCCGTATGGGCGCCCATGCCGTCAACGACTACTAGTTCAGAAATTGGTTACTAGATGCCACCGCAGTCAGCTCCTGGCGACGAACGTTGGAACCTAAGAGCGTTGTTCAAATGTTTAACACATAATTTAGCTTCACACAGGTGTACTTAGTGAAAGGATCTTTAACATTCCATCAATCTATGACATGGGACCGCTGGCTTTACTTCCCCTCCGAAGGAAGGCATACTGAGGGATTTTTAATGCTCTTAAAAATCCGACGACTTCGGCTTGTTTGAACCCGTGACCTTAGGCATATAATGTCAGCATGCTACCAACTACGCCACCGCAGCCGCTACGATTCATGAGAGGATTTGAATGAGTTTTTAAATGGTATGAACTATGTCTTGAGGAAAGAATTCATGATACAAATCAATCAATGTAAAACAAAAATAATAGAATTCAACCGAAGGAAATTGACGTCAAATTGGCAGGTGAAAAGCTTATGGAAGTAGGAGGCTTATGCTACTTTAGAAGCAAAATAAACAGTGATGGACAAAACAAAGAAGATATGGTAAGTAGGTTGACTCATGCAAGGAAAACATTTTTACAGAAAAGAAATTGATTTAGATATTAGAGACGGAGCTCCTGCATTTGCAATCGGACAGATCAGGGGCGAATGCTGGTCATGAAAGTCAGGCTTGCTCTTCCATTCATGAATGTTGGTGGGGGTGGAACATGCATAGTTCTGAATGAATAAAATGTATACATCCTTTAAACGCTAAATCACACGATCATTTTAATTATCGGTTACATGAACATGCATTCAAACTGGTTACGACGCACCTTGTATTCAAGAAGGGCCAAAAAATAAAATATTTTCAAAATCAGACACATTTTATAATTATTAACACATCGTGACAAACCAGTGATTATATAACGTTCTCACATACTGAACTTATTTCAGCTATTAAATCATATTGGATTGCAGACGACGCCCTTCTAAAAATGGTAGAGTATTTCAGATGAGCTGCCAGAAGAGGATCCTATTTACTTATAATTTGTAGAATTGAATAGTCCTCCGAAAAAATGGATTTGATAACAAGCTGTCAATAATGCACGGTTCGGAACCCATTCCCGCGCGTCAAATCATTCAGAATAGATGAGCGGTAACTTACAGTATACTCGTCACTGTAGCTCTCAGACCAGAGCTTCCAACTGCACATTACATACGTGACAACTTGTAGCCGGCCCTGGAGAGAAGAGACCTGTGCGCGCATACATTTCTCGCGGTGTCGACAGCTCCGCTGAAGCTCTGAAGACATGAGCAAGCCTCGCTGTACTCACCAAGATATATGCAACATGCGATTTGTATAACGCACATATAGTGCATATAGTAATTGCATAACGAATAGAATATAAAGTGTGATCTCTTCTCCCTCAATAGCATGTAATGAATACGGATCGGGTTGGCACTCGCCGCTACGCAGCGCTACAGTCGATTTGAGATTGTTGATTTCTACTAATGTTTGTGTGTTTATGTGCGATATATTAAGTATTTAATTGGTCGGAGTGTTTTGGTGGTGTTCTGTGCAAACGTTTATTGATATACAAGTGCTTACACTATTACTTCATAATATTAATACCTGAAATGCTATTGTAGGAAGCATTGACTGAAATGGAATTTAATTTCTTGTCGTGTGTTGACGTTATCTTCGTGTGTTAATTTTATTGTTATTTAATGTAAGTAAACAGCAGTTTAGCCCTTACATTTTCATGAGTGCTTAATGTGATTAGTGAAGATGCCTTGCTCTTTTGTACCAGGATGCAGATTTAGCTATGGGGACTGTAAAGAGGTCAGACGGTTTTTCAAACCTCCTAAAGATTAGGAACGTTTTATAACGTGCAAAGGGGCCATATCAGGGAAGGATAGGGAACTTAGTGAAAAGTCCTTCATCTGTGATGCTCACTTTTCAGAAGATTTAATTGTTAAATTGACAAATTTGTGATAGAAGGGAAGGAAGTATTACTTCTACTGGCGATTGAAAGACTATTCTGTTCCACATATAATCCTAATTTGCCTAAGTATCTGTCCAGTATGGTGTAAATAAAAATGCTCTTGATGCCATTAAAGACTACTTCTGTGAAGAAAGGGATGAGAATAAAAAGACAATGAGTTAAAAAAAACATATATGTACCGTAATGCTGAAGGAGGCGTGATCAGTTTTAGACAATAGCCTACTATATGAAGGGGTCATGACTATGCCTTCTATGTCTGTTTAATGTTAAGTTCTTCTGAAATGATGGTAGTTTACTGATTCTGGTGTTTGTGGAGTGAAATTAATGGTTATTATTGCATTTTATAGTAATCTACGGTAAAGTTGAAAGTTGCGTTCGTACGGCTTTTTTTTTCTGTGTTGCAAGTCTGTTAAGGGAATGTAAAATGTGTAACAATGTGAAGAAATCCTTTCTGATAGCGAGGTTAATTGTTCCGTTCTTTTTTAAAATTTACCGATAGCTGGCAAAACTAATTGCATTTTGAACTTGCTCTTTGTCTTCACTTATTGTCGAAACTGGACTATTACAAGAGACGACTTACTAAATTATAATTGGGCACAGTAAAGTAAGTGGAGATGTCAAACTTATTAGCGCCTATGAGGATATCTTGCGGTGTTTTAACATGTAAAACAGGTCGCAAGGTTTTAAGTCTCGTAAGCGCCAATGCTAACTTACATCACAGATCGGAGCCAGCGCTGCGCTGCGGCGGACCAGGCGTACTAGGTCAGTGATATCACTTCTTATTCTATTCGTTATGGTAATTGTTTGAACTCGCCTGCTTTGGAAGAATATTGCGCTTGCGCAGCAAGCGTAGCATGCTCGGAGAAATCGCCCCTGGGACAGATAATTGAAGGATATTGTACTATATCAATTTCATTGATTGTATAAGTTTATTAAATATACGAATTGAGTAATGAAAGACAGTAGTAGCCTGGCCTATGATGGAGTCCCAGAGTATGGGTCTAGTTATAATTTTTCCTCCTCACAGGATTTCACCGAATTTTTATTAATACGTATAGCATGGTAATAATCAGTCGGACACACGTCTTCCAGTATTCCACTGTCATTTAACAGATTTTTTAAATCAAAACGTCAGCTGATTTTGATATGCCGTAGGCTTCGAGCATAAATATATTTATGATCTAAGGCCGTAGGCATCAGGCATGAGGAGAGAGACCAAAGAATATGGGCAATGAGGAGAGAGACCAAAGAACATGGCCAAAGTCATCGTTGGACTACTGCTGCACTCCGTCAGAATGCGCGTACGTTACGTTGCCATGGAAGAAGAAGTAGGAAGTGAAGCTTCGACCTTTTCGCGTTCCTCTATAGACGGCAGCACATATGTTCGACTAGGGCGATATGAGTGAGTAGTGCCCGAATTTATATTGACTGGACAGTTGAACACACCATTGCTGCCAACAGATGTAGATTGACACTAATGGTCCAGTATTCTAAAAAACAGCAAAAATATGATGATGTTGGGTTTATATAACAATGAGAATGCATGCATTAGTGCATGTAAGCTTATAAATCAAAGACGAAATGTTGTTAAACGTGTACAGCTCTACCTAGTGCATCGTCAACTAATTGCCAGTTACGTACTATCCCACGACATAGTTGGCTATGATTTATGATTTGTTGATGCTTTTTTTGCCAAGCCGTTAGTTTATCATTTATATACATTTTGCTTTATAAGTGTTTATGTTTATAAGTGTTATTCTTCTTGCGATATATGTTACTTTTCGTTTTCGCAGAGAAATAACATAAAAACAACATAAGAAGCGATGTTTTTTTTTTATTGCGCTGCTCTTTGGCGCAGTAAGAAATGTATTTCGATGCACAGTTTCCTGCCGATCCAATCCTGGAAGGTAAGTCATGAACAACTATTTTCGCTGATAAATTCTTTCATTTGGGTATAAGGGAGATAAAAAACTCGTATTAGCTAATGAATCACACTACCCATGTGGTTTTATCTACTATTATAATAATATAATACACAGATAATTGTGATGGCAAGGGTGTCCTATGCCACTGTAGTGAATTAAGATAATTTTAAAGAACGATTCCTGTGAAAGGAAATTCAGATTACAATATTAGAAAGAAAGATACTCCCATCTGTTTGCATTAGAACTAGACTACTACATTTCAGTCATTTATGCACAGATATATTTTAGGTATTGAGTTGGCTTAGGTCGCTGTGGCATACTAAAATTGAAGGTCATTAGAAATAATTATTCTCTTAAAAGGAGATCTGCATATTAAAGGATTGACAGAACGTAATGTAATGTGCTGGGATTTCATTATGAGTATATGTAATGAAGGCATTCTTTCAGTGTAGCCTAAACAAACTGTTAGTTGTAACTCTTCAGTCGGTCAACAGGAATTTGCCCAATGAATGGGTGGGGTACAATGTATATAATATATGAATCTCCTGGAAAAAATACATGTGGCCTATGTTAACGTTTTATGTTTTTATAGTTCAGGTGATATGGGACAATCAGCTGGTACGCCATTTGCAATGAGTAAAGAATTTATTGTTGAACAAATTACAATATGCAGTAATGCCAACATGTGAATTAAGTATCAATAAAGATTTGGTTGTTACCAACATAATTAATTTCTTAACATCCCCCCGTAAGAACACAATCTTTGTCATAATTCAAACTATGAGAAGTTGTACAAACAATATTTGACTTAAACTACAATATGACTATAATGGATAACACACTCGTTGATATTTCAACAATAAAACATGAAATGCCACAATTTCAAAACAGTCTTAATTGTTATTGACATATTTAAAATCAAATACTTTCTTTGGACCTATTCTGCTCCACTCTTCAACAAACACCTTTGAATTTTTCAAATTTAGTAGACAATAGAGGCTTTGTGAAAATGTCAGCTACCTGGTCATGGGTCGGACAGAATTGAAGAGAAAACAATTCATTTTTGTAGTTCTCGTGCAGATAGTGATACCTCACTTGAATGTGCTTTGACTCTCCTCTCATTTGTCCTGATTTCACCTACTTTAAGGTACTTTGATTGTCTATGTTAAGAACAATGGGAACAGACTTTCCAGTTAGTTCTTGTATCAAGTATTTCAGATACGGTACTCTAACTCCTTGCAGCAGTCTGCTGCAGCAATGTATTCGGCTGCTGTGGATGACAGTGCCACAATTTTCTGCTTGCGTGACCGCCATGCCACCAGTCCATCTGCCAGCATTATGACATAGCCTGTAGTACTCTTTCTTTTCTTATGATCACCAGCAAAATCTGAATCACTGTATGCAATTATTTTCAGATCATCTTTCATTTTTGATGCATAGTGTATTCCCATTTTTGTGCTTCCTTTCAGATATCGAAGTGTTCGTTTAACATTCTGTATATCTTGATCTGTTGGTTTCTCCATAGACCTGCTTTCATAATTCACACTATAAGCCAGGTCTGGTCTGGTTTTACAAGACAAATATAACAGACTCCCAACTGCTTGTCTATAGGGGTAATCTGTCCTCTGCTGCACCTGTTTCTTCATTTTGGATTATTGGGGTTTTAACTTCTTTGCATTCTTGCATGTTGTAACGTTGCAGCACATTATGAGCATATTTCTCTTGAGAAATCAAGATACCATCTTCTGTACTGTTTATATCTATCCCCAAATAAGTTTTGGGTTCATGAGTTGTCTTCATTTCAAAATTTCTGTCAAGTTTAGAGAGTAGCAGTGTCATTTTCTGAATGTCTTTGCCCATCGTCTACATGAATTGCTAGAAACAAACTGTTCTCAGAATTCTTGAAGATGCAGGGGTCTGACTTAGTTTGTGTCATGCCTTCTTGTTTCAGGAACTCTGTGATAGTTTTATTCCACCTACAGTCCGTATAAGGCTATCTGCAGTTTGCATATTTTCCCTTCTTTTTTGTAGCCTTCTGGTATTTTCATGTAGATGTCCTCATCTAGGGTTCCATACAAAAAGGCCGTTTTGACATCAAATGTTTTAATGTGCAGGTTATAGTGTGCTGCGATAGCAAAAAGAACTCTTAGTGAAGTTGTGTCTACAACTGGACTGAAGATTTCTTCATAATTTATATTTCCACTCCTTTGTTCACATCCTCGTACTACAAGTCTAGCTTTATATCTACCGTCTTCCTTAACTTTGAACACCCACCGGCTTGACAAAACTTCTTTTCCTCTTGCTGCCTCAAGGCTTACTAATTTCCAAGTTTTATTTTTCTTCAAAGAGTCTTTTTCTTCTTTAATGGCTTTTTTCCATTTTTCTTTGTCTTCATTTCTTTGCGACTCCCTGTATGACATCATTGCTTCATCTTCTCCGCTATCTAGTTGATAGTCATCATATTTATTAGGTCTCTTTAAAGTTCTTCTTGGTCGTAAACCAAGTTCATGACATCTTTCTTCTCTCTGTTCCTGATCTGAATCTACGAAGTCACCATCTTCTTCTTCGTGTGGTTCATGATCTGTTTCTTCATCTGTTCTATCTTGATTTTCATCTCTGTCATCTGGATTTTCATTTCTTTCTTGGTTTTCTTCTGTTTCTTCAACATTTGCTTGATAGATTTCAGTTTTAGGGTTAGGTTGATCTAATTTTATTATATTTCTCTCAAATACCACATCTCTTGAGATGAATATCTTTCTGTTTTCTTCATCCCATAGTCGGTATCCGTTTGGTGCATAGCCTACAAAAATGCACTTCTTGCTTCGGCTGTCAAACTTCTTGAGATAACCCAAATTGTTGGCATAAGCAACACAACCAAAAATTTGTAGGTTAGACAGATTTGGTTTCTTGTATGTCCATTTTTCAGCTGGGGTTGTGTCAACAGTACTAGTGGGGCTTCTATTAATCAGGTATGTAGCTGTTTGTGCTGCTTTCCCCCACATCTCTTTATCTAGGTTAGAATCACAAAGCATAGCTCTTGTTCTTTCCATAAGAGTACGATTGAACCGTTCTGCTGTTCCATTCAATTGGGGTGTATATGAAATTGTATAGTCCAGCATAATACCTTTGTTTTTACACCAATCTTTCAGATCATGTGAGGAATACTCTCCTCCATTATCACACCTTATTTTGGTTACTCTCAGATCAAATTTGGTTTCGGCCATTGCCACATACTGTTTTAAGTACATAGGAACTTGACTTTTATTTAACAACAGATAGATAACACTAAAATGTGAGTAATCAACTATACAGCACAGAATGTACCTGTAGCCGTCATGGGTGGGTGGATCTAGAGGTCCACAAACATCTGTGTGTATTATTTCTAACAGTCTTGTTGCCCTAGTCCTTTCTGTATTAAATGGTAACCGGATCTGTTTTGCTTTCACACATTTCTCACACACTTCATCTATTTTAGTATGTGCGACAATGGGGGACACACCATCACAAATAGTAGGCAGTTTATTAAGGTAGCTGTAACTTAAATGACCCAGTTCTCTGTGCCATTCTTTGCCCACATCATTACCTTGTGCACACAGCGCCTCATTATGCATATTAACATCAAGGTCAACAGTATACAGTCCTACTGCATTTTTCTTACATTTTAGTACCACCTTGTTGTCTTGGTATATATTAACATCATCTTTTGTGAACACAACAATGCCATTATTTTCTGTTATCTTACTTACTGGCATCAAGTTCTGAGACAAATCAGGCACACAGTGAACATCTTTGAGAACACACTGCTCAGAGGTGAAGGTTCCCTTACCTACTACAAACATAGCCTGATTTTTCTTAGCCACTAATATGTGTTCATTACAGCTCACAACACCTGTTAGCAAATTTTCATCACTTACCATGTGAGTTGAACATCCACTGTCTACTACTAGACACCTGGTTCCTTTTAGTATAGCGTGATGTGAGCCCTTGCAATCAGCTGCAAGAAATGACACTTTATTTTCCACCTTAGAATTATTTTTATCCCTAAAATAGCAGTCTTTCTCTTCATGATTGAACTTTTTACATATTGAGCATTGATGCTTGTCTTTGAGAAAACAATTTTTGGTTTCATGGTTTGTCTTTTTACATATATTACACTTTTTACTGCTCATACATTTGTTTTTAGATTTAGATCTACCTTGTTTGTTTTCTAACTCTGCTTTAAAGGATACATTTTGCTCTTCTGTCGGAGTGCGCCTCAACTTGTTTTCTTCCATCTGTAACCTCGAACACAGGTTCTCTATGGTCCTGGACGCCTCTGGAGTAGAGTCCCATGCTGTGCTAACATGGGTATATTCTTCAGGCAGCACGGACAAGATCTTGGTAATTAGCATAATCTCGTCAACTTTCTGGACGAGTTTGTTCAGTTTGAAGATGATGTTTTGGAGATCACTATTGTTGCTCATCATGTCCTTCTTCGCATCAAATTGGAAGTTGTAAAAGTCTCGTAGCAGCAAACATTTTTGTTGGCTAGAGTCTCTCTGGTATATGTTACGAAGAGTATCACACATTTGTTTAGAAGTTGTACAGGTTAGGATATGAGGCCCAACTTGCTTGTCAATGGATGTGACAATATAGTATTGGGCTCTTGCATCACGAGTCTTCCACTGGTCTGTTGAAGCTTGATTTCTGGGTGGATTAGTCACCAACACGTCTGTCCCGTCGACAATCTTGATCAGTTATTTTGCGGCAAGCAGAATTTTTAATTCAAACACCCACATAGGATATGTGTCGACTCCCTTGAGTTTCTCGACATGTGCTACGTCCTCGGGTCTTGTGGCCATATTTTGGACTTCACTTACCGTACTTCACTTACTTTACTTTTTAAATGTTTTTAGTGTCATCTGTTTTCACGTTTACTTTTATTTTAGAGTCACCTGGGCTCATAACCTGTTAAAGTTTTATGTTTTTATAGTTCAGGTGATATGGGACAATCAGCTGGTACGCCATTTGCAATGAGTAAAGAATTTACTGTTGAACAAATTACAATATGCAGTAATGCCAACAAGTGAATTAAGTATCAATAAAGATTTGGCTGTTACCAACATAATTAATTTCTTAACAGCCTATTAGTTATACTCAATTATATGTAGGTCTACATTGTACCCCACCCAATCATTGGGCAAATTCGAGTTGACTGACTGAAGAGGCAAAGGGTTACAACTGATAGTTACGAGTATATGTTAGCCATATAAAAATGTGTGTGGATACTGCAACTCACAGAAATGAGTTACATGCCGGTAGAACGTTTTCAGTTAGCTTTATGTATTTATATTTTAATATTCAAGCTAAATTTGTAGTAGGCCCTAGTGTGTTATCGACATGTGATTTTAGCAATTAATATCTTGTAGCTCCTACACATGTCTATATTTGTGCAATTTTTCTTTGCAGATGCTGGGAGTAGGCCTAGTAGGCTAGTTGTTCTGTGGAAGGGATGATGTGTTCGGGAAATCTGTGTGTGGCATGATTACGCATCGAATATGCAGTGTTAATTTTGCCAAATGGTTCATCAGATGGCACTTAAATACAAATTCCCTGACTTCTGATGCAGTTCCTACTATGTATTGTTGCTGAAGGTAAGTTAAAATGTGTCCTGTCATGTAATAATGTGCTATGTATTGAAATATAACATTAACGTGCAACTAAAAAAAAACTTTGTGTTGCAGGGACCTCTGATGTTTCAGGCATGAGAATTGAGGACACCCAAGGTGATGGAAGGTTCATACCGTTGGGGTCAGCAGGGAACAAAAGTTGACCAAAGGAGAATTGCATCCTCTAGAGTCTAGACAGTCTAAACTTCTGTGGACATTGTCCTATATAAAATACTTAATTTTGACCAATTGAAAATGAGTTGCACCTTTCTCGGTCCGTGAGTGTATTTATATGTGGGGTGTGAGTGACGATGGTGATTGTTGTTTTAAGGGGCATAACATCGAGGTCATCTGCTCCGATGAGGAGTGTGTCTTCCTGTGCATCATATTTGTGTTTTAATTGTGTCAGCCTTGCCCTTCTGATTAAATAATTCTGTTCTTGACTTGACACCTATCTGCCATGTGTGGTAATTTGTGAGGAAATTCATTTGCAGTATTTTAATGCAGTATTGTTCGAATGGGTGTGAACCATACTGGTAATGTGACAATGTTGCTTAATATTGAGCTTGGTACATACAGGGTTTGTCCTGAAAGTAGTGAGACTGAGTCAATAAAAAAATTGACAAATGATACATATGCTCAATATTCTTCAAAGTAGGACCCTACTGCATCCACACACCGCTGTCAGCGAACTTTTCAACCCTCGTATGCTTTCTGGAAGGCAGCAACCGGAATGCTGCCCGAGCTCCCTCGTCACGGTTGTTGCAACGCTTCCACGGAGCCGTGACGATGCCATTTTAGGATGGTTTTGAGGTGGGGGAAGAGGATAAAGTCTGCTGGGGAAATGTCGGGACTGTAGGGTTGCGATGTTATGTTGGGCCAGGTACGCCAGCACGTGGAAGGCTGTGTGGCGTGGGGCATTGTCGTCATGGAGCCACCAGGAGTTAGCGATCGCTGGGCAGACACGGACGACGCATTTTCTCAGCCGTTTAAGAACCTCCATGAAAAAACCTTACTCTGCGGTCATTGTCCAAAACATTCTTTACACTTGCCACATTTTCATCCGTTATGGTGCTCGAAGGTCGTCCTGAATGTGCGCCGTCTTCAACTTCCTATCTCCCCTCCCGAAACAGCTTGTATCAGTCAAAAAATACTCAATCTGCCCATGGCGTTATCACCGTAAGCAGTCTTGATCATATCGTGAGTCATTTTCCCGTTTTTGTCGAGCATAACACAAAATGTTATGGCGTAGTGCGCCGTTTCAACAGACCAACCATGATGCAGCGTGACGATTGCACTTGCAGAGGTTATGGACACGAGCGATTTACACTCCACTGCAACTGGGAACCAACTGTGTGGCTGACTCCCAGCCTTCCTTACACCCCCTCCACCAACCCCAGGTGGAGAAGCCGCGGGCAGTCTATCCGTCTGCGGGGGAGAGATCCAGTCGGACTACTTTCAGGGCAGACTCTGTACTTTTATTGGTAGGCCTACCAGTGAAGGTCACGAGAACCTATGAAAACAATTTCTTAATGAAATTAGCCCTTAATAGCTTTTATAATGATTCAAAATTGATCTGGAAATGATGTAGTTCACTCCTCCGCTGTCTATAACCCACCCGCCTTCCTAATTATATCACGACTTATATAGTAAAATTTCAGCTGTGTTTGCTATTATCCGCATGAATTATGCACAAGTACAGCATTGCCAAACCCACGCATACGGTCCTAATTGTATAGGCTTCTTTGCTTTTTCTTTTGTACGCTATAAAATTTGTTTTTGTAAAGGTCACATTTCTCTGGACCAATAATTATGACAATGGTTGCAGTCTAACACGTCCAATCCAATGGTTACAGCCTAAAGTTTCGTCAACAGTGCCCCGCTAGCTTCCCACGGCAAAGGCGTCACCTAAACCCGACTATTCTGACCTTTGTTTTGTCCACACCAATAATTATAATGGTTACAGCCTAACACGTCAAATCCAGTGATTGACAATGGCTACAGCCCAGGTCAGTTTTTATGATTTTGCTTGTCTACCATGATACCAGTTTCTGCCTTGAGAAAGGATATCTTATCAACATTTCTCACATTTTAAGGTGTCCAGAGGAAGACTCAGCCTTGTCAGCTATTGGCAGATCGATGGAAACTTGTTTAAGAACACAAAACTAAACAGTGTAGCTCCGGCCTCCCAGACTGGCTGTGGCTTCATGGACAGCGACTATAGTTGAACCAGATTTTCGTGCTTCTGTAACAGAACTGCTATCGACTAGGTTTTCAGCTGATATGATAATGTGCCACATGTTGCAGCTACACTTCGATCCTACAACCTTGTGCACAGAAGGCAAGAATATTACCGCTGTGTAAAACAGCCAGTTACTGCGTATCTGACAATGCTCTTCTTTTCTATTCCTTCCCGTATGACTGGTCACGTCTTCCAGCCGTACAAGGATATACAGCCCAACAAAATTATTGTTAGATTGAATTTCCTGTGTAGAGGCAGAAAGGAAAATGAACTTTAAATATATTACACAGTAGGAGTGCATAACTGCCTGCAAACATGCATTCTTACAGTTACTAGGCTATATTGAAGGTTCATTGTGTCTCACAATTTGTTAGAGGTATGTATTGTCAATACACACACTGTACAAGTCATGTTATAACAAGGGGTGGGGGTTATGGACAGCATAGTAGAAAACATCATTAATTGTGAATGTAAGTGGAACGCGACACTTGAATGTGGCTTTTACATACCTTGTGTCCTCGTTTCATCTTCTGGGCGATATTACGTATAGAAATTACGAACCCTGGTCACTATTGCACCTCATATATGTCCTCAAATTCGTAATTATGTGTTTTATTTCTTGCTATTCTAAAAACTGGGCACCATATTTCGACAGCCCTTTCTTCTCGTTCAACTGTCAACAAGGCGCACTCTATCGGGACGCAGCGAGGAGCACACATTGTTGCCAACATGTGAGATACAAAATCACTGTTGATCAAAAAAAATTCATTGGGACGTGTTAGTCTGTAACTATTATCAAAACTCAATTGATCTGGGCACGTTAGGCTGTGCTGAGCGCAGCTGGCGAGGCACGGTTGACTCAAAGCCATTGATCTGGGCGTGTTAGGCTGTAACCATTGTCAAAAACCATTGGATTGGACAAAACGAAGGTTAGAAGGTCGGAGGTAGGCGGGGCCTCTGACTGCGCGCAGCTAGCGGGGCACGGTTGACAGAAAACCATTGATCTGGGCGCGTTAGGCTGTAACCATTGTGAAAACCACAGTTGTGCGGAAAAAAACAAATTTTTATTTCAGCGGAGATATTGCTTAGTAAATACACAGCAGATAAAATAAAGAAACACTCATTTCAGCCGAAAGAAAGAAAAAATACATGTTTATCACAGAAAATAAAAATATTGCACACATTTATCACGGAACAGGAAAATAAGTTTCATTTTGAAAGAAAAAAAAACATTCATTTCAGAGGGAAAAAATCATTACTGAGCGAAATTTTGCAGAAACTAGCGTAATTAGAGCGGTGGAAAAATAGCTAAATTGTACCACTTTTATACTTTCATGGCGGAAGTTCCTTTTAGTGGGTGTGTGGATATAGTTCCGAAGTTATTTTAAAGAACTGTTGTACTCTGGCTTCTTGGGGATAATTAGTCTTGAAGAGATGTTCCGCTATGTAGCCCGTAAAATGGGCCTTCTTCTTTCCGAAGATTGAAATACTGTATCGCACATTTCTCCACTCCCGTTCAATGTTTTGAGCGTGCACTGAAAGTTGTGGAACGTTGGCAGCCTGCATGGTGTGGATATTTCTGTTGAAGACTTCGCCGCTTCTCTGGGCAGAAACAAATTCCAACTTGTGGTTCACTCGCAGATGTACAAAACCATCATTTTCAAGTGCATTGTACGCAGCCCTGCAGTCCGAAATAAAATTATCGAACCCGGTAATATCCACTGCCAAATTATTTGGAAGAGTGTCTCGGTGTTCCTTTGGGCGACAGGGACGAAAAAAAAACTTATTTTTGTTTTCACGTTCCACGGCACCAAAAACCCACTGTCCTTCTATTGCGCGTCCCATATTATATTTTCTTTTCCCAAATTTTGCCTCGTCAATTTCGACTATTATTCCGGGGCCTCCAATTGGTGACCTGTTTTGGAATAACCAATGCTCACAGACTTCTCGGCAGAAGGAAGACCAGTCTACTATACTATTGGCAGATATTTACAGTTCGGTACGCATTGTTTGCTGTCGTGGATTTGGGAGGATGCACCACAGAACACAGAAATTTACTATGTTGCGTACAGGCAACTGAGCTTTGGAAAAAACCGTACCTTCGGTGGCTCTTATCTTGAAATTGCTAAACCTTTTGGGACGTCCGGGAAGTCTCTTGTTGCATGTTACAGCAAAGTTATGTTTAATCCAGCGAACTTCGACTTCACGCTGGCATTTCGGGCACGTTAGTGTTTTCGCTATTAGATTGTGTTGTTGCAATAGCTGCAGCAACCTCTTTGGATCATCGTAGAACTGCTGATTGAAATTGCAGATTGTTAGGAGGC
Source organism: Meconema thalassinum (assembly GCA_946902985.2). NCBI lineage: Eukaryota > Metazoa > Arthropoda > Insecta > Orthoptera > Tettigoniidae > Meconema > Meconema thalassinum. Next base: position 537,259,017 of record OX336390.1, on the reverse strand, counting down.
AATTTCCACAATCCATGGTCAATAAACAATTCAATTGGGTGCACTATCTATGAATCCATTGAGTGGTGAGCACGATTGATGCGCACTAGCTACCGAATTGGACGCTTCTTTGTTTTTCATAGTACCGTAAGTGCAAGGTTGGCAGTACTGTCATGGTACTGTTTTGATAAAGATCGATGAGAACAATGGCGCTGACAGCTGTAATGTTCGCTATATAAGTCGTGTACCTATTTGGGATGGCTGGGTGGGTCACAGACATCGGAGGAGGGAATATCTACTAAAACATCGCTCCCTGATTTATTTCCCAGCGTTTCATAAGGTATTTTAGCTAATTTATGTATTGTAGAGAATTTTATCGCGCGTTCTACCTTCATTCGCCGCTACCCTAGATTCATCACTTCCGAAGCGTAACCAAATATACTTGTTTTAAAATATATTTACCATCAATAAATTAGTAACGAAAGTTTGAAACATTATCAAGTCTCTTGTCTTGACCCACTGCATGCCATTTCAGAAACACAGGGAGGAATAGGAAGATGAGATGTGTGGAGAGATATCTCCAATCTGATGATTAGTATAGTATGCACTTGCGTAAAAGACTACAATCAAGCCCTTTTCTATCCACTGCTTTGAGCGAGAGGCCTACAAGTGAGAGAAGTACTATATTCATATTGCATCGTCTTGTAAAATTTGTATGTTGTATGTATTCATATATCTTGTTTTATATGTACAATGGAATGCCATACTGTACACTGCATAATTTGTAAATTATATGTAGGCCTACCTGCCTAAAAAATGTATTCATGTATCTTCATTTTATTTGTTTATTTCCTTCAAACCTTCCTCATTCATCTTATTTTATAAATAAGTTGTTTAAGCTTTGTATATTGGGACTTTGAAAACACTAGCTGGAAAAATAGAATTAAAAAAGAAACACCTGCGGGAGAAAAAATAATTATAACACTGTGATTTACATTTCCACGTGACGTAGGCAATTCTAAAACTAAAATGTGGAAACTTTTGTCAAAATACTTGGAAAAGTAACTACCTAACCTAAAATTTTTACAAATATTAGTAATTTAAATGCCGCGCCATTTTGCGGTGCATTGCACCTCTCACCAGAGCGCAGGAAGGTGTAACAGCTGAAGATCGAAATGAGAAAGTGATAACCATTGGCCTTATGGGAGCTTCACTTCCTAGTGTTCTTCTTCCATGACGTTGCTCCGTAATTACAATATCTTTGGATGAGAAGGCTACTCCATAAAGGTGTCCTATATGGTACCATAGGTGGACTGAGGGTGGAATTCAGAGACATTTCTTGAGGACACCTTGAGGAGACCTTGGGCTTGAGGAAGCCTTAAGGAAGCCATTTGCATTCAGAGAGCTTCCTTGAGGCTTCCTTGAGGAAGCCATTTGAAGGCTCCCTTGAGGGTTCCTTAAGGAGACCTCAAGCATTTCTTAAGGAGACCTCAAGGCTTCCTTGAGCAGAAATACTATTCAGAGACATTTCTTGAGGAAGCCTTGGGCTCAAGGACTCCTTCGCGTCTGCGCACGACTTGTCGTGTGCTAAGGTAGGGGACAAGCTACCTTAAGGAATCCTTATCACAAGAAAAATGGACGTAGGCTTGGCGGACGATAAATTTCTTTATTATATTGAAGCGGTATTTGAAGAAGATGACGTGCCAAGACGATATGTAAGAGATTTTGAAAACCCATTGGAAATATTTTCGGAGACGATACTGTTTTTCAAAGGATATTGTGACAAACGACATTTTGCCGTTGGTTCAAGTTGAAAGACGGCGAAACAGACGAGGACTTCCAATATCTCCAATGCTTCAAACTTTAATAAGTCTACGATTTTATGCCACCGGAAATTTTCAGGTACCGGTAGGCCTATGTGGAGCATTCAGAATAAAATCCAATAGCGATACGGAAAGTACGGTAGACTACCGTACCGAATTAGGCTAAGGTACGGTTCTTTTGTTGGTTAGGTACGGTACGGTAAGTTACAGCAGTGTAGACTATAATTTGCAAATGTATTACCGGTATTTGTTTATTTATAAAGATATTTTGACGGTATTGTAGACAGATTGTTGACGGACTGATAACTGTATTTTCCACAGGATAAGAGCCGTACGGTAATGTTGCATGGTGTGAATAAAGTTCTTTGTCGAGTGCAATTATTACAATTCATTCTGGAATATAAAATAACGTTTGTTGTAAGCCTACCGGTAAGTTGACTGCTTGGAGACTATACCAGTAGGCTACCGTACTAGGTTCATGTGTGCGTCTTAATACGTAAGTTACACAATTAGCCTGTTAACCTATTATGATGCAAGAAAAAAGGAAGCTTATAGTTTAACGTGACCGTTAATCTGTAATATGATGCAAGACTTTCATACCGTACTTCCAGTAAGTCTACCGATACATGGCACCAAATAACCTACAATACTGGTACGGTAATGTAAAGTAATAGCCCATATAGGCCTTACGATCACGCAGTGGATGATTTCTCATAATAATCCTGTTTACTGGCCTCATTATTGGGTTAAAAATGGCTAGATGCAAACATGCACATTACTGATAGGTCTATAATACGCAATCTACTACAGTACGCATAGAAATACAAGTCACCTGACATTCAACACACATTCAACTACGCGGGTCTGATTGCCAAGATGTCCCAAGACCCTAAAATGAACGATCATCACGCAAAAATAGTGAATTTCTGTAGGGTAAACCATTTTGCTCTTGACTGCACTAATCGGAGACACACCCCAGATATTAATGGAAATTAATGTGTGCCCTTACTGTAACCTACAAATTGAACTGAGATATGCTAGTCAGTTAGGCCTAATGAATTCTAATAAATGGTATTTCTAGGATAGGCCTATATTTTGGCTTCGGGATAGTGCCTCAAGGCATCTTTGAATTTCCTATAAAAAATTAGTACAGGTACCAACTTATTAATAATCTATGAAACAGCCTCTTGCTGTTTCACTGGACTTAGGGCATCATGGTCATCAAGCCCATGTAGGCCTACTTGAGTACGGTACTGGTATGTGTAGGCTATAATCTGTCTGATCTCATGTTTTTTTTTGTTTTTTTTAGCGTATGGCTTTTAGTGCCGGGAGTGTCCGAGGACAATTTCGGCTCGCCAGTTTTGTAGCTGCTTCGAGACGGACACCCAATGGGTGAGCTACAAGTACCGTTGGGGGGGGGGGGGGAAGTTGGAATGGAAGGTAGCGGCTGTGGCCTATAGTTAGGGACCAACCCCGGCATTTGCCTGGAAGGAAGATGGGAAAACACAGAAGACCATCTTCAAGGTTGCTGGCGGGGGAATTCGAACCACCTCGCCTCCCGGATGTGAGCGACTGCCAGCAGTCATGCCGTAACAACCTCGGCTAACTCACCCGGTTCTCATGGGTTATTTTGTGTCTGTAATAAATTGATGCTAAGGTTAAGAGGGTGGCTTATAAGAGCCATCCTGGTATTTCTGTGGAATTGAATTGGAGAATCGTGGAAAACCACTTCCATGATGGCTTACATAGGGATCGAACCCACCTCCTTTCAGTTTTTCCTTACCAGGCGAGAGTACCTTGTTCCAACCTGCAGGCGAGAATTAGCCTTAGGAACTGGATTCTGATCATGTACATACCCCAAGAACAGAAGGTGGCCAAGAACTGGCTGTTCCAATTGATCTGCACATAAAAAACATAACAGATGTAGTAGGCTAATCCAAAGGCCATATAACGTAGGTCAATGCATCAATAACGGATGTTAAAGCATGCCCTGTAGTTAGTAATCCCCCTACATCAATAGGATATCCCTCTGGGGCAGATGACTTCAGTGTTCCACAAGAAAAAGTAGCCTATGTTACAGACTAGTTGCATAAATCTTCCAGTTGATAATACATATTATCTGAGAAAATGAATGTGGATTTACCTTCCTCATCAGAAAAATATAACAGCTTTCTGATTGACAACAAAATGAAATTTTATTGACCATGTGTAGGCTTTGCCTCACCAAAATGAAATAGTGAAATTCTGAATCATACAAAAACAATTTTAACATTCTGTAACTAGGCTGTCTCATCTATTTTCTTAAAACAACACTAACTTTTTTTCAGACTGTATGTGGTGATCTTCGGGGAGTAAGCCAGTCCACTGCATGCAGGACTGTCTTACATACATCCGAGCATTTGGCACAAAAACTTCCAACATACGTAAGATTCCTGAACTCACAGGAAGAATTTGCTAGGAGGCGAAGGAAATTTTTTCAAATGGCTAATTTCCCTAATGTCAGTGGGTGCATCGACTGTACCAACATGCCCATCAAAAACCCTGGTGGACCAACGGCAGAGGTGTATAGGAATCGCACAGGATATTTCTCTTTCAATGTTTAGTGTGTTGCAGGTCCAGATCTTGAAATCTCTGACATCGTTATTCGATGGCCTGAATCCGCTCACGATTCAACATATGCCATATGGAAGTGAGGCAACCATTTATAGAGAGGCATTTCATTGGCTAGGAATAGAATATTGAACTAGCCACTCACATGCCAAAGTTATTTACATAAAAGTTAAAGCTTTATAGTTCGTCATCATCATCCGTGTCCAACCCCTGTAACCCGGGTGTTGTAAACTAGCCTCTACCACTCCTGTCTATTATTCCACTCCTCCTGCTCCATTACTTCTGCCACATCCAGTTCAATGTCACATGTCTAGTGGGATTTGGTCCATCCATCTCTTCTTTGGTCTTCCAAACAATCTAATAGTTATTTTTGGCAATTTGAGACTGCATAATTCACTGGGAACAACATGCACCATATGGAAGTGAGGCAAACATTTATAGAGAGGCATTTCGTTGGCTAAGACTCACATGCCAAAGTTATTTACATAACAGCTGAAGCTTTATAGTTATTCTTGGTAATTTGTTACTGCATAGTTCGCTGGGAACACCGAACAACATGTGCCATATGGAAGTGAGGCAACCATTTATAGAGAGGCATTTCATTGGCTAAGATTAGAATATTGAACTATCTACTCACATGCCATAGTTATTTACATAAAGGTTGTGGGAAACTTGCCATCCTGGGGCCAATATCTGGCAAGCCAGATTCTGCCTGTCACAAGCCAGGACAAAGGGTGAGTATTAGAGGAGTAACACCTCTTTAAAAAACCTTGGTCCAGCTGGCCCAGCTGGTAGTACCTTGTAAGGGTCCCTTGCCTGGGTTAGAGGTGAAGATGGTCAAAGGTTTTGAAAGCGGAAGAGGACTCCATGTCCCAACGGTGGATAAAGCGGACAAACTGTCATCAAGCTCTGGGGCTTACAACCTCAGTTCTATTTCCGGGAAGAAGCGTCCCAAACCATTCTAAACAATCAAGCATTATTGCATGTCGTCATAAAGACGTCGCTACGCCAGGTGGTAACTGTTCGCCGGAATAAAGCATTTATGCTTGAACATGAAGAAAGCAGAAGGGGAATCAACGTGCACGTAGGCCTTTGGATTCTGGGGAGCCTACTCATATTAGATGCTTAAGAGAACTGAAACCTATTAGGAATTTTATGATTAAACATACAAAACTCTTACATTCAAAATTTCACAGCGTAAGAAATATGTTATATCAGCAGAAGAACGAGCTGCAAGATCTTCCAGAATGAAGAAGTGTTGGGAAAGGAAAAAATTATCAAGAATTAAGAACTGAACTTATTACTTGAAATAATGGAAGACTTTGTATGTAAGGTTTGATTTTGGTGCTCCAATGTGGGCATAAATCGTGTAAATAAATAAATACAAAACTCTTGATGAAGCAAACTTTGTTCAAGCATTTCCATAAAATATTCTGAAACATGTACTGTTGAAAATGAAATAAACATGAGTATTGACTAGGCAGATGAATTTCCTTTGAATGTTATCTAGTAGAAACTTGTCCACAAGAGTGCCTCATCAGGTACTCACTAGTAATATGGTTATAAATGGCATACGTACCTGAATTCCTTATTATTACAGCAGCAAGGGGTAACTGTAGTGTGTAACTTGGACCATACTTATACAGCGATACCATATGAAACCTATACTCAAATTTGTTTTTCGTCTTGTCTATTGTGGAGATTGATATTGCAACTTTTCAGTTGGTCAACACAATGATATCCCAATTAATGGGATATGTGGAGGCTTTTCAACATATGGAATGATTGCGGCCACATTGTGCTAACCAACTGAAAAGTTGTAATATCAATAAGGCAACACTGAAGAAATGGCTTCAAAGCTCTGTCGTGAGGTTTCACTTAGGTGTGGCAAGTTAGACTTTTGGCACAACTTGCACTACATACCAACTCACAATTTTTGTTTTAACTTGCCACAAGCAGTTCTGCCCCTTAAAGCGCGGGGACGCAGACACATACTAAAAGACTCTGATATCACAATAAAATTCAACTTGTAAAAAAAAAAAAAAAAAAAAAAAAAAAAAGTAGAGAGATCTGCTTTGACCGATCACAATGCAGGAAACTGCAACAATAGCATTTTTTTTCTTTTTTGGAATTATACCGGCTAAGCTACATCAACAGTAGGCCACAAGTTCAGCAGCTGTTTGCAATGTTCTATAGTTTACTTTTTATTATGAAGACATAATGCAAGGGTTCATTTTCATAGGTATTTATTTACATACTATATACTGGTACAATTAATAAATACATTTCATTTGGGACAGGAAGTCTGCTATTTCAGAATTAATTCCTGCTCCTTGAACTTGATATTAATTTCCCTTACTTGCTTAAAATGTAATTTTTTTTGTCTTGCGCCAACAGGGTTTGTATCCGAAGACACCTTTCTTGTATGCTAGTTTTTTCTTCAGAGCCACTGCACGAGGCTCTCAACTTTTCTTCATTGGAAATTGCTCTGAAACACATAAAACCTACATGTAACTTATATTATGAACAAGGTTTGGAATTCCTTTGATAGTTCTGTCTGTCTGTCTGTTAGGTAGTCAGCCCGAAGGCTGGTTGGATCCTCAAAAAGTACCGCCGTTACGTTATGTGAGTAGATACCCACAAAAACCCAAGGCAGCACTATTTTGAGGCGTTCTAGGCAAGAAGAGGAGTGAGGTAGTTTGCCATTGCTTTCCTCACTGAGTCAGAACAGTAGTCCTAACCCTATGAGTTGAACCTTTCACAGCATTCACAGGCACTGACTGTGCCCCGAATGCCATTACTAAGCACCACCCATACCTCAGTAGCTTCCATATAATCACAGCCATGAGTGAGACTGAGACATCGGTGAAAAGCCACCTTTTACTCTAGCCTGTGCCAACTGACAAATGCAAAAGTACTGTATTCATCAAGAGATGGCGAACAGTTCATGTAAACTAAAATTATATTAAATGGGCATTGTTATAAGGAAAACATTTTACTGTGATATAAGTATAATTAATTTCATGGAAATGTGGTAAAATCTTCATAGGAATGTGGTGTGATGAGAGTCCTTACTGTTGAAAGAGTTTGACTTCTCCACCGCCCTTTACAAAAGTTATTTAAAGGTTGCACTCTATTTAAGTTTCTGGTAAGTACAATTTATAAGAATACTTTCAAGTGGTTCATTTAATAGAATTTTTTGAAATTTCTCAGTGCTCTAAAATACAAATCAGATAATATTATGCAAAAGTTGCACAACACAGACTGCTCTGTGTGTAATTAAGCCATGAAAGGTAAAATTATAATTACTTAATTTACAGGTAGAACTCAAATCGATTTCACTGGACAGGGAGTGGCAGTGGCCTATCAGGAAGAATGGAAGCTAGTTGTTTTACGAGTCCACTAATTTTGTGATCATAAGCCACGTAACGTCCTTGTTATGTGGAATCCAAGCCAACACATTTCACCTCATCAGCCCCTAATGGTGAGGATGGTAACTTCCCTTACCACTACCAACTACAGGGTGATTCATGTAAAACGATTTTATTTGCATAGGAATACACCGAAATGTTTCATTTACCTATCCCCGGTACTGACAACCTTCAACGGCACAGTCAACTGCCAGATATTTCTGACATTTAAGAGGCTAAAGCACGTTACTGGCAACCTTCATGTCAAAATAAACATGATCCCTCAGTATGCCTTCCTTCGGAGGGTAAGAAAAGCCTGCGGTCCCATGTCATAGATTTATGGCATGAAAAAGAACCTTCCACTAACTACACTGGAGGGGGATGTGTGGTGCAGTCGGTAGAGGCACTGAGCTTCTAACTGAAAGGGAGTGGGTTCGATCCCCACCCAGGTAGTGGGTTTTAGAAACAAAACTACCACTTTCGGAAACGCAAATAGCTCTGGGGTTCACTCAGCCTACACCAGAAATGAGTACCAGATTAATTCCTGGGAGCAAAGACGGCCAGGCATGGAGCTGACAACTCCATCCCATATAGTACCGATGTCACAAAGAGTGGAAGCCTACTCCCAGGGCTTCCATGGCCTGCACGGAGATGGCTTTACTAACTACACTTGTGGAAGCTAAAACGTGTAGGTTAGGTTGATAACACTTTATTAGTTCCAACATTCGCCGCCAGGTGGTGACTGCAATGGCATTTAGTAGCCACGTCCGTAGCTAGGTGTCGTGGATGGTAGCATTTGGTAGCAAAAGTAGAAACTACTTGATAAAATTAATCGTGTGCAGTCCTTCTACCTGAATCACAGATAACACACACTAATACAGCCATCACAATTAACACCGGTTATCAGACAGATTCTACACACACCCAAAGTACACGGGGCTACATGACACGTTATCGCAGCCCCTAAACTAAGGAACCAACCAAACAAAATAAACATGAAATGAAAATCATGTGTTTAATATGAATCACCCTGTACTTACAAATAATTTACATACTACAAGAAAAAAATGGAAAATAATAAAGAAAGAGGGAAAATAGAAAAGGAAATGCCCTCAACACTTCAAGAACGATGATGGATGGACTTTGGAAGGAAAGGGAATATGCAGAAAATCCATCCCAAAGCCACTGGGAAACAGATCGAGCTTAGTATCTCCTCAGAGTTGCCAATTCACAGGCTCACTAGCCAAGAGCATGTTAAGCAGGTCATACCCTGGTAAATGTCTCGACTCCCTAGTATCCAAATTATGCACATTTTGAAAATGGTCCTTGCGTTAAACTAACAGATGTAGCTCATTTTCATGACTTTCGCACATAGATCATTAGTATAAAAGCAAATCTTGTGGTTGATTTTAAGTTCAAATGAATATTTGTCGAGATATAAATTATCACAATTTACTGTATTTGTTATCCCTTTAATTACCTATTATTATAAAATTAAAAAATATTTACTGGCAAAACTAAGAATACTCCAGTAAAACTAAACCCTGATCTTATGGATGCATATATATATATATATATATATATATATATATATATAATGTGTATAAAAAATTGCAACATTGTAGCTGCAAATCCGATACGCAAAGAGCAAATGTTGTCTAAAAATGGGAAAGTGAGATAAATGCACTTTTATAAAAGACATGCATAGTCTTCTGGTCGTCAGCTTTCAATTTTCTGTAATTATTATTGGATATTGTTCTAATTTTACACACAGCCCCCCAATACTAATAAACACTATACTACTGAATTATGCTTTTCTACCTCCAAAAGTTTAGGAGATAATTTTTAAATGAAATTTATAAAAAATTTGAAAATGATCCTTGTGCCCAACTAATGGAGGTAGCTTATTTTCATGACTTTCACACATAGATCATTATTATAAAAGTAAACCTTGTGGTTGATTTTAAGTTCAAATGAATATTTGTTGAGATATAAATTAACACAATTTACAATGTTTGTAATCCCATTAATTGTAGCCTATTGTTATAAAATTAAAATATATTTAATAGAAAAACTCAGAATGCTACAGTAAAACTATACACTGAACTTATGGAAGCATTCATATAGAACGAGTATAAAAATTTGCAACATTAAAGCTGCAAATCTGATAGGCAAGTTGCAAATTTTGTTTCAAAAAATGGGAAACTGAGGTACGGTACAAGTTTTCATGTACAAGGTGAAAGAAAGTTTTCTAGAGTCACCATCTGACAAAATTGTAGTGTAACACATCTGCCCATAAAACATGTGCCACAAATATTTCCATGGCTACAAAACTATCTTCATAATTCATGTCATATTCTCCACTAGATTAATGTCATTCATGGGCTACTACTGGGGACTGGTCCCCAAATAGTACACAGAGGTGTAATTATATCAAAAAATTAAAAAAAAATGATATTATTGAGATTGCTGACCAAAACTCAGTCATAGTACAAAGTCAAGGTTGAAAACATAAAAGAAAATTCTTTATTTCATGGCAAAAATGTACCCTGGAGAAGTCACTGAGCACTGGACGCATTGTAGCACTGCATTTACTATCCCCCGGCTCTTGTCCGGACACACTTCCCCCTGATACACCCTCCCTCTGAGCCTTGATTGCAGGTGAAAGTTACCGTACACATGAAAAGTAGCATTTTGACAGCCATGGCTAGTAGCGATGGTTGGTCCAAACTTCACCTGCATTCACATGTGAGTGTCCAGATACCTCTGTTCACATAATGTATAACCTACATGGCCCTTTGTTTTACAAATCCCAGACACCATAGAAATGGGAATAATATCGGGTAGGAGAACATTGTTCTGCAAACAATCTTAAAACTATCTCTTTGACAAACCTGTTGGGCTTTCATGATTTGATATACTGGTGCCAGCCTTATCTGTTTCTACGACCAGCTCGTTGATAGGCTCTCCTTATATATGATGCTGCCCCTTCAACCTGCCTATCTTGTGTGAACATATCACTGCCCAGGGCAAACAGTATTTCGATATCCACCTGCCCCAAGAGAGCTGGGTCATGTTATAGAGCAATCTTTTTTCGTCACACAATTGCTTTTCTCGTTGTCCCAATTTTTTGTTTATTTGTTCAACCATTTTCTGAAAAGAAAATTCATTTTGTTAAGGTAACACAAAAAAAAAAAAAAAAAACACCAATTAAAAATATCAGATGGTTGGTTCTTAAGTTTAGGGGCTGCGACAACGCGGTCATGTAGCCCCGTGTACTTTGGGTGTGTGTAGAATCTGTCTGATAACCGGTGTTAATTGTGATGACTGTAATAGTGTGTGTTATCTGTCTTTTTTAATTTAAGTACTGCAACTTAGAATTTTTCAAATAGTTCCTACTTTTGCCGCCAAGCGCCACCGTCAACGACTACTAGGCCAAGTTCGAAACTCAGCTACTAGACGCCACCGCAGTCGGCTCTTGGCAACGAACATAGAAACCTAAGAGCGTTGTTTACATTAACCTATCCAATTTAGCTTCACACAGGTGCAATTAGTGGAAGGTTCTTTAAAATGCCATAAATCTATGACATGGGACCGCCGGCTTTACTTCCCCTCCGAAGGAAGGCATACTGAGGGATTTTTAACGCTCTTAAAAAATCCGACGGCTTCGGCCGGGTTTGAACCCGCTATCTTGGGCATAGAAGCTCAGCATGCTACCGACTACGCCACCGAAGCCGCCTAAAATATCAGAAAGAAAGGATAAATTATAGCCATTAACATTACACTAGTAAAAGTACCGTAGCCCACAGAGTCATGTTTATGGCACTGCTTTCAAAAAGCAGTAATGTCATTACAAGAAATTGGCATGGTTCTATTTTTAATCAGAATTAGAAGTCCATTACAACTTTATTTACAATAGTTCCCTCTCCTTTAATGTTCATTATAATAAATAACTATGGTATCGTTATTATTCTTTGAATGTTATAGTTATGTAAATATTTTTTTGTGCAGTTCATGAGCTTAGAAGCTATAAAGTCTGCTGCAATTTGTACAGTCTCATCACAATATTATGTGCATCTAGCAAATTTTAGGAGTAAGCACCCTTGGTTTTCCGATGTGTGACAGTGTGCCTACCATCATATGTAGCCCACACTTATGCAGTACAATCTGCAATCTATCCGAGAAGGAAACATTTTCTCCACAGTGATCCCCAATAATTTCCTCTGAAATGTACTCCTGTGTTGGCTAGCCCATAGTGGCAATTAAGTTGTTCTTTACTGCCACTGTCCTTCTATGCCATAAATAGTCCATAGAATACAATGTTATACAATTGGGAGGCTCTCGATATGCCAGCATTCCTATCTCGGTACACTTATTACACACCTAATAAGACTGACAATATCCAATGGAACATCGAACAATATGCTGGCACCATTATGATATAGGCAGGGGGGAACAGTCACTGTGACAGTAATTTTCAATGGATCTTCAGTCCTCACCTAACCTGTCACTTATCAGTAATTTTTGGATAATAGTTGTTTTGGCACCAATTTCAAATGTATGGGGGTAATAGTAAGCTTAACTATCATGTTATGGTTTTAGTATCCACCAGACCTAACAAATCAACATTATTTAAACATTCTATAACAATTTTTATTCCATAGGCCTAAACATGTAAAACACCTGATCTACCGGTAGGCCTACAGTACATGACGACATCAGACCCATATAAACAAATCCAGCATGTTGTCTATCACAGTATTTCGAGAGGGTCTGTTTGGATGTCAATACCAAAGTCTTCCCCCATACAACTGTGACCTCATTTATGCCATGTGGCACCATATGAATCACTGATGAAATTTTTTTCATAAGTAACATTTACTATTTTTCACGACGACTCAAAATCTTTAAATGCTTCTCCTGAAAAAAAAAAAAAAAAAAGGTACAATTCATTATCTCTCTCCTTATGAGCTTTGCAAACTGCATCTGCAGCCTCATTAAAGAACCACCAACAAGTTTAGTAATTATCGTAAGGCCTTTCCTGGAGTAAATAGGCCTATAGGTCACAGTACAAGAACATTTGCACAAAGCTTGACAATAACCGTCACTTGTGGCACTAAAATGGTTTATTCACATGCTATGTTAGTTGTACTCTGGGAACTTGAGGTTTTCATGCTGCATCTTTTAAAATTAAGAGTATGCACAAAAAGTGGGAACTTGCCTGGCATGTCTTTGAACTACCGCAGCTTTCAAGCTGAGAAGATACCACGTTCTTGAATGGAGAATATCATACAATGAAACAAAATTTTAATAAAAAGTAACGTACTTTCAAAGTCTGTGTGCATATCGTTATACGATTTAAAACTTTGTGCACACATCCGGATTTTGGTTGCTTATTGCGTGTAGGCCGTAATAGGTTATGGTAGCCTACGATAACCTTAAAAGTAGGCTACTACTTTACGTTTTTGCTACTGTTTCATCTATGTTTCTTTTAGTCAGTAGGCCTATTGGACGTATTGGTGCTTTAAAATAATCAACAGGTGCGTCTTACTACAGAAATAATACGAAAATTGAGGAAATCTTACCTTGTGCTCAGGCACGCAGTTGAACGCCTCCGTTATATTTTGACATGTTCTCTTCTTTTTTCCACGGTAACTTCGTCCGTCTTATTATTTTCAAGTATATTTTTTTACTGGAGGATGATTTGCACAACAAAATGTTTATCCTCTAGACACAACGATTTCTTATTACTCCACTCTATAGCCTACTCCATGTAGACATATTTGCGATTGAAATACCGGTGCGCGAAGATTGCTTCATAGCTTCCCTGGAAACAAATGCTACACTGACCGTTGCCAAAAGTCTCAAAAACTAATATTGAAATAAGTACGCGCTAATCACACATGTATCATACGTGACTAGCTGACAATCAATTATAATGTTTAACAAATCAACGTTAATATAATGCAACATCAGATTATATTGTAAGACACGTCAGCTTTAGTTCTTATTCGAATAACACTAGTGAAACTTTTCGTATGTGATTGGTACCCGTGAATCTTACTTTCGAGGAAGCCTTGAGGAAGCCTTGAGGATCCCTTGAGTAAGGCTACCTTAAGGAAATGACTCTGACGGCAAAATCAATCTCAAGGAGACCTTCAGATTGGAGGAAGCCTCAAGGCCTCCTTAGTCAAGGTCTCCTCAAGGTGTCCTCAAGAAATGTCTCTGAATTCCACCCACTGAGAGTCGTGTCAAATAAAAATGGCGGCGGCGATGAATATGCATGTGAATTAACTGTGATAATCGAATGTTCTTGTGAAAGTGTTACTGTGAATAAGGTCGGAATAAGTGGATATGATTGATGTATATGTTTGTATGAAGGTGGCTATTAACTTAAGTTGACCTGTTAGAAGATAGTGCTCATTTATTAGTGATTTGTATATATATTGGTATAGAAATTGTCCGCCACGGAATAACTGCTCACTAGATACCAATGATTATTGTCTCTCAACAAGGAATTACACGCAGCAGAATAACAGCGTAATATATCCAAAGCCATCTGAGTTTAGAGTAATAGTATAGTCAAAGATATCGCGACACTAAAGACACGTAGCGACAAGGAAGCGCATTATTGCATTTTTAGTTTAGCTCTGTAGCAAGCCCCACAGAGATCATACGATCTAGTTACAAACTGCTGACCATCTTGCCAGAAGAAAGCACGCTACGTGCCGATTACAGTGCCCAAATGGATATCTGCCCCATATGTGAGCGGGTAGTCCAATCCACTGATGCAGCTGTCGAGTGTGATGGAACATGCCAAAGATGGCATCACCTATCTTGCACGGAACTTCAGAAAGGGCAATTTGACGTGTTAAGAGTAAGTCATAAAAAGAAGTGTAAGCTAATATGGCTATGCCATAACTGTGAACAAGACTATATGCTCTATAAGGCAGGAAAGTCCATGTGCGTGGAACTGGAAAAACTACGTGCGGACATGAATAAAAGAATGGACGTGATAGCGGACTCACTGAGTGCCATGAAGAAAAATCAACAGTTCCAAGGAGCAGAGGAGAGGCAGAGCATCATTCAGATAGGCTCTCAGGAACCCATAGGAAAGACATTTGGAATCAGTAAGGAGATCCGGTCCCAGGCTGAAGAGGGCAGGTCTGGTGCGGCACACCTTCAGAGACCAAGACGCCACTCTGAGGCGATAGGCATACATACCAAAATGATAGGGGACCTAACGGAAAATAGTAGCAACAATAAGGCAATAAATATAGTGATAAAATCCATTGATAAGATGGCGAGGAAGAGAGACAATATATGGGCTGAGGCAGACCACACGGAGTAGGGAGCACAGAGAAGAGGAGGACGTTTATGAAGTCATGAGTGTCATGAGGAAAAATCAACAGTTCCAGGGAGCAGAGGAGACACTGAGCATCGTTCAGATGGGCTCTCAGGAACCCATAGGACATACATTGGGAATCAGAAAAGAATTCCGATCTCAGGTGGAAGACGACAGGTCTGCAGCGGTACAACATCAGAGACCAAAACGCTACACCGAGGCGATGGGCATGCATACCAAAATCATAGGGGACCTAACGGAAAAAGGGGCCAACATTGAGACAGTAAATACAGTGATGAAACCCATCGATAAGATGGAGAGGAAGGGAGACAATATACGGCCTGATGCAGACCGCAAGGACGAAGGCACGAGGAATAGGGAAGACAGAGAAGAGGACGCCGGTTTTGAAGTAGTGCGCCGACGGCGATACAGATCAGACAGGAGAATTAAAATCATCATTGGAACGGATGAATCACCAAATTCCATTTTGCAGGCAGGACAGAGAAACGCTTGGGTTTACGTGGGACGACTATCACAACAGACCACCAGTGATACACTTAAAGATCATTTCTCCACGAAAGGAATTCAAAAACCCACAAGCTGCGAAGAATTGCGAACTATAGGGACAGATAAGGCCTTTAAATTAGGACTTCCCTTTAAAGACTTAAACCAAGTGGAAAAAGCAGAGTTTTGACCAAAAGGAATCCTCGTGCGGCCCTTTCGAGCCCTCAGACAGAGACAGTTCAACAGAGGGGTTGATCTGGAATAGATCCAGGCAGGGAATGACACAGTTGCGAGTGTTATTATGGAATGTGGAGGGACAGAGAAATGCAATTAGCCTTCTACCAGACGATATGTTCGAACGCTATGACATAGTGATATTAACGGAAACGATGCTAACGACAGAATGGGCTGCAGGAAACGCATATACGATTAACAGATTAGCGAGACAGGGACAACGAGGGAGACCATCAGGAGGCATCACATGCCTTCTGAATCCGATACTTTCGCCATTTAGAACTATATATGATTCAGAAAACGTCCTTGTGATAAAAGCAAGTTTATGTGTAATCATATGCATGTACTTTCAACCAGAAATGACCCAAGATGAAGTAATTGGGGAATTATCACTTGCGCTGGAAACAACAGGTTGCAATGAGACAGTCATTGTGGCCGGCGACTTGAATTGTCACATAGATAAATACTCTCTCAAAACAACTCATGTCATGGAATTTTTTGAAGAAGCCGGTTTTACCCTCATTAACGAAAACAATAGACCCACATACTTCTGCCATAACGGATCCAGTGTAATAGATCTAGTTTTCACAAACGAGTTTAATATCAAGGTGGTTCAGCAGAGTACTCTTGGAGAGACTCTAAGGAAACACTTGCCAGTTTTGACAATATTTGAAATGATCTCCGCCGATTCCAGGAAGTACGGAAGACCACAGTGTACGTCTCGGAAATTAAATCCAGTTTTGTTGAGTGAGTCGGAAATAAGTAAGTCCATGGAGCTAATTTCGTTAGGTAACTTGGACGCAGCAGCGATCAGGTTAGAGTCTCTTATCACAAAAGCCACGTTTACCGCTTCAAGGGAAAGAAAGGCAAAGAGGTGGTTTAATGAAAGTTGCTACATGGCCCGTAAAGAAGCATTAGAAGCTCTACACATAGCTCGCATGGATCCATCAGAACATCTTCTGAAGGTGTATCGGCTCAAGAGGAAGAAGTACAAGGACAAACTACAAACGGCCAAAGAATCCTACCACCAGGAGGAAGAAAGGAAACTAATTGACGAAGCAGAAGATAACCCTTATAAGGCGCTGAACCCTAGGCAACCAAAACATCCTAGAAACATTCCAATAGAGACTTGGGAAGACCACCTGACAGTAGTTTTACAAGACAGAGATACCCGTCCTATTATTCAATCACCGCCCTTCCCTATTTTACTAGAGGAATCAGAGCTGCTCTCGGAAATGGAGGTCATGATGGCTATACGAAAATCAAAGAATAACAAGGCGTGTGGGCCTGACCTCATATACAACGAGCACCTAAAGCTTGCATCAATAGAACTGAGTAGGTGCTTAGTCGCTCTTTTTAATGCATATTTAAGATATGGTACAATCCCTCACAGGTGGAGAAAACCGACAATAAAGATGCTGTATAAAGGAAAGGGAGATTGTGGGGACCCTAACTCGTACAGAGGAATTGCCCTAGAATCGACAGTATTGAAACTCCTCAGCAATATAGTTTGCATTCGTTTGACAAAGGCAATAGAATCTCAGATACCGGAAGAGCAATTTGGTTTTAGGAGGGGACGATCTGCAACTCAGGCTATACAATGTCTGCAGGCTGACATAGAAGAAGACCTGAAACCACCCGGGGGAAAACTACATGTGGTATTCTTGGACTATGCAAAGGCCTTTGATACCATCAATAGACAAATGCTAGTAAGGAAATTAGACAACATGATTGGTGAAGGCAACTACTTGGCGAGATTTGTTAGGACCCTGTTGAGCGAAAACTACATCGTTATTTCGGACAACATTACAACTTCCAAGGAAATACAGCAGACAATTGGAGTACTGCAGGGGGATCCCTTAAGCCCCATCCTCTTCGCTCTTGCTACGGCAGATGTGGTGGAAATATTACCCCCAAATGTAAAAATATACATTTACGCAGACGATATGGCTCTAATTTCAACCAGTGAAAAGGATTTACAGCAGGCGTTTGACTGAGTTGCGGAGTGGGCGGAAGAGAATTAACTCTATCTGAACGAAAGGAAAACAGTTGCAATGACTTTCAGAAAAGGGGGAAGAGGAGCGACAATTCTCTACAAAAATAGACCGCTGGAATGTGTTACGCACTTCAAGTATCTGGGGGTGACGTTCCAGACTCACGGAAACGTCTTCACTATTCACATCAAAGACAGAACAAACGCGGCTATAAAGGCCATGAGTGACATACGACATCTCCGAACACTGTCATTACAGACAGCGATGAGACTTTTCTCGCTGAAGATCATTCCTGTAGTTGCACATGGTTTGGAAAGTATTTGGCATCACCTTAAGTATAAGCACCTCGTAGAGTTGGAGAAGGTGAAAGCTACCTACCTGAAAAGGGTAATGTGTCTTTCGAAATTCACTCTTTCTCGGTTGGTGTATGAACTCGCGAAAGAGCCTCCTTTTGTTGAAGACCTCAGATTACAGCTGCTCCTGCCATCTACATCGGGTTATGAGAGACTAATGCAGGAAATGAAGTTAAAGAGAGGAAGCATATGGCAGGAATTTTATATCACGGATGCGATGACATCGCGGGATTGGACGAGGGGTTTCTATGAGATGAGACACTTGATAACCAGATTCGCGGTGCATGGATTCCACTTCA
This sequence comes from Meconema thalassinum, assembly GCA_946902985.2. Lineage (NCBI taxonomy): Eukaryota > Metazoa > Arthropoda > Insecta > Orthoptera > Tettigoniidae > Meconema > Meconema thalassinum. The sequence continues at coordinate 537,240,466 of OX336390.1, read as the reverse complement.
GGGTGTGTGCAAACAAAATGTACCATCAGCCGGATTGCTGGTGCGTGTGTGCCCTCTGCGGCGAAGCATGTGACAGATTTCATGTAATGCAGTGTGATCAGAGGAAGTTATCTCTGTCACAGTTTTGTACTAGTGATATGTAATTAATGATGATGATGATGATGATGATGATGTTCGAGGAAAAGATAAGTCATGTTTAATTCAATTGCATATTTTGTGCTCTAATAAATTTATTAATAACAAGGGTGACGTAATACCGACACATTACTATTCACCTTAACGTCAAAAGAAATTTCACGGACTCTTCCTATTTCTCTCTCTGAACTTTGTGTGATCAATTGTGACCCATTGACCACAATTGAGGGGAGGAAGAGATTGATACCTTACTAACTCTAAAAAACTTTATAAACCTTGGTAACGCAACCTTAAAAGTTAAATTTGACTCCATCTGTGGGTCATTTCTGGAACTGTGCTCGGATATGAATTGATTATAGTGCGACCTGTCGAGTAAACTTAGTACTGAGGAAAAGGTACGAACTTCTCTCCTAGATGGCGCGCGGTATACCACGAAGTGACCTGCATTCTATATATTGATCGTATGTATTGATTGAACATCTCGATACATAGGGTGTGTGTCTATCTCCCAAAATTTGAATAATGGCATCCCGTGGCGTTAACGAACAGTTAAAACGCAATGAGAGTGAAACACGAATGATCCGCGTCATCCTGGCTTGTTATTGGCTGGCAATCATTACCAGCCATTGGCTGCCCGCTGGTTTGTTTACAGTTATCACCAACATGGCGGCGAGAGATATAGATTTCTACATCAATTAAATTGCTAGAAATCTATGACAGTATGAAGTGCAAATCACTTATTGATGAGGAATTGTATGTACGTTTATATTTAAATTGAAGCGTTACACTGTTCATCAAAATTTGTGAAAATAAAAGTACAAATCAACACTCTTGCCGATCAACTGAAAGTTTCTACTACTTTAGATGTAAATCAATTGGCTGTCGTTTCCACCAGTTTTATTCATCAGTTCAAAATACATTCAGTACAATAACCTTTTGAGCACTATAAAACTACATTATAGACCATTGCGTATTGATGTTGCTGTCTGCTTATATTCACCAATTTCATGACATGTAATTTGTAGGTTATGCCTAAGGCATATAATTTAAGTGGTCGTTTGTAATGTGAAGTCCTTACTGTATTTATGTACAAATATTATGGTTTAACTAATGAAGCAAGGATTAAAAGTGCAGTTTGCACCGCCATCTTTTTTTTTTAAATATTCATATATAGTTTCTCAGTCTGGTAACTTTTTGGATTTGCTTGAGATAGATTTATAGTAATATACTACCTTATTAACCTGCAGGCTGAGTTTTTTTAAACATGCCCAGGTGTATACAGTAGCACAAGACCTACTGCAGGCTATGTCAATCCTAAATGTAGGCCTATTATAGTGCTAATGTCAAAGGTCGTCCTAAAGTTTTAACTATTGAGACTTGATTTGCATCGAAGATAATTTCAGCTGAGTCTGGCAAGGCTTCATAAACTTGGGCGCGACTTCACATTTTCATTTTTCCTATACAGGTTTTGATACCAACCACTTATATCACAGTGTTTCAAGATTTGCTCTCATTAAACATCAACAAGTTTTTTTTCCCCTGGTGGTGGGCTGTGTTGGAGTCTACAGAAAATAAAGTTGAGAAATAAAAATACATCTTAGGTTTCCATGACACACTTGCATTTTATCCTACTATATCTCCACTCAATATACCAATCCTACCAATGTGTCCTAATTCCTCATGCTGCATAAATAAACATGACAGATTACAGCATTAGCAATGATGACAGTAACTTATGAATTGCTAAAATGTTTTTAAAAGATGCATAGAACGTGGCTTGATAAACCCTGTATCATCAATCCATTTAAACATTCCCACAGAGCTCTAATTAGAAGCTAATTTTATGTGCAACATGTAGAATATACCTCCCTCCCAATAACTTGTAGGCCTAACCTGAACCAAGACCGACTACAATACTCAGACCATAACATCAAATCCAAGATGGCGGAAATCGTAGGGGAACAGCTGTAGCGACTGGCGGGCATGGCGCCATCGAAATAGCGGCAAATTCGAAGATAAACACTCGCATAATTGATTAAATTCTACCAGAAATTACAGGTTTTTATATAATAAGGCACAAATTCAATATGAAACCCTGACGTACTTCGCTACAAGCAACGCGAACATACAGTAGCTAAAAATACAGACATAAATAAAGCAGAGGTAAGACATAATGTTAAGAAAATGCAAATACTTCTAAATGGAACTACAAGAATAGTCAACCAACAACAAAGTCAATCCCTGACACTATACAGCCCATGAAGGGCCTAAGCAAATATAAAATGCAAATACAAATGGTTGTTGCTTATATTAGGGGCTACAACATCGTGGTCTTGTAGCCCCATGTATTTGTGTGTGGAATTTGTGTGATAACCTGTGTTATTGTTATGGCTGAACTAGTGTGTTTGTAAATTGGGGATTGTAATGGGAAGGAAGGGGCCATGGCCTTAAGTTAGGAACCATCCTGGCATTCGCCTGGATTAGAAGTAGGAAAAACATGGAAAACCACTTCCAGGATGACTGAGGTGGGAATTGACCCCTCCTCTACTAAGTTGCTTCAAGAGGCTGAGTGCACCCCGTCCCAGCCCTCACTTGAGAATTAAATTTCTTGGCAGAGCTGGAGAATCAAACCCGGACCTCCGGGACGACAGCCAAGAACGCTAGGCACTACACAACGAGGTGGTCTAAAACAGAATGGTAGCACTGAATGAAAGTAGAACGAGCGATAATATTGTATATAGTACATGAATTAGCCAAAATACCTTATCAAACGAGAAATAAATCAGGGAATGATGTTTTAATAGATGCTTCCTCCTCCTCTGTATGTAACCCACCCAGCCATCTCAAATAGCATTGCAACTCACAATTTGGCTTCAGGAGAGGAAGATGCACAATCCAGGCAATTCTAGGTCTTCAAACTGAGATTGCATCTACCCTGTCAGTATCGAAGGGAAAGTCACAATCCATATTCATTGACTTCTCTAAAGCTTTTGACTCGATTAGCAGGAAGAAAATATTGGAAAAACTAGACAGACTATTGAGAGGTAACTTAACAGCTACACAAAACGTCTTGTCAAAAGTATTTTAGGCTTTAACAATATAGTCATTAACGATGGCATTACAACATCAAGCCCAATAGAGCAGACTACAGGCGTGCTACAAGGAGACCCATAAAGCCCTCTGTTATTTATCACTGCTATGGCAGATAATACCACAGATATATTATCAGAGAGGGTAATCTCATTTATATATGCAGATGACATGGTGCTCGCTTCAAGTTCACAGATCGAATTACAATCTGCCCTCGACGCTTTAGAATGATGGGCGTTACACAATGACCTTAGGTTAAACAGAAACAAGACTAAATCTATAACATTTAGGAACGGGGGAAAGCCAGAAATTTTTCACATTGCAGGAAAACCGCTTGAGAGTGTATCATCTTACAAGTAGTCCTACTTAGGTCCTACATTACAGTCAACTGGCAATGTTTTCACACTGCACATCAAGGATAGATCCAGCGTCGCTACCAAAGTCATCAACGACATAAAACACTTGACTAAGCTATCTATAAAAACAGCCTTAAAACTTTTGCGGTTAAAAGTTACCCGTATTGTGACTTATGGACTGGAGAGCATTTGGACACATTTAAATATGAAGTATTTGGAACAATATGGAGCAACTGAAGGCAACTTACATAAAGAAGGCCTTGGGTGTATCAAAGTATACACCTTCAAGACCGGTGTAAAAGGTGACTTGCGAGGTTTATAATGTAGAAGAACTCCAACTTCAAATGTTGCTACCTTCTACTCCAGGATATGTAAACCTCATGGACACACTAGGGTCAAAGGACATTTGGTAGGATTTTTGCGCCACGGACGCTATGATTTTTGACGATTGGAAGAGTGGGGGGTACGAGCTGAGACCATTGAACTGTAGGTACTACTGGAACAACTCCTCCCATGGTAACCCTCGCTGAAAACTGCGTTACCATTTAACTCTAGGTTGCAAGTCAGCTGATATGTCGTGATTATTTTCATATATTTGATCGTACGTACCTCTATGCAACGTTATATGTATGGTATTGTCCAATAATACGGTAGGTTTACGGTCTACTTTATTTTAGAATTGAGATTTGTAATGAAGTAGCCTATTCTGCGTTTATGGATACGTATCACATCAAATTTTGACATAGGCCTAAACAGCACATGACAAATACACGTAGGCCCTATTGTAGGTTATAAGTCATTAGTCACAGAATTATAACCTACGCTTATATTACAGATTTCCATGGAAACGCCCAGATGTAGGCCTATTAAAGAAATGGGTTATAGCTGTGAACACTTTTATAAACATGCTACTTGTTTCATTCAAATAGAAACAAACCACTGCTTAAAGATGATGCGATGCGGTACCTGCAATTTGCAATTTCCCACAGCATCGGCTTCAGCCACCCAAGAAAAGACCGAGAGTTAATGAACGACAAGTAGCCTAATATTTACTGTTACTTTCTTCATCAGCATAGGCATAAAATTTCACATTTTCCAGTATACTTTTATGATGTCAGTCTTGGAGACGATAAAAATAATTCGGCTTAAGGGATCTTCCTTTTAGGACCTGTTCGTTTGCTGTATGACTTATGTGAGGTCTAAGTTTCAACCTGCTTTGAAGGAAAAGAAGCTTGTAGTATTACGTGACCGTTAATCTTGTGATCATGAGCCAAGGGACCTCCATTTTACGTGGAATCCGAACCACAGGACATGGCATTTCACTTCAAAAATCTCACTTGCAATGACCGTGAATCAAACCTGGTCCACCTTGGTGAGAGGCGAATAGCTTGACCACTGCGCCACCACGCCCCATTCCTTTGAAGAATACTGAACATGTGGGTGTTTTGTATAAATAAAGTAGGCTATGTATTTTTGTTCACTAAGAATCTATTTAATTGTTTAGTTGTAGGCTTATGCATATTCACACACATATGAATGCTGCCTTTGAGTTAATAAAAATGTTGAATAGCAATTAACATTTTTTTTTCTTTATTCTTATTAGTCATTCCCAGCGTAACCTTATTTTTATTTTAATGTACGTGCGGCTTGTATTTTTTGCCAGTAGGCCTATAGTTATTGTGTATGCTGCCTTTGATCTAAGGATAAAATGATGAACAATCAGGCTGCAATTTAATATTTTATGTTGGCGTATATTCCTAGCCATTTTAAGTATCAAATTACTACATGATGTTTTGAAATATGTATTTCGGCGTTAAGTCCCGTTTAGTTTACCGTTCGCCTAAATGTTCAAAAGTACCTCTTTTACTTGTATCTCCTCGTACGTACATCATCCTTTCGTTCGTATACGTCAAATTCTCCTCCTTGACATGCACTACCAGGAGTAACTAGTCGCACCATCAAACCGCACTTTCCTCCCATACAGTCGGCATTCCAGTTCAATGGCTGAGACATATTCTCACGCGCGTTGTCATACATGGTTTCCGTTATAAACTGTGTCGCACCAAAAAGTTCCATCATCCGTGTGACGAATGTTTGTGTGAGCGCTGTGGAGAACAATGTGGAAGATCCCACGCTATATTCTGCACATTAAGACATGAATCTTTGATATTCCTAGGGAATAACAATTAGTTTACTATATGATTTTAGATTTTATTCATTATATGCATAGCCAATGGCTGCAAAAATCCCGTATTATTATAGGCTATAGACGAATTTCCAGCTGTGGATGCCATTATTCACATCAACCATTATCAGAACAGTACTGCCAACCTCACCGTTTTGGTACTATGCCGCACCAACACCCGACCATTCTAACCTCCGTTTTGTACATGCACATGTAATCTAAACTGTTATACTCTATGGTCGTTCGACTGCAACACAGTTTTATTATAATGGTTACAGCCTAACACGTCCAGATCAATGGTTTTGTGTCAACCTGCCCCAATAGCTGCGAGCGGTCAAAGCGGCAACTGCACCAGACCATTCTAACCTTCGATTTGTCCAATCCAATGGTTTTTGACAATGGTTACAGCCTAACGCGTTCCGATGACTGCCTTTTTTTTAACAACAGTGATCTGCTAATAGATGTTGTCACCTCCGCTGTCTATAACCCACCCACCATCCCCATTTATAACACGACTTAGGCCTATATAGTGAAATTTCAGTTGTGTCGGCCATTGTAGGCGTGGCTTATTTGACAAATTGAAATAAGATATTGCCAACCCTACGTATACCGTAAACACGGTCGTGTGTTGTTTGTTTTGAGCGGAGAGAGCAATTAGAGCGCACTCGCTTCTATCTGTTTGTATAGGATAGGGGCAACCTGAACTAGCTCCAACAGATGGCACACAGGTACTATCATTTTGTTCTTTATTTCAAATAGCATTTGCCAATAACACACAATTGACTGTTACAAACTCTTTAAAATGAAAACTTACTGTATTATCAACTTGTCATTCTTCAAATTCGATGTGTATAGAATTCCAACGGGAGGCAAATCAGTTGGTTCTTGAAGGCTTTATATACAAAAACCTAACCTAGTAGCTGACATAAATCCTATCTTATTAGGTAATGTTTTACATACAAAAACAAACCTAACCTAACGCCAGAGACCCCCTTGCCTGTGGTACCAACAGTAATTTTCGGCCAGGCAGTAGGCCTACCTAACCTAGTAACGGACATAAATTCTATCTTATTAATGTGTTTTATACAAAAACGAACCTAATCTGGGGTTAACGCCCCAGGTCCACTTGCTTGTGATACTGACAGTAATTCTATCTACATACCTGTCGCATTTTAAAATCACTGCTTCCATTAGACTGCAGTATCCTATTCAATTTGCCCACAAGCACACAAAGATTCTTGATTCACGATTGTTATAGAATACATTACACTTAAAGAACTTGGCACTTTAGAACACACTGACACTCATGGTATGTCATTAAAACTACCATCATCTACTTTAACAAACAGGAGTTGTGTGGTAGGACGGTTGATTTGTGAAAATTGGCGGAATGGCCAACACTACCTACTGGAATGGCATCAGGGGGTTAGGGAATTTTCCTAACCACAACATACAACTGTTTTAACTTCGAAAATTATCCCGGAGAATATTTCTTATCCATTTCTCTTTCTTTAGGAAATTTAAAAATTGAAGTATCTGCAGCAGTATTAAATTTACAGCCGGGTTCACAGACAATAACAATGAACAGACAATAATTCTCACATTAGGTATCACCGGAATTTATAATTATTCACAGTGCACTACACTACTTAAGGTACACTATTACAATAAATAACAGCACGAAATCACTTGAGATATGCGACATTTGAACGAAATTCTGGCAGCAGACAAACTAAAATGTTGGTTCAACAAATGTAAACAATCCCCTACGATTTCCGCCATGTTCTACGGTATCGATAGTGGCATTACGGTCTGATTTATTGTAGTCGGTCTTGCCTGAACATAATCCATGTTCAGAGCTGTTTTTTGGTTCACAGAATAACCTACCATTTAAAATCTTGCACATAGGCTACTAATCATATTATGGTGCAATTACCCACGTTAATTTTAAAAATCTTGGCTATCAACTACTGATTTAAATATTCCAGACATCTTTCTTAACTCCACTTTTACTGACAGCATGTAAGTCCTTACTACTGTCTTTCAAGCCATTGACCAGTTATTTTTTTTTTCATGAGGAACTATTTTAGTCATTCTTCTCTATGTGAAATACAGTTGATGACAACTGCCTGGAAGACTCATGTGTTTTTTCTTGTATCGCTTCTCTGGTTGCCTACGACACTTCCTAATTATTAACAGAATGTTTCATTGAATTGTTGTATCCAATTGACCAACTGGTAATATATTATGGCTTGCTTTAATATTCTTATGATACACTTTTAGATCCCATACATTAATGAAATATACAACAACATAGGCTGACATGTTGAACCAATCTCCCATTCCCTAACACTCCCAACTAATGGGACATAAGCTACCTAGTGGTTGGTCTCACATTGCTTCCATCTACATGTACCTAACTAGGTCTAATAGTACCATAGGTATTGTGACTATTTCTCCAACTCCGTCAAGGAAACTAATTCTGAACTAAGATCTGGAATGGGGTACACTGTCCCACGAGGGCAATCAAGGACAACTTGAATCATTCAAGTGATTTTTCTATTTCATTTTACCAACCTAACCAGGTGCCTGGAAATGCTAGTGAAGGAGTCAGCTAAGTAGGCTAGCCTACTGGTATTTACCATTCAGAGAACATTCTCAGCGACTTGTCTATGCATAGGCCTATGACACAATTTTCAGAAATTGATATAGTAGTCACAGAACACTAATGGTGCCCAGTACTCACAGCTTAGCATAGGGCGGAGTGGATTCCAGCCTCAGATTAACTCATGATCTGTCAACGGGTTTTCAAACAGATTGAGCACACACCCAAGTACAGGGGTCTTGACCATGATGTTCCAAGCCTCTAAATGAAACACTCCTCTTTAAGACTTTCTGGTCTTGCATCCATGGTCGATCAACATTCTCCTGATCTCAGTGTTCTCAAGTTTCTGATGGTTATGGACATTATTTTTATCCTGATAACTTCATATTTTAAGGGGTTGGGGTACATGCCCTATTCTTAGTTAGTTCAACATAAGATCATTGAATCCCCTTAAGAAAAATAGGGAACATCCATGTGTTATTTGACCATAGGAAAGGGAGAATTTAAAAAAACTGAACCTCTAGGGACATTAATGCAGATGACTCCGAGTAAGTAGGCTAGATCAAAATGAACATTTTTCAGTGTTGCCTTATTAAAGGTTGATAACTTTCTACCGTTCAACATGAATAGGCCTATATTGGATGGGAAATATTTTTATTATTTTCAGAGATTACAGATTTTGTTAAGCGAACATAAATTCCAAGTCCATATCGTGTTGGAACCCATATTTCAGTGCTGCCTTGGTAAACGAAATATTCAATGTCTTTCAGTCGGTCAACACGGTTGCACTTAATAATGGTAATGAGCATTATTCCAAAAACCAGAAAAAAACTGTAGGCTACATGCAGACCTAACTTGTCAAATCGATCATACCTACAAGACAACAGAAATGCTCTATGATAAACTATTAAAACCCCATAATGGTAGTCAAAAATAATCTCAAACCACCGCCACTATTTCGCGAAGGTGCAGAAAAATCTTAATAAAGTACAGCTATTCGTAATAGTAGGCTACTGTTGTGATAAACCGCTACTGAGTGATAGGCCCCCGAAATAGAACTATTTATTATTATTATTATTATTATTATTATTATTATTATTTATTTACCATAAATCGTACACGAAGTATGGAAGGCCTAGTGAAAAAGGGCAAGCCCCACATACATATTTCATGCTTCACAGGCACAGCTTACATCTACATTTGTTTTAACAATATTTACAAATTTTACAAAGATATTTGCAGTATTTACATATTTAGAATATTGACATAGTACATTTTCCTGTTCACTCACTCTCTCACGCACGCACTTTCATAACCTCGATCACGCGATACATACATTCATTCCATTCAGTTACTCATTCATTCAGCGAGACAATCAATCACTCATACATACGTTTATTTATACAATGTACTTTTTTACGTACGTCTTGAATTTCCTAAGAGGCAAGATCTTGGCATCCCCTGGCAGTGCGTTCCATAACCGCGCTGAGCAGCCGTAGAAACCTGTCAGGTAAGCATTGCTACGTGCGAAGGGCGGAACGAGGGTTACACCTCGTCCTCTCCGAACTGAGCGATATGCCAATGACAGTCGGCAAAAAGGGTCAATATTAATGGAACTTGTAAGGGATTTTTTATCTTTATGTCAACAAGATAACGAGATTGCCAAAAAAAAACACAATGCCACCCACAAATCTATAGAAGGCAACACTAAAAATGGCTTATCTAATCCACAAGTCACCTACCTTTCACCAACAATAATATTTGTAATTTAAATAACTTAGGTTATGTTAAATTGAGGTTAATGGCGGAATTGATTGCGGCTGTGTGACGGGAAGGACCCAAATAGTGCTCAGCCAATCAGGGACGTTTTGATTGGAGACCATGCTCGGAAAAAATTTAGAAAGTTTTTATTCACTCCTCTGCCACCCTAGGCCGTGGCAGTGAACAAAATGGCGGCTTAACGAACACGACGGGGTGCCATTATTAAAATTTTGGGAGATAGAAACACAGCCATAGAAAGTGGTAACTTGGTGGTAACTTTGGATACTAATAATGGATCGTTGTTGTGACCTAATTATTAAGGGTTGGAATCTAAAAATGAGAAGATGTAACTGATCGAAGTGCTCTGATTTCGGGGGAGTTCGAGGAGTCTGTGGTCTCAACCCATGCATATTCTCGTTCCAAAAACACCAGATGGATTATAATTGAAAACAACCTCCGTTGGAATGTAATTTTTGTTATTTTTATCTTAAAATATTACTCCCAATGGCCACAGGAAAAGGAATGTAAGTCGTCTTGTAAATGGTGCACTGAAGTAATTGGTTGAAATAACCAGTATTTGTAGCTGTCTGGTGATATTATTATTTGCATAGGTTATGCGAAACTTTGAAACTAGTAGGTAGTTGTCTGTTTTCTCAGTTGAGTTCTCGCATTTCTGGTGAAGTGATGGTAAGTGATTAGGATGGCAGAAGCTATGTGATGCAGGTTATGTAAGTAATATTTCAGTGTTCCATGTTTGTTCTTGAGTATGTTGATGGTGTTGTTTTTGTAATTTTAAAAGTCGATCATAGGTCAACAGTCCTATGATAACGAAGATCATTTTGGTACTGGCCAAGAGTATTTTCTTTCACCACGTAATGCCATTTAATGTCCTTTTCCTCACTCTTGGTCTATTAGCTTGACCTCCTATAGGTTCCGTGAAATGTATTGTGTATTTCGATACCTATCATCTTCTGGTTCCGTTGTCATGAATACCATGTTGGTATTGTTGTTTGATTTTATTTTCTTTAAACAATGAACGTTTCATTTTTCTTAACCTTAAAGAGAAGACTTATTTGATTTCAGTCGTGATTGACGTGTTTCTGTGGAGCTCGCTATTAATTGATGATTTTAAGTAATTATAATTGATTTCTGTCCTTGTTTTTGGACTTAAAATAGCACGAGTTGTTGTGTGTAGACACCATAAAGGTAATTGATGATTTTGAGGATTCTTATTTGATTTCCGTACACTATTTGAGACTTAAAACCTAATTGCCTATTCTGTGCGTTCGACTTCTGTCAAAGCTATTGATGATTTTAGCCTACCTATTAATTTCTGTTCTCGATTTGAACCTTATTATCTGAAGCTTATGTGCTCTTGACTTGGTCAAGATAACTAAACTTATTTGACGATTTGATTTGATTCCCTATATTAACTTATGGTTTTCATTTGTGATTGGTCTTCATGTTCCGCGTTCATTTATTGATAATTCAGTTCTAACTTCGTCAGTGGTAGATTTAATTTACGTGCTCCTTCGATTTAATTCGTTTTTCTTGGGTTCTGATTCCTCACTTAGTTTATTTTATTTTAATTCTATTTCATTGTATTTTCTTCCTGTTTTAATTTCATGTAATTTTACTTATGTATTATTATTTATTTATAAAATTATCTTTCCTTGAAATTACCCACTGTGTTCTCACTCGATTGTAGACTTGGGTATGGTAGTTAATTGTCCAGCATCTTTCGCTCTTTTTATCTGCCTCTTTCCTGCCCTGTCTGGGGTAGGGGGTGTGGTAGGTCTCAAAAACGACCACATTCGTCTGATTTTTATGACGTTATTATATTGTGTTAAAGGTGAGTTAGGTAAGCGATCTAATAATGAGATAGGTGCTATTAATTGTGTGGAGTGTGACAACAGTTTTGTTTTTGTCCTAGACAAAGAGTGTGCCAAAAGGTGTGCTGATTGGTAAAGGAAGAAAATTAGTTGACCTCTTCAGGGTTTGTAAATTGGAACTCACTAAACTCCCGCGGTGAAAAATAAATTAAAAAATTTAATTACATTTCAACGCGACGTAGGCAATTCAAAACCATGGGGAAACCCTTAACCCTAATGCGTGTGACAGTAACTGCTTAACCTTAAAATTTAGCATACATAAATCATGTAAATGCCGTGCCATTTTGCCATGGTATTGAGCTGCTCTATTCGCTAGAGTGCAATAAGGAGTAACAGCTGATGATAGAAATTAGAAAGTGATGATGATAACCATTGGTCTTATGGCAACTTCACTTCCCAGTGCTCTTCTTCCATGAAGTAGATCTTCTCTATTGTTAGCTCATTGCAATGGGAAGAGTAGGAATTAGGAATTGCGAATTCGTTGATAAATATATGAGGGACTGTTATTTCTTGCACATTAAAAAGAGCCATAAGTTATGCTTAGTATGTCTGGTGCTTGTATATAAAGCTTAAATTCCCGGGAAAATCGTCATGATCCAGTGACTTTAGTGCGGTAAACATTACCTTCAGATGTTGGATTCACACTACTGGTTAAATTGTGACATTGTGTAAGTGATTGCAGCGTATTGCGCGTTTTTAATAGGCCTAATTCCCAGCCGTTCTCTTCGTAATGTAGACAAAATCAACAGGCTGCTCTCTCGCGATTACAGGAGGAACTAACGCCTGCTCATACGTACACTGCTTCCGGTCGTTTCAAAATTGTGACATAATTGAAGACCAGAAGTGTCTCCCATGGCGTAAACAATATAGCCTATGGTACTTCCGTACCAGTCAGGACAGATGGTCAACATGGTTAACATCAAGATCCATTACGGTCCATACGATGCATACGGTTCTGTACGACACCGTACACAAAGATTATACGGCATATGTGGTGAGTGACGTATAATTATTATCAGAAGCGTGCCGGTATTGATGAATACCATTTTAATACTGCACACACGTTCCTTTTCTCAATTATCAGTTCTATCTTCGGATAGCAAGTTTTACCTAAAGTAGTCCGAGTACCGTAACGACGACAATGATTTTAAACTTAAGTTTTTATTGCGTGTGAATATACTTAAAGTATTAACTTAAAAGTGGAGACCTTAATCACAGCTTTTAAAGTCGCACTAGCGGAATATATGAATCTCATACCGGTACCTTCTCTCATATTCCAGGGTACATTAATAAACACTATTGAGCCGTCAATTACCCGTTCTGCTCTGGAAATTTGTAGGAAATTACATATAGGCCAATATGTGTGTTCTATTATATGAATTGCTTTTCGGTCGGTCAACTCTAGTGTGCCCAATTAGATAGGGTGGGAAGTACGGCAACAATAATAATTATTGTATCACACTTCTACCTCAAAGAAATGTTATATAAATTGTTTATACATAAATTAACACACTTCTCTAACAAATGGGGGGGGATTAATTGGATGACATGTTTCATTCGTCAAGCGAGCACCATCAGATCCAAATATTCAAGACAAAATTGCTCTACAAAACACCACCAAAACCCACAATGCCAAGCACGAATAGTAGTGGCCCTCCAACAACAATCTGCCTAAGTCACGGCAAAATCTTAAAAAGTGCGGCGAGTACTTCTTTAAAATAAAGTATTAATCCTCCAAAAAATAGGAACCAATTATTTTTATTTTTTCATTTTTATTTTTCCGAAATCGGTACCTGCCATACTCCTAAGGTGGCCATGAAGGTCTAGGATTACAAAACAAGGGTAAAATTACAGCGACACAAAACATCATTTGGAGGGGAAGATGACCTCGTAGTTCCGCTCCTTAAAACAACAATAACTAACTAACTAAAACATCATTTGTGCATTATAAGCACACACAACAGGCTAAAGTACCAATTTAAATAGGAACGGTTGATTTACAACATAATTAACAAAATAGTGCAGACATCATTTCTGGATCTAGTCACAATAATAACTCAATAGAACACAGGTTAACATAGTTTAAAAAAGTGCATCATCATTAACGCAACAACCATTGTAGTGCACAATATCATCTGTAAATAAGTTTGACGCGTTACACAAGTTCTTACGAACTTATGTAATCTGAACATTGTATATATATTTGTGCATACGTGTAATTCATAAACATCGTAATCAATTGCCCCTAAGTGAGCAGGATCTGAGGATGAACGCTTGACGTTCGAAACATGTCATCCATTTTAAGTAACCTACCCCCATTTTTGTACATAAAAGCATGTTATTTTGTGATAAATACATAATGTAGTGTTTTTCATGTTCGGCATATAAACACTTGTTTCCCGCCTAATTTAATTGGGCACATAAGTTTGTATTGACTGACTGCAAAGCTTTCTTTATTATTAACAGAACATATATATATATATATAAAACACTTCTTTCTTCATCTTCTTTATCTGGCACTACAGCCTGGTGTGAGCTCTAGCCTCCCAAACTACAGATTTCCATCGATCTCGATCTTGGACAGCTGTTCTCCAGGGTCATAAGTTCATTGTTTGCAAGTCCACCTCCACTTCATCTTTCCATCGATTCCTTCGTCTACCAGGGCGTCGTTTTCTTTCCATTCCAGCTTTATACATAATCTTTGGCGTTCTTTTGTCTTCCATCCTTTCAATATGGCCAAGCCATCGTAGTCATTGTGATTTTATGTATCGAACAATGTCTTCGCCTTTGAGGATTTCATCTATTCCTCTATTAGTTCGTATCCTCCATTCTCCTCTATCCAATAGAGCACCATAAATTCTCCGTATTATTTTCCTCTCATACACCCTAAGTTAATTGCAATCCTGAACTGACATATTCCATGTTTCTGAGTCATAAGTTAACACTGGTCTGATCAAGGTCTTGTAAATTTTGAGTTTTGTTTTTTGCGACAACAATTGCGACTTAATAAGTTTCAGAGTGCCAAAATAGGCTCTGTTTCCATTAATAATCCTCCTATTTATTTCTTCACTCATTTTGTTTTTATTATTAACTAGAACACCCAAATACTTAAAATTTACAACATTTTCAAATGTGCAGGAGTCTATTATTAAATTATCAGAGTTTCTTCTTCTTTCAACAGATGTTAGGTGCATATACTTTGTTTTGGCTGCATTCACATTTTGACCCATTTTTTCTCCTTCCATCTTCATCTCTTCAAACATCTCCTTTAAATAGTCTAGTCTTCTCGCTATCAATACTACATCATCAGCATAGGCACACATTCGGGTTGATTTATCTACTATATTATTTGCTCCTTCCAATTTCTCCAATACTTTATTTAAAGCCAAGTTGAATAGGGAAGTTGTTAATAAAACGCTTAGTTAAACTCAATACTTTAATGCAACGTGACGAAGCGCCATTACATGGATAACACACAGACCGGAAAAAAGGACAAACAAACACCGTCTGGTCAAGGAACTTAGAACACACTCCCACCTTGCAATTTACAGGCAAATTAAATTGCAACCTTCTCACAATCATAAATCAAGTCTGTGGGGCACTCGAATTGTTCTTCCTGGCCTGGTTATATTCGGTCCTGGGACAGATGTTTTGGGCTGGTGTCCAACAACTTGTTCCAGGGGAGGTGTGTTGTCTGAGCTTGCGGACACCTCTAAGGGATACAGACGTTGCACCGGTCTTACCTTCTCCCCTACAGCAGTCTTTATCTTGGCTACCCTTATGTAGCCGTCTGACCATGGATAGACCTCCAGGATGACACCAAGTGGCCAGTTGATTCTCTTCTTGTCAGTCTCGACCAACACCACATCTCCAACATTGACATTATCTTGTCGTCTCTGGCCACTGCGAATCAACAGGGCTAAGTATTCATTACGAAATCGCTGACGTAAGTTTGCTCGTAAAGTCTGTAAGTACCGTGTTCTTCTGTTAAGACTCCTGCTATCTATGATGTCCAAGTCTGGGACCTCAGTTTGGGGAATCCCTTGTAGAAAACAAGCTGGCGTCAGAGGCATCAATTTCTCAAACTCATCTTCTACGTAAGTGAGAGGCCTGGAATTCATTGTGGCTTCACAGTCACAAATCACAGTTCCCAACTCCTCATAGGTGAGTGTTGCTCTTCCTAAGTTTCTTCTTAGTAGCTCCTTGAGTGTTCTCACAAGGCGCTCCCACCAAGCAGCTGTAGGTGGGTTGAAATTCCATTTTATCCCATGTACTGAGGAGAACGACATTATCTCATTCCAGTCCAGACTTTTCAAAGCATTGTTTGTACCAGTGAAATTGGTTCCATTGTCGGTATAGATGGTATCGATTCTCCCTCTTCGAGCAATGAACCTCCTGAGAGCCATGACGAATGAATCTGTACGGAGTGATTTTGTAAGTTCTAGATGCACCGCTCGATAGATGGCACAAGTGAAGAGTACCACCCAAACCTTCTCACCCCCATTCAGATACAGGGGCCCAGCTAAGTCTATGCCAGTGACCTGAAATACAGCCGCATATTTTATCCGATCTTTGGGTAGTGGAGCAAATGGAGTTTAAACTGCTTTTCCGTGAAGCTTATTGCATGTGAAGCATTGGGTGATCACCTTCCTGGCTAGTCTCCTTATGTCCGTTATCCAGTATTTCTCGCGTAGATTTGACAACAGTGTTTGCAATCCTGCATGTTGTAAATGGCAGTGCTTTTGAAAGACCAATCTTTGCACTAACACATGCTTGCCTGACAACAGTATTGGACATTTAAAATGGTTATGTTCATCCCCTAATAGAAGTTTCATTCTGACTCGTAAGAGTCCCTCTTCGTCAACAAAGGTCTGCATTTCTTTGATCAATCTTGCCTCTTTCATATCAAAACTATCATTTTGTATGCATCTCATTAATTTCTTCTCTGCTCTCTGAGTTTCTTCATAGCTCAGTTCTCCACGTCTTGTGTTGTTCTTGCGACACCCATTAATAAATCGAAATATCCATCCTATCATTCTTACAATCTTCGAGTACATTGAAAAGAAGGCGAGCCATGAAGTGAAGTTCGTCCTTTCACAAGATGTACTGGACACCACAGTTTTCTTCCATTCAGCATTTACTTCTTCTTCTTCTTCTGCTGGTGGAGATTCTTTGGACCTGGGCCATTCATGTTGTTCTTTACTGAGCCATGGCGGCCCCTCCCACCATTTGCTTTCTTTCAATATCTTTGCATTACAGCCTCTTGAGGGAAGGTCTGCAGGGTTCAAAATTCCGGGAACATGACGCCAGTCAGTAGGTTGGCTATGCAGCTTGACCTCTCGTACTCGGTTGCCAACGAACGTGTTCCAATCTCCTTCCCTTTGTAACCATGCTAGCACAACCGTTGAATCACTCTAGTAGTAGGTCTTACAGTCTGAAAGATCCAAACTCTTCTTAACGTGGTAGGCAAGTCGAGATGCTATGACTGCTGCTAGCAACTCCAGTCTAGGAATTGTCAATTGTTTTACGGATGCCACTCTTGCTTTACATGCCACAAGGCGAACTGAAACCTTTCCAGCAAACTCTGCCCGCAGGAAGACACAAGCGGCAAATGACAATTTACTGGCATCGCAAAACACATGAAAAGTCTTTTCACAGTCCATGAAGGGTTCTAAAGACAGTCTTCTGGGAATCTGGCAGATACCCAAATGATGCAAATGCTTTAACCACGCAGAAAATTGCTGGGTTATTTCTTCGGGTAATTCAACATCCCAACCACATCTCAATTTCCACGTATGTTGCAGGAGCAGTTTTGGAATGAGTGTACTGGGACTGGTATAACCCACGGGGTCAAATATACTCTGGGTTATAGACAGCAGAACTCTCTTCGTACTGGATTCTCCCGTTAATTTAAGTCCACTGACATCACAAAACAAAAGATCATTTACAATGTCCCATGATACGCCTAAAATTGGAACAATTTATTTGCCTTTCTCAACCACATTGCCACACAAAGGAGCAGTTACCCACCCTCTAAGCTCAAACTGTCCAGATGCCATCAAATGAGTGGATTCCCGAACAAATTTACTAACTGATTCTTCGGTTTCAAGGCTAGTCTACATAGAACGATTGCTTCAAAATATTTGCTGTCTGTCTCATGTCTTCTGAAGCCTGATTTATATGATGAATGATGGTAGCTCCTAGCAAGAAAGGACTCGAAGACACACCAAATACTACACGTCGATGTCTGAATGTGATCATTTCTTGTGCATCAGCACTGCTCCACCACAGGAATTTCAGGAAATCAGTATCCCTCGATGATAGGCTTATTTGTAAAAATGCCTTCTTGATGTCAGCAGTAATACCAATGGCACATTTCCTGAATTGAAACAGTAGCTTTGGAACTAACTCGATTAGATTCGGACTTTTACAAATACAGTCATTCAATGATGTTCCTTTGTGGTCCTTAGCTGAAGCATCAAAAACCGGGCGTATTTTTGTGGTCTGACTAGTTGCCTTGATGACAGCCCTATGTGGCAAGTAGTACCCTCTAGCTTCATTTTCAGGAACTATCTCTATGATGCCAGATTGGAGCCAGTCTTGAAACACTCCATGATATTCTTTTAATTTCCCAGAAGCACGCAGGCGGTTTGTCACTCCAATAAGTCTCTTTTCTGCCAAAGCTTTGTTATCCAGGAGTTCCGGATGACCTTCCCTCCACGACAAGCACACCTCATATCTGTTTTCTTCATTAACCTTCACAGTTTGGTTGAAAAACTGAAGGGTATCAGTATTCAAATCTTCTGTCTTCATCACGGCCTCCGATTCATTAATACCTATAACCTCCAACTTCCATAAATCTGACAAATCCAAGTTACAGTTGTAGGTTATGGCAGCTAGAGAATTATTTGCAGTCGTTCTGGGGCCCTGAATCGTCCAACCTAATCGTGTTTCAATTGCTACCAGAGCATCATCCAAATGTACACATGAACCAGTTAATAATGATCCTGAAATGTCTGCTCCTATCAGCAATCCTATATCAGGTGGATTCCTCCCTGTGTCAGACAGAATTATTCTTTTCTCATTGAGTTTGGGGTACAGGTTTTGACTTTCAACTCTTGGTACATAACCACAAATTTTTCCCTGTTCTAATACACTTATAGATCCTTGATATTCACCATTTACACTTCTCAAAATAATGTCATAGAGGTTGTGTTGCTTTTGACTGGTTTCAACTCCCCCAAAAAGACTGTGGCTCAACATTTTCTTCCCAGGTGGTTTTATATCTAGTTCTCTAACAACACCTGTAGAAATATAGGATCTTTGAGCACCGCTGTCATAAAGTGCACGTACTAGTTTAACCTTACCATTATGGACAATATTAACCATTACTGTTTGCAAAAGAGTGTACCCTGACTTCTGTGTTAAGAGAGCTTGTGACTCCACACTCTTTAGGCCTACTTCAACACTTTCAGTTTTCCTACTCTGGATGGGTAATTCTGGACACATAACTGTCACATGGCGTCTAAAACAGAAAAGACATTTGACGAAGTTCCGGCACCTCTTAGCACCGTGACCAGCTTTTAAACATACAAAACAACAATTCCTTTTCTTGAGCAAATTCCTTTTTTCATCCAACGACATCATTCTTCCTTTAAAGCACTCTGTAGCCGCATGAGAAGTTCTATCACACCACACACATTTTGTAGCTGAGCTTTGTTGTTTAGAACTCCCTGAATACATGCACGCTGCAGTAGGTAATCTGCTTGTTTTACCATTGTCAATACTATTACTAGCGACACCCCTATTACTAGAAATACCACTGCGAGCCAACTGAAGGCGCTCTTCACTTTCGACCTCAAGTTTCAAGAACTCCAGCAGATTAGCTAGACGGTCACTAGGATCATGAATTTCAGCTCTATTTACCGTACGTGCCCTTTCCCATGCTCTTAGGATATCATCAGGTAAAGCTGACTCAACCAACGGATACAACATGGCAGCATACTTCTCCCTCGTTACTCCTAGGGTCTCTAAGGCTCTAAGTTGAGTTTCTAATCTGTCATACAGTTTTGCTAAAGATATAACATCATGTGTCATCACCAAACCAAGTAATTCGCGAACGTATATCTCTATTAGTAGTTCATCACGAGCAAACCTTGATTTCAGCTGTTCGATGGCTTTACTATAGTTAGGGTCTGAAGGGGGAAAGCTCTCAACAAGTTCCCTAGCACTGGATCCAGGCACTGTTGCTTGTATTAAGTATTGGAACTTGTCCTCGTCACCAATTGTTTCGTCATCATTAATCTTGCGAAACTGTCCTCAGAAACCTAACCAATTTCTCACATTACCATCAAACGCCTTCAGTTCCAATTTAGGTAATCGTAAGTTCCTTTTATGCGAAGATGAGAAATTTGCTTCACTTCCACTTTCTGATACGACATTCCCTCGATCAAGAAGTACACTCTCATACCTGGTTTTGGCTGCTATCCATTCTTCTTTATATGCTTCGGCGGCTTCGTACTCCTTTTCCCAAATTTGTTCATCGAAATCATCTGCCGTAAACCATAGATCCCGTATATTGTCTTCTATCATGAAGAGACGCGTTGCTTTGTCCACTAGAATTTTGAATGCAGTTGCTACGTCGTCTGGCACGCGCGGATCTACGTCCAATTTCTGTTTAAACACGTTCAATGATTTCGTGTATAAACGTCGCACTAAACCTCGTTCCCGTTTTAATTTTTCCATTTTCCTAATCTTGTCAAGGTCGCCAGATGTTAATAAAACGCTTAGTTAAACTCAATACTTTAATGCAACGTGACGAAGCGCCATTACATGGATAACACACAGACCGGAAAAAAGGACAAACAAACACCGTCTGGTCAAGGAACTTAGAACAGAAGCAGACATGGCAACACCCTGTCGTACACCTCTTTCCAAGGAAAATTTAGCACCAAGTTTACCCTCCGCCATTACTTTGGCTTTAGCATTTTCTGCGGTTATTCTCACTAATCTTATTAGCTTTCCGGAAATTCCTTTCTGTTCCATATATCTGTAGGCTACAATCCTTCCCTGTCAATACTGTCTGTAATCTACAAAAACATATGCAGATCTACGTTGTGTTCATAACATTTTTCCATCGCTTGTCTAACAACGAAGATTTGATCAATACCGTAGTACTTCTATTATTTCGGAATCCACATTGATATTCCCCTACAATTTCCTCATAGTAGATCTGCAACTTCTTTAATAGCACATTGGAAAACACTTTATAGACGATATTCGGTAATGTAATTCCTCGACAATTTTCACAATTATACTTATCTTATAGATAGGAAAAACTATTCCAATGTTCCACTGAGATGGCATATTCTCTTCCATATCTTGACAATAAGATTATATATTTCAGATATAATTTTTGTCCCGAGTTTTTTAACATCTCACTCGTAATGCCATCTTCCCCCGGAGCTTTATTATTTCTTACTCTCTCAATGGCTTCCTGCACTTCATGAATGGTTGGTGTTTCTATATGTGGTTCTACATTCATTATCTTCGGATGTGTATCACATTCCTTTTCAGTCCTTACATTTAATAACTCTTCAAAATGGTCCTTCCATCTATTGATAATAATCATCCTCGTTTCTAATATTTTCCCCTGTATGTCTCCACATCCAGTAAGCCTAGGTTGATACCCTTTCCTGAACCAGTTAACATCTGTATAAAAATTCCTCATTTCGTATTGTTGTCTACTCTCTTCTATTCCATCTAACTTTCTCATTAACATATCCTTCTTTTTCTTTTTACATTTTTTTTTTGCTTTTCTCCTATATGCCTTGTAATTTCACTACTTTGCCTTGAATCTCTTTGTAACATTAACTTCCTTGCTTCATTTTTCTTGTCCATTGCTTCTTCACATTCTTTAACGAACCATTCATTATTTTACTCTATCTTTAATTCCTAATACTTCCTGAGCACTTTCTTGAATTGCTGGCTTAATATCTTCCCATTTCTCTTCGATATCCATAGCATTTGTTGTCTTCAGTCACATTTTAATCTCCTCTTTAAAATTGTTTACTTTTCTTGGGTCGTTCAGAGCTGCGTGGTTCCACTTCTTTCTTTCTGATGGTTGTCTCGTCTGTGCATTAGATAGATTTTGCCTTATTACAGCTTTGACCAAGAAATGGTCCGAATCACAATTGGGTCCTCTGCAGGCATGCACATCAATAACGGACGAAGTGTGTTTTGCTCCCACCAAGACATGGTCTATTTGGTTCACTTGGTCACTTCCGGGTACCTGCCACGTGCCCTTATGGATGTTCTTATGATTGAAATAGGTGCACCTAATAACCAAATTATTTGCTGCAGCCAACTGGCCGAGCAATATACCATTTCCACTTGTCTCATCATGTAATGAATATCGTCCTGCCACCTGGTTCATAAAGTCTTCACGTCCAATATTTGCATTGGAGTCACCAAGAGTAAGCAACAGGTCATATCTGGACGCGCTGTCAATTTCTCTCGTTAGTTCGTCATAAGACACATCTTGACAATCTTCTTCTGTATCTTCTGTTGGTGCATGTGCTGAGATTCTCATGCTTCTAAAGCGCTCTTTCAATCTTAGTTTACATATTCTATCAGATATAGGTTCAAACCCTAGAATACTTTTCCTTATTTTCTGATTTACAATAAATCTTCTGCCAAATAATCCTGTTCTTCTTTCCGGTCCACTATAAGAAAATACAATCTTTCTTATCAATTCTTCCTCTTCCATTCAATCTTATCTCTCGTAGCGCCACTAAATCCAATCCAAATGTATTAATCTCTCTCCCAATTTCTTGAATCTTCTGTGGTTGTAACATCGTTCTTACAATCCAACTAGCCATTTTCCTTTTGCGTGCCCTTTTAACTTGCTTTGGTCGTCGTTCAAAGGTCCGTCCGGTTTAATCTGTGTTTGGTCCTTCTCAACAAGATATGTTTTACAGGGTAAGGCTGTTAACCTAACGCCTAACCTCTACCAGAGGATGGGGATATTGTTCTCGAGGCATCCAAACTTTAGACAAGCTGCCTTCACCGTGGCTTTGGAGCATCGTCTGCCCCTCCCTATCCTGAAGTGTCTCTTCCGCCTCCTCCTTCGTTGGGACTCTTACTCCTCTTCAGCATTTGGAGTCGTTGGACATCTTCTTCGGTTGCTTCTTAGTCTGGATCTTCACCTTTGGCCTCTCCGGCAAGGGAGATTCTGCCAGTAGCTATGCTACCGCCGGCATAGCCCAAAGGATCATTAGACCTCGAGGACACTCTCACCACGTCAAGGTCTTGCAACCTTTAGAGAGTGAGATATATAACACAGCTGAGAAAATTCACATGGTGTTATATCGATGTTTATTCAAAATATTAATACAGTAGAATCCTTCAGAATTTCCCGTGCCATCTCCATGTATTGTTGGACATACAAACCAAGACGTTGCAGCTGTTTCTTAGTATAAGGCAATGATGTTCTACGTGCGCCGAAGAGGAGACCTTCCAACCGTCAACACTGAATATTAATACTTGCTGTAACTCCAACTATTTAAAACATTTATTTACTCATGTACAATAATTAATATGCATACACCATATTACGCATGTTGACTGTTTCTTCAGTCAGGCTTGGATTGGTTGAATAAAACCTCCAATTGACAATAATGGTTGTTTATTGTCAGACGTACTGTATATCAAAAAGGTACCTGTCAATAATCGATGAGAATCGGTGCAATATTCAAACAAAAGTTTTAACAAGAAGGTTCAGTTTGTTTTTCATACAATTTTGAATAATAATCAATTTGTTTAATAACCTTAATAATAATGTAAATAGCAAAACTGAATGTTGGCTGACAACGTGTACTTGACCTTACAAAAATATAGTAGGAATACATGTTTCTTAGACATATCTTTTGATTCGTTCAATCTTTCATGTTTTGCTCAACTGAACACTTAATTTACAATGAGCAGACTGTTGGTAATGACTTGCTAAGATTCGGATACAAATTGGAGCACAAATTTTGCATCCACCATGTCAGACATTCTTTCTAAAGGAGTGAGTTTGATCAAGTGACTTGCCAACTCAAGAAAATAAAACTATGAGATTTGATTAGAACTGTTGCCAACTCATTTTGGCATTAATTATGGTTGGGTCGTGAATTGATTAATCTCAACACATATTTTTAGCCTATTTTCAATTTTGAAAAAAATAGGCTTATGAGATCACCTTTTGTCCGTGTGTGTGTGTGCGTGTGTGTGTGTGTGTGTGTGTGAGGTGTGTGTGTGTGTCCCACCCCCTAATAAAATCCAAACGGCTGGAGCGATTGCAATGAAGCTCGGTAAGTTCATAGCACTATTCCCGGCGACCTCGACCGTACCCTTCAAATTTTGTTACGTCTCACCAATCCAACATGGCGGCTGTGCGAAATATTTCACTAGCATTCAATATCTCCGAAGCTATTACCGATATCGCCCTGAAATTGTGTACCGTGATAAAGGGCACTACTAGAAGTTCACCTATGAGACATTCAAAAAGCTGGTGACTACAAAACCAACATGGCGGTCAAGCGAATTTGAGACTTTTAAATAGACTTTTCTCGCGATTTATCTATCCAAACGTAATGAAACTTGGTACAGCAAATGTGTATACACATTGTAATGCACTGGAGTCGAATTTAGTTCAATAGTTTACATAACCTCAAAATGGCGGCTGTGCGAAATATTTCACTGACATTCTATATCTCCGAAACTATTACAGATATCACCCTGCAATTTTGTACGGCGATAAATGGTACTGATACAAGTTTACCTATGTATATTTCATATACCTGTAAAGTACAAAACGAACATGGCGACCAAGCGAATTTGAAAAGTTTTAATAGACTTTTCTCGTGATTTAACTCTCTGAGCGCAGTGAAATGAGGTACAGTAAATGATTTTGCAGATTGTAATGCACTGCCATCTAATTTAATTCAATTGTTTACATAACCTCAAGATGGCGGCTGTGCGAAATTTTAAAATTAAGTTTTTATTTCTTGTGTCGTAATCATGCGATCGAGGTGAAAATTTGAATAATGAACCTAGGCAATAATTGTCCTTGAATGGTGCATAACTCTATGGCCTATACATATAACAATCCTAAATGGCGAGCTCCCGAAATATTTAGACAGTTCTCAATATTGTTTTAGATCCCTTAGTTGGGGGGTAGTTAGGGCTAAAACACTTATGTTATTGTACTAATTTGGAAGGTGATTCCTAGGAGAGGGTAGCTTCCCGTAGCTGGGTGAGCTTACCAGTGTAGTGTGTTGTGTGTTTGGATGCTAGGGGGTGTTCCTATAAAGACGTAAGTATTTGTTAGGGGATGGTCCTCTGGCTGCAGACTGCTGTGCCTGGTCTGCCAGCTGGACGGAGTGAGTGATATAACAGACGTGCTTGTGTCAGCGGCTCGCTGCTATGCAGTCGAGTCGCCTGCGGGAAGCACAATGAAACCTGAGCAAGCAATAACTGGCTACTATGGTCACGGTCAATCGTGACGAGAGTCAGGAAGGGTATGAGGATGTAAAGAGGCGTGTTATTATCAAGACAAGTGTAGTTTACTGACCATGTGTTTATTGGTCAGTGAGTGTGAAATTGTAAGTCCCTTTTAGGGGAATGTAAGTACTGATACAAGTTAAGTGTACAAGATTGTGGATGGGTGTTTACAAAGTAAAGGATATCTGAACACTTGCTGAGTCTCACCTGATGATGGCAGCTGGAGCAGGGCCTTCGGCGACACACACTGTATGACCAGATAATGCTCCAAAAAGGCCTTCCTTCTTATAGTTCCTGTCGTTGCTTAGTCAGCATTCCATTGACGTAGCTGCCCCAGTTAGTTGTAGTGTTAATGTTTATGAATGTGTTGCATGTGGTTGGCTAACCTCCCGAGCTGGGTGGTAGCCTCTTGCCGTGTAAAGGTGATGTTCTGGTCTTATGATGTTTGCCAGTTGGGGTGGTTTTAGTAGAAGAGGGGGGGGGGTGGCTCTCAGGGGGTACAGCCCCCCGGGCCTGTACAAGTCTTCTTCTTCGATTAGTTCGCGTCCCCGCGAACGGGAACGGAACGTGGAGTGGGGGTGTTGATGTGAAGGATCGTTGTTGAGTCCTCCTTGTACTTCTTCTTCTTTTCTTCTGTGTTGATGTCGTGTAGATGTAGCGATGTCGTGTTGATGTGAGATCAGCTTGTGCTTAGAGGGGTAGGTTTTGGGATATACATATGATAATTTAAAACAGTTCATTTAAAAAGTTGACATTTGAGATATTAAAAAGTACAACAACGAAAAAATACGTGATTTTGACATGATATATTTGTTGGTATTGTGCAGGGAGGAAAAAACCCAGGGCTGGACGGGTGGTTGTGCCGTCCGGCGCTGTATTGGGGAAAAATTGCTCCCTGCAATGTTTTAGTGTGAAAGATGGAAGAAAATAGAGAAAAATAGGTGTCCCAGGGTATAAGTTAAAGGAATACGTAAAATATAGTTTATTGTGTTGGGGTAAAACGGGACACCTTCACAAATTTTAAGTTAGAAGGGTAGAAATGAAAATCAGTGTGTACATTGGTGGTCATGATGATGATAACAGGTATGACCTGATAATAATAATAATAATCATTACATTTATAATATTCCTGATAATTTATAAGTAAACATAGTAATAATAGTGAACATAGAAAAAATAATGGTTGCCATGTTGGTACCCTATATATAGGTATGTTGGCCAACCATGTGGAACCTTTTAATTATACGACGTTATCATGATATGGCGAGAAAATACAAAATAATTTACAATTTCCAATTATCAACTCTCATATATACCTTGTAGAGCTCTTTTACGTGGCCAGTTATTTTATACCTCTTACTCTTTGTGCGCATTTTACCATCATGCCTTGACTACCGCTCCCTATTCGGCCGTTCCTGGTGCGGTTTAGTGGCTAGTCCGCTATTCCTTCCTTGTACTTATTGTATAACCTCGTGGTTTTCCGTCGTGGGTCGGAATTCCACCTTAGGGTCGAAGGTTCGGCACTTACAACCTCCGTGCCACCCTTCGATCCTGAAGTAACGCTTCATTTGCGTATGCGGGATGTGTTTGCGTTCAGCGATGTTCATCATCCCACGTATGCTGTCCACCGCTGACCGCTGACGTTGTCACCTTTAAGGGTGCAACTAAAAGTATGCGAGGGTGTATGTGTTTATGATATAGGAGAGTGTGTACAAGTTGGTGTTGGAAATATATTTACAAAAGGCTTGTGTGCAATCCTCGTCATCTGCAAAACAAAAATGTGTTAATGGCCGTTTATCTGGAAACATGTACATTCCTTGCTTTCCTGCAAAAATAGAATATGTTAATACATGTAGCATTTCCATCGCTGCGCATATTATAAAAAATCATTTATGGCGCCACTTAAGTCTAACTTAATCTAGGTTAGCTTAACGTATTGTCGGGCTTACCCTGATGACGGGTTTGTTTGTCATCAGGCGCCGAAATATTTTGCCTTAATCTTACTTATCTTAATGTATTATCGGGCTTACCCTGGCAATGGTTTTTTAGTCGCCAGGTGCCGAAATATTTTGCTTTAATCTTACTTATCTTAATGTATTTTATCCTATTGTGTTATCAGGCTTACCCTGGCAACGGATTTGAGTCGCCAGGTGCCGAAATGTTTAGTCTAAATTATGATAAATGAAAAAAAAAATGATATCTATAAGCCGAATGGTTTTGCCTTAATCTATTGCCGAAATATGCTGTGCTATTATTTAGCAACAGCGCTTATAAAATTTTCTTAATTGTAAGTTGCGTGTCAAATGCAACTGTCTTACATGCTAAAATTTTGACCAGAGCGATCGCCCGGGGCAGTTTTACCTCCCCAGATCACCACCCGCACGTATTCTAGAAACACCAGTTGTCTCTAGAAACGCCGGATTCCGCACCCTTAATATTAGTTGTCGACATTTATATTATTACTTAATAACTAGTAATTAATAAAGTCCCGGGCGACTGCGATGCCAAAAGTGCAAACGCCTCGCCCGGTCATCCTGTTCATTTTATTGATGTATTCATCATTGATGGGCTTGCCCACTAGAACCCCTGTAAGGGCTCGCTGTGCTCCTCATTTAATATCTGTGGCTGCCCGCTGCGACAACATTTATGTGGGCACTGGACATCGTTCGGGAAAATCGTCCGATAAAATAGTATCGTCCGGGAATTTGAGCGTCCGGGATCTTCTTCGCCTATATTGGCAGTAATAATAACATCCGGGAATTTTAGCGTCCGGGATCCTCTTCGCCTATGTTGGCATTGTTGGGTTGACCCACGTGAACCCCTTTAGACAGCTCGCTGCATGCCTATTTAGTATCTCTGGCTGCCCGCTGCGTCACCATTTAATATCTCTGGTGACCCGTTGTCAGCCATTTATGTGGGCGCGGGTTCGAATGACCGCATTCATTCCATATATATTATTGATTATTTGTTAATTCATTCTTCATTTGTTTTGGTTGTCTTCACCTATGCTACGCGGGGCAAGGACTTGTCGGATCTAGGATTGATCCCGCTGAATCCTGAGACCCTGCTTCACTCCTGCGAGTAGGAGACAAAATTCCCGCCATAGAAGTTCTACTTACTTACATGCTAAACTAGTAGTCTAGTCGTAATTTGGTCGTCCCTTGGTTCCTCTCCTGAGTCCGGTGCGGAGTTGGCTATTTCTCCCCCCGTTCGTCAAAAGTCTCCCCAGCAGGTCTTGGCTTCGACGACCGTGGCGCATAGTGGGTGTAACTTTCCTCTGCCGGGGGGGTAGGCTAGACGCACCCCCGGTTTTGGCGTTTGCCCGCGCCAGGCCATGAATGCTTCAACCTTACGTAGTTCGTCTCTTTGGTCTGGGTCATTGAGTTAACTGGGGTAGGGCTCATCATCGTCTTCCCCAGCTCTGCTCTTGTGTGGCGCCTCTGCCCTTCTGCTTACGCTGTCATCACCATTCAGCGTGTCTCAGATTCCTTTTTTATATATAAAAAAATGAGTGTACTATGTAAATAATTTACTGTGTGATTATGTAATTTTTTTAAAGTGTTCTGGGGTTGTAGAATCTTCTAAATGCATGGACTACTTTAGGTCTGTAGTCGCCATGTCAGATGTCTAGCGTTGATGCCTTGTGGAGTTTCCTGGAGGCGTTAGTAGGTTTCCATGTCGTTGGGTACCTTGTTATTGGGATCGGGGGATGTTATTTGATGAATAGGCTTAAAGCATGGTAGGAGAGGGTTGCGCATCTTTGGACTCCATGTTAATGGTGGCCTGGAGCCGGTGATGCTATCAGGATGTATTTACAGTGAGTGGACGGGGGTAGGTATTTCCCAAGTGTGTAAAAAATTTTCAAAAAAAAGTGCCATGCAGGTTCAATAATAATAACCCAGGTGTGTGGGTAGGATATTCCATGCGTGCGAATGGATATGAGGCGTATCCGCTCTCATTTAAGGATAGGTATAGGTCGAGGTATAATAGTACTATGTCCCTCGCATGCGGGATTATTTAATAAGAAAATATTTGTTAGTTTAAGTTTGGCCGCATCTCTTTATATTGAGATGTGCATTACGCTTGCTATTCTTTCTGACACACCCCTAATACTCGGGTGTTAGCATTGAGAGCCAGGGCGTAGTGATCCCTCTCTTTAAACGCATGAAGTCTATCAACCCCGACGTATATTTTGGCATGTAGTTTAGCTGTTTTTATGTGTTTATGTGTTTGTGTTGGCTAATGTTGTGAGTGACAAGGTTATGGAAGGAGAAAGGTGGTATAATGGTAGCCCGTAGGTGGTGCCTTGGCCATCTGCTGGCACCATCCATCTCTACTCCTGTCATCCTCACTTGGTCAATATCTGCTTTCTATCCACTCCTTGTGATGGTGAAGTGCGGTGACGCTGTGACGTCACGGCCTAATCTGGTCTCTCATTTCTAATGTTAATGTAGCAAGTGAATTTGTAATGTGACTGGTCATGTCCTGATCGCCTATGATGGTTTTGGGATTAAAAAGTAAAAAGAGAAGTAGTTATTGGGGGGGGTTGTTCCTTCAGAGCAACTGTCTGTATTCGCCCCTGATTAGTGAGCGCGTGTGTGGGAAGGACGTGGTCGTAATTGTGATTAGCGCAGCTGCGTGTGTGTGGCTATGCTCCGCTACAGCACGCGGGCGGGTGGGCTGTTATCGCCTAAGTCCTATCGTGTGTCGCGTGGCTGAGTGTCAGGTGGGGCGAGTGGCTTGTCAACATCTTTGTAAACATGCTCCTATGGTCCTAAGATAATATGGCGCACAGTATCTGCATATTGCTAAATGCCAGGCCTATTGTAACACTGCTGAATTCTGTGCCAATATTCATGTGTACTGTATGTTAGTGTTGGTATAGTTTTTGTTTTTGTATGATAGTGTCATCATATTTGTGTGCCATCAGCACGTCTGGGTGCTCTAGGAATGTCTGCCGGCAACAATGTTGAAATGCGCGAGAATTTGCAACGCAGTGGTGTTGTGTTTTGTTTTCATATGCTTGTATACGGGAAGTCTCTGATGTTACGTATGTCGGCTGCCGGAACGTGACTTTTGCCAATGTCCGAGTGTTGTCACTGTTTGGGATTCCGGGCGGGACAATGTGTCAATCTGTCCTGTTTTTGCTAGCAACGTTGTGTGGTTACTTATTCCGTAAGGCCTTTGCCTTGTGAAATTGCTATACTTGTGTTTGGGAAATCTATTTCCTATGTCTGGGGTAATCGAAATTTTGCATGGTTTTTGGCCGGAGAAAATGTGGTGTTACCTGTTTATGTACTTGTATGGGGCCAACTTCCGTCTGAATGGGATTCTGGATTTTTGTTTTCCACGGCGTCCGATTTTTACTGGGCATTCGGACCCGCGATCCCGTGTAATTCTCCTTGTTTCATGTCTGCGTTGTCTGTTGGGATTTTTGCCTTTCTAGTGTGGTTTCTGATTGTGTTTTTCGCGCCAAAAATACCGCTGGTTAGTTTGTTTTTGGCACGACTGTGTTGTGTGATCGTGGGTTCGCACCCGCCTTGGTTTAAGGTCCTGGTGTTACAATTTTTTGTACTGTATGTCCCATGGCACGTGTATCGTGTGTTTGAGACACACAGATGAAAATACGCTTTGGCGTGAAAATTTTGGGACTTTTGGAATGCCCCTCGTATTCTAATTTTGAGATTTATAGGGTTTTGAAACTGCCGTGAATGAATGTGTATGTTCCAGCCAGTCCAGGAGTACGCTTGGATTGTCCGTGTTAGTGAAGGTCGCCCACTCACGAGTGTGTTATCGCTGACTGCGATAGTATTGAGTTACACCCGGCAGGAAATCCTTTGCTTGCTTGCTCGTCATATGTGCCGAGACAGCTTGTGTAAGTTTATTGGCACGTCTTACTATTGTCTGCTAATACGGCGTGTCTCGGGTCCCTCGCAACGTAAAAGAACCTTCCTTTAACTACATGTTGTGTTCCCAAATTTTGTGTTGTTGTAAGCGTGGGGCGAATATATTCTTGTTATTGGTAGTTAGCTGTGTTTATGTACGCGTGTGTCCGGGCCGCTAGTCGCGTGTTTGGTGACTAGGTGTCGAAGGTGATTTTATTGTTTTGTGCGTATGAATACCTGTTGGTGTAACTGTCCTTTATAATTCCATCCTCCCATTGGATAGTTACCCGACCTTGCACTCCAGGTATCCAGAAGGTTGCGGGTTCGAGACCGTCTTTGTCCAGGGTAATTATTCCTGGTGCACCTTAGGCTTGTGTCTCCGGGACGTTTTGCTAGTGTATTAACTGTTATGTGGCACTGTTAGTTGACTGTGTGCCTTCCAGAAATATGTTGGTTTTCCCAAAGTCTGGGATTTTCACCCTATGGTGTTTATGTTTAATTTGCGCGCTGTTATGGGGGACGAGAAAACTTCATGTTATAGGCAGTGTAATATATATAACGTATACCCATGGATTAAATATATACGGTTCACTTGGGTAGTTCGCATTTCACGGGATGAGTGAAAGCAAAATTGAGTTATGCCAACATTCGCATTAAGAAAGAAAGAGTAGGGAAAATACATTGTAAGACGTTTACATAGTGGTTTACGTTCACTAAAGCAAATTAATAAACGATGGTACTTTATAACGATTGTACCGTAGTTAATTTCAAAAGTTTCAAATGAAAGTTGAAACCTGATTGTACTATGCACCTATTTGACGCCGTTAGTAAGGCAGTAATCAAGTTATGTCGCGGAGAAATCTACTATGTTTCAAAAATAGTTTGAGATTTTTGACTGTTTCTTACGATTAGGGCTCTCGGCTATCACAAGAGATTCTAGCAAGTTGTAGGAACGGAACATAGAACACTTAGTCATTTCTACTTAGGAAGACCCGCCTAAGCTCTATACTGTGGTTTGTTGCTTAGGCTGCGTTCGGAATAGTTCTCTGAGGACCTAAGCCGCGTGGCCCACTGATTGGCCTCCGATTGTCTTTGCATCTTAAAAACTTTACATTATCCAAGCTATAATTCGAACTAACTATGATTACAAACCCTTGATGGCTTAAAAAAATGCCAAGAAAAAATTAAGAAAAATTTTGAATTATATAATTTTGAGTTGGCCACGTTCTGCTGTATATACGTGTGAAATCTACCGTTTACAGGGGTGGAATCTGCCCTTTGTGTATCCATTATCGTGTTTCTCACGTGTAAAAGAACCTGCCCGTATATATTTGTGATTCAGGTGACAGTGTGTGTTATACTCATGGTGAAAGTCGTTATCCACGTTCGAGCGTCATTGCTCGGGAAGGTGGATACTGTCGCCCTGTCACTAGGGCATAGGCCCCTGACACCCATTGAGGTGCTTCTTTGCTATTTTCTGGAGGAGTTTGTAGCAAAGTAAGCCTGGGCCTGCTTTCACCGTAGTGCCTGGATGTTGGTCTGAGTGTGTTTGTGTCTGAGGGGCTGATTGCGCTCCACGCTACCCTAGCAGTGTTTATAGGGGTGTGTGTATTCCTGACTGCCCGGTCTCCTGGGGTAGGTAATAAGACCTTTCTTATACCCCGTGTACTGTGTGTCTGTGCCTGGTCCGAGTGCGCGGGTGTGTGTTGTGCACCCTGAGGGCCTGAAGGCAACACCCTCTCATGCCTTCGCACCTGGGGTACACATGCTAGTGCCCGCTTTCGTCCTGGCAAAATTGCCCTTTGAACTAGCAGCAAAGGCCGTTTAATTGCCTGTGATTGCCTTAGCGATGTATTGGAGTGTAGTCTAACCGATTTCTGGCCTATGGCCACGGTAGACTCCTGTCCTTGTGTTTGCCTATGTGTGTAGGCTTGTGTGGGCTTAATGTGCTGTGGGATGGGCTCTACGTCCTCAGCCCATGACATGGTTACCTCCCGTTTTCCCCCTATGTTATTATGTGTGCCCGAGAGTCCTGGCGTCAACTCCCTCTCGTTCGTCCGTTTTGAGGGGGTTGGCCTAGGTTCTGCTCCTCGGTTTGGCAAAATTGCCTTCCGAACCGGAGCTGAGGGACGTGTGTTGATGTGACCTTGGCCCTGTGATGTGTTGGAGTCTAACCTGGCCGTCTTCTGGACTGTGGCCACGGTGAACTCCTTCTCTTGTGTGGCAGTACGTGTCGAGAGGGACATCCTCGCAAATTGCCGAGTTAGCGTTTCTACGCTTATGCCCTCTCTCGGCTAGGCTGGCGGCCCTGCCATGAATTCAAAAATGGCCTTGTTAGCCTGGAGTTCCTTATATTCCTCCCAAATTTGGGCGTACTGCCTATTGAGGCTCATGGCCTGTTCGGCAACTTTGGTGCCATTAGTCCCTATCCGTTGGTGTTCTGTTATGAGTGTTTCCCATTGCTGGAACAGGAATTCGTGTCGGCAGTGTAGTAGCCAGTGTGCCTTAATGATTTGTGTACGGAGGGTGGGGATTTTCGCTCGAATCTTGCGATTCTTAGCGCTGCGGAGTGTCCGGACAAGTGCCCTTATAATCCGCATATACTGGGCGTGCAGGAGCTGTTGGAACATTGTGAGGTAATCCTGTCTTGTCTCAAAGACCTTGTGCCAGGCAATTAACTCCTGGTATTCCCCAATGCTCCTCATCACAGCTAGGCGGTATAGAGCGGCCATGCTGAATCAAGTGTATGTATATTAAAAAAGCTGTGCGTGTTTCGCAATGTTTTATATATCTGATTCTTTCCAGGGGGTGGGGGTGGGTTTGAAAAAAAATCCCTTGTGTAGCTATGTTAAAGGGAAAAAAATGCCTTCTAAAAAAAATTTCTTTCAACTTTTTTTTTCGCTTGGCTGCGTGCGGTAGGGGTCGTTTCTACCACGAGGGCTCGTTGTGTGAGTCCTACCCTTACTGTGCGTGGTAGCGGCGCCTCCACCAATATGTTTTAGATCCCTTAGTTGGGGGGTAGTTAGGGCTAAAACACTTATGTTATTGTACTAATTCGGAAGGTGATTCCTAGGAGAGGGTAGCTTCCCGTAGCTGGGTGAGCTTACCAGTGTAGTGTGTTGTGTGTTTGGATGCTAGGGGGTGCTCCTATAAAGACGTAAGTATTTGTTAGGGGATGGTCCTCTGGCTGCAGACTGCTGTGCCTGGTCTGCCAGCTGGACGGAGTGAGTGATATAACAGACGTGCTTGTGTCAGCGGCTCGCTGCTATGCAGTCGAGTCGCCTGCGGGAAGCACAATGAAACCTGAGCAAGCAATAACTGGCTACTATGGTCACGGTCAATCGTGACAAGAGTCAGGAAGGGTATGAGGATGTAAAGAGGCGTGTAATTATCAAGACAAGTGTAGTTTACTGACCATGTGTTTATTGGTCAGTGAGTGTGAAATTGTAAGTCCCTTTTAGGGGAATGTAAGTACTGATACAAGTTAAGTGTACAAGATTGTGGATGGGTGTTTACAAAGTAAAGGATATCTGAACACTTGCTGAGTCTCACGTGATGATGGTAGCTGGAGCAGGGCCTTCGGCGACACACACTGTATGACAGATAATGCTCCAAAAAGGCCTTCCTTCTTATAGTTCCTGTCGTTGCTTAGTCAGCATTCCATTAACGTAGCTGCCCCAGTTAGTTGTAGTGTTAATGTTTATGAATGTGTTGCAAGTGGTTGGCTAACCTCCCGAGCTGGGTGGTCGCCTCTTGCCGTGTAAAGGTGATGTTCTAGTTTTATGATGTTTGCCAGTTGGGGTGGTTTTAGTAGAAGAGGGGGGGATGGCTCTCAGGGGGTACAGCGCCCCGGGCCTGTACAATATCTATGAATCTTTTACAGCAACCAAACTGATTTTTTAAATTTTCATAGAGACTATGAACATATGTTCACCTAAAGGACTTTCAGTAACCTGGTGAGCACAAATCCAACATGGCGGCGACGCGAAGTATAAATATTTAAATGGACGTTTCTCGCGAATTAACTATCCGAGTACCGTGAAACGTTGCACGTTAAATGCTTATACAAATGTTGATCCACTGGCATCTAATTTATTTCAATTATTTGCATAATCACAAGATGGCTGCTGTGCGTAATTTTAAAATCTCGTTTTTACTTCTTGTGTTCTAATCATGCGATTGAAGTTTGAATACCACACGTACACAATAATCTTAATGTAATAGTACAAAAATAAAAATCCAACCTGGCGACCATCTGAAATATTTTGACGGTTCTCAATATCTACGAATCTGTTACAGCAATTAAACTGAAATGTTGTATGTTGATAGAGGCAATTAACATTAGCAGGATATATGAAAATAGGCTGTATAGTTCTTCACGGAACTACTTGTTTGTTACAATATTATTGGACCAACGTTTCCATGGATATTAGCTTCATACTTAGACCTGTCGTACACTTCATAACATAAATTTCCTAAGGTACTGGTAGATTAATGTCCATAACTAACATACTACATATCTTAGCAAAAACCAAGTTACATAAATAGGGATTGTCTCTTGCCAACCTCGTAAAATGAAAATTTATTTGTGGTACTTACACATACGTCTAGAGCCAGTAATGATATTTCACCTAATTGGCCATAAGAAACTCTTTACCTTGAATTGTGATTGACCACCAAATATACCCTTCCATGTGTATTTTACAGTTCCATTCCACTGCTTGTACGTGACAAACATCACGTGACCGTTGAAGTCGAAGATTTGAGATGCGTATGGGTTTTACCCAGTGGTGGTGTATTTTATTATTACATGTTGGGCACATTGCCTTGACATCAATGTCTCGTCATGTCTCGTCCAGCTGGAGTGAGAAACATGGCTGCCATATTTCAAATTCAAAAAGAATGAAACACACGTAATTAGGTAATTTAGCACATATTTCCAGTAGGCTATATTAGTCATAATGAACGGCAATTTCAATTGGTATTGTCCCATGGAAACCCTGAAAAGGTATGAAAATCATATATTGTCATTCACCATCTAACTGACACTGTAAAAGTCAGGTTCCTGTCTCCTGCACAACTAATAAAACAATTTATTGAGTGATGCTAACAAAGGACTAGGCTAATAATTGAAATGCAGCACCAGAAGCCTTTTTCTTTTTATAATTTAGCATGTCCCAATAATTGTGTTGACAGACTGAAAATTCGCAATATCAATACTCCCAACCTGACACTAACAATTTGGGGCGTGATGATGCAGTGGTCAAGTTGCTTGCCTCTCAACAAGGCAGGCTGGGTTCAATCCCCAGGCAATGCTTATTCTTAAATTGTATATTGTATCTTAACAAGTAAAACACTTTACTGGTGATTTTGGCATATGCCCATTTATATCAAATACAGTGCCTCGGTTTATTAACATACGCTGTATTCACAAGGAATGAGGCAAAAGTTAAAGTTTGATAAAGCGAATAAATCATGCCATGTATCTAAAAAAAACTTTAGGAAAAGCGACTTACAGACTGTTTCCTATATAAATCTTCTCTTCTGAAACTCTTAGGCCTTATCTCTTCTGCATCCGTCTGAAAAGAAATAAATATTGTAACACACACCCTAATGAATGAAATAAGCGTTCAGTACATGTTGGAAAGCGTAACTTTTACTAATTTTTGCTTATATGGTCACTATGTTGGATTTTAATATAGATAGGCCATAGAAATATCACTCTTAGATGAGAATTATTGGGTAGGTTCATTATTCAAACGTTGACTTTGATCGCATGATTAGGACACAAGAAACAATATCGTAATTTTAAAATTTCGCACAGCCGCCATCTTTAGTATATGTAAACAATTGAACTAAATTAGATGTCAGTGCATTGCAAAGCGTATGAACATTGTGTATCAAGTTCTCTG
Organism: Meconema thalassinum; assembly: GCA_946902985.2. Taxonomy (NCBI): domain Eukaryota; kingdom Metazoa; phylum Arthropoda; class Insecta; order Orthoptera; family Tettigoniidae; genus Meconema; species Meconema thalassinum. Next base: position 537,203,100 of record OX336390.1, on the reverse strand, counting down.
CGTTCGGATGGTTAAATCGCGAGAAAAGTCTATTTAAATGTTTCAAATTCGCTTGGCCGCCTTCTTCGGTTTGTAGTTAACAGGTTTTTGAAAGTCTCATAGGTGAACTTCTATTAGTACCCTTAATCACCGTAAGAAATTTCAGGGTAATATCGGTGTTATTTTAGTTGTAACTACACATTATCTGGAACACTTTATTGAGATTCTAACATTTTCATAACCAACTTTTATTCACAAACAAATATGTTAACACCAATTCACAGAATAGTAAAAACCAAAGAGTTTTGTACATAGGAACGAAACGTTACCAACCTTAACATTTACAATTTTCTCAACATACTCCCACCTAATTTACAATTTTCTCAAAATTGGAAATTATCAAAGTGTCAAACAGGTGTACAATGTATGTCAACTGAATTCCTTCTCCTCTGTAACATGAAATCAAAGATCTAGTCTTTTAGGAGGGACCACTTTTCTTCCTGCTCTTGTCCTCAATTCTTCAGGGGATTTGGACACATCCTTGTCATCATCGTCCATGAAGTGGGTTTTTTCTTGGTAACTCTCGGTGCAGGACTGGACCTCCAAGGGGTAGACTCTCTGTATAGGACGTACAACAGTACCACTGCTAGTCTTTAGTTGAACCACCCGGACTCTTCCATCTCGCCCTGGAATGAGCTGCTCAATTCTTGCCAAAGGCCAATCTATTCTCTTCCGATTGTCCGATCCTATTATAACCACCTCTCCAATTATAGGCTTTCTAGTTTCGCGCCGCTTGGTCCAGGTTAACTGCCCCAGATATTCTGATCGGAAGCGTCTTCTTAGCTCTTCTCTCAGTCTTTGCAGATACCGAATTTTCCGAGTGATGCTTGCTGACTCAATGCAGTCCAGGTCAGGAACTCCTGTCTCTCGTACTTCTTGCAGTAGCATGGATGGGGTCAATGGAATAGGATCTCTATTATCTTCTGCCGTATAAGTCAATGGTCTTGCATTAATCACTGCTTCACAGTCAATAAGTATGGTCTGAAGCTCATCCCAAGACAATGAAGCCTTCCCCAATGTCTTCCGTAAAATTTGCTTCACCAGGCTTACCAATCGTTCACAGAAGCCTCCCCACCACGACGCCGTAGGCGGATTGAACCTCCAAATTATGCGTTCTCCAGTGCTGTAGGTAACGATTTTCTCCCACCAATCCATATTGATCTTCAGAGTATCGTCTTGGCGATTCCACCTAATGCCAAGCAGTGAAGACTCCTGAGAAGATCCGTCTCCGGTTGACTCCCATCCCCGAAGGTCGAACCCGGCCCTCGCCATGATAGTCCTTGAAAGGTAAACGAATTCCTCAACTTCTTCTGCTCGATCGAGGCTTGTCACCAGATTGTCAACATAAAAATTGTTCTTCAATGATGATGCAATTTTAGCCTCCTTTGGATCAGTTGATTCCATATATTTTTCCAGGTGGTAGCCAATTACTGCTCCAAGAAGAAACGGGCTACTGGTAACACCGAACACCACTCTGGCATGACGAAGGACTTGTAGGTCTTTCTCACTATTATTACCATACCACAGGAACTTCAGGTAGTCTCTCTCCTCTGGGTGTACACTTATCTGTAAAAATGCCTTCTTGATATCAGCTGTGATGCCTATCTTTCGTTGCCGAAACCTCAAGAGTAGTTCGGGTATGATTTCAATAAGGTTAGGTCCTTCTTCAAGGCAGTCGTTCAGTGATGGCAAACCTCTCTCCTTCGCCGATGCGTCGAACACGGGACGCACTTTCGTAGTTGTACTATTTTCCTTCAGCACTGGACGGTGAGGAAGATAGTGTCCAGTAGATAGATCCCTCGCCATTTCCACAATGCCTTCTTTCACCCAATCTCGTAAAATAGTGTCATATTCTTCATAGAGACCAGGCTTTGCCTTTAATTTTCGGGTCATTCGAATCAATCTGCCTTCTGCAATCCCTCGATTGGTTGGAAGGTCTGGAGCATCTCTCCCCCATGGAAGACGTACCTCGTATCTGCCATCTACAAAAGCAACCGTATTTTTGAAATACCTCAGTGCTGACATCCTCTTCTCCTCCTTTGTGGTGTTCTCTACAGGATCGGTTATCCCAATGGTCTCCAATTTCCACAGATCAGATACGGGTAGCTGAGTAATACTGAGTGCAGTGACTGCATTCGCAATACTTGCATGCTTCGCTAGCTCCTTTTTTCCCACGGTGTCTACTACCTTCTTCTTCCCCGTTACCGTCCATCCTAAACAGGTTTCAATGGCTACCAGTCCAGAAGGTAGAGTCTTAATTTTACCTGTCCACAACTTTCCCGCAATGTCAGAACCTATCAAGATGTCAATAGGAGCTACAGAATCTCTGCACATCGGAATGTGTTCTCTTAGTAATTCTTCCCTCACTTCTTTCCTGACTTCTACTGATGGAATCGTAGCTGTAATTGTCCTTTGGTCTAACGCTACGAAATTGCATGCAAAGTCGTTATTTAAGCTGAGTAAGTGCACCTTGTAACATCGGTGCTTAACTACCCCTGTTGGCTTACCACCAAAAAGAGAGTGGATAATGCTCTCTTCCCCAATCGGAGAGTAGTTCATTTCTTCAGCCAAACTACTAGAAATATACGAACGTTGGGATCCACTGTCTATCAGTAACCTGGCCTTCCTGATTTTGACACCATTCTTAACGTAAACTAACAGAGTCTGGAGATAGACCTCCGTTTGCGAGCTAACTGACAAATTGCTGTCAATAGATGAAGTATTAAACAAGGAAACCTCTTCTCTTTTGATCTCAGAATTCTTCCCCTCAACACAACCTTTCTCTTCTGCTTGATACTTCTGAACAGCTGGACATAATAATGGTACATGTCGTCCACGACAAATAACACATCGTGCTCGACACTGCTGTGCAGAATGACCTGCTTTGGTACAAGAAAAACAGCGCTTATCTTTATACAGAACATCCTTTCGGTTTTGAAGGGACATTTTTTGTGCATGGAGACATTCTGTGGAACAATGATTCACCCCTTTACAAAATACACACTTCTGAGTGTCAGATTCAATGCTCAGACTGGCAAGATCGATCGCAGAAGCAAAATTAACTTTGTCCATATCATGCGATTTTCCTGGACTCTTAGCCTGGTTGTAGGAAAGGGACTGATTATTTGCCATTGCAACTCTCTCCTCCCCTTCTACTTCTCTCTTCAAAAACAACATTAAATTATCCATCTGTTCCTTCAGTGTCCTATTGGGTTCATTGGAACGTTGCCACACCTTCAGTATGTCTGCGGGCAGACACGATTCTATTAGCGGAAACAATAATGCGGCATAATTATTCGAGAACACATTTAATGACTCTAGTGCCCGTAATTGAGTTTCTAGTTTGTCATACAAAATACTGATCTTGACCGTCTTCCTTTCCATAACTAAACTCAGTAGTTCCCGTACATAATACTCGATAAGGAGATCATTACGTCCAAATCTGTCCTTAAGTGTTTGAATGGCCTTTCCGTAATTTTCGCCTGAGGGAGGGAAACTCACAACAACCGCGCGTGCTCGAGAGTTCTCTTTCGTGGCTTGAATCAAGTACTGAAATTTTTCCTCCTTACTTAACGACTGACACTCGTCAATTTGTGAGAACTGTGACCAGAATGATATCCAACCGGCTATTTCCCCGTCATACTTATTCAATTCTAATTTCGGTAGGCGAAGAGATATTTCGTTTCCCGAACGATCGCCAACACAACTAGATGAAGTATGAGCAGCGCTATTCCTTGTTATCAGATCAGAGGCCTTACCTTTAATGCTGTGGTAACGTAAGGTATACTCCTCTGCTTTCTCCATTTCCGCCATCAGTACTTCTTCGATCTCCTCTTCCTTTGTTTCAGCACAGATGTTTTCACAAATCTGACTGTCCAGCTCCGATAACTCGTGTCTTCTTTCTTCGAGCACTAATAAACGCGCACTTATTAATTGTAAATCTGCATCTCTCTGCGTCAGTAGTTCATCTAAAGCACTGCAAGCTTTCGTGAACAATGTGCGGATAACCGCTCTCCTCTTAGTTATTTGTGTACCCGCCATAATTACGGACTACGGATGTAAACAACAGGATACGGTATACTGGATTATACAGGCACAGTTATACTCGCTACTATCAAATTGTAATTCAACAAAGTTTATACACGCTTGTTAAAGTCGTGTCACGGTCGCCATATGTTATTTTAGTTGTAACTACACATTATCTGGAACACTTGATTGAGATTCTAACATTTTCATAACCAACTTTTATTCACAAACAAATATGTTAACACCAATTCACAGAATAGTAAAAACCAAAGAGTTTTGTACATAGGAACGAAACGTTACCAACCTTAACATTTACAATTTTCTCAACAATCGGTAATAGTTTCGGAGATATATAATGCCGGTGAAATATTTCGCACAGCTGCCATGTTGGATTGGTGAGACGTAATAAATGTTGAAGTGCACGGTTGGGGTCGGCCGAAATGGTGCTATAACCTTACCGAATTTGATTGAAATCGCTCCATCCGTTTAGATGTTATTAGAGGGAGACACACACTTACGTATATGAGCCTATTTTTTTCATAAATGAAATAGGCTGAAAATAGGTAGCTTTCTAATGAAATCTACCTTAAAGCACTTGGCAACTGTGTACAGTTCATAATGAACTGGAATATAGAGGCCACATGAAGATACCGGTTCCAAAACTAAATTACTACCGGTAGGCACTGAAAGTCCAGCTCGTTTAAGTGATTAAACCATAGTAATATAACCAGTTATTTTAATAGTGCTGCCATAATTTGACTTACAGCCAGGCACAAAACACTTCCTAGGCATCTGAAATATTTTAATGAAATATTAGTGAAGAATTACCAGGCATTGGTTACACATACAACTTAATAGCTACAGGAAACTTTCAGCAGGTCTTATTTACCACGAGAAATTTCACGGGTGTAATAAATAGTTAATACGAACTACTTTTCGATGTTGTCATATGAAAATAAACGATATGTATGAACAAAACTTCGCATGTGATCTTACGTGTTTATACAACGTAGGCCTAGAGTCCGCAACCTGTGTTGCTAATTCTACCAAAGCACGGCTTGAGAATTATATACGGCGATTGAGCAGGGGAATCGCATCGATAACAGTGTGCACACATGATTCAAGTGTATATATTTGGACCAGGCGCGGCTGGCGATAAAAGGCTCTTAGGTGGAGCCTCTCTTGAAAGATTCAAAAATATATTTAGTAAAGGTATTTATAATTTAAATTAATTAGAAGCATTTGTAAATTTCTCTCAGTTCATTCTGCCACAACAGTCAATATATTTGATACTATACCCGTATTACCTACCCTTTATCTGTTGAAATCCCTCGATGGTAGCTGGATCGCAGGACCTGAAAATCCCTGACTAAAAACCCCCAGATCCTACCAACAAGTGAAGGGGATAATAGGGCACAAGTTATACATAACAAATGTGGCATTAAGAAAAACGATGGCTAAATGACAAAAATAAAAATTAGCTCAAAGAACACGAGAATCACGTAAGAATGTAACGTCAGGAGTGTGGAAAACTCCAGAAATACCCAGCAATGGCCTTCCTAACGCGACCTTTTATCACCTCTATAAATCATCATACTGAAAGGTTAAATTAAAATAACAAAATTTATTAATTCAATAAAGAAACATGTGAATATCCTCACAAGAATATGCATCAAAGTAAACGATGCCATGGATGCAGTGAAAAAGTCCCCTTGGACCAAACTGCACTATACCCTATTCAACTTTACAACATGAAGTGAACACAATTATGATCCAAAATATTCAACAATAAACCCTACTGGATCACCCGATCGGAGATTTCACATCCAAATTTCGCATATATAAATCATTATAACCCTTATGTACAAATTAACAATATATTTCTTGCACCTTTAAGTGCGTTCGCTAAAAGACCTTGTTAAATTGGCACTTCCCAAAATTGCTATATTCGTGATGTTTCTCATGTATTATCAATTCGTCAAAATCTATTTTATTCCACCAAGCGATAAAGCTAAGAAGAATTATTACATTGCCATTTTCAACTATCATCTCCAGAACAATACCTTGAAATGACTAGAAAACTCAGCAAGCATGGCCATCGAAATTCCAGACTATGAATCATAAAAATTCTCCAACTAACAATTATCCAAACGTGCTCAGAAGTACATCGTTATCAATCAACACAATATTTCCGTAGATTTTCACTGAGATATGCTTTAAATCATTTAAGTCACACATGAAAACTATGCTTTCATTAATTAATGGACTATTGTGGTGTTTGAAGCCATATTTTCAGTGTTGCCTTAGTAAACAAGAGTTTAGTGCTTTTCAGTCGGTCAACACGAATGTACCCAAAAGACATGGCTTCAAACACCACAATGATCACGGCTAGTCAGGCAAATCGTGAAGCCAAGAAATTCAAATCACTCAGGCTTAAACTCATGAATTTAGACGAGTCAATTTGGTTCAACAAAAAATGTATAGAACTAAACCTCACCCCTAAATACGTACCAATTAAAACCGTACCGAACACACCAGCCTCGATCATTTCAACCAAACAAGCCAAAGCGCTTTGGATAAAAAACGAATTAAGATTTGCATACATAAGAAAGCAAAAAAATTAACCAACAATTTACGACATTCAATTGCAACTAAGTAATTTCTTGCACGCAGCCCAATGGGACAGCTTCACCGAGCACCTACATGACACCATCAAAGTCAGAGCAACGAGGAAGCATGAAACGCTAGAAAATAAATTAAGAAAACTAGGAGAAACACAGAACCATCAATCTAACGAACAACAAACGAATAACAATGAATTCAATTTCCACAGCAGAGTAAACAACAGAACGAACGTAACCTTTTCTCAAAGTGAAATGAATATGTTAGACAAAGGTTTGAAATACAACTGCACAGACGCACACACGAACCACAATATAAAACAGTTAATCACAGATATTGAGATAGCCAGTCACAAGCTCCCAGCAGAAGACAGGGAATTAACCAAAAATCTCGCCACCAACGAAGCCAAAAAAAATCCTCAAACGAGAGGGCGATAGCAATAACATTCAAAACAACAAACAACTCAAAGAAATAAAGTCGTTGAAACAAAAAATAAAAGAACATGACTTAATCATCACAAAAGCAGATAAGGGAAACACTACAGTACTTTTGAACAAAACAGAATACATTGAAAAACAGTCGAATTCCTAAACAACAACGAAATCAAGGAATTAACAAAAGACCCCACCAACAAATTCCAAAAACAAATAAAAAGTGCGCTAAAAGAAACAGAATACATACTGACCAAAGCCGAAAAATCAAAACTAATAAACATGAACCCGAAAATACCGTCATTGAGGGGACAACCAAAAATACACAAAAAGGAATGCCCAATGAGACCAATAGTCAATTGTAGGAATGCCCCTAATTACAAAATCAGCAAAGAGTTACTAAAAATCTTAAAATGCCGTCTTTCCAACGACAAAAACAACTCTGTAAAGAACACAACAGAACTAGTAACAGCATTGAACACCCTACAAATTAAACCTAGCTTCAGGCTAGTATCCTTCGACGTAACTAACATGTACACCAATATTCCGATTATTGAAGCAATCAACACTATCGAAAACAACTTAAAATCCAACAATTCAGTAAAAGAAATTGAAGAGATTGTGAGATTACTGAGGGTTGTTCTCACCCAAAACGTGTTTCAATTCGACTAAGTGGGTTAAACGCTGACATCTTCATCAATTCACTAGAAAATGCGTTCTTAGAAAAGACTTCAACAAAGGGAATAGAAATATGGAAGAGATACGTAGATGATGTAATTTGCATCTACGATACTGAACTAACAAGCGAAGAAACAATTCTCCAATCCATTAATAGCCTTCACCACTCTATCAAATTCACTAAAGAATCCGAAATAGACCGGAAAATAAATTATCTCGATATAACTATTGAACGTAAAGACAATGACCTTTCATATTCCATATTCCGGAAAGCAACACAAACCTCGCATGCAATCGACAATCAGTCTAATCACCCCAGTACGCACAAACTAGCGGGTTTCAATTCAATGGTGCACAGGGCTTTAAACATACCCATGTCAAAAGACAACTATAATAAGGAAATAAGAACTATTATGCAAATAGCAAAGGAAAACAACTTCTCGCCAAGCAAAATAAATCAAATTATAGCCAAACATAAAAATAAAGATAAAACGATTCCCAAACCGGACAGTAATGAGAAAAAATTTGCGCGTTTCAACTATGTGAATGCGAATACATATAAAATCACTAACCTATTCAAAAAAAGGCATAAAGATAGCTTTCACGACGAAAAACACAACCGCTAGGCACCTCCTAAATAGTAATCTAAATAAACGTGATCCGTATTCAAGGTCAGGAGTATATTCTATAACGTGTCAAGACACCGATTGTCAAGCTAATTACATCGGGCAGAGTGGAAGGCGAGTAGACACACGTTATAATGAACATAGGAATGCGATAAGATACGGAACACATTCAGCCGTGTGCGAACATATGTGTGACGCAGGGCACAGCTTTACCAACATAGAGTCGGACCTTAAAATAATCCATCACGAATCGAAAGGCAATCGAGCAATCGAGATACACCTAGCCAAACGAAACAATCCCAACAATCTAAATGAACACACGTTCATGGAGAGCTCACCCCTCTTCACGCTACTAAAAAAAACACCCTGTCGGAAACAAAACACAATTTAGCGACACAGCCAAGCTAGATAAAAAAGGGGGGAAATTAGGGGTTTTTTAATAGGTAAATGTTATCTGGATCAGGTGTACGATGTACTTTTCTTCTGCAATAAACCAAGGCCCATATTCGCGGCAGTATTAAAGGGGCCGGGACGTCCTCATAAGACCGTCAACGCTTAGTTCGAATGGGTTATGCTCCACGCGTGGCGAGGGCTAATCCACGGTCTTTAATAGTTGTAGACCCACCTCATTCAATAACATACATCTTATCTATGTTGGCAACACCTCACATAAACACATCGCTATCACTCCCCACAGCACGTAGGGACAGGGGGGAGAAGGCAGGGAAAAACCAGTCGTTAAGATAACCACCGCAGTCGACCGCACAGTGAGTTCCAGTGAGCACGAAAACTGCGAGTAGCTGTAGTACGGAAGACAATCAGATAAGTAGTTAGCCTAAAATTTTATAGTTTAACCATAGTTTACAACCATATAATCTCTCTAAAGTACAATCTCCGGATAGCTATCACCATCTAGCATTTCACCTAACATATATACTGCTTTTCGCATACACTGATAGTTGCAGTACCAATACTGCAACTAAATAATTGTACATATTGTAAATATTTTCACCTGTATTTCAAACATAGATTTTGTAGCCAAAGTGTAATGGATCTGATGATGATCGCTTGACGATCAAAACTTGTCATCCTAGTGTTTTATTAATCTCATGTAATTTATTTCAGGATTAGGGCATAACCCATCTATTTTGGGTACATTCGTGTTGACCGACTGAAAAGCACTAAACTCTTGTTAATGGACTATATCAACTAATTTTCAACAGGCTATTCCTTTGAATACATTCATAATACAATTGCTCTTCACGGCACAACAAAATATACACGTACTCCTCTGAGTACTTAATTCATTATTACAATATCATTACCACTTATGTTTTCGTTCTACTATCACCCTCCTGGTGATCGATAAATTCTATTACCGTACTTAATTAACATTACAGCTTATATTCCGCACATAGTATTGTGTCATTCCAATTATACAATTTCATTACACTGAGTTTCAAATCAAATAGTATGGGTCCTTAAATATTTTTCATTGGAGTTGAACCTTACTATACATGAGCATTATCATAGTCACAAATCCTTTAAAAAGATGTGCCTCCACATTAATTGTCCCTGGGATTGCCTTTGGAAAAAGAGCAAATGTTCTTTCTGGATTCATCTCAAGTCATCAGACTGTGTATTAAATTCGTTTGAATAAATCCTTCCTACATGGATTTAAATCATTACTCTAACAAACATAACTTTCATGCATCAAGAACATGAAGTGTATCAAAGAAGCAAAATTGATCAAGCTAAATCAAATCCATCTCCCCTCAAATGGCTTCAAGAATGTTAGCAATGTTCCTACACCATGGACCCAGGTAACCGGCTGTTGGCCCATTAGGTATCAATGCAAACATCTATCTTCCATCAGATTGAAGAATGTTCCTATCAAAAGCTAAGGATCAAACTTCTCATCTATAAAAAATACTCCCTATAGGAAAATTCCATTCTATCAAAAACATTAGCGATATTAGAGTAAACAACACTCTCCAGCATATAAATAGAGCGAAGCTCAACTACAAACGGAACACGAATCAAAATTCAGAAATGCTGATGATGTTTAAAATGACATAATTGTATAAATGTTCATCAAACTCTCATAAATACGTAAACCGCATATCTTCCCCTAAATGATCCTCTTCTTTACGATTAAGAAGTTTCTAATTAAATTAATTTAATTTACTAAATATTAACTTTAATTAAACCAACAATACAATTTGAAAAAATGAATGCACTCGTTATCAAGCCAAAATCCGATCGAGGATGGGGTCAGTCATGACAAAAATATCATGCCTAAACTCCACCTCTCAATCATGCTACTAAAAATGAAAGATGGCAGCAATGGTAACATTGCTTCACTACTAATGATAAGACTGGCTTCTCTGTACCTTAGAAGTTTCTTGTAGTCGGTGGATAGAGCAATGACATGCCCTGCCATCAATTCTCAATACATACTGGGAAATAGTATGCATTCTCCAAGTCTCCAAGAATCGAACCCGGGAACACCACTCCTCGTTCCCTTGGCTTAGGAATGTCATCTGGTCTGCTTCCTTACAGCATAAATGGTCTCCTCCATTTCCACGTACGCTCCAACACGACCGAAAGTAGTCAATCGTCTCATCGTAGTGCCCCGACACTCGAATGAAACCGCATAGTAAGTTCATCTTCACCGTGATTGTATTACAGCGAAACATCATGGTTGATATGGTATCAGCTGTTTTTAATGCACCACACAAATTAGTGCACGGGAATGTCGGTTCCTCACGAAATGTTCGTTGCGATGCTTAGATAGCAGCACTCATGTTTACTGTTTAACCTGCCACAGTCATAATTACGGTATAAGATTTATATCATTCGTTCCTCTCGACGCCCTGTTATTTAATGCGGCGTTTAAAATGAGGAAATTATAATATTGTCTATGTCTGTGTAACAAACTGTGTTACCAAATGCATACACAATAAGAACTATACTCATGAAATGTATAATAATTAGTTCTTTAAATTGTAGCATTGACTAGAATGGCTACTGTTCATATCACTCCGCGTGATTAATGTTTCAATGTCTATGTTCCTGAACGTGGACATGTCGTAATATGAACTTGAAATATTGTAAGTTCCGGCCCGTTGTGCTATTGTAATATCCACAAGCATGTGAGATATTTAGAGTTCCTTCGACACTTGGAACATAATCGAATATTATACGTGTTAGCACACAGCGTGGACGAACTTTTCACTCCCGGCGTTTCGAAGTGAAGTCAATCGAGACGTAATAAGATCTGTTTGCTGCTGCCTGGCCGCGGGTTGTAGGAGACCTCGTCTTCCCCCACCCCAGCGTGGCAGATATCGATATTAATTGCATTGGTGCATGATAAATACTACTCAGGTATTCTAAAGTGCTTATATCCAAGGAAAAAACGTTATCATTCACACCATGGCACTGTGCCCTTTTATTTCACAGTGGAATAACAGCCAGAATCCCAGGATCTTGATTGGATCGCAGCAATTAGTAGTACCCGGCTGAAATACCTATCTTTCACCGCTGGCATACCATTCACTGGAAATCAGGACCATATAAGCATCTAATCTACAATGAATAAACGATATGGTCCGTCACTACCTGATCAAACGGACTAAATCACAATAACACAACAAATTTTTCAATCTCGGGGCGATATAGAAACCATAAAGTGGGTAACTGGACTCAAGATTCAGGTGAACGACCATGGCATGTACATGTCACCACTTCCCTCCTAATCAGAACAACAAATTCTATAAAAACAACGACGAATAAAAATTTATTCATAAAAACTGAATACATTTAAATATACTTAAAACAAATAAAATAGCAACAACCTGATCTCCAGGTTCACCGATCGTTAAGTCTCCCGTAAATAATAAAATAAAATTTATTTAAAATAAAACATCATCACATCCTGCTTCTCCCTAGATTTCAGGATCGAACAACGGTCGTTAACCTTCCGCACATCACGACCAAAACCAACTACTAGCGAAGGCCTTCTCGCTATTACAATTCCAAATTATTACTCTATACATCGCAACCCTGAAATCCCTACTCTTACTATACTAAACATCTCAAAATGAACAACTGAATAAAATCATGAACAAACTGTACTAATCTAAATTCCATAAATATACACACTATCAGCTGGTTGATGTACATTACTATCACTGCCGACATGGCATTTGGATTACATGACAGTTCCCCTCACTCACACTTCCACACACTGCCCAAAATACTGACACTTCCCCACAGCCCTTGGACGCGGCTACCTCTTTAATGACTTAGAAATAATCTCGACTGACAGTTCCACACACATCCCCCCTAAGGTTATAGGCTTCAGAGATCATAGTTACAGCCGCGCCAGTGACAATGCACCTTAACATAATACTCCTTTAGAGTGAAGAAAAGCGCTCGGTCTATGTACTTCATTACTAATACGGTCTCGAAAATATCATTGTGATGTAGTGTAATTTCTATCAAAATAAAATAAAATGCAGAGTCTGATTTCCATCACACTTTATCCAGGCTGTGAACTGGCAAAATAATAACAAAACCGATCATTTTGGTGTTGTTATCATTTTGGCGTGTTTAAAATCAGCTTTCTAGGCTTGGTTGGTTGTTTTTCATATTTGTTCAACAATAATATTAACCTACTCTATTTTCTGTGAATAGACAACTGCCTTCAGAAAACTTTTCATTTTTTTTGGTAATTTTCGAACTTTTTCTAAATGTTCTCAATCAGTCCGGCCAGTTTGACATATCAGGGGAAGATCTTACGCTATACTTTTACTTCAAAGGCTGCTATGGGGAGGAGCCTTTGGAAAGTTCTCATTTTTAATGTTCTAGTTCTTGTACTTGTACTCATAATAGCTGAAGAGTATTAACCATTTTTGCCTCAAACCTTATACAGTAGTTCAGTAGTTATAGAATATAATATGTGATTCCAGAGATATTAAAAGTGCTAAACAACACTAGGCCAAATTTCAACTCGATCGTTTTCATAGTAGCCTTGGGGAAGGGAGATGTGTGTGGAAATGTCAGTCGAGATTATTTCTGAGTCATTAAACAGGTAGCCACGCCCAAGGGCTGTGGGGAAGTGTCAGTATTTTTTGCAGTGTGTGGAAGTGTCAGTGTGGGGAACTGTCCGGACACCGACATTTACACACTATCTAATTGTTTACATAACTATATTTACATTGCAAATTATGAGACTTCCGCCAACAATTACGTCAATTTTCGGTATCAAGACTTAATAAGGCATCGTAGTTCAATCAATTAAGATAAGACTACTGTTTATGTAACTTCCACTGGTTTCTTTCCATAATAGGTCAATACTAATAACAATACAATAAGTTCTTTATGAATCACACCAATGACACTACTAGCGGGTCAGCCTGTACTACAACACTCCCCAGCTGATCACCTCCCCTTTCTGCCTAAGGGATCGAGCATCTCCACTAAGCATTGACAAACAACTATTTATAAAACGCAACACATTCTGCTTGTCCTCCGCAAGCTCCCTCTCAGAGTACAAATTACTCCGTTATAAAAATACAGCCCTACCATTCACTGCTTCCGTGCTAGACCTGGTCTGCACAAGCTACGTTGCAACATCTCATTATATCGCGCATCACCACATATCCTACAGGTGCTCTTCAAATCCAAACAAACTCACTTCAACACATTACTTGGAGCAAGGAGATGCTAGTCCAACAGTCTAGATCTTCCTTCGATGCCTCAATGATAATTGCGATCATCGCACACTCCAGTATAAAAAACAATAACAGCGTTGCCAAACAAATTTAATCTCAGTTGAATTCTACATCAACTCGGTGTTAGCTAGCGTCAATGTCCATTGGTAGACTCAATAAATAATAATAATAATAAAAATACTTCAATAGCAATCCTAATGCAATAAGCCTCACTTCAATCACAACAACAGTGTCAACTCAACTAGGAGCATAGTTCCACAATAAAATAATTCCAGAGTGGAATTCCTCAATAGCAAAAATCAACATTCGCAACCACAGCAGAACCATCTCACAAAACCATATATCTCGAATTTAAATATCTGCATCCTCAATACCAATTAGATTAATAGCAAATAAATCTTGGAAAACACATCCACTGAAATATTAAATTCCCCCAAGTAAATTCAAAATTTATCAAAAGTCTGATAAAATACCAATTATAATCTTAATCCAAAATAAAAATAAATAATCGGATGTCCAAAAGCATCTCTACATTTTGAAAACCAAAAGTCAAATTCCAACATTCTGAAAATTCAAAATTAAAAAATGAAAATCCTGATCCTAAAATCTAAAATGCAAAAATCATGAAGTCAAACTTTAATTTAAAATTCTAAAAAGAATTTAATTCAAATCGAAAGTAATCCGATTTCCATTTCAAAAAAACTAAAACTCAATAACTGGAAAATATTATGAAAATCCTAAATGAAAATCCTGAATGAAAATCCTAAATCAGAATCCGTCAATCCTGACCATTCAATCCTTCGAAGTGGTAATCCTAAACGAATGCAATAAAAATTTCAAGTGAAAATTTTCAATAAGAAATTTGAGAAAATTTTAAATTAAATTTGTGAAAATCTAAAATGCAAATTTGTGAAAATCTTCCATCAGAATAAAAATATCCTTAAGTCGAGAGAACAGAATGACGATGAAAATTCCTAAATAAATTTAATGGAAAGAATGAAATTCAAAGTGCAAAAGCGTCGATCGCGGGACTCGAGTAGTTCCCTAATAAAATTTAATCATCTTCAAACCAGCCGAACAAAGTCTAACTCCAATATGAAATGTACTGGCTTCAAGTTAAACATCAATCTACGATGACGGAGTGAATTTATCAAACACTGTTTCAAGTCATGCTACAAAATATCAACTAACAGTTCAAAATAGGTCACAGTCTAATAGACATGCTTCTAGCACAAGATTCTACAAATCGAACTACATAAGGAACATCTCCTCTTACTTTGAGAAGATTTGAAGTTGTCGAACGATGAATTGGAACGCACGGCACTACGTTCCAGTAAGCTTGCCTCAAGAATCTCCCCGCTTCGCCTTGCTGTGGAACCCAGTCTTCGCATCGCTGCGTTGCCTCGATTCCGCCTCGCTGTTGTGGATCCCCGAGCTCGCTGTTTCTCCCGGCTTCCCCAGTCGATATCACTGGACCCTCAATCGAACCCATGCTTCTCCCTTCTTTATTGTTCTTCAGCTCGAACACTGGAAGATCTTGGCGTCGCTTGTTAATGCTTAATAGTTCTTATATGGATCAATTCGATTACTGTAGATCTTGCTTCTTCCTTGTATCTCAATGAGCATCGCGTCTCCGGTTCGACTTCCGTCTACCCGTAGTCACGTGTAAGCACTCTTACAGCCATGATATTAGGCTACATTTCCCTAGTCATATTTTAACACGCCTTCATACTCTTCATTAGCAAATCATATGTCTTTTTATAATGCAATTCTGCGTGACTTTCCATATCGGCGCTGATATAACACTGGTCTTAAAAATGTTCACTTTCACTTTGAGTTTTTAACATAAACCCTATTCTTAGTTCCACAGTCTCCACAATATCCACAACGAGTTTCTTACTGTTATTCACTCAATCTATTTATTTATTTATTAATAGGTACTGTTACAGTTGGGCAAAACCTGGTGGTAACAAGATATTTACATGTTGCTTGTAACTCAATTTCTCTCCATAATGTCTCTGGGTTCCCTGAATGCAACATTTAATTTCTTCTTGAAAGCTTTTAAACTGTTAGGAAAAGGTTCTAAGACTTCTTCAGGCAACTCATTCAATGTTTGAATACCCCTGTTTATAAAATAATACTTAGCTAAGTTTTTTTTTTTGAATGATGAGCCTATTTTTTTATTCGTGATTTCTCCTACCCATATAATCTGGATCATGCATTCTGTTTCGCAACTCATTCCAGGCCGGCTCCCCTGTGTATGCTTTGTACATCTCCTGGAGTCTTCTTTTATGTCTTCTGCTGTGTAGGGATTCCCAACCCAATGACTTTAACATGTCAGAGACACTATCAGTTTGGGAGAATTTGCCAAGTACGAATCTTGCAGCTTTCCTTTGCACCATCTCCAATTTGTTCGTTAGAGTTGATTGGTAGGGCTCCCACACACTCGTGGCGTATTCCGAAATTGGTCTCACTAGACATTTGTAAGCCAATTCTTTGGCCTGAATACTGCTACCCTTCATGTTTCTCATAACAAAGTGTAATTACTTTTGTGCCTTATTAGCAACGCTCTCAACGTGCTCACCCCAGTGTAACCTTTTATTTATGGCAATCCCGAGATAGCTGCATGACTCCACTCGAGGAATAATTTTGTTTCCTAATTTATAATCAGCTATTGTCCCTTTTCTGCTATTAGTAAAAGACAGGCATTTACTTTTTTCTGCACTTATCCTCATGTTATTTCGGATAACCCAGCATTCTATACGTTCCAAGTCTTGTTGGAGGAGCGCAGTGTCAACTTGATTTTCGATTTTTCTATATATTACACAGTCGTCAGCGAATAGTCTGACGTCCGATTTAACATATTCTGCCAAGTCGTTTATATATAGAAGAAACAACAATGGCCCAACTACACTTCCTTGTGGAATTCCAGAGGTGACTTTTGTCTCTTTCGAAAATACTCCCCCAACTTTGACTGTTTGGGTTCTGTTTTGGAGAAAGTCCCGGATCCAGAATACCACTCTTTCATCAAGACCCAAATTTGCAAGCTTATGTAACAGGAGGTCATGTGGAACCATGTCCAAAGCCTTAGCTAAGTCAATGATTACACTGTCCACCTGGCCTCCTGTGTCCATGACTTCTGCTATATCTTGACAAAAACCCACCACCTATGATTCACATGAATATCCTTTCCTGAATCCGTGTTGTCTATCATACAACCAGTTATTTTTCTCCCAAAATTCCCTTATGTAATCTGCAATTATTTGTTCCATTTGTTTACAAACTACTGCTGTCAGACTCACTGGTCTATAGTTACCCGGCATGGTTCTGTCCCCTCCTTTATAAATTGGAACTACAATAGCTTTCTTCCAGTCGGACGGGACAGACCTATTGTTCAGAGAGACTGTGAACAATACCCTAAGGAAGGGAATTATTTGTTCCCCGCCTATCTTGAGAATGTCGCCAGACACCTCATCGAGTCCTACTGACTTGAATTTTTTGATTTTCTTCAGGTTTTTTTCTAACCTCCCTGTTATGAATAGTGAATGGTTTAAACGTATTTTCCTTTAATTTTGAAGAAACGGACATGCTAGCTTTCGCAGTAAAAACGCTACAATACCACTCATTAAGCACTTCAGCTTTTTGTGGGTTTCCTGTGACAAGATTTCCTTCTGAGTCCCTCAGAGACTTAATGCCATCTCTGTTCTTTTTCCGTCTCCTAAGATAATTATAAAATGAATTTGTATTTCCCGGTTTTAGTATAGTCTTCATATAAGAATCGTGTGGTTTACGTTTTTCTGTGTTCAATTCCTCGATAATTAGTTGGTATTGTCTGTAATAGTTCCTATTTGATTTTAGTCTGTTGTGTATTTTTCTAGCTTTTCTCTTAAGAATTCTAACACGTGAATTGTAGTATTCTGGATCCTGGTTTCCCTTCACTCTATATTTTGGAACGTATAGCGATTGGCCCGTATGAATAATATTTTTGAAATTTAACCACACATTTTCAACGCTAGCGCCAGTCGATGCCCATCGAGGAAAATTTACTTTTAAGTAATTTGGAAACCTAAAGTGTCCGCCTTATTGTATTTCCAAACAAATATTTCTTTAATATCTTGGCTGCGTTCCAGTTCCCAATGGAATAACATTTCGACAGCCTGGTGGTCACTAATTCCCGGAATATTTTCAACACTGATCAGATTGTCCACAGGCTTAATGAGGTAAACATCTAGTATATTTCTACCCCTGGTGGGTCTTTCCACTACTTGTGAAAGTCCGCACTCCTGTATGATTAGTTCGCTATTTGTTGTTCCCTCCCCCGTAGCATTTTATCACCTGACCAATCGACACTTGGGAGAGATTTAAATCCCCTGCTAAGATAAGATCTTTGTCTGGCCCAAGCTCTGAACAAATGCTAATTAGCTTGCAAAGGATGTCGGTGTTTTCGTTTGGAGCTCTGTAGACACCAATTATTCTTAGTTTCTTACCGTCAGTGGTTCTAAGAAGTTTTATGCCGAGCGCTTTGTATTCCTCATCTATCCAATCTAATTGTGATGTCAAGTCATTTTTAACGCAAATAAAATACCTCCCCCTCTCCTTAATCTATTTCTCATGTACACAGTGAAGCAAGCCGGGAAGAATTCGTTATTACCTAGTTCATCTGATAGCCAAGATTCCGTTCCGATGACTACATCGGGCTTGTGTAATTCAATCAAAGTCGAAAATGTTATACTTTTGTTCACAATACTTTGACAATTGACCTGAAGAAATCTTAGAACCTTACCTGTCTGAGAAAGTCCTTGGAGATCTGCTGCCGCCTCCAGGCTGCGGTATTGGGGTGCTTCGCCACACGCCCGTCCCGTTAGTTGGGGTAGTTGACCTCTCTCCGTACACCCTACGAGAGCTGCTGTAACCCCCGTGGCGTGCTGTTGAGTTTGTTCACCTCTAATCTGCCCCGTTAGTTTTCCTGTTGCCCGAAATGGCGCACCACATTACACAGGAGAGTTCCCATCTTCCGTGAACCACGTCTATTCAAATGTACACCATCACGTCCCAAATCATTCCAATCTATCCAGCAGTTTGGATCGAAACATCCGAGACCCAACCGATTGCAGACCCAGTCAATGTTTTCATTTACCGAGTCCGTGTACTCGATTTGCGTGTCCTTTCTCCTAACAATTTCAGCTATCACAACTTTTGATTTTTTAAACGCTTTTCTTGCAGCCATAGCTAAGTCCCATATTTCCCCCATTATGTGATCCGCGGATCTTGAGCTCCTTAAATTGTTTGTTCCTACATTTAGCACTACCACTTTTTCTTCCCTTTCTTCATCCCTGTCTTCTATCTGGCGAGCCATTAGTTCTATCCTTACTCCCGGGTAGCATTCAACGGCTGCTCCTTGCTTCCTGCACTCTTCTGCACTGAATCGGATCATTGAGTCCCCTAATATACGCACAGCTACAGGTTTGCTTTCAATTTTTCTTTGAGGCTTTCTTACCCTGTCCCCCTTCGCCACTTTGGCCCAGCTGCCTTTCGAATTTTCTTCTTCTCTAAGAATGTCTTTTAGGACTTTGTTTTCATCTTCTACTTCCTTTATGATTTTTTTCGCCTGTTCGAGCTCTTTCTCTAACTGCACAATCATATCTTCCTTGCGTTTCATTTCCTCGCTTGAAACAACAACAACGTCACAGTCATTACACTTCCAGGCATCTGTTACATTTACTTCATTGTTCATACCTACACACTTAAAATGGAACCATTTTTCACATGTAATACACTCAATTCCGTTTTTTAGATTTCTGGCACACACTTTACACTTAACAATTTGTTTCCTGCCGTTATTTCCCTTCCGCGTCAATGCTCAATAAAGACGCGACATGATACTCGGTTCGCTCTTTGTTCGTGGTGGCGTCAGTCTTCTTTAGAGATATAATTAACAGTCTCCTACTTCACTCATATCACTCGTGATTCTCACACTGTACTCACGTATTGCTCTGATATTACCTGCTTCCGTTTCTGTATTTTACACTAATTTCAACAATTACACAACATTTTCGGTCGCCTCACACATCCAACCTCTTCATCAGTCTCCAAGCGAACTACTTGCTCCAAAATGGCTGACATAGCTTCTTCCTCCTTCCCCTTCCAAATTATCCTTATAATAGCGCGTAAATTGGGTGTTCCTGATCTTAATTATTAATTCTGCCGTTCTGAACTAAATTTCTGTGGAAATTTCTTCATGATTAATATTTAAATAATTCTCCTGAATTTATCCAGTCCATAAATGCTTTAAAAGTACTCAAATTAGCATACATATTTTGGCGGTTAATATTCCTCAATATTCTCATTGGTCCTCGCCAAGCCCTTAGCAACAGGCGATCACCTTAGGATTAATAAATCCATCGGAAATGTGGTCTACCTCCCTGGACATCCAATCATATCTCATCTTTCTTAATATCTTTCGGCGACAAACTTGAGTCTTCATTGGGCAACATTTTTCTCCGCGAGCTTTGCCGTCTAAACTGGTTTATTGTCCACTTTCCAGCTCTCAAACATTTCAAAACTTCATGGTTAAATTATGATCAGATCTCGGATAGCTCAGAATCCGGATTCGGGGACAGTACCTTGTAGTAACTTCTTACACACATCAAAGAGCATATATAGCTCTCAATTCTTCATATTATATAAAAATAAATCTCAGGTTGGCGGTTCGATAAAGTGAGTCAACATTATCGATCGCGTATGTCATCGCTACACGTGTATACTCGTTTTTTTTAAATAATAATAATGCATTTTATTAATCCCTTAAAGCCTCCGTGGCTTAGGCGGCAGCACGCCGGCCTCTCACCGCTGGGTCCATGGTTCAAATCCCGGTCACTCCATGTGAGATCTGTGCTGGACAAAACAGAGGCAGACAGGTTTTTCTCCGGGTACTCCGGTTTTCCCTGTCAAAAATTTCATTCCAGCAACACTCTCCACTACCATTTCATTTCATCTGTCATTCATTTAATCATTGCCCCAGAGGAGTGCGTCAGGCCTCGGCAGCCGGCACAGTCCATATCCTCGCCGCTAGATGGGGGCTTCATTCATTCCATTCCTGACCCGGTCGGAGACTGGAAGCAGGCTGTGGATTTTTCATTAATCCCTTAACGAGTCAAGGACTCATATACAAAGGAATCGTACAGTTTTATCTTGTTGGCGACAAATTACAATTGAATGTTTAGTTTACAAAGTTTTCAGTATGAAAAAAATATATAACATTTTGTAGTTTTCATAAGTTTTATACACAATGTGGTCTTCTTCTGTCTTCTCAGATTTTGGAATTTCTTCAAACTGACATTTTATAACCATTCCACATAAACTGTTTCAGCTTCCTTTTAAAGATGGGTAGGCTAGGTGCAATTTTTATATTTTCTGGTAGTCTATTGTACTTTACAAAGGCACTATACTTAATGCTATTACTGCCATATTGTTTGGAATTGATTTGGAAAAGTGATATGTCATCTGCATGTCTAGTTTTAATAATAATACAGATAACGCACAATGTGCAAATTTCATACATTAACCTCGACAGAAGTCAGTTAGAGAGGTTTTCCTTTTGTCACAGTAAAGGACATGGTATCTATCACAAAGTTTGTAACACAGATTAAAAATGCACTGGTCTTCTGGTTGGTGGTAGCTCTTGTTCTGGCAGATAAGGTGGTAAAACCCGTGCACGGCGAGTCGCGTCGTCATAATATGTCTGAGCTCGTAGTCGGCTTGTATCCAGTCTCTATTTGTCATTGCGTCTGTAGTATAAAAGTCCATTCAGATTTCTTCAATTTTCGCTTGTCGTTCGCTTAAGAGTCGTATATGTGCTGACGTAGATGGCAGTGCCAGTTGATGACGCAGATCTTCAATGAAAAATGTTTGTCTTGTCAGTACATACACAAGTCTCGATTTTGTAGTTTTTAAAAGGCATAGTACTCGCTTCAGGAAATTTGATTTATTCTTCTTGTATCTTCTAGGTTACTTTTTGTCAGCTGTTCCCATATTACGTCTAGTCCGTACGTCACGATTGGCATTATCTTTAGTTGGAATAATTTCATTGCTGTATCTATGGATAGCTTATGAATATTTGTATTCTATTTGACGCAATGGTAGTTGCTGCCGCTCTTTCCTTTATGTGCTTGCTGAATGCCGTACCGTACCATTTGTCTGTAGGGTGATCCCAATGTATTTAAACTGTTGTGTGTTTGTCAGTGGAATACCTTTGTATAATATGTTGTCAGTATCTACTGGTTTTCCTCCTTTCCTGAAAGTCATCTTTACTGTTTTTGTTTGATTTATCATCAGGTCGTTTGTCTCGGACCGTTCTATTAATTTGTTGAAGGCTATTTGTAGCCTGTCAATTTTCTGCGAGGCAAGAACCATATCGTCTGCATAAAGATACATTCTTACATCTTCCGTGGTGATGGCTTTCGTAACCTCTGCGGTAGCTACAGTAAACAGGACGGGGCTCAGAGGGTCCCCTTGCAACACACCGTTTGTTTGGTCATTTGGGTTTGATTTGGAGACCATATCATCAATCACGATGACATTTCTTGCAAGTATGTTTCTGACGAGCCTTGTCACATGATTCCTCCCAGCAAATTCTACTAGCTTTTCCATAATGAGTGTACCTGCTTGCTATGTCGAAGGCTTTAGTATAATCAATGAAAATTGCGCGGAGTTTTCCTCTTGCGTGTCTGGTAGCATCATATATATCTTCTAGTAAGCATCGGATAGCTTACGTTGTTGACCTTCCCTTCCGGAATCCAAACTGTTCTTCGGGAATGGCATTCTCAGTCAATTTGTATAGTCTCTCTGTAAGTAATGTTGTCAGTAAAAGAAGCATGTGCACTCCAATGCTATGCCCCTATATGTGTTGGGGTCTGCAGGGTCATCTTTTCCTTTGTGTAATACCCTTAGTGTTGCATGTCTCCAAGCTTACGGCATGTTACCCTTTCTGAAGCATTCGTTGAACAGATTTACCCATTGTTCTTTTACGAAAGGAGCAGTGTTCGTTATATATTCCATCTGGACCACAGGCTTTGTTATCTTTTGTCTTTTTATAGCGTGTTCTTTCTGTTATTGTGAATAGTTGGATAGGAAAATCACATTCCTCTTCCTGTTGTTCAACTGGTGGTCTCGTTTCCTTAGGTTGCAGAACTTTCTTAAAGTGTTCTTTCCAAGTTTCAATTGGCATGTGTCTTGTGAAGTATGGCTGGTGACTGCTTTGTACCATTTTTGTTCGGCTATTTTTATTTGTTTTTCTTCTTCTTTAGCCTGAAAAGCAGATTTTGCTTCCTTTATCTTTGCTTTGTATTCTTTCTTTTTATTTGCGTAGAATTGCAGATCTGCAGTTGCTTTTGTACTTAGAGCCTTGTGTAAAGCATTTACTGCTATCTTCCATGCTTCGTAACAATTTGAGGTGAACCAGGGCTTTGATTTCCTCCTCGGTTTTTCACTTATAATCATTGAATTTGGAATTGGATGTTTTATTACTTCAGATGCCTTATTCAGATCACCGTCACTTAGGGCATCATCTATGTTTTGTGTGTTTTACCATCGAAGTAGCTCACGTCAATCTTGTATCTTGGTGTAGAGTAACGGTTCCTAGTGTCGTCTTTTGCAGTTGTAGTACTTAAGTATATTGTTGTATCTACTGGTAGATGTTTCAATGCTACGATGTTTTTAGGAACCTTTTGGTTTGCTACACTCTCAGTTGTAAAAATAAGATCGATTGTACTGCTTCCTCAACGTCTAACATATGTCACTTCGTTACTTTGGTTTATTAGGTTCAGTCCCTCGTGTCTTATATAATCGACTACGATGTTTGTTTTGAGGTTTGGTATATCTAGCCTGAAGTTTAAATCTCCCGCTATTATCACAGATTTGTTTCTGTCTATAAGATTTATTCCTGCAGCCAATTCATTTACAATTTCATCTGGCCTGTAAACAGGTTGAAAGTAAACAACAATGAAGGCACAGCGGAACGTGTCCACTACTATGACATTTTCTGATTTCATTAACGTTTTGAAAGGTGATAATTTCGGTTTCAATAATAGCGTTATACCGCCTATGGGTCTTCCTCTTTGGCATGTGTAGGCGTATGAGTGAATGCCATAAAAAGCTTCCGTACTCCATGTCGTAGTAATAAATGTCTCTGTAAGTGCTACAACATCGTAAGGTTCGAAAATCTCGTCCGGTATCATCGTTAAAGCTTGCTTTAAGCCTTTAGTATTCCATAGGAGGAGTCGTATAGTTTCTTCGGTTTTGTCTTGGTTTTTGCAGTTATCCTTATTGATGCCTCCTGCCATACGATTCTTGTTTTCACCGCTAGATAGTACATCAGATTGTTTATTCGAAATCAGTTCCTTCGGTAAATCTGTGGCCTCGAGAAAGGAATCTTCTAACAAGCACCCCTCTTGGCCAAAACTCTGGTTTCTCTAATTCAGCGAGATGATTAAAAGGAGTGCCAACCTTAAAAGCTTCCCTAAATAATAATGTGCTGAGCTTTTCACAAACAACTCCCTCGGTTATGTTGTTGCGTAACAGAAAGGTTCGAATTGCATTTTCGGTCGTTCCGTTCTTAGCCCTGCCCACATACAACCAAGCTGTTTTGTGTTCTGACTGTAAGTCTTCGTCGTTACCTTGTTTGGCCATGTGTGTTCAGTGTTCAGTGCAAAGTGTATCCGTTATACTAAGTGTATTAGAAAGAAGCAAAGCCTAATAGTTAAGCTGAAAGAATTGCAAATGCTAGAGAAAGAGGCGTACTACGAAAGTACTAATCAATTACGAACATTTACCTGGGTACATAGTTAAAAATCTCATGACAAATCCATCGGCGTGCTAGCCAGATAAGTGAGGTTAAGTTAGCGAGGTCACGGATCGCCCACCGGAAGAGTAAAATCTGTGTAGCTCATACAGGCAAAACAAGGCTCATGTGTAGCAGGTGCGCACAAACATTTAACACCTCACAGAGCGAGCAAATAGACATGCTAGCAGTAAGCAAAGACTTTGAGTCAGGGAAATGGACTAGGTAGCTCATACAGGCAAGATAAGGCTGAAGTGTTACAGGTGCGCACTAACATTTAGCACCACAAGGAGTGAGCAACGGCATATGCAAACAGTCGATTGTAAAACAACAGTGCTGCTCCAAACAAGTGACTATAGTGAAATATGCAAGATCGTTCTGTAGTTGAATAATAAATAGGGGTGCGAAGGGAAATTAAGTATAAGTGTAATCTAAACGAGTGATAGTGATCAATAAATAGTGACAGCAACAATTTAAAAAGGTTATAAATATTCTTTCACGTTTGTGCACATTTAGTACGCCATTTTGCCACAGAGTCTATACGACAGACATGCCTGACATAAGCATACAGCACGTCTCGACCCAAAGCGAGAAAGGCTGCCCCATCTGTGAGCGACTAGTGGAAGATGAGAATGCTGTACAATGCAATGGCTTATGCCAGAAATGGCATCATCTCAATTGCGCCGAATTGCAACAAGGACAATTCAACGCTTTGAAACTGTCACATAAAGAGAAATCAAAGCTTTTTTTGGCTTTGCTGTGAATGTGAGCAGACTTTCTGCTATATAAAGCAGGACAAACTCTGCAAAAGGTCATAGAAAATGTACGAGTTGAAATGAATAAGAAACTTGATTTTCTTGCAGAATCAATAATGGTGGTTCAGTGAAACTTAAACGGGAATCAATAATACAAAATCCAATATCATGTCTAGTTTTGTAAGCATGTAAATCAGATTGTTTAGTGAAGTTTAAATTTGTGTGGATACTTTTGTGTAGGATTTGGTACATCAGGACATTTGATTTGATTTCTGCATTTAAGGCTACAGGTTGAATTTCACTCGTAATATATAGGTGTTTGGTTGCTGTTAAAAAAGGGTAGTTATAAATATTTCTTATTGCTCTATTCTGAATTACCTCAATTTCCTTTTTTAAGTAATTTGAGCATTTTATCCAAATTGTATTCAAATATTGTAAGTGGCTATGGATTAATGAAAAATACACTTTCCTGAGTAGATATTTTGGGATATAGTAGCTCAATTTTTTTATCATCCCAGCGGCAGGTGATATTTTTTTACTAATGCATCAATGTGCTTTCCCATGAGAGATTTTCATCTATTATTAGGCCTAGGTATTTGACAGATGAGACCCTTTTAACTGCCTTTCCATTCAGCATTATATTCTGAGTGATGTCTAACTTTGTTCTACGCTTAGATATTATTAAATAATTTGTTATATCTTCATTTATTGTTAATTTATTAGACTGGATCCATCCAAGTATTGTATTCATGTCCTCTTGCATGCAGGCGCGGATCTAGAGTTTGGCTTGGGGGGGGGGGGGTTGATAATCGAAATTGTTAAGAAATATGGCATCACTAAAAACGCAATCACAAAATAAACAAACGTACTGTACCGTTTTTTTTTTGGTCTGAAATTGCGGTACATGTTCGCTTGACGAAGCGTTACTGTGAGAGACAGGCTTTGACCTAGTTTGGAGTGAGCCAGAGACAGCTGGCTGAAATATGTGATTATACGGGTTAGTTCGAGTATCAACGGCCACCTTCGGAAGAGTGTTTCATATCTTGACCGCGAGGAACGCGGGAGACCTTGATCTTTGAAGTAGTGGAAATATTGACATTTATATTCGAACATTATATGGAAATGAGGCTCTGTTATTATGTCAAATGTATATTGAAATACAGATATTACAGCAGAGAGATAATGCAATCTTGCTTTTGTGGAAATAGCCTTTGAAACGTCAAGAATATGGTTCTATTAAATCGACCTATCCCAGGCAGATCGTTACGTCATGCGCAGGTGTGGGAGCGTGTCAGCTGTCGCCTGCAAGCAGACTCACTGCGGTGACAGACAGATCATTTTTAAACTCAGACAAGTGTACATCTAGGCAAAGACTCGTATCGCTATGTTCTTCCGGGCAGCGAGTAAGAGAAAAGTTATCACAAGCCAACGGCGATGCCGGTTGATAGTTGGAATTCGTATTGTGCCGTATTGAGGCCAATATACATCAAGTTCAGTGTCGAATAAGAACTTGAATATACAGCGTGCTAGGCATTGCATGCAGGTAACATTCAATTATAGGAATCTGTCTCACCTCATGTCATCAAAATGCATGTTTAGATGAGAAGCGAAGTGCAGTGATACATTACGGGACGTGTTACTGAAGCCTTTGCTCACTGAAAAGGTGTTCTTTCTTATAAGCACACCAAGACTATTGCAATTCAACGTTATATACGTTCTGAGTGAAGATATTTGAACATGTATTGTGTGAGGAAACCTGAGGTGTTGGGAGAGACGGTTTCGATGTATATAAACATTCTAGCCATGTTCGGGTAGATCTGAGTGTGGACACCGCTCTCCAAGCGAAATGTAGTGGACATTTTGAGCCCGTTAGAGAAGGTGTTCCGGGTACCATCCGCCGAAAAAATGGTACTTCGAAAGACCCCGTCCATCGAACCCAAACTTCTGAGGATCGGGTGCATTTCTTTGTAGGCTTGCTCAGCACGAGGGGCTTGATCCAGGGGATCGGGGTCATTTAGCACGGAAACAGTCATAGACGCCCAAAGAAATACATCCGAAAAACCAAAGCTAACAATAAAAAGAGATCCCGTCTTAACTTAGATTCGTGCATGATTTATTCAAGTAAGACCCCTAATCTATTTCCGGGGGTCGAAATCGGCTAATCCGCTAATCTAATTACAATAATGAGTCGTCCCTAGTTTGATGTTAAGCACCCCCGTGAAATCCTAGTTACATGAAAGAAATAGCAAAGCAAACTAGGCGCATAGTACATGAATAATTAACGCGTAGCAAATTTACAAATGAATGACTCGGTATAATTTACATTTAACAGCTAACAGACCAATCCCTAGGTTAGGATGGTACCACGTCCACATTTAACGTTACATTTAATTTCTATCTAATGCCTATGTGAACGAAAGTATTACGACGAGATGCGTCGTAAACAAATGCTTATTACCAAATCTAATGATAGTTTGACCACTGACTATAAAAAAAACACAATTACACAACACTCTTTTGTCTAATAGGAACAATGGGATAAATACACTCGGGAATAAAGAAGTGCCTACCTTCGCGAATTGACATACTGTTTGTAGTCAATCGTCATCTCAAGCATGTAAGTTATGTTGGCAAAGTGCAATTACAATTGCGTATTACAAGCTTTAGATCACGCGGGCCAAAGTTACTGATCATCGGTCCCGGAGATCCAATGTCGTCGATACAAGTAGTGTCAGCTCATTTAAAGTTATCTCCCACATGGAAATGGATTGAAGTCACGGTGTCGATAAACAACAAGCAAATGGTTGCAAAGTTATAGCTGTAATTATTTAACAATAAATTAATCCGTTGGTTTAGGATAGTTATGCTCTTGATTTATCAGAAGGTTTAAATGTTATTTAGTTAGTTCTATTAATGACACCAGTCGTAGGCTGCAATACGTGATCTCACTTGAGATTCACTCAAATAACCTGACTTTAACAAGCCAACAATAACACAGGTTGGCGCGTCTTACACCAATTGCGCGCGGTGCATCGGTCGTCTTAGCCGCAGCTTAAGTACGCCGGAATAAACCAATAGTAAGGCGGACATTCATTCCGTCCTGTCAAATACCAAATAATGTGTTCACGGACACAACAATTACACTGGCTAGCCTAATTTATACAAAGCTGGGTCAATTAACATTATATTGTTTAAACCTTTCTACAACACGCCAGATGAAGCAAAGTCATCGGCTCCAACATTTAAGGAATTCGCATAAGCGAGCGTTCCCTCACTCTTACAAGTGGTAATACTAAACAACAGGTGTTGACAGCTACCAAAGCTGCTCTCAAAGCAAGGTTATTAATACCTGTGACCTTCAAAATTCCTAGGCTTGTGACATAATTTAGCACACAAAAAAGTCAATAAAATCGTCTCTCTCTTGTTTCTCGGGTAAACCGGTTATCAGCTGGCGCGCGCATGCAAGTCTCACTGCTTCGCGTGCTGCTTTTAGCATAGCAAAAAGTTTGTGTTTTGAAATGATCATTATAATCTTGTAGTAGCACGAATTAAAGTCCTGTAGTGCTCTCCAGATTATCTAAAAATGTCTCATCACTTCCCTAATAGTGTTTCTTGGGATCACATTCCCTTCAAAAAGATATAACTGTAGAATTAATCTCAAAGAGTAGAAATAGCAAGATATCACACTTGTGCATCTAACTGCACAGACATTGAAAGATATGTCACTCGTTCATTATACATGTAGGTTTTGATAGGTGTGGTTTGGCATTCTCCACAACAAAAATTAAACATCTCACCTCTGCTGTGATGTTTGAAATGATACGAAGTTAGTTAGCCTATCAGTCTAACAGAATATGGGTTCGTTCCTCTCGAACTTCACGTGGTAAAAAGTACTCACGAAAATGTCAAATAAAGAGAACAAAAACGTTTCAGTAACGGTCGACTGAAAAATGATACGAGAATAAGCTCTCAAATTAAATAAGGGACCTGACTATAGGGTGTTCCCTAACTTTCTTAGAAGTCTACATCTCTTGTAGTTAAGATGTCCTTTACATGACATAAAATATGCCGAAATACAAGTGAATTCGCACCTGCCGTATAGTACACAGACTTGTGTTGTCTAACTGAAATATTGTCCCAGCGCCAAAGATATAAAATACGCACATTTCCTACCTAAGTGGTCAAATATCATTGCATTTCGGCTAAAAATATGCATTCAACTACTACCTCAACCTGGACAAACTTTGTACAATAAGCTTACAAAACTCACGGTTACTTTATACAGTAGATCACCTTCCAGAACTTCCATTAGAAGGGGTTATATGCTTCCAAGGTTCCAAGCATTATCATCGGTGAGGCCTGTCCTCGTGGTCCTCTGTTAGCAAACCGTACAGGGTTTGTACGTAGTAGTGTCGACTGGACAATTCCATGGTGCTGGCGTATTTCGTTGGTGTTACCCGCACATGATGAGTTACACCATCACGATGCTTTTACAATAAAGTCGTAGAAGTATGAGCACGTGGTGCATTATGGTAAGCATTGTGGTTGACAAAATTCACTGATTCTAATAAAGAATAGGATTGTAAAATGCACACCGACTCTAGTATTTGCAGGAGATCAAAGTGCTCTGCTTTACCTGCCACAGATTCTACTGTTACCAACACGTGGTAAATGCTCACAGATTTTACTAAGTTGAAATCACTAAGAATCTGGACAATCACTGTCGCGTACGTGCGATAATTAGTTTTATAATAGTTAAATTTTATATTGGCACTCACTGGGCTATAAGACGTCACCGTAAGATGAATATTTCACGTATTTAGAAAATGTTGCACTCGTCTGCCTTCAGACGGTCCTCGTGGTTAGTGACAAAGTTTCACAATTTTTCACTATCAAATTATTACTTTCACTAGTACGTAGCACTGGCCATACACGGCCTATTACGTAAATCAGCTCGATGGCTGCAGATTACAGTCCTCCCAAACTATGGGGTATACTTGCCTACAATGGCCTTCGTCTATTCGACGGACAAATCGACACAAGCGTTCAGCTTCAGCGGACTATCAAAACGGTGTGGTGCGTGCGTAGCACGGCTTCCTGACTCGAAGGAAGTGGTCTAGTCAAAACAGTGACTACCTTCATAATCCTCCGCGTGTCTGCGGTGAAAAATACCTTTAATTTAACTTGATTTACCATTTCCAAAAGGCGTGGAAGATGGCAAATTAAACAGAATTAATTATTTGAAGCTCCTGAGATATGTGGCATAAAAAGTGAGTAATATATCTCTAGGAGGAAAATAAGCGGTCCTCTCCGGAGTCAAAATAGTGGATTATTCATGAGGAAGCTTTAGGATGTGTTCTGTAGAACCAAGCATGGAAAGTACGCATGCTCTCAAAGAAATATTTGATACATGAGCCTGGGCGGGCTCAATTTCGAGTAACTACAATGCTATTTTCGAAGTGGAACATACACGCGATGCAGACTATTGGCATGTGGAACATGAACTTTCGATAACATGCAGCCACAAACAACTTGTAATACCGTCATGTGTCCATGTGATTATCGCGATGTTGCATACGCGTGCACGATTTCTTTCCGGGCCGGGTTGGAACTGTTCGAAATTCGGGCGAGGACAATTTTCGACAAGATGAAGCAGTTCGATGACCAGCAGTGGACCTGGGACATTGGAGGAGGTGGTTCCGGGTTCGTTCACTGGATTTGGAGAGAATCTGTGCGATCCTGCTATACTATGGTGGAATCAGATGTTGAGGCATTTCCTTGCTTCATATCGCCTTCGAGTGTCTACATCCAGGTAGAGGAAATCTTTCCGTGTAGCGTTGCAAAGTAGAGATAGTCCGGTGAAACGACATTGCCACCTTTTATACTTTTTCAGTAGTATGATTGTGAAGTGAGGTTAATGCATGGCTATTCCATGTCGTGTGTGACTTCATTTTCAGTCGAGTTTAGGCCTGGATAATCAGGTGCACTCATTTAATAATATTTTATTATGAATTAATTGTTTATTTTCAGCTTAATTAATTAATACATTTAAATTAATTAAATTTATTCCGAACTTCTTGATTGTGGACAACAGAACTTCATAGGGGAAGAAATTTACGTTATTCCTAGGGGAATTTTCATTATTTAGTGGATTGAATATTTTCCATTCTTTTGTGTACTTCTTGTTGTTATCAAGGGTTTGAGGGGTTGTCGCTCTATTATTTTTGTGTTCGACAATTGCGAGCTTCGAATATGCCTATGCATACTTGCATTATAATTATTACAATACAGCATTGAATGTGAAGTTTGATAATTCTTTTAGAATGGGGATTTTTCTCTTGAGAATGAACGCTGTCGTACTGGATTCTAATGTATCAACAGGAGTTAACTTGAGTCGTTACCTGGATACATGCTGTAGACCCAGTCTGATTTTCGTGAATATTCTTGAGGGGATATTTCTATTCTCGTCTGATAAACTTAAACTTTTGATTTTGTAACCACGTGTACTTGTATACACCTTGTTGATCTTTAAATTAATTAATATTGCTATAGCTGAATTTTGATTCAGTCTTTCGAGTGTTCTTGAGTAGAACGTTGTTTAAGAGTGCTGTTTGAAGAACAAGAATCTTTTTTAGATAAATCCCAGGGATTAACTTTAAGGGGAAACGTATTCTTATGTGACAGTAAATCAAACTCTCTAAGGCAAGTTTTTTTTTGTAATCCAGTGGACTTTATTAATTTATGATGCATTGAAATGAGAAAACATATAGTTAAGAGAAACAGCTGAATATAACTGAATACTTGTTATTGAAGTAAATAATCGCCATGTGAATTATATGTAGTAAGAAACGTCAGTGGACGTATAATATAATATTTACGGTAGTACTCGTTGGAGTACGTCAATGTTAAGATGCTAGTGAAAGCATAATGTAGAATGCGATTATAAAAATATAATCTTTGTGAAGTTGGTGGTAATGGCCACCTGTATTCAGAAATCGTCGAGGTCATGTGTGACCATTATAATTACAGTATTTCAGTGCAAGGTTATATCAATTTCCGAATGTTCTTGAAAGGACATAGTGTTTGTTATCTTTTGCATTTCTTGTAGCGGTTTATTGATAAATTGGTAACTCCAATTATGGATCTAGTTTTTGTCAAGCCTCAGAGTTTTTCGTTGTGTCACCCCCATTTAATTAGTTCTTCGGTTGTACTCAATTTATAAGATTTAAGCAAATGTTAGAGAAGATACCTGATCCATTAACTATAAATTCTGGATAAATTTAAATAAGTACATTAATCCTGAGATATTATTGAATCTTTAGAGATTTTGAATTACGAACTTCACGTCTATTTAGCTTAAATGCTTGATTGATAAAATAGACTTTAACTAGATTGCTAAGGCAATATTCTTATGCATATGAGTCATGACACAGCACCAATGAGCAGTGCAGAACTACCTGTTTGGGAAGGCATTTACACTCGAGGGTGTAATAAAGTTAATAATAATTTCGCTGTAAATATGTAACTCTATATTAATTAATTCACGTGTTTGATAATGTTGGAATCTGTGGAAGAACCACAAAGGTGATCTCTTTGATTTGTTCTTCGTTTCTTATGGAATCACCTGTTGTACATATATTAATTATTTCATTTGAGGGTCAAATGCATTCTTGGTCCATGGGGACAGTTGATGTATTTATTGGCATGACATTCGTGCCTACTTTCTTTGTTTTTGTGTCCAGTCATGGACGTTTTGATCTGACCTTCTGTCAGATTTTCTTTTTGGAAAGGCATTTTTTGTCATTTCTTTTAATCGCGCGATGTGATGATTTATAAAAGTACAAAGACGTCGCATTAGGAGGGCCACAGCTTGGTATTTCTAGAGTTTCCCACACTCCTGAGAGGGTGATATCTCACGATTCTCGTGTTCTTAGAGCAGCTTGCTGATATGCTTTGGTCTTGCTTAATGCCACCTCTGTTAGGATTTACTGCATCCTGATACTCTCTCCTCCTGTTGGTAGGACTTGGGGAATTTCTTAGCCGGGGGTTTTCAGGTTCTACGATCCAGTTACCATCGAGGGATTTCAATAGGTAAAGGGTAGGTATTTTCGGATACAGTACAAAACCAGACCAATTTTATTGCAAGCTACATGGATAGAAATTTGATGCGTTTAGCGCACCAAAAATATTCGTACAAATTGCTACGGCATGTTTTGCGACATTCACATTGAGCTTCGAGAAAAGTATCAAGGTACGTTACAGTTTCGGCAAGTCGAGTAGGTACCGACAAAGGGAGAAAGTCTAGCCCGGTCAAGTTAGACATGCAAGGTTACAAAAATTGACTTAGAGCTGAAAATTTGTACTAATGGTCGAAACACCATTATAAATGTAATGTGAAAAGTCCCCATCGATCCGACAACGGCAAAAAAAAACAAGGTCAAAGTTCGCAAATGTGGGTTTTTTGCGTTTTTCAGCCAAACGGTAAGTTTTATCATAAAAATAGATTAGACAAAAATTGTACATCATGCCATTATCTATAAAAATTGTCTCAACATTTTGTCCCCTAAGAGTAACCGTTTTTGAGATATAACGATTCAAAAGTTGAAAGAGTTGTATTCTTCATAATATTTATTTATTTATTTGTTGATGGTACACAACAGGGCTCAGTGTGCGCCCCAATAATAGTGCACCTACACAGTAAGATACATTTCCTGATATGTCTGCATTAAGTATTAATATCTTAATGTAATTCTTTAAACTAAGAAGTTCACACAGATCAAAATGCATAGTAGTAAAAAGATAATATAAAAACTAAATCTAAATTTTATCCAATGCCAAATATAAAAACAGGTTTTGAAATTATTACAATCATAATAAACTAAAAGGTAACATTAATAACTAGGGTACAGGCCTATCCACATATATACATTGTTGATTCTGTTATGTGTAATAATTTTATTTCAAGTTTCAATTAGAGTGACTGGATTATAATTTCCAAGAACGGTCAGATTGAGAGACAGAAATCGAGTTTCCAGTTTACACGAACCGCATCGTTGTAAATACTGCAAAGCCTCCATACAGGTGAATTATGTGAAGTGGTATTGGTTATATCATTTTTGAATGTTATGGTTGATCTTGTAGATAAGCGAGGGATGTTGAAATTTAGGAGCGATA
This sequence comes from Meconema thalassinum, assembly GCA_946902985.2. Lineage (NCBI taxonomy): Eukaryota > Metazoa > Arthropoda > Insecta > Orthoptera > Tettigoniidae > Meconema > Meconema thalassinum. The sequence continues at coordinate 537,168,174 of OX336390.1, read as the reverse complement.
AGAAAAATGAGTTATCAATTTGACCGTTAATAACTTTATAAAGGAATTTCATATCATTCACTTGCCTTCGAGACTCCAAACTAGTCATGCCGAAATTCAACTTAAGTTCACCGTAGGGTACTGCCCACGTAAAATGAATTATAAGGGATGAAAATGGGAATAATACTTTATTTGAAGCCCATGATAAAATTTAACCAAGGAATATGATGGCTGGAACTTGGCAGAAACCAGTCGTGAGGCGACGTCAAGCAAGGAGGGAAATTCCGTCACCTGATTATATTGCGCAATGGAAGTTTCTAGAAGCTTGGAATCGACCTAGCAACAGCGAATATTCCCAGGATTTGTTTAAATATTGTCATAAATTATCCCATTGGATATGAGCTTACATCCAATAGGAAGAAGTTTTAGAGAAGAAGGGACTTCCAGCAACTAAATTTTTATGGATATTTAATTCATTTAAGCCCTTAGAGAATGAATTTATATATTGGAAAAGAGAAGAATATGATAATAAAATATTGGAAATATTTTATAAATCAATAGCAGGTCGCTATTGGGAGAAATAAGTGATTTGCTAGAGCCCGCGCGAATTCGAGAAGGAACTCGAAAAGGAGGCTAAAGTCGGTAGACTTGGAGGGGAGACGCCAAGCACCGGGGCTCTTGTGTATCTGAACGTCGAAGAGGTCAGACGTGTGCAATTGGAAGAGAAAGGAGTTCCGAGTGTTTCACCGGTCTTGTAGAAGGAGACTCGTGGAGACAAGGCATAAGCAAGGGCGGAACTAGGAGACGACCGCGCCTTGAATCTAGGTGAAGTTGCGAGGATCACATATACCGCAATCACTTCGGTCTGATCGACTTCAGAGAATTCATTTAAACTACATATTGTGGCTGACTAGCAGATATTGTATGTTACGAACTTTCAGAAGTTTGAGAGAAGTATTTCAGCAATTATAAGCAGTTTTGTAGGGCGCGAGAAAAGTGTTTCTTTCCAGCGCGGTACGACCCTTTGTCCGAGCGACTGCAGCTCAGGCAACAGCCATCCGTGAGTACGAGTGCATATTAATATTGCTTGTGTGGAACTGTATTACAACACTTAGGATGGAGATGTATTCCATAGTGAAGAACAATATTCAGTCTAGTATTATGAAGATTATTATGGACTAAATTATTATGTGCGCCGGGAGTATAAGCAGACAGAAGCAATATAGTCAACGATGGAGCTTCGTTAGAGGAGACTGTTCGTGAATGTCTGCATAGTGAGCGATAATGAGACTTGATGCGCAACTCTATTCTAGTGCATTCTTGTCAAACATGAGCTCAACATTAAGGGACACTGGGACTGAAATTTTAGTGAAATTTGTGGAAAATGTAGATTTTCGTTTTTTTCCATATTAATACACCCCTATCCCCTGCGGATCATATAGCAGTGTTTTTATCCGAATTCCGCCATTTTTAAAGCCCTGACGTAGCTTTAAAATGCACGGTGTGTCCTTTAAACGCCCCAGCACAGTAAGTGTCCTGAAGGTTCTGAGTCTTGATGTTTCTACAGTCGAATTATCGCAGCTGGTAAAACACCACAGAGTCATGACAAAATGGCTGTAGAACTTTCATAACCCTTAGTTGTCAAGATTATGCCTGTTTATCAAAGGCTGGCATCAGATGAGCTACTATCCAGATGCATCCGTGGTGCTACTGAAAATCAGAATGAGTCTCTGCATTCTGTTATCTGGAGGAAGTGCCCAAAAGAGATTTTTATTTCACGGAAAATACTTGAAATTGCTGTTAGTAATTCTGTAGCAGAATTCAACATGGGGTGTAGTGCAACAACAGAGTTGAAATCAGGATTAAGACTAACTTCAGTATCTCATGTCACAGCACAAACACTTGAAAGATGTGACAGTCGCAGAAAGTATGTAAGTCCACGGTCATAATTGGAGAAGCGAAAGGCTTGTCGACGGAAGGTGAAACTGACAGAAATGATTTAGGAGGCTGCAAAACAGAACAAGGAGGGTGTCACCTATGCTGTAGGACAATACTAATGTCATTGGTAATCTGAAACCTTGTAAATTATGCATCATTTTCGAAAATTGATGTTATCTCGGATTCACTTTTTCAGGCTTTCAAAATGTTACTCGCGTCATAAATCTTATGATATTGCTTCCAAAATGGGAATTTAGTATCTTCATTGCAATGACTATAAACCTGCGGATCGTTTTTTTGATTGCACTTTTGGTATGGCTGCAAAAAGTTTTCAAACTGGAAAAAATACGATTTTTTTTTAGAAAAAAACTTGGATATGAAATAGAATTAATTTCTTGACACTCATTAATGCAATTCAAAATCGGATCCGTAGGTTTCTTCCAATTGGTATAGTGTAATAGAATATTACCTAAAAGTTACACTATCTTGTTTTTTTTAACGCGGCTGACCTTTATAAAACTTGAATAATTAGCACAATAAATGTACAGAATAATTAATATCTGGAGAAGTAATCAACTTACAATGCTCACGTTTCCCACAGTAGTTTATAATATGACTATTCATAACCATATAAAATTTCAAAGCTGTACCTCTGTTTATATAGAATTTGAAAATTTCAGTCCCAGTGTCCCTTAACATCAGAGACTACAGAACGATTTTCGGATTCCATCTACTTGAATGTTCGTTATACGAGTGAGGTCCAAGACTTTCTCTTCAAATGCCTTTAGAAGTGGAAAGCAGAACTTTCGACGCTACTCACTGTTATGAGAATGTGCTGTGACGGAGATAGAAGAAACATCAAGATTATCAAGAGGTCCAGGGTTATCACGGTCAATGAAGATGATGATTGGAGGCCAGCAGTTCGATTCCGGTCGGAGCTTGCTGTTTCCAGTGGGGGAATTCGTTCCTTTCCTGAGGTCACGAGTTCGTGGAGACGAGCTAGGATCCAGCCCAGATCTTTGGGGGATGTAACATCCGAGTATTTTGTTATACTCTATCTTGATCTTCTAGACTTCGAGACCAGGTAGCAGTGTTCACTAACCTTGTAGTTAGAGCTTGTAGTGACATTTTCTGAGCAGATCCTTTATCCATTTTTCGATACTGTATTTATGTACTCCATGTATAGCATCTTTATTCCTCGAAATTTATTATAGTGATCGTCTTGCGATGCTATTAACTTCGTTTATTAGGAATCCAGTTTCTGAACTGAGATTATTTAGTTGTTCGAGGAACAAGCTTTTGTCATTTCCTTTAAGGAACTGTAATTTATTTTCGACGTTTTTGTATTCATTCTGAATGCAGGTGATAGACATTTTCGTCTATGTTACCGATTAAATTAATTTTTATTAGTTTAATTTGGGCATTTTATCCGTCGAGAAGAAACGTCAAGAAAGAAGATCTTGGTAGTGATATATTGTGAATTATCATGTCACATTGTGGAAAGGAAACATTTAACGTGGACACGATTATTATCGTCAGAACTCATAGACATTCTTTCTGAATGAAGAGTATACGAATATGACTAACTGTATGTTTTTATTGAAGAAAGCTTTGAACTTTCAGTCATTTAATTTATTGGAAGCTAGAATCTTCTTGGAAGATTACTTATCATCCGACATTAGGGTAGTTATCGTTCGATATCCTCGTCGTGATAGATTCTTGTTGGACACAAACACATAGATATGATGTGGTGATTAAAGATTTACGAGGAGTAATATCATGTCACGTTGTCCTTCCTCGATTAAAGTCGAACCCAGATGTGTGAAGATGAGATGGAGTATTTTTATTAAATGTATGCACGAGAGTTTATACTTATCAGAGTATCGTTTCAAGAGTATTAAGGGAGGAGGTCAGTATTGTGCCCGTCAGAGGAGTTGCCAGGACAGCTAACAACCGAAATGACTTCCCTAACATCTCATCCGCCGGACCTAACTGCCGAGAGGATCAGGTGAACTTCCATACAGGCCAAAGTGGCACGAGAATCCATCGTCCACAAGGATCGTGGTACATGGTGACTAAAGGTTCACCTTAAAAGCTAGACTGAGAAAAGAAACATCCAGACTTATGTGAAACATCGTGAAAATTTATTGTAAAATTCACAAACCCCTATCCTAGTTCGGAGGGTTTCTATCGGCTAATCCGCAAGCTAATAAATAATCAAAAATAAAGAGCAGGTCCCTACCTGAGAAGTTACAGTAAACCCTCGCGAAAAATCTATCTCACAATAATAAAATCAACAACAGCAATACTAGGAAAATGGTACGTCGCAAAACCCTACATCGAGTTACAAGATCAAGCGAATATCGGAATTTATATTTAACAGGGTAGCAAATCAAATCTAATTTAGGATGGTACCATTTTCTCATTTACATTTAATATTAATTCATCTAGCTAAGTCCTACCAATTAATTACAAAATTTACGGCGGTGACGTCCGTAATATCAAACAATTACAATCAAAGCTATGTGACAAGCCATAGAAAAAAAATCTAAGACACTCTTACAAACCGGGTGCTAATCAGCACACAAAAGGTGACATAGAGGATTTGTACACTTTTACATCAATAAATCAATAAATACAAGTCCACAGTTTTATTCAAAGCCTACCTACACCTTGGTTTACTGTTTGTAAGCTATAGTCATTTAACGTGTGTAATTACGGTGACGACTGCGTAGTGAAGACTACGTCTAACCTCGTATGGCCTGCGCTCCACCAGCTACGAACTAAAGGTTCGAGCAAGCCTCTGTCGCTACAAAAAGTGTCAGCTGTCCTAAAGTCATTTCCTCCAGGAAATACTTTCATTAGCACGGCTATGTCAGCAGGTTCCATATGCAAATGAACAAGGTTAAATAGAAAGGATTCGTTACTTATATTTTGTTTATCAAAATTATGCGTTTTATTATTAAGATGTCGGTTTAAATTATCGTTGGTTTATGGCGAATAACAGCTGACTAGCCTGGCATAGAGCGTCTTTGAGAGATCATCTCTGCCATAAAGCCTCGACTCAAAAGTCGGAATACAATCAACGAGCAATAACAACTCGGACACACAATAACACAAGTTACCAGCGGCGCACAGCTCGCGTTCAATAACTCTGGGACGGGCCTGGACACATCAGTTACCCTCCCTAAATATCTGGTCGACGGAAACAGTCCCGGACATGGTACACAAAATACCTTCACACATGAAAAAAAAACCTCATCACGGGGCTAGCCTCCAACATAAAATAAGAATCCTGACATAACTGTACTCGTCGAAACAACGGTACACGCAAAAGGCGTTTAACTAACAAATGACAATCTAAAGAACATGTGAGCAGATACAGAAATGGACTCTGGGTTCCATGAGCTATCAATGCAATGAAAAATAAATGACTGCTACAAGCATTCTGTCCTGTGTTAAGATAAGTCTGTCTCACTTGGAAGCAAGCGCTCTCACTCGTGCGCTGGGAAATATTCACAAACCTGTCTGAGTCACAGCAAGTTGCAGGCTCCCTGCACTATCAGACACAACACGTTGACTGGGCCGGCAATTCAGGCAAGAAAATAACTATGAAACTGGCCTCATAATAATACCTTTACCATAGGTTATAAACATCAAAGAATGTGTGCATTAAGAGCACGCTATAAAGCTGAATACCAACATATAACTCTATCTTTCATAGCAAAGACGTTTAAAAGATAGCAATGTCACTCATTGCTGGAGCTCTTTGCTCTCAAAGATAAAATACTTCATTAGTTTCTTGTATCAAACAACCAAATAATTACGTGTCATCACACTTGACACAAACAAAATAATATTATGACGCAAACTCCACTCTGCTGGATTTGCTTAATGATACGTTGGGAACTGGGTTCGATCCTAGGCTACAACGAAACATCCCTTTTACTTGCAAGGTCTACACTTGACCTGGATGGCTTCTGAGCACATCATAAATGAAATATAAATGCAGTTACAAAACTGGTAATTACAGTCGATTACCTAAACGATACGACTTCTCTAATGAAGTCAGGGGCGTAACATTGACTGTCTGCTATGAGTGCAGTTAAAGAAATATGACCATGGCATCAATTTGCCGTAACAGGAGTCTGCTAAGACTCGAAAATCACCCCAGATAGGGTTAAACAAAGTAGCCTTGGAATGACCACGGTCACGTTTAGCAATAGACAGGAATTGGCGTCCTATGACGTCCATCAGGTTGCACCAGGGTTGAACAAAATATCAAACCCAAGGGTGGCTCACAATCACTGTAATAAATGACATCTAATTATACTAGTTACATTCCCTACCTATGAAATGGCTGTCACTAAGTTCGGCTGATTTACAATCTACACTAATCTAACTATACCACCAATGACTAGAACAAAGAAGGGTTGTACAAACTCACGATCTGAAGAAGCCCACACTTAGCTCTCTGTCCAATGACAAGGGTTGAACAAAAGCATCTCTGGCTTTCAGGATTGGCATCGTCCTTATCAGAACTTCCATCTTGGCTCTCCTAAAGACCAGGGTTCGGTCTGTCCCTGTAGTTGACATTGTGAATGGGTTGGACATGCCTAGGAAAGGCATCCTCGATACCTTCCTTCTCGTTCGACGTTCTTGAAGTTCCAAATCATGCTCGTTCCATCCGAGACGTCTCCCTCATACCATAACGGTACTTAGCCCATCATCTCCGGCTCGAACATGGTGTCGAACACCTGGTCGGTAATGTTAGACATCATGTATTACATTAGTACTTCATAATTGCGGTGTGCTTTGTAGCTATCAGAGGCGTTACACATATGTTTAGCAACACAGCCTCTACACTTTGCAGATATCATTAATAAATGGCCATGCACTGATCTGCTGGTTCACACGTGCATAGATTCTACTTTTGCAATCACGTGGCATCCGTGAAATAGGCGTCGATTTCTGGCGGATAAATCCACCGTAGCAATTTATATACGGAGAGGTTTTAATATCACACTCGTTCAATGTAACTTTATCACAGTTATTGGTATATTTAACACTAGGCTTCAGCCCTCCACAAATCACGTGGGTACAAAATGTGGTGCTACAGAATCTTAGAAAATTCACAATATTTTAAATACGTTCACAATGCAATTTGTGCTGATCACTACACTTTTAACAATTGTGATTCACAATACGATGGTGCTCGATGACACTTGATAAATATTTCTTCGCTAAAAAGCGGACTTTTCTCACGTCTTACAAGACGGATATTTCAACACGCCTCAACAGGGCGGATTCTCCTGACGTAGTGCACGGAACTGCGTTCCTCGTGGAATCAAGTCGTCAAACTAAGTCGTTGAGTGACTATTTACATCCCTTCTTGCGTATCTGCAATGGTATTACCGTACCTTAGAGTGAAAAAACATTCTCCAAAATGTTTCAAAAATACTGAATGACGAAATGGAATATTCTGAGTCTCGTAGAAAGGTAAAGTTGATTAATAAGACCTCAGATAAATAATTAGCCGACTTCATCAAAGTCAAAAGAGCGATCCTTCGCTACTCCAAAGAGAATAATATGAGCTCTCAGCTTCTGGTTGCTTTCTGGGTGTGTTCAAAGGTAATACATCCCATTATAAATGTGTTGTCATGAAAAATATCACATGAACCTTAGCTCAGCGGGTTCATCATCGTAAATTCCGGAGGTCGTTAAGATGTATAAATTAATAATTTAACAATTGTTATTGTTCATTAGACCAGCAATTGTGGTGACAACGCTGAGAAATTATGCCCTTTTGTAGGAATGCCAGGTTGAAAGAAGTGGAGTTGATAACCCATTGATAGTGTTTTTTTGTGTATTTCCGTATGTAGTTGGCATACGAGGTTATTGCGAAGGTGTGTTCCGCATTTTAAGGTACAGTCATTGCGTGGGCATGACTAGTTTTGGGCAAAGGCATTAAAAGTGTGAGTAGAGAGCAGGGCCCTGCAATGGGCAAGGTGAAGCAGTGCTAGCGGGAAATTTACTCGTGCCGGCCGAGCGCAGCCCTACTCGGTCCAGTTCTGAGCAGTGCAGCACGACAGCACACTAGCACTGCAGCGCTTAGTCACACAAGCACTGTCCATTTGACCGGGTACTGAAGTACGTTTAGTACTGAACGCGGAGCCTGTACACTAGGCGCACTAGAGCCAACATTGTGGCATATGCTTGTGGTCTGCCGTGCTCATAACGTGGGGAGGACAAAAATAGCATAGTGGGAGAGTCACACATTAATGAATCAAACCGTAGACATATAAGACATGATATTTGGACGCACATGAACCAGATCTGCAGCAAGGATACAGAAATTTGCATACTTTTTGGGTGATGTAGCAGGTGCAGCGAGATATAATAGTCCTAAAATAGAATCAGGGGCCGGTATGGAATCAGGAGAGTTAAAATACATTTTTTAATTTGTTGACATAATGTCACAAACCAGCCGAGGTAGCTAAACACGTTTACGTGCATGGTCAGACTACTCCAAACTCGAAAGACCACACACAGCCACTCCATACATTACCTCATTAATTTTATTTGTCATTAACTCCTCTCATGAGATTGGCGTCATGAAATCATTCCCACAAGGAAACTGTCTCACCACATCCCCTACCTCATAGCAACCGGAATAATTATGGGTAGAACCAAAAAAACTACATTAGGACTATAAAACTGTATTTCAATAACAAGATTCTGAATTCACCAAATGACTAGATTGATGCTCTTCAGGGATATGTGAGTTCGAGAAACATGCGTTAGTAAAACTCAGCTGAGTTTTAATTCACCGGCTGTGAAAGCCAATATACCATCTTTTTGGAAGCCTTCATAGGGAGGTTAAGGCTGCTTGAGCTTTTAGTTCTCGCAGTCAAGTGGTGCAGTTGCATCTAATATAAAGGGAGGTGGCGCGCAGTTCGTCACTCCTGTGGGGGTCCGGGCGGGGACACCAAGAGCCCGCCGATGAGCCAGCTTGGTGTCCTAGGCGAAACCCCACACAAGACACGGCACAAACCTAGAAGAATGCTGAGTTTTAATTCACCGGCCGTGAAAGCCAATATACCATCTTTTTATGCGTTAGTAAATTCATCAGGATTTTAAAATGAAAGATATTCCGTCGCAATCTAAGGTCATTTATATCTTTTATTCTTATATTCAAGTCGCCTCCGTGGTGTAGTGGTCAGCATGATTAGCTGCCACCCAGGACTTCCGCGGTTCGATTCCCGGCTCTGCCACGAAATTTGAAAAGTGGTATGAGGACTGGATTGGGGTCTACTCAGCCTCGGGTGGTCCAAATGAGTAGAGGGGTTTCGACTCCCACCTCAACCATCCTCGAAGTGGTTTTCCGTGGTTTCCCACTTCGTCTTCGGGAAAATACCAGGGTGGTACCTAACGTAAGGCCACGGCCGCCTCCTTCCCTCTTCCTTGCCTAATCTTCCCACTCTTCCCATCTCTTCATCAGGCCCCTGTTCGCTTTGCAGGTGAGGCCGCCTGGGCAACGTGCTAGTCACACTCCCCAGTTGTATCCCCGACTCAGAGTCCCAAGCTCAAGGACACTACCAGTGGCGGAAAAGGTGAGATCCCTCGCTTAGTCCGCGGGAAAAGCCAACCCTGGAGGGTAAACGATAAAAAAAAAGAATTCTTATATTCAACATGGCCTGAAAAAATACCTCGTGGGATTTACCTACACTTAAGATATACGGCAAAATAAGCAAGAAGACACGAAATCCTTCAAACCTTCAAGTTTTAGGACAATATTCATTATTTCAACACTATGGAGACCAAGAATGCTATTCATTATATAACAATAAGCCTATTTTGCTCTAAAAATTACAAAATATGTTGTTTGTCTTTCTACCAGCTTGTCTGTATTTCTTTCGGTGGAGTGCTTAAGACTGTTTTGTTTGTTAGTTCTTGGAACTATTCGACTTTAGGGTTATGGTACGCGAACCGTCTTCCTAACTTACCAGGGGCTATGCAATGCCAAAAATACGAAGAAATGTGTACTATTATAGTTCGCCCAGTGAAGAAATTACATGGTATCGTGCAATTGATTGCGCTGACAATGAAAGAGACCACCTTGTAGTGTAGCGGCTAACGTTCTTGGCTGACGCCCCGGTGGTCCGGGTTTGATTCCCTGTCCTGCCACGAAATTGAATTTCGGTTTGGGGTACTGAAATTGTATCGATGATACGTAAATCATCCAAGCGGTGCTCATGTCGAGGACTTGCGCCAGGCCAGTGGGCACGAGTTTTCTTTTTTATACATTCTTACTCTGCAATTCGAATTGAGAGCACATCACTGCATAGAGTTGTTAGAATAGCTTCCGTAAAATATTCTCAAAGGCCAATGCTATAAGTAGCCCTCATGAGTTAATCCAATTGCATATGTATATCTAGGCTAATCCAGATATGGTATTTAAGACATTTGATTTTTATTGCATTCTAAGTTCTGGGCATAGGAAAACCTCGAAGCTAATTTTGAAATTTTAAGTGAATGAACATCCAAAGTATAGTAAGCATCATGTAGGGAGACTGTACCAGAGAGAGCATGCATTGCTTGAAGACATGATGACATAGTGAGTAATTTGTGCTCTTAAAACGAAGGAGGTTGTCAGGACGGTGTTGATGATGTAAATGGTGATAACGATGAAGACGGTGATTAATTATTTAGGAACCAAGGGAATATAAATAACCGATACTTAAGACTGAAGCGGATCTATGGTAAACACAAAATGAAATTGCAGGTTGATTGCGAAAGTACAGAAACTATCCAATCACCATATTTTATGGAGATTGACTAATCCAGAAGTAGACATGAAAGGGAGTAGCCTAGTACAAATAGGTGGAAGCAAAGGATGCTCTTGTGTGAGACCTCCATGGGCGTAGCCAGGACTCTGTATGCTGCAAACACTGCGGAGTGCCTGATACCCTAGCTCACGCTCAAAAAACATAATTAAGAAGGGGATTTACTACAAACGTTAGGAATCACCGAAATAGATCTAAGATGCAGCTGTAACATTTCAGAAATGTTACGCAATCCATGTTTTCGTGTCTTTCTCGTGTTAGAAGCTAAAATACAATGGGCATAATAATTGTTATTGGCCATAAGAAGGATACAAGATTTATGCTGGACCCCACCATCAGATTTGAAGTAACCTTCGGCATAACAAAACAGGTCGTTTAGAGATAACGATAGGCTTCAAAGAGAAGAGAAAGCTTGTGGTACGTTTCGATTAAGCGAGAGGATCAACATCAACATTTTTAAATCACTCATCAAGTTTGGGTAAGCCTAAGTATAAATGACCTAATTTTGCTATCAATGAATCCATTCAATAATAGAGAATTCATTTTCAATGTACTCGGGAACAGTGTGTGACGTAGTCTATTGGAACCCAATATCATTTTATTGCTAATATTAATAGTGTTATAATAATAATATTAATATGAAGGGAAGATAAGAACGGCTTTACGAAACCATGTCGGTACGGGCTGGCCGTGCGCGCCTGAACTGACGAGTTCCAGCGTAGACAGTGCTGACAGTGTGAGGCAAGGTCATACGGCCCTAAAAGCACTTGCCAGGCTTGCAGGGCACTACGCCATACTATACACAGCTCGCTCGCACATGTAGCGAGTGGCAGGTGGGGAGAGGCAAGGACATGACGTCACGCGCTTGTGGCTTACTTCTTAGACTGCCCGTAAGGGAGCAGCAGGATAGAACATACTACAGGCACTAGCTACGCAGGGCCCTGGTAGAGAGTACTCCTTATTTTGTTATACACGACCTGGGATTTAGAGAGGACAGGAAGGGTCATGGTTGAAATTGGAACGGGAATTGATGATGGCAGCTGTTATGCTATACTTTTATCGAGATTATTAAACCTAAACATGGAATGGCATATGTTTCACCTTAAGTGGTCGAATGTATTTAAACTATTTTGACACCAGATCAGATAGGAGAGACAGGTGGTGGTTATTTCTAGTGATGTAGAAGAGATATTAACGATCACAGTTCACTGTATTTGACATAACTGCTAGATCAAAGCGCAGGCTCGAGTGTATTTAGACGCTATTACTTTGAAGGACTATAGCTGGTGCTATAAGCGTCATTATAAACTCATTTAGTGTTCATCTTTATTATTTGCCAATCGAGTGTATAACATGTTAGGAATAGGAAGTTTTTAGTTTGTTTAACGTAGAGGTTAGAGTATGAATGAGTATGTGACTGTATGTGGTTTGTTTCTTGTTCAGTGCGAATGAAATGAACTCCATTGGGACGTCACAATGCGAGAGTGTGAATGTTAGTGTATATAGAAGTTGTATGCCAATAGCATGTAGGATTTGAGTACAGTTCACGGTTTTGTCTGACGTGAATCTGCTTCATTTCAACACAGCTTTTATTGTTATGGAGAGCACATTTGTGGACCAAGCGGGAATATCGAGGACTTCTTTAAAACTCGTTTCTAGCCAAGGCCATAGTTCGGCCAGGCCGCACAAATGGGGAGAGATGTTGCGAACCGCCCGGCTCGCGCTCTTTCTTTTTTTAAACCAGCTAGACTGGGAATGCAACGGTGAATGTTATGTCATCGGACACGTGTCATGGATCGCGTGCGCCGAGTGCCCATATGTTCTTGGGAGCGTGCCAGAAGAATGTAAATACACAGAGATGTGTTACTATTGTACAGCTTGATGTATGGACACAAGCTACACCAAATTTTGTCAAAATGTTCATAGAACGCAGTTCTTTCAGTGGCGTGAGTGTAGAGATGAGCGAATGGGAGTGTGTATTTTATTTTGTTGTGTGAATGTTTAGCCGCAGTTTACATTTGTTATTAAATCGTTTTGTTTTATTAGAAGCCGTGTTGTCCTGAATTATTTTAGATATAAGGAGATGCAAATGTGAAACCCATTATAGGTCCAGAGAGGCTGACCACGAGATCCCCGAGAATAAGATAGGTGTTTTACCGCGAGCTAAGTGTATTTTTCATGTAATTCACAGTTGTATTGTAATTTCCGCCACGTATATTCGCGAGGGTCTAGTTGGACGTAGATCCTTGACTAGTATTTTGCGCAGGAGCAGTCAAGATCTACGAATCCAGCTGTTGCATCGGATATCCAACAGACCGCCTCTAGAATATACCGGGAGAGTGGAAAGATGTCACTCTAGACTTTGGGGACACGAAAAAAGCTTCGTGAAGCCATTTAGAAGCTATCCAGATGACAGCTTATTTTTTTAGTTTATGGGATTAATTAACCATATCATCTGCGATGAGCTAGAGTTTAATTATATAGGTTATATTGGCTTTGTTTTTAATAAAATTGCACTCAAATGAGAGCAGATCTTATGGATAGCCTGAGAGAGGAGTAATAGGTTATATTTTTCGGAACGACCTATGATCTGAATCTATTTTCATTTTACCGGCTCATGGTTATTGACAGCCATGCTAATGTAAAGCTAACTTGTTTAATGGTGATAAATGTAAATATTCTTTATGGTAGTATATCTAAAATAAATCACACGCGAACGTTTAGGTACTGGTATTTTAGAATAAGATGTATGGTGATTTAGCATTAAGTTAATGTTAAGGCGAGACGATAAGATGCCCAAATACATGGATTGAAAGGATGCTCTAAAGTGTTGCTATATTGCTCTATTTGTTTGTACTCCTATACCACTTTTATTATTGATATTGTTGTAATGGCAATGATGGCGGCAGACGATGTCGGTAAGATGATGGGAGAGATGATGGAGAACATGAATAAGAAATTGGATAGTGTGGAAAATCAGATTAAAGAGAATCTGAAAGTAAATGTTATTGTTTTTAAAGAAAGATCGACAGGCAGATCTTGACACTGTCGTGAATAAGGTCAGTGGTGTAGAGGAGAGTTTTAAGGGAGATATTCAGGGTATGCAAAATTCTTTACAGGGATTGCAGACCAACTCCGCTGAATTAAAAGAGGATGTTTCTCTTGTGAAATCCAATGTCGAAAATGTTCAAACTGAGGTTGTGGTTGTGAAATCTAATGTTGCCAGTGTACAATCTAAAGTAGAGGGTGTGAATTCTGATGTTGCCCTAGTCAAAGATGATGTGACTTTTGTTAAAGATGATGTGTCTCTTGTGAAGTCCAATGTTGTCCATGTTCAGAATGATGTTGCTAATGTTCAGTTAGAAGTCGCCAATGTAAGGTCAGATATGTCCCATGTTCAGACAAAAGTAGAGAAGGTTCAGGAGAATGTACACAATATGCAAATCGATGTTAATAATGTCCAGACAGAAATAACTAGTGTACAAAATGATATAGGTAAAGTACAGTCTGAGGTTAATTCGATGTTTGTCGATGTTAATAAGGTCCAAGGGGACATTAATAAGATCAGGAAGGAAGTGGAAGAGTCTAAAACACAATGTTCAGAAGGTATAGGTGCTTTGAGATCGCAATTTGTTGACGATTATCTAAATACCATTGTTTCTTTAGCCGAGTTGAAGACAAATTTTGATACTCTGCGTAGTCAGGTGATAGACCACAATAAAATTTTGAAGGAGGACATTGAACTAGATATAGCCTAAATGTTGAAGGCTAATGTTGTCATTTGGAAAGACGAATGGGATACGTCGAGCGCAGAGCATATTAAGTTAATTCAGGGTAAAGTTGAAAGTAAGCTTGCCAATACGCAATTACAGATCAACCGTGATGTAATGTCTGTTAGGTCAGATCTAGGGAAACGTATTGATCGACTATTACAGAGACAGGTTGACGACAAGAATCAATCGGTCGAGGAAAATCAAGCTTTAAAAGAGACGTTAGAAAATCGTAGTAAAAGGTTAGACGAAAGGATAGACACAGTAGTCACCGTCGTAAATGAGATTAAGGAAGGAAAATCCACTAATATTGAGGAATACATTAGTGGGAAATTGAAAAATATGAGCTCAGGAGACGTGGCAGATCTGGAAGTCTATAAGGAGGATATGAAGAAAGAAATAGAGAAGCAAGTGAAAGAATTGATCGCGGAGATAGAAGATAGGGAGAAGATAGAAACGGAGGACTATGGAGATTATCGTAGAAAACTCAGTTCGGAAAGTGGAGATAGAGAAGTGAGACCAGAAGAAAGGATGTTAAGACACCATGAGGGACTCGAGGATAGGAATAGAGAACCCGAAAGAGAATGGAAGGAATATCGTCCCAGTTTCCAAGATTCTCAACAGAGAAATGTGACGGTAATCCGTAATTTTGAGGACAAACCGCGTAAATTTACCAACCTCGATTCTTACACCCCAATTGAGTATATTGTTGTACCCCTAGGTACGCCACCATCATCCCCTAACACTAATACCCCCGAAAAAACCAAATGCCACACACCTACTTCAAAAACCTACGAATACATTTACATAATTATACATCCAATAAATTATCACCTCCATGAACTCAGGTAGCCTCGTGTCCCAGCCCAACGACCCCAGAGAGGGCTATGACATGGGAGAAATGTGCGAATTCCGCAAACGCAGCGCGACGCTTCTATAAAAACTCCGGGAGGTCATGCCTCCAGATCAGTCTGTCTCAGTGTTACCTACGTGCCGAATCGCTGCTGGAAGCCGAAGGGTTAGTGTCTTAAGCGATCACTACACACACAGTCAACTACACTCCCATTCCCCTGTGCTTGGATTGTAATAATTATTTATTTGTATTAACTACACTGCTAATTATCAGAGTACTTCAAATTCGAAGTACTCATTAAACTCAAACATAATAGAAGTCACTGGTCTTTTCCTTTATTTAATTAGCTGCTAAGATCCTACCCTCTTAGCTTCCCCGATAGGCAGGATCTAATATTAGCACTATTATTTAATTGTTTCGTGACGTCAGCAGAGCATCACAGCACAGCGCTGACACTAGCAGGCTCGCTCCTAGCTCGCCTGCTTACGACTTACCGCAGACCGCTTGGTACCGATATCGCGCATAGAGTACTAATTAAACTACCCTTCCTTCCACACTCACACCCTGAACTACCCCTCCAAGCAGTACACTGGGGAGTTCCCCTTGCAGGTCGTACTGACGATCTCAAGCCACTAACTAGTCACCCCCTCTTACACGTAATTGCAAGCTTTCCCCCTAAACACACTTATTTCATCCCTTAGGTTAATCCCAGGTACCTTACAAATGGTGGATGCACTAGGTACCACGACGTTGTCAAAAGACAACGCCTACAGGAGTACATACAACGTATTCCGCGGAAAAGATCCCTAAAACTTAACCTCTTACTAGCCAAGCGAACGCCACCCAAAATTGGGAAAATTTTTTGAAGTAAGGGTCCAATAATATTTTTGTACCCAACACAAGCCCGCCCCGATAGATAGTACATTTTTAAACGCCACCCTTACCTAGCCATACGCAATTTACATCCCCACAGACACGCCCTTACAGTAGGACGTACAGTAGAGATCCATGCTCAAATACCAACATATTGGTAAGGTCAAGCGTGCATTTAGAGATACAGCACACAACCTTGCCGTTACCACCAAACCACTACGCCCTAAAATCCTAGTTAAAAACCCCGACTTAATAACAGAACACAACGCAGGCCAATTACTTACCGAACTTGAGGACGCAGTTATAGATCTCAAGCTCAAATACCCAAACGCAATCAGACAAAAACGTCCCCTCACACGAGCACAGACACAGAACGCTCAACAGTTGTCCTCAGATAGCGTTGATAGTGAGGAATTAACCCCCACATTACCGTAAGCTATATTACAACACATCAGTGACACGCAACAAACCTACAACGGGTTGCGGGTCCTGTTACAACAGTTAGACGAAATTCCACACAATTCTTCGAACGGGGGACTAATCGCAGATATAAACGCCATCGCCTTAACTCTAGGCGACCATATTAACAAGGCGCTTTCCACACTACAGGCGGTTAACATTGAACATAACTTGTCGCTGGATAATATCCAGGGTACTGAGCAATTCAAACCTCAGGACGCTCCACACTCTACCCCTAACCACCCAGGCAACTCCCAAAGCGGAAACACCTATATAACACCAGTCGCGGTTCACCAGCAACCCCTAAGCCACGCACACTCTAGCGTTGCATTAAATAACAACGACCTAGATTCCCCAGTTGAGCGCACCCCCTTAACTACCCCCAACACTTCCTACAGCGCGGACATAGCCATGCCTACAAAGTATCCTATGATACAACCTGCTAAATACCCAGGTGACAAGCAGGACCCCGAGGAATATTTGAGAGCCTTCAATCGAACGGCTAAAATTAACGGCTGGTCAGCTGAGGATAAGAAACGCCTCTTACCGGCATACCTCACTAAATCGGCCCTCACGTGGTACGAACTCCATGAAGCCACCTTGGCCGATGCCACATGGGAACAGTTTTCAGCCGCCCTCGTCAATACATTTCAACTCACCCCTGATGAGGATGACTTGTACGACAAAATCCTCGCTCGCACATAAGGTCCCACGGAAGGCAAACAGGCATACATTAATGCCAAATTATTAATGTGTGAGAGGTATAATAGGGAGATGCCAGACAGGCAGAAAGTTCGTCTCCTTATGCAGGGAATTCGCCCTACCTTGGTGGTCAAGCTCTGCACCTTGCAAAGCGACACCGTACTAGAGTTACAGGCAAACATTAAATTTATCAAAGAGGGCAATAAAATGACTCAAAAAGCCGTGGACCAGCACATCCGCGCGGATAACGGTGATCTGCATCAGCAAATACGCGATCTGACCAAACAGATGCAGGAGATGCAAATTACGGCCATCCACGCTAGCACTAAAACCACCCTCGTAGGGATGATCCTCGGGATACATGGCGATCACCAAGGGGCGATCAACAGGATCATAGTAGACCTAACCACCCCCATTGGCGCAATTCACCCCCGGTAAGAGAGGCGAACTATTATTCGCAATACCAGGAGGAAGTGCCACGCCGCAACGAATCACATCCCTTCCGGCAGAACAGTATCTGGCAGACACTCGCCCACGCGGCAATCCACCCCCAGATCATACACCAAACCGTCATCCCCAATATAGGGACGACCGAACTTGGCATCGTGACCAAACCACCTGATACACACGCCCAGTCAATACCCCTCCACACCGTCGGCCGAACACTCCCCGCAGCAGGGACGATATGAGCCTCAATACGAAAGGCCTCCCCCAGCATACCCTCAATACGCCCCTGTCCAACGAGAAAGAGGACCGGAGGACTATCCACTGCCCGACCACCCTCCACGGGATTCACGAAGGCATTCACCCCCACGAGATAGACGGGTATTACACCCCAACCCCCAATATCAGCCCCGGCCAAACAATTAGCGAGACAAGGCACCCAGGGGACAGCCTCGCTACACAGAAAACCGAGGTTATGCCCAGCCAAAGAACTATTAGCTAGGGAAGCGCCAGCACCCACTCAATCGGATAACCCTTCCCCGGTAACCACTAAGCGTTCCACTCAATCCCCACAGGACATCTGCCCTGTCCGATCCAGTAAGCCGAAAATCACCCCAACTTCAGCCCGCCAGTATTCAGTGCAGGAAATACCTCCCCGATCGCAGCTCCAGGCACATACGGTCAAAGGGGATGGTAATTGTCTCTTTCGAGCACTAAGTTTCCTGCTCCATAGAGATGAGGACCAGCATAAAGAACTCAGAACACAACTGGTCATGTATATCATGGCACACTGGGACGAGTATACATATTTCCTCGCCGACGGGAACGATGCCTTATTCCCCAATAAATATGCATATGGGGATTACATGCATCGAAATGGCACATACGCTGGAGCGACGGAGGTTACCGCTCTAGGCCATGTCCTTAAGACTAACTTCCATGTCTATACACTGGACAAGATGGCACCCACTTTTTCCACAGTAGGCTACGACAAACATCTGTACCTTTCGTTCACGGGCAATCCGAATGTGGGTCATTACGGCCCTCTCACTATCAAATCGCCTCACACACCTCAACCCTCCGCCCCTCAGGTTGGAAAAGAGGACACTATAGACACATTAACAACTGGCAACAAGATTACAACCCCTAAGGACGTTTCCACAACGAGCGTAGTTAGACTACCCGTGATACGCCCACCCACATTGATTCCACCCGCGGATCCAAGCGGCCCGATCACTAAACTAGGCGCGGCGAAGCCGGTAACGTGTATCGCTACTGTCGCGAATAAGTTACCTCCACATAAAGCCAGCTGCAAACCCACAAACACTCAGACACACCGGCCCTTTAGAGCACCCCTGCCGAGGCCAGGATTCACATCCCGGGACAGCGAACATCATTCTAAATATTTATCCATTCACCGACAGCTCAAGAGAAAGCTTAGGACACTACACATGGCAGACGGAAATGACACAGCTGAATTGCGACTCCCAGTTTCACGGGACTCAGCAAAGCGTGTCAGGTTCAGTGATCAGACCGCAACTCCGCGTTTGCTCAACACAAATAACAGACCGGCAGAACACACAGTCTCGCAGGCTGCGATACATAACGATAAACATAATTCATCGTCCCAAGATCCCACAGCACCGATCATTACGTATACTCTTAACAACATGTATACTGCACAGGACGGACACAATATTACAGCCCTCTCTATCCCGGCCAAAATTAACGGGTATAAAATTCAGATCTTATTAGACACGGGATCAGCTATTTGCTGTGTCAGCAGTAAGTACATTAACGGCGAGCGCATACACAGGATGCCTCTCAACACTCGCCTCGTGGCTGCTAATTCCCAAACCATTTCATGCTTAGGCACTACTGACATACATCTCCAAATAGGTTCTTTTGAAACTAGCTATCCCATGTTTGTAATTAAGGACCTTTCCGTTCCTGGTATCATTGGCACGAACTTTCTTGCCAAGTTCGAAGCGAACATTAGCTTTGTCACTAATAAAATACGATTAGTGAACGGAGACCTTATCACTACACACCCGATATCATACGCCCGGAATACATACAATCCACGAGCGCAGCGAGTCCCGCGCGCGCACCAGGTCTCTCCGTTGGTTACCATATCTCCGCCAACAAACACAAGTGCTAACACAGCCACGCCCGCCACTGGGGAAACACAGTCACTAAGCCCAGAGCAGAATAGAAAGCTTACAAACCTCTTAGAAGAATATAAGGACATTTTTGCACATTCCCTTGCCGACTTAGAAGTGACCGACTTAATTCACCACCGTGTCGAATTGACCAGTGATGCTCCGGATCACCAGGCACCTTACAAGGTTAGCGCTAAGGAGCAACAAGCCATAGAAACACAGATTCAGGAGATGTTAGGAGCCAACATCATCCACCCTATTGTGTCTAATTATAGTGCCCCGGTCATCCTTACCCGTAAACCCGATGGTTCGCATAGGTTTTTGCACAGATTATTGACGCCTTAATAGATTAATTAAGAGTGACAATTACCCGTTACCGCGCACAGACACTTATCTAGAGACCCTAAGCGGAGCTAAATATTTTTCGATAATGGACGGTTATTCCGGATTTTATTCGATCCCTGTCTATGAACCTGATAGGCTTAAGCTGGCATTTGTCACAGAAAATGGCCTCTTCGGTTATACCGTATTAACAATGGGTTTAAAAATGCCAGTCAAACATCCCAAAAATTGGTAGATAAGGCATTCGCGGGCCTCAAATACCGCTCGGTATTAACTTATATAGATGACATAACAATCTTCTCACAAACATTCGAAGAACACATCATCCACTTGAACGAAGCTTTTGACAGGATTAGGCACGCTAAATTGAAGCTAAAGCCATCCAAATGTCAGTTTGCAAAAACGAAGGTCCACATTCTAGGTCACATTGTTAGCCGCGACGGCATCACCCCTGACCCTGCCAAAGTCGCCGCCATCACCGACATTCCCATGCCGGAAAACATTAAACAGCTACGTTCCATTTTGGGCCTCGCAAGTTATTACCGTCGTTTCATTCACGGATTTGCACAGATAGCTAACCCCGTAACCAAGCTTACACACGAGAAAACGCCCTTTATCTTTACAGAAATACATTGAGAGGCTTTCGACAAACTTAAACACTTACTCACTACACCGCCCCTGCTCCAGCATTTTCAGGAAGGTAGGCCCACCTTCGTACATGTGGATGCAAGCCAATTTGGCATAGGGGCAGCCCTGCTACAAGAGGCCGATGATGGCAGACAACACCCAATTACATATGCTAGCCGTAAACTTACACCGGTAGAAACCAGATATTCCGCGACCGAAAGAGAGATGCTCGCCTTGTCTTGGGCCGTAAATTACTTATGGACATATCTCTATGGTATCCACTTTACGG
The DNA here is from genome assembly GCA_946902985.2 of Meconema thalassinum. Lineage (NCBI taxonomy): Eukaryota > Metazoa > Arthropoda > Insecta > Orthoptera > Tettigoniidae > Meconema > Meconema thalassinum. The sequence continues at coordinate 537,146,890 of OX336390.1, read as the reverse complement.
TAGTTACGGATCACGCCAGCCTTCTTAACTGGGATAAATTCAAAAACCCCAATTCCCGGCTTAATAGGTTCATATTTAAATTATATGACTACACATTTGAAGTTAAGCACAAGAAAGGTAAGGCACACCTTGATGCAGACGGTCTCTCGTGACTACCTGTCCTCGAACCACTTGACGAGGATGTCAATCATGCCTGGGATTCCTTACCCACATTTGGAGTCACTCACATTGATCTAAAACAGGAGCAATTAAACGATCCCCAAATGGGACAAATTAGGATTGCCTTACATAATCGCGACCAGGTAGATAGTAAAACTGCCCTCTTATCACGCAGATTTTTTATTGATAAGGACGATCTCCTTAGGTACAAATCCACGGCCACGCATGACGTCACACCCGTTTCCCTTCCCAAGACACTCCGAAACCACGTAATGACGGAATATCACTGCCCACCCCTTAATGGCGCACACTTTGGAGTCCATAAAACATATTTGCGCATTCGCAATAAATACTATTGGGAAAACATGAAAAATGACATCACAGAGTTCATTAAAACTTGTCACACATGCCAGAGGTACAAACACCGACCTGGTAAACCCCATGGCTTACTCCACCCCATCCCCGTAGGTGAACTTTTCCACCGCATAGGTATTGACGTCAAGGGTCCCATTACCACGTCCGACAAAGGTAACAAATATATACTGGTAGCCACTGAATACCTCACCCGGTACATTATCACCAAAGCGGTCCCAAAAGCCAGCGCGCAACAGATCGCGGAATTCTTGATGGAAATCATTACCAAATATGGTATTTTCCATACCTTATTATCCGACAGGGGAACAGTTTTCACCTCCAATGTTATTACGCAGCTCCTTACACTGCTTAGAATTAAAGCCTACACGACCATTAGTTTCAGCCCTCAGACAAACGGATTAACGGAGGCTATGAACAAAATCCTCGGCGGTGCTCTAGCTCGATTTACTAACGATGAGGGCACCGATTGGGATAGTTACCTCCCAGCTGTAACATTTAGTTACAATACATCCGTGTCGCAGGCGACCAAACATACCCCGCACTTTCTTTTACACGGCTACCACCCGCGCAGTCCAATCGACAACATTTACATCCCACAGGACACGCTCCCCAGCAACGCTGAACGGTTGCAATATTTATGCACAGCCCGTGACACTGCGCGACGTAATATCCGCACTGCACAAAAGAGGCAGAAACTCACGTATGATAGGACGCGCAAACATCAGGAATACAAACCCGGTCAGCTCATTATGATCTGGTCGCCCACGCGCATAAAAGAACGTTTTGGAATTCCTCATCCCGAAATGGACAGGTCCGTTCAGAATCCAGAGAAAGATTTCGGAACTGAATTACCTCGTCAACATCCGGTATAACAATAAAATTATTAAGGACACGGTTCCTGTACGGCGCATGAAACCCTACCATTCCCGGGAAACCGCCCCTACACCTCGACCCTCCGTAGCCAAGAAACGAAGGCGTTAAATCACCCGAGTAGGGTATAGAATTATATATGTCCCACGTACGTCAAACCCAGGACCCTACAAGTAGAAAGTGCGTCAGACACAATGGCAACTAGTAGCCATGCTCACGGCTACATGTCGACGCCAGTTCCCCACAGTGCCTGGACACAATTCCCAGTTTTAAGATTGCATGTTTAGTTATAACCAAGGTAATACTATGTACCGTATTTTTTTCTTATGTCTTATGTATTTATATGATACTTGGTTCTGGTAGCAAACACTAGTTTAAGGAGTATCTGAACAATGTAACACATGTATCCGTATCAGCTGACAACGTAGGTCAATCACACTCGACCGGATGCTATTGACGTAAAGAGTCCAATTATAACCTCAGACAAAGGTAACAAATACATACTGGTAGCAACCGAGTACCTTACCCGATACATTATCACCAAAGCGGTCCCAAAAGCTGGCGCGCACCAAATCGCAGAGTTCCTCATGGAAATCATTACCAAGTATGGTATTTTCCACACGCTGTTGTCCGACAGAGGAACAGTTTTCACATCTAATGTCTTTACACAGCTCCTTACATTGCTTCACATAAAAGCATACACAACCACTAGTTTCAGCCCTCAGACGAATGGATTAACTGAAGCTATGAACAAAATCCTTGGCGGCGCTCTAGCTCGTTTTACTAACGACAAGGGCACCGACTGAGATGATTACCTCCCAACTGTAACGTTTAGTTACAATACATCCGTGTCGCAGGCGACCAAACACACCCCGCACTTTTTTTTACACGGCTACCATCCGCGCAGTCCGATCGACAACATTTACATCCCACAGGATACACTCCCTAGCAACGCTGAAAGGTTGCAATATTTGTGCACAGCCCGTGACACCGCGCGACGTAATATCCGCACCTTACAAAACAGGCAGAAAGTCACGTATGATAAAACTCACAAACACCAGGAATACAAACCCGAACAGCTCATTATGATCTGGACGCCCACTCGCATTAAAAACGTGTCAGAATTCCTCATCCCGAAATGGACAGGTTCGTTCAGAATCCAGAGGAAAATTTCGGACCTAAACTACCTCGTCAACATTCGGTACAACCATAACATTATTAAGGACACGGTTCATGTACGGCGCATGAAACCCTACCATTCCCGGAACCCCCCCACACCTCAACCCTCCGTGGCTAAGAAACGAAAGCATTAGGTCATCAGTATCGGGCGTTAAAATATATTTCCACCACACATATCTCAAACCCAGGACCGTACAAGTCAAACAAGCGCCCTATGCACTATGGCATTTGGTAGCCAGGCTCACAACTATCGGTCACCGACAGTTTCCCACAGTGCATAAATACGAATCCTAATTATAAGATTGCATGTTTAGTTGTAACGAATAAAATAATGTATACCAGGTTATATTTATTATGTCTCATGTCTTTTTAGGATAATGAATTCTGTTCGCACACATTAGTTTAAGAAAGGTCGAGGCTAGATATACATTTAGCAGTTACATATGCCTCATATTCCCCTTAAGTCCCCATGAACACGATACGCCAGATAACCATTGGCAATTGCGCCGATTGCACTATGGCATCTGGTAGCCACAGTCAGTAATAGATGTCAACACCAATCCCGGTTAGGCCCCACACCATAGGTAGTCTTAAGTTGCAGGATACCAAATGGGAAATGCCGATTTGACGATATTTATAATAGTTCCATGCTTATAATATGTACAGTGCATATATGTCTTTACAGGTAATATATTGCAGACACGGCCTTACATATGTTACACACATTAATCAGCAGGCGAGGTCAATCCTCTGCTGCGACACGCGGAAGTAACGAGAGCCGTCACGCCCAGTCAGCAATACACGATTCCTCCATAGTAACAACTCTTTGCGACAAGTTACGTAGACAGCCACGCGCCTACATGGCCATGCGTAAGACGGGTCATTCACACAACTGGAGTGCACATAGCAAACCACGGAAAGATTCCTTTACCATAGCGGGCTATCTAAACATTTAATATTCATACAATCTCATACAGGACGCACATTTTTAACCAACTTAATCGCACGCAGATTTCAATACACGGTCACGACCATTAGGCGACCGACTTAAGATCAAATCACCTTTCACAAGGGACGATACATTAACGTACCCTTCCCATACAACTGTACTCACAGCACACAGTTGATAAGCACCGACACATAACTTAATTATTTATATATACCTTCGATAACGGCCGACAAATTCAAACACAATAACCAGCTGTAATAGGTAATAAGCGAACACATACATCTCCCACAACACTAGAGGGATCAACATTCCCATGGTTAATGACCACATTAGAAAATCAGTACACAAAAATTTTTACTTGCACGAATTTAGAAAGTGCTTGGATTCCAACAGTCACCCCATATTAAGGCAGGATGACAGCCCGGCCCGATACATTATCACCGAGTAGGCCACTAAGTTTATACATATGGCCAAGCATAATACATTACTGGCCGTACAATACAATTTATATAGCGAACGCCATTACTCCAGCAGTAGCGGAAGCAAATACAGGGTCACAGATACCACAGTAACACAGGTCTTTGGACCTCACCACGTCGTTTAAACTGCCTAACACGAATACACTCTTCTGTTATTACTCTAATCGTCCATGAATGATTCACACTATATTCTAGGCCACTGATAGCAGCCTAGTACAATCACTATCGCCGAACATTCCAGGATGAAAGATCTTTATTTCTTCCCATATTTCAACACCGACATAGGCTCGTGCAGACAACACGATAACACAGGTTAGCAGCATTGCATACATACAGTGCCCTAGCATCTACAATAACACAGGTTAGCGGCCTTTCGCTAATGCAACGACATATTCGTGTAGGTACACAGATTAGCGACCTTTAGCAGAAGCACAGACATAGTCATACAGTAACACAGGTTAACGGCCTTCCGCAAATGCAAAATGCATGCGTAGAATAACACAGGTTATCGGCCTACCTACAGGCCAAAGCGGATTAACACTAATGACATAGTGTAGCGACATTCGATATAATTCCACACACAATCTCACTATCACACAGATTGATTACTACCACTACGGCCAGCAGAATTTGATACAATTGCACAGGTTATCATACCGTCACAGCATCAGGTTCTATAGGTCATCTGAACAAACAATTAGGAGACACTGGGAATAAGGATAACTTATACTTACGTAAATTACATATCCCATACACTGTAATCCAGACTACATTCTTTAATACATATCAATCACTTCTCACACTCAGTACTGCAAACTGCTCATAGACAGTGAGTCGCGCTCCGCACACAATGCCGGAAGCGAGGACTGCCCACACAGCATCTCGACTTACGAGACGCAGGGACTCCAAGACTCACACGTCATGTACGGCACTCATGCCGTTATCACATACTCCTTTGTATATATATATTTTCTCCTCACAGGGGATCTTTAACTTTTATTTCTAGTTAACAGTGGCATTGACCACCCAATACCGTCATAAAGACAGACTGAACAGTTTTCCCACGAGGCGACTTAAACATTAGCCGACGGAGTAGGGAATTCATTCAAATTACAATTATAATTATAATCATGTCATCCAAACCGACGTACGACTGGACTCCTAGAATCAGCTAGGGGATTGGAGCCATACCTCTAACAGTCAACGTAGGAAACCATTTATCATCCTTCCGCTAAGTACAAACTGTTCATAATGATCTGCTATATGCCGACATCATATTCGATAATGAATTCACGAAATAACTTCATAAGTGCCACAAGGCTCCAATGGGACCACAAGTCCTTATATAGATCCCCTTTAATTCATATCTACCCAGTAGATACACACTTATCGTTAAAGTCATAAGTTGGCCACATTGAAATAACGTATTTTCGTTTTAAGGCAACGTGACACGACGTGGCACATATCAATATATGTCCATTAGTATCACATTAACGCCATGGCCCATAAATATCTTAAGTGTTCCTAGGCGAAATAAGTCAAGAGCAGGTTAAGTCCTACCCTCCTAGGCCAACACCTTAGGATGCGTATCAGCCATGAACGCATAGATATAGATATATTCGGCACCCAATACGTCGATGGTCCATAGCTCTTCTACGAGTACCAAGAGCAGGTTAATTCCTACCCTCCTAGGTTCACGGTGAAGGATAAGTATCGACCATGAACATAGGAATGCCGAGTTTTATAGATAACGATTAACAAAGGCCCAATGATTTTATTTTATATAAACACTAAATATCCACTTGAGTCCACAAACATATGATACGCAATAGGAATACATCATCTCCACACCAACACATTGCGTTTTGGGACTACAACATATACCACAGAATGCCCGGTAAATGTAGCCCATTGTGCTACTCCACGGACAGTCCAACATTGCGGAATACAATATTCACTCTGGATATACATATTACTGCACCCCGCATTATTTTTTCATCTTCCCGAAGTAAGTGGGATCAAACCACGGAAACACTTTTAATACAGAGTGACAACCAACATTGTTACATCCACATGGAATCGCCATATGCTTCCACACATTCACAGTACAGAATAATACACTTCGTAAATTAGGTACAGAAAAACTAAGTATTTTTGACATACACCATTTTGCATTTTCCCGAAGTGAGCGGAAGTAAACCACAGAAATACTTGTCTACAGATTGACACCCAGCATATTACTGCGCCCCACATTATTTTTGCATTTTCCAGAAGTAAGTGGGATCAAACCACAGAAACACTTTTCTACAGAGTGACACCCAGCATTTTCACATCCACATGGAGTCGCCATATGCTTCCATTCATTCACACTACACTCCAATATACTCCATAAATTGTATACAAGAAGCCCAGTATTTTTATATATATATCATTTGCCCCATTTGAGTACGATATGATGACAGCGTAATCCCTCCATTGTTCCCCACCAGAGGGACATGCTTTGTTTCCCGATACACAGACGAGAAGTCACTGACTTATACCCGATTTATATCATACATAGGCTGTATAGCATATAACAATGCGTACATGATAAACAATCCAGTCGACACCCAACACGTGCTTTTGACAGTTCATTTACTGTATGGCAACAAATCGCCATGCTTTAAACCCACTCCTAGCGCTCAGGTCCAATCAGCGTAGCGCGCCGATAAACATGACCCACTGCAGTACGCTAGCCAATAAGCACTTTAGGTCCCGTCTTGCAGTAGCCAATATCTGATACCTTCCATGCACACACGTTATCTCAAGTCACACCTCTCACGTGACAAGTAGCCCGCAGGCAGCCATTATCTATACTAACCATTCACACTCTCGCGCGCTGAATTCAAATGACAATGTGGTCGAGACATATCATTCTCGGAGTATACCATACCCACCAGGGTAACCAAACATTTTTCTTTCAGCTCAGCCCCTTCATCCCTCACTACTTAACACCTGGACAGCATATTTCACGGCAAGGAGCCATTGTTATCGGTGCTATACACACAGCGCCTCATCGCACAAATACACTTTATTTTATCTTTCATCCAGCTTCAGTAAACATTTGCCCTCGAATACACCCTTACATAGACACACCCTCCGACATACGCAAACACGGGCATTTCCCCGTGACCATACAAATAAATAGATCTACTACCCGCTTAGGAGGTTTTAATTTATTTTATTCGCGGCACAGCGATATTGGACAAAATATTCTCTTCCAAAATCGGACAAGCAAACTCATCTACAGCGATGGCGCATTAATATTCCCGCCACGCGCATTTTTACCCCTCTTGAATTCCCCAATTACAACACCACATCTAGTGGCATTTCTAGCCCCGTTTACCACATAGCTGGCATTCACATATACCATCCCCCCCAAATACTAGAATGGCAATACACACTTATGGATCCCCCACATTTCCGCAGGGCGGATAATATAATTTAACAGCAATAAGCCCCCCCCCCTATAGGAAGGACTTAGGCCACACATCTCGTGCACAGAGATGTAACCTGCTTTAGAATTTATATAGATATAAGACAGAATCTCTAGATTAAGGGATTAAGTTATTTAATGATACTAGATGACCAGTTTTAGAATATAGGATTCATAGTATGTAAGTCTAGAGTATATGTTATACGAGTGCAGACAGCAGTCTATTATTAGTATGGCCACAGATGCCATATATTGCGACTAATTCATCCAAGCTTAATAGCACATCTCCCTCCCACCATACATTGTTAACACTCTACAATTACACATTTATACACTTGTTCCCTATTAATGCTCGGCACTTGGTAATCATGCAATTACCAGGGTGTACAACATGCTATATCGCTCATGGCTAAATGTTAATAAACATTCGGAACTATAAAGCTAACAGCTTAGCGTCCCAGGCATCACCTGCTAACACCAGTGCATGAATTGTTTTATGTTTAACCAGCATTTTTACCCTGCATGCCACTTTAGAGCATAAATGTCACCCTACCTCCTTCAGTACGGTATCTAACAACCACACTGAACACCCAGTTCCTAACCCAATAAAATCCTCACCCGCACCGGTCGAGAGATCCTTCCATTTAACGTTTCCCGACATCCCTATAGGACCACGATTCCTTGGACCTACCTCACCATCCATTTACCCGCTACTTACAAAATCGAACATACATCTAACATACTGCCTAATAACACGGGAACACACTTCCACATCCTTGAATTACCCACTAACATGTGAGAGGGGATTATACGCAGCTGAAATTAGTTAGATATCCGACAGCCAGGCGCAAGGAAAGTGCACTGTGCCACCACAGTCATCCACCCCCCGTATAACTATAACACCCCACACAACACAATACCGCTTGACACTATCTTTTAATGGTTTGTGCACGAAGGTGCACTGTGATAGATGTGACCCTATTTTCCTGGGGAAAATAGGAATTGGTAAGTTGTAACCAGGACAGAGGGCAAGCATAGCCCAGGACCTGACATGATATGACTTCAATGTTGACGACCGACGGGAGGTCATAGTGGTGACGTGTTAGGGTGGGCAAGCGCCCGTGCTCGACGATGTACCTAGCCTGTCTCCCACAGCACGGGGTCCGTTATACCCATTTTTAATGCCCTAACGTCGTCTAAGCTCTACCTGCGGATGGAGGCTTGATGGTTCGATGGGGGAATTAACTACCCCCGCGTCGGACAGGATACATCCTCCTTCCCAAGACGACCCACTTGACTTGACGTTAGTTAGTCTGTAAGATTAAGTAAATGCTCCATAGCGGGAGCAAGTCCTGCAGCGGCAGGTGAAGATGAATAACAATGAAATACTGAATAATAATGAAATGGAATAAGGAATTAAGGGAATAGTGAAATAATGAAGTAACGAAATAGTGAAATAATGTAATAATGAAATGGAATAATGAAGTAAGGGAATAATGAAATAAGGAAGGAATGAAATAATGAAATGAAATAATGAATATATGATCTCCCGGGCCGAGGTGTGTAACATCGATGTTCTCCTCTGTTCATACCCTCGGAGGGTATCACCTATGATTTGAGACTTGCGATATACGACGAACCTATGGTTCTCTCCCTGGCCGAGGTTACAACTACCGTTGAGCGCTCTGGTTGTGCCCCAGGGGAGGACCATATTGATATTGCTTGGATGGCAATATATAAGTGCCGAATGCGGTCTTACGCAGATGCGTAAGCCCGAATGGAACGGTCCATACCGTTCACGTGAGTGTCCTTCACTGGAGGGTCCGACAGCATAAAGAAACACAAAGGTATAGGCAATAATGAATAAAGAATGAAGTAGCGCAAAGATATAGGAACATGATGAATAAGAATAAAGTAACGCGAAGGTATAGGAAGTAATGATTAAGGAATAAAGAAACACAAAGGTATATGCAATAATGAATAAAGAATGAAGTAGCCCAAAGACATAGGAACATGATGAATAGGAATAAAGTAACGTGAAGGTATAGGAAATAATGATTAAGGAATAAAGAAACACAAAGGTATATGCAATAATGAATAAAGGATGAAGTAGCACGAAGATATAGGAACATGATGAATAAGAATAAAGAAAAGCGAATGTATAGGAAATAAGGATTAATGAATAAACAAACATGAAGGTATATAAAATCATAAGTAAAGAATGGCCAGAATTAGTTTTAAGTCTATATTTTATATATATATTTGTGTCATAATTTTTAGCACAGGTTGCAAACCTGAGGTGCCAACTCCCGACACAGCGCACATAGTGGTGCATACTTTGCGCATATGCATCGGGAGTAGCTCCATTTTGGGCACTCGCCGAGGTGCCCGAATACAGTGAATTCACAGGGTATATTTTCATAATAACATGTTTTTTGTATACATCCACAGGTTCACCCCGCAGATGCCGAGGGTGGACACCCTCTATTTTCATTTTATTTGTATTTTTATCCCAACAGATGGCGACATTATATATCCACTAATGTATGTATCTTCTAATACACAAATTTCCCTCCCCAAACTTCACACTCACACGGCCCATACACGATCCCCCCCCCCCACACACACATGATATACGTTTCCAGGTGTACAGCCACGGTGGAGATATACCTGTGGGATATCCCCCCACTGGAGGTCGGATCAACGATGACACTTTGACACCTGCAATGAGAGGTGCACTACGGCCACACAACTCGCGCCTATTTTTGTGAAGGACGAGTTGTGCTGCCAAGATGACTTCGCTTTCTCACAGGGAGCGGGTCATACCATAGACATATAGCTAATAACCTGCAGGTCCTAAATAGTAGTTCAGATATATATATTAATTAACAGTGCACTCACGATAGTATTGTAGTTGAGAGAGTATGGTATTGTTGTTGCGAGAGTATGATATTATTATAGTTGAGAAAATTTGGTATTGTTAGGATATTGTTATAGTTAAGAGAGCATGATAGTGTTGCAATTGAGTAAATATGGTATTGTTATAGTATTATTGTCGTTAAGAGAGTATGATAGTGTTCTAATTGAGTAAATATGGTATTGTTATGATAAAGTTATTGTTGCGAGAGTATGATATTGTTATAATTGAATTGCACACATTGTTCTTCCTTTCCGTTCTTTTAAACTCCCAGTTGTACAAATGTCGCATTTCTTCCCCACAAATAAACCATTTATAAATATATTCCCTTAAATTACACCCTGCGACATTTCTTTGTTTCTTTCTCTCCACCCTATCTCTCTTATACACGTGCAGAGCACGCGAGGGCAGTTTTTCATCCGCACCAGAGGTATGTTAATTGTATATCCTCCCCCCACCCCTAGGATGTTTTTTTCCTCTCGTTGTGTTCCTGCACCCCCTCAGATGAATTGGCGATGTTGAATGTTTTAATGTTTATAATGGTTTTAATGTTTTATTTATGTATGTATTTTATATTTTGTTCTACGTTGCAATAGGGATACATGTTGTATCTCGAGAATATACTCATATTATCGTCAGGATGACTGTTGACAGTGTATATATGTTAAGCTTCACACCCTAATGTTTGCATTTTTTGACACCACATTGTAAGGAAATATTGTTCCCCTCACCTTATACACCTACACATGATCGCTGGACACTACCCGGAGGCACACACTATACAAGGCACTTCTACGCAGCCACAACCTTCGACGATCACTTCCATAATACATATTCCATATCTGCCCCATTACTCACCCCTATACACGTTATCTACCACGAGGCTACCCACACACCCCCGACGACGCCACAAACACATTTCCGAACGGAAATCACAGAAGAGAAGAAAAGAAGAAAGAAGACTTACAAGTAAGAAGATGCCCTATTTTTCAAAAACTCCCCCTCCCCCCACGTCTTCGTCCAGTTATCGAGGATGATAACTAACCCAACAAAGGGGGTTGTTGTACCCCTAGGGTACGCCACCATCATCCCCCAACACTAATACCCCCGAAAAAAAACAAATGCCACACACCTACTTCAAAACCCTACGAATACATTTACATAATTATACATCCAATAAATTATCACCTCCATGAACTCAGGTAGCCTCGTGTCCCAGCCCAACGACCCCAGAGAGGTCTATGACATGGGAGAAATGTGCGAATTCCGCAAACGCAGTGCGACGCTTCTATAAAAACTCCGGGAGGTCATGCCTCCGGATCAGTCTGTCTCAGTGTTACCTACGTGCCGAATCGCTGCTGGAAGCCGAAGGGTAAGCGATCACTACACACACAGTCAACTACACTCCCATCCCCCTGTGCTTGGATTGTAATAATTATTTATTTGTATTAACTGCACTGCTAATTATCAGAGTACTTCAAATTTTAAGTACTCATTAAACTCAAACATAATATAAGTCACTGGTCTTTTCCTTTATTTAATTAGCTGCTAAGATCCTACTCTCTTAGCTTCCCCGATAGGCAGGATCTAGTATTAGCACTATTATTTAATTGTTTCGTGACGTCAGCAGAGCATCACAGCACAGCGCTGACACTAGCAGGCTCGCTCCTAGCTCGCCTGCTTACGACTTACCGCAGACCGCTTGGTACCGATATCGCGCATAGAGTACTAATTAAACTACCCTTCCTTCCACACTCACGCCCTGAACTACCCCGCCAAGCAGTACACTGGGGAGTTCTCCTTGCAGGTCGTACTGACGATCTCAAGCCACTAACTAATCACCCCCTCTTACACGTAATTGCCAAGCTTTCCCCTTAAACACACTTATTTCATCCCTTAGGTTAATTCTTTGTAGAGGCTACCCTCGCAGGTACCTTACAATATCAGGAATATCCGTGACTATTTTGCGGAGGCTCACATTCCGAGAGAACGAGAGATGAAGATAGTGGAACGCTATATTGAGAAGGCCCCCTTGAATGGTTTTTGCGCCTTCAGGTACACATTTGTGGACTTGGAAGAGTTTGCTGATGCCCTCATGAAACGTTATTGGTCCATAGAAGCGCAGAACCGTTTACGCGCAGAAGTATACTCGAGGAAGTATTCGGGTACATTACCGAAGCGTTACGCCGATTTCTTCACATCGCAACTTGCCCGGCTACGTTTTTTGCAACCCCCTCTATCTACGGCACAATTAATAGATGCCATTGCCAGAATGTTGCCAGTTGAAGTGAGAAGACTGATAATTTCGTCAGGAATCAGCGATTTGGCCGGCATGGACGAACTTCTTCGGAAATTGGATTATACTAGTCCAACGCCCAATGCCGTAGCTAGAAATCAACGTCAGGACTACAAAGATATTAATACTGTGTATATTGATCAGACACAGCAAACGGAAAGCCCTAAAGAACAGGAGAAAGGAAATGTAGGTCCAGAAAGGAATACCTATTTTAGAGATAGGCGACCTGAACCAAGGTATAGGACATTCCGTGGTGGCCGTCCCTATCAACAACAGCAAGGACGTGGAAACTACCAGGAAAACCGAAGAAGCGGTTTCTTCCACAACAATAATAATTATCGCAATAACAATAATTATAATGGTCGAAACAACCGCAATGACCAGAATCAGAACCGCGATAGACCACAAAGAAATGAGGTTATGACCAAAGAGGACTACGATGAACGCCATCAAGAAGGAAAGCGATACTTGAAGGAATTAAGAGAAAAGGAAGGCGGAAACGGAAGTAATTCGAACTTGAGTGAAGATCCGATTCCCAGTACGAGTAAAGAGAAACCCAATGAGAAAGACTCGTATAGGAGATATGGAGGAACACCGGTAGGACGACGAGAGAAATAGGAGGAGAGCAGAAATACCACCACGCAAGACTAGAAGAGGAGAACGGTCCAATAGATATATCTGAGACGGACGCAGGGAATGAAGAAAGAGGAATACCGTTCCGAATTGAGAATGTCTATGGGAATAATTGTTATGAGCTGTATGATGAAGAGAACAATGTCATTTCGGGAAAATACAATGCAAAGAACTTGAAGAAATATTTTAAGAAAGTAGGCTGAATATTATAATTCATTTTCGAGTTCAGTGACATGTCTAAGGTCCTGATTCGAAGTGGTTAAAAACAATTTTGCAACTGTTTTTAAACTGAGATGGGAGGGGAATGCCCCCGTAAAATGAATTATAAGGGATGAAAATGGGAATAATACATTTTTTCGAAGCCCATGATAAAATTTAACCAAGGAATATGATGGCTGGAACTTGGCAGAAACCAGTCGTGAGGCGACGTCAAGCAAGGAGGGAAATTCCGTCACGTGATTGTATTGTGCAATTGAAGTTTCTAGAAGCTTGGAATCGACCTAGCAACAGAGAATATTCCCAGGATTTGTTTAAATATTGTTATAAATTATCCCATTGGATATGAGCTTACAGCCAATAGGAAGAAGTTTTAGAGAAGACGGGAGTTCTAGCATCTAAATTTTTATGGATATTTAATTCATTTAAGCCCTTAGAGAATGAATTCATATATTGGAAAAGAGAATAATATGATAATAAAATATTGGAAATATTTTATAAATCAATAGCAGGTCGCTATTGGGAGAAATAAGCGATTTGCTAGAGTCCGCGCGAATTCGAGAGGGAACTCGAAAAGGCGGCTAAAATCGGTAGACTTGGAGGGGAGACGCCAAGCACCGGGGCTCTTGTGTATCTGAACGTCGAAGAGGTCAGACGTGTGCAATTGGAAGAGAAAGGAGTTCCGAGTGTTTCACCGGTCTTGTAGGTGACTCGTGGAGACAAGGCATAAGCAAGGGCGGAACTAGGAGACGACCGCGCCTTGAATCTAGGTGAAGTTGCGAGGATCACATATACCACAATCACTTCGGTCTGATCGACTTCAGAGAATTCATTTCAACTACATATTGTAGCTGACTAGCAGATATTGTATGTTACGAACTTTCAGAAGTTTGAGAGAAGTATTTCAGCAATTATAAGCAGTTTTGTAGGGCGCGAGAAAAGTGTTTCTTTCCAGCGCGATACGACACTTTGTCCGAGCGACTGCAGCTCAGGCAACAGCCACCCGTGAGTACGAGTGCATATTAATATTGCTTGTGTGGAACTGTATTACAACACTTAGGATGGAGATGTATTCCATAGTGAAGAACAATATTCAGTCTAGTATTATGAAGATTATTATGGACTAAATTATTATGTGCGCCAGAAGTATAAGCAGATAGAAGCAATATAGTCAACGATGGAGCTTCGTTAGAGGAGACTGTTCGTGAATGTCTGCATAGTGAGCGATCATGAGATTTGATGCACAACTCTATTCTAGTGCAATCTTGTCAAACATGAGCTCAACATTAACATCAGAGACTACAGAACGATATTCAGATTCCATCTACATAATGTTCGTTATACGAGTGAGGTCCAAGACTTTCTCTTCAAATGCCTTTAGAAGTGGAAAGCAGAACTTTCGACGCTACTCGCTGTTATGATGAGACTGTGCTGTGACGGAGATAGAAGAAACATCAAGATTATCAAGAGGTCCAGGGTTATCCCGGTCAATGAGCTAACCTTGTAGTTAGAGCTTGTAGTGACATTTTCTGAGCAGATCCTTTATCCATTTTTCGATACTGTATTTATGTACTCCATGTATAGCGTCTTTATTCTTCGAAATGTATTATAGTGATCGTCTTGCGACGCTATTAACTTCGTTTATTAGGAATCCAGTTTCTGAACTGAGATTATTTAGTTGTTCGAGGAACAAGCTTTTGTCATTTCCTTTAGGGAACTGTAATTTATTTTCGACGTTTTTGTATTCATTCTGAATGCATGTGATACACATTTTCGTCTATGTTACCCATTAAATTAATTTTTATTAGTTTAATTTGGGCATTTTATCCGTCGAGAAGAAACGTCAAGAAAGAAGATCTTGGTAGTGATATATTGTGAATTATCATGTCACATTGTGGAAAGGAAACATTTAACGTGAACACGATTATTATCGTCAGAACTCATAGACATTCGTTCTGAATGAAGAGTATACGAATATGACTAACTGTATGTTTTTATTGAAGAAAGCTTTGAACTTTCAGTCATTTAATTTATTGGAAGCTAGAATCTTCTTGGAAGATTAATTATCATCCGACGTTAGGGTAGTTATCGTTCGATATCCTCGTCGTGATAGATTCTTGTTGGACACAAACACATAGATATGATGTGGTG
Source organism: Meconema thalassinum (assembly GCA_946902985.2). NCBI lineage: Eukaryota > Metazoa > Arthropoda > Insecta > Orthoptera > Tettigoniidae > Meconema > Meconema thalassinum. The sequence goes on along the minus strand of OX336390.1, from coordinate 537,131,191 downwards.
ATTAAAGATTTACGAGGAGTAATATCACGTCACGTTGTAGACATAATATTCCTTCCTCGATTAAAGTCGAACCCAGATGTGTGAAGATGAGATGGAGTATTTTTTATTAAATGTACGCACGAGAGTTTATACTTATCAGAGTATCGTTTCAAGAGTATTAAGCGAGGAGGTCAGTATCGTAAATTCCAGAGGTCGTTAAGATGTATAAATTAATAATTTAACAATTGTTATCGTTCATGAGACCAGCAATTGTGGTGACAACGCTGAGAAATTATGCCCTTTTGTAGGAATGCCAGGTTGAAAGAAGTGGAGTTGATAACCCATTGATAGTGTTTTTTTTGTGTATTTCCGTATGTAGTTGGCATACGAGGTTATTACGAAGGTGTGTTCCGCATTTTAAGGTGCAGTCATTGCGTGGGCATGACTAGTTTTGGGCAAAGGCATTAAAAGTGTGAGTAGAGAGTACTCCTTATTTTGTTATACACGACCTGGGATTTAGAGAGGACAGGAAGGGTCACGGTTGAAATTGGAACGGGAATTGATGATGGCATCTGTTATGCTATACTTTTATCGAGATTATTAAACCTAAACATGGAACGGCATATGTTTCACCTTAAGTGGTCGAATGTATTTAAACTATTTTGACACCAGATCAGATAGGAGAGACAGGTGGTGGTTATTTCTAGTGATGTAAAAGAGATATTAACGATCACAGTTCACTGTATTTGACATAACTGCTAGATCAAAGCGCAGGCTCGAGTGTATTTAGACGCTATTACTTTGAAGGACTATAGCTGGTGCTATAAGCGTCATTATAAATTCATTTAGTGTTCATCTTTATTATTTGCCAATCGAGTGTATAACATGTTAGGAATAGGAAGTTTTTAGTTTGTTTAACGTAGAGGTTAGAGTATGAATGAGTATGTGACTGTATGTGGTTTGTTTCTTGTTCAGTGCGAATGAAATGAACTCCATTGGGACGTCACAATGCGAGAGTGTGAATGTTAGTGTGTATAGAAGTTTTATGCCAATAGCATGTAGGATTTGAGTACAGTTCACGGTATTGTCTGACGTGAATCTGCTTCGTTTCACCACAGCTTTTATTGTTATGGAGAGCACATTTGTGGACCAAGCGGGAATATCGAGGACTTCTTTAAAACTCGTTTCTAGCCAAGGCCATAGTTCGGCCAGGCCGCACAAATGGGGAGAGATGTTGCGAACCGCCCAGTTCGCGCTCTTTTTTTTTTAAACCAACTAGACTGGGAATGCAACGGTGAATGTTATGTCATCGGACACGTGTCATGGATCGCGTGCGCCGAGCGCCCATATGTTCTTGGGAGCGTGCCAGAAGAATGTAAATACACAGAGATGTGTTACTATTGTACAGCTTGATGTATGGACACAAGCTACACCAAATTTTGTCAAAATGTTCATAGAACGCAGTTCTTTCAGTGGCGTGAGTGTAGAGATGAGCGAATGGGAGTGTGTATTTTATTTTGTTGTGTGAATGTTTAGCCGCAGTTTACATTCGTTATTAAATCGTTTTGTTTTATTAGAAGCCGTCTTGTCGTGAATTATTTTAGATATAAGGAGATGCAACTGTGAAACCCATTATAGGTCCAGAGAGGCTGACCACGAGATCCCCGAGAATAAGATAGGTGTTTTAACGCGAGCTAAGTGTGTTTTTCATATAATTCACAGTTGTATTTTAATTTCCTCCACGTATATTCGCGAGGGTCTAGTTGGACGTAGATCCTTGACTAGTATTTTGCGCCGGAGCAGTCATGATCTACGAATCCAGCTGTTGCATCGGATATCCAACAGACCGCCTCTAGAATGTACGGGGACAGTACCATGTGTGGGTAATTGCCCGTTATTTTGGGGAGTAAGTATCTGAGGAAATTCTTTTGAACTTGCTCAATGGACTTAATGCATGTTTTCTGCCAGGGACTCCATACTTGGCTGGCGTATTCGAGCTTGGATCTCACCATGGCAGTATTAAGGTTTATGCAGGTACTGGTCCTAATGAATGGCTTAGTGTTTCTTATTATAAACCCTAACATGCGGTAAGCATCCCCGACCGTCTTTTGCACATGATAAATGAAAGCAAGCTCTCGGTCAAACAGAATCCCTAGAACGTTCTTCTCGTTTACTGTTTTCAATGACTTAGGTCCAATTCCATAAACAAATGTGATTGGATTCTTCTTACGTGTAAAGGTCATAACAACACACTTCGGTACGTTTAAGTATAATTTGTTTTCTATACTCCATTTGTGTATATTATTTAGGTCATTTTGTAGTAGAGTGCAGTCATTAGTGGAAGAAATTGATTTAAAAATTTTGAAGTCATCTGCATATAAAATACTATTTGAATGCAGTATACATCGTGGCAAATCATTTATCATTGCTAGAAAAATCAAAGGTCCAAGGTTCGAGCCTTGGGGTATTCCGGAATGAACTATGTATTCCTTTGAGACAATTTTCTTGAACAAAACAAATTGTTTCCTGTCTCTGAGGTAGGAGATGAATAATTTGAATAATGGGTGGGAAAATCCCAAAATACATGATTTTTTAAGAAGGATATCGTGATTTATTGTGTCGAAAGCTTTCTCGAAATCTGTAAATATGACATCCATTTGCCCTCCTTTATCTAACTCTTTAGATATAATTTGAGTAAAATTAATTGCATTCGTCACTGTAGATTTCCTGGATAGGAAACCATGTTGGTTATCAGTTACGAGTGGTCTGAGAAATACTGATATTCTTCCATGCAATATGAATTCAAATACCTTGGCTACTGCAGATAAAATAGATATAGGACGGTAGTTATTAATTAGTGATGGATCTCCCGATTTTAGTATAGGGCAGACGCGAGTGATTTCCCTGGCGTCAGGGAACGTACAAGTTTGTATGGCTAAGTTAAATAAAAAGTGTAACGGGTCCCTGAGACTTTCAGCACATCCCTTAACTACATACGGTGGAATATTATCAGGACCAGCCGACGACTTAGGTTTTAATTTTTTAAATGCCATTTCTATCTCTTCATTTGAGACAAGGTTTATGTGAAGGGTGTTGGGATTATTCGAATTGCAGGCTGGGACTTTGTATTGGGCTGACTGAGAGTCAAACACTGATTTGAAATATGACGCGAAACCTTCAACAATGGAATCACCCCTGTCCAATTCTTCATTATTATATTTAAAAGTGTCGCATGTGTTCCTATTTTTTCTTGTTTTTAATAAACGTCCAAAATTTCTTTGAGTCCCTGCTAATGTTTTGTTCAATATTATGGATATATTTCTTATAAGATAATTTAATGTCCTTTTTAATTTCTGACCTTAATTCTTCAAAACGTAGTCTGTGATGATCTGAGTAATATTTTCTCTTCCTGTGGTGTTCCTTCTCCTTCAATTTTCTCTTTGTTTCCTTAGAGAACCAGACAGGATATTTCCTGCCCGTTTGTCGTTTACATATAGGAACGGTTTCGCCAAGTACTGTGTTAAAAATCTGATAAAACAGGTCTACTGCAGTATTTACATCAGTGCACTCGTATATTTGACCCCAGGCACTATCCCTCAACCGAGTGTACATTTGCTCAAAATCGGCTTCCCGGAAGTTATAGGTATCATTAGGCTGGATAATTACTTGGTTTCGACATATAGTTAGAGATATTTCCACATCCAGAGCTGGGTGGAGGCGATCCAGCGGTAAGAGTGGGTCTGTGTTTTCCGTTACATTTGTGTTGGGTTTGTTGGATAGAACTAAGTCCAGCGTCCTCCCGTTACGGTTTAGTACTGAATTATAAGATTTTAGCTGTAGATAATTAATAAAATTTACGAGTTCTCTTGTGTGAATACAGTCATCTTTAATTATTGTACTTTGTATTGTTGGGATATTGAAGTCACCAAAGATAAATAAATTTTTATCATATATTTCTGTGCTGGATTCCAACCAACGGTATAGTTGCCTGTACGATTCTACTTTTGAAGCTGGTGGAATGTAAACATTACAGGCGTACCAAATATTTTCTCCAATAACCAGTTTCCCTAATAGACATATGCAGACGTTCCCACGCCACCTGTGAGGTAGTATACTTGGCGCGTTTTTTTAACGTGGTTTCCCCGGTAGGCCTAATTGACTATCTATTGTAATCCTGTTTAATTCAATAATATTTAATAATAAAAAATGGTACTATTGGAAATTGTGAAATCGGTGTGAAATTTAAGAAATTGGGAGAAATTATTCGGAATCATCTAATATTTCTGCATCCTCATGTTCTTGTTCTTCTTTTTCTTCTTGTTCCTCCTCTTCTTGCTCTTCTTATTCTTCTTATTCTTCTTCCTGCTGGGTGCAGGTAAATTGTCCTAACAGCGATGAATCAGATGTCTCCTCGCTGCTATCGTATGAACACTCTTCTGATGGCAAATCAACATTGGAGTATGACTGGCCTTGACAACTGGTACATGCTAATGAATAAAATAATCCAACTTTTTTGCAGCCGCATTTAGCATTACATCCTTTTTAACAATTGCAAAAAACTTTGTTGAGTAATTTTCCAGTGCAGGTGGGAGTTAAGTCTGGATTGGTTCCAATGTATTGTCGATTAACTTCTGGGTCTATTTGATTACCAAGCCACACTTGAACTTGATAATTTAGCCGAAATAGATGTTGATAAGCAGAAGCAGAGGTTGGAGGAAGACAAGGTAATTGCAATAGTTTTTTGTTCCAACTGATGTTGAGCTTTCCCAAGTTTAAAAAAATAAATAATTTCTTCGGTTGGAGTTCGAGTAGCAAGTAATATCAGTAAGTAAACGTCTTCATCAACAACAATAGTTGTATTTATCAAGTTCAACTGTTCTATTGCTCTTTCAATTATCAGAACATCAGTAATTGTAAAAAGGGATGTATTGCTAAATGCGGCTGCAAAAAAGTTGGATTATTTTGTTCATTAGCTTGTAGCAGTTGTCAAGGCCAGTCATGCTCCAATGTTGATTTGCCATCAGAAGAGTGTTCATACGATATCAGCGAAGAGACATCTGATTTATCGCTGTTAGGACAATTTACCTGCACCCAGCAGGAAGAAGAAGAAAAAAAGAGCAAGAAGTGGAGGAACAAGAAGTAAAAGAAGAACAAGAACATGAGGAAGCAGAAATATTAGATGATTCCGAATAATTTCCCCCAATTTCTTAAAATTCACACCGCTTTCATCATTTCCAATAGTACCATTTTTAGCCTATTTTCAATTTTGAATAAATAGGCTTATGAGATCACGTTTTGTCCGTGTGTGTGTGTGTGCGCGCGCGCGTGTGTGTGTGTGTGTGTGTGTGAGGAGTGTGCGTGTGTCCCCCTAATAACTTTTAAACGGCTGGAGCGATTTCAATGAAACTTGGTAAGTTAGTACTATTCCGGACGACCCCGACCGTGCCTTTGAAATTTTGTTACGTCTCACCAATCCAACATGGCGGCTGTGCGAACTATTTTACCAGCATTCAATATCTCCAAAACTATTCCCGATATCACCCTGGAATTTTTTACGGTGATAAAGGGAACTACTAGAAATTCACCTATGTGACTTTTGAAAACCTGGTAACTACAAAACCAACATGGCGGCCACGCGAATTTGCGACTTTTAATTAGACGTTTCTCGCGATTTAACCAACCAAACGCAATAAAACTTGGTAAAGTATATGTTTATACACATTGTAATGCACCGACATCTAACTTCGTTCAATTGTTTACATAACCACAAGATGGCGGATTTGCGAAATATTTCACCGGCATTCTATATCTCTGAAACAATTAGCGGTATCACCCTGAAATTTTTTACGGAGATAAAGGTCACTACTGGAAGTTCATCTATAAGACGTTCGAAAACTGGTTAACTACAAAACGAACATGGCGGCCAAGCGAATTTGAAAATTTTAAATAGACCTTTCTCGTGACGTAATGTTCCAAACGCAATGAAATCTGGTACAGGAAATGTTTATTCACATTGTAATGCACTGGTATCTAATTTAGTTCAATTGTTTACATAACCTCAATATGGCGGCTGTGCGAATTTTAAAATTAAGTTTTTACTTCTTGTGTCGTAGTCATGCGATATAAGTGAAAGTTTGAATAATGAACCTACGCAATAATTTTCCTTTAATGGTACATGACTCTATGGCCTATACATTTAACAATCCAACATGGCGACCATCCGAAATATTTAGACGGCTCTGAATATCTACGAATCTATTATAGCAATCAAACTGATTTTTTAAGTTCATAGGGGCTATGCACTTAAGTTCACCTATAGGACTTGAAATAGCCTGGTGATCACAAATCCAACATGGCGGCGACGCGAAATTTAAATATTCACATGGACGTTTCTCGCAATTTAACCATCCGAGTGCAGTGACACTTGGTACAGTAAATCCTTATACGAATGTTAATCCACTGGCATTTAATTTATTTCAATTGTTTCCATAACCACAAGATGGCAGCTGAGCGAAATTTTAAAATCTCCTTGTTACTTCTTGTGTCCTAATCATGCGATTGAAGTTTGAATGCTAAACGTACGCAATAATCTTCATGTAACAGTACATAACTCTACGACCTACATATATAAAATCCAACATGGCGACCATCCGAAATATTTAGTCGGTTCTCAATATCTACGAATCTATTACAGCAATCAAACTGAAATTTAGTATGTTGATAGTGGCAATTAACATAAGTAGGATATGTGAAAATAGGCTGTATAGTTCTTCGCGGAACTACTTGTTTATTTCCTGCGGACCCGTGAGAGATTTGGCACGTTCATAAACCGTACTTTCCCCAATAGGTTTATAATGAGAGACTTAAGGAGAAAGGTTGTTACGATTTTATTTCTACCAAATGATTATAGAACACTATTTACATTTCAGTTAGAATTCCAAGTTCTACGTTCTCTAACTTAAGAAGGCAATCACTGAAAATTGGAACATCATAACACTCTCCGGTTATTCGATATTTATGAAATTATACGATTTGAGTATTCATTTCTTTTATTTACTGTTTCTAAAATCCATGAACAATGATGTTAAAAAAGACATGAAACAGGCGTCACAGCGGTTAAAATGTGAAGTGGACAGCAATTATGGAGCGTATTTTCCTACAGCGACAGTATATGCAAATCGCACACTTCTTACATTTTTTGAAAGTCACTTTTTAAGGAAAGTATAGATATTTATGAAATTAGAGTGCAATTCGTCAGTGCTAATGTCTATTATCTTTCATTAGAACGTTCATTCGTCACGATCGGTCTCTTGTAAGCGCCGGAGGAGGGATATATACTACTGAAATAATATATATGATTAAATATTATTCAATTAAATAGGATCACAATAGACAGTGGAATAGGCCTACCGGGGAAACAACGTTAAAAGAACCGTGCCAAGTACACTACCTCACAGGTGGCGTGGAAACGTGTACATATTATGAAGAATACAACTTTTTCAACTTTTCGAATCGTTATACCTCAAAAACGGTGACTCTTAGGAGAAAAAGTGAGAATACAATTCTTATAGATAATGGCATGATCTACAATTCTAGTCTGATCTATTTTTATGATTAAACTTACGGTTTGGCTGAAAAAGCAAAAATCCCATATTTGCGAACTTTGACCTTGAATAAATGTCTTTGCCGTTGTCGGACCGATGGGGACTTTTCACATTTCATTTATAATGGTGTTAAGACCATTAGTGCAAATTTTCAGCTCTATGCGAATTTTTGTAACCTTACCCCTATTTTTTGGGCTAACTTGACCGGGCTAGTCACAGCTTAAATTGCAGTTTAGACGTCGGTAAAATATTTTGGTGCGAAAAAGCCCCAAATTCCTATCCGTGAATTGCTGCACATTCATCGTGACATCACTATAAACATCGATTCGGTAATCACAAGGTTTGCTAAACAAAATAGACGAGTTGATTTTGTTATATAAATAATCGTTTTTATATAACAGGTATGAAGTTGTAAATATGTACAGTTGTGACAGAACACAATAATTGCAATAAAGATATTTTCAGTATTGAAAAAAATGAGAAAAAACCTGTTTTTCAGTTAAAATTCGTTAAGTTTTATTTGTCTGGTTATTGTGTTTTGTTTTTTGAGTTTGCAAAAAAAAATTGGTCTCCGTTTGGGAGAGGGGGTCATGACACCCATGATCGCGCCTGCCTGCATGTGTGTAATTAGCGTGTTCGTGGTGTACGCATTGTAAAAGATGCTTAAGTCGTCTGCAAACAACGTTATATTACCATGAAAACGGAGTGTTGCTATGTCATTAATATATACTAAGAAGAGGGAAGGACCCAATATTGATCCTTGGGGCACACCGTGGGTAATAGTTACTTCCTCACTTCTGTAGCCATTTATTTCAACATACTGCTTACGATTGGATAGGTAATTTTTAAACCATGTCCAAGCTACTCCTCGGATACCTGCTTTATCAAGTTTCCCTAAAAGAATGTCATGGTCAACAGTATCAAACGCCTTTCTCAGGTCTATGAAAAGGCCACTCGCTGTCATCTTATAGTCTATCACATCCTGCAAGTTAGAGGCAATATCAATTATGGCTATTTTTGTGCTTGAGTTTTCTCTGAATCCATACTGCCATTTATAGAAGTAATCATTTTTATTTAAGAAATTAGCAATTCTGTTTTTACTACTGTTTCGAGTACCTTGGATATGGGTGGGAGGATGGAAATGGGTCTGTAATTGTCTGGATTGATTTTGTCACCTCCTTTATAGACTGGTATGACTTGTGCTATTTTTAGATGATCAGGCACCAGGCCAGTCTCTAACGATAAATTTATTAAAGTAGTTAGTGGGCTACGTAGCATGTCAATGGAGTTTTTTAACAATTTTACTGACATACCATCTTTGTCCTGGCTACTTTTCATTTTAAGGCTTAATATAATATTGCGAATTTCCATCTCATTAGTCGGGGTCATAAATATGGAATCTGTGTTGACATTAATTTCATTAACTTTCTTCCCTGGGAGGATGTTTTTGGCTAACTTGTGTGCTATGTTTATAAAGTGAGTGTTTAGAGCATTGCAAATATTTTCTTTTCCTGTGAAAGATTTACCATCAATTATTATCTGACTGGGACCATCTTTGTTTTCAGTTGTGCAGTTGTAGATAATTTCATTGATTACTTTCCAAGTATCTTTTATGCTATTGGCGTTCAATGTTAATTTATGTTCATAGTAAGAGGATTTCAGTTTCCGTTTTACAGCTGTCACTTTGTTCCTACTTATTATGTGCTCTTCCTTTAAGAGGTTATTGTTTCTGTGAATGCAAGTTTTAAGTTTAGCATGTAGTAGGTCCCTTTGTTTTATTAGCTGAATTAATTCTGTAGTTATCCATGGGTTTTTGTGGTTCTGGTGTATTTCCCTCAAAGGTGAGTCAGTGTTTTCTTTGTTGGGTGTCTGTGTCAAGATTTTGTGTTTCATGGCGATGTAAGTTTCGCGTAGATCATCTAAGCAGTCTATTTGATTGAGATCATTATAGAATTTGTTCTTGTTCACGTACCGGTAATTTTTATTTACGTTTTTTGATCTAGACCTTTGCTTGTTAGGGGGGGGGGGGTATAAAAATGTCATGTTCGAGATTGGGCTTTTGCCTGGGTAGTAATTTGACCAGAAAATCTCAGTTACAAGAATATTATGATCACTAATATCACTATTTATATTGCTAATTCTATAGGCATGTTTACAGTTATTAGTGGCTACCTGATCAAGGAGTGAACTTGTTGATTCACATATTCGTGTTGGATAGCGAGTATTGCCATGTGTGAAACCATAGCTTGATAGTAGATTGAGGTATGATTTGGATGCATTATTTTTGTTCAGTAAGTTAATATTAGTATCACCAATGCACAAGCAAAGATTGGCATTGTTTTTGGAGAGAATGTGCATGAAATTTGTTGCGTTATTTATGTTAGGATTATATACTGCAATTATAATAATAGTAGCTTGCCACGGTGGGTGAGTGGATAGCGTGTCGGTCTACTAACCCCAAGATTGCAGGTTCGCCCCTGGCCGTGGTAAGTGATTTTTGAAAGGCGGCAAAAATACGATACGCATGTCATACAATGTTGGCATGTCAAAAAACCCATTTGAATTCAGTAGGCCGAGTTCATAATGGCAAAATTAATCTCGGGAGTTTCCGCCAACTTTGTGTTCCTCATTTCTCTACTAGAAAGCGCTATAATGTTCAAGGAGCTTAGATATCAATTATCTAACCTCCTTGACTTTCATAGTGATTCAAGGAACCACAAAATTCGACATTCAAGCTACCCTCTGGGTGGCTCAACGGGCAATACATATTTTTCTTTTGAAAATTGTATATTCAATGCCAAGGTAAGGTTATAATTATTGCTTTGGAGTGGAGTTCCGACTCCCATAGTGCACTGGCTGTGCTCGTGACGCGGATACACATGTATCAAATACGTCTTGCAATGGCCTTCCCAGTGTGTACTAGACAGTGTCTTGGTGAGGTGTGCTTTAACCAACTGAAGAGCCCAATAGCACACCGGGGCGAAACGCTGTCATTTTGTTGAGTTATGCCGGAACATTTAGCACAATTTGTGTTTTAAAAAAACACTATATTAGTTCCAAAGTTCGTCGCCAGGTGCTGGCTGCGATGACATCTAGTAGCCAAGTCCGCAGCTAGGTGTCGTGGACGGTAGCATTTGGTAGCAAAAGTAGGAACTACTGGAGCCTACTTGAAAATTTGATCGTCTGCAGTCCTTACCTGAATCACAGATAACACACACTAATACAGCCATCACAATTATTAACACCCGAGGCCATACGATATTATTATTATTATTATTATTATTATTATTATTATTAACACCGGTTATCAAACAGATTCTACACATACACCCAAAGTACACGGGGCTACATGGCCGCATTGTCGCAGACCCTAAACTAAGGAACCAACCTACCATTGGTGTAAGAATGCAAACTTTTGAGAAATTTATTATATCCTTCGCAGAAGTAAATGTTTCAGTCAAGATATCCTCATGCGTTGAAGTTTGGCTGGTAATTCAGTAACACTTGCTTATCACCATCGATAGAGAAGTAGTCGCCGTTAACATGTAGCATAAAATCAGAAAATTCCATTTCACCTGGTTTCAAACGCGTGTTTTTATGTAAGTGGCGTATTTTGGGGAAGGGTCAGAGAAAAGAGTATTTAATGTAATTGTGAATAACTGTTTGGCGAAAATCGTGCGACAAACCTGAAGTCACCATAAAGAATAACTTTCCCACAAAAAGGAATAATGTCGTTACGTATCTTTTAGATGTAGGTTCGCACACATTAATGAATGAATGTTTGCTATTGGGGCTCCATCCCAAATTATGAGCCGAGCTAACCGAATAACGCCAACTGGATTTTGATATGCTCTTGCAAAAATTGTTTTGCAAGAATTCACTTGATTTGCAGATCTGACTCGATTAGCTTCTGGAGAATCTAATATATACCACTGGCCGCAAGAACCGTCGCTTATAATTTTGGAGTATAACGAAGAAATGCGATGATGTGCAATTCCATACATTTTAAAACAATATGGACCGTATGCATGTGGCACAGTAACATTGGTACCAGTACCAAATGAAAGGAAGTTCATAGCATTGTTATACTGCCGATTATTATCTCTGAAATTCCTTGAGATATCATCTTTAGTGAAAAATTGTTGCAGCCTGTCTAATATTTTATATTTAGTCAGATAAATTTTACCATTAAAACAGCAAAGGTCAAAGTAACCAAGCGTAGATTTCTCGCAAGAGAATAATACAGTGCAGAACAATGTTTACATTTGTTCATTAAGGACCCTGCACTGTATAGCATATTATCTGGAATTGCTTCTGAAATTGCATATTTATATTGGATTTTAAAAGTGGCTTTGTATTTTTCTCCAATTTCTCATTTTTTGCGGCAAATTTTCTTTTTCGTCAAATGGGTATTTACTGTATAGTAGCATTTCTTCCCAAATTAACGCCATATTCAATAACACTATAGTGGCCTGCATCAACGTAGCCGCCAAATATTAAATGACAAATAATACTACTTTTGAAGAAATCAACAGCATGGTTAGATTCATTGTTATGTAGACTACTCTAAACAAATAATCAATAAACAATAATATTCACTGATACTATGCAGTTCAGAGACTTTCATTCTCAAGTTGGATGCTGATGAGAATGCGATGAGACTGATCGCCAATAATAACATCCTTATAATTATCCCTGCCAGCAACAATTTTTGCAATTTGCTTGCAAACGCAGTTCAGGATGAAGTTCTTTATTTTGAAATAAACAGCACGAAACTGCACTAAATAAGCAATTTTCATCACCTGTTGTAGGTACAATCCTTTGCATTTCCATGACAGTTAACTATGTAAGGGAGCATAGAATCAGTTCGCCAACTACTGGAATGAGCATAGACTCACTTCGCCAGCCCCCGTAATGGAGGGAGTTTTAGAATTATATGTTCAGTGCATGTCAAAAATCATATTAACACAGGGAAGCCCACTCTTAAGACTACATTCTGAGCTATCAGCCCGGATTACGGGTTCGATCCTTGCTCTGCCAAGAAATTTAATTCTGGTCTGAGGGCTGGAACGGGGCGCACTCTTGAGGCAAAATTAAGAATAGCAAGGTTCTATTCCCACCTCAGTAATCTTGGATGTGGTTTCCCGTGGTTTCCCATTTCCACTCCAGGCAAATACCGGGATAGTTCCTAACTTTAAGTCTCGGTCGTCAACTCCCCATTCCCCACCTTAATTACAAATGCACACATCAATATAGCCATTACAATAACACAGGTTATCAGAGAACATTTTTTACACACACACCAAAGTAGACGGTGCTGAGTGACCACGATGTCCGAGTCCAACAAATGAATTATGTTCGCCAATTGTCCATCATGGCGGAAGCGATTGTGGCCATTTTAACTTAATACTTTAAAAATATATGGCAACGTAAATCGTGGAGAATTGCTTACTTTACGGGAATAATAAAAGTAAAATATGTTTAGACAATGTAATATCAACAGCAAGAAAGAATAATTGGGAAATAAAAATAAATAAAAAAAACGAGCTTCACAGTACACCGGTATTTTATACTATTATTGGCACAAATATTAATCCATTGTAAAAGGGAGTGTTTTACAGATATTGTAGTTTATAATACGGAACTCATTTTATTAGATGATTTGTAGCTTCCACCAGCACTAGCCTAAATAAAGAATACGATATGGATCAACTAGATTAATAGACGCGACACCGCTCGTAACCTTAAATTCATTATAAACAGGTCCTCTGCATTCACAGACCAACGCGTAATTTCATGTGGATTCTGTTAAAATGAGTCATATTGATATGATAAATATCGTTTAAAATGATAATCTTGTAGGAAAAATATCTACCCCGTCCGGGATTCACAGTGATGAGCACTAACCCCACGGCTATTTCGACTACGCAAATTTTGTGCACAAGATGGTGACTTATTTCCACGTTCCAATAATACTGCATTACGGCATTAAGTTTCATTTATATTTTGCTTGTGTCGATAATATTCCTGCGTGAAATTGAGTTTAAAATGCCTTACGAATAGGCCCTCTTGTGAGTAAAGAGAATGTATTCAGTAATAGTACATGAAGGCTTGCTCAATTCTCGTATAACCACAACGATTATATTATATTGATGACTGCATTACCGTTATGTGGGTTAATATTTGAATAGCCATTGTGCAGAAACATAATACTGGCAATGCCGTCTACTTACAATGTTTGATATTAAGGCATTTTACTATTTAAATACTGATACGAAGACTTCGAACATGTAGCATGTCATTTGTTTCAATCACTTGACACCAGAGTTCGCATGAGCGTTTTCCGTTCAGTATGTCATATACATTCCACATGGCCGATAGTACGTCATGGTATCAATTTTCGACACCGCGCGCTCATTGTTTCTCGTACCACTGCCAGCTGGGTCTTACCACTGCGTGCTGGATCGATCGATCGATCGAGCGGGCAGTGCATACTTCCGTTTTCCAGCACTGCCAGCTAGTACACTTCCGTTCGATCGATCGAGCGGGCAGTGCATACATCCGTTTTCCACCACTGCCAGCTAGTTCACTTCCGTTCGATTGATCGAGCGGGCAGTGCATACTTCCGTTTTCCACCACTGCCAGCTAGTACACTTCCGTTCGATCGATCGAGCGGGCAGTGCATACTTCCGTTCGATCCACCACTGCCAGCTCGATCGTTCCGATCCACTTCCGTCCCCAATTTTCAAAATCACTCCCACAAAACTATCCAGCAACCGAGCGAAAAGATGTTCCACATCAAAAATCATGTCTGAGGTGGGATTCGAACACTCTCGATGATGCATAATGAAATTCGCAAAATCTAACGCTTGCCCTGAGTCACCCAGACAATGGAAATAGAGAGCAATATTAAGGTACTTAAACAGCATACACACTCAACTGACTGTTGAGGTTCATCAATACATCCCTTATTTTATAATTCTGTGTCGCCTCCGTACCGTAGCGGCAGCATGGTTAGCTGCCGCCCCGGAGGTCCTGGGTTCGATTCCCGGCTCTGCCACGAAATTTGAAAAGTGGTACGAGGACTGGAACGGGGGCTACTCAGCCTCGGGTGTCCCAAATGAGTAGAGGGGGTTCGATTCCCCCTCAGCCATCCTCGAAGTGGTATTTCGTGGTTTCCCACTTCGTCGTCGGGCAAATGCCGGGATGGTACCTTCTTCAAGGCCACGGCTGCCTCCTTCCCTCTTCCTTGCCTATCCATCCCAACCATCCCTTAACTTCCCTCATGAGGCACCTGTTCGCTTTGCAGGTGAGGCCGCCTGGGCGAGGTGCCAATCGCACCTCACCAGTTGTATCCCTTCCGATTCGATGTTCCCAGCTCTAGGACACTGCCCATAGAGGCGGTAGTGGTGAGTTCCCTCGCTGAGTCCGTGGGTTCCACCAACCTGGAGGGTAAACGACTAAATATATATATATATATATATATATATATATATAATTCTATTTCGTCGCCTCCGTAGCGTAGCGGTCAGCATGGTTAGCTGCCGCCCCGGAGGTCCTGGGTTCGATTCCCGGCCCTGCCACGAAATTTGAAAAGTGGTATGAGGACTGGAACGGGGTCTACTCAGCCTCGGGTGGCCCAAATGAGTAGAGGGGGTTCGATTCCCACCTCAGCCATCCTCGAAGTGGTTTTCCGTGGTTTCCCACTTCGTCTTCAGGCAAATGCCGGGATGGCACCTACTGTAAGGCCACGGCCGCTTCCTTCCCTCTTCCTAGCCTATCCATCCCACTCTTCCATCCCTTCCCATCCCTCATGAGGCCCCTGTTCGCTTTGCAGGTGAGGCCGCCTGGGCGAGGTGCTGATCACACCTCCCCAGTTGTATCCATCCAACCAGATGTTCCAAGCTCCAGGACACTGCCCATAGAGGCGGTAGTGGTGAGTTCCCTCGCTGCCTCCGTGGAAACCACCAACCTAGAGGGTAAATTGACTAAATAAAAAAAAATCTATTTCAATGTATATTGTGGAAACATCATAAACAGTATTCGGGACCCTGTTTAATTCTCATAAACAGAGAATTCAGTAAGACAAGGTGGGATGCGACATTTTGCTCGTGGATGAAAGCCATTGTGCGCAAGCGCGGGAGCGAAAAATATTATATTTTTGTTTATTAAAGAGAATTCCTTACATTAGGGGAATTTTAAAAGTTAAGTATGATTTGGCTACATAATACCAATAGCAGTGTGGTTTCCCACTTCGTCTTCGGGCAAATGCCGGGATGGTACCTACTGTAAGGCCACGTCTCCTTCCCTCTTCCTTTCCTATCCATCCCCATCTTCCCCTCCCTTCCCATCCCTTATGAGGCCCCTGCTCGCTTTGCAGGTGAGGCCGCCTGGTCGAGGTGCTGATCACAACTCCCAAGTTGTATCCACCCCGACCAGATGTTCCAAGCTCCAGGACACTGCCCGTAGCGGCGGTAGTGGTGAGTTCCCTCGCTGAGTCCGTGGGAGCCACCAACCTAGAGGGTAAATCGACTAAATAAAAAAAAGCAACAAAAAAAAAACATTAGCAAGAAAGAAGAATACGGAAATAAAAAAATTATGTCGGAGGTGGGGAACGAACTCCTTCCATTTTACGAGGTATAAATTCAGAGTTCGCAACGCTTCCACTTTTTTTTATTAGCTCTTTACAGAATTACAGAATTTTCAGATATGATAAATACCATACTATTACATCACAAGAAATCCAGATAGTGTCCATATTTATCGTACAATTGTCCACTTTCACTAAGCTTCCAACGCTCTTTCTGCAGGTGATACCTGAGATCCAGGAACGAGAAATGTTGATCATTGTCCATCACGAAGTGTACATATTGGCCCATTATCCACACAATGGGAGTCTGTTTAATTTGGGGGAAGGCGGTCACCGACAAACGAATCAACTTCCTGTCATCAAGGTCATCCGTGGGCACATTTAATAGTTGACATACTTTTCCCTTACACCACAGCCACGTGGAGGCAACTCGCGTGCATGATGTGAAGCGGTGTATCGCCGTATCAGTTTGACCACATATAGTACACCATGGGTAAGCTTCAAGACGGATGGTATATCGCCGTAGAGCGGTTGGGATGAGATCGTTGAGGAAGATAAAAACCTGGGAGTGTACAGCAGAAGAAATGGTCATAGCCCCAAAATTTTTCCAAACAGTGGGCCAATGGACGTAGAGGGTGGTGGCCTCGATTCGCGGTTTGGAGTGTACCACTAGCCGCAACATGTTATAAATACTTTTCGTCGTTGGAACAGTCCCTGAAGGTATTTGGCGAACAGTTTCCAGAAGGTGCTGTTGATGGTCCCTAAATATCTTCGGCAAAGCTCTATCACAACCACGGGCTGTGTTTCGAATATCTTTGTATAGCGCTTTCGTAAAAGTGTCATGTTGGGAAAGAATGGTGATATCGTTCTTGCAGAGGAGTGCACGGCATTTCATGCCATGAGCTGTTAGCCCTAGCCCGCCTTGCCGGGATGGGAGATACAACTGTTCCCGTTGTACTCGGAACAAAAATCCTTGCCATATAAACCAACCTGTATATTTTGCCAATTGGCTCTCAAACATTTTGGGAAGTGGGAAAAGTTGTGCGACATACCATATTTTAGAGAGCGCAAACACGTTGAGGACCATGACCCGTTGCACTATATTGAGGTTTCTTTGACCAAATTGGATCAGCACTCCCCTAACTTTGGCAATGACCTTAGTCCAGTTTGCTTGCACTGTGTCCAGAAGCGATTGCTTCCAGGTAATGCCAAGAATTTTCACCTCATTTACTATCCGGAACCAGGGCTGTTGGGTAATCACTGAGTTAGTATTGAGCGGAAGCAAAGCAGTTTTCTGGGGGTTCGATTGTGCTCCAGAGGCGATATGGTAGAGCTGAAGGACGCTATCGATGTGGGAGATGTCTTCATTATTGCGGATCAATATTGATACGTCATCAGCATAGGCGCACATGCCAAAAACATATGTGGACAGTTTGTAACCCTGTAGCTTCACCTGGGTAGTCCGAATGAACGGTTCAAGGCCAATGACAAAAAGTAGCATGGAAAGGGGACACCCTTGCCTAACTGATCGTTGTATTGGAATCAGAGGGGAAAGAAAACCGTTGACGAGCACTCGAGACGTAGCATTACAATTTATCATACGAATGTAGTCAATAAGGATTTCAGGAAATTCAAAGTGTTGCAAGACCATGTACAAGTATTCATGACTGATGCGGTCGAAAGCTTTATCAAGATCTAAGGTGAGAAAACTCATTGGCTCAGTGGGGAGCATTTCGGCTTTTAGGTGTAGGTCCCGTAGTATCGCTAAGTTTGTTAACAGAGTTCTTCCAGGAATACTGCAACATTGTTCATCACCAATGATATCATGTAGAACAGTCTTCAATCGGCATGCAAGTACTTTGGTAAGGACTCTATAATCACTGCAGAGCAGAGTAACTAGTCGGAAGTCACCAACTGCCATGGGAGAGGATGTTTTTGGTATGAGGACTATGGTACACTCGTGATGTGATTGACTAAGAGAACGACGTTGGAGAATGGTACGCAGGACATGACAAAATTCTTTGCCAATGAGAGGCCAGAAGTGTTTATACATTTCATATGGCAGTCCATCAATGCCAGGTGAGCGGTTGTTTGGGAGATGCTTAACCACAGAGTGAATCTCTTCATCCGTAATATCCGCGCTGAGCAGAGTTTTGTTGTCCGGAGATAGTTGGGTACTGCAAGATGAAAGCAATAGGGTCACCTGCTGTGGATCAATTGGAGCCTAAGCGTAGAACCGTTGATAAAATAATGATATTTCACTACGTATAGCGTCAGGGGAGGTGACGACACTTCCAGTACTGGTGCGGAGGCGGTGGATATATTTACGTTGCCGCTCACGTTGTCCTTTGGCGATATGGTATACACTTGCACTTTCGTCCGGGAGCACTGTACGATCTTTTAAAGCCACGTTTATATGAGCGAGCGTTCGTTGCTGTGGAGACAGGAGCTTGGTTTTAACTTCCCGAATCTGGTCATATATACGCTCCCCAGCATCAGATCTTTGCTGGAGCTGGCGAAGAACTCGATAGTAAAATTCAACTGTATCCCGTCTTTCCCGACCTCGTTGGTAGGATATGTTCTTAAAGACGCGGCGGATCCCTGGTTTAACTAAAATATCCCACCAGTCTGCGCAGTCGCGAAATTTGCATTTTTGTTGGACCCATTGAGTCCAGTGTTGTCTGAAAATATCTTGGCATTCCTCCTCCAGTAACAGCGAGCAATTCAGTTTCCAATAACCTCTTCCTATGTGAAATATGGGATGGGGGTAAGAGATTGTACATACGACAGCATGATGGTTAGTGAAACTGGCAGGTATCACTTCATATCGTCTAGGCTGGATAAGTTCCTGTGAAAAGTAGATGCGGTCAAGTCGTGATGAGGAGTTGTGACTTATACAGGTGTAATGGGGCAGGGGCACCCTTAAACTATCCACAGCATCAATGAGGTGTAGGGAGGTAAGAAGGGTCCTGAGAGCCGGGTTGACACCTTGGTATGGACTAGTGGAATCCTCTGGGCGTTGAATACAATTGAAATCCCCTGCAAGAATAAGTGTTTCCTTAACGTCGTGCAGATGAGGCAGTATACTCTGTTGAAAGAACATTTTCCGTTCCACACGTTTATTGGACCCGGATGGGGCATATACATTTATCAGGGTGGTATTGTTTATGTGTCCAGATATTATGCGTCCTGATGGATGACATAGCACACCTTCGAGTGGGATATCATGTCTTATGAGGAATCCGGTCCCTCTATTCGTATTACCGGTATTGATGTATTGTTTGTAGAAGGCAGATATGGGCAAACAGGGTATAGCAACTTCTTGAATGAAGGCAATGTCAATGTCTGCATCTCGAAGGAATCTCTCCAACAGTTGAAATTTCAGAGGGCATTCTATTACAATGATATTCACAGTGGCCACAGTGAGAAATTGCGCCATTAAGAGAAGTATAAAAGCTGTGCTAGACATGCTGGAAGGTGGACTCGAGAAAAAAAAGAAAAAAGAAAAAAGACACCGGTGAGAAATATACTGGTGCACTATTTAAAATTAGGTTGAGATAGTTCCTTATGACTCCCATTCATAGGCCGGCTGTCAGCGTTTGAGAGCGTTCGTGGGTCCCTAGATGACGTAGAATGAAGATTTTGTTTCTTTTTCACAGCTGCGGGAACGTTTGTAGAGCCAGTTTGATTCTTCGGGGCTGGTACGGCAATCGAGGCATTTGTTTTAATCTTCTTAGATACGTTCTCGGATCCCCGATCAACCTGCTTAAGTGAGTCGGTAGGTACCAGAGAAGGTGGGGGCAGTGAAGACAAAATTTCTGTGGCAGCCTGTAGTGACGGCATAGTTGGTTCTAAGGCTGCGATACAGGTTGCCGATAGCACAGGGGCACTCTGTGGCTCGCTGATCTGGTCAGTGCAAGGTACCAGTTCTGCGTCATGTGTGTCCGAGGCCACTTCTGGTGTTGTCCCAGCTGACTGATCAATAAGCATGTTTTCATGTGACGTTTGCTGTGTCACAACTTCCGAGTATTGGACACGTCGTTGTTGTGTAGGAGTTATACCGAGGGGAATCATTTTCTTTGGGCAGTTGATACGTAGATGTGTGTTAGCATTGCAAATTAAACAGGTCTGTTTCTGTCCATTATACGATATATAGCCAGAATGGCCACCAAAAGTCTCAGTGGAGGGGATATCTTGTTTGATTTCCATAGTGACTGCACGTATTCCATTATACACCGGGAACTGATAAGCAGAAGACCATTGTTCTTTCCTGACGTCACTCACAGTGCCATATTTCGACAGGACGGATTTGAAAATTTCAGGGGGAACTTCGAGTGGGACATTAAATATACGCACTGTGGTAAAATTGGAATCCGCTGTGGAGAGCTTAACATTTGTCATTTCGCCTGAGTCATACTGAAATTTAATAGGATCTGCAAAAGTATTTAGCAATTTCTGATAAGTAGATATGCTGATTACCTTGATGTACATGGTTTTTTCTTGCGCATTTAACTGGATGGCTTCTACTTGGTCGACAGTCAACCGGAGGGTATCGCTAATCCAGCGGTGAATTTCTCATGGTGTGGGGCGAGAACTCTGCCTGTCCCATTGGCAGCGTACGGTGTTTTTCCTCTGGTATCCGGACATGATTTTCAGCGGGGTTTTCTGGGTTTCTGGTTTTGTTGTCCTATCTGGAACACTACTTGAAAAAGTATTGTCCGAATGACACACGGAAGGTCAGTACACCCGTGGAACTATCGGAAGCACCGGTATTAGGAAACGTACACTCTTCCAATGCGGTCACACAGCGCGCACACACGTACCTCACTCGGCCACGACTAGTGACCAACTGACTGAGCTACCAAATCACTGATAATATAGCGCAATATTAAGTTAGATAACAACATGCACACTCAACAGTCAGTAAAAGTTCTTCTACATTTCCCATCTTTTATAATTATTTTCCAGTTTATATCGTGGAAACTTCATAATCAATATTACTCTCCTTTATAATTCTTATAAATAACTATTACATTAAAACGCGGAGGACATCCACCATGTCTGTCATTAACCAAGGTGATTCTGCGCATGCGCTTGAGCCAATAGTTTCGCAGTTTTGTTTATAAATTTTAAAATATATGGTAACATATTTGTTTATTTTAAAAGACACTCTGCAAATCTACAGTCCTAGAGCTTTCGACAGATTGCTCTACGAAGTGAATCGGTTCTGCCGTTCCCTCAATCTCGTGGTAACAAAAATCAGCTTAGTGTTTTAAATATATATATAGATTTTCTTTTGGGGAGGTATCTTTTATTTTTATCATTTTTATTTATTGCGGATTTTACGGGACTTGTCCTCATATTATGTTTTCGTGACCGTCATTCCTATTGTGGGGGCGACGGAGAACGTTCGTGTGTTGTGACGCTCCATAGTTCCAATGAGTACATACTCATAATTTGTTTCTTGTCTGTCCTATCTCTTGTTATTATCCATTATGTGTTCTCTCATGAATTTTGGTATTATTCAAATCTGGATTTTTTTTCTTTTTGGTGTATCTTGTAAACGTATAACTTATACGGTAACGGTAGCATTTAACCTTTTGGTCACATATCCTAGTGAATGAATGATCGTGTGGCCTCCTGAGAGGCCGAGTGCAGGTCTTTCTAGTTGACGGATGTGGACGACCTGCGCGTCATAATAAGGATGAAGTGATGATGAAGACGGCACATACTCCCAGTCCCCAAGCCATGGAAATTAACCCCAGAATATTAATATCCTTGATGGCCCGGCCGGGAATCGAACCCGGGACACGTCGGGCCAAATCCTAGCACGCTAACCATTTAGCCATGGAGCCACGGGTTGCTCTTTCATTTATCCCGTGCTTGTAATTTACGTGTTATGTTGTAATACTTAAATGTGGTTTTCCGGTAGTGCACGCGGGTGAGGCTTTGTTCCTCGTGTGCGGTCCGCACCACGTGACCTGTGATTGTGATGCAAACGGCCAGCTTATATCCCTTGCAGTTTTCTTTGCGTGTGTATGTGTGTACGGGTGGTGGTTATTTCTTCTTCTAAATTAATTTGTTCTGTACGGAAACGGAAGTTTTAATTGAATCTATCCTTGTCGAGAAATCCCTGTTATGTTATACTTGTTATTTGTTTTGCCTTCATACACACTAACTGCTAATTGTTTCCTTTCTTCCATCAGCAGTTAGCAGCTGGAAGGACGCCTCACCCCTAAAGTCTTCCCACCAACCCCATAAAAGGGAGTTCTTAACCAAACTCCCTCATTCCTTCCCTGTCCACCTAGTCAACCTCCCCATGATAAGGCAAGGGTGGATCTGCGGTACTCAATAGGCTTGCGGACTGTGATTAGTTTTCCCTCATTTTGCTGGGCCTGGTATCGCAGCAACTCGTCCCCCTTTCTCTCTCCCCCCCACGAGTTGAAAGCTAGTGGAGGTGACGGGTACATAATGGAATGGCAAGCAATTTTGAATGCGCAATATGTACTTATGAGCGGAGTAGCTTCAAAGAATAAAGATTACCGTATGCTCGACGTGATGTTTAATCGTAACAGCCTGCAATTTGAAAGCGGTGCGGTTATTCTACAGATTCATAAAGATATCCGATCATCAGTAACCATAAAGATCACAATTTGCATATTCACACCTAGTCTCTTAGTCTGGCAATTCTGGAATAAGAGTACCTACTAAAAAACTTATAAATGAAGGGTATAAAAATGTACGTTTTAAGTTATGTAGCTGCACAAGGAGCTCCTTTCATTTTTATATCTGGAGGATCTGAGTAACTTAGAAATGTAATTTTGTCAAAATATTTCCAAAATAGACGTAAGTATTGTAAGAAAGGACACAATTTATTAATTTGATCCCTAGGTCCACTTGTGTAGCTGAGTGCCTCAATTTACGCTGTACGTTGAGGACTGGATACCTGATTACTCGAAGTTTCACTGCCGACGCCGACAGCCGCCATCCCGAGTGTGATATTTTCTACACTACCTTCAGGGAAATACCACGTTCGTACTATGTTTCAAGTGCCTGGGCACTCACCTAAAACTACGAGGCTCATTATAACACTATTTTTCATTATGAAACAGTTTCTCCCACCAACCAGAGCTCAAGAAACAGTTGTTTGACCAATTAGATAATCAGATGCGCTGAGTTCCACGGCCTTCTAATTTAAATTTCACTGCCTGGCCTAGTGTCATAGTAGGGTAATCGAGGAGGCCATGGTCAAATACAAGGCATTCTCTGCGTCTCATGCACTCTGTTTACGTTTAGTACATAAAACGGGCGAAATCTCGACAGATATTTATGAATATTTATGTTCGAACATAAAATAGTTATAATAGTTACCGTCGAACATAAACAGTCGTATGCAACTCGCCTATAATGGTAATTAAGACACTCGTATGGAAATTATAAAACTCGCATACGCTCGTTTTATAAACATACTCGTATCTTAATTATTGCCATTTGCTGAGCTTCTATGCCCAAGATCGCGGGTTCAAATCCGGCCGAAGTCGTCGGATTTTTTAAGAGCGTTAAAAATCCCTCAGTATGCCTTCCTTCGGAGGGGAAGTAGAGCCGGCGGTCCCATGTCATAGATTTATGGCATGTTAAAGAACCTTCCACTAATTACACCTGTGTGAAGCTAAATTGTATAGGTTAAGAATGTAAACAACGCTCTTAGGTCCCTACGTTCGTTGCCAAGAGCCGAATGCGGTGACGTCTGGTAGCTAAGTTCTGAACTAGTAGTCGGTCGTTGACGGTGGTGCTTGGTGGCAAAAGTAGGAACTACCTGAAAATTGATCGTTTGCAGTCCTTACTTTTTTTTTTCTTTTTTTTTTAGTGCCCGGAGTGTCCGAGGACATGTTCGGCTCGCCAGTTTTTGTAGCTGCTTCGAGACGGACACCCAATGGGTGAACTACAAGTACCGTTGGGGAGGAAAGTTGGAATGGAAGGTCGAGGAGTTGGAAGGTAGCGGCTGTGGTCTATAGTTAGGGACCAACCCCGGCATTTGCCTGGAAGGAAGATGGGAAACCACAGAAGACCATCTTCAAGGTTGCCGGCGGGGAGATTCGAACCTCCTCGCCTCCCGGATGTGAGCGACTGCCAGCAGTCATGCCATAACGACCACGGCTAACTCACCCGGTACTTGAATTAAAACAGATGCACACACTAATGCAGTCATCACAATTAACACCGGTTATCAGACAGATTCTACACACACCCCAAGTACACGGGGCTACATGACCGCGTTGTCGCAGCCCCTAAACTTAAGAACCAACCAACCAATTATTGCCATTATAGGCTCGTTGCATAATGTACTAATTACATACCGGTATACACTCTCGTCTACTGACACCACACAGCTTATTAGATAAAATTTACATTCAAGTACAATGGGTGAAGTTTAAACCTGTTCCCAAATAAAGCAATAACAATAATGCCAGTTATTGAATATAAGAAAGCTAATTTTCCGCGCAGTAAGGGCAGCCTTAACAAACATAAATTTAAAAAACTCAAAAGTATTCATAGGTTGGTAAGACAGTTCGGTAATTAATTATGGCACTGGTTTAAAATAATACACAAAATTCTGGGAAAAGTAATCATCCTTTTTACAACACCGATCTGCGTATAACCATACTTCGATATCGGTAGACTGACATAATATACTCAACAATGTCTAGGAAAATAAATTGGCGAAGAAATGCCAAATATTAGTTTTTAGAAATCTCAACGGAACTGTACAATACTTGTTAGTTTTATTTTTATAAACAGACAAAAGGTTGAACAAAACGCTCAATTACACATTAAAAGCAGAGGTTTACGTTCTTATCACCATCACCATTCATCCAGTTTCAGTCGAGCGGCATCATCGTCACTTGAGAATGCGAATGGTAATTGGTTGGTTCCTTAGTTTAGGGGCTGCGACAACGTGGTCGTGTAGCCCCGTGTACTTTGGGTGTGTGTAGAATTTGTCAGATAACCGATGTTAAATGTGATGGCTGTTTTAGTGTGATCTGTAATTCAGGTAAGGACTGCAGACGATCAATTTTCAAGTACTGTAGTTCCTACTTTTGCTACCAAACGCTGCCGTGAACGACACCTAGGAGTGGACTTGGCAACTAGACATCAACGCAACTGGCACCAAGCAGCGAACTTTGGAACTTAATAGAGCGTTAATCAAATCTAACCTACAAATTTTAGCTTCACATAATTGAAGTTAGTGGAAGGTTCTTTTACATGCCATTAATCTATGACATGGGCCCGCTGGCTTTACTTCTCCTTCGAAGAAAGGCATAGCCTACTGAGGGATGTTAATGCTCTTAAAATATCCGACAACTTCGACCGGGTTTGAACCCGCGACCTTGGGCATAGAAGCTCAGCATGCTACCAACTACGCCACCGAAGCCGCAGTGCAAATAGTAATAAGTACGTGATTTAGTGGTTTTTATCTCTATTACTTAGCAGTTAGTAATATAAGGTGGGTTCAAAAAGTAACTAGCTGGAGACTGTAATGCGAAACCGGTGACGACATCGGCTAATCGTGGCGTGTGTAACGAGGTGTGGTTCCGACCAGAGCGTGGATGGTCACAGCCCGTCGCTAGAGGGCACGCGTGCACGTCACGTGACGATACAAAACGAGCAGCAGCATGCATCAATCGTCCAACAAAGACCAAGACAGTGGGCCATTTGACATGCTTCCTGGTGTGGTTGAAAATTGTGGGGCACACATTGGGCACACACTTTCCGCCACTGCAGTCGTTCCTTCATGATGGTGTGCACACTTCCGACGCTCAATCCAAGCGCTTGTGCCGCGCCTTGACTCTTGCAAGGGACATGCAGTGTTCACCGTACACTTGTGACATTCGGCGATCAATGTCCGTTCCCCCTACTCTTTTCGCTGTCAGAAACCGAACAACACCTCTTTTCTCTTCGTTTGACGCATCCATGTCACTGTTTGCAATGCGACTGGCATCGTTGGACGATTGATGCATGCTGCTGCTCGCTTTGTATCGTCACGTGACGAGCACGCGTGCCCTCTAGCGACGGGCTGTGATCTCCCACGCTCTGGTCGGAACCACATCTCGTTACACACGCCACGATTAGCCGAAGTCGTCACCGGTTTGCGCATTATGGTAGGTTTCTGCCGAGGATTAACGCCACCTGAGGGAAGATATTAAGATAGAAGAGGAGATAGGTTTCGGCATAGAGACTAGTATTGGTAGATAGGATGAGAATCCACCACAAAAATTTAAGTAAATTTATATATAAAGAGGAACTTAGCCGTGCAAACCGTATGAAATGTCTAACTTTAGTGGGGACTCGTAGAAGGCAAGCGGAGAGCGTAGCCTGAATAGAGGTTGCTTGCAAGCGCATGGGAAGTGCACTTTCCCTCTCGAGCCGATATTCTAGTACTATAGGGACGGGTGGTAGTCTGGCAAGACAAAATAAGCTAAAAGGAAAGGATGTAATAACTTTCCCTTCAGAAGGGTTAGATTTTATTATGCATTTGAAAATGCTGGAAAGATTTGAATTTGCCGTGATATTTTTTATATTTCTGGGCACGGTTGGATCTCTGGCAAACCAATTGAATGCTCCCAGAGAGTGAAAAGAAAAAGTGGTTTAAACTAAAAGCTAAAAGGAAAGGATTTAATAACTTTCCCTTCAGAAGGGTTAGATTTTATTATGCATTTGAAAATGCTGGAAAGATTTGAATTTGCCGTGATATTTTTTTAATTTCTGGGCACTGTTGGATCTCTGACAAACAAATCGAATGCTCCCGGAGAGTGAAAAGAAAAAGTGGTTTTAAGGATTTTAGCGATGTTGTTATTGTTTTTTTTTTTTCGAAAATCTTACACGAACACCAATTGTTGCACTTAAGGAAAACTAAGCTTTTACCCAGCAAGATGCCGAATAAAAGTTTAGAACAGAGGAAGATCTCAAACCTAACTCAAACAAAACTTAAATTTTGAGAACAAGCCATAAGTCAGAGAGAAAATCTCTACAAGTAGGAAGCTATACTTGCCTCAATGGCTTGTTAGAATTGGCTATGAAAACCAAGACAAACTTTAAAAATGTTGTTACTTGAAGTTTTAGCTTAAATGCAACAAGTAGTAAAGACTTTATTGTTTGAGGAATTATACGTTTTAGTAAAGAGGGTTTAAGATTAGAGGAAGAATCAGAGAAGAGACGGTCCTGCCTAATGGTGATTCTGACGGGAAAGATAAAGAACAAAGGAAAACAAATTATTTATTTATCAAATTGTAAACGGTAAACTAAATAACAATACTTGGGTTTTGATCTTAGTTTGAGTTAAGAATAACAATTTAGTTGGTTATAAAATGCCAAGGTCTGAGACCTAGTAATAAGAAGTTTACAATTCACAAACAATAGTGTACAAGTTTCGAACTTGTTAAAGCACTAATATCTTTCGAAAATTTTAAAAAAGGTGCTTACGATTAAGAATTTTAACGTTTGTAACAACAATTATAAACAATTTTAACTTTGGTAATTTGATTAGTTACGATCCAAGCACTTTTAGAATGCCTTTATGGCAATCGAAAAGGCTATGAAAAGATATATTGAATTCCTGATTGTAACAGGAAAGGAAGAACAAAAATCACAAACGGAAATTACCGCTATTTGAAAATTACTAAGTGATAGATCCAAAAAGGACAGATCGTAATAAAGAAGCCTGAAGAGAAAAGATTAGATAAATTTATACTTAGAAAGTTGACAATTCCTGAGCCAGCAGGATAATAAAATAAAATAAAAGAGAAGTTTCTACAACTTCTTATATTTATACAGAGTGAATATTTGAGAAATCCGACATGATGGGAGGGAGCCTCTTTGGGCTAAGCCTCGTAGAAAAAAAGAACCCAATAGTTTAATTTAATTTTGGTTAGTAAAAGGTATTTGGGAAAAGGGAAATTGGAACTTTAGGGTAAAGTCCTGGCCAGATTTATGGCTCTAACGAACGCGGCGCGGTTGATAGTTAAACGGGCACTGTTTTGCACTAAAGTCTATCGATGGATTGGAAACGTTCACTATTGCAGCACAAAAAGTTTATGAAGCGAAAAGTTATTGCAGTTATGGAGATCACTTAGTTGAATTTTAACATGTTACTTGCGTTGTACAAGTTTTAAGATGCACATAATAGTTCCAAAATTGTAGCAACAGTTAATTGATGCAGTAGTAATCCCTCGGTGGGGTAGCGTATTCCCTTATTTGGTGTAGGAAATACTAGGTTTCTTGACTATTAGAAAGATTGGTTTACGTAGAAAGTTCCTGAAATGATGACAGTTAAATGGGGCAAGAGAGGTCCCGCGGTAGAAAGCTAAGTTTTATAGACAGCGGTTAATTAACATGAATCCCTCGGTGTGAGAAAGTATTGTACAAGAATTACCAAATTTCATGTTTTAAAGTCAGCTTAGATAGCTAGAGTATGACAAGAAAAATCCCTCGAAGACGGTTATTGCACAATACTTAGCAATTCCACACACTGTCTATAAATTTAAATGAAAAAGCATTTAGCTGTTTAAAAGCCTTTAAAATATGTTTAAAACATTGAAGTTTTGTACTTAGCTTTTTTCATGTAGAACAGGCGATGGTTCCTGGTGACGGTTGGTTTAAAATGCAGACATGGCGTCTGCTGGTTTAAAAAGTCTCAAGAGGACAGGAGACTGGCCCGTGGGAGGGCTATGCACTGTACACTAGACGGCCGATCAAGAAGTGAAAGAGCTGAACGGCGCACCGAGGGGACCAAGGAGACGAGGTAGAGGGGATAAGAGACAAGAGAATATACATCAGAATGACCAACATACAAAAAATAACATCTTTGTACAAGTGTAAATCTTCTTCATGGAGCAGTCTTCAAGGAGATGTTAGCTGACGACAATGACGATGACTGGTGGATTAGATTGGTGAGGAAGTTCTCTTGAGTTCAGAGAAATTGAAGAACTTCGGCAGTTAGCTGCTAGATGCCGCTAGTGTTTCCATAGAAGATACATATCTAAAACAGACTTACAAAACATAAGCAAGTGCACGGACGGAGAAAATAGAAAAGATCACTGTTGGTGTCTGCGAAGAAGGAATAAAATGAAATAGATAAATCGAAGAGCAGCAAAAGCTAACTCTGACTGACCGTGTATTCCAAAGAATACACCATACTGGGGGGCGGCAGACACCAGCAGGGAGCAAAAAATACAATATTAGAGATTGAGAGGAAGGGGTGCTAGCATAGAAATGGGTCTTGTAACATGCCAATTGCTTGTCAAGATCCTAACTACCCTGATTCTTCCGTCCCTTCCCGGGTCCCCCACTTTGATGTCAGGATTAGAAAGAAGCCACTTCTGTCTCTGATGCAAATAAGTTAAATATTCCAATTTCCACCTCTTCCAGAAAGAATTACGAAGAGCTTCAAGTTTACGCCAAACAATCGGCAAATTAGAATCTCTAAGAGAGTTAGGGAGGCGGGGGTTAAGAAAGAGATTAGTGCCTATAAGGAAATGACCAGGTGTTAAAGGACGCAAATCATCACGGTCATTAGAAAGTGGGGTCAAAGGGCGAGATATAACAACACCCTCAATCAGAATAGACAGTGAGTTAAATTCTTCATAGGTGAGAATGCGACTGCCTAAAACCTTTTTTAGATGACGTTTAGTAAGCTTGACACATGATTCCCAGCTACCGCCATGATGAGGGGCGTAAGGAGGTATAAACCGCCATTAGAAACCTTTAGAGTAAGAGAAATTAGAAATTTGTTCCATGGCAGAAGGAGATGTGAGAGCTTTCTTCCACAATGAAGCTGCGCGCCTTGAAAGGTTGAGGCGTTATCGGAAAACATTTCAGAGGGAACGCCACGCCTGGCAGTGAAGCGAGAAACGGCTGACAGAAAGTAAGAAGTAGAGGCATTTGTTACTAGTTCCAGATGGATCGCACCAGTAACCATGCAAACGAAAAGAGAAACAGAGCTTTCCAAACAATTTGCGTTTGGCTTCAGGAGAATTACGTTGATATTGAAAGTGACCCATATAGTCTACGCCAGTTGAAGCAAAAGGACGAATAGGGTAAGAGCGGAAAGAAGGTAGATCGCCAATAAATTGGGTACTAACCTTAGGTTTCACCTTGAAGCAAGGGATGCATTTGTGAATTACAGAAGAAACTTCATGAACTCCATTTATTATCCAGTACTTTTCCCTTAAGAAACAAAGCAGTGTACGAGTGCCGACATGCAAATTTCGATAATGAAAGTCACGTATAACTTAATTAAAGAAGTTATGTGATGTTTAGAAGGCAAAATAACAGAATGCTTTTTGTCTTCAGAAAGTGAAGAGTGCGAAAGCCTGCCACCTACTCTGAGTAACCCATTGTTATCAAGGAAAGGGGCTAAGGCGCGAAGACGACTAGATTTCGGAAGATCTTTCTTAGCTGAAAACAAAGACAATTCAATAGGGAAAGCTTCTTGCTGTGTGAGTTGCAAAACTTTAATAGTAGCGAGATTTAATTCATGATTAGTTAGATGCGGTATAGGAAGAACGGGTTGGTCAATAACAAGATGTTTCCATCTGAGAAGATAAGCAAAAATTCGAATCAATGTATGAAAAGAACAGTAGCGAGACAATAAGGGAAATGAAACGCTGGAAATAAGACACGAAGCGGTAGATTTAAATACTTTAGAGTCAGGCAAGTTGGAGTTTGTGACCGGAGGTTTAGAAGACCAGCAAGAAGAGTCTTCGATTAACCACGAGGGCCAATACCAGTACAACTGAGATGCTGCCAATTGAGGGGTAAGCAACCACGGGAGATGATGTCAGCGGGGTTATCAGCGCTAGGCACATGTCTCCATTGACATCCCGAAGAATGGATTTGAATTTTAACGAAGGTTTGCCAGCGGGTGGGGTTTTTGGAAATCCAAGGAAGAGTAATCATGGAGTCGTTCCACAGATAGGTTTGCGAAAATTCAATTTTTAAGTCTTTCTGAACTTTTTTTAGCAAGTTCTGCGGCCATGAGTGCAGCACACAATTCGAACCTAGGAAAAGTGATAGTTTTAAGAGGAGGAACTTAAGATTTAGCGCAAATAAGATTTGACAGCGAAGATTCGTTTAGAGAATTGCGATAATCCAAATATGCACAGCAACCGTAAGCTTTCTCGGAGCTGTCGGCAAAAAACGAAGAAAGAAAGATGTATGGAAGGAGCGTTAATTAAATTTCTAGGAATTTCAATAAAAGAAAGATCAAGTAAACTATGTCGAAAAGACAGCCATATTTTGAGGAAAAAAGAGGGAACAGCATCGTCCCATTCACATTTAAGATACGATAGCTCTTGCATGAAAAACTTGGCGGTAACAATAATCGGAGCAAGGAATTGAAGCGGATCGAAAATTTTTGCGATTTCAGATAAAATTTGCCTTTTTGTGTTAGGGAGCTCTTCGGAAAGCGATACCTTAAAGATGAGAGTATCAGTGCGAGTGCACCAGTGTACTCCTAGCGTTTTCATGGATTCAGAATCTCCGTCAATTTCAACAGAAGAGGGATCTACATCTTACATGGGAAATTGAGCAAGGAACTCAGGGGAATTGGAATTCCACTTATGAAGTGGGAATCCTCCATTCTTTAACAATGCTTTCAGTTCTAGTGATATGAGAGAAGCTTCCTCAAGAGTCTGAAAGGACTGGAGGTAATCGTCAATGTAAAAAGATGTAGTTAATGCTTCTGAAGTTTTAGCATTAAATAAATGACCATCTTGAGAGGCTAGCATATGTAGGGAACGAATGGCTAGGAAAGCGGAAGGTTTAAGACCATACGTGACTGTCTTTAAGCGAAATATTTTAATGGGTTTGCTAGTTTCGTCACGCCATAAGATTCTTTGGAGGTCTTGCTGTTCGGATTGAATTAAAACTTGACGGTACATCTGTTTAATATCTGCTATGACAGCTACGGGAAATAAGCGAAAATTTAAGAGGATAGTAGACAGATCAGATTGAATAGCAGGACCAGAGTAGAGAGTATCGTTGGGACTGTTACCATTAACGTCAGGTGATGACCCATTAAACACGACTCGGATTTTATCCTTAACAAGAGGGTTTTTCCATACGGGATGATGGTTTAAGAATACAGTTTCTATTGGGGGGTGTCAATCGTCATCAGCTTTGCTGACAACTTCCATGTGATCCAAACTTTCATATTCGTCCATAAACTCTGTATACTCTTGTTTAACGAGGGGTTCTTTCTTAAATTTACTCTCGATAGCAAAGAGAGCTTTTCGAGCCTTGGGTTGAGAATTAGTGAGTTTGGAAGGATTGAGTAATCTCGGCATCTGTACAATGAATCGGCCTTCGGGTGTGTGAGTAGTGGTAGAAACGAAAAGTTGCTCACATAATTCATTTTCTGAGGAGGTTAAGCTAGTGGAATCGATGTTTTCAAGTTTCCCGAATTGTTCCAAATCAGTACTTGCAAAATAACATTGGGGCACGGGTTGGGGAGAATAATGAAGAAGTTCGCCAGTAACAATCCATCCAAAATTAGTGTCTCTGGCAACCACATTTGAAGATAATTTACGAATATGTTTGCGAAGGCAATTCCAAAAAACATTGGCAGTAAAACGTATTTCAATGGGACCTTGTTTATTGAACAGAGGATCGGCTAGCCTTAAGTGAGAAGGAATATTTAAACATGAAGTATCAACAGAGTGTCTTGGAGTATCTTCTCCAATGCTGTTAAGAATGAGGCAATTCAGTTTGAGAAAATTATTTCTATGACAAGTATATTTTATGGTTAGTTTTGAGAATTGCAAAGCTTGCGATTTTAAGCTGTTGATGCCGGATACATTGATAGAAGTGGGAGTTTCGGGAAGGCCCAGTTTTTGATTAAAGAGTTAGAAACATAGTCATAGGTCGCCGCTGAATAGAGGAGACCTCGTGCACGAACCGAGTTGTCAGATTTATCCTGAACTTCAACTTGAACAGTGGATAATTGTACTTGAGCACTGCGCAAGGACTTAGCGTTTTGAATAAAGGATGAAGTATTGGGACTGCTAGTAGTATCACTTTTTTGAGAAGTGGATGCTGCTGATGACCTCGATTGATCATGACGATGCAATAAGGTGTGATGCGCTTTTTCGCAATGGAAACAGCGTCTGGAGGACTTGCAATTAGAAGCAGAATGCTTAGGTGAAAGGCAGTTGAAACAATATTTATTGTGAGAAACTAATTTCCTTCTGTCGTCAATTGACAGTTCTTTAAAAGAGTTACATAAGTATAAAGCGTGAGAATCTTGGCAAAGTATGCACCTTAATGGTTCGTTAAGACTTTTACGGAGTTCACTTAGAGTAATTAAAGCAAGAGAACTTGCAATACGGCGTTCACTAGACCTAGTTTGGTAACCAGTGGCATATGACTTAGATTTAGAAGAGATATACCCAGGGTTTTGAGTACTAGAACCTGCATATTCACTTTTAGATTTAAGAGACATAGATTCAAATTTATAATTAGGAGGGGCGGGTTCACTTTGGTTAACTAAAGCGGTTAAAAGTTGACATCTAGCATTTATAAAGGTGACTAAATGTTCGTAAGAATAATCATCATTGTTGGAAAGTTCAATTTCCCAAGCTTTGAGGGTAGCAGTATCAACTTTAGAAACCACTAAATGTATTAGGAAAGTATCCCAATGGTCAGTGGGTTGATCTAATTGGGATAATGCTTTTACATGAAGTTGTGTCGTATCGATGAGGGTACGCAGACTAGTGACGTCATTATGCTGTGATATAGGCAAGTTAAATAGAGCGTTCATATGGCGTTGAATACGTAAACGTAAATTACCGTATCTTTCCTTCAAGAAGTTAAAGGCAATAGGGGTAGTTTTCGGCACTTAATGGGAGTGCTTCAATTAACTGCAGGGCTTGATCACGGAGAATTGATCTCAAATAATGAAATTTATGAATGTCTTCATTGTCATGGACAAGGGAGCAGAATAGTTCGTAAAAAGAATCTCAAGTAGCTTCGTCTCCTGAGAAGTGAGGCAAATTTATTTTGGGAAGCATTGGTATCGGTTTATGAGTGCCCTCACGAGACGAGGTTAGTTGTTCGTGGAGGGGGCTAAGAACGGAAACATCCTTTTTCTGGGCCTTCTTAGTTGGCGAATTATTTTAAAAGCAGAGCCTATGCCTTCATAGTATTGGTTTTCTACTTCTACTCGATCGTCTGTTTGATTGAGCATACAAGTTTCGATTTCTGTTTGGATAGTCGATATTTATGAAATCAGATTTGTTAAGATCGGTTACTTTGTATAGACCACCCACCCGTCCAGCTTTACTGTTGTGCGGAATGGAAGCGACACAGCTCTTGTTGGGGTTATCGCTTGTTATTGTCGATATTGTCGAAAGATCGTTCATAATCTTTTACACGATGTTTTAATAAATCTAATTTAGCTTCTGATGGATCAAGATCTTTGATGTATTTTTAAATCGGCTAATTTTCCCTTTATAAGACGCTCGGTTGGAAGTAAGCTTGTCATCCTTACTTTCATTCTCTTTGTTTGTGAAAGGCATGATGAAATGAGTAAATCAAAGTATAACTTACGAAACTGTAGAGTTTTGGAAAAGCTGTCAGACTGGCAGCAGCGAACAAGTTGAAAGGGGGAGACACCAAGGAGACAGGAGCAACTTCTTTCCCTTTCACCAGCTTTGCATAGTTAAGTTATAGCAGAAAAATTCATAATAGATATTAGTATATTTCAAGATATTGACAAATGGATTCTCCCGGGTTTCGGCACCAACTTCTGGAAGGTTTTTGCTGAGGATTAACACTTAGAGACAAGTATTGGTAGATAGAATGAGAATCCACCATAAAAATTTAAGTAAATTTATATATAAAGAAGAACTTAGCCGTGCAAACCGTATGAAATGTCTAACTTTAGTGGGGACTCGCAGAAGGCAAGCGGAGAGCGCAGCCTGAATAGAGGTTGCTTGCAAGCGCTTGGGAAGTGCCCGTTCCCTCTCGAGCCGATATTATAGTACTATAGGGACGGGTGGTAGTCTGGTAAGACAAAATAAGCTAAAAGGAAAGGATGTATTAAATTTCCCTCCAGAAGGGTTAGATTTTATTATGCATTTGAAAATGCAGGAAAGATTTGAATTTGCCATGATATTTTTTTATTTCTGGGCACAGTTGGATCTCTGGCAAACCAATCGAATGCTCCCAGAGAGTGAAAAGAAAAAGTGGTTTTAAGGATTTTAGCGATGTTGTTATTGTTGTTTTTTTGCGAAAATCTTACACGAATACCAATTCTTGCACTTAAGGAAAACTAAGCTTTTACCCAGCAAGATGCCGAATAAAAGTTTAGAACAGAGGAAGACCTCAATCCTAACTCAAACAAACCTTAAATTTTGAGAACAAGCCATAAGTCAGAGAGAAAATCGAAAAGGCTATGAAAAAATATATTGAATTCCTGATTGTAACAGGACAGGAAGAAAAATACAAACGGAAATTACCGCTATTTGAAAATTACTAAGTGAGAGATCCAAAATGTACAGATCGTAATAACGAAGCCTGGAGAGAAAAGATTAGATACATTTATACTTAGAAAGTTGACAATTCCTGAGCCAGCAGGATAAGAAAATAAAATAAAAGAGAAGTTTCTACAACTTCTTATATTTATACAGAGTGAATATTTGAGAAATCCGACAAGATGGGAGGGAGCCTCTTTGGGCTAAGCCTCGTAGATAACGTCCTGGCCAGATGTATTGCTCTAACGAACGCGGCGCGGTTGATAGTTGAACGGGCACTGTTTTGCACTAAAGTCTATTGATGGATTGGAAAAGTTCACTATTGCAGCACAGAAAGTTTATGAAGCGGAAAGTAATTGCAGTTATGGAGATCACTTAGTTGAATTTTAACATGTTACTTGCGTTGTTGGTCTGTCTGCCATCTCTTGATGAATGTAGTACATTTGCATTTGTCTGTTGGCACAGACTAGAGTAAAATGTGGCTTTTCACCGCTGTCTCAGTCTCACTTATGGCTGTGATTATATGGAAGCTACTGAGGTATGGGTGGTGCTTAGTAATGCCATTCAAGGCACTGTCAGAACCTGTGGATGCCATGAAAGGTTCTACTTATAGGGTTAGTACTACTGTACTGACTCACTGAGGAAAGCAATGGCAAACTACCTCACTCCTCATCTTGCCTAGTACGCCTCAATATAGCGCTGCCTTGGGTTTTTGTGGGTATCTACCCACATAACCTAACGGTGGTACTTTTTGAGGATCCAACCAGCCTTCGGGCTGACTACCTAACAGACAGACTTGCGTTGTACAAGTTTTAAGATGCACATAATAGTTCCAGAATTGTAGCAACAGTTAATTGATGCAGTAGTAATCCCTCGGTGGGGTAGCGTATTCTCTTATTTGGTGTAGGAAATACTAGGTTTCTTGATTATTAGAAAGATTGGTTTACGTAGAAAGTTCCTGAAATGATGACAGTTAAATGGGGCAAGAGAGGTCCCGCGGTAGAAAGCTAAGTTTTATAGACAGCGGTTAATTAACATGAATCCCTCGGTGTGAGAAAGTATTGTACAAGAAGTACTAAATTTCATGTTTTAAAGTCAGCTTAGATAACTAGCGCATGACAAGAAAAATCCCTCGAAGACGGTTATTGCACAATACTTAGCAATTCCACACACTGTCTATAAATTTAAATGAAAAAGCATTTAGCTGTTTAAAAGCCTTTAAAATATGTTTAAAACATTGAAGTTTTGTACTTAGCTTTTTTTCATGTAGAACAGGCGATGGTTCCTGGTGACGGTTGGTTTAAAATGCAGACATGGCGTCTGGTTTAAAAAGTCACTGGCCCGTGGGAGGGCTATGCACTGTACACTAGACGGCCGAACAAGAAGTGAAAGAGCTGAACGGCGCACCGAGGGGACCAAGGAGACGAGGTAGAGGGGGTAAGAGACAAGAGAATATACATCAGAATGACCAACATACAAAAATAACATCTTTGTACATGTGTAAATCTTCTTAATGGAGCAGTCTTCAAGGAGATGTTAGCTGACGACAATGACGATGCCTGGTGGATTAGATTGGTGAGGAAGTCCTCTTGAGTTCAGAGAAATTGAAGAACTTCGGCAGTTAGCTGCTAGATGCCGCTAGTGTTTCCATAGAAGATACCTATCTAGAACAGACTTACAAAACATAAGCAAGTGCACGGAGAAAATAGAAAAGATCACTGTTGGTGTCTGCGAAGAAGGAATAAAATAAAATTGATAAATCGAAGAGCAGCAGAAGCTAACTCTGACTGACCGTGTATTCCAAAGAATACACCACATTACAGCCTCCGGATCGTTACTTTTTGAACGCCCCTTATAATAAAACGAAATATTTTTTAATGCTAAAATAAATTTTAATAAATCCATGGGCTCCATAACTATTGTACGATGGCCTACTTGTTTAATCACTTCGTACAAGTGTTTCATGATTCTAATAAGAGCAATAAGACGTTGTGAAGAAAAGAAGAAGAAGAAGTAGAAGAAGAAACGTTCATGTGTTAGCTGTGGATATAAGACTGTCTTTCAAAAAACCTAAACTTAGTAAGGGAAAGGACTGAAAGTTATGAGGAAACAGGTGCGTTGTGTAACAGTGTTGAGCAGAACAAAGAGTGCGGCGTTCGCGAACCAGAAACTTCACGAGATATAGATGTGTTGGAGGGCCACGTCCTTTCGTGTTTGACAATGTGGATATAGGCAGTGTTTTGTAGAGCAATTTTGTCTTGATTATTTGTGATCTTTCCATGGGTCTAGTTGATAATCGCTTGACATATCCTTTTAATTCCACCACGTGGTAATCTTCGCAAATAACTGTTAATCACATGTTTCAGCTGGTATATAACAGTAATTTAATTAGACTTA
The DNA here is from genome assembly GCA_946902985.2 of Meconema thalassinum. Taxonomy (NCBI): domain Eukaryota; kingdom Metazoa; phylum Arthropoda; class Insecta; order Orthoptera; family Tettigoniidae; genus Meconema; species Meconema thalassinum. Next base: position 537,093,092 of record OX336390.1, on the reverse strand, counting down.
TAGACGTGTTGACCGACTGAAGGCTACAATTCAATATAGATCAATGCGGTGATAAAGCCAAAGTTCAAGCGGGGTTTGTAAAAGATGTGCTTCTGAAATACATTGGCAGATTCTTAAATAAGAACAAGTAGTTCCGTGAAGAAATAAATAGCCTATTTTATACTAGCAACCCGGCCCGGTTTCGCCCGGGAACAGTTATGAATGCATTACGTGATAAGCGCTTTTTTTTAATCCAATGTCAATGAACAACGACCAATATCCGTTTTACATCTCGGCATGATGGGTTAGAAATCACTAACTGGACTATTGATTATATTATCATGGAGATGGATGTGCAACAAATTCTTGTCAGACGTAAATTAAGAATGGCGAGGTGCAAGAAACACAAATCCCCCTTCCGTCCAATCTTAACTTGCCTGTGAATTTTGCTGAACGAAAGGTTCAGAGGCGAAATGAAGAAAAGCCGAGTTGCACTTCCAGGGAAACTCCAATCACAACCACTCTTCTCTAAAGTTTTTAACTCAACGTGACTCGACAGTTGCTGCTGGCTGTATCTGGGGCAGTGGCGACTCCTGATTTTTATAATGTGTAGGACGTAATAGGATGAAGTCCAAAGATAAATTAATGAGAAAGGTTGAACATTACAGTTTCCGGTAGGCTATAGCCTACTGTAGTTCGAATTTCTAAAGGGAAGAGCATGATGATAATAATAATAATAATAATAATAATAATAATAATAAAAGTAATATCAGTCTGTAAAATATATAGTGAACAACACAAAACATACCTGGTTAGTGGATTATTTGAATTTCAGATCGATTCTCCTGTCCTTATTTTCCGCGAAGATATCGATGATTGTGTCATGGAATTGCTGTTTTTTTTTCAAGTCCCGGAAGAAAGCTTTCTCGATAGAAAGGGATGCTAGACCATTGAGACGTTCTTGTGCTGTAGAATTTCTGCAGTATGTTTTAATGCGCTTCCACACAGAGAAGCTCCTTTCTGTTGAGGCACTAGTAGCGGGAATAGTCAGAATTAAGTTGATGAGTTTTGACACTTCCGGTAATGTGTCAAGGAAATCGTTTGATACAATGTAGTCATTCAGTTTTGATATGGAATTTAATCTGAATGACGGTGAACCGAAGACGTAAGACAATTCAGAATTTAGTCCCGGACGGTCAAAAAAGCTGCCATATGGCGATTTCATTAGAGAATGAAGATGATTAATTGGAAAACAGTGAGAATATTCCTCAAATTTGTCGACATTTAAAAGAGCGAAAATGTCAAAGAATGAAGGTCTCTAAATCTCTCTTCAATACATGCTGAGAAGTGATCAACTATTTCAAAGTATAGGCGGCGAAATGAGGGTTTCATGTCATCTTTATTGTCAGTTCGTTGCTTCTTTGTAACAGGAGCGTCTATGTTATGCAGTTTAGCCCACAATTCATCAAACTCCTCACGACATGACTTCAGAAACTCTTTAAATTCTTGGATTTTACTCTCACAAAATATAACGTCACTTATCTTCTTTTGCAAAATTTTGAAAAGTGTTTCTGCTCTAGGTAGAACCAAGTGGAAAATTTTCAACAGAAAATTGAACTCAAAATCAAGAAGGTTCTTAAGAAATCCTTTTGCACAAAATCGTGTTTCAGGATCGAACGGCATTGTGTCATTCTCAATTATTTGACTGAACAACTGAATCAGTTCTGTTTTGTGGTTATAAATCATTTCCACTAGTCTATTGTTGTATAACCATCTGGTTGGAGCAACAGAAGGAAAACGGGCATTTACTATCTCGTCAAGAGCATGAGTTCTTTTGCTTGAATTGGAGAAAAACGACGCGAAACCGGAAACGGTCGAGAAAAATAGTTTACAATTTCTGATCACTTTTACACAGTCCTGCAATACTAAATTTAGTTTGTGTGCATAGCAGATAGTGAGCAATGCTCGTGGACACTTTGACTTTACTCTCGCGGCTAGTCCGTTTTATTAGCCAGTATTGACAGATGCGCCGTCATAGGTTTGAGCAATTAACTTACTACTGCATTGAAACTCATCTAAATTATTAAAGACATGTGTTGCTATTCTTTCGGCACTTCTGTTATTGCTCAAATCAAGGAATCTTATGAGCCTTTCTTGAATTTCGCCCTTAGGATCAACATATCTGAACACTATACTTAATTGCTCCTTCCTTGATATGTCCATTGTCCCATCTACAATAATTGCAACAAACTGCGCAGCAGAGATTTCAGCTTTTATGTTCTGCATTAAGTGTTGAGCACAAGCGTCGATTAAGTCATTTTGTATCATTGAACCTTGGCCTGAGAACACAGTACAATTTTGTAGGTGATTATGCAAATTCACGTCGCGTTCTGCCATGTATTGAATCAACTCCCTGTAATTGCCTTTATTAGCAGAATCTTCCGATTCATTATGGCCTCGAAAAGGTAGCTCCTGAAGCGCCAGGAAGAAAGTAGCATCTATTAAACACTTCACAACGTACCTACTACCTTTCACTTTTTCATTGTGTTTGTCTATTGACTCTTTATAGGCTTTGCTAAGACAGCATTCAATTCTAGTATCTGAGTTTTGAAATTGTTTCAGTGAGATTGCCGCTGCAATGTGTTCCTTACTTTGTTGATGCCGCTTTCGTAATACATTTCCTAAATTATTCAAATCAGCTACGCCACTGCTGTTACAAACATTTTTCCTGAACAGAAAATAGTAAACAAGGCCAACAGTAAAGCTTATTTAATGCCTTGCACCCACATAACCAAGGTATTTCTGCATATTTGGAAACAAAAAAATTAATTTTACTCTTTTCCCACCTGATTTTTTGAATTGATTTAGGTAGGGGAGGAGTAGGTCGTCCCTTCGAGATTAGTTCTTTCTTCTCCACATGGCTAAATGAACTGAAAGGATGCAGAAAAAGCCGCTCGATAACACAGTTACGGTCACATGGCTCCTCTATTGCACCTGTTAGGCTACTGCTATTTGGTTCTGGTCCCGAAGTACCTGGCGTATTCACGCTGGCCATCATTTAAAAATACCACACACGAGATAAATCAACGCTCTTTAATAATTTAAAATAATTATTATAGCTGGGCTAAATTGAAGATATTAGACTCAGTCTAATATTAATTATTCAGTCGCAGAGCTCTATTACGAACCCATTACACAGCACAACACAATACAATACAACTAAAATACTACTCAAAGGATGTGCATACGGTGAAGACAGACTGTCGTATCCATTCTGACCGCGCGAAATCGTAACCAATAAGCCTGTAGTGCTGGTTTGAATGTAACCAATAGCGAGACTTGAGGATCGCAGTAGACGTCCTCAGAGCGCCATTTAACAGACCATACCTGCCCCTTCCCCCTCAAGGTCTCCCTTACATTTCTTAGGGCCGGTTCCATCAACCTTGCGTTAAATTTGGCTAACAAAACGTTAGTTAACAAATCGTTATAATTTTAACATTCTGTTAAAGATTACGTGTTCCACAAAACTTTTTAACAATTCGGTTAACAAACGATGCGTTAAATGTCACTTGCTGTAAGGATCAAGGAAGCAGTGAACGGCATGGATGGTTTTTCAGACTTCTGAACTGTGTCTAGTCAACTTGTATTCATTTGTTTGCTATTCGCGTACTCAAGCGACGGTGCTGCCGTTATCTGGAACTAGCGTAAGGGCGATGGAAACACAAACAAGCAAATGCTATAGCATGTGATTTGAGTAGATGGGTGTGCTCTTTTCTCATATTTTCAGTTATTTTTATAATAATTGAGGCATAGAGATGAGTAATTTAAATGCTCAGTTCCACTGTGCTCTTCAAATTCAGCAATTGCCATATCAATGCTTTACTTCCACAAAAAAAAAAAAAAAGCTTTTCAGACGGAATGGAGTAAATTAGGCCTACTTCGCGTCGCAAAGCCGATTTCAAAGTATATGATCGTATGCGGCTGTCATTTTACAAAGGAGAATTATTTATTAATAAATACTACCGGTAATAAATTTCTTAAAATAACCAGTACCCTACATTCTACCCTGCATTACAAGCTAGGCGACTTTTAGCAGGGTCGATTTGACAGCTGTTCTTCCCATGTGACAAAAATTGCTTTTTAGGGGTTGCTTTATCGTAGGCCAACATGTGGTTGTCTTTTTATTAACTTGCTCCATTGCTGCTTCAAATCTGTGAAGCTCACTTTTTCCAATAATCAGGTACCTATTAAAAAATTTAAAAATCTTTATGGTCAACGCGTAGGCTATTTATAGATCAAACATTGTGTGTGCGTTTATATTTAAATTGCATTGTGACACTGTTTATCTAAACTATGTGAAAATGAAAACTACAAATTAACACACGTGCTGATCAACTGAAAGCTTTGGAAGCAAATCGAATGTCTGTCGTTTCCACTAGTTTTATTCATAATTTTATAATACATTCAGTACAATAACCTTTTGTGCACTATAATACTACATTATTGACCATTACGTATTGATGTTGCTGTCAGAATAGGCTATATTTACCAAATTCCATTACATGTAGGCTAATTTGTAGGTTAGGCCTAGGCATGTCATTTAAGTGGCCGGTTGTAAGGTAAAGTCCTTACTGTATTTATGCACAACACATTTGGACAACCTATATCTCTCCAGAAACTTATTTTTAGACAATTGCAACATGTCATTAGACCTTGGCAAGAATTCTTGTTCTGTAGCATTATTCAAATACGGTAATCAAAAATAAATGATACAACAATAACTGAGCACGAAAGGCATGCTGTGTTTGCTTGTAAGCATTTTTAACACTATGAGTGTGTTTCTATCTCCCAAAATTTTAATAATGGCACCCCGTCGTGTTCGTTAAGCCGCCATTTTGGACACGATGACGGCCTAGGGTGGGGGCTTAACGAAGCCCTGAGAATCAAAACGATCTAAAATTTTTCCGAGCATGGTCTCCAATCAAAACGTCCCTGATTGGCTGAGCACTTATTGGGTCCTTCCCGCCACACAGCCGCAATCAAATCCGCCATTAACCTCAATTTAACATAACCTAAGTTACTTAAATTACAAATATTAATAATGTTGGTGAAGGGCAAGGCTAGGGTGAAGGGTGGGTGACTTGTGGATTAGATAAGCCATTTTTAGTGTTGCCTTCTATAGATTTGTGGTTTTTTGGCAATCTCGTTATCTTGTAGACATTAAGATAAATAGTTATAATTCGGGGGCCTATCACTCAGTAGCGGTTTATCACAACAGTAGCAACTATTACGAATAGCTGTACTATAGTAAGATTTTTCTGCACCTTCGCGAAATAGTGGCGGTGGTTTGAGATTATTTTTGACTACCATTACGGTATGGGGTTTTAATAGTTTTTCAATGAGCATTTTTGTTGTCTAGTAGGCATGATTGATTTGACATGTTAGGTCTGCATGTAGCCCACAGTTTTTTTTCCTGGTTTTTGGAATAATGCTCATTCTCATTACCATTAAGTGCAACCGTGTTGACCGACTGAAAGACATTGAATATTTTGTTTACTAAGGCAGCACTGAAATATGGGTTGCAACACGATATGGACTTGGAACTTATGTTCGCTTAACAAAATAACGATACATCAACAAGTCATCCTTGTAATCTCTGCAAATAATACAAATATTTCCCATCCAATATAGGCCTATTCATGTTGAACGGTAGAAAGTTATCAACCTTTATTAAGGCTACACTGAAAAATGTTCATTTTGATCTAGCCTACTTACTCGGAGTAATCTGCATCAATGTCCCTAGATGTTCAGTTTTTTTTAAATTATCCCTTTCCTATGGGCAAATAACACATGGATGTTCCCTATTTTTCTTAAGGGGAGTCAATGATCTTATGCTGAACTAATTAAGAATAGGGCATGTACCCCAACCCCTTAAAATATGAATTTATCAGGATAAAAATAATGTCCATAACCATCAGAAACTTGAGAACACAGATCAGGAGAATGTTGATCGACCATGGATGCAAGACCAGAAAGTCTTAAAGAGGAGTGTTTCATTTAGAGGCTTGGAACATCATGGTCAAGACCCCAGTACTTGGGTGTGTGCTCAGTTTGTTTGAAAACCCGTTGACAGATCATAAGTTAATCTGTGGCTGGAATCCACTCCGTCCTATGCTAAGCTGCAAGTACTGGGCACCATTAGTGTTCTGTGACTACTGTATCAATATCTGAAAATTGTGTCATAGGCCTATGCATACACAAGTCGCTGAGAATGTTCTCTGAATGGTGAATACCAGTAGGCTAGCCTACTTAACTGCCTCCTTCACTAGCATTTCCAGGCACCTGGTTAGTTGGTAAAATGAAATAGAAAAATCACTTGAATGATTCAAGTTGTCCTTGATTGCCCTCGAGGGACAGTGTACCCCATTCCAGATCTTAGTTCAGAATTAGTTTCCTTGACGGAGTTGGAGAAACAGTCACAATACGTATGGTACTACTAGACTTAGTACGGTACATGTAGATGGAAGCAACCACTAGGTAGCTTATGTCCCATTAGTTGGGAGTGTTAGGGAATGGGAGATTGGTTCAACATTTCAGCCTATGTTGTTGTATATTTCATTAATAAATGAGATCTAAAAGTGTATCATAGGAATATTAAAGCAAACCATAATATATTACCAGTTGGTCAATTGGATACAACAATTCAATGAAACATTCTGTTAATAATTAGGAAGTGTCGTAGGCAACCAGAGAAGCGACTCAAGAAAAAACACCTGAGTCTTCCAGGCAGTTGTCATCAACTGTATTTCACATAGAGAAGAATGACTAAAATGGTTCCTGATGAAAAAAAAAAACAGCTGGTCAATGGCTTGAAAGACAGTAGTAAGGACTTAATTGCTGTCAGTAAAAGTGGAGTTAAGAAAGATGTCTGGAATATTTAAATCAGTAGTTGATAGCCATGATTCTTAAAATTACCCTAGTTAATTGCACCTTAATATGATTAGTAGCCTACCGGTATGTGCAAGATTTTAAATGGTAGGTTTTCCTGTGAACCAGATTTTACATACCTGTTGCACATAAAATGAGCTTCTGATTAGAGCTCTGTGGGAATGTTTAAATGGTTTGATGATACAGGATTTATCAAGCCTCTTTCTATGCATCTTTTAAAAACATTTTAACAATTCATAAATTACTGTCATCATTGCTAATGCTGTAATCTGTCATGTTTATTTATGCAGCATGAGGAATTAGGAAACATTGGTAGGATTGGTATATTGAGTGGAGATATAGTAGGATAAAATGCAACTGTGTCATGGAAACCTAAGATGTATTTTTATTTCTCAACTTTATTTTCTGTAGACTCCAATACAGCCCACCACCAGGGGGGAAAAAAAGTGTTGGTGATGTTTAATGAGAGCAAATCTTGAAATACTGTGATTTAAGTGGTTGGTATCAAAAGCTGTATAGGAAAAATGAAAATGTGAAGTCACGCCCAAGTTTATGAAGCCTTGCCAGACTCGGCTGAAATTATCTTCGATGCAAATCAAGTCTCAATAGTTAAAACTTTAGGACGACCTTTGACATGAGCACTATAATAGGCCTATATTTAGGATCGACATAGCCTGCAGTAGGTCTTGTGCTACTGTATGCACCTGGGCATGTTTTAAAAAAACTCAGCCTGCAGGTTAATAAGGTATTATATTACTATAAATCTATCTCAAGCAAATCCAAGAAGTTACCAGACTGAGAAACTACATATCAATATTTAAACAAAAAAAGGGTGGCAGTGCAAACTGCACTTTTAATCCTTGCTTCATTAGTTAAACCATAATATTTGTACATAAATACAGTAAGAAATTCACATTACAAACGGCCACTTAAATTATATGCCTTATTAGGCATAACCTACAAATTACATGTCATGAAATTGGTAAATATAAGCAGACAGCAACATCAATATGCAATGGTCTATAATGTAGGTTTATAGTGCACAAAAGGTTATTGTACTGAATGTATTTCGAACTGATGAATAAAACTGGTGGAAACGACAGCCAATTGATTTACATCCGTTACATCCAAAGTAGTAGAAACTTTCAGTTGATTGGCAAGAGTGTTGATTTGTACTTTTATTTTCACAAATTTTGATGAACAGTGTCACGCTTCAATTTAAATATAAACGCACATACAATTCCTCATCAATAAGTGATTTGCACTTCATACTGTCATGAACTGGAATAGATTTCTAGCAATTTAATTGATGTAGAAATCTATTCCTCTCGCCACCATAATGGTGATAATTGTAAACAAACCCGCGGGCAGAAAATGGCTGGTAATAATTGCCAGCCAATAACAAGCCAGGATGATGCGGATCATAATTCGCGTTTCACTCTCATTGCGTTTTAACTTGAGGTGAGGAATCAGCTGTTCATTAACGCCACGGGGTGCCATTATTAAAATTTTGGGAGATAGACAGTTCATAGGGAGCGCGTGGGTCGCGTTAAAGCTCTGCTCTGGATGTTCTGCCAACCAATGACGAATTAATTTTAGCACTAAGGTTCTGTAGTTGGCACTCATGAACGCTGACATCAAACCGACTGGCGGAAGCGGGAATAGTCTGTTTTGATTGATTTTCTTCGTGGTGTTGTTGGTTGTTTTGATTTGTTCGGTATTTTGATTATTTATTTGAATTGAATTGAGAGTCAATTATGCCCCTGCAAGGGAGGAAAAATTGCCAAGCACCGGGATGTAAGAATTATGATAGTATGATTATGAAGAACAATACGGCAATTTTCATATTTCTGGTGTTGACCATGTGTAAAACTAGTGGGCAATATGGACTACTCTCGAATAGAAATATATAGAGAACAAATGTGTGCATTTCATCTCTTGTTTTTTTTTACCCTTTCTCCTTTGCATTGCAATAAAATTTGTGGTTTAGGGCTACTGGGAGGGGTGGGTGGCAGCCGGCATGCTAGGCAAAAAGTGAGGTTATGGCAATATAGTGTGAATTTGGACAGTTTTCTTTATATTCATCGAATATCCCAACAATCCTGCAGAGTATGAGAGCAATGTTTAATTAGCCTAAAGGTGAATTAAGCTCTAGAACGGCATAACTGTGTCCTTCGTGACAAATCTATTGCCAACATTGATAAATATCAAAATGTATTATTTTCCTATCTGGACGTATATTTCAGCGCCTAGCGAAAAGCGCAGTTATGTTTGTTATTTTCATGAATAATCAATAACTCATCGCAGAACATACTGTTCAATTACGTGTAATAGAGGCTACTTTCATATGGCCTTTTACTTTTTATTTTGCCAGACTTGCCGGAGCAGTACATAGCCTCTGGCGTTGCTCTCTCTCGGAAATTCTATAACCAAAAGTGACGAATCTCTTATAGTTTACATGATCCTTGGAGCTGACTGTAGGATGATCCTCACGTCCTACATGGAGGAATCGCCACTGATCTGGGCCAATAAGCTCGCCCGTTAGCTAATCTGTGACTGGGGTGATAGACTCGCCCCTAGCTAGCTCGTAAACTGTCACCTCAGTAACTGAATGGAGATTGTTGAAAGAAATTAAAACGTAAAAACACTTACAGTAGGCGATGTATTGAAGATAGAGATATGCTCTCCCGGGCTTTTTTTTTTGTAGAACTATTCATGCTGAACAATTCTTACACTCATAGTATATTGATATTTTTAACGGTTTGCCCAGCGTAAGTTTAAAAAGCGCACGGACGCCAGTTTTTTTTCGACCTTTTCACTGAAATCGTTAGTGCTTGACTTCCTTTGGTCATAAATAATTTTCTAGAAAAACCTTCCTCAAGATATTCTTAACAGAATGGTGAAACCCGCATCAAAATCCATTCAGTGGTTCTCGAGATTCTCCGTGACATCCAAGAATCGGGGACTTTGTTTTATACTAAGTAGATATTATACGCCAATCAGTATAATTAAATATAATATAATCCCCCTTCCGTCCAATCTTAAATTGACTGTGAATTTTGCGGATCGTAAAGTTCACAGGCGAAATGAGAGTTGCACTTCCAGGGAATGGCGAGGTGAATGAAACTCAAATACCCCTTCCGTCCAATCTTAACTTGACTGTGTAAAGGCGAAATGATGAAAACCCGAGTTGCCCTTCCAGGGAAACTCCAAACACAACCACTCTTCTCAGAAGTCTTAACTCAACCCGACTCAACGGTTTGCTGCTGGCTGTGTCTGGGGCAATAGGTTCGCCCGCTAGCTAGGCTGTAACAGGGATAGACTCGCCCTTAGCTTGCTCGTAAACGGTCGTCTCAGTAGTTGAATGGACATGGTTGGAAGAGATTAAAATGTAAAAACGCTTATAGTGGGCGATGTATTAAAGATAGACATGTGCGCTCGCGGACCTTTCTGTAGAACTTTTCATGCTGAACAATTCTTACACTCATAGTATATAGAATTTTTAACGGTTTACCCATCGTAAGCCAGGTTTTTTTTCGACTTTTCCACTGAAATTGTTACTGCTCGGCTTCCTTTGATAATAAATAAATTATTTTCTACAGAAATCATCCTCGAGATAGATATCCTTTACGGAATGGTGAAAACCGCATCAAAATCCATCCAGTGATTCTAGAGTTTACCCGTAACGTCCAAGAATCGGGGACCTTGTTTTATACTAAGTAGAGAATAGTTATGTTAATTGTCTCTATCAACATACACAATTTTAGTTTGATTGCTGTAATAGATTAGTAGATATTGAGAACCGTCTAAATATTTAGGATGGTCACCATGTTGGAGTTTTATATATGTAGGTCATAGAGGTATTGTGACCGAAATCGCATTTTGAGTTACGATCATTAATACGTCAGAACAGCGGGATCATAGGCTCGTGACTGGACGAGTGCATAATGAACATTAGAGCGAGTCTTATAGCCTAGCAGCAGCCGGGCTGGACATAGCAAGGAGACGCCGATCTTTCTAACATGTGAAATATAATCTTTATACAACGCTTCATTGATTTCAGCTTTACCTTCATGCATTGACAGAATATGTATAATAGAAGATACCAATCGACTAACGGTTGAATATTATTTAAATATCACCTGTGTATACTACATGTTGAGTTACGTCGTAATACGTCACAGGAGAGGGAGGTCTGATTCACCCCTGACTACACCACGTGATTATAGGAGGGGAGAGCTGGTCACCTGTACTTTGCCGGGCATCGCTGGCTGTCATTCGGAGAGAGTTCACGCTGAAAAACACATAGCCTAATTTCATCCGAGGTGATGGTTTTTAAAAATCGCACGGCATCAGATTGCTTAAGTGAACATGTGTTCGATTGAAATAAACGCTCAAACGGTCTAGTGTTTGAAACTAGCGATAAATTCAGTGATATTCGTGTGAGTGCATCGGAGATTTATGTGAGTAGAACAATTCCTTACATTATCACATAACACGAGGAACAATTACAGCTTCATGATGAAACCGTAATGGACACTTCAAACCAATACATGCAAACGCACTCATACTAGGTGAAGTCCTAGGTTTGACACATTAAGAAGTTGTTACTGCAATATTCACATTCATATAAACATTGAGGAGCAGAACACTATTAATATACACTGAATTTCAAAACTATTAAAGATGTGCATTATTCAGAAAGCAATGGCAAACAGTCAAATTGTATTTGAGGAACCTGAATTATCCAGAATGCTCTTTATACACAATAAACTTTCCTTCGCGGGATCTTATGATAGCTTTTACACAATCAAGATGATACCAGCTTAGACAATTTGAGGGGAAACTTATAGGCTTTGATGAACCGAGATGACTTATAGTCAACACGACGATGTTGGGGTTTTCCAATTTCATTAAACGGAGTTCTATCAAGTTCAAGACATCTTTCGTCATCGGTGGCTTCACTCCATGTGCAAGGGCAGTGAAACATTACATCCATAATACACCATGACAACCAACACCATGAAACATGATTGATTTTATTTCCTGATGACTGTTATATTTACTCCTGAATTTTCAAACATAAAAGAGCTACCTTAAGAGTTAGTCATTGCTATTAGTATTTCACAAATTTTTCTTATAGAGATAATAACTTAATAATTATTTAATTCTTGATAAATTAAATAAATTTAAATATTTTTCTTATAATATTTTTTTTAATTTACGAATATTTTCCCACGATCTTTTGAATGCGATTGTCAGCGACATTTCCCGATCTTTGACAGCGATGGTTGATAAAGTTAATAATTGGATTCATTATGATGAATTATAATAATAATAATATCTAATTTATTTAAGTAAAGATGACATTCATATTTATTAATTAATGGTTGATTATCAACGATAATAATCACATTTGTGTGGCAATTTATGACAGCAATTTGAAGAATAACTGCAGATAATCATTTATTGATTTCCTATTGATTAACTGAGCATTGGAAGATTCTGAATTAATGATTCGATTAATTTTTATGTTATAACAAGCTAATTCTCTCATGATATTTTTACGCAGTAGCCTATTTATACACGAATGCATGTTATTTGATTTATGTTGTGCACACTTCTTACGTAGGTGGTCCTATAGTTGCAACATTTGAATGCGAGCCAGGTGGCCCATTCAATAATTATGATATAAATACTTCACATTAGTAGGTAGTGAAAATATGTATTTCACGATTGATTTTTGTGATTAGAAGAATTCTAGGAGGCGTCTGTGAACACAATCCTGAGATTATTATTGCGATAAGCATGCTTAATGAATGCGATGAATAATAATATATATTAAAGGCTGTTAAATAATGGATATTGGTATAAGAGCTTATAGAGATATTAATAATAACTATGAATCTTCTTTATTCGATCTTCTCTTCGAAAGGTAAACATTTAAATGAAGTAATCTATAACCAATTAATGAATGAATTTTGCCATATTAATTAATCAATGCATCACCCTCATAATAATAATATATGGAAGATATTAAAATAATTTATGGATTATAATTTATTGGAACTGAATTGTGGAATTTAACAACAATTAGCAGGTTGATGTAATATAATTGGAGATTGGAATAATTATTAATGAACATTAGTTACTACATGAAAGATATTGGACATTACTTGAACAGTATTCCACACCAATGTCGAATGCTCAAAGTAAATAATATTTGCTAATTAATTCTATTTTTATTGCAATTTAAATTAAATCACGATTTATCATTGTTAGATAATATTCTCATAATTGATTAACGTTTTCCTTAAAATATGTAAGTTTAAATGTGTGATAAGTTAGATTTTTGAGGGGAATGTGAAGTTACAATTTACAACTTATTTCAATTTATTCCAAGCTGAAACAGTGACAGTGAAGTGCAACGATTTTATATTATTTACCATTCAGCTAAACCAACGAACACTGGAACTTTATTTCATATCGCATTACCCCCAAGTGCAATAGGAAAGTCGAATTGGCAGTTTAGGACTTTTGGATCTACGATCCCAACATAAGATTGAACCAATTCGATTTTTAGGAATGTATATTTATTTGTGTTCGTCAACTCTTAAATAAAGAGAGACCATTTTATCTTAGTTATCTTAAATTATTCCTGCAGCTTGTTCATTTTCCTGACTGAGTGATACTATCCTATTTTATTTAGAGAGATATATATCTGAGGCAACCTATCTCACCTATCCCGTTAAACGACCCGAGACATTAGATCTCTTGCCTGCCCGTGTTCTCAGTTGCTTATGGTAGTTTTTCCGGATATATATTTCAGGGACTCCTAATTTGTTTTGTAACGACCATGTACCATTTCTTGGACATCACGTTTGATTTCCGGGCCGACGCGAGGTCTGGGAAACGGGTACATGAGGTCGACGTGGCGCCCAACCTATAAGGACTCGAACAGAGATATTCGTACCTTTGGGAGTCTATTTTCTTCTGATATCTGACATTAAAGCTACGAACAGAGAGAATCGTACTGATGTTTGTATAGTTTCTTTGTGCATAACATAGTGGTTTCGAATTGAGAGTGATCGAACCAATTATTTAGGCAATAAAATGGGACAGTTAGGTAGTCAGACGTGTTCTGATATCTGACAGTATTATTCAGCAAGGATTTTTAATTCAGTTTAGAATGATGATATTTCACTTAGTTTTGCATTTAATATTAAAGTAAATGTCAGGATGATTAAGATTTCTATAAGCTCACTATGATGAAAAATAATTATAGATGCACGATGTTGTTTTATGAATAATTTTTCTTTTTGCTCTTTTTCATTCACCAGAGTGAGTTTAGTGGATGAATGTGCTCTATTTATTAGACGTTAAATATGTTTGAAAATCAGGGAAAATATTTCTAGTCTCATGGTCTTGGTTGGTCATCTAGTTTGTAAGTTTTCCCTATTCTTAAGTATTTTTGATATGCCTTACGAAGTGCCAGAGGAGTTAAGAGGTTTCTTAACTCAAGTCCAAGCTGAATATAATAAGTTGCGACAACAAATGTCTGATGATAAGGAGCAACTTAATAATAATTTAACAGCTAATAAGGATGAATTAACTGATAAGTTGCAAACTTTAACTAATGATGTGCAAATTGTAACTAATAGTTTGAAAACCTTAACTGAGAAAGCTGAGGAATTTAAGGAAGAAATTTAGGATAGTTTAGGCGAAGTAAAGGGTGAAACGAAAGAACTGAAAAATAAAGTATCGAATTTGGCAGCCGATGTATTAAAGGTTAATACTGATATAGGAGAAATTAATTTATCGATTATTACTCTTAAATCAGAGATTCAGGGTATATCACTTGAAACTAATGCGTTAACTACCGATGTTAAAAGTCTCGAAACTCGCTTGCAATCGCAGATTTCGGAAGTAAAGGTAGATTTTGAGAAAAGCAATGCAGCTCTTGATAAGAAATTAGACTCTTGTGATACCAGATGGACGCATAATTTCAAAACTCTGAGAAACGAATTACACGGTCATGTGTCAGGACAAATTAATGTTGTCAAAACGCAATTCATAGACAATCTGGGAGCGTTAGAAAGGAAATTGAATGATAACTTGGATGGATTAAGTAAAGACTTGGTGGCGCACCTAACAAGAAATAAAGAATCGAGCGTAGAAACAGTTGCGGAATTACGTTTAGCGATAAACACTAATACTGGAGAGTTAGATGGGGTCAAGAAACAAATTGATCAACTTACTGGTAAATGCGACAATAACTTTGAGGGCATGCGTAAGGAGTTGGAACACACGTGAAAGGCAGCGTAGTGGTTACATCTTTAGAGATGGAGGAAAAGTTGAAGCTAGAACACAGTATGACGACTATGCGTATTTCGAAACTCGAATCAGAACTGAGCGACATGAAAGTTAATGCGGATAAGAGTCGAGAAATAATGGAAACATCAACGCCATCCAATAGCCATAATATATCCGGGGGCTTAGAAAAGAATACTAAAGTAAATTCAACCACACCCGGACATGTTACGATTATCCGTAACATTGATGATAGACCTAGAAAATTCAATAGGGGAAATAACCTTACTCCCATGGAATTTCTAAGGGACCTTCGTGAATACATGGATGAAAATCGAGTTTCTAAGGAAAGAGAGTTAAGAATAGTCGAAAGATCGTTAGAAGGAATTCCACTGAGCTGGTTTAGAGCATTCCGAGACTAGTTTATGAACATGGAGACTTTAGTCACGCATTTATAAACCGATTCTGGAGTCCGGAGGAACAATTCGATGTCAGGGCAGACATGTATTCTAGGAAATACGCCACATCTCACCCAACGAAGTATGCAGGGTATTTCACTGCACAGCTCGCCAAATTACAATTTTTGACTCCACCATTATCACGAGGGGAATTATTGAGATCAATCACGAGACAATTTCCTATAGAGATCCAGCGCATGTTGATAACATCCGGGGTAGAGACACTACAAGATTGTGATGAGATTCTCAGGCGTATAAATCACACAAGTAGTCTTCAGAACAGTAGATCGGATAGAAGAGAAAACCGTGAAATCAACGCCGTAGTCATGGACAGAACATCTCAGACGGATAGGTCCTCTAATAGAGAAGAGAAAACACCGAGGGATTATGATCGACGAAATAATAATGGAAATTATCGATCAAATTACCAGGAATACAATCCTAGAGCAATGCCGAATAATAGATACAATAATCAGAGACAAACGCCGTATAACAGAAGGTATTCGAGATATCGCGATAATGGCAGGAACAACTGGTATCAGAATAGGAGGTATAACAATTATCACATGAACAATAACGGCAGACAATACCAAAATCAAGGGCAACAGAATAGTAACCTGGATGATAGGCATAAAGAAAGCCAAGAATACATTCAGCAACTTAGGAATACTCAACCGTCAGCTCCACAGGAGGAGACACTAGAGCACCCTAGCACTAGCGGGTCGCAGGTAGAAAAAAAACCGCCGATTCGGCAACAACAGAAACAACAAGAACAACGAAACTAATTGATAATATTCCGATCCCCGATTGTATTGTAGAAATCCAGGAACTTTTCGAAATTAAGGATGATGATTTAATATTTGAGAACGAAGAAGTACGCCGAGGGACGAGATATGAACTTCCAGTTATTGCTTTGGAGATAATGGGATGCAAAATAAGAACATTGGTGGACACGGGAGCAATGGTTTCAATTATCTCACAGTCGTGTTTGGACTTGCTCCAAACCAAGGGAAAGATTGACATTCTTCCAGCTTCAACAGTTAAAATTAGGGGAGTGATTCCGGACAGAATGATCAAATGTAGAAAACAAGTAATGTTAAATCTACTTCTTGCAGGAAGGCTAATGCAACACATTTTCCTGGTTATATCAAATTCTAACTTTGATATTATAATCGGAATAGATTTTATTACCGATAACGGAATGATTATTGATTTGAAGAACAGGACGATCTATTTTACTTCAACCGAGGGAGTTAGTGAAGATGCTCATGGAATCAATGAATTGGAATCTGGTAATATGAACATCCGGGATGAAATAATCAATACGATTGAAGCGGAAGAACAACGTTTGGAACATGGAGTGAAACTCGATCCAGAAGGGGAGAAGAAATTGGGTGATTTGATAAAGAGATTCTCTGGTATTTTTAATGATAAACCTGGATTGATCAAAAACTTTGAATACGAGATTCAGTTAACCAATATGTCTCCATACAAGAAGAAACTATACCCTATCCCAGAAAAATGGCAGACTGAAGTTGCAGAGATGATTAATCAGATGGAACAGGATGATATTATTTGTCGCATGCCAACACCATTTCTCAATCCACTTGCAGTAGTCAAGAAGGCGAATGGTAAATTACGCCTATGTCTGGACGCAAGAGGGCTTAACGAACGATTGTTATTGGAACACGATCGTCCCCCGAAGATTCGCGAATTATTGAGAAGATTCGAAGGAAAACAGTATTTTTCGACAATTGATCTCACAACTTCTTTTTATCATGTAGCATTATCAAAGAACTGTCGACAATACACTGGATTTTTGTTTAACAACGTTACCTATGCTTTTAAAAGAATGCCATTTGGACTGAAGAATAGCGGACCGGCCATGATTCGAGCATTAGATTAGAATCTAACACCAGAAGTCAAAGCATTTGTTTTATGCTATATTGATGATATAATAATAGATTCAACGAATCAGGAAGAACATTTAGAACATCTCAATTTGCTATTCGCAAATCTAGAAGAAGCTAATTTCAAGGTCAATTATGATAAATGTAGATTTTTCCATGAAGAAATCAAATTTCTGGGTCACAGTATTGACGGATCAGGATATAGACCGAATCCTACTAAAATACAGGCAATATCAGAGTTTCCGCAGCCAAAGAAGATACGACAGGTCAGACAAATCTTGGGAATGTGCCAGTTCTTTTCTGCACATTGTCCGAATTATACTGAAACAATGGCACCACTTCAGAATTTGTTAAAGATCAACAATAAGTGGAAATGGAGCGAGGAGTGTAACGAAGCATTTCAAAGGGCTAAGCTGATGCTTGTCGAAAATATCAAACTGGAATATCCCGACTTTTCAAGAAACTTCTACATTGAATCTGATGCATCAAAAATCGGCATCAGTGCTGTACTGTACCAGATGGATGACAATAGAAAGCATCGCTATTTAGCTTTTGCGAGTCGCAAGTTGAAAAGCCATGAGGTTAATTACAACGTTACTGAGCTGGAGGCTTTAGAAGCGATTTATGCGCTTCAAACATGGAAAAGGATCCTGATAGAATATAGAGTAACTCTGATTACGGATCATCAAGCTTTACAGTTTATGATGAAATCAGATCTTTCAAATGATCGAATTACAAGATGGACGTTATTCTTACAGCAATTTGACGTGGTAATTATTCATCGTCCGGGCAAGCAGAATCTATTGGCGGATGTTCTCAGCCGAAATCCTTGTGATACAGAGATCCATCTTATTGAAAGTGTTCCAGATGATAGGGAGACTCTTGAAAAACTGAGGAGCTTAGCCATATCACAGAAGAGATATGCACCGCTGAGGAATATCTGCCGATTCCTTAAGAATAAGATGGACCAGGATGATCCGAATTATGACCGAACATCTAAAGAAGCGATAGATTATCACATCGTGGGAGACTTGGTGATGAAATTCACGCACAGGGATCATTCGCGCCTCAGAACGGTAATACCTCCTAAACTAGTAAATAAAGTTATTTGGCTCATACACCGATCTATTGGACATGAAGGAGTAGATAAGACTTTGCATGCAGCGAAAGAAGCTTTTTCTTGGAAAACGATGCGAGAGTCTATAAGAAAGGCCATCAGAACATGTGATAGCTGCCAGCGTAGTAAATATGCCTCAAAACTCGCCAAAGAACAGCCGAAAGCGATAATTCCGTCGAAACCACGCGAATGATATGCCACTGATCTATATGGTCCAATTCCTAAGTCATTTAGAGGTAACCAATTCATTCTGGTAACGAAGGACGTGTTCTCGAAGCTGGTCATGCTTCACCCAATCCAGAAAGCAACATCACGATAACTTATCAGACGATTGGGGAACTGTGTTTTTCGTGAAGCAGGGAAACCCGAGTTCCTACTGAGTGATCATGGTAGTCAGTTCACTAGTTTAGAATTTCAAGAGGCTATGCAGCGACTCGAGGTCAAACACATTCTCTACACCATTAGATACCCTGTAGGGAACCCGGCAGAACGAATTATGTCGGAGATTGGAAAGTTTTGTCGTTTATATGTTCTGATGAACACGAAAAATGGATGAAAGTTATTCCCATAATCGAAGAGAGTCTCAACTCAACTGTCCACGAAAGTAGATCTCAGATTCCATACACTTTGCATTTTGGACGAAAGCCACGGAGAGTCTGGGATGGTATCATCACAACTCCACCAGAAATCTCTCCATCTTTACCCATCAGAGTAGAATTGGTCAAAGCCAGTCTGGAAAAACAAGCGGCTAAGATACAGAAGAGACATGCAGGTAGCCGATTTAGTGAACCATTGCGACAGAACGATCTTGTTCTTATCAGAAGACCAGTATCTTCAAACCTACCCATGAGGATTTACAGCAAATTTGCTAAACTCTTTTCTGGTCCATACAGGATAGTTACAGTCTTTGGGAACAACAGCTACCGAGTAGCAGAGATTGAATCCAACCGTATCATTGGAAATTACTACTCAGCAAATCTCAGACGTTATTTCAACAAAGTAGAATGAGATTTCTTTGATGCTAGATTTCGTCACATTATGAAGAACCCAATGTTTTTATAAGTTCTCTTCCATTCACTTATAAAAAGAACGAGGAGAGGGGAATATGTGACCAAAATCACATTTTGAGTTACGATCATTAATACGTCAGAACAGCGGGATCATAGGCTCGTGACTGGACGAGTACATAATGAACTTTAGATCGAGTCTTATAGCCTAGCAGCAGCCGGGCTGGACATAGCAAGGAGACGCCGATCTTTCTAACATGTGAAATATAATCTTTATACAACGCTTCATTGATTTCAGCTTTACCTTCATGCATTGGCAGAATATGTATAACAGAAGATACCAATCGACTAACGGTTGAATATTATTTAAAAATCACCTGTGTATACTACATGTTGAGTTACGTCATAATACGTCATAGGAGAGGGAGGTCTGATTCACCCCTGACTACACCACATGATTATAGGAGGGGAGAGCTAGTCACCTGTACTTTGCAGGGCATCGCTGGCTGTCATTCGGAGAGAGTTCACGCTGAAAAACACATAGCCTAATTTCATCCGAGGCGATGGTTTTTAAAAATCGCACGGCATCAGATTGCTTAAGTGAACATGTGTTCGATTGAAATAAACGCTCAAACGGTCTAGTGTTTGAAACTAGCGATAAATTCAGTGATATTCGTGTGAGTGCATCGGAGATTTATGTGAGTAGAACAATTCCTTACATTATCACATAACACGAGGAACAATTACAGCTTCATGATGAAACCGTAATGGACACTTCAAACCAATACATGCAAACGCACTCATACTAGGTGAAGTCCTAGGTTTGACACATTAAGAAGTTGCTACTGCAATATTCACATTCAAATAAACATTGAGGAGCAGAACACTATTAATATAAACTGAATTTCAAGACTATTAAAGATGTGTATTATTCAGAAAGCAATGGCAAACAGTCAAATTGTATTTGAGGAACCTGAATTATCCAGAATGCTCTTTATACACAATAAACTTTTCTTCGTGGGATCTTATGATAGCTTTTACACAATCAAGATGATACCAGCTTAGACAATTTGAGGGGAAACTTATAGGCTTTGATGAACCGAGATGACTTATAGTCAACACGATGATGTTGGGGTTTTCCAATTTCATTAAACGGAGGTCTATCAAGTTCAAGAAATCTTTCGTCATCGGTGGACTTCACTCCATGTGCAAGGGCAGTGAAACATTACATCCGTAATACACCATGACAACCAACACCATGATTGATTTTATTTCCTGATGACTGTTATATTTACTCCTGAATTTTCAAACATAAAAGAGCTACCGTAAGAGTTAGTCATTGCTATTAGTATTTCACAATTTTTTCTTATAGAGATAATAACTTAATAATTATTTAATTCTTTGATAAATTAAATTAATTTAAATATTTTTATAATAATTTTTTTCATTTAAGAATATTTTCCCACGATCTTTTGAATGCGATTGTCAGCGACATTTCCCGATCTTTGACAGCGATGGTTGATAAAGTTAATAATTGGATGCATTATGATGAATTATAATAATAATATCTAATTTATTTAAGTAAAGGTGACATTCATATTTATTAATTAATGGTTGATTTTCAACGATAATAATCACATTTGTGTGGCAATTTATGACAGCAATTTGAAGAATAATTGCAGATAATAATTTATTGATTTCCTATTGATTAACTGAGCATTGGAAGATTCTGAATTAATGATTCGATTAATTTTTATGTTATAACAAGCTAATTCTCTTATATTTTTACGCAGCAGCCTATTTATACATGAATGCATGTTATTTGATTTATGTTGTGGACACTTCTTACATAGGTGGTCCTATAGTTGCAACATTTGAATGCGAGTCAGGTGGCCCATTCAATAATTATGATAGAAATACTTCACATTTGTAGGCAGTGAAAATATGTATTTCACGATTGATTTTTGCGATTAGAAGAATTCTAGGAGGTGTCTGAGAACACAATCCTGAGATTATTATTGCGATAAACATGTTTAATGAATGCGATGAATAATAATAATAATATATATATATTTGACAACTGGTGGTCAATCTGCACACCACGGAATCAAACATCAGCACCTAGTGGCACCTGGCGGTCATAGAGAAAGATCATCTGTGGTTGCATATCCAAGGCCTACTTCAGCGGAAAAACTCTGCAATACTAGATTCTCTCAACAGGGGGATAATCACATGTGCGAAACCTGCAGTCTACGTCTGAAATCGAACGGAATGGCCCCAATGGAGACGAGCAAACAAGGAATAAACAACGAAGTAAAAGAGTTAGCATTGGAAAACAAAAAATCATATGATCACATCCAAGAAAAACTTGAAGAACTATCAGATAACCTCATGAAGAAAATGACCTTAATTCTCGAGACACAACTGCAACAAGCAGATATACTAGCAAAACAACAAGTCTCGCGCTACTCAAAAATTCAAGACACTACCGAAAAACCAACAACAGCAACGCCACTGCACCCCCCAACCATCAAACCACAATCACCAGACCCACAAACCACCACAGCAGAGTCAACAAATAAACGCAACTATCGATACGAAACCAGATCACTATCAAGCATAGAATGGCCGGGACTACCCAACAAAATTATCAACCGTGACACTACAACACAAGGAGAGACGAGAAGACCAGACAATACAGAAAAAAGATATCAGCAACAGAATCAACCACGAAATAGTCAGCAATACCGATCACCATCTAACACAGTAATCGGCACTGGAACAGAGAACGATGATCTACAAGCGGAAGGGAAAACGGCATGGCTATTTATTGGGAAGCTGAAGAAAGAAACGACCTCGGAGACGATAATAAACTACCTAAGAAAGAAAGGAATCCGAGGGGACGTCAGCTGCGAAGAGACCGCCATAAGAGGAGACTCCAAAGCGTACAAAGTTGGCATCCCTTTTGACTGCCTAGAAATGACATCCAACCCCGAATTTTGGCCAAGTAGAGTAATTGTGCGTCGATTTCGATTTCGCCTCCGCAGAAGAAGCGAAGGCGCATCTCTCGAATAACTGCATTAACATGCTCCTGTGGAACGTAGAAGGGTTTAAAGGTCTACTGAAACTAACCCCAGGAAACACATTTGAAACATCTGACATACTAATCTTCACAGAGACATTCCTAACGACACCTATTGATATAGAAGGTTTCTACTCCATCCACTCTCCAGCAAGAAAACCTACAGAAGGAAGGCCATCAGGAGGTGTATCTATCCTCTATAAACCATGGATAGGACCCTTAAAGACCTTACATATAGAAGAAAACCTCATAATCGCGAAAGCAAACAACTTCACGATAATAGGCACTTATGTACGCCCCGACACTGATACCGAGGAAATAATGGAACTCCTCACGCTCTCCCTACGGAAAGTTGCAAACCCAGAAGAAACAATAATACTAGCAGGAGATATGAACTGTAGACTAGACAAACCCAATACGAAATGTAAAACTGTCCTTACATTCCTTACAGAAGAAAATTTCAAAATAGTAAATGACCCAAGACGCAAAACTTACTTTTGCCCATAATGGCAGTAGCACAATTGACCTCGTGTTCCACAAAGGAAACGATATTGAAATTTTAGAACAAAAGAGTCTATGGACTTCACCAGTAACCCCACTAAGAAAACACATCCCAATACAGACCAAATTCTTACTCAAAACTCCAAAGAAAGTTGTTCCGAATTGCGACAAGACCATCATATCCAGACACCTTAACATGGCAGCACTACAGCGACAACTAGGAAAAGTACCTGAAGCAGAAAAGACAATCAAGGAAAATGACCTAAATTCAGCCCTAACAAGAATTAACAAGATACTAGGAGCAAGTATAACCCACAAACAGATTACAAGGAAAGTTCAACCGTGGTTTGATAAGGAATGTTATGCAGAAAGACAAACTACACTAAAGGCGCTACATATAGCTAGGATCACGTCAACACCAGAGGACCTAAGAGTATATGGGGAAACACGGAGATATTACAAGAATCTCCTAAAACGTAAACGCTTTCAATACATAGAAAAAGAAGGTGAGAGGATCGCCAAAGAAGCAATGAATGATCCATACATAGCCATCAGACCAAGAAGATAGTCAAGATCTAGCAACGTAGAAATAGGAATATGGGAATCGCACTTCACTCTCATCCTTAACGGTACAGGTCAACAAGCGGCATATGAAATTGAATGTAGAGATCAACACGAAGAAATACTCCCCATCACTAAAACAGAGGTATTGGACATAATCAATGCTACGAAATGTAACAAGGCCGCAGGACCAGACGGGTTTTTCAACGAACATCTAAAGGAATCGGCACAATACCTATCAGAACTATGGTCCAAGCTCTTTACCAAATGCCTAGAAACAGAAAATATTCCCGAAGAATGGATAAAATCGACCATTAGAACTCTTTATAAAGGAAAAGGTGAAACTAACGACCCCAACTCGTACAGAAGAATTGCACTGGAAAGCAACACCTTCAAGTTACTGACAAGAATTCTAACCAACAGGATAGTATACGAAGTCGACTCCAAGATACCGGAGGAACAATTCGGCTTTAGACGAGGAGGAGGAACCTTGCACGCAATTCAAAATCTGTTAAATGACGTAGAGGAAGCAAAACGACTCCAAAAGGGAAAGTTTTATGCAGTCTTTATAGACTATACAAAGGCCTTCGACCTAAATGACAGAAGAAAGCTCACATCGAAACTTCAAAATATCATCGGAAATCACAATCCTTTAACAATCTTAGTAAAAAATATCCTGGCATACAACCAGATCACCATAGATGACGCAGTATGCAAAACAAAGGAAATCACCCAAACTAATGGAGTGTTGCAAGGTGACCCCCTCAGTCCCATACTGTTCAATATTGCCACAGCCGATGTAACAACAGCAATCCGAGAGAAATCAAAGGACGCAGTGATCTACATATATGCGGACGACATGGTCCTAGGATCACCAAATAAGGAAGAACTCCAACACGCCTTCTCAGCACTGGTAGAATGGGCAGGAAATAACAGTCTGAAAATAAACTGGACAAAAACCCAACAGATGGTTTTTCGGAAAGGTGGGCGTGTAGCAGCAAACGACAACTTGCAATATGAAGAGGTCAAAGTGGAAATAGTGAATGCAGTTAAATACCTTGGGATCACTTTACAGACTACCGGAACATTCAGACTACACATCCAAGACAGAGCAGTGGCTTGCTTGAAAGCCATGTACGACATTATCAATCTACAGCAGCTATCCTTAAAAACAGCTATGCATCTGTTTGACGCAAAGATCCTACCAATTCTCACGTACGGGATCCACTTGATATGGGACCGACTAACGAAGAGAGATCTGGCCACCATCGAAAGAGTTAAAGCCCAATTCCTGAAAACCTTAATGGGCATCTCAAAATACACGCGCTCCCGCCTAACATATGAATTAGCACGGGAACCCTTCCTCGTAGAAGAAATAAGAACAAAATTACAGCTTCCATCAACAAAGAATGCTGAAGCGCACCTAGCAGAGAGAAGAGATAAGAGAGAAGGCATTCCGCTAGAATTTTACAGCATGGATGCCATGATCAACCGGAACTGGACCAGCGCCAATCAGAAGCTAAGACATGTGGTGATAAAGTTAGCAGTGCATGGGTACCACCATAAAATATGTAAAAACATGTCCTACCACGCCCCAAATGAACTCTGCGTGTGCTCGTTATGTGACACATATCACATCACACGATGTAAAAATAACCAGAAATCACTCTGTGATTATAGCAAGGACTAACATTTAAAATGAACAAAGCATCATACAGTGTTGCTCTATTTCACAAATAACATTCAATTCACAATATAATGACTGGTCATGAATGAATGCTTTAATGCACACATTCCTGATTGATTACTGGATCATGATGTTTTTCACATCAATTAACTCTTTTGTAACATGTTTGTTTCACTAGTGTAAATCTATGTTATGCACATTCGTGCGCTTTTCTGTTAATAATATATATATATTAAAGGCTGTAAAATAATGGATATTGATATAAGAGCTTATAGAGATATTAATAATAACTAAGAATCTTCTTTATTCGATCTTCTCTTCGAAAGGTAAACATTTAAATGAAGTAATCTATAACCTATTAATGAATACATTTTGCCATATTAATTAATCAATGCATCACCCTCATAATAATAATATATGGAAGATATTAAAATAATTTATGGATTATAATTTATTGGAACTGAATTGTGGAATTTAACAACAATTAGCAGGTTGATGTAATATAATTGGAGATTGGAATAATTATTAATGAACATTAGTTACTACATGAAAGATATTGGACATTACTTGAACAGTATTCCACACCAATGTCGAATGCTCAATGTAAATAATATTTGCTAATTAATTCTATTTTTATTACAATTTAAATTAAATCACGATTTATCATTGTTAGATAATATTCTCATAATTGATTAATATGATAAGTTACATTTTTGAGGGGAATGTGAAGTTACAATTTTCAACTTATTTCAATTTATTCCAAGCTGAAACAGTGACAGTGAAGTGCAACGATTTTCTTTTCTTTACCATTCAGCTAAACCAACGAACACTGGAACATTATTTCATAACGCATTACCCCCAAGTGCAATAGGAAAGTCGAATTGGCAGTTTAGGACTTTTGGATCTACGATCCCAACATAAGATTGAACCAATTCGATTTTTAGGAGGATACATCTATTTGTGTTCGTCTGCTCTTAAATAAAGAGAGACCATTTTATCTTAGTTATCTTAAATTATTCCTGCAGCTTGTTCCTTTTCCTGACTGAGTGATACTATCCTATTTTATTTAGAGAGATATATATCTGAGGCAACCTATCTCACCTATCCCGTTAAACGACCCGAGACATTAGATCTCTTGCCTGCCCGTGTTCTCAGTTGCTTTTGGTAGTTTTTCCGGATATATATTTCAGGGACTCCTAATTTGTTTTGCAACGACCATGTAATTCCTTGGACATCACGTTTGATTTCCGGGCCGACGTGAGGTCTGGGAAACAGGTTCAGTATGTACTATTAAGTTTATTGCATGGTGTATGTTTCAAACTTCAATCCCATGATTAGGACAAAAGAAATAAAAACGAGATTTTAAAATTTTGCACAGCCGCCATCTTGTGGTTATGAAAGCAATTGAAATGAATTAGATGTCAGTGGATTAAAATTTGTATAAGCAATCGCCGTACCAAGTTTCACTGCGCTTGGTTGGTTCAATCACGAGAAACGTCAATTTAATTATTTAAATTTCGCGTCGCCACCATGTTGGATTTGTGCTCACCAGATTATTGAAAGTCCCATAGGTGAACTTATGTTCATAGCCTTTATCAACATACAACATTTCAGTTTGATTGCTGTCATCGATTGGTAGATATCGAGAACCGTCTAAATATATTGGATGGTCGCCATGTTGATATTTTATATATGTAGGCCATAGAGTTATGTACTATTACATGACGATTATTGCGTAGGTTCATTATTCAAACGTTCATTTCGATCTCATGATTAGGATACAATAAATAAAAACTTAATTTTAAAATTTTGCACAGCCGCCATTTTGAGGTTATATAAACAATTGAACTAAATAAGAAGGCAGTGCATTACAATGTATATACACATTTGCTGCACCCTGTTTCACTGCGCTCGGATGGTTAAATCGCGAGAAAAGTCTATTTAAATGTGCAATCTTTGCTTGGCCGCCAGGTTTGTTTTGCACTTAACAGATTTTTGAAAGTCACATAGATGAACGTCTAGTAGTGCCCTTTATCACCGTAAAAATTTCAGGGTGATATCAGTAATGTTTTCGGAGATATAGAATGCCGGTAGGGGCAGATGACCTTGTAGTTCCGCCCCTTAAAACAACATAACTAATGCCGGTGAAATATTTCGCACAGCCGCCATGTTGTATTTGTGAGACGTAATAAAATTTGGAGGGCACGGTCGTGGTCGGCCAAAATAGTACTATGACCTTACCGAGTTTCTTTGGAATCTCTTCAGCCATTTAGGTTTTATTAGAGGGGGACATACACACACGGACAAAAGGTGGTCTCATAAGCCTTTTTTTTTTTCATAAATGAAAATAGGCTAAAGATATATGTGTCATTCATAAGTAGGATTTTATAATAGTTAAATGATCATGCAAGGTTTGTGTTGTTATCATAGCGACTAAGTAAGAAGTACGTGATTTAGTGGATTTTATATATTTTACTTAGTGGTCAGTAATAATCAAACGAAATATTTTTTCTGAAACGAATTTTTGCTAAAACCATGGTCGTCACAAGTACGAGTAACGTTCAATTTATCACTTCATACAAGTTTCATTATTTTTGCGAAATATTCCTGATATGTTGTGAATAAGAGGGAAAACGTGATGATCTGCTGTTATGACCAGTACAAACTAGATATTTGGAAAAGTTCTACGGTATTTCAATTATTAGGCATATTCTGATGTACCGATATTTTCACATTTTAATTTAACTTAATAATTGGGAATATCTGAATATGTCCGGTTATTTTGAAAATCTGCCAACTGGATTAACGTTACCAATTTAATGAACTGATTGATTTTATTATTTTTCGATTATTACCGTATTGGTCATACCACTGATTTTTACCTGTTTTAAGAACTGAACATTTTGACGATAAATCATAAAAGAAGACAAGCGAACTTCTATGGACAAAAACTCTGAACAAAAAACAAAATATTTCTCCCATTCATGCCGTATAGAAGCCGACGGTTTTAGAGCAGCCATATAATGAATTTCACGAAGCACGTAAGAAATGAAACGAAAATAGGGGGGCGGAGGGGTATGTCTCATCATCACCTAGTGACAGGTAAGTAATGAAACGATAAGTATTACTTGCCCCTTCTGGAAAAAATCGTGCGGGTGCCCAAGTGCAAAATCACCAAATTATTCAAGAAACAAGGCATGAAAATAGCTTTCACAACAAACAACACAACCGGCAAGTATCTGCACGCAGTAATTTAAATATTATCCTTTAGGGAGCCATTTATCAGTGTTGCCTTAGAAAATAAAATTTAAACATGACTCGTCTCAAAATCAGGGGTACACTCCATAACTAGAACCCTGCACCGATAAAGAAAAAGTTATCCGCCCCCCCATCCGCATGACTGTTATCCGCATCCGCCCCGCATGACTTGTATCCAAATCCACTGATATTTCAATAATATTTTTAATATATTACCGGTAGATAAAGCATAAAGTATGCAAACACATTTGCCATTGTAAACACAAATGTTTTAAATATCCGTATTGATATTATAATTAAACGTTTAAAATTACTTAAGTATTGATTTGGCGTATACTTTTAAACATTTAATTTAAAGCATAAAGTATTAAACCAACACATTTAGACATTTGAGGAGAAAGTCGTTCCCCTAAGCTATGTTTAAAATGAATGTTTTCCAGCCAGAATTGCAACCCTTTTCAGTTCGGATTGTTAATTATTTAATGACATAATTTGAATGTGATTAGTTTAAATCATCTTACATTTGTAATGGAAGAAACATAACGGAAAAAATATGATGTCATAAATATCGGGGTTCTAGTAATGATATTCAACAAGTTCGGATGCTAGAACTACTTTTTATTTACACGTAATATAAAAACATACACTGTAACGTGTTTTTCGAGGGGATTTTACGCCACTGGCATAAGTCAGTAGGAAGCCATTCTATATTTATTTACGCGACAAATTGTTCAGCCAGGAGAAGTTTTCATGTTAACTTATTATCATTAACTTATTATTATTAAGGTATTTTTTTTGGAGCATTTTTATAAAATTATAAGCATACAGATAGGTTTTCAATGTTATAGAAAACACTACCAAGCAAATTATTACGAACAACATTATCATAGAAAATTATATGATTACGGAATTTTGTCAGTTAGGGTATTATGAGAGAGATGAGTCACTGGGAATTTGGCTACAGGCTTAATCTTGTCAAGAAGTATGACGCAAGCTGGGTTGCTGCTTCAAGAAAAGGCAAAATGGCTGGACCGGTAAACGACATCATCCTCGCGCCGAGTGTATTGACCCTGAGGAGGGCAGTATCGCGTGGTGGCTCAGCCAATCAGTGGAGAGCGGGCGACTTGAAGACGGGTCCAGAGAGGGGAGGCGAGGAGTGCATATATGGTTTGCGCGCCGTGGAGGCAAGGCGATAATCTTTGTAAAACTTAACCAGTGTGGTTGTACGTGTGGTTGGTTCCGATGTTCGGACCATAAATTATCATATCTACAAGTATCTCAACTAACGAAGAAGATGACGACGTCCAGGAGGCTGTGGGAAGCTCTCTTCAACATCCAGTACGAGGGAGATGCTACGGCAATTTCCAGTGGTAAGCGCGAATGACTCAAAACTACGTAATCTCTCGTCTCTTTGTTTTATATTCAGTATTTCAGTAACTTCATAGCTTGGGAATAAGAGTAAAATCAGTAATTTATCCGACTCCGTTTTCACATAATTTTCTAGCGGTAATCTTCAAATCGCAACGCTCCAATTTAAATTTATAACTTATTATTATTATTAATTTTGCAATACTTGTTTTATATAATAAATTCATTTCTTTTAACCATGCAATCTTTGCTTTTAGTAGGTAGCATTAGATATAGACCAAATTCCTTCTCCTGATACAATTGTTAGTTGGGTTAATGATCAAATCGTACCACGATCTGAGAGTAAAGATTCTTGAAGGTGTTCTACCAGAGCTAGGTGTTGTTAAATATAAATTTAGATTTCAACATAGCGTTGAGGTCTTGGCGCCATTAAAACAACATATCTTAGTCAGAGTAAATATTTCAAAGAGCAAGGCAGAGCTAGTAAGAAACCATTACATTTGTCACACAACTGTGAGGGCAATAGAAAACGTTTCACTTGTCATCCCAACGTGGAGAAAACGTTTCACTTGTACGCTCAACATGGAGCGAGAGTCGGTTACAACATATCGCACATTAGTAACAAAAACTTTTCTTTCTGTAGGCTACCGTATATAACATTTGGTGCTGCATCGTCTAGTTTATTATTTTCCAGGAATGAACATCCATATGTACAATATTCACAAGAGTCATTGTAGTTTCAATTTTAGATTTCTTTAACTCGGTATAGTAGACTATTAGAGCTACATGCATCCAGAAAGTCACGATACAATCATCACTAAACAAGAAATTAAAACATGAATTAAATATTTCAACTAATTTAAAGAATGAATCCAAAGAGAAAAGAAAAAAGATCGTATCATACCTGACTATTTCGAAGATTGCTGTTTAGAAATATGATGTCATCAACTGCGCTGGGTTTGAGAGATGTGCGTCGATCTTGCATTACTCGTCCTGCGGTGGAGGAACTCCTCTCTGACGGAGCACTGGTTGCTGGAATGGAATGTAGGAAGTACGCCAATTTGGAAAGATAAGGATACTCGTCTTCATGATCATGCCACTAAGTTATTAAATCACATACGGTATCTTTGACCTTCTCGCTACTGTACTCAGAAATTTCATCATTTGCAGCATCATTGGTTGAATTTTCATCATCTGACATAACTTCAAATTCACTGAAAAGTCTCTCAATTTCTTTTTCTTTTTTTGTGGAGGTTCTGCATTGGTCTCTTCTTTATCTTGGAGTGGCATTCTTCTGGAAGTAATGACATTTCTAGCTTCAGACTGTACTTCATGTCTGTCGGCTTCACCCAGAAATTTCAAGGTTTTATATTGAGGGTGTAAATAAGTAGCAAGCTTATGTGTTGCTGTTATCTCCCATTTGTCGGTTCCTTTAAATACCCAATGAAGTCTGAATCGCCCATTTTCTTTTTCAAAGATGACAATAACTTACTATCGTAAGCCGAACCAAGAAGTGTCTTCCAACTTGAAGTCCCTTGCAATGAAGCAAATTGTCAGGTTCGTGACCAAGGATGTGGTGCCGTTTCAAGCAACTATACATCTGCACTTGCTCAGTTCCTCATCGATGTGGGAGCGAAATATGGGACAGTGAGTGCTAAAGAATTATTGCCTCACCCCACTACTGTATCAAGGCTCGTGAGTGAAAAAGCCAACAGCCTCCGAGGAAGCGTATCAACGAAGATCAGGGGTGTTTTTTTAGTGATATTGGAGGTGGGATAACTTTAAATTCAGTAAAAGTGTTTGACTTTACGTCAAGTGTCGATTGTGAATGGCCACGAGGTGAGCCGAAAGAAAGGTACTTATTTGATAGCAGGCATTGTGCTACATTATTATAAAAGTGGAGTGATTCATATCGCAAAATTAATTACATGGGTGTGACAGTGCATTACTTTGTTAATGGGAAGCTTGAAGAACGTGTACTGAGCACAAGAGAGTTGGAACCGGATATTAAGAAAACTGGAGAACATATTAAACTTGTGCTCGTAAAGATTTTACTATCATTTGATTTATACGATTCCATTGAAATTGTGTCTTGTTTTCTTCATAGATCAGGGTTCCGGAAAACTGCGCTAGTCAGTTAGCGACTTACCACCCCTTCAATCATTGCATTAATACAATTTATCAATTTCCTTATCCAGTCAATGTTCTCAAAATTCCTCAAATAAACAGGTAAGACTCCAGTAATCATCAGATTTCTTATCTCAACAGTGGTGTAAATTTCACTCATACAAAAGGGTTTCCTCGTGGTCAATTAATTCCAAGGATTGTTAAAACTCAAGTCAAATTATGGCACGGCTCGTCCTGGCCTGCCTATCATAATAGGCCTACCAACTTCTGGAGTTCCAAAAGATATTGGCACCATATATACGAGTATATACTCTATACATCTGTAAACTCTGATATTATGTAAATACAATTATTACTACTCAAACTAAATTGAAAATAGCCAGCTGTAACTATTTTCAATGTCTACTCAACTATATACAGCTATTTACTGTACATTCACTATTCTTTTCTCCTTTCACAATGTTTAAATTGTCTCCTTTTTACTTCCATATATCATCTCACTAGTTTTTACAAAAGTTTACAAATTTCTCTACTTATTCACATA
The DNA here is from genome assembly GCA_946902985.2 of Meconema thalassinum. Lineage (NCBI taxonomy): Eukaryota > Metazoa > Arthropoda > Insecta > Orthoptera > Tettigoniidae > Meconema > Meconema thalassinum. The sequence continues at coordinate 537,060,235 of OX336390.1, read as the reverse complement.
AGCACAATCTTCAACTAGAGCCTCCGTGGCTTAGGCGGCAGCACGCCAGCCCCTCACCGCTGGGTCCGTGGTTCAAATCCCGGTCACTCCATGTGAGATTTGTGCTGGACAAAGCGGAGGCAGACAGGTTTTTCTCCGGGTACTCCGGTTTTCCCTGTCACAATTTCATTCCAGCAACACTCTCCACTATCATTTAATTTGTCATTCATTTAATCGTTGCCCCAGGGGAGTGCGACAGGCTTCGGCAGCCAGCACAGTTCATATCCTCACCGCTAGATGGGGGCTTCATTCATTCCATTCCCTGACCCGGACGGTCGATTGGAAGCAGGCTGTGGATTTTCAGTTTTCATTCAACTACGTTAACTGAATTCCACATATCATGGTGTCCACAGAATTTTCAATGTCAATTTTCCTGACTTTTTCTGACCATTTTTCAACAAAATTCCTGACTCGCGAAGTCATCGTAACATCGGAAAAATGGTTTATTGAGCAAATATATATATATATATATATCTTATTTGCAGCCTCCACTATCCCCATAGCTGCCCAACGCTCGCCCCTTTATTTAATAAAAATACAAAATTAAGTAAATTATAATGCAATAATACATCAATCAAAAACTAGTGATGGGGTTGCCACATCCCCACGCCAACGCCAAAAAAAGCGTACAAAAAATAGGTAAAAGAGGTTTTTACTATGATGTACTGTAAAAATGGAAATTTACCATTATGCCCAGTGAGTTATTGCTTTTTATCTTCAGAGATTGGTTGAACTAGTAACATCAAAATATGGCTGTAAAACAAAAAATACTGAATGCTTAATATAAAATTCCTGACCTTCTAATACTTTTCGCCACTTTATCCTGACTCACGCCATTTTTTCACACTTTTTCCTGACTTTTCCTGACCAAAACAAAATTCCTGACTTTTCCTGCCTGTGGACACCATGCATATTTCAGTTCCAAATAAACCTGCAATCATTTTATGACTTTGCACGAATACTTCAATATTTAAACTATTGTCACATATCAACACATAATTCGTTACTACGTCATCGTGATCATTTGAAAAGTAACGTATACAACATAACTGCAATTCCATAAAATCCAAAACTGTTTTAATACTTAATTTTTCAGTTCCTTCGCGCTTCTTAAATTCAACACCGTGCCTTTCCAATTATTAATAATGCCGATTATCATTCCTTGCTCAATAAAGGTTTCATAATCATGCCATACTTTATAACTTCTACCTCTGCAATATATCTTCATTATTGGTTAATGGTTTCACAATTTCTGACTTCTCCATACTTATCTGTACTCATTGGTTCTTTAAAAAATCATGATATCTTTGCTAAAAGACAAATACTCTTCACATATTTCCATAATACAGTATTAAACCTCTGTCTCTATATGTCGTAAGTTAGGTAGAATCTCTCTTCTACTAAATTTACTATCAGCTATTATCGTATGATATTCAAATTCTGGTTTCTCCACTTACAGTAATTAATGATCAAAATCTCACAAAATAGTTTCAATTAAAATTCCATAACTGATCTATAAATATCTATCAACTATAGGCCTAATCCAATCCTAACATTCCTATCTCAATCCTATTACTATCCTACGAATAACATTAACCGAAATCTCAAAAATCAAAATAACTCCCAAAATTACACTCAATCCTCTTGAAATACCAAAAATCGTTGATCTAACAAACTCCTAATCTTACTAAAAATTCCTATTTTATTCATCTTGCACAGTTTCCAGCCACTGGCCGGGTCTGTTTGGAACACGAGCCTCTCCAACGTCTTCTGTCTTCCCACCATCTCTCAGTCTCCACCCTTGTTCAGTCTTCTCCTCTCTTCTTCACGCTTTCTTCCACCCCCTTCAGCCACCTATCTCTCGGTCTCTTTCCTTCCCACTTCGCCCTCCTGGGTATCCTCTTCTCCTCCATTCGTTTTACATGTCCATACCATCTAAGTCTAGATTTCTCTATATCATCCTGTAATGGTTCCTCCTTCATTAATTCTCCGGTCCTCTCATTTCTTATTCTGTCCATCTTTGTAGCTCCAATGCTGCTTCTCAAGAACCTCATCTCACTGGCCTGTATTTTCCTCTTCTCCCTTCCTTTCATAACCCAGGTCTCTGAGGCATACGTCAGGATAGGGACATAGTACGTCCGATATATGATCTTTTTGCTGTTCTGAGGGACATCCTTGCTCCATAACAAGCTTCTCACACTCCTCTGGAATGCTTCTGCCTGCTCCCCCGCTCATTATTTCTCTATCGTTTCTTCCATTATCTTGTATCAGGCTTCCCAGATACTTGAAACTCTCCACTTTCTTCAGCTGTTCCCCACCAACTGTTATTCCCGTTGTGGTTCTTTCCTTCTTCCTTGTTGTGATCACCATCTCACTCTTATTTATGCTAAATTTCATCCCATATCCTTTTATTATTCCTTCCCACACGTCCAACTGTTCCTGTACCTCCTCCTCCTTGTTTCCCCAAATCATCAAATCATCTGCAAACACCATTGCTTTCATCTTTCCTTCCCCAATTACTTGTGCCACTCGGGTCATTATGTCATCCATCACCACAATGAAAAGTAACGGTGACAGTGCACTTCCTTGTTTCAGGCCGTTTCTCTGTTCCAACCAATCCGATCTCTCTCCTCCCACTTTCACACAGCTCACGCTTCCCTTGTACATCTCCTTTATCCTCTTTATAGTTCATTTCTCTACTACTCTATCCTCCAGGGACTTCCATACTTTGTTTCTGCATACTCTGTCATATGCTTTCTCAGTGTCCAGGAAGGCCATCAGTAGATCTGTTCCACACTCATAGTGCTGTTCTTGTAAATGCCTTACAGCAAAAATCAAATCCACTGTGGACCTTCCTGCTCTGAAGCCATGTTGCTCTTCCCTCATCCCTCCTTCTATCCTTGTCCTAATCCTCCTATCCAAAACTTTCTCAAAGATCTTTGCACAATGACTCATCAGAGTTATTGCCCGGTAGGGCATTCTGTTCTACTACCTTTCTTGAAGATTGGGACAATTATTCCTTTTTTCCAGTCCTCATCACTCGGTACAACCACTGTATCCCCACCTCTCCTGCTGCTCTCACCATCTCCACACTCAGCTCATCCATACCCGGTGCCTTCCCTCCTTTCATCTTCCACTTCTTTCCATGTTAAGTCCTTTTCTGTTTGCAGTTCATCTTCCTCTTCCCCGATATCTTCCTCCTCGCCGTGGTTTCCATTTGGGTTCAGAAGTTCTTCAAAATATTCTTTCCACATTTTCTTCAGTTCTTCCCTATTTTCTACCTCTTGTCCCCTTTTGTTCACCATTCTAACATAATCCGTAGGATCCTTCTGCCTGTTATTTTTTACCATCCCATACAGGACTTTTTTGTTCCTTCACTATCCTCCTTCATCATCTTTGTCCACTCTTCCATCCATTTTCTTCTCTCCTCAGCCACTACTCTCTTCGCCTCCTTCTTTCTTTTCTGGTACTCTTCCCTTGTCTCTACCGTCCTATTTTGATACCACCTCCTAAAGGCTTTATTTATTCTTTTCCCTTACTATTTCTTTTGTCTTCTCATTCCACCATGGTGTTTCCTTCCACCTCTTCTTACTATTTGTCCTCCCACATACTGCCTCTGCTGCACCTACTAGTGTCTTCTTAAATCTAGCCCATTCCTCTTCCACCCCTCTTTCTTCATCTGTTGGTATTCCTTTCTTTACCATTTTGAGGTACTCGACCCTTCTATCCCCTTCTTTCAGTTTCCATATCCTTATACGTCTTTCCTGGTTCTCAGTCCCTTTCTTCTCCTTACTCCCTCTCAGGTTCATTACCAGCAATCGATGGTCGCTATCCGGGTTCTCCGATGGTATAACCTTGATGTCAGTGATGTTTTTATTTAGTTCTTTCTCATACAGTATATAGTCGACCACCGACTTCCTGGTCAAGTCATCACTGTACCATGTGATTGTGTGGCTCTCTCTTTTCTTGAACCAGGAGTTCCCAACTAGCAGGCTGTTCCTCTGGCAGAAGTCCAACAGTCTCTTTCCCTCCTCATTTCTTCCGCCCCAACCCTCTGGTCCTAGAACACACTCATAACCTTGTCCTTCTCTTCCTACATGGGCATTCAGATCCCCCATAACAATCATATTTCTTCCTACCAGCTGCTTCTGCCATAAGTCCAACCCCTCGTCCATGTCGTGGAGACGGGCAACGGCACAAAGTAGGGGATCGCCTGTAGGGGCGAAGTACAGTGGGGACTTCGTGTGCCCCGGGACCGTTACGGTAGCTGTGAAGGTCCTACAGGAACCCTGAAAAGTGATGGCTAACGGGGCTCTGGTGAAGCTACGATAGGCCCAGCAAGCCAGTAGTGGATGAAACCAAATGCTTTCAAGAATGGAACGAGCCTCGGACATGATGGATATAATAGACGACGACACGGCTGTACACACGGACTAAGATTTGGAACTTTAAACATAAGAACGCTGACAGGGAAGGTGGAGGAGATAGTGGATATGATGGAAAGAAGGAAGTTGGATTTATTGGGATTGGCAGAAACAAAGTGGATTTTGAATTTTGTAGTGTGGTGTCTAAGTTACTCCTGAATTTCTCACGGTCGCTTCTTTTATTAGGTTACTCCTGAATTTCTCATGGTTCTCAAAAGTAGTGTTCCCCTCGTCATGTTTTACTTCTGAATCTCCACTGCTTTCTCAAGTACAAATGCAGATCCTGTCAATGTAGAAATAAATTTTATTGTAGAATACATTTGGAAAATCTTTGTGAATTTTCCTCGTAATTCTGTCGTAAATTTCTTCGATGATGGCTTAGCTTCACAAAAATGTGTGCAAGCTCATAGAATAATGATAGGCACTCGTAGAATATTGAAATGTCGATGCTTTAACGTTCCGGGTATATTTGTGAAATCCCCTCGTAGATATTATTGTCAATGTTCGTAGAATAATAATGTTTATCAGGAACTCTTTTAAATGTTCGTTATGTTCCACCATATAAGTTTCACTTTGTAACTTGGAATAGTATCACGCACTATTGTGGGAAGACGGGCAGGAATTTCGAGGTTTTGCCGCGAGTCATGCTCGGACATAGAGAAAACAGTGGCCATGGACTTGATTGTTGTTGTTCTTTGGAGCTGGGAAGGCATCAACGTATTCTGTATTGATAATGTATCGGTAATCTATTATATTTGCATTTGTTAAGTAAAATATTCTTTTTCAACAAATCAAACGTGAGTGATTTTGACACCGGTTTCCACACTATTATATACACTCTCCTCTCTCGTAAAATGTTTAAGTCCCTTCGACTGCTTTCATAATAAAAGTCGAAAATATCACAAGTCCGCACTTTGTGTTAAACTGCGAGTACGTTCGTTCACACTTGACTTCACCGTAGATGCGCGTGCCATCGCTGTCAATATACACTGCAGAAAATGGAAATTGCAACACCATGAAGGAATTGGTCGTTTGTGTTGATTTTCAAGATATGGAATGATGCCATGTAGGTATGTAAACGATCAAAGTTTCAGACCCATTGGATTGTTGCTACAGGTCTCCCCACGGGATTGGTCGCGGAGGAATCAACTCCAGTATATGGACTCTGGTGTAGCATAGTTGACTTGCAGTCTGTGCAGCTAAGTGTTCCCCGTCAAACATGCCTCGATGACAGAGAAGAGCACGCTATCAACAACGGTCGCCATTTGAGAGGGCTCGGATGATGGGCTGTGTGAGGTTGGATTGTCGCTAAGGACTGTCGCTGCACGTGTTGGCCGACAGGCATCTAAGGTACAACGTGTATGGCAGCAGTGGTCAAATGAAGGTACCCACACTCGTAGACCTGGCACAGGCCCAGCGCGACAGCTGGCTTACGATCCCGTGTCCCTGCAGAAGGTGTTCCATTGACCCCACAACAGCGACGTGTAAGGCTGGCCTGGTGTCGAGAACGATCGACGTGGGTCGACGAATGGCATAGGATCGTCTTTAGTGATGAATCTCGCTTCTGACTTGCCCGCAGTGATCGCTGGAATCGTGTGCGCCGACGTACCCGGGAGAGGGGCGCCCAGACCTTATTGTCGAGAGGCACGCAGGGCCAACACCAAGCATTATGATCTGGGGAGCTATTGGCTTTAATGTGAAATCACCGTGCTCTGCATTCGAATACTGACACGTCCTTCTTCCTCGAACGTTCACACGAAGAAGCCTGGATCGAAGTCGCCTTTTCTCCCTCCTCAAATCGAGCAGCATCATCTTCAAAATTTGCGGGATACTTCGCGTTCAAATTTAGTAAAACACATTTGCCTGGAGTACTGCATTTCTTAAGCGATTTCCAAAAACATGAAAATTTTCTCTCGAATATTCCACATTTCACTGTGAACCAAATTTCTTCTGTCTCTTCTGTAACAATTAATATTTGCTAAAGCAATTACTGGATTTTCTCATCTCCCATTGGTCAATTACTTCACGTGACTTCCTTATCCCTTCCATGTCACTCTCCAAGTCGTAAGCCTCGCACATGTATGCCCTCGTGACATCTCTTTCTTTTTTTAACGGCGCTTGGCCAGTGTTAATACAGTGGTCCTCTTTGCTAAAAACCCGTTTTCTTCCCCTTCAACTGCTACCTACTCTCTCCTTTGATAAGGCAATAAGCCGTCTCTAGTGTTGATTTAATAAAATAATACCCAATGATTTGTTAGCATATCGTTTGATATTACCGCTCCTTCTCCCTGCTCGACTCAGCGTCTCTAGCCTCGATAAAAATAATACAGTCTTCTTCATACAGCTTAATGCCTATTTATTGCAATTACAAATAGCAAAATTAGAGTTCAGTACTGAGCCCATAATTTGCTTGGCTAGTTGAACAAATTATTCATATTATATCTTTCTCTTGCGAAGGCAGGACAGTCAAATAAGAGGTGACTTATACTTGCAGATGATCCACAGAAGCAAGCATAATCGTCTTCTATTTGAATTATGAAACGCTCGAAGTAGAATTTAAATTTTCCCTATCTTGGAAGCCACCTGTCTACAAGTGCAAATATTGATGCTGAAATTCAGCATCGACTCAAACATGCTAGCACGGCTTTCGATCGTCTACGAGAAAGGGTGAGCGGTTCAAAACCCTCCTACGGCTTTCCTCCTACAAGATGGCGCGCAACCACTTACATAGCGCGCTTTTCTAATGAAGCTGGTGAGCATGGCTTAACCTAGCCTATCCTAGCCAGGCTAACTTAGTCTAGTCTACCTAACCAAACGTAATTGAGGACATGCCAAGGGACCTAAGTGCAAAACTTGGTGGATGGATGTGTTTTAGTGCTGGGGCTAATGTGTACACCCAAGTATATGGGGCACACGCAACTACCCTATGCTGTTCTTATGGGCTTGCGATGCATGATTTAAAACAAGGCAACTGTTGCAGTGTATCACGTTACGCGATGCAGGAGTCGCAACCGGACGCTCGGCTACGCTGACCCTTTAGCCAAGTAAGATTTTGGTATCTCGCAAACCAATAGTCGGATATTGCTATGCGACACGTCGTTGGACTTTGGGTGATGCCCCCATTTTGAATTTATTTTTGAAATTTTGACAAAGGACCTAACTACACTTTTGTTGATATTTTTTGAATCCATGATGGGATTTTGACATGAAGTATCGTAGGACTTGGGGTGATGCCCCCCTTTTTGAATTTATTTTTGAAATTTTTACTAAGAGCCTAACTACACTTTTGTTGATGAGCAAGGTGAGGAAAAGGGCACCCTATGTCCTTGGGATGAGAAACCTTCCCTAAAGGTGGATGATCCAGCATATGGACAACGGCATAGGACCAGGACCAATAGGTATGGGTAAGGGTAGGCGAGACTCTATGAGCCGTGGTGAAGGCAAATCGCATAGAAGGAGGTCACTTTCATAACAAACCGGGTGGCTCAGCATCTTACATGGCAACCCCATCACTGAGATCGGGCTCCGAAGGTTGATAACCTACCAGTCTTAAATTATGAGATCAAAGAAAATATCGGACTGATCAAATGATGTCATATATTTGACATGTGTGTTATGTTTCTTTGTTTTCTGTCATGGGCCTAAATGGCCCGCTAGGTACAATAAATGATGATGATGATGAATGCTCTAATTATCCAAGTTTTCCCTGCATCCAACAATACCATATGCTTAGAAATAGATCAGTAGTGAGTGTCCATCTACAAACCCTGCCGACCATATCCCTCCGACTACCACACTGTTTACTCCGGTTGACACACACTAACTTTTTATCTTGTTGCCGTCAAGTCAGCTATCACCAACAGATTTGAATGAGCTAGAGTAGCCATCTCCAACGAATTGCACATAGCGAACCCCTCATTCTTTCAGACAGCGATGAAAATGTTTCACAGTTGAGGTACTTTCCATTCCTTCACTGGAGCCTGAATTATTTTTGGTGCACTTCGGTTCATGCTGTGCCCTTTTCTTCTGCATTTGGCCTAGCAATATTGCATCCATGGCAGTGTTTACATAAAATTTCTACATCTAGGAGAACCTTACCTGTATCAATACTTGTGGCAGCTGCATAGGAGTTCAAAGCACTATCAAAAGCAATTGTAATGTAGGTGTCTCACTATCTCTATTCTCATCAACTGCCTCCTGCGTTGCAGTTTTCATTGATTCCTCTGCCACTTTTTCAACTTTTCTAGTAAAATGTCTGTGGGATATTATATGCTTGTAGTGGGGCATGGCAGATTCATTATACCACATATTTTCCCAGCAGTAGACCCTTTCCCAAAGTGCCTCAGTCCATAAAAATACCTCATCTTTGACTCAAACAATTCATTATCTCTGCACTTGACTCAAGCAAAATATTGTGTCTGGCTTTCACAATTTTCACATATAACTGTCAAGCTACAAACTAACCCATATCTCTTAGACGCATCTTCAGTGATGATTATTTTCCCTCCACATAAATTACCTATACAACTTGTAAAATACACCGAACAGAGAATACTGATATCTATAATGATGTTAATGTCTTTCTCATATGCACCTCTTATTTGAATAGTTTATCATATTTTGCAAGTTTCTTCTTGGAGGAGGAACTTGAAGGTATATCAGTGTGTGGAGCTGAACTACTGGGTGAACTTTCATTCCTACCCCCCCCCCAACATCTGATGCACCGTAGGGGCCGATAAACTGGGTGTTAGGCCCCTTAAAACAACAATCATCATCATCTGATGCACCAGAATAAGTTCTGTAGTACCGATTTCCTCGGTTTCTCACTTTTTGCTCTTGTCATGAACAAATGCAATAATTAGTACAAAGGATCAATAGTACCCTAGCACAATAGCACAGTGATTGAAAAAATTATACACTTTATACCAAGAATATTGCATGCACATCGTAAACAAGAATGGCTGTTATGGCAGTACTACAAACATATGCAGCAAGGTTTCCAATATAATTGTAGACCTTGTGGTTCTTGATATATTAATTTTTGACTAAAAATGCCCCATACAGCTAATTTAAAAAAAATAAACATACTTCCAGTCAACCAAATTTAATAAATCAAACACCAAATTCATCAGCAAAGTCCAAGCAAAACAAAAATTTAAAAAATCCTTTTGGACAAACTGTCCATTTATACTCCTGGTCTGTTATAAAACTACTACTGTAATTGGAAGTGCAGGTGTTGTTCCTAAGCCCACTCAAGAACATCTGAAGAGCCTCGGAAAGACTCCAAATGGCATTATCAAGGATTACCACAATACTACACAGGATCAATGCTATCCTAAATATATTTAATTCTACTAATGTGAGAAACTGCCATGATGTTTCAGAACCCTATGGTCACTTATGATTTGCATGCTGTAAGGGAGCTGAGTAGCTTAGTCTGTCGAGGTTTGGTGCTTTTAACTGGAAGGTAATAGATTTTAGGAATAAAACTACCACTCCCAGAAAAGCAATGGCCCCGAGGTTCACTCAGTCTCCAACAGGAACGAGTACCAGGACAATTCCTGGGAGGAAATGCGGCCATGCATGGAGCGGACAACTCCATCCAATCTAGAGTCGAAGTCGCAAAAAAAGTGAAAGCCTCCACACTACTCCAGGGTCTGTGTAAGAATTTTTCTTTATAAGGTATTTCATCAAGTTCTTGTATATTCCAAATTGGTGAATGAAATTCATCCACTGTACCATACATCCTTCCCCACACACCTTTATGATCAATTAGATGCATCCATCTGTATTTTGTTCAGAATACTGGAAGTGTTCTTATCTTTGTATGGTTTATTTTTAAGTTCACATATGAATTAAATTCTAAATCTATTTACAGAAGAACTGAAGCGTTTGGATCACCATGTTGACCTAGTTCCATCCAAACACTGGGATCGAATGCAAATAGAAATTGCCGAACGCATTATATTCACCTGCCGTCTAACCTTTCTAGAATACAATTGTGAGTGTGAGAATGATCCACTATGTTGCAAGGCTATTGCAGTTGTGAAAGAAGCAATAACGAGGAAGTTTTCTAGTGAATATCTTGATATAAGAGGATTCCATTTTAAAGGATGACTTGGAGGGAATACAAGGTCAAATGGGAGTATCAGCTCAATCAAAGTGTTTTGAATATTTTGATTTTAATCCAGTTTTGTCATCTCACCAAACACATTCACATCATACGTCAGCAAGAGATGTTTCACAGCCAAAAGAAGAGAGTAATCCTAAGTCTGACCTGAATGAACCAATTTATTCTTCAATGTCATTATAAACCCATCCAGATTTGGGAATTCCTTACCTACTTCAAACATTATCTGAAGTTAACAATGAAGCAGCACTAACTGAATTAATACATGCCATTCCATGTCATACACCTGTGATGCCTTTCTACGAAGTTCTTTACAGGCTGATTGAGGGAGTACTATCGTCCATTCATGAAGAATTTCAAGGAAGTTCCCAAAAAGATATATCGTCAAATCCATCAATAGAAGTAGTAATTACAGTCTTAACAGTCTTTCCACTGACTAATCACCAATTTATTAAAAACTAGTTCCAGCAGCCCATCCAACTACTGATGTAATTTTGTATAAGTTCACTCCCCAGTTGTTTGTAGCAGGTCTAGCAGTTATGGATATTTAGAAGCATAAAAAAGGATGAACTGTAAAGAAAATTATGTAAGAATAAGACGAATAAAAATAATAGAATTTAAAATATGTATTATTTTGTTTTCTGTTCATAATTTTATGCTACATGTTATCATTTCACAAAGTTTTGTTAACAGGTTCGTTCTTTTGAATAAATAAATAAATAAATAGAAGATATCATCTACATTCTCAGGATCCTCACAGAGAGCTAAACCCCAAACACCAAAAATAAAAATAATACATAATATCAGGTTTTACATTTATTATTCTCTCTACTTTTGAAGGTGTACGACATAACTGAAACTAACTCACATTCACCATATATCCTGACAAAAATATGTCATTAATTTCAATTCTCGTAAGAGATAACAAAGTTACAGCAACATGTCTTACCAGCTGATTCTGCTGTATACATAAACTTTATCACCGTCTTCTTAAACCAATACTGGCATTAAATTAGCACACATTAAAAGACTACCTAGTAGGTAAATATCAACACCAGAAACTCATCAGTGTTTCAAAAATGCTACATAATTAAGAGCAGTTTTATAATATAGTACCAAATAAAATATAAAATAGTTCACTGATGGTAACATTCCAGGTATTGCCATTCATAACCTACAAAAGAGTATTAACAAAAACCACTGTTTAGTAGGACTTTGGTAACAGACTTTCTTCCTTTTGCTATATACAATAATTACAAAAGCAACTGAAAAATTTAGAAGAATTTACATAGCATAAATGTTAGAGAAGAAAGAAACAAGGAAGTTTATGCAGATGTACAAGAAATGTAGAAGGTATTATATCTGTATTTATAAAATATCTTACTAAGTTGACCTTAATTAGAATTAAGGAATCAGTCACAAAATGTATGATAATACAATATCTTTTTACAAGATTAATCTATCTTGTGAGGTTTGACCACTCAGGTAGAGTCTATTAGCATTGTGCAAGGTGCTTAGCACATTACTATGATATTACAAGACTTGCTTATAATGTCTCAATTATTAGAAAATAACATTTCATAATAGATAATCTGAATATTGCATGGTGTGAGAGTTCTTACAATGCCAATAGCTCAGGAGTTATCTACACCACACATTAACTTCAAGCCAGCTTGAAGGTCAACTCCTTTCTTCCTTACACAGAAATTGCATCATCTAGTAAAGCATTCAGCTCTCGTATATGTTGCATCTTGCTACCAGTAGCTGGGGAGGCTGCAGTTGGTCTCCCACAGTATCTGAAACACAAATCACCAAAATTCTATAATTAAGTTATTTAACACAAGTTGTTCCATAAACTCTGGTGGCTCATGGGTGTACGTGACTAATTTGAACCTTTCTCTTTCACACCAAGGCACTTTAAGATGGATCTGTAAAATGTGGTTACTGTATTCCCTTAAACATACTTTCAGCAAACCTACAGTAGGTATGTTTTCTATAATCAAAGGCACCTGCCAATAATTATGTATGTAGACACACACCACAGATGGATTTTAATTTCTACAGAATTCAAAATTAATTATGTGAACTAATAATGTAGGCCTGTAAAATGCAATTTTCCAGCATATCATCTTGAGGAGACTACTATAGCCACCACAGTAAAAAAAAAAAAAAAAAACACACACACACACGCAATGACCACAATGTCTATGCCCCACAAATGAAACTATTTCCTCGAGGAGTTTGGTCACAGTCAATAAATGAAATTTATGTAAAAAATGCTATTGTATTCTCAGATAATTGTAAAATCAGCCCTAAAAAGCCCTTAGGCAAATTGAACTGAGAAAGGGGGAACTAGGGATTCCAATCACTGTGTGACAGGATATCATGAGGCCTGTCACAAAATTTTCCATTCCTTTTCCTTTCAACAGTTTCAAGAGATGAAAGGAGCAAGTCATTGTTGAATACCCCATGTTCGAGCTTCTGATTAGTAAGGAAATAATATAGGGACTATTTATTGAGTTTACATACATAACTGTGAGAAGTATAGATGAAATGATAAGAGGTAGAGTTAGAAGACAGATTTCGAGAATGGCACCATAATGGAAGAAGTGAAATGAAATGAAATCCACAGCCTGCTTCCAGTCTCCGACCGGGTCAGGAACGGAATGAATGAAGCCCCCATCTAGCGGCGAGGATATGAACTGTGCCGGCTGCCGAGGCCTGACGCACTCCTCTGGGGCAATGATTAAATGAATGACAGATGAAATGAAATGATAGTGGAGAGTGTTGCTGGAATGAAATTGTGACAGGGAAAACCGGAGTACCCGGAGAAAAACCTGTCTGCCTCCGTTTTGTCCAGCACAGATCTCACATGGAGTGACCGGGATTTGAACCACGGACCCAGCGGTGAGAGGCCGGCGTGCTGCCGCCTAAGCCACGGAGGCTTTCATAATGGAAGAAGTGAAAATTGCAAATAAATAGAAGTGGGAAAAGCAGTGGGATATGAATTGGACCATGGTAAGCAATAGTGATCCAAGAGCCGAAACAGCAATATTGAGATTACCACTTTCGCGCATCCAGAGACATCTATTGTTGTTCAGAAAAATAATCCAAGCGACAGCTGCAAGGTGTTGCCATCTAACGGCATTTAAACCAAGCGTCACCTCGCCATTTCATCTTTCCAGTTTAGCAATAAATGTTGATGATAATTGTTGTTTTAAGGGGCCTAACATCTAGGTTATCGGCCCATTCAGTTTAGCAAAGGCGATCGAAACACCATGTGTGTTACAGTAGTGAACCAAATGACATAGACTTTAGCCTACTCTGTTGTGTCGTCTTCATGTAAATGTACTAATTTCGAACACCATTTCTCACGAACCTGACAAGAAGGAGGGAAGTAGGAAGGTAGTCTGTAGTTTTACATAACCGTTAATCTCGCGATCATAAGCTACGGGACCTTCCTTTTACGTGAAATCCGAACCACAGGACTTGCCACTTCACTTTGAAAATCTCACATAGAATCTAACCCATTCCGCCGTGGTGAGAGACCAACAGCTCGACTGCTGCGCCACCACGCTCCCCGACCTGATGACATGCTCGTGAAGAGTAAAGGAGAAATGAACCCGAATTTTCTAATGAGGTTAGTAACAAATGTTTAACTGTTCTGACGTAGTTTTTCCTATGCAAAACATACACGTAGGCCTACGTGTTGTTAATTTATGAGGTTAAGTTATGATCGAGAGGAAGTTCTGTTACAAACCCTACATATTACACTGTATTCAAATTAGTATGTGTGTTACAAAAGACTCCTACATATTACATTACTGTAGTATGATATTGGTAAGATGATAGGAATGTATAATCTACTTATTTATTACCGGTATTTGTTACAGAATGGCAATAAGGCACCAGCTGAAGATCTGCCTATCCCAGAAACGCAATGGCCAAGAAAGGGTCTCAAAAGGAAGTATCCTGAGCAAAATGCACAAATAAGGAAGTTGAAACAAAACAGGAACAAAGATTACATTAATGCTAGGGGCAGATGACAAGGAATTTATATTCTTTGTCTGCTAATGTACGATATAATGCCCAAATGCTGATTACATGCTCGTGAAGAGTAAAGGAGAAATGAACCCGAATTTTCTAATGAGGTTAGTAACAAATGTTTAACTGTTCTGACGTAGTCTTTCCTATGCAAAACATACACGTAGGCCTACGTGTTGTTAATTTATGAGGTTAAGTTATGATCGAGAGGAAGTTCTGTTACAAACCCTACATATTACACTGTATTCAAATTAGTATGTGTGTTACAAAAGACTCCTACATATTACATTACTGTAGTATGATATTGGTAAGATGATAGGAATGTATAATCTACTTATTTATTACCGGTATTTGTTACAGAATGGCAATAAGGCACCAGCTGAAGATCTGCCTATCCCAGAAACGCAATGGCCAAGAAAGGGTCTCAAAAGGAAGTATCCTGAGCAAAATGCACAAATAAGGAAGTTGAAACAAAACAGGAACAAAGATTACATTAATGCTAGGGGCAGATGACAAGGAATTTATATTCTTTGTCTGCTAATGTACGATATAATGCCCAAATGCTGTAAATGAAGAAACAAGACGTAAAGAATTTTCAAAATATAAAGAACTACAACACGATGCTAAGGTTTTATATATTACATCTATGGTGAAACAGGTACCGATTAAATGGAAAAGAAGCACTGTGTCGGAAAGGAAGAAATTCTCGCGAATATACACAATTGCTGGTGTTGAAGTGTGTCATGATACTTTTGTGCAAACTTATCAGATTTCTCCTCAAACAGGGAACACAGCACTACAAAAGGTCACCTCTGATAATACTTCTGACAAATGAGGAAGGAAGGTGGTCATAATAAGATTGCAGATGTGAGGGTGCAAGAAGTAGTAAATCAAATAAATAAAATTCAACGAACAAATCCCACTACTGTCGAAATGTAACTAACAAGGAGTTTTTTGACAGCCACGTAACAATACATTATGAATGCAAAATACAAGTTGGAAGTTAACAATCCAGTGAGCATATCAAAGTATAAAGCCATATTCTACAAGTACTTCAACATCAAAAGGATACTTGTAATGGTTGCGATTCACAACATGAAAAAATACAATCGGCAAATAATCCAACTTGCAAAAAAGCATTGCGTTTAGAGCATCAAATCACTTAAAGTTAGCAAATGATGCTCAAACAAAGATGAAGCAAGATATGAAATGGGCAAAGGAAGTTAAACGATTTGAAATGATAACATTCAATCTTGAGAAGACACTGCCTTTACCATGAATCCCAACCAACATTGCATTTTACAAAAGGCAGTAATGGGTATAGAACTGTGGAGTTCGCTCTAGCACAACTGGTAAAGGGTTTTGCTTAGTTTGGGTCGAAGGCACCACAGGTCTAGGTGCCCAAGAAGTAGGTTTGTGTCGGAAGAAGTACTGTATATTGAGAACAATGTACATGAAAACGTTACTGAGCTAGTTTTGTGGGCAGACTGATGCGGTGGCTAAAACCGAAATTTCAAACTAACCTTGATGCTGAAGGCTATTATGGACAATTGTCCATGTCTTACATCCGTTTCACTAAGGTTTCTGATTCCTGGGCGTACATTTCTGCCAAATTATGCCAATTTCTATGATGTTGAACACACGCATTTACTGACATACGGCATGTGGGAAAATTGACTACACTTGTGGGGCCCACCCTGTAGTAAATGCGAATGTCCTTATGGTCTTGGTGAAGGTCTGTCTTCTTTATGTCAAGGCTCATTTCTAAGTCTTTTCATAAAAATAAAAACAACCCCTGGCACTACAGCCCATGAAGGGCCTAGGCCTACCAAGCGACCGCTGGCCAGCCATTTGGCCTGCAGATATTGGGGTGATGCGTGATCGGCGCATCGGGTCCCCTCGGCCGTTAATCTTGGTTTTCGTGATCGGGGCGCTGCCTCACTGTCAGACAGCTACTCAATTGTCCTCACGAGGCAGAGTGCACTCCGTTCCAGCCCTCACGACAGTTTCTAAAATCCCCGATGGAGCCGGGAATCGAACCCGGGGCCTCTGGGTGAGAGGCAGCCGCCTTACCCCAGCACCACGGGGCTGGCTTACGTCTTTTCATTACGAAACAATTTGTATGGTTTCTGTTTTCAGGAGAGCCATGGTAGACAAATTAATAAAACTGGAGGTAATACAGTATTTGACAAGAAAAAAAAAAAAAAAAAAAGCAAAACTGTGTCCAAGATGAGGTCTTACGATATTCCCTCTTGCAGTGGAGACCAACATTCTCCAAAGTTACAAGGACATCTGCAAGTACTCTGTATTAACAATAATGTAGGCCTACATAAACTACATTTGAACATCCCCAAGTGTTTTTAAATGTAGGCTATACAGTATTTTTTAATTAGAAAAAAAAAAAATTAAAAAAAACCTGTTTTATTTAGTTAAGTAATTTGACAGCCATTTCTCTAGTGATGAATTTAAGATGGATTTTTTTTTTGAAACCAAAGACTCTGCACTTAAGGGCACCTGTCTGTGAAGACCATAATGAAGAAGCAGAAAATCAGTATAAACAAAATCCAAATTAGGTCAGATAAGGTGGACAAAAATTATCATGTACAATGAATGAACATTGTAGACTGTTGTTAGCATATCAGGTATTGGTTACACTTCATGGTTCATTTTTTATGAGAGCTTATTTCTTACGATATTTTTTTAAGATTGAAAGTACTCTTCAAGCTGTCGTAAGGGTAAACTCGAAAACTACTCACGAGACATGAATGGTATTTTTACAGCTACTACCCACAGCATAAAGCTACCAATATATTACAATCACGATATTAAAAATAAATAACCCCTGGCACTACAGCCCATGAGGGCCTACGCCTACCAAGCGACCGCTGACCAGCCATTTGGCCTGCAGATACTGGGGTGATGCGTGGTCAGCCCGCCGGGTCCCCTCGGCCGTTAATCTTGGTTTTCGTGACCGGGGCGCTGCCTCACTGTCAGACAGCTACTCAATTGTTCTCACGAGGCTGAGTGCACCCTGATCCAGCCCTCACGTCAGTTTCTAAAATCCCTGACGGAGCCGGGATTGTCATGATATTAGGTCAATAATTTTTCGGTGGGAAAAGTGCAAATTTTCATTAAAAAATTTCAACTATTTTATAAATAAAGAGATACATTCATGATTGTAGTCTACTTTCAAGATAATGGGATACTAAAACAGTCTGCCAAATTTCATTGGCCTATCATTAATGGTTACGAAGTTAGTACAATAAATATTAAAAAATTACAATTTTACACGGGAGCAATTAAAAGTAAAAATTTAAGTTTATGAGCAACCTGTACAGTCTCAATGCACTACAGCTCCATATTCCTCATTATTGAGGGCACCCTCATCTTCGTGCTGTCTTTTCCTATATCATCCACCTCCTGGCACTGTCACCGCAGAGGTCAGGGTTCGATTCCCAGCTCTGCCAAGAAATTTAATTCTGGTCTGAGGGTTGGAATGGGGTACACTCAGCCTCGTGAGACAAAACCTCAGCCATCTTGGAAGTGGTTTTCTGTGGTTTCCCACTTCTATTCCAGGCAAATGCCGAGATGGTTTCTAACTTAAGGCCACGGCCACCGTCTATCCAAATCCTACCCCAATTGCAAATACACACACTACTAAACAAGCAGTAAGCCACTTGGGGTTACACGGTGTGTGGACTGCAGATGGCATTGTTCTGATCCGCATTGGTGACACGAGGCATCGTGTGAAAATACTCCGAGAATTGGACATTTTGAAAGAAAGTTTCCCGCTCCTCGTACATAAAGGACCCTCATACGTGCCAGTGTGAGGGTACTCAACTGATCAAAGTTACAATTACAAATACAAACATGTAATATGGTTACTGGTGGAACTTTAACTACAGTGTCGAGCCAAAATATAAGCCGATATTATTGATTAATATTTAGAAAATAGCTTAAGTTTTAGATTTTGTAATTTTTGATATTTCTTGTATAACAATTCTACAATAACTTTCAATTTATTATCTTTTGCATGGATATTAGTACCAATGAGTATGATACACATGCCTATCTTTGTGATATAGCTGATAGATTACCCAATGATTTTAAAGTAACTCACCTGAACACGCAGTCACTTAAAATGCTAGGTCATTTCGCAGAATTTGAATACACATTTGTTAACTCCAGTATTGATGTAATCGCTGTCAGTGTAACATGGTTCAACTGCAAATCCCCAAATAATGACAATTTCAGACCTGAGTACCTCTCCGTAGAGATTTGCCTTAAAGATACTAAGGTTCTATTTATTTGTGTTTATAGAGCACCCATTACTATTAAATGACATGCTTTCACACATTTTTAGTTATAAATATGTAATATTAGCTGGCGATATCAATGCCCATTTTGAGTCGGCTACATTTGAAACGAAAAACATAGTAGAAACTCTAAATACGTGCAATCTGTCGTGGCTCCCGTATCAAGATACACATCACACTGCAACCTCCTCTTCTACTCTGAATCTAATAGCATCCAACTGCAATGAGCACGTGATTGAGTTTGGCCTAACAGCTGCTTCTGGCTAGTCAGCACATGATCTCTTATACGCAGTACTCGAACTTTACGAGACTTCAGCAGGTTTAATTATGAAAGGTTTAACGCTGAAGCCATCTCAGTTCCAGGGCACACTGTCCTCGAGCAGCGAACTATAGATGAGAAGGTCGAAACTTTCAACACATTATTGAGTTATATGATCGCCATGCCCCAGTGAGCTTGGCTAACGTGAGGCACGCACCAGCTGCCTCGATTAACACAGAAATAAAAGATCTAATAAAATCTTGAAGCCAGAAAGAAGTGCAAAAGAACAGAGAAAGCCGAGGACATTGTTGAATACAAAGTCTTACGCAACAGAACTCGGCAAGTTATTCGTAATACAGAGATACGTTAAACTTATTCGCTAATTAATTCAGCTAAAAACGCTTCAGCTTTGTGGAGAGCTGTAAGAACTCTCCGTGTTGGAAAATCCAGACACAAAAGCAATAACCCATCAATGAGCGCTGATGAGCTTAATAAGCATTATTTAAACGTGTCAACTGTTGTAGACAGCAATAGAGTTTTGTCAACTGTTGGTAACTACAGGGAGAAATTTACTGACCGATGGGAAGAATTTCATTTTGGCCATATATATCCAGAGGACATTCATTTAGCCATATTTAGGATAACTTCAAAAGCCAACATCAAAGCAATACCAAAATTCACCAACGCCTTAAACTGTAGTGACTTTAGACCAATAAGTATATTGTGTGCAATTGGGAAAGCGTTAGAACGGATTGTTTTTGATCAGTTTTATGAATATATAAATTCCAACAATATCCTAAACCCGAATCAATCTGGATATAAATCAAAACATAGTACTCTGACAGCTCTTATCAACGTCACGGACGACATTCGTCAAGCAATGGACCGGAAGGAAATAACTATATCATCTCTATTCAATTTCAGCAAAGCTTTTGACAGAGTTCACCATGTGATCCTACTAGTTAAATTAAAAAATCTAGGTCTTTCAAAGTCAGTAACGAACTGGTTTAGGTCTTATCTAACAGGCAGATGTCAGAGAGTAGTCCTAGCAGACGATCATGTTTCAGAATGGTGTGAAGTAACAACAGGTGTGCCGCAGGGTTCGGTCCTTGGTCCACACCTGTTCTCCGTGTATATAAATGACCTTCCATCTGTCCTTAAATTCTGTCAACTTCGTATGTACGCAGACGACCTACAGCTATATCTACAAATGGATCTGAAATCCATTCATTTGAACGTAGCCCTAATTAACAGTGACATTCAAAGCCTATCTCAGTACGCACTCGATCATAATCTAATACTTATAACTTAGAAAAAATACAACCGATCATCATCGGATATACCAAATTACTCAGTTCTCTACCCGACTCAGTACCACCTTTACAGCTTGCAACCCAAACTTTTCCGTACCAATCAGCAGTAAGAAATCTGGGAGTTATTTTTGACTCTCGATTATCGTGGCAGGATCACACAAACATGATTTTGAAAACGGTTGCATTGTCATATCAAATTAGGCGAACTTGCTTCTATTTGCCGCAAAATGTATGGAAGAGACTGATACAGAGTTTGATATTACCAATATTTGACTATAGATCTATAATTTACCATGATCTGGGAGAGGTCCTCAATACAAAATGTAAAGAATGCAAAATGCTTGCTTGCGGATTGTTCTCAATGTACCAAGAGAGTCTCATTAAACTCCATTTTACGTCCAGATTGGATGGCTAAAGTTAAAAGAACAAAGACAGTATGCCATAGCTCTGACTGTGATAAAGATTCTAAAATTCAAAGTTCCATCTTATATTTACTGCTCACTAACTCCCATGCAGTCAGTGCATAACCGTGCGAATAGACACACTGCACAAATGCTCCAGATACCTCATCATAGAACCAAAAAATGCAAAGGTTCATTCCGTATTTCAGCTAGTATTCTCTGGAATAAATATAAATTGCACCAGTATTCAGGACTTCCCATCAGAGCCATGAAACACTCCCTTCATGGTAATCTATCAGCTATACAATTACCATGATCAATGTGAACAGATGTAATAATAAGAACTTCTACTGTCAACTGAATGTTTAGGTTAAGTATTTTTTTTCTTTCTTCATTTATTTTATTGTATTCAACCACCCTCTGAATGAAGAGAGCTGCATAAATAGGCTTTGTAGTCTCAGTGGCCTGTATAAGAGAAATAATAAATTCAAAAATTCAAATTCTACTTACCTATAAATTCTACTACAGCCATCACAATAACATAGGCTGTCAGATTCAACACACATGCAAGTACATGGTGCTATATGACCATAATGTCACAAAGCCCCTAATTGAAACAACAACACATTTTTCCTATTTCTCCTCTTGGTTCTGGCTTGATTATAGCTTTCAAATACAGTCCTCTTGGCCTCAAATATCATAAGACGATCAATTATTGCTAGTGCTGAGGCCAAAATATGTTCCCCTGAAGACATTCCTAAACTATCTAAAACTTTACATCTGGATGCAGTACCTTCATTGAAGCAGACAACTGGATCCAATACATCCAATTCTAGAGTAGAAATACATACAAATACACATGTTACCAAATCCTGGTTGTTACACACACTGTATGCAAAGTTAAGCTTTGAATCTACAGCTTTTCTTCCTCAGATATATTTTCTGTAACTTAAAACACCCACCACTCACACACAATTTATAGACTGCACTTATATTTAGAAGTTTAGAAAGAGCCCTCAACTAAATCACATAGCCAGGCTCAACATTATTTAGGCCTACATTACTTTCACAAAGCTTTTGTAAGTAAAAGTTTTTTCTTCGATACACTAGTAGGTGACCTAAACTTAGGAGGAACCCCATGCGCCATGGGGAGAAGATACATTACAGTACAACCTGTCACATCCGGACCTGTGATATCCGAACCCTCCCATATCCGGACACATCTCCGAATGAATTTTTAAGTCGTAGTTGAGAGCGAGGATACATTAGTGTGCTAGCCAGGGAGGACGAATGAAAGTTGCAGTGCTGGAAGGCTGTGTGCGTGCTTGACCGCGAGGGGTTGTGGCCTGACTCGGTCAACGACTTCTCCCCGGAAACTCATCCCTTTGTGTGAATAAGCGATATTCCATTCACGGCTTCTGCCTGCCTGCCTGCCACCAACGTCAACACGAGGCTGCCTCTCTTTCTACCCTTCAGTCTGTGCGTGAGTCTTGAAGCGACAGTTTGTTTTGCGAGTGTGTTTCTGTTGTTACTGTTATTGTTTACCGTTGTTATCGTTATTGTTATCTTTTAACCTTGTTTTTTTTTTTGATAAAATGTCCGAAAAAAGGAAAAAAATGTTGTTACGATGGAAGAAAAGTTCCGTGCTCTAAAAAGGTTAGATGCTGGTGAAACAGCCAAGAAGATTGCCGCGGATATGGGAGTAGGAACAAGCACTGTGAGTGACTGGAAAAAGGCTCGGAGTGATATTGAAAAGTGGTGCTCGTCACAAGCGTCAACAAGTGGTGTTAAAAAACTTAAAATGGTGAAAAAGGCAGCTAACAACCAAGTTAATGAGGCATTGTTTCTTTGGTTTACCCAAAGAAGAGAGCAAGGGTTACTTATCTCAGGTCCTTTACTAAAAGAAAAGGCACTACACTTTAATAAGTAAATTGGAGGGGATGAACAGTTTAAAGCAAGTGAGGGGTGGTTGGAAAGCTGGAAAAATCGTCATGGTGTGCGGAAACTACAGATCAGTGGTGAAAAGCTATCGGCTAACCAAGAAGACGTTGAAAAATTTAAAATATTTTTACACAGTCTAATTGATCAACATGGGATTACTGGAGAGCAGCTCTATAATTGCGACGAGACTGGGCTCAACTATAAAATGCTTCCCACCTACACTTTGGCTTCCAAGAAAGAAGACAGTGCACCGGGGTATAAGAAGAAAAAGGAGAGGGTCACCATTTTAGCCTGCAGCAACGCTACAGGAGATCACAAGCTTCCATTAGGATTCATTGGAAAATCCAAAAAGCCAAGGGCTTTCAAGAACTTTAAAGACTTGTCTGGCCTACCAGTTTGGTACAGAAACCAGCGCAGCGCATGGATGAATTGCGAAATATTTAGTGATTGGTTTCACAAGCAGTTTGTGCCACAAGTGGAAAAACATTTGTTGAAAAATAACTTGCCAAGAAAAGCAGTGCTCCTACTTGACAATGCACCCTCACATCCAAGTGAAGACGAACTTAAAGATGGAGATGTAAAGGGTGTGTTCTTACCACCAAACGTGACATCACTTTGTCAACCTATGGATCAAGGCGTGCTTGAGTCACTAAAGCGAACCTATCGCCGTAGGTTACTTTCTGTGTTGATTGCTGGAATGGACGAATAAGAAAGTGTTACAGAGACGTTAAAGAAGGTGGACATGTTAGACGTGATAATGTGGGTATCCCAGGCATGGGATGAAATAAAACCGTTGACGCTGGTAAGGTCATGGAGGAAGCTCTTAGATCACAAAGCTACTGATAAATGGACGGGGGAGAAAACAGAAGACGTCAATGAAACTTATGCCTGCAATGAAGAAAATCGTCAGATTGCTGAGCTTGTGCAATGCCTGCCTGGTTGTGAAAAAATCAACAACGAGGAAGCCATAAATTGGTTAGTAAATGAAGACTAAGTCAACGAAATTACAGACAGTGACATTATAGAAATGGTGTGCAATGATGAGGACAAAATCTTTGAACCCGAAGAAGAGGACAATGCCCCTATAATGAGTCACTCTGAGGCATTCAAGACCATAGAATCTTTAATCACTTATGTAGAAAATCAAGATGAAACGAGTGTGACTGAAGTGATGCTTTTAAGAAGATTGAGGGACATGGCATCCAAAAAGCGTGTACAGTGCCTGAAGCAACAGAAAATGACAAACTTTTTCAAAAACTAATGTAGAAACAGTAGGCCTAAGTGAAGTGCGTGAAGCAACAGAAAATGACAAACATTTTCAAAAAATTATGTAGAAGCAGAATGTACAGTGTATTTATGTAAGTACATGTACTGTAAAGCATATTACTGTATTATAATTTAATTATTTTAATTCAGTTTAAAGCAATTCTATTTCTTAGCCTATGTACAGTATACAGTTAACAAAATGATACTAAACCGTTAAAAACATTAAAATTAATCAACAACAAACTCGTGAATTATTTCTGGTCACCTAGCTATTTGTAAAAATAGCCTTGTGATATCCGGATTTTTCCATATCCGAATCGGCCGGTCGCCACATTGGTCCGGATATGACAGGTTATACTGTACTAGGCTCAATGTTTACTTTCTTTATGTAACGAATGCTGTAAAACTTACATCTACCAGGGTAGTACACCAATGAAACACAATTTACCGCTTTGATATTTTAACTGGTTGAAAAGTAATTACTCTATCAATTGTTTGACATTTACAGAGGCATGGCAAGTTAGATCAGACATTTTAAATAACCAATATTTACGGCTAGAAAAGGCTTCCTGACATATACAAACCATATATATTCTGAAAGGAAGAGCTCCAAAGAAAATAATATTAAAAAAAAAAAAAAGTGATTTTTAAATTTTTTCAAATATCCTTAAACAATGCACAATCTTACAGGTATTTTTCAATTTAAGAGTAAAGGGTTTTACCTGTATCCAACACAATAATCTATCCAACAATTCAATAGTATATTCCCATGATGTTTGTGTGAAAAAGAGAGGAGAGAAAGAAGAGAAGAAGAATTTGGACGACAGAATAGAGAACAAGTAGTTCCGTGAAGAACTAAATAGCCTATTTTCATATATCCTACTTATATTAATTGCCTCTATCATCATACACATTTTCAGTTTGATTGCTGTAATAGATTCATAGATATTGAGAACCTAGGGGCAGATGACCTCGTAGTTCCGCCCCTTAAAACAACACTAACTATATTGAGAACCGTCAAATATTTCGGATGGTCACTATGTTGGATTTTTATATATAGGCCTTCGAGTTATGTACTATTACATGAAGATTATTGTGTAGGTGTTTATTCAAACTTCAATCGCACGGTTAGGACACAAGAAATAAAAACGAGATTTTAAAATTTCGCTCAGCTGCCATCTTCTGGTTATGAAATTAATTTAAATGAATTAGATGCCAGTGGATTAAAATGTATACAAGCTTCACTGCGCTCGGATGGTTAAATCGCGAGAAATGTCCGTTTGAATATTTAAATTTCGTGTCGCCTCCATGTTGGATTTGTGCTCACCAGGTTAGTTATTGTTGTTTTAAGGAGCGGAACTACGAGGTCATCTGCCCCTAAAGCTCACCAGGCTATTGAACGTCCCACAGGTGAACTTATGTTTATAGCCTCTATACACACAGAAAATTTGAGTTTGATTGCTGTCATAAATTAATAGATATTGAGAACCATCTAAATATTTTGGATGGTCGACATGTCGGATTTTAATATAATGTAGGCCAAGGAGTTATGTACTATTAGATGAGGATTATTGTGTACGTTCATTATTCAAACGTTGATTTCGATCGCATGATTAGAACACAAGAAATAAAATAATTTAAAAATTTCGCTCAGCTGCCATCTTGAGGTTATGTAAACAATTGAACTAAATTAGATGTCAGTGCATTGCAATTTGTATAGACATTTGCTGTAGCTAGTTTCACTGAGTTCGGATGGTTAAATCGCGAGAAAAGTCTATTTATATGTTTCAACTTCACTTGGCCGCCATGTTCGTTTTGTAGTTAACAGGCTTTTGAAAGTCACATGGGTGAACGTCTAGTAGTGCCCTCTATCACGAAACAAAATTTCAGGGTGAAATGAGTAATATTTTCGGAGATATAGAATGCCGGTGAAATATTTCGCACAGCCGCCATGTTGGATTGGTAAGACGTAATATGAAGGGCACGGTCGGAATCGGCCGAAATAGTACTATGACCTTACCAAGTTTCATTGAAATCGCTCCAGCCGTTTAGAAGTTATTAGGGGCGGGGGGGGGGGGGGGGTTACAAAAGATGATCACTAGGGAGCAGATTTTTATGTAATTACATTTTTTTGGTGTTCGTTTTAGCACAATTTTCGAAACGTGTTATTCCTAGTGTGCTTCCCCAAGCGTAAAAACGTATTCTTATTTCACATAAAAACAAGTTTTTTTTAAAGTAAATACTAATTTTGAGAAAATCCATAATAAGCACATAAATCGGCAATATTTGTTACCGAATAAATTTTAAAATGATTCTGTATTATGAAATGATGCAAACGTCATGTTACCGAATGTGTAGTGGCTATTTATAGACTTCCCTCTGGATGTTCAAAGATTTCCAGGTCAGCAAAATGCAATCGTGGAGAGATAAGCCTTTGGGGAATACCCTCCTTGCCTAAAAACACCTAAATTGTTCTATTTTTTTTGGTTGGTCTTCGGAAGAGGTGACTTTCAATCAACGTGCTAGCTCGAAGGGGAATTTCTTATATCTGATGAATGGCTGACGCAATACACGGGCCTCGCATATTCTTGTCAGTGTGTCTTGTGATGTGAGTGAAGCAGTGAGTTAGTCAGTGAAGTGAATTAGTGATTGATGAAAACTGATAATGCTGAAAATAAAGCCTAGTATTCATTCTCGTTTGCAGCAATATGTTGCTGAATTTAGTGGAATTTTTACAAGTAATGGAAAGACTCTTTTCTGTCAAAAAATGGGGGAAATCTGTAAATGTGGATCAGCGATCTCAAGTCTTACAACATTCAACAGATAGTAAACATAAAATTGCCACTTCACGTGCAACCTCTACTAGACAAGTTCTTTTAGGCGAAACAGCTTCCTCTTCTCATACCCAGTTTCAAAAAGTTCCGAATATTATGCAGATTTATGCAAAGCTTTTCTTTCATCAGATATTCCTTTATATAAATTGAAAAGTCCAGAGCTTAGAACATTTCTTACAAAATACACTAATTTCAAAGCACCAACAGAATCAACTTTAAGAGAATTGTATGTCCCTGGATGTTACGAACAAATGCTAGGAAAAATCAGAGCAGAATGTGAAAATAAAAAAATATGGGTAAGCATGGACGAATCACCTGACTCTAGTGACAGGAAAGTGGGAAATGTTGTGGTAGGTGTGCTAGAAAATGATGAAATTGTTTCCAAGTGGTATTCCTATTGGCACGTAGAGAAATATCAACATCAAATCATGTTACGATGGCTCGCTTATTCAATGAAGCTCTGCAGTTGTTATGGCCGAATGGGGTGAAATTTGATAATGTTTTACTCTTACTTATGGACAGTAGCGGATCCAGGCCTTGCGGGGCCCTGGGCGATATGATAAGGTGGGGCTCACAACAATAGGAAAAATAAAAAATTACAGTAGTCGCATATGATGTGTAACATCTGATATGTTATACTACTATGAAATTGAAATGAAATATATGTGAAGCCATCTGACATGTTATCCTACTCGTATACTACACAGCTTGGACATTCTTAAAATGTTAATTTACGCTCCGTTTTTATACTGGTACTATGATGAATGTATAGATTGAATTGAAGATATGCTACTGTTAACACTTGTTTCAACAAACATCACATATTATATTGTAAACTAAGAGGAGGAATGAAACCATAGTCTCTAGTCTATCTATATACTACTAGAAATAATGTTCAACACAATCAAATGTCCCAACTCCTGCTTGGTGCAAAATATTGTAATAAAAATTAGATAAATCGTAATTTCATGTAGATTCTGTTAAAACGACGCATAATGTTATGATAAATATCATTTACATCGATAATCTGGTAGCAAAAATAATTGACGGGACTGGGGTTCGAACCAGACACCTAATAATTCGCAGACCAACACGCTATCCTCGCAGCTCTTACAAGCACAAATATTCAGAGTACAAGACGGTTACTTAGCTTATTTTCACGTACCACCATGAAAGGCTAGCCTAGTACCCGTATAAACACATCGATATATATTATATTCATAACTGCATTACCGCAATGTGGGTTAATATCTGAATAGCCATTGTGCAGAAACATAATACCGGCATTGCTGATTAGTTAGAATGTTTCATATTAAAGCATATCATCATTTAAATACTGATACGAAGACTCACCATGAGGTTTGTGTTTCAATCAGTTGACACCAGAGTTCACATAACTTTGCATTGAAAAACACGTTACTCGGGGAGTGGATCACTTTTATCCAGAGATTGAATAACAGACCCTTAATAAATCATAATTGTTTTCAGCAAATAAGATATAATGAATATTTTCACACAAAAGAACGACAACCTGAAGATAATTTATTGTAGGAATAGCTGTAATGGGGCCTCCAAACATTGGAGTAAACCGTATGCGATAGTACGTCGTGTTACGAATTTCCGCCACCGCGTGTGCTCATTGTTTCCAGTACACTTTTCCGTCAATCCCACTTCCGTCCTTTTTTTTTTTCTTTCAAAATCACTCCCACAAAAATATCAACTCCCGGCACGAAGATCCATACGCTAAATAAATCCAGCAATCAAGCGGAAAGATATTACACATCAAAAAAATTAAATCAAATGGAAAATAGTTTTGTAATAATAATAAAATAAAGAATAGTTACAATATTTTGAATACACTACATTACATTTTTTTAATGATATGAAAGAAACCTTTAAATCCCCTTGAAGAAGATTATGTAAACTATGAAATATTAAAATATTACTTTGCGACTTTTTGCCCGGCTGAAGTCTTCTATCATTTCACTGAAATCTAAACTTGCTAAACGGTCACGGGAGGTCATAGCTGCACTGAAAATAGAATATGAATTATAAATTAGTCTGAAAAGTTTGAAAAGTATAATTACTAGGTAATTAATCAATTAAATTTAAAACAATCCGGAACGCGGGGCCCTGGGCGGCCGCCAGCCTCGCCCTCCCCTAGATCTGCCCCTGCTTACGGATGCTGCTCGGTATATGAAGAAGGCAGCAGAAGGTCTGTCTGTAAGTTTCCCAAACATGATATATGTAAGTTGTACAGTACATGGTTTACACAGAGTATGTGAACAGGTACGTGCATTGTATCCTGAAGTGGACCAATTAATTTAACAGCAAAAAAGTGTTTGTAAAAGCTCCAACGAGAATAGATTTTTATTCAAAGCTAAAAATCCAGATCTTGCACTTCCGCCTAGACCCATAGTTACTTGTTGGGGGACATGGTTACAAGCAGTAGTGTATTATGCAGACAATCTTGAAAATATTAAATCAGTGATAGATGAACTAAATAAGGATGATGCTGCCTCAATTGAAATTCTTCAGAACTTACTTAAGGACAGAACATTACAAAATAAATTATCTTACATATCTGCAAATTTGAGATTTTTGTGTCACTCTATAAAAAAAATTAGAAACATCAACCAACCTGTTGACTGAGACAATTAATGAAGTGCATGACAGAGAAAAAAATTAATTCGCTCAAAGGTCCCAAAGGAGAAGCTATTAAACAGAAAGTGTGTTCGCAAAAAAGGATGGATTTCATTTAATATTGATATAAGCCCACTATGGAGCGCTTATGACTAGTTCTTCTTCGATGCTCTTTTCCGTTCCCAATATATCTTGAGCCCTGCTGATAATTTCTCCTTTCTCTCCTGCGAAAGGGGCTTCCACATTTAGGGACTCTAGGTGGTGGGGTCCAAGAGACTACCATAGCACAAAATTTAGAACGATCTTCTACATCAAGGTCAGCAATTCCAGGCGAATCCAAGTTCTTTAGTACTTCACTAAGCCACAGGCTTCCAGTCTTGTAGCTTTTAACCAAGGAGAAGATATTCTTGGTAAGCCTGTTATTGTTCATTCGTTGTAGGTGCCCATAGAACTTTAGCCTCCTACGTCGCATACTGGTATTGGCTGATTCTAATTGTTGACAGGTCAGAATTAGATTTCAAATGGTAGGTTCCATCTGGGAGGAATCTCGGGCCATGAATTTTCCTGAGGGTACGTCTTTCGGCTTTCTCCAGGTCATCCATAGAGCTTTTTCTGTTCATCAAGAGGGTCTCTGCGAC
The DNA here is from genome assembly GCA_946902985.2 of Meconema thalassinum. NCBI lineage: Eukaryota > Metazoa > Arthropoda > Insecta > Orthoptera > Tettigoniidae > Meconema > Meconema thalassinum. The sequence goes on along the minus strand of OX336390.1, from coordinate 537,029,987 downwards.
TTACAGAAACTGTGGTCTGACAGCAGTTCTGTAGTGGCAGATCTTAGCATGCCTCGAAATGCATTTCTTGTTGTGCAAATTGTGGGGTAGTTGGTATGCTGCATTGAGTTTGTTACTCCTTGCTAAGATGGAGGTGCCATCTCTACCATTGGGGTGGACTCATTCACCAAGATAACAAAAGCGATTGACTCTTCCAATTGTTCCATGTACGGTCGTCAAAGGGGTGTTTCCAGAGCGCCGATTCTCAAAGTACTTGGTCTTATCATAAGATATCTGTAATCCAGACTTCACCGCTATCTCGTGCAGGGCTTGGACAGCTATGACAGCATCTTTAAAGTTGTTGGCTAAGATTGCAATGTCATCTACGAAGGCAAGGCGCCTGATCTCGATTCTTTGGGTTCCAGCCCCAATGGCAACTGGTTTGTTTCCTAGATTCCTCAATGTGCATTCCCAGATCTTTTCCCAAAAGAAAAATATGTATTGTCCGTTGAGCCATTATATATTTAAACACAAAATGTGATGAGGTGTACTTTTACCAACTGAAGAGCCCAATGGTACACCGGGGCGAAACACTAGCAATTTGTTGAGTTATGCTGGAACATTTATCACATTTTGTGTTTAAATATCTTGATGACTTTATCAAGCACCAGATTAAACAGAATGGGTGAGAGGCCATCACCCTGTCGTACTCCAGTTTTGATCTTGAAACTCTGAGATAGTTCTCTTCTGAACTTTACCTGAGGGTCTGTTTGATGAGGGTGCTTGTGTTATAATCCGCACCTCGTTCTTGGAGCATGGAGTTCATACTATGTGTAAAATTATAGCCTTGTTGTGGTCTAAAAAATACACTGGCTTTAATCCACCAGCGCAAGATAAAACTTAACATTATATAATGAGTGAGAATGTCTGGAATACTTATCTTTTATTGTTGTTGCATCCAAGCCAGTTACCTGGCTAACAAATTAAGCCAATCAGTAACAAGTCACTTGGTCATTAATTGTATAGGTTTTGTGTAATTTGAAATTTTCCTCTTGTTGATGTAAGACCTTGCGGAAGTTCACTGGACCACTGTGCATCGAGTACATTTTGCCAAAAGAGGCATGATGGCGCAGCGATCAAGCTGCTTGTCTTACACCAAGGTGGACGAAGTTCAATTCCTGGTTAATAATTTTACGTCTGGTGGTTTAGATCCCACATAAAGAGAAGTTTTTTTTCTTAAAATTATATGGTTAAGACCCACATAAAACTACAAGCTTTCCTTTTCCGCAGAAGAGGCCACTGCTTATAAAATACCTCGAGTAGGAAACAACTTGGAATCACATTGGCTGTCATAATACTGTCACAGATGTATTTCTCTTGTTATCTATCACTTAGAATTGACATTTATTTTCAACTCTTGAAATTCATCACAGTTGATTACAACAAATGCCCTATGGAATTTGCGTAAGGCCAAGGTGCTCAACATGCAGGGTCATGTTGAAGAATCTACAAAATTATTAAGCTACAGCTAGCCTACCACACTTGAATAACCAAGCTACAATAGGATAACTTATTAAAAGTTCACAAATCACCATACATCCATCCATCTATAACATGTAAAAGCAAAAAAGGAAGGAAGCTTGTAGTTTAACGTGACCGTTAATCTTGAGATCATGAGCCACGGGACCTCCTTTTTACGTGGAATCCGAACCACAGGACATGGCATTTCACATCGAAAATCTCACATGCATTGACCGGGAATCGAACCCGGACCGCCTAGGTGAGAGGCATACAGCTAGACCGCTGAGCCACCACGCCCCTACATGTAAAAGCATTATTAAACACAGTTTCAAGTCTGCAAGATCTCTTATTTATATGAATATATTATCTGCCTTATCATAGCTAACAATATTAGATCTCGGCGTGGTCTAACCTAACAACAACTTATTTAGCAAGCGAAGCACCACCAAAATAGTTGATGTTTACCTCCACATGGTTATTTTAGTGCATTGTGACATTTGAAAACATATGAGCAATGGTGTCAACGCAGTCTAGTCAGACCTCGTTCAAACTGTGTTTCTGCATTTGGTCAGAGGCCACAGTCAAGGCACGTTTCGAAACCTTGCCTTTATACTTTGGTCTAAACTCTGTTTCTGCAATCCACCCATCATGTTTTAATTATAGGCAGTGCTAAACTCGAACTAAAATTCTAAGCTATAGGCCTAAAGATGTACGGTACCATACAGCATCGCTAGCTGTTTACCATGGTAATTTTTGACTGTGCTGAGTGTGTAACGTGAGGTTCTATGGAGCTTGGATTTTTAATATGGTTTACTAAAAAATACTTAAGTTAAGTTTTAAGTACATTAACCCTTTCCTTCTCAAAGCTCCCGAATGCGCCTGGATATGAAAGTCATGGCTCTCTGCTAAAGCGCCCGTGTATGTTCAGGCATTCTCCTGCCACATAAAACTACAAGCTTTCTTTTTCCACAGAAGAGGTCACTGCTTATAAAATACCTCGAGTAGGAAACTTTATGTGGGATGTAAACCACCAGACGTAACATTATTAACCAGGAATTGAACTTGGTCCACCTTGGTGTAAGACAAGCAGCTTGATCGCTACGCCATCATGCCTCTTTTGGCAAAATGTACTCAAGGCACAGTTCCTCTGGACAAGGAACAACTCAAGTCATTAAACGAGGAGGGATGAGAGAAGTGGTGGTGACCCCACTGGCCTGGGTATCAAGGATGGTGCCGATGTTGACATGCGAGCAGAAACTGTGGTGAAGAGGGTGAAGAAACCAATGTGCGTGTGTATGCGCGAAAGAAAGACACACACACACTCTTTATGAGATCAAAGCAATAGGACTTAAATAAAAATGAAATGAGTCATCAATATCTTTATTTAGAGTGGATACTCGGAGTTTCTTGGGGAAGATTATTACTGGGATAAACCTTATAACTTAATAGACGAAAATGGGACATCAGCCCTGTCAATATAAATGTTGAATTATTAATACTTATTTGTTACATGTTCCGGGATGCCAGAACCCTTTCATTGGACAATTGAAGACTACAAGCTTAAGGCTTGGACATTGTGGTCATTTTCAATAAGAAAACACAGATACTGTCCATCAAAACACACTCTTTCGTTTATGGAAAAGAAACACTTCCTTGTGGCACTGATATACACTGTGTTGGAACCAACATGTAACACATAAGTACGATATTAATAATTTAACATTGTATTGACAGGGCTGACGACCCATTTTCACATATTAAATTATAAGTTATTTTAAACTTTATTCATTTGTCAATACGGATCAAACAACATGGCTAACACCATGTGAAAATATGCAAAATACCCAAGTGTACAACTCTAGAAGAGATCCTTTCAGAACATTCATGAGGTTTCTTATTGAGTGGTCAACACCAGTACTTTACATTCAATACAATAGTCGTATGGGATATACGAGAATAATAATAATGTTATTGGTTTTACATCTCTTTTAATTACTGTGGCTAGTTTTTAGAGGTGCCACGGTGCCAGAATATTGCCCTAAAGGGGATGTTTAATGTACCAGTAAATCTATCAGCACAACTCTGTCACATTTGTAGGGGAATGTCGTCGTTTAATTTGAGGGGCTTGAACATCATGGCCATTTAGCCATGTGTACTGGAGTGTGTAATTTGGGTGTCCCTTATTTTTCAAAGTTTTAATTTTGCAACGCATAGGTTATTGTTTGATTCATTTGGGTCTAAAACACCCAAAAACAATTTTTCCCTTATTTGGAACAATGCAACCCGTGCCGACTCGCGCGCAAACATGTCCATACAAGTTGTGTCACAAAAGTGGCGCGCTCACATTGATATTGTCGCTTAGTTTTCGCTTATCGTGTACCTAGCACGGATTGTTTTATATTTCGAAGATATCAGAGGGACTAAGGAGCAATAAAAAACGTATTTTCCTGGTTGGTGAAGTAAATCACCAAATAACAGGTGCAAAATTACCATCTAATCGTCAAGTTCTTGCAGTTCTATTTCTCAACATACGTGAGGTTAAGATAACTGTTAGTGAAAGTGCAAATCTTGTCATTCGGGAGTGCAATATATTCTGGGAAAAGGCTAGAATACCTATCAGATCTGTTCCTAATTGTGTTAAGAAGATAGTGGATCTTTAATCAGGTTTGGCAAGAACTGGAAAAAAAAAAAAAAAAAAAGAGAGAGAGATTCAGGATTTACATAGGCGTCGCGAGGAGAACTTTCAACTTGAATTAGATAATTTATTCGATATCGCACATGCTGATGCTCTTGAAAGAATAAAAATCATGGAAGATAAAATATTTTTGCAAAAGCAAAGAGAGCCAGAGGGCATCAGGGGTGCCTAGCGGGTGTTGACAAAAAGTTGGCTGAAATTGAAGAAAGGGCTAGGCTGTGAAAACTCGCAGAAGATAAAAAGAGACTAAAGCAAATGCCTTCCGCGAGCTCATTGGAATCTGCAACTTTACAGACCTTTGATACACATGAAGACGTAGAACAATCTACAAGCTCTGAAGAAAGCCTGGAAGGATCTCTGCCATCCACATCTCAATCTGTAAGTTCTTTTGCTACGTCGACAAGAAGAGGAAGAAAAGATTTTATCACATCTAAATTAGTTGCAACTTTAGACAGATGTCAACTAAGCATCAGAGATTCTGTTTATATAATTCAGTCTGTAGTAGAAGCACCTGGTCTTAGTTCTGACAATTACCCGATCATCAAATCCTTTATTCAACGCATTCCAACACAAATGAGAAAAGTTAGAGCGGGATCCATTAAATCCGATTTTCAGAATAACGTGCCAGAAGTAGTTACTGTTCATTGGGATGGAAGATTGTTACCTGCTCTGGACGTAAGAAGTTCTAAAGAAGAACGCCTACCAATTATTATTTCATATGATGAGGAAGAACAACTTCTTGCTGTACCAAAGTTAGACAACTCTTCCGGCAAAGAGCAAGCGAAAGCAGTATCAAATGCCCTTCATGACTGGAATCTGGATGACAAGGTACAAATAATGTGCTGTGATACAACAGCATCTAATACAGGACGCTTCAACGGAGCTTGTGTGCTTTTAGAGCAACTACTAGAAAGAGAGTTATTACTCTTTCCTTGCCGCCATCATATTTACGAACTGGTGCTCAAAAGTGAGTTTGAATCAAAGATCCAACAAATCACTAGCAATCCTGATATTCTGCTGTTCAAACAGTTTAGAGACAACTGGAAGAATATTAATTCTAGTGCCATCGAACAGTTCACTGATTTTGTCCAACAACATCTCTGTGAGGCAAATATTATTGAATTGGTGACGTTTTTAACAATGCGCGGGCAAAATCGACTGTACTGTTTTTCTGGGTGGTGACATTAAAAATAAAATAAAAATCAGACCTCCTGGTGCAATGCATCAAGCACGATGGATGGCAAGAGCTATTTACTCCTTAAAAATTTGTTTACTGCAGTCCCAGTTTAAAATGAGCGCTAAGGACAAACAAGCTTTACAAGTTGTTTGGTTATTCATTGTGGCAGTTTACGTGAAGCCCTGGTTTGGATGTAGTTTGGCGATAAAAGCGCCGAATCAAGATTATTGTTTTTTAAAGACCTTAAAAGATTACAAGAAAGTTGACAAGTTGATTTCCAATGTGGCTTTAAACAAGTTCAGTCAACACTTGTGGTACTTGTCAGAGGAAATAGCCATCCTTTCAATTTTTGATGATGAAGTTGATGAGCAGACCAAAGGAAACATTATAGAAAACTTACAAAAAGAAAGCTTTGGTGATTTCGGAAAGAGATATGTTCCTTCGAAAGAAGAGATGTCTGGCTCTCTATATGGTACGTAGTAGACTAGTAGTGTTTAATCTGGTATTTAATTTAGAACTTATTTGTTTTATTTATAGGCACTACCAGTATTTTTTATCTTGTTTCAGGGAAATCTTTGAGTGATTTTGTTTCTGTCAAAAATAAAGATTTATTTTCACGACTGGAACTCGACAGTGGTTTCCTTCAAGAAATTGTATCTTCATAGAAAGACAACGTGGCGTTTGTGGAAGCTAAAAAGAAGCTTTCTACCTTAAAAGCAGTTAATGACACAAGTGAAAGAGATTAATTGGAGGATCATCCATTTCACAAGTTCCGTATTGACAATCGTTACATTGTATTGATTGGGCGGAGACCCCCTCAACCCATTAGAATCGTTACAACTGAAAGAGCTGTTAAACTACCGTAATGACAGACTTTCATGGTTTGACTACTGCAGATGAAGAACAGAAGCAGTTCTTATTACATTGTGTGCAAGAACTTAGAAAAATTTACCCAGACTGTAAAAAAGAGACTTTGAAGAGGAAATATCCAAATGAATAATTATAAAAATTGTACTCTTCTTTGTTACTTACAAGAAGAGCATTATATAAATTTCTGTTTTCATTTATATTTTTATAAAATAATTGTTTTTTGTGATCATCTACAACCACATTTAAGAGACACTTTAAGCAGCTATTTTCTAAAATTTTTAGGCCCTGTCAGCACGGGTTAAAATTAATGTAGGAAGTTGAAATTTTGTACTTGGGTAACTAATAGACTAATAAACACATTAACGGGGTATGCGTTTCAATAAAGAGTTTTTGTCCTTTTAAGGGACACCCTAGTGTGTGTGTGTGTGTGTATATATATATATATATATATATAGAGAGAGAGAGAGAGAGAGAGATGAAAAAGCACTGGAAAGAGTGCAAGAACCAAGCAGCACTACCTTCAAAGAAGAAGTGATTGTGGAAAGACTCAAGTGGTCCAATGTGACCAATCAAGATTAATAATAATAATATATATAAAGAGAGAGATAAAAACCAACTTTACTATGCCAGGAAGTACTGATTGGGATGTCAAAATGAATAATTCCCTATGGATTTTCATCTTCTTATTTTGTTTGAAAAGAAAATAATTAATTTATTTTATATGAAAATGTTATGTATGTTTGAACAATATAGGAAATAAAAACTTTTCTTTACATAATGAGATAATAAATCCCTTTTGGCAAAACGTTGCACTATAACAGGAGCAGTGGAGTACAATATTATAAACGTTGCATGTACTACACTCTGAAAGAAAAATGTCTTGATCATAACTTGATAATGAGCTTTTAATTTTTGAAATTGAAGGGGAGTAGTTGAAATCCCCAAGTCAGGTTATATTGTTTTAAAAATGTATCATTATTCAATAAATTTGAGAAATAAATGTTATTTTCAGTTCCTGTAAAATTTGGTTTCTGGTGCTTGCAACGTTCTAATAGGGACACACTCAATTGTAAAATGGGAAAGACCAGTAGAATATATGAAAAGAGGCATGTTAGTTGTGCACGGAAACACTTGTTAAAAATTACTAGGACATGTATACAAAAAAGTACAGTAAGTTAGAGATGAATTAGGTAAATCAGCAGTAAGTCAAGGAACTTTCCAACATTCCATATTTATTGGTGTCTCCATAGAGAACTTATCAGTGATAAAGAAGGTGAAAGTTCTTAGCTCCTCTAGTCAAGAAGCATTGTAATGTGCTTCATAAGTGGGACATACTGTAGCAAATAGTAGCTATCCCATAGATTGACTAGCATAGAATGGCACTCAACTTGGTAAAGAATAAAATATTACATACAGTTTTTGGGCACACAAGTACTGTATTACCACCACTAAATTCTCACAATTCTCTCTGGGAAACTGGGAATCAAAGATAATGATGGAACTAAACATTAGCTGTCACAACATTCAGACTGAAGTGCCAAATATATAAAACAGGTATCTACTAATGTTCACCTTTCTTATTCACCTCAATAAGAGTGGATAATCAATATGACATGGGGTCTACAAGGTTTTAGAGTTGGTCTATAGATGTATCTACCCAGGCATGTTCAACAGCTGTCTATAATGCAGTTGTGTTGCATTTGGCTGCAGACTTCCAGGCTCAGGTTCTAACACCACCATCGGCTGTCCTCGAAAAGGTTTTCCATAGTTTCTCATTTTCAACTTCAGACAAATACCAGGACAGTATCTTCTAATTGGCAATGGCCATTCTTTGGGTGCCCGAGTACCCACAAGCGAGTGGCATATTCACTAAAACATAGTTTATTTTACTGTCTTAACTCCTTATTGCTCCGTTTTCAATTGGTTCGAGGATGAGATGCAATGAATCTGATGGATTGTTTTTGTAGCCAGATGCTAAATTCACAAGAGAAGTAACTGAGAGATGAAATGAATGGAGAATTTAACTAGGCAAGGAGTGGCCTATTAGTAGGTATTGTCCTGGTATTTGCCTGGAGTTGAACATGGGAACACCAAGGAAGCCTATTGAGGATGGTTGACAGTGGGCATCAAACTCACTCATTTACCGAGTCTGCACATAACATGTTGCACCCATTGCCAGATGTGTGGAAGGCACAGCATACCAGTAGTAGTGCCGCATTTGTTGATGCCCATGATGGAATACCCTAATGCATGGAGTTTTGTGCATGGAAACTCTTCTCTTGGAGTGATTCCTTTAAAGTGGGAATAACATCCAAGTCGCAGGAACTCCTGTGTAAGGTATCATACTGCATCATCCAGTTCTGTAAAACCAAATCATATTTTCCCCAATCTGAAGGAACCACTCTGAGGGAAGTTCTTCCATAAACAAGGCACCATAGTTTAAGTGGTAAGGACTCTGTCCCACACATCAACAAGGTAGCACTGACACTGGTATTTTGTGCTTTACACATCTGGCAATAAGCTTAACATGATGCAGGGGATTATACTGAAGGCCTGTACAGGTATGATGGTTCTACAATAAATGGTTTGGTATATATTGATGTGGGAAAGAAAGTGCAGACTATGAAGGTCCATGGAAGAAGGAGGGTTGGGAGACCTAAGCTAAGGTGGACAGATAAGGTTGCCGAAGACCTGTGGGAAAAGGGTTGGACGAGAGGAGAAGCCCTAAACAGAAAGGACTGAAGGATGGAAATGCTGACCCCACTTAACTGGGAAAAGGTCTAGCTAAAGAAGAAGATATCGATGGCTTGTATTTGTCAGTTATACGTAGGGACCGGAAAAATTAGCATCTTTTGTTTCAAAATTAGCATCTATTTACGAAGTTAAAAGTCATCACATTGTAATATTATTTTAACGACTCCCAAGTTTATGAAGTACAGTTATAGTCCTCAAGCAAAAGCATTGTCAGTACCTCAGCATTGCTTTCTTTCAAATTGCACCGTCTGTCTGTAACCACTGTCTTGTAATGGGACAACACACGTTCACTATCCACATGGTTCGTTGGGGTCCACAACAATTCAAAACAGTATTTAGCAAATATGCTGAACTCTGTCTGAACTGCAGTTAATGCAAGCATGATATCACATTTTTCACTTTCTTTCATCTGGGTTTGAATTGTATTTTTCAGAGAACAGTAACCAGACCAGATTTGTTTTCGAGCTTTTCCAGAGGTATATTTGCTTTGGCAAATACTTCAACTGTGCGTTTCGAGAAGTTATCACTGGAAATTTTTCGTCGTTTACAACTATCCAACTGTGTAAGCACAGAAGTTTGCATTCCTTGAGACGTACTAGCAGCAAGGGTTGAACCTTTGTTATCGCGTCGCTTAGCCAAGTGTTTTTCTGACTTAACATGTATCGCAATGCTATCCTTTTTTCCCCATGCAACTCGGTAAAAACAATATTTACAAAACACTGTCACTGAATCTGTGGCATGTAAACCATCCTTTGCATACGGCTGAGCCCTTTCGCGCATTTATCGTCGTGCGCCCATAACCTAAACAATCGCTTGATTTTCTTCTCTCCACTATTCACACACACCTTACACGAAAACAGTTTCAACTTTGAACGAAGAGTATGAACAACAGGACAACAACGCTGCGTCTATTTTGTTATTTCCGTGGCATTCGATTTACTTTTCGATAATAATCAATACATCCTATTCCCATTGTAAATATCAATTAAAGTTAGCAAGCAGCAATCGATCGACTACGAAAGATTTATGTGTCATATTTGAAGTATCTCTCATGATTTCGCCGAAATATGTGGTTTTCGCCAGTAAAATAACACATTTTCGCAGAATTCGCACCAAAATCGCATATTTGTACTAATTTTGCATTTTGAATTTAGGCACCACAGCGCTTAAAACTATTTAAAAAAATGGTTTTAACACATATTACAAAAATTCACATTTATTGCACATGCGAATTTTCCGGTCCCTAGTTATACAGAAATGTTCCGTAACTAGCTCTTGCTAAGACATTGATGCCTTACTAGCCAATGTGAGATACGAGGTTTCAATTCTAGGCCAACAATATGCATATATTGCCACTACTTTCTTTCTAAACCTTTATGTGATATTCTGATTTGTTGTGTGGTTATCACCCTTCTCAGTTGCCAGTGGTACTATTCTTCCATCATCAATGAGTGCCCACAATCCTCACATGTTGCTAATGTCTGCCCAAGAAAATTCAAGAGTATTAGCCACCTTCCCAAAACATCTGTTCACAGTGAAGTGGTGATAAATCCTGCATGCATTCCATTACTAGCCCAGTTACACTACTGTACAGCATAACGTGTTGAAGAACTACGCCACATATCAGTTTCCAGCCAAGTCCAGCTCCACATGGCTAGAAGAGCCAGAAACTTCCAGTGTCTCCTATCTCTAATATTTTGGCACTTCAGTTTAATTTCTAGCAACAAAAGTAATACAAACACTTACATTCACTATGGCATACAGGCAAAGAGGAGTGGAGAAGAAGGAAGCAAGGGTGGGAGAGAGTTCTGTATCTGCCAAGATCAAACCAGTCTTAATTCCTTGTACATACACCAATCAAGTCAACAATCTAAACATAACCTTCTTAAAAAAAAGAGAGAGCAACATCATCCATTACACAACTAACATATTTTTGGCTCATTGTTTATCAAAGTGACAGTCTGATTTACATATCTACTGTTGTATATCGAATACAACCACAACACCAACAGAGAAGACATGCTCATCCAGTGTAACAGCACTAGACATGACTTCATAACATAACCTGTACCGTATGTAAGCATTTGACAATTTCAGTCAAAGTGAAACTGGTACATCTACAACACGATCTGACATCAGTACATCCTGTTTTCAGGTCCTTCTCATAGCTGGTGTATAGGAAAATTTAATAGCACTTTATTTTAAATGATTACTTCAGTAAGCACCACCCATCAAACAAAAATATGATCTTTACTATGCAATTTGTCACAACCAGACGGAGTAGACATTCACATAACATACCAATAGTTACAAACACTATTTAATGTACCATAGAATCATAGGTATATCAACATATTTTCCAGGGTCTATAACCAAGAGATTTCCATGTTATTACCAAACATGTAACATGGAAACTTGATGACACCTGCTTTTAACTCTCCTTCATTTCATACGAGTGTATAAAATGTACTGCAAAACATGCAGTGTACCTATTGCTATCACAGTTGAGAAGTGTCCCAAGTGTTTTCATCATGTGTTTGATCAAAAATGAAAAACCACATGCTTTTTTTTTTTTTCAATCATTTGTCACCTTGATGAAGGCCACAAGTTGGGTGTGCAATGGATTAAATAAAATCTTTTTGACAAAGTTCCGACTTGCCAGTTTTCTTCCTCGAACAGCACTGTATTATAAATGCATCAACTTCCATTTTCTTTTTCCTATCTAGCAGGAAAATTATATTTACAGTTCTTTAAAGTTTGAAAAGTGCTGTACGGTACTTCATTACACAAATTCATTTTTTAAATTTCTCAGTTCTCCCTTGAAAAAGTCATCCCTCACCTAATCTTTCTGGGCGTACGAGTAGGAGGTTGGGAGATGGCTTTGTCAGGCTGCCAAACATCGCTTTTACTTTCTTCTTGTTTGGCACGCTCATCAGAAACCCAGCTGAATAATCGACTAATGATACCCCTTTCCTGCGATGGTGGGCTGCAAAATGTAGACCACACACGTTAACTATTCTATGAGGAGTGACAAGTTGAGGCAGGCACAGTATTAACACTCGCAAGAAGTTAAAAACGTTATGTACCGTATTTACCCAAATACAAGTCAACCCTGAATGTAAGAAAACCCTTTATTATAAGAAGACTTGCTGAGAATCTCCTTTATTTTAATTAGTGCAATTTCATAAATGAAAATTCCACATTTTTTCCTGAATTAAAGATACAAGGGCATCTGCCGGTACAAATAAACAGTTTAGTTCATTGGACTAACAAAAATAAAGTGAATTAAATAGAATAAAAAATAGCCAATAAACCTTTTGGATTATTATTATTATTATTTTGTTGGACATATTAGGCTATTTGTCTGATCTCATTATTCAGCTTTGACCGTCAGCTATGAAATCAGCCAGACAGCCTTTTCACAGCCAGTGAACCTGCTAATGACAATTATTACATCTACATTTTTGTCTGTTTGGCCATGACTTTTTCTTAACATGATTAGATGTTGAGATGCACAAGTTTTTCAGCATATGCCAAGTGAAGTCACTAGGCAAGCATTGTTCTACTCAGTAACATAAGCCAGCTATTCACATACCAGTGCTGTGCAAGCTGTCTACTTGTGGAATTAATCAGTTTAACTCGAGCGCCTTTATGAATAAACTTTTGTTTCCACAACATCACATAGTTTATGATCTCTGGTTCAATAGTAAATGGTATTCATAAATTTTAAATTTGCCTTACAACACCTGCATAAATCTGTCAATGATCACTCATTTACGATCTCGTAGAACCTATTTTTGGAGGGGAGAAAAAAAAAAATTTTTTTACTGCGCCAAACTTCTGAGTTGGCCCATTACAGGCCTAAGCGCACTCTAGAAAATCAGAGCTTTACAGTTCTGATTACGAAAACTAACTACAGTATATTTCGACTGCAAATCAACGATGTCAATGCAATACCTTGAATCTACAAAATTCTCATTTTACAGGAGAAGCAAAAAACTATTTTACTGCTTATTGTTGGAGTGTATACCTTACAAATTCTGTTTTGAGATAATATGTATTCTTAATCAGATCCATTGTATGGTATGGTGTCCTTTTCTTTTAATGGTTGCAGCTGTAAGAAGATTAACTATTTTTCCTATCATGGATAGACTACTTACTTTTATGGCTTGTAATAGCAAATTACTTCAAGGAATTAAAATTTAAATCCTCAGTTTTGTGTCAAATTACTCCAGCATAAATATAAACTTATCCTTCATAACCACAATCTTACTGCAGATGCGAGGTATTGCATTGAGAGTTTTGCGCCAACAAACAGTTACGAGGTATTGTTATTTCATAACTATCTCAATGGTAGACGAACTAATTCAGTATTTTTTCACAAGGAGCAGTGTGATATGCGACCGTTTTTGTGTCAGCTGAGTGTATCGCAACATTGTACAATACAACATAAAAACCTCGACTCCAATTGTGGGTGTAGCAGTATACTTTAGTCTGTGATTTTAAGATGACTTGGTTAATTCGGTTGGGGGAGACAGTCCGTCTTGTATGTAAGTAAATACGGTAGTATAACGATTAGAACACACAACAGAAATTTAGTAAATAATCAGAATGCTATTTCCACAAGCGATGTTGACGATCTTATCAGAGTGCTTGTATATACAAGGTATCATTAACCAGGCATCCTGAGCTGGAGTTTATGTGTGGTCGAGTAGCCAGTTCCGTTCCACTCCTCCTCCTGCCACAGCATTTACCAGGTTTCCATTTAGCATTATGAGGCTGGGAAACCCCTTACCAGACTATACCATATCAAAACTTTTAAATCCTTTGCCAAGCTGGGAATTGAACCCAGAACCCTGGGGGTGGGAGACAACAATGCTATCCACTGCACCACGAGGTGGTCTATCAGAAACTTACAGGATATTAGTAGTACCAATATTTCTTCTCTCTTTTAATACAAATCATGCAAACAATATATAAACATAAAAGGAGATGAACATTTTCACTTATGTTTTAGGGTGGATATCTATTCAACTATCAGTCTATAGCCAGATCTACCCACAGTATATAACCATACTGAAGAACTTGTAAGGACTATTCATATCTATTCACAACTATCAGTTTATGGTCAGATCGATCCACCTTATCCCAAACCAAAGAAACTGCAGTCATAAAAAAATGAGTACACTGATCTGCACTGCAGTTTAGATAACCTACTTGAAGTCTCGCATGGGCAAGCCATGAAAAGCTGGTTTCAAACCAAAAATGTGGAAGTAGCCATGTCACAATTTTAAAAATATTTGACACTGAAATACTGAGATTAAAAAGGCATTATCTTTTCTAGAACAGCCAGAATTTTATTGAGCAGTGCAATTGAGATATACAAAATTAAACAAGGTTTGCAAGCACAAAATAAACTTACAGTATGCCCAGTGATATCAATTTTGCTGGATCTCACACACTTACAAAGGAATTTGATAAATACGGTAACTAAGAATATTATGACAACACAGTACTAACTACTGCTATTATGGAGTAAAATCACCATGGAAAAGGATACAAAGGCTGATCAATAAAGATATGAGTAAATAGCACAATGAAATAGACTTTGTTGCACTTAAGAATCCAGCACTCTCACAAGGAGCTGAATGCAATCTCCCATAAATGAGTTCTGTTTATAGCAAAGATATTAGAAATAACAGAAAAATTAGAAAAGGATGAATCAGCATCAAAACCGATAAAAAACATTTGTGACTGAAGCATGATGCGTGTCTGTAAGGATTTAATGATGTCCAAGTGTGTGATTATTGCGCAGGCGCTGATGTGCAAGGGTTTTATGGTCCCAATGTGTTCAGTAGTGAATGTGGTTCACTCGTACGTGGCCGTGACAGTTGTTCATGTACTGGGGAGTGAAAACATAGTGCAATAGCTAATCATGAACAAGAATCAAGCTGGTACCAACCATGGAGTTCCAGTGGAAGTCCGAAGACCAGCAACAGAACCACATGAACGCTGAACGTCCAAATCACAACATTTGACAGCTGAATGCCGCAATATAATATAATAATAATAACTCCTGGCAATACAGCCCGTGAAGGGCCTAGGTCTACCAAGCGACAGCTGCCTAGCCATTTGGCCTGCAGATATTGGGGTGAAGCGTGATCAGCGCATTGGGTCCCTTCGGCCGTTAATCTTGGTTTTCATGATCGGGGAGCTGCCTCACAGTCAGACAGCTACTCAATTGTCCGCACGAGGCTGAGTGCAACCCGTTTCAGCCCACACGTCAGTTTCTAAAATCCCTGACGGAGCCGGGAATCGAACCCGCGGCGTCCGGGTGAGAGGCAGGCTCGCTATCCCAACACCACGGGGCCGGCTGAATGCCGCAATGGCATTCTGCAATTTCTACTACCGATCAAGAGAGGAGCACCTTACAGAAGGCCGCTGCAATCAAGTTTCAGGTAACATCGTTATCTCTTTAGAGGATATGGCACCGTGCTTAACTACAGTATGATCGGAGAAAGTTGGATGCTAATGTCAGTTCGCGGAAAAAAGGAAAGTGTGGCCGTAAGCACAAAGACTAGGCTGTTGAATTGAACAAAATCAGAGACACCCCTCTGCATAAATGTGGGACTATTGGATCATTGGCGTTGTAACCGTTTATACAGGCATGTACTGATATCGCGTCAGGAGTTGGCAGTCGGGTTTGAACTGCAGGGGTCTTCCCGCTCACTGCGTATCGTGCATTTCAAAAACATTCAGTTGGTCACTACTTGCTTCACTCAGCACATTCCTTCTTTCAGTGGCTGAGTGTCGCCTGCTGCAATGATAACCATTGGCATGCGGCAAGCCGATATATTTAACTTAGGAATAGGCGGGCCGCGCAAGCGTACTGCAAGACCCCCGCACCCCGTCACAGCGTGTTCAACTGCCATCTCCTGCCGCGATGACAGTATGTCTGAAAGCACGAATTGTGCGACATCCTATTTAACAGGTGTTCCACCAATTTATAGATAACTCAACATTTATGTTTATTATTATTATCTTCACTGCTTTTCAACTCTGTGATGGCTGAGGTAATGATAGAAGTGGTAGCACAAATAGGAGAAGAACATATGAGAGCAATGATGTTTGCAGACGATCTAATGATATGACGCAACGGAGAGGCAGAGGTACAAGAAAGGATGAATATATGGGTTGAGACAGAAAAACAGTAATGGTTCGAAATTTAATGCAAAGAAGTGTGAAATGATGGTGCCAACGAGAAATAGGGGAAGAGTAACAACAGATATACTGATAGGAGAAGTACTAAAGAAGGTGGGTAGTTTCAAGTATCTAGGGAGTGTAATAGAAGTGGTAGAAATGACAAGGAGATCAGTGAGAGAGGAAGGCAAGCCCATGGATTCATGCAGAGCATGAGAGGTCTGGTATGGAGCAGGGACGTACCCCAGAAGAACAAACGGGTGTTGTATCGTACATATTATGACTGAATTCTCACCTATGCATCAGAAACGTGGGCAATGAAGAATACAAAGGTGAGCAGGATCCAGGCGAAATTAAATTTCAAAGAAGCAGATCAGGAATAACAAGAAGGGATAGAGTAAGAAATGCGAGAGTGAGAGAGATTGTGGAAGAGAATCCCTTACAAGAGATCAAAGAGAAGTCAAGAATAAGTTGGTACGGACAGGCAATTTGGGAGAAGCTGACCCCGATTGGTGCCCGGTCACTACATCGAGTTTCACTTGGAGGGAGATAGGAAAAGTCTATAAAAACTCAAACCGAGGTAATTCAGTCCTCATTCTTCTACAGAGATTTTTGATTTCAAAGACTTCGGCACAGTGCTCATCCATGAGGCTGATTGCAGTTTCATATTGGAATAGGATGATAGACGCATTCGTGTCTGATTCCTCTATGGTTATAGCTTGATCTGGCTATTTACCATAAACTGTGATTTAAGGAATTAGATTCTATCGCAGCCAATACAAACAGCAGACACATCTCGTCACTGTTTAATTAATTATCTACGCTCAAATTTACTTCATCGCAACCACGAGGGAAGATATTCGTCTACAAAGAGATCCAGCGCCACATCCCCACGGCTAACCATAGGGTCCCGAGTTCGACTACGGTGAGCCAACTGATTGACTTACCCAAAATCTCTATTTTCAACTAACTTAATGGCACGTAAATTCAAGCTTTTCCATTAACTTAATATATAGAATCATCTCCACCTTAGTATCTTCGCCGAGCCATAGTAAAGTCAGTCAATTCATTCTCTCATTATTATCATCATTTACCGTAATTTTCTTCTTTATTATAATTAAAGTCTATCTTTATTCTATGCAGTCCTTTTCATTCTTTGCAGATAGAGATAGCTTTAAGTCATGCCTAATTCCTAAAACAAGTACCATCCCGTTTAAAGACGGAGTCTTACCACGACTTGAGAAGCAGAGGTCTCAGGTGCTCTACCAGAGGTGTAAATGACAAATTTTGGTCATCTGATGCATATCATGACCATGGCACCCAACACATAATTAATATACACAGGTTTAAGTCAATCTAATCAGTTCTTAACCTCCCTTATAAAACTCACAACTCATTTGTCACACTAGACTATGACTTGTTGTGGTCTCTCCTCACTTCTGTTAGGAATAAAGTTACATTTGTTGCTCAACATAGAGGCTTTAAACGATTACAGCGTGTGCTATTGGGATGCCGCCAACAATGCTTCGGTATTTGAAAGAGGGAAACACAATCAAGATCCACAGTAAAGCCCCTGCTAATGGATGTTAACAAACGTGAACGTTTACAGTTTTGCTTATCTATGGTGGAACCTAACGGACACTTTAAGGCTATGTACGAGTATGTACACATACAGTAGATGAGACGTGGTTCTATTTGACGAAGGTGCAACTACCCGTATTTTGGAACAATATACACTACACATAATGTGACATATGTTTTTCTATGTAGTAAATAAAAGGAAGGAAGATTGTAGTTTTACGTGACCGTGAATCTTGTGATTATGAGCCACGGGACCTCCTTTTTACGTGGAATCCGAACCACAGGACATGGCATTTCACTTCGAAAATCTCACATGCATTGACCGGAAATCGAACCTGGACCGCCTTGGTGAGAGGCATACAGCTAGACCGCTGAGCCACCACGCCCTCTATGTAGTAAATGTAGGCTATAGTAATTGTTAATACAATAAATCTTGGCTCCATGTTTCTCATTGCAGAATATTTTGCAAATGTATACCATGTATTGGAACACCATTAATGGTGTTTCTATACCATATTTTGGAACTATACCATATATTGGAACACCATAAATGACACATTTCTATACCATATTTCGGAACGGAGGGAGTAATATACAGAAACTTAATTATTCTTTTCAACTTAATAGGCAATTTATATCTGGACGTGATCAGCTGGTTGATGTTTGCAAGAACAGAACCCTCTACACTAATTTGGGATGAAACACATAGAAAACAAAATTGTTTGTTCTCAAGTCACCTGTACCTACCAATTGTTCAAATATTTGTAAGTTAGCAATTATAATGCTCCTTACGCCGATATACCCAGAAATTACTCTGAAATCTGACAATACATTTCTTTATGGACCTTGAAAACACAAATCTTTAAAACGATGTCATGTGGGTTTGTGGTACTGGTGTGCAAAATTCTTTTGAACCCCTAACAGCCCCCTGCCCCTCCATCTCAAATCCTGGTCATGATATAGGAGGTAGTTTATGTCCCTAAACTATAATGAGTTGCTATTCAAAAAAAATTAAAAACTGGAAAGAAATATAATGTGTGAACTTAACCATTAAGTAATATGGCATTAAAATTATACATTACCACGCCCCCTCCCCCTTAACTTCTTCTTCCTTGCCTTTCCCCGCTACACGGGGTCGGCTTTCTTAATCCTGAGGCGCCCGTCATTTCGTTGTAAAGCATCATCAGCAGATAGGCCCAATACTCTCATGTCCCTCTGGACATTAGTCATCCATGTTGTTTGAGGTCTGCCGCTCCCTCTCTTTTGTGTAGCCCCCTCCCGCTTAACAACGACAAATATTAAAAGCACATTTC
Source organism: Meconema thalassinum (assembly GCA_946902985.2). Taxonomy (NCBI): domain Eukaryota; kingdom Metazoa; phylum Arthropoda; class Insecta; order Orthoptera; family Tettigoniidae; genus Meconema; species Meconema thalassinum. The sequence continues at coordinate 537,010,897 of OX336390.1, read as the reverse complement.
TTTCCGGTAATATTTGTTTAGACCTATCAAATGACGAATGTAATCAAAATAATAATTAACTCCCTCCATGAACCCCTGTATCAAATATATTTTTGGTAATCTATGCTATGCCCTCAAACTAACATAAATTTGTAATATGATTGGCACAGCCGTTTCAACCCAGTTGGAAGATTTTAGGAAATTATTGAAATAGATTTCCTTATAGAATGTATTTAGACAGTTCACTAACATATCATAATCCATTCCTCATCTTCTTTTATGACCACAAAGTTTCAATTTAGTCAATCCATTATTGAGACAGTCTCTTCAAATGAACTGTTCAAGCCCTGCTGCAGTCCTCACAGTACTTATTCAATACAGTAGAACATCGTTTATCCGGACTAATTGGGACCGGAAGTGTTCTGGATAACGATTTTTCCGGATAATCGAACATGCGTTTATTTCATAGGAAAGAACATGTACAATACATTGTGGTGCTACATATTTTAAAATTCTTATTTATTGAACGAATAACAATAACAAAACATTTATGGTACTGTACATTACATGAAAGGTCTACTCTACATAGCTGAAAAAATAATCTGAAATTTCTTTTTGTACACGATTTACTCGTCTTTTCTTAGCAGCTAAATCACGCATTCTCTTCAATAAAAGAAGTTGACTTGAGCTACTTTCTTCTTGTTTATCATACCACAATAATGCAGTTTCTAATGCAGTAAAAGCTTCCCATGACTTAGTCCTTCTTCATCTTCCTCATCTAAGTTTTCATCTTTTTCTTCATCACCCGTTACTTTTTGCACCCGAGAAACAATTTCATCATCATCTAAGATTTGAAAGCCTGGGTCACTGTCGCTTTCCGACCAAGCTTGCGCGTCTTCTCTATCACAATTGGAAAATCCAGCAATTTGTGGGAATAACTTCATTTGTCATTTCATCCAAATCTTCATCAACACTGTCGGTGGTCTTAACGGTCTCTTCTTCTCCTACCAATTTATTCCATGCATTTCGAAGATTCTGTGGTGTTAGTGTTCCATCCATCAGCTATCATGTAACAGCAGTCCTTAAGAGAAATATTTTTTGTTAATGATATCACGCTCTCTTCATCTTCTGCCAACAGTCAACGACGTAAAATTTCCTTCTTGTACATCCGCTTAAGCTTTTCTGTCACCCAGTGATCCATTGGCTGTATAAGAGACATTACATTAGGGGGCAAATATCTCACTTCAAAATCCTTGTCTATCGCATTCAACTGATCAACATCTGGATGAGATGGCGCATTATCAAGTAAAAGGAGCACTTTACCATGTTTTCTATTCTCTTCTCTGAATCTCTTCACATCTGGGATACATTTATTTAGGTACCAGTCATAAAATATCCCGGCATTCATCCAAGCATTTCTTTGGGCCTTGTAGCATACAGGAAGGCATTTTACATTCTTAAAGCAATGCGGTTTTTCTGATTTTCCTATCATGAGGAGAGGTAGATGATGAGTACCACTAGTATTTGCGCACACCATAATTGTTACTCGTTCTTTACTGACCTTGAAGCCAGGAGCTGTCATTTCTCTCTTTGATGCGAGCGACTTGCGCGGTAGTGACCTCCAATTCAATCCCGTTTCATCAGCATTATACACGTCATCTAAAGAATAGTCTTCTTTAATCAAATCCCCCAGGGGCTCACTTCTTGTGAGACGTAGGTTGGCGACCACGGGACCCCAGCTGAGTCCGGCATTGCTTCCACTTACTTGTGCCGGGCTCCTCTCTGTCTTCTTTCCTGTCGACCTCCCTTGGTCAACTCTTGTTCTTTTCCGACCCCAACGGTATTAGGGTATCCGAGGCCTAGGGAGTCTTTCATTTTCCCGCCTTAATTTGCCCTTGTCTCATCTTACCTGATCCCTCCTTCTTCGAGGGGTCAGACCTCGTGTTTTCTTTTCATTATATTTCCTATTCTCTTTAAGATTCCCGCACTGTTTTTGTTACTCGTTTCCCCGTGTATCTAAATTCCCTTCAGCGATTTTTTTTGTAGGTATTTTTAACCAACGTTGCATTTTGTAAGTTTTTTTTTTCAATCTAAATTACCTCTCGCGATTGTTTTCAACCTCAATTGCATTTTGTAAAGATTGACAATCTCCCATAAGTCCAACCACTCGTCCACGTCGTGGGAGACGGGCAACGGCACAAAGTAGGGGATTGCCTGTCAGGGCGAAGTACAGTGGGGACTTAGTGTGCCCCGGGACCGTTACGGTAGCTGTGAAGGTCCTACAGGAACCCTGAAAAGTGGTGGCTAACGGGGCTCTGGTGAAGCTACGATAGGCCCAGCAGGCCAGTAGTGGATAAGACTTTTGCTTTCAAGAAGGGAACAGGCCTCGGACAGGACGGATACAATAGACGACGACCTAGCTGTGATCATGGACTAAGATTTGGAACTTTAAACATAAGAACGCTGACGGGGAAGGTGGAGGAGATAGTGGATATGATGGAAAGAAGGAAGTTGGATTTATTGGGATTGGCAGAAACAAAGTGGAAGGAAGGAGAGAACTGAGAAAAGGCTATAGACTGTACTGGAGTGGGAATGAAGAGGGAATGAGGAATGGAGTGGGAGTAGTAGTACGAGATGGTTTAAAAGAAGAAGTGAAGAGAATAAGTGATAAGATGATGAAAGTGAAAGTAGCACTGAGGGGGAGGGACCGTAGAAATAGTGCAAGTGTATGCTCCACAAGTAGGCTGCGCCTCTGAAGAGAAGGAGGAGTTTGAAGAGGAATTGCAGAAGCAGCAGGGAGGAAGGAATATGATTGTTATGGGGGTCTGAATGCCCATGTAGGAAGAGAAAGACAAGGGTATGAGAGTCTGCTTGGACCAGAGGGTTGGGGCAGAAGAAATGAGGAAGGAAAGAGACTGTTGAACTTCTGTCAAAGGAACAGCCTGCTAGTTGGGAACTCCTGGTTCAAGAAAAGAGAAAGCCACACAATCACATGGTACAGTGATGACTTGACCAGGAAGTCGGTGGTGGACTATATCCTGTATGAGAGAGTTAAATAAAAACATCACAGACATCAAGGTTATACCATCAGAGAACTTGGATAGCGACCATCGATTGCTGGTAATGAACCTGAGAGGGACTAAGGAGAAGAAAGGGACTGAGAACCAGGAAAGACATATAAGGATATGAAAACTGAAATAAGGAGATAGAAGGGTCGAGTACCTCAAAATGGTAAAGAAAGGAATTCCAACAGATGATAATAATAATGTTATTGGTTTTACGTCCCTTTTAACTACCCTGGCTTTTAGAGACGCCGGGGTGCCGGAATTTGGCCCCGAAGGGGATCCCTCGCATTTGCGCATCCTCAAATGCCAGCTGACTGCGCAAGGTTTCGAACCTGCAACCTTGGGCTCAGCAAGCGAGAACGTTACCCCTGAGCCACGCAGCCAGACCAACAGATGAAGAAAGAGGGATGGAAGAGGAATGGGCTAGATTTAAGGAGACACTAGTAGGTGCGGCAGAAGCAGTATGTGGGAGGATAAGTAGTAAGAAGAGGTGCAAGGAAACACCATGATGGAATGAGAAGACGAAAGACATAGTAAGGGAAAAGAGCCTTTAGGAGGTGGTATCAAAATAGGATGGTAGAGGCAAGGGAAGAGTACCAGGGAAGAAAGAAGGAGGCAAAAAGAAGAAAGTGGATGGAAGAGTGGACAAAGATGGTGAAGGAGGATAGTGAAGGTACAAAAAAGGTCCTGTATGGAATGGTAAAAAATATGAGGCGGAAGGATCCTACGGATTATGTTAGAATGGTGAACAAAAGGGGACAAGGGATAGAAAATAGGGAAGAACTGAAGAAAATGTGGGAAGAATATTTTGAAGAACTTCTGAACCCAAATGGAAACCACGGCGAGGAGGAAGAAATAGGGGTAGAAGAAGATGGACTGCAAACAGAAAAGGACTTAACATGGAAAGAAGTGGAAGATGCAGTGAGGAAGATGAAAAGAGGGTTTGGATGAGTTGAGTGTGGATATGGTGAGAGCAGCAGGAGAGGTGGGGATACAATGGTTGTACCGAGTGATGAAGGCAGCATAGAAGGAAAGGAAGACCCCAGAGGACTGGAAAAAGGGAATAATTGTCCCGATCTTCAAGAAAGGTAGTAGAACAGAATGCAGAAACTATCGAGGAATAACACTGATGAGTCATTGTGCAAAGATGTTTGAGAAAGTTTTGGAAAGGAGAATTAGGGCAAGAATAGAAGGAGGGATGAGGGAAGAACAACATGGTTTCAGAGAAGGAAGGTCCACAGTGGATTTGATTTTTGCTGTAAGGCAGTTACAAGAAAAGCATTATGAGTATGGAACAGATCTATCTACTGATGGCCTTCCTGGACATTGAGAAAGCATATGACAGTGTATGCAGAAACAAATTATGTAAGTCCCTGGAGGATAGAGGAGTAGAAAAATGGACTATAAGGAGGATAAAGGAGATGTACAAGGGAAGCGTGAGCTGTGTGAAACTGGGAGGAGAGAGATCGGATTGGTTGGAACAGAGAAACGCCTAAAACAAGGAAGTGCACTATCGCCGTTACTTTTCATTGTGGTGATGGATGACATAATGACCCAAGTGGCACAAGTAATTGGGGAAGGAAAGATGAAAGCAATGGTGTTTGCAGATGACTTGGGGAAACAAGGAGGAGGAAGTATAGAAACAGTTGGACGTGTGGGAAGGAATAATACAAGGATATGGGATGAAATTTAGCATAAATAAGAGTGAGATGGTGATCACAACAAGGAAGAAGGAAAGAACCACAACGGGAATAACAGTTGGTGGGGAACAGCTGAAGAAAGTGGAGAGTTTCAAGTATCTGGGAAGCCTGATACAAGATAATGGAAGAAACGATAGAGAAATAATGAGCGGGGGAGCAGGCAGAAGCATTCCAGAGGAGTGTGAGAAGCTTGTTATGGAGCAAGGATGTCCCTCAGAACAGCAAAAAGATCATATATCGGACGTACTATGTCCCTATCCTGACGTATGCCTCAGAGACCTGGGTTATGAAAGGAAGGGAGAAGAGGAAAATACAGGCCAGTGAGATGAGGTTCTTGAGAAGCAGTATTGGAGCAACAAAGATGGACAGAATAAGAAATGAGAGGACCAGAGAATTAATGAAGGAGGAACCATTACAGGATGGTATAGAGAAATCTAGACATAGATGGTACGGACATGTAAAACGAATGGATGAGAAGAGGACACCCAGGAGGATACACAAGATGAATTGGGAAGGAAAGAGACCGAGAGACAGGTGGCTGAAGGGGGTAGAAGAAAGCGTGAAGAAGAGAGGAGAAGACTGGACAAGGGTGGAGGCTGAGAGATGGTGGGAAGACAGAAGACGTTGGAGAGGCTTGTGTTCCAAACAGACCCCGCCAGTGGCTGGAAACTGTGCAAGACGATGATGATGACAATCTAAATTGCTTTTTAGTAAGTCTTTCAATGTAGGTACAGGGCATTTTAGTGATTATTTTGAATTTCAATTGCATTTTGTTAGTATTTTCAACCACAACCGCATTTCACAAGAATTTTATATCTAAATTGCATTTTGTTTGGTGGGCATTTTGCAATTTTTTTGATTCTCAATTGCATTTTGTGGGTATTTTGAATCTAAATTACATTTTGTCATGTATTTTCAATCTAAATTACATTCTGTAAGTATTGTCAATCCACATGAGTCGTTTGAATCTACCGTACATTTTGTAAGCATTTACAATTTCACTTGCATTTTGTAAGTATTTTGAATTTAAATTGCACTTTGTGAATAATTTGGATTGGGTGGTATATTTCAATCTGAATTGCATTTTGTATTTTCAATTTCAATTGCATTTTGTAGGTATTTTGAATCTCAATTGCATTTTGCATGTATTTTCGATCTCATTTGCATTTTGTAAGTATTTTGAATTTCAATTGCATTTTGTAAGTATTTTGACTCTACATTGCATTTTGTACGTATTGTTACGGCTGTGAGTTTGTTTCATCGCTCGCCGCATGAATCACAACTGCCCCAGGGCTGGGCTGCTCGGCCTCAGTGTATTGCGTGCGCCTTATGCAACAGGACTACTAGGACAAAGGGATGGTCCAGAATATTCGTGACTGAGCAGGCGATGGAAACCTCGAGAAGCCGTGAACCCTGGATGGGTCTAGAAGCATTTATTGAGTCACCGGCCTGCTATATAAGAGCGACCTGTCAAGCAGCAGTGGTTGTTGTGTTTTTATGAGCTAGTGCGAGCGTTTATCCTGAGCGACAGAAGTGTGGTGACTTGCGAAACCCCTAGTGAAGCTGATTCTCTTGACAGCGAGGAAGTGAGAAGCCTACAGAGGAACTGTGTCTTGAACGAGTGTGTTTTTCGAGTGCGACATAAGTGATTGTGGTGCATTGTGAAACAGTGTGTAGTACGGTGACAGGCTGAGTGCAGATATTTCCAGCCAACGCACGGGGCCACCTCATTACGAGGGATTAACTTCAGCGGCTTACTGAGAAGTGAAAGGGGAAGTGTTCTCGCCGAGGATGAAACTGGAGTAAGATAATAATTGCTTGTATTTACTGATGTGTGCTGTATCTTTCTGGCCGCAATAAAGTTAATTATTTAATTTAAAGGAACAATCTGTGTTGTGCTTCAACCCACCGTAATCCAGTTAACAAAAAGTGCCACTAGGGGGGTGGCACGTAACAACTGGTGTCAGAAGTGGGATTACGAACTCAAGCACAAGCACAACACCTGACGGTCCTGGTTTCAAAACCCGAGCAGGTCATTTTCTCTAATTTTCCTGTGAGTGCATGCCCTTTACAAGACAAACAACTAAAATGGAGGCGCAATTGGCAGCAATGCTAGAAAAGTTAAGTGGCATGGAAGACGGCCAGAAGAAATTAGCCAAGGACCTGAAGGAGATGGAAGACGGCCAGAAGAAGATGGAGGACGGCCAGAAGAAGTTAGCAGAGGACCTAACTGCTAAATTAGAAGATGGCCAGAAGAATTTAACCAAGGACCTAACTGCCAAATTAGAAGACGGCCAGAAGAAGCTAGAAGACGGCCAGAAGAAGATGGAAGACGGTCAAAATAAGTTAGCGGAGGACCTGAAGAAGATGGAAGACAGCCAGAAAAGTTTAGCCGAGGACCTAACTTCCAAATTAGAAGACGGTCAGAATAAGTTAGCAGAGGACCTAACCGCCAAATTTCAGGATGGCCAGAAAAATCTGGAAGAGTGTCTGCTGACGAAATTACAGGAATGTCAAAAGAAATTGGAACAGGGTCTGCGTCAGGAAGTCAACACAGTCTGCCAAGGCCTACGTGAGGAAGTCACAGCAGTAGAAAAGAAGTTCGACGCCTTACAAGAGGAAGTTGCCGAACTGCGCCAACGCCCACTGACGGGGGTGGAAGAAAAATTCAACGCTTTACAAAAGGAAATTTCTGAGCTGAACCAACGCCCGTCGACGGGGATGGAAGCGAGATTCAACGCTCTTCAAGAGGAAGTCGCCGAGCTGCGCCGACGCCCGCCCACAGGTACACCGGGAATATCAGGAACGGGACAGAGCAGAGTGACGCCCCCAACCTTCGACGGAAAGGTCCCGTGGATCACCTATTTACGTCAGTTCGAGGCAGCCTGTTCAATAAACAACTGGAACAGCACGGAAAAGGCTACAGCTCTCATTGTAGCGCTGAGAGGGGACGCCCTTAACGTCCTTCAGGCCATCCCGACTGGATCCCAGGACTACGCTTCACTAATCGCCCATATGGAGTCCCGATATGGAGATAGCCATCTTCAGCAGCCCTACCAGATGCAGCTCCGGACCCGGGTACAAAAGAACGCGGAAACCCTGCAGGAGTTCGAGATGGACATCGCACGTCTCGTAAGGCTCGCCTACCCAACAGCGCCGGCCGACTTTCTGGAGCAGATAGTGACACAGACTTTCACCGACGGGCTACGGGACTCGGACACTCAACAGGCGCTGCGACTCGCGCGCAATACGACCCTGACAGATGCGCTGAGCCACGCACTTGAGTTTGAGACGGCAAAACAGGCATCCAGAATGCACGCGCGGGTGCGTCAAGTGGACGTCGACAAGACCAAACCCTGGCCGATGAACTGATGGAGGCGCTAAGCCGGTTCTTCAAGAGTCGCAGTAACACCAACAAAAACGTAGCCGAAGGACATCCGGAGAGGCGGCCCGGAAGAGGACTACCGACCTGCTGGATCTGCCGTAAGAACAAAAGCAACCTGAGCAAGGACTGCGGTGATCGCCGCCGCCAAGGGTTTCCGTCGGGACAGTCAGTCGTAGGGAAACCGCGCGGCCCAGGAAAGCAAGTATCAGCCAGCCTTGGGGGGCAAAGGTTGGCTTGTGACAGTCGTCAAGCCCCGGCAGTCCAAGTTCGTGTGACGCAGTTACGGAGGGATAATAGCAGCCTGATGGTCGACGGAGTCGTCAACGGAGAGAGCTGGCCCATGCTAATCGACACGGGAGCATCGAGGACCATCGTCAGTCCCACCGTGATCCCGAAGTGGAGAGTGCAACCCACAAAAAAGGAACCTCCAGCTAATAACCTCGACCGGAGAGACCCCACCGGTACATGGCGAAGCATCACTGGAGTTCGTCATTGGTTGACGGGCGATAAAGCATCCAGTGCTTGTGGCTGACGTATCAAATGAAGTGATCATCGGACTGGACTTCCTGGACCAGAACAACATCATCTTGGATCTGAGTACCAACACACTGCACTTCGGAGGTGAGGAACTTGCTTTGCAACCAGCACACGAGGCCGTCACCGCACGACGAGTAAGGCAGAGAGAGGGCGTCATCGTTCCCGCCGGGACGGAGGTCAGTGCCGCCGTAATTGTCGATGGAACTGCTGAGGGAGTTGCGGCTGTCATCGAGCCAAAATATGAGGACATCCAGGCAAAAGGATTGCTAGTTGCCAAGACCCTCATCAACACGACGTCTCGGCCGTACGTCCGCCTGTCCAACCTGAACGACTACGACATTACGGTTCACCGGGACACCAACCTAGGAGTCTGCGAGCCCGTTACCTGGATTGCCCGCATCACAGATACAACGGACGGACACCTGCAGACGGACAACCGAAGAAGACGCGCACAGCCAGAAGAACTACAGAAGCTGTACCAAGGATCCCAGGGCCATTTAGACGCGGAACAATCACGCCAACTTCAGGACCTGCTACGCGAATTCCAGGACGTCTTCTCCGTGGGGAGCAAAGACTTCGGCAGGACAAGCTTGGTCCAGCACAGAATCGACGTTGGGGACAGCGCACCGATTAGGGCCCCATTCCGACGTGTCCCGCTCGCCAAGCAAGCCGAAGTCGACCGGATGGTAGAAGAGATGAAGGAGCAAGGGGTGATCGAGCCATCACATAGTCCTTGGAGTTCTCCGGTCGTGCTTGTGAAGAAGAAGGACGGTTCTACCAGGTTCTGCGTGGACTACAGGCGGGTGAACGACGTCACGAAGAAGGACAGCTACCCTCTACCCCGGATCGACGACACGATGGACACCATATCAAGATCAAGATGGTTCTCCACCATGGATTTGAAGAGTGGCTACTGGCAGGTGGAGGTCCACCCTAAGGACCGCGAGAAAACGGCGTTCTCTGTGGGCAGCGGGCTCTGGCAGTTCACCGTCATGCCATTCGGTCTGTGCAACGCCCCTGCGACCTTCGAAAGGCTAATGGAGTCCATCCTGAGGGGACTACACTAGACGACGTCATCGTTCTGGGGAGAAGCTTCGAGGAGCACTACAGCAACCTGAAGGAGATCTTGATGAAGCTACGGGCTGCCCAGCTGAAGTTGAGCCCCAAGAAGTGTCAGCTCTTCCAGAAGCAGGTCCAGTACCTTGGGCATATCGTCTCCGAGGAGGGGGTGCGCACCGACCCAGAGAAGACCGCAGCTGTGAGGGAGTGGCCAGTTCCGAAAAACAAGTCCCAACTACGAAGCTTCCTGGGACTCGGCACTTATTACCGTCGCTTCGTGAAAGGATTCGCCGACATCGCCAAACCTTTACATCGACTAACTGAGAAGGACCAACTCTTCACGTGGACAGCAGAATGCCACAGTGCCTTCGAACAACTCAAGCAGGCTCTGTGCACCACGCCTATTCTGGCCTACCCCAGACCTGGAACAAGGTTCATCGTCGATACCGATGCCAGCGACTTTGGCATAGGGGGAATCCTGTCGCAAGTAGTGGACAGCGAGGAGAGAGTAGTGGCCTATTTCAGCAAGGCCTTGTCAAAGCCAGAAAGGAACAACTGCGTCACCAGGAAGGAGCTGCTCGCCATCGTGAAGACCATTGAACAATTCCACAAGTACCTGTACGGGCAAGAATTTCTCATCAGGACCGACCATGCATCCCTGCGGTGGCTCCTGAACTTCAAGCAGCCCGAGGGTCAACTCGCGCGGTGGTTAGAGAGGCTTCAACAGTACAACTTTGAGATTCAGCACAGGAAAGGCCAACTGCATTCTAACGCCGACGCCCTGTCACGAAGACCGTGCCCCGAAGACTGCACCTTCTGTGCCTGAAGGGAGGAGAACACCGGGATACAGTGCCGAAGGACTACCGTGGAACTTCAAGGGAGCTGGAGCCGCGAATCTTTCATGCGGGCACAAGCAGAAGATGATGACCTGGGACTGATAGCCGAATGGAAGAGGGCCTGAGTCCCCAGACCCGGGTGGAACATTGTGAGTGACTGCAGCCCAAAGTTTAAGTCCTACTGGGCGCAGTGGGACTCGCTGGTTGTGAGGGATGGCCTCATATGCCCTACCTGGGAAAGCACCGACGGGAAGACATCTCGGGAACAAGTCGTCGTTCCAAAGGCTATGACAGAGGAAGTCCTGAAGGAAGTCCATGGTGGATCATCTGGTGGACACCTAGGGATAAAGAAGACCCTGGAGAAGCTGAGAGAGCGGTTCTACTGGATCGGATGCCGAACTGACGTAGAGAACCACTGCGCGAGGTGCCACGATTGCGCAGCCAGCAAGGGCCCAGGACGAAGACGACGGGGTCCACTGAAGACCTACAACGTGGGCGGCCCCATGGAGAGAGTGGCCATCGATGTTGCTGGGCCATTCCCGTTAAGCGAGGCAGGGAACCACTACATATTGGTCGTCAGCGACTACTTTACCAAATGGCCGGAGGCGTATGCGCTCCCTAACCAAGAAGCCGCGACGATTGCGGAGACCCTGGTGAAGGAATTCGTCGGCCGGTACGGAGTACCCCTGGAGCTGCACTCCGACCAAGGGAGGAACTTCGAGTCGCAGGTGTTCCAGAACCTATGCCAGCTGCTGGGAATCCGGAAGACAAGGACAATGCCGCTACACCCTCAGTCCGACGGGATGGTAGAGCGATTCAATCGCACCATCGAGAACCATCTCCGAATAGTCGTCAGCGAGCACTAGAGGGATTGGGACAAACATCTTCCACTATTTCTCCTGGACTACCGCACCGCCGCGCATGAAGCCACCGCGTGCACACCAGCCCGGGCCATGTTTGGGAGGGAGCTCCGTCTACCTGTCGATCTTGCCTTCGGCAGACCTGGGAATGATCCGGTCCCGGAAAGCCAGTATTGCCAAGAACTGGTCGACCAACTGGAGGACGTGCACGTGTTCGCGAGGATGAAACTGCGGATAGAGACCGACCGAATGAAGACCCAATACGACCAACAGACGGATGCCGGCGGATTCCACGAGGACGACCTGGTCTGGCTCTTCAACCCATTACGGAAGAAAGGCCTGTCACCCAAACTGCAGAAGTCCTGGGAGGGCCCGTACCGAGTGGTGAAACGGATCAACGATGTCGTCTACAGGATCTAGCGGAGCCCGAGGGCAAAGATGAAGATCGTGCATCGAGATCGCCTGGCAGCTTATGGAGGGACACAGACGGACCAATGATTGATCGGGACGATCAGCCTTTTAGGAAGGGGGTGGTGTTACGGCTGTGAGTTCGTTTCATCGCTCGCCGCTTGAGTCACAACTGCCCCAGGGCTGGGCTGCTCGGCCTCAGTGTATTGCGTGCGCCTTATGCAACAGGACTACTAGGACAAAGGGATGGTCCAGAATATTCGTGACTGAGCCAGCGATGGTAATCTCGAGAAGCCGTGAACCCTGGATGGGTCTAGAAGCATTGAGTCACCGGCCTGCTATATAAGAGCGACCAGTCAAGCAGCATGGTCGTTGTGTTTTTATGAGCTAGTGCGAGCGTTTATCCTGAGCGACAGAAGTGTGGTGACTTGCGAAACCCCTAGTGAACCCCTTGACAGCGAGGAAGTGCGAAGCCTACAGAGGAAATGTGTCTTGAACGAGTGTGTTTTTCGAGTGCGACATAAGTGATTGTGGTGCATTGTGAAACAGTGTGTAGTTTGGTGACAGGCTGAGTGCAGATATTTCCAGCCAACGCACGGGGCCACCTCATTATGAGGGATTAACTTCTGCGGCTTACTGACAAGTGAAAGGGGAAGTGTTCTCGCCGAGGAGGAAACTGGAGTAAGGTAATAATTGCTTGTATTTACTGATGAGTGCTGTATCTTTCTGGCCGCAATGAAGTTAATTAATTAATTTAAAGGAACAATCTGTTTTGTGCTTCAACCCACCGTAATCCAGTTAACAAAAAGTGCCACTAGGGGGGTGGCACGTAACAGTATTTTGAACCTAGCCTACATTTTGTGAGTTGTTTCAATCCGAGTTCCTTTTTGTAAGTATTTTCCGTCTCACTTAATTTTCGTTCTGGTTTCCATTTCATTAACATTTTCGCTATCACCCAGATCATTAGGGGCCGATAACCTAGATGTTAGGCCCCTTAAAACAACAATTATCATCATCATCTTTAATCAAAAGTTCTAAGAAATTATTTTTAATTCCTCAGCAGCAGTTGTATCACTAGATAAACATTCTCCTTCAATCTCCAACTCACAAATGCCATGGCGAGATTTGAAATTCTTCAACCAACCTGTGCTAGCCTTAAAATCCGGAGAACCACCAAGCTTCTCATTTAGCTGCAACACTTTTTCACACAACAAAGGTCCAGAAATGGGATCTCGCTTACTCTTTCTCTGAATAAACCATAAGTACACCGCTTCTTCCAATTGTTTATCCGCAGCTGATCTCTTGGTTTTTCTCTTTTTAGCCCCTTCTTCACTATCTAACTTTGATGCATAATTCAGAATTTCACCTTTTCGGTTCTTCAAATCATAAATTGTGGATTTTCCAACATTGTAAGTTTTCATTAAAGGCTGTACACTCTCACCTTTATCCAATTTATTAATGATCTCCACCTTCTTCTCAATCGATAAAACATTGCGATTTCGTCTCCGTTTTTCCACTTGTAGAAGCCATTTTCACAACGGAATACAGTTTACACACACTCACATAACAAGTTGAAACATTATTTAGTAACCAAATGGTAGGAGACAACAACGGTAAACGAGAACGGACTCATTATTGCGTAGCGCTCGCTTGCACATAACAACAGTGTGCGCGCACTTTTTTTTTTGCTCGTCCGGATAATTGACGTTCCGGTTGTTTGATGTCCATATAAATGACGTTCTACTGTATATGGTAATCCATCAATTTACTGTTGTAAATAATTTAAAAACCCTCTGGAATCCTGGATCCCCTTTTTTTTACAATAATGAAATATACAGTACTGTATCTTGTGTTATGAAAATTAGTACATGAATTTCCAAATTCTCATTATGTTCAGAACAGCCACTTAAACGTGGTTCCCTGCCATGCAGATTTGAACTAAGAAAGAAAAGATTCAAGAGAGTTCAGAATAAAAGACTACCAAGAATAAAACCATGGCGTCTATCTGAACAAAGTGTCAAGGAAGAATTCACTACCATTATTCGAAGAAGGATTCCTCACGATGATGTTAAGTCTGCCAACGAAGAATGGGATATACTTAAGGAGACTATTGTTAACACAGCTGCAAAGTCTGTGGATGGCAGAATCAATTCAGGAACCAAAGGAAACTACATGGTGGAACGATGATGTAAGAACAGCTATCACAAATAGGATAGTGCAAGAAGAGTTTTGTACAAAGCAAAGATAAATGGAAACCCAAGTGAAGTAGAAGAGAAATTGGTTGTTTAACGAGAACAGAGGATATTGGTCAAAAGAATTGTCACAACCGAAAAACAGAAATGTAAGGGAGATCTTGCAAGGAAATAGGGTCAGGATGGAGGTAAAAAGCTGTTGAATAGCAGATCCAAAACCAGAGGAGCAGCAGTTGAGCAGCCAAATGGACAGATTACTAAAAATGAAACAGCCATAGTACAGGAGTTCCGGCGACATTTTGACATATTGTTAAACAGAAATGATAAGACCAATGACAATAATGATCCTTCAGTTACCGAAAGCAGTGGTCCTACTACTGAGACATTAACCTGGCTTGATGTGGAAACTGTCGTAAAGAAAATGAAATGCAACAAGTCACCTGGATTAGATGAATTCAACATTGATATGGTCAAAATACTTGGAGAAATTGGAATACATTGGATGTATAAAGTTTTGAGGAAGGTGTGGGAAGACAATCAGATTCCCAACGATTGGAAACGTGGAGTGATCATTCCATTGTTCAAAAAGGAGACAGAAAACAGTGTGCCAGTCACAGAGGAATTACTCTGCTCTCTCACGGCTTGAAAGTGTACGAGTCCATTCTTGAAAACAAAATAAGGAAATATGTAGAACCTGAATTAAAAGAAGAACAACATGGATTCAGACTAGACAGTTCAACTACTGACCTTAATTTTGCAATCAGAATGCTCTTTGAGAAATACTGGGAGAAGAATAAGATGTTTTTCTTGATGTTAGAAAGGCATATGACCATATACCACGGAAACATATTTGGGAAAGCTTGAGGCGAAAGGATGTGCCTGAAGATATTATTACCCGTGTCAGACATCTCTACCAGGAGACAAGGAGCTGTGTTCAAGTCCAAACCAACAGATCAGAGTGGTTTGAAACCAAGAGTGGTGTTCAACAAGGTAGTTGTCTATCCCCACTACTGTTCATTAATATTATGGATGAGGTAATAAAAGCTGTAAAGAAGATAGATAAAACAACAAATGCATTAGTTTTTGCAGATGCCTTCATGTTATGAGGAGAAACTGAAACGGAAGTACAAACGAAGCTAGATCTTTGGAAGTCAGAGTTCGATAAGAAGGGACTAAGCATCAGCCGACAGAAGACAGTTGACTTGGTAATGAGTAGGAAACCCGAAGAAATCCATTTCTGACTCGGTGATGACAGTGGGCAGCTACGGTATGTCTCTGCAGATAACACATGAAATCAGGAATAGAGTACATACGGCATCATATTTCTATCGTTCTGTATGGAATTTACTGTGGGATGAATCCTTTCCTCTTAACATACAAAATCACACTTTACAAAATATATCACATGCCAATACTGACTTTAACACTACCTGGCAGTAGCAGACTTCAAGCAATTGAAATTAAGTTCCTCCGAACTTGTCTCCAGAAGACCAGGAGAGATAAAATACGAACTGAGGAAATTAGGCAACAGTTCAATTTGGATAGAAGTCTGCTTGACACACTAGAACTATCTAGATTGAAATGGTATGGGCATGTAAAGAAAATGACCCTTGACAGAACACCAAAATTATATTTTGACCAGGTCATCTTAGTTAAGAGACCAAGGGGAAGGCCTCCAGACATTTGGGAGAAGCAAATCTGTAGAGACTTGGCCAAGAGAGATGCAGATTGGCAGAAGAAATTGGAGCACAATATGTGGAAGGACCAGACAAACTGATAGAGGCTCATTTACCGTACCCGGCTTGCTGGAGCGGAGAATGGATGATGATGATGAATGTGCCCTTGACCCCCTTAATTTGTTTGAAATGATAAATAGCCTATCCATGCCCAGAAAAATAATGTACTCGTACCTAAATTTTCATGATTATAATAGCCTTTGGGAGCCAATCTTAAGACACTTTACTTAATGTGAGACTAGCATCACCCATCGCGGCTTCGCCCGCGAATATTGTAGTTGTAAAGAGTACACTTAGCAACGTCTCAATCATGAATGCTATGACTGATTTATCGTTTAATTTTGAATAATAATGATAATAATTTGGTAAACACCGTAAACAATCAGACAATAAAGACAATGTAACACAACAATGGCACATAAATATAAAAATATCTCCAACGTCACGTCGGATCGCAAGTATAAAATTCGACTCAAAATCCAACACGGTTTCCGACCACAAACGTAAATAGGAAATAAATGAGATACAGAATATTAAACACACTGACTAAACACAAAATCAATTTACCTAAATTCCTATGGAAAAAAGTGCACATCATAAAATTACACAAGTAAAAAACCTCTAAGGCCACAATTTCCCCCATTTTCACCTAGTATTATTATTATTATTAATCTTAATTGATCACATTGGACCACTTGAGCCATTCCACTATCACTCCTTTGAAGGTAGTACTGCTTGGTTCTTGCGCTCTTTCCAGTACTTTTCCAATCATTCAGATCGGGATTTTCTCAACTCATTTGAAATCTCCATAGGCTTCCTATGTGTCATTTCTGCAGAAAATTTGTGAGTTTTAAAAATGGTGTTAATTTTATTTTTCTCCTCGGCATCTGTTATCTTGAGTCCAACTGCTTTGAGATCTTGTTGGATTTCTTGTATCAATTTTCCTCCAGTTTTCTTTCCTAGATTTCTCATCACCAGTTGGCGTACAATTCTGTGTTCTGGAAGCCGTAAGATGTGAACAAAATATGAAATTCTTTTCTTCTTCATTGTGCTGGTGATTGGATCAATCTCACGATAGACAGTTTCATTTGGGAGAATCCTCCAGACTCCCTCAACCTGATACTTTTTATTTATGCACGTTCTAATGATTCTTTCCGTTTTGAGGAGCAGATCAGTTCATTGTTCATTTTTAATTTGGAACAGTGTTTCACAAGCATAAGTGGCTTCAGGGAGGGTTACAGTTTCATAATGTTGGATCTTCGTAGCTATTGAAAGGCATTTTTTATTATATGTTGACCAGGTTAGAGATTGTGCCTTTTTCATTTTATTTGTTCTATTTTTCCTAGTTACTTTTTCGTTTAAGTTATGTGTGATAATTTCTCCAAGATACTTAAATTGAGGAACTAGGTTAATTTTATGATCATTTATATAGACTTTATTTATATCTAAGGGTTTCATAGGCATGATCTCAGTTTTTTCAAAGGATATCTGTAATCCTATCCCTTGAGCAATTTCTTGGAGACTAGTGATCTGAGTATAAACCTCTTCCTTGTCTAGTGCTAAAAGAGCCAAGTCATCTGCAAATCCTAAGCAGTTTATTTTTATTGATGGTTTTGTACCAATTTTGATCTTAGGAGGGTTTTCCTTTTGCCAAACCTTCATGATGTAATCAAGAGCCACATTTAAAAGCAGAGGGGCTAATCCATCACCTTGTCTGAGACCGGTTTTTACTGTGAAAGCTGTTGATATTTCTCCCCTAAATTTAACTTCAAAATTTGTGTTAATTCAATGATTTTTATCAATTTAGGATGGAGACCATATGATCTGAGGATTTTTAGCAGTGTCAGTCTATGAATACTATCATAGGCATTCTTGAAATCTATAAAAGAGATAAAGAGTTGCTTATTTCTGTTTTTGTAATATTCCATTATTAATTTCAGGCTGAGGATTTGGTCTGGACAACTTATGTAAGGGCGAAATCCTCCTTGATATTCTCCAAGTTGTGGATCACCTCATAATTATACACTACATCGAAAAATCCTTAGACATGTGTCTGCTTATTTTTAGCCTATTTTCATTTATGAAATAATAGGCTTATGAGATCACCTTTTGTCCGTGTGTCTCTCTGTGTGTGCGTGTGTGATGGTGTGTGTCTCCCCCTAATAACTTCTAAATGGTTGGAGCGATTTCAATGAAACTTGGTAAGTTCATAGCACTATTCCGTACAACCCCAACCGATCCCTTCAAATTTTGTTAAGTCTCGCCAATCCAACATGGCGGCTGTGCGAAATATTTAACCAGCATTCAATATCTCCGAAACTATTACCGATATCACCCTGGAATATCTTATGGTGATAAAGGGAACTACTAGAAGTTCACCTATGTGACTTTTGAAAACATGCTAACTACAAAAGCAACATGGTGGCCAAGCAAAATTGCGACTTTTAAATAGACGTTTCTCGCTATTTAAGCAACCAAACGCAATAACACGTGGTACAGTGTAGTTTATAAACATTATAATGCACCGACATCTAACTTCGTTCAATTGTTTACATAACCTCAAGATGGCGGCTGTGCGAAATATTTCACCGGCATTCTATATCTCTGAAACTATTAGCGGTATCACCCTGAAATTTTGTGCGGAGATAAAGGGCACTACAAGTTCATCTATAAGACTTTCAAAAACCAGTTAACTACAAAACGAATATGGCGACTAAGCAAAGTTGAAAATTTTGAATAGGCCTTTCTCGCGATTTAATGATCCAAATGCAATTAAACATGGTACAGGAAATGTTTATACACATTGTAATGCACTGGTATCTAATTTAGTTCAATTGTTTACATAACCTCAAGATGGCGGCTGTGCGAATTTTTAGATTAAGTTTTTATTTCTTGTGTCGTAACCATGCGATTGATGTGAAAGTTTGAATAATGAACCTACGCAATAATTTTCCTTTAATGGTACATGACTCTATGGCCTATACATATTGTTACGTGCCACCCCCTAGTGGCACTTTTGTTAACTGGATTACGGTGGGGGTACAAAGCACAACACCAATTACTGCTTAAAGAAATAATTAACTTTATTGTGGCCAGAAAATTACACTAATCAGCAAATACAAGCAATTAGGAGCCTTCTCCAGTTTCCTCAAGTCTCTTCCTTATGCGCCCTTGGCCCCTTTCACTTCTACAGACCACAGAAGTTAATCCGTCCTAATGAGTCCGGTGGCCTTGGCAGAAGCTACCTGCCCCTCTTCCTCAGGTACAACAAATACAGTTACTTACGAGCACTTGATGTTCGCTGTTCACAAGCTGGGAGAAACAATGTCACAGGATTTCGTAACTCGCACAGCACTTCGTCACCACACTTCTGTCGCACAAGATAATCGCTCGCACTAGCTCGTAAAACACAACGACAACAACTGCTTCACGGGTCACTCTTATATAGCCGGCCGGTGACTCAATAAATGCTTCTAGATCCATCCAGAGTCCACGGCTTCTCGAGGTTTCCAGCGCTGGTCCAGTCACGAATGTTCTGGACTATCCCTTTCACTTCGCAGTCCGTTGCGTAACGCGCATGCAATACACCGAGGGAGAGCAGTCCAGCCCTGGGGCAGTTTTGACTCATGCGGCGAGCGATGACACAAACTCACAGCCGTAACAATATAACAATCCAACATGGCGGCCATCCGAAATATTTAGATGGATCTCAATATCTAAAAGTCTATTACAGCAATCAAACAGAATTTTTTAATGTTCATAGGGGCTATGAACATAAGTTCACCTGTAGGACTTTCAATAACCTGGTGATCATAAATCCAACAAGGCTGCGACGCGAAGTATAAAATATTCACATGATCGTTTCTCGCAATTTAACCATCCGAGTGCAGTGACACTTGGTACAGTAAATCCTTATACAAATGTTAATCCACTGGCATATAATTTTTTCAATTGTTTCCATAACCACAAGATGGCAGCTGTGCAAAATTTCAAAATCTCGTTTTTACTTCTTGTGCGATTGAAGTTTGAATACTACACGTCAGTGGCGGCTGGTGAAGGGTGTGCACTCTTTAAAAACCTAAATTTGATATAAATAGATGCATATCGAAGCATAACTGTCTCATTACGATGTAAGGCCCGTTCTTACAATCTCCAGTAAAGAGACAGTAAACTCTAACTGACAGTTGGATTTACGGTCCGAGTAAAGTCCCGGTAAACATTCGATCCTTCTTACCATGTTCCGGTTAATGTTTACGGTAGGTTAGCAGATCTGCGCATAATTTTCAACAGTTGTTACATATTTCTGGTTCGATTTGCAGATTTCTTGATACCTCTGAATAGTTGGCATGAGTGGATCTGCTTCAGAGAGTAAATAATAAATATATATTTTATATTCCTTGATCTTGATCTGTGTTCTTGGCGCAATCTGTTTGTTACGTTAGGATTATAAAGAGAAATATTAGATATGGAAGGCCAATTATCTCCAAATGAGACAAATAAAGGCCTCAAGTGGAGAAGGTTCATCAAACGGAATCGTCTAAATAAGTCTTGATGATCTAACTCCTCGTAATAATCACTTAGATTCTTATTATATACCAGATTCTTATTATATACCTTTCGCCTCCTTCTTTGAACAGCATCAGCATTTACGAAACCCATGAAATTATGGATAATTCTAGGCATATTGACAATGTATGTAATCAGCTGGCGTTGAGATTATAATAGAAAATCTGGCAGTAAAGCATTTTACGGGAGGAGAATCCTCCGGTAAAGTTCACTGCCGGTTAAGGCTTATTTTACTGCCAGTTTGTCCCTAACCGGGTATTGTAAGAATCAAGTTCCAGTAAACTTGCCGTAAAAGTGCCAGTAAAGATTTAACCAGAGATTGTAAGAACGGGCCTTAATCTATTTTCTCCAAGTTCACTAGTGGCACCTGGAGTCGGTTTTTCAACACCTCAATATTTTGCTGTTCTATGTTTCCTCCTGAATGCACAATGAAGCTGTTGTCTGATTTGTTATTTTCTTAGTACTTGTAATTCCAATTCTGCATTCATGTACGCTTTTGATTGTTCATATATTTTAGTTAGATTTCATTAGAAAGCTACCTATTGCAAAGGGTACCGTTGTGACTTCCACAAAAAAATGAAATATCCTCGCTTTTCACATCCCCCAGATCCCAAAACCACCGACAGTTCAAAACTTAATATATAATGTATACGTATACATAAAATATAACCATTCAAAATCTCGGTTGGTTCGTTAATGGGCAAAATCAGACCAAGGGGTTGGAATAGGGGGAAAGTGAAATATCGCTATAACTTTCTTAGTATGTTAAAAAATGAATCCATTCGAAGTTTGTACTATTTTTCGAATGAGGGCCAAACGCTTATCTTTGTAAAGTTTTTGATGGCACCAACCATTGACCAAAGGGGTGGGAGACATGGAGTTTTGTTGTTTGAGTCTTCAGTCTTTTCACTGGTATTATGCAGCCCCTCCATGTCTTCCTGTCTTGAGCTAATCGTTTAATCTCTACCTAGCTACCACACCCTACATCCGAAGCAATCTGTTTAACATATTCTAACCTTGGTCTAATGCTACAGTTCATGTCCTCAACCCTTCCTTCCATAACTAAGCTTGCTATTCCTGGGTGTCTTAGTATGTGTCCTACTAACCTATCTCTTCTCTTCATTAGCAGTCGCCAGAAACATCTCTCCTCTCCCACTCGTCTTAATACCTCTTCGTTTGTCACCCTATCTACCCATCTGATCTTCATCATTCTCCTGTAACACCACATTTCAAATGATTCAATTCTCCTCTTTTCTGCTGCACCAATAGTCCAAGTTTCACTTCCATAGAGCGCCATGCTCCAGACAAAGGCTTTCAAAAATGACTTCCTAATACCTAAATCTATATTCGATGTTAACAGATTCCTTTTTTGTAGAAAGTCTTTCCTTGCCTGAGCCAACCTACTTTTTATATCCTCTTTGCTTCGTCCATCACTGGTTATTTTGCTTCCTAAGTAAGAGAAGTCTCCTACTTCCTTCTGCTTTTCCCCTGCCAATTTGATGTCCATAGAGGTTTCTGATTTATTTCGGCTGCATTCCACTATTTTTGTTTTACATTTATTAATTTTCATCATGTATTCATTCCATAAGACGGAGTCCATACCATTCAAAAACTCATTCAAATCCTCGGGCGTTTCGGCCAAGATGACGATGTCATCAGCAAATCTCAGAGTTGGAATTATTTCTCCTTGAATCTTCACTCCCACTTTAAATTTTTCTCCAATTTCCTTCATTGCTTGTTCAATGTAAAGATTGAAAAGTATGGGTATGGGTGCCTTACACCTTTCTGAATACCGGCTTCTCTCTCATGTCCTTCAGCTCGAATGACTGCTGTCTGGTTTCTGTATATACAGTATTGTATATCGCCCTCCTATCCGTGTACTTTATTCCAATAGATTTCAAAATGTCAAACAATTTAGTCCAATCAACTTTATCAAAAGCCTTTTCTAAGTCTACAAATGCCATGAACGTTCTCTTATTCTACCATCCAAAATCAGCCTAAGACTTAGTACAGCTTCCCTTGTTCCTACATTTCTCCTGAAACCAAACTGGTCTTCACCCAACTCCGTTTCTATCTGGCTTTCCATCCTCTTGTAAATTATTCTGGACAGGATTTTTGAAGCATGAGTAATCAAGCTGATTGTACGGTAATCTTCACATCTGTCAGCTCCCACTTTCTTTGGCATAGGGATAAGAACATTCTTCTTGAAATCGGGGGGGGGGGGGGTACCTTTCCTGCTTCATAAATCTTACACACCAAGTGAAATAACCTGATCAGACCTTCATCTCCTATGCAGCGTAGCAACTCAATCGGTATATCATCTATGCCTGGTGCTTTGTTCCTGCTTAAGTCCTCCAATGCTCTGTCAAATTCTGATCTCAATATTAAATCTCCTTTTGCATCCTCATCAATTTCCTCCTCCCTTTCCATTACAAGATTCTCAAACTCCTTTCCCTTATACAAACACTCTATGTAAGCTTTCCATCTCTCAACCTTTTCTTCCCTATCTGTTAGAGGCTTTCCATTTGTATCCTTAATATTACAGCACTTAGTCTTCTTTTCCCCAAAAGTATTCTTAATCCTTCGGTAAAATGTGTCTACTTTTCCTAATTTCAGACAATTTTCTATATCTGCACATTTCTCTTTCAACCATTCTTCTTTCGCTTCCTTGCACTTCTTGTTAACCTCATTTCTCAGACGTCTGTATTCTGCTTTCTCCTTTTCATCTCTTACATTCTTGTGTTTCCGCCTTTCATCCATCAATTCTAATACTGAGTGATCCACGGTTTTTTACCTATTCTTTCTTTCCTACCAATGTTTTCTTCTGCGGATTTTGTTATTTCATTCTTCAAAAGTGCCCATTCGTCTGCAATTGAAGTTGGTTTAGGGTTTCTCATTAGTCCTTCCTTTATACTCTACTTGAATCTTTCGTTTACATCCTTCACTTTCAGTCTGTCTATTGCCCACCTTTTTGGCTTTTGACTTTTCTTCAGTTTCTTCAACTTTAATCTGCATTTCATAACAACCAGATTGTGGTCAGAGTTTATGTCAGCACCAGGATATGTTTTGCAATCCAAAATCTGGTTTCGAAACCTCTGCTTGACCATAATGAAGTCGATTTGGTAACGCCCTGTATCTCCTGGTATCATCCAGGTGTATATTCTTCTATTGTGGTTATTGAATACTGTGTTAGCTATGACCAACTCATGCTCGGTGCAGAATTCCATCAGCCTGCTTCCTCGATCATTCCTTTCACCTAATCCAAAATCTCCTACTATCTTCCCTTCTCTGCCTTTTCCTACCACAGCATTCCAATCTCCCATCACTATAACATTTTCATCACCCTTGATATACCTCAGAATTTCATCTATTTCTTCGTAGACCATTTCAACATCATCAGCTTGACTCGTAGGCATATAGACTTGTACCACTGTGGTGCACAAAGGTTTAGTATTGATTTTTGCTACAATAATCCGTTCACTATATTGCTCATAATATTCCACCCGCTGTCCAAGTTTCCTACTCAATATGAGACCAAGCCCTGCTTGGCCATTGTTTGATTTAGTGCTAATGACCCTATAGTCACCTGACCAAAAGTCCTGTTCTTCCTGCCAGCGCATTTCACTAACCCCAACCAAATCCAACCTCAACCTATCCATTTCCCTTTCTAAGTTTTCTAACCTTCCATCTACTAGCAGACTTCTAACATTCCACGCTCTGATCCGTAGAATGTCAGATTTCCTCTTTGTCAATTTTGTGATGTTAACCCCCTCTCTAGTAGTCCTCACCCGGAGATCCGAACGGGGGACTAGTTTACCTCCGTATTGAAATTTTACAAGGGAGGAGGCCATCATCACATGTAATTATGCATAGAGAGGTGCATATCCTCGGGAATAGCATTACGGCTGTAGTTTCCCGATGCTTTCAGCCGTGCAGCAGAATGCAGTCTAGCCATTAGTTGGCTTATATTATCAATATCTTAACCGTCTGAGAGAAAAGAAATCATACCTCCCTTAATAGGCGCAATATCAAAAGTTTAAAATGGTCAATGCCCTTGTAAAATGTGCCTAAAATCTTTGCCTGAAAGAATATTTGATATAACCCACTCTTACACCAAGGGATGCGCAAATTGTTTCATAAGAAGATGTTGTATGCTAAACACGTGGAACTTTCGTACGTATACTGTACAACAATTGGCAAATTTAGCGAATTCGAAGCATTTTTTCTGTGCCCGGTGAAATCTACCTCCGCTTCCGGTGTGCGGAGAGGAATTTTCTTATTTTAAATATCCTAAGTCAGAAAACCCTGTTTTTGTGAACGTAGCACTACTTTTCTCTTCACACGCCAACATTAAGCATGGAAAACAATACATCCTGTTGGTTAGTTCACAGCCACAAGCCCACTCATACGAACTTGCTATAACTTCATCATGGAATAAGCTATTCGTAGCCTTCCTTTGCACAGGGATGTGTGAATTAAATTCAGGTTTGGGATAGGTCTTCCCTTTTCTTATTATATGGTCAACTTTTCTTGCAGAGTAAGTTGGGACGATGTAATAGTTTTTAAATCCTGAACATTAGCTATAATATTCCCGAATCCCACCTCGGCCGTCCTGAAAATGGTTTCCGTGGTTTTCCATTTTTATCACTAGGCAAATACCGGGACGGTTCCTTCCAGGCCAACGGTCAAAATCCCTTCTTTGACCTTGAATTAGACCCAAGTTTGTGGTCGCCTTTCACCATCCCCAGTTGCATCTGCTGAGTATGTGTGTTTGGCTCCCAGACACCGTCATTGCGACGGTACAGGAATGGTCCTCGCTATGTCCGTGAGTGGATCCAAGCTGGGATGATAAGCGATTAAATACTGTACTTAATAATACATACGCACTCAAATATTCCATACTTTAAAAACACACTTCTGACAAATACT
The DNA here is from genome assembly GCA_946902985.2 of Meconema thalassinum. Lineage (NCBI taxonomy): Eukaryota > Metazoa > Arthropoda > Insecta > Orthoptera > Tettigoniidae > Meconema > Meconema thalassinum. Next base: position 536,985,645 of record OX336390.1, on the reverse strand, counting down.
TGCCACGGCCAAGATCACGAAGATACTTATATATTATAGGCCGCGTTAATCCTCCAAATACATTCATACTGGGCCTTAAGAATCTGTAAATTACAAAGAAATGTTATGGAAGTGAATTCACTGTTACAACTATAGACAATATAATATCCATACAGTTGGCTGTATGGATCTGATTTTTAAATGCACAATGAAAATAAAATGAAAGTGGCGCTATTATATACAAGCTGCGTAAAGACACAACCTTTCAAACTGCGCATGAAACTCTACTTGGTAGAACAATTCTCCAACAGATAGTGCGGTAGTTCCTAAACACTAACGGTCATCACTTCTTCGTCTGTCAATAGATGTGACAGAGGGAGATAGAAAATAAAACGGAGCATGCGCAGTTCTTTTCGCCAGGCAAGGCTCTGGCTCCGATTCTGTTATAGTAAACACACATCCCCTCTTGTCCCCCTTTTGCCTTAAAGCCTAAATGCTGGCTACAAAGCTGCAACTGGCGAACGGCGATCTTTGATGGTACCCGAGCCAGCACACAAGCAACGTACAGTGAGGCGCAATGAATGCGGTACATTTAAATGTAAAACACGGTATACTGGACATTTGTTGACGCTTTATAGTACCATAAAAAAAATATTTTAATTTTTATATACTTAAAATTGAAATGTGAACTGCAATGTTGTAAGAATGGGTGTGCACTGGCTCCTGGGCGAATACCCAGAAACCGCCACTGCTACACGTACACAATAATCTTCATGCAATAGTACATAACTCTAAGACCTACATATATATAAAAATCCAACATGGCAACCAACCGCAATATTTAGTCGGTTCTCAATATCTAAGAATCTATTACAGCAATCAAACTGAAATTTTGTATCTTGATAGAGACAATTAACATAAATAGGATATATGCAAATAGGCTGTATAGTTCTTCACGGAACTACTTGTTTTAATATGCCGAGTATCACATCCCCAAATGAAACCACTCGTGAGTTATTGTTATTCAATGAAATGCAGGTTTAACCCCCTTAACACCCCTTTAGAACCTGAATATCCAAAAATCCTTCCTTAGTAGACGTTTTCGACATACAACAAACATATCCCCAAAATGTCATTTTTTAACTTTAATAGTTTTGGCTGGTCGATGAGGAGTGAATATTCAAAATTCCTTCTTTAGTGGACGGTTTTCTTCCAGAATTTCACCTCTCCCCATGGGCCCCTTAAATTGGATTTATGAAAAAAGGTCGAACACCTATTTACTTATTTTTAAGCTGACTGTTTTCCTCCGAGTTTCAAACTCCTCGCCTATGTCTTTTAAGAGATACACGCTCCGTTAAGAATCCTTCAACCCCCACTTTTCACCCCTATCACCCCACAATTCACACCACATCGAAAAACCGTTAGACACGTGTCTGCTTATTTTTAATGATTAGTTTATATGCTGAGTATCACATCCCCAAATGAAATTATTCGTGAGATATTGTGATTCAATGAAATGCAGGTTTATCCCCTTAACACCCCTTTAGAACCTGAATACTCAAAAATCCTTCCTTAGTGAACGGTTTTGACATACAACGAACATATCCCAAAAATTTCATGTTTCTAACTCCAATAGTTTTGGCTCGGCAATGATGAGTCAGTCAGTCAGTCACTCAGGACACTTTCTTTTATAAAATAGACTAGCGGAAGTACCCGTTCTTCGAACGGTGTTCGGTGTTAACACCAGACATTATCTATCGAGCTACTGTTGCAATGGTTAGCGGTTTGTCATTCCTTCGTAAGTTTATCAGAACGAAGTTAGTTTTCTGGGAATATCACACACATTGTTAATTTAAGGGCCTTAAAATGTGGTTTTCAGAGACCCTTTATAGACTCCCAAATTTTGTGTCTCACATTGAGAAGCGCAACATATGCTTTGGTCGTTATTCTAGGATAATTTTTATATTTCGCCTATTTTAGCACGTATTTTGAGAAGTTTTTCCCTATATCCACCCTTCTACTGTATGAAAAGTACGGCGAAGAGTTTTATAAATGATTGGTGTATTGACTCTCATGGTTACCATACCTAATTTTACGATGCACCAAGCATCCGAACACGAGTTATAGGCGTACATAAACACACACAGAAAGACAGACAGACAATTCTATTGTCTACAACATATCACCCAGATATCCAAATATGGGTATATCTACCACTCAGAATCAAACAAAATCATCCTTACGATGAACCCGTATGTCGACAAAAAAAAAAAGTTAAAATGTGCTCTCATACTAAATTCACCTAACGTGAACTTCCTGACGTGAAATAGAATTGAAAGCCTTGTAGACGAAACGCAATACACGTCACATAAAAACTGACCCTCTACGTTGTGTTAGGTCCCCATACACAGGAAGACCCCTTTCATAAATTATAAAGGCTTGTGGTGCATGAAAATTCAGGTTCTTTAGCATCAAATTCCTAAAAGCCGCAAAAAATGCTGATTCAATTCAGGAATTTTTGAAAATAATGTTGCTGTTTGGAGATATAATAGACCTTCTGTACTATACGTCGCACGTGAAAATTGCATGAAAAAATTCTAGGTTACCCCTTGACCCCCTTAATTGCATTGATGAATTATGGTCTAAGTTGGTTCCGTGATAACCTGATAGCCATTTGCAAACTTTCACAGAAATGTAATATATGGAGTGACATTGCTTCTTACAGAAATAGATGGAAAGTTGAATGCCACCCCTTGAGATAATGTTGTCATGGTTGCAGATTTGCATTCCTTCATTAGGTTGTTAAATTAAATTAGTTTTCTGGGAATATTTCAGAAACTGTTGGTTTTAGAGCCTTATAATGTAGTTTTCGAGGACCCTTTAGGGCCCCCGAGGGGCTTTGTCTCGTCGTTGTACACCATAATATAATACTAATAATAATATAATATAGGGATAGGAATATAATAGACCTGCCGTACCACACCCGCAGGTGTAAATCGCGTGAAAAAATTCTAGAGTACCCCTTGACCGCCTTAAGCGCATTATACGTATTGATAAATTTTACAGCTTAATTTGGTTCCGTGATAACCTTCTAGCCATTTGCAAACTTTCACACTAATGTAATTAATGGAATTGCATTGCATCTTACAGCAATAGATGGGCCTCTGAGAATCTGTTGCCATGGTTACAGGCTTGCATTCGATTATTAGTTTATTAAATGAAATTAGTTTTCTGGGAATATCTCAAAAACAGTTGGTTTTAGGGTCCCCGAGTTTTGTCTCTCACATTGAGGGGCTGAAAATGAGCTTTGTTTCGTCCTTCTACGCCTATTTCAGCATGTATTTTAAGGAGGTAGGCCCCCTTTTATGAGAGGTACGGAGAAGAGTTACATCAATGATTACTGTCATGCCTGATGGATATCTGAACCAAATTATACGTTGATACACCCAGCCGTTCTCGAGTTATAAGGGAACAAAGTTGTCCACAAACAGACAAAAAAATTATTTTCGCGCGCATCCATCATAAAACAGTCTGAAACGTGTAAATAACTCAAATTTCCGTAGAAATTCAGAAAAAAAGAAAAATTTTATTTTTATATACTGTATATAGAGACATACTGCACCGCCCGGTGTTGACCGTGTTTTATTGCACAAATTTAGGTTTTACTAGCCAACAGTTGGAGATACACGAAAAGTGATAAGGACCTTTCGGATAGAAAATTAAATGTTAAAGCTCGTGTATGCCATCAAAAGTTTGCTATTTCTTAGCGTTCTCTTTTTATTTGAAATGGAAATATGAAATTTTGAAACCAAAGGGTGTAGTGACGTCACTAAAATGGTCGCCATTTTTTAATAGTGCAAAATATCGAAATCAAAAGTATCCTATATGTAAACTTGGTTAATCAGCTACATCCATGCAAAATTTCATTTAAATCGGACCAGTGGTTCTTGCATTATTGAGTAACAGACAGACAGACAGACAGACACAATCTCATTTTTATATATTAGTATGATTAGCATTTCTACCCAATGTTGTGTGGTAGTTAGAAGATCCTAACTTTTCTGTCATCATTATGTTGGGTGAAATTATATTGGACATTGAACGTTAACATCCATTACTTTCCTTATTGTATCCTTCAATTAATTTGCACTTGTCAGACTTTATGGCTAAGTAGATAGGACGACTTCCTTTCATCCAAAGGGTCCCCGGTTGTAGGTATTAACCAGAACTGGGTTTTTATGTCATCACCATTCATTTCATCCTATCACAAAATGCAAGGCGAAAGGTCTCTCCAAAATCCACATGCCGAATATTATTTGATGCCATTAATTTTCTTAACATACCGCAATTCCCACATAATCTACTATATATTTGTCAAATACCACTCACTCACTCACTCACTCATTCATCACGAAATCTCAGAAACCACCGAACGGATTGGAATGAAATTTGGTATGCAGCTTCCTCAAGGGCCGCAAACACCCACAAAGAAAGGATTTTTGGATATTCAGGTTCTAAAGAGGTGTTAAGGGGGTAAACCAGCATTTCATTGAATAGCATTCCCGATTGATTTCATTGGGGGATGTGATACTCGGCATAGAAACTCATCATTAAAAATAAGAAGATACGTGTCAGAGGGTTTTTCGATGTGGTGTATATTATGAGGTGAAAGGGGTGAAAAGTGAGGGTTGAAGGATTCCTAACGGAGCGTGTATCTCTTAAACGACATAGGTGAGGAGTTTGAAACTCAGCGTAAAAAATAAGTAAATAGGTGTTTGACCGTTTTTTCATAAATCAAATTTAAGGGGCCCGTGGGGGAGGGTGAAATTCTGGGGGGAAAAAAAAAACAGGAAAGAAAGTGTCCTAACTGATTGACTGACTGACTCACTCATCAAACTTAAAAATAAATAAGTAAATAGCTTTTAGACAGGTTTTTTTTTTCCATAAATCAAATTAAAGGGGCCCATGGGGAGGGGTGAAATTCTGAAAAAAGAAAATTGAAAGAAAATGACCTGACTCACTCACTCATCATTGCCCATCCAAAATTATTGAAGTTAGAAACATGACAGTTTGGAGATATGTTCATTGTATGTCAAAACCGTCTACTAAGGGAGGATTTTCAGATATTCAGGTTTAAAGGGATCTTAAGGGGATTAAACCTGCATTTCATTGAATAACAATATCTCCCGATTGGTTTCATTGGGGGATGTGATACACGGCATATAAACTCATCATTAAAAAATAAGAGGGTTTTTCGATGTGGTGTATATTATGAGGTGAAAGGGGTGAAAATTGGGGGTTGAAGGATTCTTAACGGAGCAAGTATCTCTTAAAAGACAGAGGCATAAAATATGCAACTCAGGGGGAAAAATCAGCTTGAAAAATAAGTAAATAGGCGGTCGACCGTTTCTTTTTTCATAAATCCCATTTAAGGGGTTCACGGGGTAGGGTGAAATTCACAAAAATAAATGAAAGAAAATGTCCTGACTGACTCACTCACTCATCATCGCCCAGCCAAAATTATTGAAGTTAGAAATATGAAATTTTGGAGATAAGCTCGTTGTATGTCGAAAACGTTCACTAAGGAAATACTTATGGATATTCGGGTTCTAAAGGAGTATTAAGGGGATGAACGTTCATTTCATGGAATAACAATATCTCATGAGTGGTTTCATTTGGGGATGTGATACTTGGCGTATAAACTAATCATTATAAATAAGCTGACACATGTCTAATGGTTTTTCAACCTGGTGTATATTATGAGTGAAAGGGGCGAAAAGTGGGGGTTGAAGGATTCCTAACGTAGCGTGCATCTCTTAAACGACATAGGCAAGGAGTTTGAAACTCAGAGGAAAACAATCAGCTTAATAATAAATAAATAAATAAATAAATATGATGATGATTGTTGTTTTAGGGGCCTAACAACTAGGTTAAATAAATAAATAAATAAATAAATAGGTGTTCGACCGTTATTTCATAAATCCAATTTAAGGGGCCCATGGGGAGGGGGGAAATTCTGGAAGAAAAACATCCCCTAAGGAAGGATTTTTGGATATTCACTCTCATTGACCAACCAAAACCATTCAAGTTAGAAGAATGATATTTTGGGGATATGTCTGTTGTGTGTCGAAAACGTCTACTAAGGAGGGATTTTTGGATATTCATGTTCTAAAGGGGTTAAACCTGCATTACATTGAATAACAATATGACATGACTATGACGCGAGCGAAGCCGCGGGTACCTGCCAGTACTGTATACAAACAAGACTTCCTGCTACCTTTTTCTCACTATAAGCCAGCAATGGATATTAGAGACAGAAATAATTGAAGTAGAAATGATCTAACAGAGAAAAGAAGACCAAGGCAAGTTAAAGACACTTCGTAGTACACATCAGTAGAATACTGATGCTTTGAATACCAGAAATCTCAATAAAAACTAAGTTAAATGAGCATATGAAGCAGTCTGACAGAACGCAAGAGGCACGCCTGATAGTTATGGGATAGGTGTCCTGGGGCTTAAAATAAGGTACTATCCCAGAATTTGCCTGGAGGGAGTGTGTGGCGGGGGGGGAGCCACACTCAGGATAGCTGCTTTCAGCGCCATCATTCAAACTTCTAATCTAACACTACAGCTTCCCATGTGGTCGTGGTGTGCAATTGAACGTGTATGGCTACACCATGAAGTACAATAAAATACTAAGCTGGAAAAAACATACAAGCACATAGTCCATATATCGCTCATTAAATACAAGAACGTTATACCATATATACCCGAATGTAAGACGACCCCGAATATAAGACGAGGCCTAGTTATCAACTGCCTCTTACAGATTAAAAAAAAAAAAAAAAAAAAACTTGCGAACTCATAAGTTGCACAATATATGCCTTTTAGGTTGTGCTTTCATTTTTATAGCGTCTCGTGTTATCGGAAATCCCTCTGCCCGCTTTTCCAAGCCATACTCTATGATTTCTTTGTCCAAGTCAGGGAAGCGTCCTATCCTAGGTCCACGAAAAGATTTTCTTGTTGTATGCATACTTTTTTGTCCTTAGTTTGCTGCCATCTACGCACATTGCACTCGCTCACTCCGTATTTCCATCCTGCTTTAACATTTGATGTTGTTTCAGCATAACAAATCACTATCAACTTCAAGTTTGCATCGTAACTCTTCCTTTCACCCATGGGAACTTGAAATTTCTTCGTTCCACGAATTTCTGTCATCACAATGAATACCGTATTTGCTCGCATATATCTCGCACTCCATTTTTAAATTGGAAATTGCAGGAAAAAGAATATCTCGCATTAATTTCTGACTCTGTCATAAAGACGATCGTAGTAATTTTAAAACACGTCTTGCCCATGAGGTTATTGTTCGTTTTCGCGGCGGTACCTCAATTTCTTCCACGGTGTTTGTTGTCCGCCTGTTGCATTGTCCATAAGTAGGCCTACCAGTATTGTCTTCACGATCCATTTTTGTTTATCAGTTAAGTGTGATTGTTTTCTTGTGGAAATCGATCTTTTAATTATGTAAAAATGCGGAAGTTATACGGCTGGATTTAAACTCAAAGTGATCAAATACGCAGACGACGATTAGAGCTGCCGCTCGAGAATTCATTGTGAATGAATTTGATATTCGCTACTGACGTCAACAGAAAGACGTGCTAGAAACCAATAACGAAACACGCAAGGTGTTTTCAAATGTGGCGACGCAGTAAAACGGCAATACGGAGTGTGATCGTCAGCTGATTAGTTGGCGTTCCACATGCTAAATAGGAAATTGTTTAGGTTAGAACACGTATCTGGTATTGTTAGTCACGATAAGTTGACGACAAAAGACAAAATAAAGAAGGCCGTCAGCTGAACTCTTGCATGATTGGATATAAGGGTATGGGGTAGCTTCTTGAGACTAGAATCACAAACGCATTGGACGGAAGTTAGTATGATAATGCACGCGAGATAGCTCGGAGATTGGCAGCAGCGACGACAGTTGACAATTCCAGTCATCTTGTTTCAATCATGCAAATTTTACGTTTTTTTTTGGGAATAAGGCATACTCGCATATATCTCGCAATTAATATTTTCACACTTATTTTCAATCAGAAAAGTGCGAGTTTTATGCAAGCAAATGCCGGTAATCTACCAGCTGAAGGTAGATGCAAATTCGACCTGAAAAGCAGAATGCACCGAAGCAACACGAAAACAAGCGAACAGCGGCAATGCGACAAGCAGTCACGAATGCCAACCCACTGTAACATAGTACAATCATTTTCTGTGTACCAACTGCGGAAGGAAGAATTAAATTTTCTATTAATGAACTTGCCATAACCTGTATCTTAGAGCTACAATTTCACGACACAGAAAACTAGAATTCGTTAGGTTTCTGGTGTCCCATAACATTTCTCACAAGACGTATGATATGCGCGTCCGACTTCGGCAAAAAAAAAGGGTGTGTTTAGTATTTCAATTACGACCTTCAGATGTCCGGGATCAACTTAGAAAGAGCGCTGACGTTATTAAATTAAGACACGTTGATCACTCAATTACTCCTCATAAAACTTTGACGGGTTTTGATCTTGTAAAGATTGTTTTAAACATATTTCCGTATGCTTTCGAACGTATAATTTATCCGATTAAAATGACGTTTATGCGTAAATCCTAATCTCAAAATGTACGCTATTCGTAAATGCATGTTAATTAAACATAACCAACCATATTTTCATTTTCATTAAGGCATTAATTCGTTGCGAGTTAGAAGATGCCGCCACCACGTACTAATTTGCAAATAATTATAATAATAATAATTTTTAAAAACATTGATCAAAATTTTTTTATACCCTGAATATAAGACGACCCCAACATTTTATAGCACAAAAAGTGGGAAAAAACCTCGTCTTGGATTCGGGTATATACGGTACCTCATGAATCGATATGCGTTACTCGAGTAAATGTTCAAATCTGTTAAAGCATGTTTTTTTTAACTGCATGATTGTCATATTTATTCGTTCTTTCCCCCATAAATAAACAACAGCATTTTCAAAAATAATTTATTTTCAGAATGAGATAGATACTAAATATTTAAGTTCTTTTTCTGTGACATGGTGAAATCTGAGATATGACATATTTAATGAGCGATATTATACCATGAATATAGATCGTAGGCTTTCACGGCTGGTGTCTAGTTTATCATCTAGGCGTACAGGATGGAGCCGCGTCATATATCGGTGATTGTTTTCCGACATTTCGGCTGACATTGCAGCAGCCTTAATCATGGGTAGGTACGAGTTGGTGTCCGTACTCAAACTAACGGTTATTGCCAGTTAGAGGTACTTGCTTGCCCTGCATTGGCATCAGGCTGCTCCCTGATTGGTCCGCGCCCCTGGCAGTCGCGCGCTAGGAGAACTTCCCAAGTGTTGCTAAGTTTGAAACCATCTTCGCGATTGAAATGATTCAGATGCATCACCACCTCTATTGCCTCTCTAATTAACCTGTTTTGATATCTGGGAATTTTAGCAACAGTTTCGGCCTTATCAAATGCAATGGAGTGTCTCGTGATGTCAGCATGTTCAGCTATTGCAGATCTGTAGTTTATCTGTTTCGTGTCTCGAATGTGCTCTGAAATCCTAATGGAAACGAGTCTTTTTGTTTGCCCTATGTAAACCTGTCCACAGGAGCAAGGCACTTTCTAAACTCCTGCGTCCTGGTTAGGCTGCTTTATCTCGGTTGACCATGTACATTGCATTACATCTCCTTGATAAAGTTGACTAATTATATATTTTATGTTGTTTGTGTTACTCAACGAAATGTTACAAAGGTGAATATTAAAGAGAAGTGATCCTTTCAAAGAGCCTTTGTTTATCAACTGCACTTTGATATTGATGCATATGGCACAAGTCACCAAAGTATACAATCACTTCTAAAAACCAACAGGATTGGGAAACTCAGACAGTCTCGATTCAAGATTCGAAATATGGAACACTGTCCCTACAGGGCAATAGACACTGTTTGGCTGCATTTCCCCCTATAGCTAGAGCCCTGCGTGGATAAACAAAACGTTATCCGCATCCGCCCCGCATGATGTGTATCCAAATCCGCTGATATTTCAATATTATTTTTAATTTAGCCAATTAGATAAAGCATAACGTGTTAAACCAACACATTTAGACATTTGAGGAGAAAGTCGTTCCCCTGTGCTATGTTTAAAATGAATGATATAAAGCCAGAATCGCAACCCTTTTCATTTCAGAGTGTTAATTATGCTTAATGACTTAATTTGAATGATATTAGCTTAAATCATCATCTTACATTTATTATGGAGGAAACATAACGGAAAAAAATATGATATGTCATAAATATCCGGGTCCTATTTTATTAGTAATGATATTCAACTAGTTCGGATGCTAAAACTACTTTTTATTTACAAATAATATAAAAAACATACATATCGCACATTAATAACTAAAACTTTTCTTTTTGTAGCTATATACGATTTGGCGCTGCATCTTCTAGTTTATTATTTTCCAGGAATTAACATCCATATGTACAATATTTACAAGAGTCATTTTAGTTTCATTCTTAGATTTCTTGAACTCGGTTTAGTAGACTATTAGAGCTACATGCATCCAGAATGTCACGATACCATTATCACTAAAAAAGAAATTAAAACATGAATTAAATATTTCAACTAATTTAAAGAATGAATATGAAGAGAAAAGAATTATCATACAGGCCGGACGTTTGTTTGAGATGATTGCCCTTGACCCTGAAGCCTGCGGGTGAGCCTACACACACTCACTCTCTCACCCTATCGCTTCACACTTGTCACCACCGATCTGATGTAATGGAATTCCAGACTTGAGCAGACAGTACAGTCCACATCGAAGTATTGTGTGTCGCGGAAGTACACGTTACATAGTTACGAACAGAATGTCATTATATTTGCCAATGACTGTACTCCTAGCAGAAGTGTGAAACAGCTTTGTCAATCATCGGACCGCTTGGAGCAGCTGATAACACAGGTACTGTAGTAACTCGCCTCCAGGCTTCCATTAAGATTTTTCACTCGTCTAAAACAAACGTCCGGCCTGTACCTGACTATTTCAAAGATTGCTGTTTAGAAATTTGATGTCATCAACTGCGCTGGGTTTGAGAGATGTGCGTCGATCTTGCATTACTCGTCCTGCGGTGGAGAAACTCCTCTCTGACGGAGCACTGGTTGCTGGAATGGAATGGAATGTATGAAGTACGCCAGTTTGGAAAGATAAGGATACTCGTCTTCATGATCATGCCACCAAGTTATTAAATCACATACGGTATCTTTGACCTTCTCGCAACTGTACTTAGAAATTTCATCCTTTGCAGCATCATTGGTTGAATTTTCATCATCTGACATATCTTCAAATTCACTGAAAAGTCTCTCAATTTTTTTCTTTTTTTGTGGAGGTTCTGCATTGGTCTCTTCTTTATCTTGGAGTAGCATTTTTCTGGAAGTAATGAACTTTCTAGTTTCAGACTGTACTTCATGCCTGTCGGCTTCACCCAGAAATTTTAAGCTTTTATATTGAGGGTGTAAATATGTAGCAAGCTTATGTGTTGCTGTTATATCCCATTTGTTGGTCAGTAGCGGCTTTGCCTTTTCCTTTAAATACCCAATGAAGTCTGAATCGCCCATTTTCCTTTCCAAAGATGACAATAACTTTTGTTTCCACAATGTGGTCATGTGAAGTAGAAGCTTCCAGTTGGTCGGTTGCATTTTTGAATGGTATTAAGAACTGAATTATATCTTCCAGCTTTTTCTTGTCAATACAATCGATTAACTTCTCTTGATTCTTTTCTGTTAAAACTTCAAGAATTTTATCCCACTGAGAATTGATACAGTCAAACATTTTTAGTTTACTGTTCCAACGTGTGACCACATCACCCTTCAATGACTTTCCTAAATGATTTTTCAAACCCGACCGTTTAAAAAATATCGTGAGTGCTCGACATGAACTTATTAATCCCTGTACTTCACTGATTTGTCCTTGATACACTTCATTGCTCCGCGTAGTATGATCCAGCACTGTATTTAGGATATGCGCCGAGCACGAAATTCTCTTATACTGACGAAGAGCTGCAACAACATTCGAACCCCTGTCTGTCACAAACACGACACTGTCAATAGAATCGAATAAATCAAATGATCGTAAAATCTTTACGAGCACAAGTTTAATATGTTCTCCAGTTTTCTTAATATCCGGTTCCAACTCTCTTGTGCACAGTACACGTTCTTCAAGCTTCCCATTAACAACGTAATGCATAGTCACACCCATGTAATTAATTTTGCGATATGAATCACTCCACATATCTAAAGTTATTCCACCTCCAATATCACTAAAAACACCCCTGATCTTCTCTGATACGCTTCCTTGGAGGCTGTTGGCTGTTTCACTCACGTGCCTTGATACAGTAGTGGGGTGAGGCAATAATTCTTTAGCACTCACTGTCCCATACTTCGCTCCCTCATCGATGAGGAACTGAGCAAGTTCAGTGAAACCCTGTGCAGATGTAGCTTGAAACGGCACCACGTCCTTGGTAACGAACCTGACAATTTGCTTCATTGCAAGAGACTTCAAGTTGGGAGACACTTCTGGCTTCTTGACCTCCGCTTTAGACAAAAAAAACTGGCTATACTCTTTTGGCTACTATCGCACTTGTGCCGCAGTAAGTTTGATGTGCCCGATTTGTGTCTTGAGTATGAATACACTTTTTTACAGGTAAAACATCCTACTATATCGTTCACCTTATCGTTTCCGTTGAAAACGCAACCAAATGTCTGCCATATCGTTAACTTGAGCTTTGTTTCACGCACTATTGAATATTCACCTTGTTTAATTTTAATACATATTTTATCCATGTTGGTGAAATAATGTTCATACTCCCGGTCGCGGTAACATTCACTAAGTGAACTTCCCTTTACGCTTTACCCTTGGCCGGAAGTTCCACGTCAGTCATCACCCCTCTGCCTGTTGACCCATCCATGTTCGCATAGTTGATGTCGTCTCCTAACTCCCTCCGTTGCAATATCACAGCCCACGTGTTTCATTGCCAAGTTGGTAGCTGACTTGAGGAATGTTAATGATGTCACCACTATGAACTAACACACTTATTGACAGCATTATCTCGTACGTATAGTAATAATGGCAGTGAGAATTGATGAGATTGATGAGACCATCTATTAGGAAACAAAAACCTTCAAACATACGGTATTTTAAAATGTAGTTGAAAGCATGTGAGTAAAATAATCTTCTCGTGTATAAGTGCAAATCGTGCCTGAATAATTCGTACACAATAGGCTATAGGAGTATTCCTCTTTTAAGTATGCAGTTGTAGGTTGGCATATCAAATATGTGATATTATCGTAAGTTCCACATTGTATTCTAAAAAACTATCCGCAAATTTACCCCAAACATTATCCGCAGTGTATCCGCTCAGTCATGCAAACTATATCCGCGTGGCGAAAAATGTTGCGGATATCCCCATTCGCGCAGGGCTTTACCTATAGCTAATTTGGACTGATATGGATTTCATCTTCAGAATGTATATGAGCAATGTTACCTGGATGTCAAATAGGAACAAATCGAAATGCAACACTTGGAAAAATCGATTTGCAAGTGCATCCCAATACAAACCTCAAACCAAACCAAAATCTTCATTTCAAGATTATTTTACTCAGACAGACACCCCTCTTTTTTTCTTTAAGTCTCATTTAATTTTACCGCCACCAGGTATGACAGACTGCAGATACTGGTAGCGATGTGGGCCAGGTAAATACCCAGAGGGAAGGTAAATATAAATTGGGTATTTACCTGGGTATATACCCAGTGGTCATTTAAATACCCAAAATGAGGGTTTTTTTTTTTTAGCTTTGTACAACACTTTTTTGATGTGTTGATGAAGTGTTAGACAAACAAGGACTAAAACACAGGTATTTGACGCCTAATATGAAATCAGGAACAATATTGATCCTTCAAAACTAAGAAAGAAAGGAAAATAGACGTCCGAGTATTTTTGGGTATATATGTTTTGGCACTGTAACCTTGTCTTTAATTGTGTTTTTTCCTTAAACTAAAGTAAAATAATGGATAAAACCTTTTGGTTGTTTAGTGTTTTAAATTTTTAATAAATACCAAGATATTGAGAAGGTCGAGTTTTATTACGGTACTGGAAATGAGCAACATTTGTAGTAATAAGTCCTAGTTCAATTCTAACCCTGTGTTTTTCAGGTTATTTTTGAATTTTATCTCCTGATCAAATTCCCTAGGACAATACCATACATCAAGAGATTAACATCAGAATACAGAAAGCTTCAAATTTCTATCAGGCAGTGCGTCGACTACTTTGGGAAGAAACATTTCCACAAGCTTCCAAGATTAGTTTCTTCAAGATATACTAACATATGGACTGGAAGCAGCAACCCACTGCACCAACAAACGGTAGTCTCCAGGCAGTAGAAATGAAGTTCTTCCGTTCTTGCCTTCAAAAGACGAAAATGGACAAAATAAGGAATGAGGATATCCGACAACAACTGGGATTGGAAAGAAGCCTGCTGGAGACTCTCGAGCCCAAGAGATTGAGATGCTATGGTCATGTGAAGAGGATGGCTCCCCACAGGATACCTCGAGTGTACTATGGCCAGTGTCCCTGGGAAGAGACCAAGAGGAAGACCTCGCGATGTGTGGAAGAAGCAAATTTATAAGGACCTTGAAGCTAGAGATAAGAACTGGCATCAAATACAAGAACAGGTATGGATGGACAGGACAAATTGGAGACTGCTCATTTATAACCACACCCAGCTTGCTGGAGCGTAGAAACGATGATGATCTAATTCCCAATTCAAATTCTGTTTTTAAGTCCCAATTCTAATTAAATTAAATTTTATTAACTATCTAATGATGTTACATTTCTAAAAAAGAATAGTAGAATAGTTTCCATAACGGTACCTTTTTTAAGGTTCAACTTACCACGACACAGGATTTTTAATGAAAAATCTAAAATACTCGGGTATTTACCCAAATCGGGTATTTGCCCGAGTATATACCCTGGGTATTTGCCCCGACTTATAAATACCTGGGAATTTTACATCACTAGATACTGGTGCATGGTATCCTATTCATACTCATCATTCAGCAAAATGTAATATTTCTGTTCACAAAATGTCCTGATACATTACCTAACATCGCGAGTTCCTGTGAGAGCTGTGTGGAATCTTGGCTGCACGTACGTCCAAGAGCCCTGGTTCTTCGCCTCTTCCTGAGCCCAAACAAGTTCTGCATTTGAGTACTTAGCACATTCACTCTTTACCAGATCATATGGGAATGGAGAAATCTGTAACATATGAGAAACAAAGTAAAACTTTGCACTTAGTTGCATTCATACTACAGTAGTTGCATCATTGGCAAAAACGAAGCACAATACAGTATATCCTCTTCTCCGAACATACTTAATATTGACCTCAAGACTGTGAAACCTTGATTAATAATTTTTTGCAGGACACCAAGGAAAAAACAATGGTTGTAAGACAATTATACGCTACTGGTTGTAGAAAGTGAAACACCAAGAACAAGAGATGTGACCACATTGCACTTTATACTTCAGATTAGGGACATGACAATACATTACTGATTAGAAGGACAGTCCGGAACATGCACGTTGACGGACGATCTTCAGTACAGCGTCGTACAACCACGTGTTGCACTCAGAGCTGCTAGACATCGTGGCATGGAATCATACAGCAATTGAATACGCTGCTGAGGAAATACCGTCCCACGCCGTTTGTAGGCGCGTCCACAAAGCATCATCAGTGGCGGCAGGTGGACCTGAACGAACGAGTTGCCGACCGACCATATCCCAGACCTGTTTGATGGGCGATATGTCACGCGAACGGGAAGGCCAGGGAAGCAGAGGTATCCATCGTTCTGCGAAGAAGGCTTGCACATTCCTCGCCATATGCGGGCGGGCATTGTCCTGCTGAAATACGGCCTGTGGAACGACCTGCAAGAGGGACAGTGCCGCGGGCTGTAAAACTTCCCTGGTGTAGCGGACACTGTTCAGATTGCCCGCAAGACGTACGAGGCGTGATCGTCTGTTATAGGCAATTGCACCCCAAACCATTACACCTGGTGTTTGTCCTCTATGCTGCTCAACAATACAGTCTGCCTGATTGCGTTCTCCACAGCGGCGTCGAACGAGTATGCGGCCATCACTGTAGGACAGGTTGAAGTGGGACTCGTCCGAAAACCCTACATTTCGCCACTCAGCCTGCCAGTGTCGGCGTGCACGTGCCCATTGTAGTCGGTGGTTCCCAGTCAATGGAAGCCGATGCAGTGGCATGCTTGCTACCAGTCCAGCCCTCAAAAGACGCACCGTCGATGCAGACTTGTCCACCCCCGTTGCAGTGCTCCAACGTCGAGCCAACACTGTTCTGTCCGACACGGCCAAGCGGAGAAGATGGCGGTCGTCTCGCGCTGTGGTCACATTGCGTCGTCCTGTACCCTGGCGTCGCTGTGTACGGCCCTCCTCTCTCCACTGGATCCACATACGCCTTACTGTTGACGCAGGATACCCTGTACTAGCCGCAATGTCCCGCAACGACAGACCCGCCTCCCGGAACCCAAGTATCCTGCCCCGTTCAACCGCACTCACATGCTGATAGTTCACCCTGTGATGTCGGCGAGGCATCGTTACACTTGCTTACACGCTTCCACTTAGTATGATGACCCCACTCCGACAGAGCTGTGCGGAACACTGACCTGTCCGGTCCCACGACAGAGGACACTGGTGGGCCAATGTGCAAGCCATCTCTCTGCGATTTCAATCACTTGGTATGGTACCACAGGCCTAAACGACCCCTGTTCTGGGAGTGTCTCCGACCATTTCTTCTGGGTGTTTCACTTTCTACTATCAGTACTGTAGATGATGAATTGAGTAAAGAAAGAAAAAACAACTCAACAATTCCATTTTTAATAGATTTTCAATTTTTGGGAAAATATCCAGCTGTAATATACTGGGTTTAAGTGTTCGAAGCCACTTTCAAACATTTGCCTTTTAAGAAGTGAACATTCAATCATATAAGGAAACATCAACACTCTGACTAGTAGAACCCCTATTTAACGTTTTTCGAGGGTCTGGTATTTTTTAACCTTAAATGGGGGTTTACCTTAAATCGAGGTTTCGATAAAAAACAAATCTTTTCCAGACCTCTTTGACTGTATTGACTTGAATTGCACCAACACACATAATTAACACAATAACAACAATAAAACAAGGAGATACCTACCCTCCACACTATACAGTAATTACAACTTTTTCTGTAGCACTAATACTGTAGTCAAAAATCGTAGTTTCCCAGCACATTACAAAATTAAAACGTCCACAAAATACTTACACAATTACAGTAATATAATATATAGAGAGTTACTTTTCCTATATACAACACACATTTACACAACTTTCACAGTGTCACATTTTTTGAAATACAGTAATCAAACATGGTAGTCTGCTTTTTAGCACTTTTGGATTTTAGGTTCAGAATGTCCATCTCCAATTGATTTACTCTGTCTATAACAGAGTTGTCCACTTTGAATGCTGTGACATATCTCCGAACAATGTCTATGCTGGCAACAGCTTCACTGAATGATGGCGGTTGTATTTCTTCATCCCTAACATCATCGTCTTCGTCGATACCATCATCATTCTGCTTGACTTCATCTTCGCAGATTTCCTCAACATCCCGGATGCATGTAGTGATGGCATCATCATCACACGCCACAAATTCATCAAAAGTGATGGGCAAATTGTCAGATACCTGCACCCAATAATGCATGTCCACTCCTGCTTCATCACCGTCTTTGTCGTGAGTGCTCATTTCATTAAATCCAGCATTATGAAAGCAATTTGAGATGGTTTCCTTAGTTACCATTTTCCAAGCTCCTGTGAGCATATGCATTGCTTGCAGGATGTTCAATTTAAGCACTTCATTCCTATCAATAAAGGCCAGTGCCTAAGGACAAGAGCTTTCCGATACTTGCTTTTCAGGCTATGAATAATCCCTAGATCCAAGGGCTGGAGTCTGCTAGTGCAATTTGCAGGGAAGAAATGCACTTTCATATTCCACAGGAATCCCAAGTCTTTTGGATGAGCAGGACACTTGTCCATAAAGAGAACAACCTTCCTGTCTTTAGCACCCATTCGTGCATCAAAAGCTTGCAAGAACTTTTTGAACAATTCTGCAGTCATCCAAGCACTTTTGTTGCTATAATACTTACATGGCAGCGTAGAATTGTTCTTAAAGCAACGTGGTTTCTGGAACTTTCCAATTACTAAGGGTTCTAGCTTGTCGCTGCCATCTGCGTTGCTGCATAAGAGAACAGTAATTCTCTGCTTGCTCATTCTTCCTCCATGGCATGCTTCTCCTTTAACACTTAAGGTTTTAGAGGGCATGAGTTGGTAAAACAGGCCAGTTTCATCCACATTGTATACATCCCGAGATTCGAAACTTTCCAAGAGGGCTGGCAGCACCTCTTCTTTCCAGTGTTCAACACTTTCATCACTAACTGCAGCACTCTCTCCACATACTGCCCTGCAAATTATCCCATAGCGTTTTTTGAACCTATCCAGCCAACCATTTGAAGCTTTGAATTCTGTAAGCCCAAGTTTCCTTGATATTGTAGATGCTTTCATTTTTATCAATGCCCCGTCGATTGGTAAATTTCCAGCACGTGCTCCATTGAACCACTCCATTAGCTTCGATTCCATTTCTTCGTACGGCAACTTTCTAACATTTTTTCTTTTCTTTGCTTTTGAGCCGCACTGTATTTCTTGATCCAGAATCTTCTCCTTATTCTTCAATATGCCTGACAATGAAGACTGTGCAAGTCCCAGGCGTCGAGCCATTTCACTAACGGGCACATTTGCGTCTCTCCACTTCCCGAATCAAGTTCACTTTCTCCGCGACAGATAGAGTTTTTCTTTTAGCTGCCATAGTCAACTTCACTAAAACAATGAATGTGAGTGAGCAAACTGATATACAGCTGGATTATCCACACGAACAGGTGCAAACTTGCGTAAACTGGCGATATACTGTAATGCCGCTGCGAACGTACAGACTCGCGTAAGCATTCGAGGCGGCGCCGCGCCCATGCCTAAGAAAGTCCATACTACTTTCTCCGTCCGTTAAATAATTATTCTTTTGTTTGGGCCCGAACTCGGTAACAGTTATGTTACCAACCTTGTTTGCTTGTTTGTCACTAGATTGTAGGGGCTTTCCGTTCATTTTGTTGGTCCTTGGGAAAATTATATTTCCATGGCAACGTGAACATGGACGGTGAATGGATACATGTGATGAGGAGTTCGCAAATCAAGATAATTATTACGTCTCGACATTTGGTGATTTACAGAAAGGTAATGGTAGTTTCAGTCGATAAAATGGCAGTATATTGTGTGTGAATTAAGTTCTGTTTTAGGTCGTGCTAAGTTTATAATAATAGAGACATAATGAGATCCTGTATAGGTTAACTGATCTTAAGTTCTTAAATATTTGAGAAGTAATGATGGATGTGATGTGTGTTGCTCGTTATCCAGCCGTCGGCTAGAAGTTTAGAAAATCTGCCCGCGTATGAATGAGAAATTATTATAGGCTATATATTGAAAACGTGTTAACACATACAGTACCAGTGGACTTTTTCTATTGGGATTAATGGTGTACATTATATTTAGGAGTAGGATGAACATCCTCTTTATTCTGTACATGTACATTCTCATCATTTCTCAAACTTTTTTTTTCACTTGTTCATGATGAATAGTCTTGTCACTTTATTGCAGAACTACCATGCTGGCAAGAAGGTCGTGTACTGCTCTGAATTGTGATGGCGACATCTAACCAGCATAGGCACCTGCGTGGATTTCCCTTGGATGACTGTATGGTAGTAGTTTTATACAAATCCTTTGTATAAACCAGGTACAGTATTGTCCATTTTAGTCACCTTTATCTGTGATGTAGATTTGTGTCTGTTCATCCCTGTAGTTAGGCTATTATCAGTCAGTTAGTTGAGGTTTTAAGGGGCAGAACTACGAGGTCATCTGCCCCTATCAGTAGATAGCTTAAACTTCACCCAAATGTTCTCCATGAGGAAGTTTTGTTTCTGGTTTGACAAATCATGATCATTATGTCTATGGTGACACCTTGAAAGATGATGATGATGATGATGATAATTGTTGTTTTAAGGGGCCTAACATCGAGGTTATCGGCCCACACCTTGAAAGAATTATACATGTAATTGCAAGTTTCCACGGTTAACATAGAGCCAAAAAATTAGGCTTGTGACTGTTTGGAGTGTGACAAGTTATCAGCAGGGCCCGGATAATCGTGTACTCAACTCCCTCCTCCCAAATGCCTTGCTGTTTTGTGGGTTGTAATATCTGGACGTGTAGCGATGAATTCATAGACTCGCTATTATTACGAAATGCCTCTGGAGCTTTGTCCCTTCAGAGGTAGAAATGTCTTAATTGGAACAACTGTGAATGTGGATGCCATTGCTATTGTAAACCAGATACCAATTGCCTGATCAGGTATACTGTACTGCCACTTGTCGCACATCAACTATGCACAGTGAACATATACATAACGTCTTTTGAGCCTCATTGTGTAGTGGCTAGTACTCTTGGCTGTCACTGCGGAGGCCCGGGTTCTATTCCCAGCTCTGCCAAGAAGTTTAATTCTGGCTTGAGAGTTGCGCAAAAACTGAGAAGAGGCAAGTTCAAATCACACCTCAGCCATCCTGGAAGTGGCTTTCTGTGGTTTCCCCACTTCTATTCCAGGCGTATGCTTAATTAAGACCACAGCCGCCTCCTTCTTAATCCTCATCTGAGTTACAACTACACACACTAATACAGCCTTCACAATAACACCGGTTATCAGACAAATTTCACACACACCTAAGTACACTGGGCGACATGACCACAATGTCGCAAAGCCCTGAAATGAATCAACAACACAATATAATTTCTTTAGGTGGCTTCAACACTGCAGCCCCCTGTGGGTGGGGGTTTAGACTACACCCATGGTATCCTCTGGCTATCGTACAAGGCGACTAATAGGATCAACCTTGTCTATTCTTTAAGGCTTCCTACTTGTCTTATGAATTGCCCCCCTCAAGGGTGGGAGGGATGGAATACACCCACAGGCAGAGTTGGACGGTTGGCACACGTGCTGTGAAAGTATTCTGGAAATATATATAATCTGGTGTAACAATATGTTAATGTTGTAGTAATTTCTAAACATTGCACTTTGTCAGTACATGTGTGTGTAACCTACTGTATATACTGTAGTTTAATGTAAAGTTTCTACATATTTGGTAGCTGCAATCATGTAAGTGCAGTGCTAGGCCATGGGGTCTATCTATCTGGTGACTGGTTTTGGATTTTTTCTGGTCAGGTTTACCATTTTCAACATCTCCCAATGGCCTGGACGGTACCTCGCTTCATTCCAACTGCTTGGTCATATTCATTTATTTCATCCTTTTATCAGCTCCTTGTGATTTTGCCATCTATTACGACATCCGGCTGTACACATTGGCTAGGTGGAAACGCATCGACTTAAATTAATGCAATATTTCAATGGTGGTATTGTATTGGATGGCGGTTCACTGATATCTTGTTTCAATTTTTATAGCAATTCATTGTATCTCATCTCCGATCCCTCTGAAAGAATAATAATTAGGTGTAGGTATGCCAGCAGCTAAAGCGCAGCGTTCGGCCATGGGCCCAAGCTCTCTGCTGACTCGGTGGACGTGGGTTCGAACCCCACCATCGCGATCCTTGAAATGGTTTTCCGTGGTTTCCCATTTTCAACTTTAGGCAAACGCTGGGACGGTGCTACTGACAGGCCACGGCCGCTTCCTTCCACATCCGTGCCCAGTTTCATTAAATCATCTCTCATTCCGGTGCGCAGGTCGCCCACAGGCGTTGACTAGGAAGACCTGTACTCGGCCTCTCAGGAGGCCACACGACAAAAAAGATGACTGGGTAGATATACGTGCACATGTTTTGAACTTCACCAGTCCTCTTCAACAAAGCAACGTCATCATTGCCTAACTTTAAAACGATAGATTTTAGAATTTAATGTGCACATTTCAAAGCACACATGTTGTGAGATAATGGGTGAAGTTAAAGTCCAATTTAAATTTATATTTAAAGGGCATAGAGTATTTTCAAGAATATTGACAACTTGTCTGTAGGACACACTCTTTCCCGGCAGCTTCGGTGGCGTAGTTGGTAGCATGCTGAGCTTCTATTGCCAAGATAGCGGGTTCATACCCGGCCGAAGCCGTCGGATTTTTTAAGAGCGTTAAAAATCCCTCAGTATGCCTTCCTTTGGAGGGGAAGTAAAGCCGGCGGTCCCATGTCATAGATTTATGGCATGTTAAAGAACCTTCCACTAATTACACCTGTGTGAAGCTAAATTGGATAGATTAAGAATGTAAACAACGCTCTTAGGTTTCTATGTTCGTTGCCAAGAGCCGACTGCGGTGGCGTCTAGTAGCTAAGTTCTGAACTAGGCCTAGTAGTCGTTGACGGTGGCGGCAGAAGTAAGAACTATTTGAAAAATTCTAATTTGCAGTCTGTACTTATATTAAAAAACAGATACACACACTAATACAGCCATCACAATCAACACCGGTTATCAGACACATTCTACACACACCCAAAGTACACGGGGCTACATGACCGCGTTGCCGCAGCCCCTAAACTGAGGAACCAACCAACACTCTTTCCCCTCTCTCTTTTAAATCAATGGGCACAATAATCCTGTGATGCAGATTTTTTTCTGTGTATTTAACAGTAATATGATGTGGCTTCGTACATTTGGCCTGCAGGGGTCCTTTTAACATGCCCGAAACAGGAGGTTTTAATTGCCATTAAACTGAGGTGGGGGGTATTAAATGTAATTGGTAATGTGTAGCACCATTACGTTCAACCACATCTTCCAAATGTCCCCTCCCTCTTATTTCTTGCAAGAAATGCTGCATTAACTGGAATTGTGTTGCTTTACAGGCTGAAAATTCATGTTCAACAAAAATAATCCTCTTTGAGTTTACAGCTTCTTCAGCCTGAGGATTGATCGAAGCTAGCCAAGAGGTTTTCCTGTGTTGGAGTGTACTTGGCTGTGGGTGATCAGTTGTTTTCCATCGTCCTGCAGCATAGCGGATCATCTGAGTGCAGCCCGGCATGGTCTTCTTCAATCCTGTCTCCAGTCGACTAAGCCATTGACGTTCACACATCAGAAGTTATGACTCACATGTGAAAGAATGTACACTGTGTACCGTGATTGAACATAAATTAATAAATCAATTGAAACTGTCTGGAAAATCAGCTTTCTCATTTCCTTGAAGACAATCCTCAACCCTGCCTATATTTTTTCTGTAGATGCAGTTGAAAATCATTTAATCATTGAGGCCAAGTTAATTGTAATGAAATGACATTATTGGGCATATACAATTTATTTAGAGAAGGAGGTATAGCAGACAAGAAATCGGCCATATTGGCGTACTGGGTCGGAATAGGGGTACGGTAATTTTGAGGTTATGGTATCTTAATATTGCAAACTTGCATGAAACTTCATGATTTATTTATTTTTATCATGGAAACTTCAAAAAGACTGTTCGCTTGTACTTAAACGTCTTAAAAGGGCGAAGCAACTGAAAAAAATAGGAAATAAAACATCGACCGTCCTTTTTTTTTCTTCTCATCGTACCAACGTCATAGACCACAACGGACGTTTGAAATTCAAGTTTACGGTGTCCATGGCCTCTTAATATTCAATCTAAGTAATATATTGGCATTCAAAAATAAAACGTAGTTGCTTTAAAGCAACAATAACGATTCGTATCCAGATTAATCAAACTCAATTCGATTTCCTCTCATTTCGTAAGTTGGGAAACGTACTCGGCGAAAGCATCCTAGATCCTTCGGTCACTTATATTTATTGCACAATATACGGCCAGTTATTGCATAACATTGGCGTTGGAATTCGCCACGTGGTGCACACCATGCAACGCTTTTTAGTAGCTTTGCGCACCATGTGCGTTTGAGTTGGAGCCCAAACAATGACGCAATCGCTGAATTTAATGGAACGCAGAAATAGCAGAGAGTCCCTACTCTGTTATTATAGGCTCCTTGGCCTAGCCGGCGGGACTGTTAGCACGCTGTATATCGTGTCTTCGGCCGCAGTCGGCTGAGATCGTGATCGCTCGTGCATGTCGCGAGGAATCGATATGGAAGATGACCGATCGTATCCAATATAAATGCTGTAGTTCCTTTTCTGCCTTGAATCATCCTTAACGAGCATATGACGTCTTTTTCATAGGTTCTTAATGTCGCATAACCATAACACACGAACTGATGCAAACTTGCGTAAATTGACGATATACTGCAATGTCGCTACGAACGTACAGACTCGCGTAAGCATTCGATGCGGCACCGCGCCGGCGGGACTGTTAGCACGCGGTACATCGTGGCTTCGGCCGCGGTCGGCTGAGATCGTGATCGCTCGTGCATGTAGCGAGGAATCGATATGGAAGAAGATCGATCGTAACCAATATAAATACTGGAGTTCCTTTTCTGCCTTGAATCATCCTTAACGAGCTTATGACGTCTTTTTCATAGGTTCTTAATGTCGCATAACCATAACACACGAACTGATGCAAACTTGCGTAAACTGACGCTATACTGTAGTGCCGCTACGAACGTACAAACTCGGACAGACCTCGCGCAAGCATGCGATGCGGCGCGGGCGTGACTGTTAGCACGCTTTAGGCCTACATTGAGTCTTCAGCCGCGGTCGGGTAAGATCGAGCTCGCTCGAACATGTAGCGAGGAATCGATATGGAAGATGATCGATCGTATCCAATATAAATGCTGGAGTTCCTTTTCTGCCTTGAATCATCCTTAACGAACTTATAACGTCTTTTTCATAGGTTCTTAATGTCGCATAACCATAATGAATCGAAATAAATACTCGCGAATTTTAACATTTCCTAACGCTAAATGCGGGTTTTGGCGTAACGCGAATTACGTTAAATAGAATATAAAATTGCATTGGACTTATGGAATAATTTTCGGGACTTGAAATTTCTTCCGTGAAATGCGGGTTTACGCTAAATCGAGGTCACGCTAAATCGGGGTTATACTGTAATATCAAAATACCTTTTTTTATATGCAAATTATCAAGATGGATTGTTTTTGTTTCCAAAGAAAATTAAGAGATTTTATACTCACAGAGCTGAATCAATATAATATTTCACAAAAAATAAAATTATCCGGACATCACAATCAATTTGCTAGTGTTTTGCCCCACAGTACCATGGGGCTCATCAGCTGGTATGGTGCACCTGCTGTTAGAACAGTGTGAGTGCAACTTAGTTACAAAAATGCTGTGTTCTGTTTAATTCAAAAATATTCCAATGCTGTTATGGGTTCTCAATCAAGATGCCCCATGTTACACTAGGGTAAAACAATTACCGTATTAAATGCGCACAATGTGCTGTAACTTATATAAATCTTGTGAGCTAGCCACCTCAGGGAGTGGGGCAATATGCTTGCTTAAAATGACATCCACACAAAAACCAGGACACCAAATACACAAAATTCACACACTATTTATTTATCAAGAGCAAGCTTCCATTACCTGCATCGGTTGTGCAGCATTAACAACAATTATTATTATTCTCCTCCACACTTTTTACAGACAACCTCTTTATTTCTTCATAAAAGTATCAATTTCCGGACCAGAGAGTATCAGTTTTTACATAAAACCAGCCTCCATTTTTCCTGGCAGCAACTACACAAAATCAACACTTCACACCAAGAGTAATTCAATCCATCATCCAAAAAAACTAGGTTTCGTACACAATTTTCTTTTATCTCCAACTAGCCTCCATCTTGCCAGAATTCCCCACTCTCAACAGCTCATTCCCATAGCAACCTCGCCATCCCAAGGAACCTGGTTATTTTGCACTGCCACATACCAGCAATAGCCAGACCACCGCCGAGAATCTCTATGGCCAAAACACATAAGACATTCTGCGGTGGTCTACCATTGCGGCCACGGCTGGCAACCCGATAAAAACAAAATAACTAAATAAATTGATAGAAAGAAAAACAAGGAGGAGTCTCTGTAACCCACAAATGTTAGGTTACAGAAACGCCCCCTTGAGAGAGACTTTCTAACTGAAGGTTAGAATTCACTCTCAACCCTCAAACAAAAACATAAATTAAAAAGGAATACAAAAAAGTAAACACTAAGACAAAAATCACAAACTGAACAAATATACATGATAGATAGAAAAACCATTGGCACTATCATCGCAGAAACAATTATTCTAGGTTCACCAGAAACACCAGCATGAATATAGCCGAAGCTATCTGATCGAGTCTATCAGACATTCCTGCAGCATCGGAAAAATCCGACAACAATATCATGGTCAGAAGAAATAGCAGATTCGTCATCAGACCTGTCTGTGCCGTCATCATAATCATCTTCGTCTTCATCATCATCATCATCATCGAGTCTTTTCCTTCTACTTCTATCTCTTCTTTTGGTCTGTCTCCTTCCGCATCGTCTCCTTCTGCAGGTGCTTCTCCTGCTTCAATCTTGGCTGCCGCTTTCTTCTTTTCCAGTTTCTTCTGCTTCTTCCTTTCCTTCTTGTGTTCCATGCTGCCCTCTGATGGCAGGGGAACTTGGTCCACAATCTCCACCTCCACCTTCTGTTCTTCTTGGTTGGCAGTGGCTTGCTGCTGCTTGGTCTTGTTGGGCCGTATCCTGATGCCGGGTCGAGAAGGCTTGCGGTCGTCCGACGCAGGCAGC
The DNA here is from genome assembly GCA_946902985.2 of Meconema thalassinum. Lineage (NCBI taxonomy): Eukaryota > Metazoa > Arthropoda > Insecta > Orthoptera > Tettigoniidae > Meconema > Meconema thalassinum. The sequence continues at coordinate 536,958,770 of OX336390.1, read as the reverse complement.
TCCATGCCTAGGGCCAAGCGAGCCTGCAGCAGGGCCAGAGCACGCGCACGGTCTGTCTTCTGCTTGTGCGTCAGCCACTTGCCTTCAGCTTTCAGTCTTTCCTTCCTCTTCTTTTTCTCCACTTTCCCTTCCTGCTTCTCTTTCCTTATCTTCCTCAGCAATTCTTTTCTTCTCATCTTTTCTCTTTGACTTTATCAGTTTTGTCTTCTCCTTTTTCTTCTTCTTCTTCTTCTGATCCTTCACGCTCTTATCTCGATCTGCCTGACTTTTCTACCTCTTCTTACTCCTTCTCTTTGCCTTCCATCTGGTCCATTTCTTCCTCCAACTTGTTCTCCTGCGTATCCTCATCTTTCTCTTCCTACGCTTCTTCACGTTATGTCCTATCTCATCTTCCTCCTTGTCTTCAGTTTTATTCTCCTCCTCCATTTGACGTCCTCTTCTCTTACGTCGGCGGCGACCTCTGTGTCTACCTCCGCAACTGCTCTTGTAGCAGTTTTGCTAGCCCACACTGTTGGGTGATAAATGTAACTGTTTACCTTTGCCTAAGCTATGTTGTTTTAATGGGCGCCAAGACCTCAATGCAATGTTGAAATCTAAATTTGTATTTAACAACGTCTAGCTCTGGCAGAACACCTTCAAGACTCTATTCACTCAGATCGTGGTATGATTTGATCATTAACCCAACAAACAATTGTATCAGGAGAAGGAATTGGTCTATATCTAATGCTACCTACTGAAAGCAAAGATTGCATTGTAAAAGAAAAGAATTTATTATATAAAACAAGTATAGCAAAATTAATAATAATAATAACTATAAAATTTAAATTGGAGCGTTGTGATTTGAATATTACCGATAGAAAATTACGTGAAAACGGAGTCTGATAAATTGATTTTACTCTTATTTCCAAGCTATGAAGTTACTGAAATATGAAATGTAAAACAAAGAAAAATGAGAGATTGCGTATTTCTGCGTCATTTGCGCTTACCATTGGAAATTGCCAAGGCATTTCCCTCGTACTTGCTGATGCTGTGAGCTTCCCACAGTCTCCTGGACGTCGTCATCTCCGTCGGAATTTGATGATATTCTGGTAGATTAGATAATTCTATGGTCCGTACCTCGGACCCAAACACTCGTACAACCAAGTTTTACAAAAGTTCGTCGCTAACTCCACTGAACATCGGAGCGACACGCACTTGCGACCGTACTCTGCAAGTTCTACACAGATTGTCCTTAACTCCACCGAACATCGGAGCGACTCGCACGCGCATCCATACTCCTCAAGTATTTCACAGATAGTCCTCGTTTCACGGCGCGTCGAACGATATATCCACACGTTGGCTCCCCCACTCTTCAGCCGGCTTCAGCTTGCGTGGTCCTCACTGATTGGTTGACCCACCGCTAGTTCCCCTCCTCTGGTTTCTTTACACTCGGCGCGCGAGAGGGAGAAGTCGTTTTCCGTTCCAACAATTCGCCTTTTCTAGACCTTGCGACCCAAGATTGCGTCATGCTTCTCGACAAGATTAAGCGTGTACTTGAAATCCCAGTGAGTCACGTCTCTCGATATACCCTAACTGACGAAAACTCCGTAAAATTCCGTAATCAGATAATTTTCTATGATATCGTCGTTCGTAATAATTTGCATGATAGCGTTTTCTAAGACATAGAAAACCTATCTGAATGCTAATAATTTTTATAAAATGCTCTGAAAATATCTAAATAATAATTATAATAAATTAATAATAATAATAATAAATTAACATGAAAAATTCTCTTGGCTGAACAATTTGCCGCGTAAATAAATATAGAATGGCTTCCTACTGACTTATGCCAGTTGCATAAAACCCCTCGAAAAACACGTTACATATTCGCCTCGGATCATCGGATGATTTACCGTGACGACGGTCCATTATCCGATTATCCCAGACACGTTAATAAACCCCATCCAAAATACATATTACATAAACGAAATCACCCTATATTACAGATATATACACTCATATTTTTTCTTCACGCACTTTGCGTCAAAGTTTGTTGTCACTATGGATTGCACTTTGCAACCAGTCCAATGTTTTACATATGGAATAGTGTTCCACGGATATTTCCGCCTCTCAAATTTCTCTATGTTGGAGAAATAGACATAATTAATGTGTGAGCACTATGTATTTATGATGTCATATCACACGCATTGAAGGTGTTCTGATATATTTATATCACCATAGAACTTCCTAATTTCACTGGAGGTCCCTTCCTTATGGTGAAATTTAATCTCACTTATCACTCAGCACACGATCACACTATTGTGGCAGCGCCTCGTGACCATAATACTTAATCTCTCTTTGAAGTAGATTAAATTAATATTGACTTCTGAAAAAAAAACAGTAAATGCGCATTACATATAACACCAAATATTTCTGTGCCGTAATCGCCCTGTCTTGTTAAGTTCCCGTTAACCATATTCTACTTACTACTAGTTCTCAACACAGACCATTTCTCCTCACACAAATAATACCATTGTACAAATTATCTTAAATTACACACTTACAAATCTTACATGGCGAGGCCGTAAACAGAAATCACGTGTGCTGATATGTATGAGTTTCATGAAGGACTGTCTCGCCTTCTGATGGCCCATCTTTTATCTCGTGGACGCCTTAAGCTAACAAGCCCTATACAAGCGCTCCCCCATCTCTTGGAGATAAATGGGAACCCATCAGCGCTGCCAAAATGGCCTTGGTGCATCGAGACAATTTAGTGCTCAACAGCATCCGACAATCCCGTCATATTTCCCTGTACCTTAAAAACTCTCATTTACTTACATACTACCCCCCCCTGTGTGACTTCTGATACGCCTGCCTGGAAGACCATCTCCTCCCACGCACCAAATACCACACTTACTCATTTGATAGGCTGGCTCGCCAGCTAAACACACTCACTTTATGACACATACTTTCGTAGACTATGTATATTATACGTCCCGTATAATCTGTTTCCCTTACTATCCTCCAGCACATATGGTGTTTTGCCAATACGTTTGGAAACTATAAATGTTACTGCGTCACCTGCTTCCAACCTTGCCAGTGGCTCCCTTAAATGAACGTCATCACGTTGCTCTACCTAGCATATTTCTCAGTGTCTGTAACGATGCCCTGTTGCTACTGTCCACACATGCACATATTAAAATACCGTCCTCTGCTTTAACCACAGGATAATCCCTACATAAATTAGTGTCCCTCGATAGCATGTCTGCAAGAATGTTATCTTTACCTTTAATATATTTTACTGTGAATTCGTATTCCTGCAGAGCAAGAATCCACCTACTAACTCTGTTAGAACTGAGTTTACAAGTCCTCATATACAGTAATGCATGGTGATCTGTGTGGATCTCAAATTTCCCCCCTACTAAATACATTCTAAATTTCCCTAAACTGAAAACAATACCTAAAAGTTCTAACTCAGTAATCGTGTATCTTTTCTCCGCTGCTGTCAGTCCTCGCGAGGCTAAAGATACAATGCACAGATTACCCTCATCATCTTTCTGACATAATACTCCAGCAATGCCTATATGTGAAGCATCTGTCATAACCACATATTCCTTATCTTTTAACGGATATTTCAGCACTACAGCTTTCTCAAAACCTTCCTTCAGCGCTCTAAAAGCCTGATCATGCTTGGACTCCCATCTCCACCGAGTCCCACTTTTAAGCAATTCCCTAAATGGTTCTACCAACCCTGAGTATTTAAGAACGAACCTCCTGAAAAAGTTGCAAATTCCCAGGTAAGTTTTTAACTGTTTAACATTCTGTGGCACCTCTGCGTTAAGTATCTTATTAACCCTACTTTCTTCTGGTGTAACACCTCTACTCGACACTCTATGACCTAAAAATGTCACTTCTGACTGACAGAATGACGACTTAGACAGCTTCAAAGTGAACCCTGCCTGATCTAACTTCAGAAAAACTATATTTAAATGACGTAGATGCTCCTCAAAACTGCGTGAACTAATTACCACATCATCTATGTAAATGGTTACAAACTCTCCTGTGTCATCCCCTAATGCGATGTTTAAAGCCCTAATTAAAGCTGCTGAACTACTCTTTAACCCATAAGGTGTTCTACAAAATTGATAAAGGTTATATTTATGACTAAAAGCTGTAAATGGTCTATCTTCGTACATAAGTGGCACTTGCCAAAAACTGGAACTCAAATCTACACAAGTGAAATACTTCTTCCCCTCAAATGTTTGCATTAATTCTTCTATTGACATAGATTTCAGCTGATCTGAACTAATTCTACTGTTAACCAAACGAGCGTCTAAACAAATACGAACAGTGCCGTCGGTCTTGGGTACCGTGATCAAAGAATTAACATATGGACTGTTCGAGTGCTCAATAATCCCATCTTCAAGCATCTGATTAATTTGTGCCTCAACTGCACTCTGATAAGCGAAAGGTACAGGATATCTATGTCCTGTGAATACTGACCTATCAATAACGTTCAATGAATGTGTATAGCAATTGGCCATACCAATGCGATCCTCAAAAACTCTCCTATTACACCATAACACATCATAGAGCCGAACACACTGTTCATCCTCTATATTTCCCTGAAATGCAGCCTCACGTAACGAGTCCTCTAGACTTCCGTTCGTAATCACACTGCCCACAAAACATGGAGAACCCCGCTCTACGGCTGGCGATATCTCATTTAAAGTACAAATCACACCTACAATACTACTCCTCTGAATATGGTCATTGAACGCTACTTCTACTTCAGAATCTCCCCATTTAAATTTCAAACTCCCTACATCATAACATAAGTTACCAGACACTCTACTTAGCCACTCTGAACCCAAGATAACACTGAATACTAAATTTGGAATTACAAGACAAATCTGCTTCTCTACATGATTATTAATTTTAATGTCTACTAAAACTTGCTTAGAAATTACTTTAGACCTCTTCCCAACAGCTGTGATAACAAAAGTGCTTTTAATTGGCATCTCCTCAAAATTTACTCCAGTTCCTTTCATTTTATCATAAAATGCACTACTTATGCAACTCTTCATACAACCACTATCAATTAAAACATCTGTGTACGCCTCGGACACGTTAAATTTAACTATGGGGCTCTTACTAACCACTTCCTGAATAGTACCTTCATCATTTAGTTCATGTAATAATTCATTTCTCACATTTAGGTCATAGGGTTCCTGTATAATTGTATGGACAGGGCATGCTACAGACTGAGATTCTGACCTTACTTCGCAGCCTGGTTCGCGTTTAAAGAACCGCTACAGCTGGCCGTAGTACTACTAACTACTGAACTGGTCTGGATGTTCTGGGCTGTGTTGTCATTGTTTTGCTGTATATTACTACCCCTAGGCTGTCCTCTTCCTTGACCCCTATTCTGGTTGTAATTATTGTCATTATAATTTATCCCTTGATTTCCCCTGAAATCATTGTTTCTCCCTTGATACTGATTCCCATAGCCATTTCCTCTGTTCTGATTTAGCTGATTATTATTATTCCTATTTTGAGCGTTGGCCCCTTCGCCACCGTTCCCTTGAACTTCCTGATGCCTGGCTTCATTAGGTCTATTATTATTATTACCCTGGTTCCGATTGAAATTGTCCTCATAACCCCCTCTCCCTAGTGCATCAAATGTGCTTAACAAATTTTCTACTTGTGATATAGTCTTTACATTCTGGATACAAGCAGCCTCCTTGATCCTATAGGGAAAGTGCCTAAGTAGCAACCTTACCACATCACTTTCCTTCTTCAAGCCATCCAGATATTTACACACTAATACCTGCCCTAAAAAGTATTCAGTCATGGTGGAGCTTCCTTTAGGGTTATATTTACCACACACTACTCCCTCACGATGCTGCGACTGAATAACCTCATTCCAGAACTTTTCACAGAATTTCATTTTAAAATCATTAATATCAGTAAACTTGTCTCTGTAGACAGCAAACCAATTCCTCGTTTCCCCCACAAACACTTGTTCTAAAATTTCAACTACCTGGCACCACTCAATACTACCATTTTCCAACCTCTCCCCGAATTTATTTTCTATAGTGTTCATGAACTCCATTGGGCACCCCTGTCGATTGCTGAACTTACCCAGTTCTACCTCCCTGTGTGTGCTATTCACAAAAACTGGCCTATTCTGACTATTTTCTTGCCTGATCCTAGCTTTTAATTTTAATTCTAATTCTGCGATTTTCTCCTCAGCCTTCCTCTCAATACTGTTTACCGTTAATTTAATGTTTCCTTCTGATTCTTCTACTTTATCATATAGCTTTGCTTGTTTCTCCTCAATCTTGCTAATGCTCTCTCTATTACTCTCTCTTAAATCATTTACTTCTGCAAATATTTGCGAGTGGACTTTCTCAATTCTACCCCCCAGCTGTTCCTTAACCTCTTTAGTTGCTACCTGAATTTTGTCAATTTCTCCCCCCAATTGCTTTTTGACCTGCTGTGTTTCCAGTTGCACTAGTTCTTTTAAATTTTCAGCCTGTGTACTGATTCTAATTTCCAACTCCTCCTGTACTTTTCCTAATTTTCTGTCTACATCTGCAATAATCTCTTTAGCCTTTTCTTCCATCACCCCCCTGATCTCACCTCTAATCAGTTCGAATTTGTCACTCATTTCCCTACTGTTTTGTTCTAATTTAGCATTTAAAGTTTCAGTACTCTCTCTATTTTCCTTACTGTTTTGTTCTAATCTGGCGTTTAAAGTTTCATTACTCTCACTATTTTCCCTACTGTTTTGTTCTAATCTGGCATTTAATGTTTCATTACTCTCTCTATTTTCCCTACTGTTTTGTTCTAATCTGGCGTTTAATGTTTCATTACTCTCTCTATTTTCCCTACTGTTTTGTTCCAGTTTAGCATTTAAAGCGTCTGTACTTTCTTTATTTTCCCTACTGTTTTGTTCTAATCTGGCGTTTAAGGCATCTGTACTTTCTTTATTTTCCCTACTGTTTTGTTCTAATTTTGCATTTAAGGCATCACTACTAACTTTGTTCTGATACATGAACACGAGAAGTAAAGTTTTTAATTCTGGTTGGCCGCCTACACTCCCTGTTTCAGTATCGGGATTTACCTCCGCTACCCCGGTACTACCATCACTCGACATACTGCTCGTATCATCACTCTCCCGTTGATGACCACTACGTAACCTCATCTGTCTTTCTTTCTCATCCCCCATAATGATATACACTGATACAGACAAATAACCCCCAAAATACAGGCACAGAAATATACAGTGGAATCTCGTTAGTACGTTTTTCAAGGGACTGAAAAATTTGGACGTCATATGCGGGAAAACGTACTACCGAAAAACGCCATTCTGCATTTACAACGTATAAGAAAGAACGCGGCGTATATATGGACGTCAAATCGCCGACCTTAGTAAGTGATTGTATGCACTACTACAGTCACGACATAAACATAGGTTATCAGTAACTTACACGGAATAAATACCGTATTTGCTCGCGTATATCTCGCACTTTTTTGACCGAAAATATGTGTGAAAATTTTCGGTGCGAGATATACGCGGGGAATGACCGTATTCCCGAAAAAACACAAAATTTGCGATGTAACAGTAGGCCTACTTGCGCAACTGTTGTGGCGCGCTAATCGCTAATTCGAACGTGTTTCAAGGCGGTGAATTTAGCCAACCGCGGCCGAAGACGCGGCGAACGATGTACAGCGTGCTAACACTCACGCTGCGCCGTATTCTTGCACGCGGCCGAGCTCTGATGCGACGCAATGCGTAAAGACGAAATCATTGAGATTCGAGGAGACTGAACTGCGATTCTCTGCGATGTAACAGTAGGCCTACTTCCGCAACTGACGTGGCGCGCTAATCGCTAATTCGAACGAGTCTCAAGGCGGGGAATTTAGCCAGCCGCGGCCGAAGACGCGGCGAACGATGTACAGCGTGCTAACACTCACGCTGCGCCGTATTCTTGCACGCGGCCGAGCTCTGATGCGACGCAATGCGTAAAGACGAAATCATTGAGATTCGAGGAGACTGAACTGCGTTTCTCTGCGATGAAACAGTAGGCCTACTTCCGCAACTGACGTGGCGCGCTAATCGCTAATTCGAACGTGTCTCAAGGCGGCGAATTTAGCCAACCGCGGCCGAAGACTAACGATGTACAGCGTGCTAACACTCACGCTGCGCCGTATTCTTGCACGCGGCGCCTCGATCCCTAATCGGCTCGTATCGAAGTTCGGATCAACTCGTTGTTGCTCGCTCTTCCTGTTAGTAACGCTTCTGGTAAGTTCCTGGACAATGGCGACTGTTGTGGCGCGCTAAATCGAACGTGTTTCTACCTCAAGGTTATTACTGCCATTTATATGATGGCGTCAGTAATGAATGCGAGATATATGCGAGTACTTTTTTTCCCCTGAACTTTCAAATAAAAAAAATGGGGTGCGAGATGTAGGCGAGCAAATACGGTAACATAAAAATGAATTACTGTACCTCTACATTACAGTATAATACAGGGTCTTTATTTCTGCTTAGCAAGGACATTCTCGCTCTCGCGCTCCACCAGTGACGGCTCAGTTACCGGCGACCGCACACGCATATGTTTGAAGCACGGGCTTGCTTGAACCAGTTCAATAAAGCGCTTTCTAGTTGAGGAAACTGTCCCTCTCGCACACGTTTCCTTTTGCCGCTCATTCCTTCTTCAAATGCACGTTCGATTGATTTCCTTCCTTCCTTTTGCCGAGAATAGTGTTCAGTGTAGACGGAGGAATGTTCCACTTTCGCGCTATATCCACACGCTTCATGTGAGGATTGCATTCCACGTCTCGAATGTATCTCATCGTCTCATCATTAGTTATCTGCCGTACTTTCTTCTTATCCATTATGAAACACGCAATAAAATAGGTCATAACTGGACGTGAACACTAAGAACTAGAAGACAATAGTGCGCCTACGTGAGAAATAAACGAAGTGAAAGGGGTGGAGGGCAGCGGGAGAGAGACACGTCACCTGTGTTGCGTCATAGCTATAGCCGCTTCTACGCCGTCGAACACAATGAAATCATCTACACTGTCAATAACTAGCAGAGAATAAGAGGCAATATCGCGTCGTGTTTTCCAGAAGCCGAATTTTATAATGAAATAAGAATAAAATACGGTTTACTAACAAATAGTCAACGGAAATTTCATCGTTGTAAGCGGGAATAGAGAACGTATTAAGGGGATATTTCAACATGAATTTAGTAGGATAGGGACTTGAGAAAGTAGAGAAAGGGCAGCGGGAGAGAGACACGTCACCTGCCGTTGCATCATAGCTATAGCCACTTCTACGCCGTCAAACACAATGAAATCATCTACACTGTCAATAACTATCAGAGAATATGAGGCAATATCGCGTCGTGTTTTCCAGAAGCCGAATTTTATAATGAAATAAGAATAAAATCAGGTTCGCTTACAAATAGTACAACGGAAATTTGATCGTCGTAAGCGGGAATAGAGAACGTATTAAGGGGATATATCAACATGTATTTTGTAGAATTGGGACTGGGACTTGAGAAAATCATCGCGCTAAACGGGAAAACGTCGTAACCGAGAACGTGCTAACGAGATTCCACTGTATACCCTTCTCCTTCCACAAATGTTATTAGGTTTTCAGCCCCAAGTTGTCGGCGACAAATGTAGCAGTAATTAGTGCCCCATGTTGGTAGCGACAAATGTAGCAGTTTTGCTAGCCCACACTGTTGGGTGATAAATGTAACTGTTTACCTTTGCCTAAGCTATGTTGTTTTAATGGGCGCCAAGACCTCAATGCAATGTTGAAATCTAAATTTGTATTTAACAACGTCTAGCTCTGGCAGAACACCTTCAAGACTCTATTCACTCAGATCGTGGTATGATTTGATCATTAACCCAACAAACAATTGTATCAGGAGAAGGAATTGGTCTATATTTAATGCTACCTACTGAAAGCAAAGATTGCATTGTAAAAGAAAAGAATTTATTATATAAAACAAGTATAGCAAAATTAATAATAATAATAACTATAAAATTTAAATTGGAGCGTTGTGATTTGAATATTACCGATAGAAAATTACGTGAAAACGGAGTCTGATAAATTGATTTTACTCTTATTTCCAAGCTATGAAGTTACTGAAATATGAAATGTAAAACAAAGAAAAATGAGAGATTGCGTATTTCTGCGTCATTTGCGCTTACCATTGGAAATTGCCAAGGCATTTCCCTCGTACTTGCTGATGCTGTGAGCTTCCCACAGTCTCCTGGACGTCGTCATCTCTGTCGGAATTTGATGATATTCTGGTAGATTAGATAATTCTATGGTCCGTATCTCGGACCCAAACACTCGTACAACCAAGTTTTACAAAAGTTCGTCGCTAACTCCACTGAACATCGGAGCGACACGCACTTGCGACCGTACTCTGCAAGTTCTACACAGATTGTCCTTAACTCCACCGAACATCGGAGCGACTCGCACGCGCATCCATACTCCTCAAGTATTTCACAGATAGTCCTCGTTTCACGGCGCGTCGAACGATATATCCACACGTTGGCTCCCCCACTCTTCAGCCGGCTTCAGCTTGCGTGGTCCTCACTGATTGGTTGACCCACCGCTAGTTCCCCTCCTCTGGTTTCTTTACACTCGGCGCGCGAGAGGGAGAAGTCGTTTTCCGTTCCAACAATTCGCCTTTTCTAGACCTTGCGACCCAAGATTGCGTCATGCTTCTCGACAAGATTAAGCGTGTACTTGAAATCCCAGTGAGTCACGTCTCTCGATATACCCTAACTGACGAAAACTCCGTAAAATTCCGTAATCAGATAATTTTCTATGATATCGTCGTTCGTAATAATTTGCATGATAGCGTTTTCTAAGACATAGAAAACCTATCTGAATGCTAATAATTTTTATAAAATGCTCCGAAAATATCTAAATAATAATTATAATAAATTAATAATAATAATAATAATAAATTAACATGAAAAATTCTCTTGGCTGAACAATTTGCCGCGTAAATAAATATAGAATGGCTTCCTACTGACTTATGCCAGTTGCATAAAACCCCTCGAAAAACACGTTACACTCTCTCTTCTTCGCCTGCTAGGGTCTCTCCAATACATACCTCTACAGCCTCGCCGTATCTTTTCCACTTCTTGATTATTTTTCTCACGCCCCCTAGCATCACGTACATCACAAATCTCCTCCTTTTCCTCTACTGACACGCTCTCAGATTCGACTATTTCAACTTTCTCATGTACAATGCATATGTTAGCCCCTTGCTCTTTGACCTTGTCAAGCTTCTCAGACATATGCTCACTGACCTCATCAAGGACCTCACCAAGCTTCCTTGACCTTATCTTTTCCACTTCTTCACGCCCCCTAGCATCACGTATTTCACATTTCTTCTCCTCTTTCTCCTCCTTCACAGACACACTCACAAATTCCACCTTTTCAACTTTCTCTTCAACATCACATATGATCTCCACTCTCTGTTCTTCCAACTTCCCTTTCTCTTCCTCCTTCAGAGCTACACACTCAGATTCTAGCATCTCAACTTTCTCTTCTACGATGCATAGGCTAGCCACGTGCTCTTTGACCTCATCAAGCTTCTCCATCAACTTCTCTTTAAAACCAGCCATCCGGGAGACAATCCTCTCCTCCATCCCTTTGTACTTTTCATAGCGGAGCAGAAGTGTCTTCAGCATGGACATCATTGAAACTTCCTTATTTCTAGCACCTTCGGCCATCCCCACTCCTGTCTTTGTGTGATTCATTTTATTCTTGCTTTAACGTTGGGCGCCATTGTAACTTGTATAAATCTTGTGAGCTAGCCACCTCAGGTAGTGGGGCAATATGCTTGCTTAAAATGACATCCACACAAAGACCAAAACACCAACTACACAAAATTCACACTCTATTTATTTATCAAAAGCAAGCTTCCATTACCTGCATCGGTTGTGCAGCATTAATAATTATTATTCTTCTCCTCCACACTTTTTACAGACAACCTCTTTATTTCTTCATAAAAGTATCAATTTCCGGACCAGAGAGCATAACTTTTTACATATAACCAGCCTCCATTTTTCCTGGCAGCAACTACACAAAATCAACACTTCACACTAAGAGTAATTCAATCCATCATCAAAAAAACTAGGTTTCATACACAATTCTCTTTTCTCCAACTAGCCTCCATCTTGCCTGAATTCCCCACTCACAGCAGCTCATTCCCATGGCAACCTCACCATCCCAAGGAACCTTTTTCCAATCTGCCAAGGCCACCTGGTTCTACCAGCAATAGCCAGACCACCGTCGAGAATCTCTATGGCCAAAACACATGACATTCTGCAGTGGTCTACCATTGTGGCCACGGCTGGCAACTCGATAAAAACAAAATAACTAAATAAATTAATAGAAAGAAAAACAAGAAGGAGTCTCTGTAACCCACAAATGTTAGGTTACAGTGCAAATGCAGAAACTGAGTACATTACTCTAATGCCAGTTGCGTTATTGACATTCGTCTTTCTCTGAAATGCTTTGCATGATATCTGCCACACACATAAACAGTTCTCATTAGGCTGGTGGAATCTCATGTTTTGACAAAACATGTGGTGAAAACCATCGTGTTATTACACGTCGAAGGTCACAGTTCGCCTGTTTCCAATGGTACATAGATGGAGATGTCTGAACAATTTGAATTGCAAGTTATGGAATCCATTAATCGACCAACATCAATGTAATATTCAATAGATCCTATGTAATTATCAACCTTATGTCAACAGGAAGGGTGACGCTACTGAATATAATATGAACCATGTGAACAACTATCTGAGTGTCAACTGCCTGGATCAATTTTTAGGAAATGTAGAAGTTTTCTTCTTCTTCAAGTGCCGTGTCCTCTCAGGACGTTGGCGATAAGTAGCATGATCTGTCTTTTGTCCATAGCTCTTCTGAACAGTTCGAGTCTTGTCACCCCAAACCACTGGCTTAAGTTGTCGAGCCACGATATCTTTCTTTGCCCCTGACCACGTCTTCCATTAATTTTCCCTTGGAGTATTAATTGAAGGAGTTGGTATTTACTGTTTATTCACTGACAGAAAATACTTTTCTTCACTCCAAATAATTATGTAATATGTTACAAAACATATTCACTCCTGTTTGGTTGTTTTGTGTGGTTGCTACGGGCATTATCAAGCCCAGAATTCATAACCTTCAACCACCTGAACAGTTCATGGCTGGGAAAAACGGGGTTCAGCCAATCAGACACAATGTCATTATGCTAATGTATTTTTGCATCACTTCCTAACATGCAGTATAGCGAAGTAGCCCGTGAGTGATGCGCTTGACAAAAGAAGTACAGCACACTCTAGAAATGAACTTAATTGTCAATTTCTAATACATGCACCTGTGGTAGTAGGTTTTCCTCATATGGAAAGAGGTATAGATCCCCTTTTGAGCTTCTGTCAATTCCATTCCTCATCAATTTCCGTTTTCGAGCCTAAGCCGGGTCAGAGCAAATATGACACCCCTCCACTTTACTCTGTCTGTCCACCATACTTTCTCAATCACTGCACTCCACTCCAGGTTTCGTTCTCTCATTTAATGTGATTATTAACTAACACATTGGACTACTTACATTGGAAAATTTCTTTAGATATTCAGCGAGAAGTGCAGTTGGGTCACCAGTATTAAGCCCGTCTATAGACGATGTACGAAGAACTTTTATTTTTATCATATTCCCCGGTCGCTATCAAGTCATCATCATCAAGTTTCCACTCAAGTTTCCTGGGTGTGGTTTACAAGTGCTCTCCATTTTGGTCGATTCATGTACCACTGCTCCTTCAAGACTTCATCCCAGTTGATTTCCTTGGATGTGATATCTTCCTTCACTTGGTCCAGCCATCTCCTCCTAGGTCTTCCAACAGGTCTCTTTCCAGTAATCTCAGTATGGAACCACTGTTTTACAAATCTTCCTTCTGTCATACGTTTGACGTGACCAAACCATCGCAAACGTGCCCTAGTTATGGTCTCCTTCAGGGATTGATTTATTCCAGCTTGTTCTCTGATCTTCTCATTTCTTACTTTGTCCTTCCTAGTTTTTTGAAGCATGCTTCTTAGAAACTTCATTTCTGAAGCCTGAAGTCTGCTGTCATCTTTTTTGGTAGTTGTGCATGTTTCCAACCCATAAGTCAATATAGGGACAAAGTATGTTCGAAACAGAGTTTGTTTTGATCTTATTGGCGCTTGCTTATTCCAGAGTAGATACCGAACTTGCTGATAGAATTGACTTCATTTCTGAATGCGGTTACTTAGTTCAAGCTGTATTCTGTTGTCACTTGATATAATCTTATGACGGCGGTATACAAACTGACATTACAAAATTAAACCGGATTACTGTTTCCAATTGTAGGCCCTCCAGCATTATATTATCTTTACTTCCCTGTCTGTTAACAGACATTGCAGCAGTTTTTGTAGCACTTACTTTCAGTCCATATTTTTTCAAATGATAATTCCAGTCGTTCAGCCTTTCCTGGACTTCCATCTCACTCTCTCCCCCAGATAACTATATCATCTGCAAAAGCAAATGCTTTAAGATCCATATTGGTGTTCTGCCTTACATCCTTTATGATTTCATCCATGATGGTGATGAATAGTAATGGTGAAAGGGCACTCACTGCCTTGTTGCTCTCGAGTGCCGAGTCAAACTTTGGCAATTCCTGCCAATGCACTTTTCCCCTATACGGACGCATGAGGATACTATTTGCAGCACATAGCTTCCTATGACAAGCAAGACATTTCTCACACCCCAAGTTGTTGTTGCAGATACTGCTGGAATTACATTTCTTCCTGCAATGAGTAAACTGTTTTCTGTAACGTCCAAAGTCCACACTGTGAGTACCGTGTCTCATCCTACATATTACATTGATATGCCAAAAGCTAAAGGATATCATTACGTAACTGAAAGACTCGTGGTGCCACTGCAGCAGATGATGTTGCGCGGTATAAACCAGTTTCATTTGTGCAACAGGTAGTCACGTAATTTGGATTGACTGTTGTTTAGATGCCATGTCAAGGTGATTTCAGAAGTTGTGGGGACTTTTAATATTCCTCGATCCACCACGTCATGTGTGTACAGGGAATATGAAGATCAAGGCATTACGATCCACCATGGACAATGAAGTGGCTATCCAAGGTTACTTGATGATCATGACTGATGGAGGTTGGGTAGAACTGTCCATGCTAACGGAGCAGGAACACTTCCTCAAATCACAGTCGCATTCAATGCAGGAAGTGCTAGACACGTATCTTGCAGCTCTGTGCAACGCTCATTAGCTTCAATGGGATACGGAAACAGAAGGCCCACTTAGTGCACGTTAACAGCACGACGCCTCACTTGGGCTTGTGAGGTTACTAATTGGGCCCTCGAGGTATGGAAACATGTGGCCTGGTCCGATGAGTTAGTAAAGGTTGTTGTGGGCAGATGGCAACGTATAGCACAATCTCTACAAGGTCATGGATCCCAGTTGTCAACAAGGCACCATGCAGGCTAGTGGGGATTCTGTAATGGTGAGGGGTATGTTCACAGGGCATGTGTTAGGTCCAATAGTCCATGTATCCACTAAAGTTGATGGTAACTGCTACAAAGTCTCTTTGAAGACCATCTGCAGCCATTCATGGACTTCAATATTCCTGACAGCAGTGGGATGTTCCAACAGGATGAGTCGTCTCACTGGAATGTGGATGTTCAAGACTGGTTCAAAGAACATTCTAGAGAGTTCCGATTACTTGATTGTTATAACTGTTATAAAGGCTATATGTGTAACAGTTTAATGTTTTCCTTAACCTTGTGGAATCTGTTCTGTAATTATTCTTACTGCCAGCGAGTTGGAAGATATAAGGGTCCGCCTAGTTTATAGTAACAAATGCATGCGGACGTTTAAAGTTTTGAAAAGGTTTCGGGTACTGATTGAATCGAAGTTATTAAAAGCTGAAACTTATAGTTTACTAGCCTTGTCAAGTGAATAGGCGTAATAGGTCGCCCCGATCGGTGGCTCCAAAATTACTACCCCAAGAATATTAAATTGTCCAGATCAAATAAATAAAGTAAGTGATTTGAAATATGTTATTGATCATCTGGAAATATGTGAGTACCTATTACACATCTTAACACTAGAACGCCCGGGATTCCGAACCTTTCTATAACGCCCAACGGGAGTCATTTTGAATCCATGGTTGATTTTAAGCCTTTTTATGTATATGAATGTGATTATTTCTTTCTTATGTTTTATATGATATTTTTGGGACTTTGAAATTCATTAAAAACAATTTCAAAAACAATTGTTGGAGAAATTGCATGAAAAACTGAAGAAATTTTAGAAATAATCAAATAATGAAAATCCATTTTATTGAAAATAAAATATAGTAAAAATATGAATTACATCAATAACATTCCGGAACGAATATTATTCGTAAAAAATTGTTGAACATTATCTTACTTTTCATTGCTGAAAGGAATAGCATCTGAACAGTTAACACACAGCTAGAATCCATCGTATTTTTTACACTTTCTGGTACAGCTAGCAGTGCAAGAACCACAAACTGCTCTATTGCATGAAGAACATTTTCCTACTTTTCTATTTCTCTTGCGGCTGTGCTTGATTTGACAGTATTTTGTCATCGATCTCACCATCACCATCAGGTTGTTTACTTGGGACAGATATTCTGCTGATTATGTTAGCACTTGCCAACTCTTCAGCTAACTTCCGAAGGAATCGTGATCTTGATATTCTATCTGACGTTACTTCCTTGTAAATGATCCAAACATTTATTGCAGCCAAATCTAACGTGTTCTGAGAAAAGTGAACTGGCCACCACCTTGTCTCTGTTCTCGTGCAGTATTTACGGGCCATCTGCTCCACGACATCAACACCGTACTTTGTTCCATTATAACAGTCCACTGTTGAAGGTGTTTTCTTGTCATTATCAGAGATGTCTATGCCTGAGTGGAGGGTGCTCTGAAGTACTACGTTCTTCCTCCGCTTGCCTTGATACACAGTAAGTGTCATATCATCATTCTTGTAGACTTTTGTGCAGTACAGTTTATCTTTCATGGTTTTAACTTTAACTCGTCTTACTGTGCCCAAAAGACTAGTGCCTTTCTCTTTCAGCTTCTTGGCAAGCATTACAGATGTAAAATAATTGTCAGTAGTAACAACTGTTATAAATGGCCCAGGTTGATAACAGGCAATTGAGTTCTCAATGAATTTGTACCACCAGCCCAGAAAAGCCCAAATCTGTCAGTTTGCAGTCGTAGAGAGCGGGTTGGCTTTTCATCAAATCGTAATAAACTTAAAATTTCACAGAATCTATTCCTTGATATACCGTATATACTCGAATACCACCCGCCCCTGAATAAGACCCGCACCCTTATTTTGAAGAACAAAATTAAAAAATGAAGTTTACTAAAAATTATTTACAATCTGTACTAAATAAACAGAATAGCATTTATCCAAAATAGTTTCCAACAGTTTTGAAATCCTCCTAAAATAACACACATCAAACGATGGGGGTTGATTAACACAGGTACAATTTAGAAATAATATCAAATTACGCCAGCTCCATAATCTGCATCTCCTCCGCATTGTTTCTTGAGAAAGAGTCCCTCATCTCTTCAAACAATCCATTCTTATCGGTATCTCACTGCGTTCCTAAATGATCATAAAACATGAGTTTAAGGAGCGGGGGGGTGCATTTTCGTAGTCGAAGAGTTAATGTCAGCTAATGCATGGTCAAGACAGGTTCATACATTAACCGATAGATGGCAGTCTTTCAATTATTTAGTGTCTTCGTACAATCATAGAAATAGTAATGTATAATTTATATGATGTGGTGGAGCAAGCCATTCCCAACCAAAATCCTGGACCTAGAAATACCAAATATCTTTGGGCAGCTATTCAGACAGCATAGCTTAACATCTCTCCAGAGATCTTCCAACCACTTACAGAGTCAATGCCACATAAAGTTACTGCCCTTTTCGGTGTGTAGAGTCCTTATTTTAAAGCTTAATGAAATAGGAACTATACGGCAGGCGAGTAGTACACAGAAGCATGCATTACCTGTTCAACTCTAGCAATGGCAATGTCTCCAGTAAGTTTCTTGTCTTCACGAGCCTTCTTTAAGTCGTAATACACTTTGCCTGAACAGAACACCAACTTCTTCACTGATAATGAATTTTCACTGGCAGGGCCTGAATCAGGTATCACCCTGAAAGAAAGAAACAAAAAAAAAATCACTTTCATTCATATCAAACAATCATTGGACAGGAAATGAGAGGCAAGTATGAGCAGGAAGAGAAATAAGGAAAAATCACAAAAATGGAAACAGATGTAGAAACATTAAGGACAAAGGACAAGAGCTAGGACAAACTTCAGAGTGTCACATCATCATGTACAGTTGCGAGCTTATAAAATTGATGACTATTGAGAGTAGAAGTTTGAGTCCTGTCGAGTACTGGCATGGATTCTTTACTGTAACTGTACTTTAGTTAGTTATTGTAATTATAAGGGGCAGAACAGCAAGGTACTTTAATTTAATTGTTTATTTCATACAGTTTGTCATGAAGGCAATAGTTAGGTAATTACAAATGGGATATGGTTATGTGAAGCCTCCGTGGCTAAGGCAGCAGCACGCCGGCCTCTCACCGCTGGGTCCGTGGTTCAAATCCCGGTCACTCCATGTGAAATCTGTGCTGGACAAAACGGAGGCAGACAGGTTTTTCTCCGGGTACTCCGGTTTTCCCTGTCACAAATTTCATTCCAGCAACACTCTCCACTATCATTTCATTTTATCGGTCATTCATTTAATCATTGCCCCAGAGGAGTGCGTCAGGCCTCGGCAGCCGGCACAGTTCATATCCTCGCCGCTAGATGGGGGCTTCATTCATTCCATTCCTGACCCGGTCGGAGACTGGAAGCAGGCTGTGGATTTTCATTTTTCATATGGTTATGCGACAAAATGTTGGTGCTATACAGGACTTAAAACTTCTGCTCTGAACTAAACTGAATATTTTTGAGCTCACAACTATACATAGGTTGACATTCATGCCAACAATGGCTGGTTAGGATCTGTCAATGCGAGACCTCCTTTTTCGGGAAGGACTAGAAGTGAAGCTTCTAGTCTAATAAGCAAATGAACTTTACTAAGTAGGAACAGATTGAACATTGATGAGTAAATAGCAATGGAAACAGTTTGCCAATAACAGGGGTAATTTATTCAAAAACCAACTTTCAAAAGATTAACAATAAATATATAAACATGTAATGGAAATGTGACCTTTGACAGGCCGACAAGCGAACAAGATTTCATAAGCTTTTAAAAGATTAACAATAAATATATAAATCATCATCATCATCTTGAGCAGTTTCCAACCGCTGGTCGGGTCTGCTTGGAACATAAGCCTCTCCATCGTTTCCTGTCCATCCACCATCTCTCGTCATTTACTGTGTCCCAGCACACTCCTCTTTCCTCCACACTCTTCTTAACTCCTTTTGCCCATCTGTCCCTTGGTCTTCCCCTTGACCTCCTTCCCGTCATTTCCATTCCAAACATCTTCTTCGGTATCCTCTCCTCTTGCATCCTCCTCACATGCCCATACCATTGTAGCCTAGATCGCTCTATTCTATTTTGCAATGGTTCCTCTCTTACCATCTCCCTGACTCTCTCATTCCTTACTCTGTCCATTCTTGTCACTCCTACCCTACTCCTCTGGAACTTCATCTCCACTGCTCGTATTTTATTCTTGTCCCTTTCCTTCATCACCCATGTTTCTGAACCATATGTCAAAATTGGCACAAAGTAGGTCTTGTAGATGATTCCTTTACATTTTTGTGGTACATCTTTATTCCATATCATCCCCCTAACACTCTTGAAAAATCCATCTGCGCACCTTCCCCTCTCATTTATTTCCATCCTATTGCCTCCCTTTTCTTCAATTATGCTTCCCAAGTACTTGAAGCATTCTACTTTCTGCAACTGCTGTCCTCCAAGTGTTATGCCCATATCCAGTCTGTTCTTCTTCCTCGTTGTGATGACCACTTCACTCTTTTGTGCTGAGAACTTCATCCCATATGATAACACTACCTTCTCCCACTCATCTAATTGCTCTTGTACTTCTTGCTCATCCTCCCCCCATAACAGAAGGTCATCAGCAAACAACATTGCCTTCATTTTCCTTTCCCCAATGCTATTTACCACTTTTCGTATGATTTCATCCATCACCACTATAAATAACAGGGGTGAGAGGGCACTTCCCTGTTTCAGACCACTCTCCAGTTGAAACCATTCCGTTCTCTCTCTTCCCACCTTTACACAGCTTTTGCTTCCCTCGTACATTGCTTTCACTCTTGCCACTGTCTCCTTGTTCACTGCTTTTGCTCTCATTGCTTCCCATACCTTGTTTCTATTAATACTATCATATGCTTTCTCAATATCCAAGAAGGTCATCACCAGATCTTTCCCATATTCATAATGGTGTTCTTGTAGCTGTCTTACTGCAAAGATGAGGTCAACTGTTGATCTTCCTGGCCTGAATCCATACTGTTCTTCCCTCAGCCTATCTTCAACTTCTGTCCGAATTCTTCTCTCCAGTATCTTCTCAAATATTTTGGCGCAGTGGCACATGAGTGTAATTCCCCTGTAGTTCTTGCATTCCTTCCTACTTCCCTTTTTAAATATGGGTATTATTATCCCTCTTTTCCAGTCCTCTGGTATTTTCTTCTCCCTCCATATCACTTTCATTACTCGAAAGAGCCACTGTGTTCCTATCACCCCTGCTGCTCTCACCATCTCCACACTCACTTCGTCTATTCCCGGTGCCTTTCCCCCTTTCATCTTCCTTAATGCTTCCTCCACTTCTTTCCATGTCAATTCCTTCTCTGAAATGTCTTGGTCACTGTCTGTTTCTTCCTCCACAATGTCCACTATGCTGGTTTTAGTTGGATTTAGGAGTTCCTTGAAGTATTCTCTCCAGATAACCTTTACTTCTTCCATATTTTCGACCTCCTTTCCATTCCTGTCCACCATTCTGACATTTTCCCCTGTATCTCTTCTCTTTGCCTTTATCATTCCATACAACACTTTCTTACTGCCATCACAGTCCTCCTCCATCATTTCTGTCCATTTCTCCAGCCATTTCTTTTTCTCTTCCTTCACTACTTCTCCTGCTTCTTTCTTCCGCTCCTGGTATTCTTCTCTTGTTCTGTCTGTCCTCTGTTGGAACCATTTCCTGAATGCTTCATTTTTCTTTTTCACTGCTTCCTTAGTTCTGGGGTTCCACCATGGTGTTTCCTTCCACCTTTTCTTTCCACTAGTTCTGCCACACACGACTTCCGCTGCTTCTACCAACACGTCCTTGAACCTATTCCATTCTTCTTCACCTGTTTTCGGATCATCCTTCGGTAATTTGTTCCTCACTAATATCTGGAACTTCTCCTTATTTCCATCCTCCTTCAGCTTCCATGTCCTTATTCTTCTTTCTTGGTTCTCAGTTCTCCTCTTCAGTCCTCTCACCTTGGCGACCAGCAGACGGTGGTCACTGTCCAGGGCTTCTGAAGGTATTACCCTTATATCCGTGATACTCTTCTTTGTCTCCTTCCCGCATAGAATATATTCCACCACTGATTTCCTAGTCAAATCCCTGCTGTACCAAGTAATTTTATGGCTCTCTCTCTTCTTGTACCTCGGAAATATATAAATATGTAATGGAAATGTGACCTTTGACAGGCCAACAAGCGAAAAAGATTTCATAAGTTTGAATGCCAACAACCCTGAGAAAAAGTAACCACTTTGTGGCCAGTAGTCTAAAGTAGAACAATGCAGGGTAAATTAGCGAGTAACTATAGTACTCAATAATAGCCTAAAATCTAGCCTAGGACTGCACACCGAGAGTAGGCTAGTTTATTTACAGAAAAATCAATATTTACATGCCAGTAGGGATAACATCCCACTAGTCGCCTGATAGTTACAAGGCGAGGTTGTTTACAATTGAAATGGGAGCATTCCCAAAAACACCTTGATAGATTAAGTAGAGAACAAGCCATTCACTTTGTCAGAGAGGTGAACTGGTGTTAAGCCCAATAGTTTATACAAAAATAGAGAAAAGGATGATTTGTTTTGAAGGATGGTTAACATGTGAAAGAGAGAACAGTTGTCATAGCCCACAATTTAAAGGCATAATACATGCTTAAACCACTTAATAGAAGGATTCGGCATGGTTTGACCAGTTATTTAAGCCATGTGACATAACCCTAAAAAAAAAGGAAGATACATTTTTACGTTTAGAAATGTTTTAGGTTATAATAAACACTTAGCTTGTTGGCGTTGGTGTAGAGGAATTTCCACATAGTAGAAATGGAGGAAGAACGCGTTGATCACTTTTTTCCAGCACAAAACTGACGTAGGCCAATTATCGATGTAAACTTATATAGATTTCGTAGAACTCGGTTTTGATCACTTTTTTCCGTCTTGGAAATGTTGAAGACTTCGTGCCCAGCACAGAAGAAAATTTGTTTATCGTTTTTGCTCACGACAAACTGACGTAGGCCAAGTATCGATGTTAACTTATATAGATTTTAGAATGCACTGCTGGTTTGACTAGAGGCATTTTGCGATGTATTAGCACACCGCGTTGAGACACATTCAAGCGTTGTGCAAACAGCGTGAAGACGGCTGAAGATGAGTGACTGGCATTGTGACTTGCTGGAGACAGGCTGTTGATGTAGGCCAGGGCAGGCTATATACCGGAGATCACGCGGAATGCGTGATGCGGACAGGTGGCGTCGGCCAATCCGAGAGCATGGAAAATTCTCGAAAACTGCTGAGGCCAATCAGAGCAAGGGGCCAACTGAAAATGAACCTCGTGACCAACATTAGTTCCGGAAATCATTACAGTGTCATGGAACACGTGCTAGCAAGAACAGATTGAAGAAAAATGGAATGACATGACAGGTGAGAGGTTATGTTATAATAAAAATAAGTGAACTTTGTAAATTTCACTGAAAAGTGAACAATGGCTACAAGACATACTGTACTGTAATCATAATAAATTCAAAAAAGGGCGAGGTGGATTACAATGGGTATACCTAGTATGTTAAAGAGTATTTTATAAACTTGGGCATAATACCAGTTGTTATTAATTCATATCAGGGGCTTTGGACATCTCGGGTCATCAGCTTCTTGTACTTGAATGTGTGTTGAATAAGTCTGATAACCTGTGTTTCCGAGGTGACTGTACGTGATGTCGAGTGGTGACCCGTCTTAAAATTCCTGTATATTTCGCGTATTTCCCGAACAAAAATCGACCAAATACCCGTATATTTTAGATCTCTCTGAGACTAGAGTTTGCATACCGAATGCGTGAAAAGCACGAATCAAGTTTTGCTAGCGTAAGTGTAACTGCATAGTGACAGTATGTTGTTTCATGATGAGACATCGAAACACGTACTAGAGACAAATGAAGTCCATCTGAATTGGTCATTATACAGATCAGAGACTATCCAGATTACGACGAAGTGTAACTTGTGGTCGTGAAAGTCACGGGAATCTTGTCATACACGAACGGTGCTGATCACATGCAATTGCGTACCGTACTCACGATTTCCCCAAAGTCAGATCGCGCTCCACCCCAAACTCGCGACCACAGAGTAGAAACTGCGAATATTAAGTCAATCCGCTTGCGAGTGACGCCGATACCTACTCGCCACATTCGATCACAGCCGACTGCGAACTCGCTACCTTCCACTTTGCTAGGCCAATGGAATCTCCTCAAACGGTCGAGAGTGGAGCCAATAACATACATAGTGACATTACTCCGTGTCTGTCCGCGAGAACAGAGATCTCGTCAAACGGACAGCAAGCTACGTAGATTGCATAACATCGTGATATTTATCCGTGCCTGACTACGAGAACAAGGGGAGTCTTGTCAAACGGACAGCGTACGGCACCAATGCATAACACTGCAAGATTTCTCCAGGTCAGACCGCGAAAACAATGAATATCTCATCAAATGGATCACGGATGGCGCCGATTGCGTAATGTCGCAATATTTATCGATATTCGACCGCGAAGATAAAGTGTAACCTGTCAAACTGCCCAGAGCTGTGTTGATTGTGTAACGTCGCAATACAGTACCTTACCGCATTGTTCCCCAGTACCCAGTCTCGACCTCAAAACCATAGTAACAGCAGAAATCTCGTAAAAGTGATGGACGGCGACGTATGCAAGAGGCGAAATAGCATAATAGTTCTTACTTCTGCTGAATATCTTTCCCCGTCACATTGAGCTTACAAACATACCCATTGACATAAAAATATCAGCTCTGCATAATAATAACTGGTCTCCTCGGTGAATAACAATGCAGGCTTAGTCCTGTCCATCATTGTCTAGCAACGAGCGCGGCGCGAGTAGCTCAGCGCTGATGAGGTACTGCCGGCGCGGCGGTCGGCCATGCAAAGCAGTCGTGACCTTGGCTGGGTTGCGGCGGTGGCGCAAAATGCAGATGGCGGCACGGTCTGCAGGCGAAATAGAAGGCAGGACTCGACCGAGCATTCGGAGGCTAAGAAATCGGGCATTATGAGACTTTTCAAGATTTCCCGGATCAAATGCGAAACTCCCGTATATTTCCCGGGTCACTAAAATTCCCATATATTTCCTGCATATCCCGTACTTCCCGTATCGCTCAACACCCTGCTGTAATAATATGTGCAGCTACAATATTAGGGTCAAGGATGGGGTAGGTACCCCAGGACTTGAAATAAGGTACTATCCCAGCATTTGCCTGGAGGGAGTGTGGAAAAACTTGGACACACTTAGGATGGTCACTGTCGGTGCTGAGATTCAAACCTTGTAGATTTTAAATCTTACAATTAATAAAAATTTCTCCCCTTTGAGTGATATTAGAAAAATGAATACAAAATGCTCACATTCTCTATCTGGGATCCACATTTAACATTGTTGTTCTTTGAGTCTTCAGTCTTTTGACTGGTTTGATGCAGCTCTCCGTGCCTTCCAGTCCTGAGCTAATCGTTTCATCTCTACATAGCTAGTACACTCTACATCCGAGGCAATCTGTTTAAAATATTCTAACCTTGGTCTACCCCTCCAGTTCTTGCCCCCAACCCTTCCTTCCATAACTAAGCTTGCTATTCCTGGATGTCTTAATATGTGTCCTACCAACCTATCTCTTCTCTTCATTAGAAGTCGCCAGAAACATGTCACCTCTCCCAATCGTCTTAATACCTCGTCCTTTGTTATCGTACCTACCCACCTGATCTTACATCATTCTCCTGTAACACCACATTTCAAAACCTTCATTCTCCTCTTTTTTACTGCAGTCCAAGTTTCACGTCCATATACCTAGGTAGTGCCACGCTCCAGACAAAGGCTTTCAAAAATGACGATTTCCTAATACCTAAATCTATATTCGATGTCAACAGATTCTTTTTTTGTAGAAATGCTTTCTTTGCCTAAGCCAACCTACTGTAATGAATTTCTATAGTAGTAATGGTCGGGGTCTACCAACAACAACAAGCCCCACGTTGGGCAATCAATGTAACGTAATTCTTTCCTTCTAAATAATCTTCGGGGTCGAGATAGCGTTAAACACGCATGGAAATAAGAATCAATCCCTTACAAAACATACCTATGGCTTAGACACATTTCATTTACTTATGATACAAATCATTTTATTTATTTATCTTATATTCCATATTCAAAATTCACTCACAGCAGCCAAACTTCAATAAAACCTTAATCACATACTCCTTCAAATCATATTCTGTATTAGCTGTAGAGGTTTTCCATACAAGGGTAGTAACATCTCTTTTGGAATAGACCTACAGTAGTCACCTGCTCTTTGACCTTGTCAAGCTTCTCAGTCATTCTCACCTCCATACCATCCATCCGGCTATTCATTTGGCGGTCATCCTCTCTTCCATCCCTACGGACTTGTTGCTACGAAGCATGAGCTTCCTCAACATGGCCATCATCTCAGCTTCCATATTTCTTATTTCCTTATTCGTGCTAATACGTTGGGCGCCAATGTAATGAATTTCTATAGTAGCAATGGTCGGTATCAAACAACAACAAGCCCCACGTTGGGCAATCAATGTAACTAAATTCTTTCCTTCTAATAATAATCTTCGGGGTCGAAACAGCGTTAAACACACAAGGAAATAATACATATTACAAAACATACCTCTGGCTTGGACACATTTCCTTTACTTAAGATACCAATCATTTTATTTATCTTATACAGGGTGTCTACCAAAACCGAACTAACAGATTTCCCCAACAGATCCCTGATATTTCCAGGATAAATCAGAAAATTCCCTGATTAACAGTAGTGGCCATAATAAATATAAAAAACAGAGTTTGTACTTAAAGAGCATTTCAAAAAGTGCTTGAACAATAAGTGTAGGATGACAAAGTTGGAAAAGAAAAGAAAAATCTATATTTTGCCAATTTCTAAATTTTTCATCCAGAAAAGCTATAGTACTTGCGAGTATTGAAAGTAGCTCATCAATAGTAATACTCTCCGAAATCATATAGTTACACATTTATATACAAATACACAGTCTACATATGTAATTTGTGTGCTCTATTGCAAGAAATGACACTTTATTGATTTAACGTCAGTACAAACATACATCTACAACAATCAACAGAATATACTTTTCCCCCCATCAAAATTTAAATGCTTAATTTCCAATTATTCAAGGTTTGACCTGCTTAAACTAAAATTCCCTGAGTGTCATTGAAATACCCTGATAACTCCCTGAGTTTTCCAGGATTTAAAAATTCCCTGTTTTCCAAAGTAGTAGACACCCTGTTATAATTCATATTCAAAACTAGCTCACAGCAGCCAAACTTAAGTAAAACCATAATCACAATACTCCATCAAATCATATTCTGTATTAGCTGTAGAGGTTTTCCATACAAGGGTAGTAACATCTCTTTTGGAATAGACCTACAATCCAGTTTAAATTGCATTAACCACACTAATTCTCCTTTTCTGTTCATATCATTTTTCAATAAACCTAGTACCTCTACATAATAAAAAAACATAGCATCTCAAGAAGGAGAAGAAGAAGAAACAAAAACAAAAACCCTCATCAACACATTTTTTTTTCTTAACAAGTAGAATCTGAACAACGGACTATCATAAAAGGAACATAGAATAATGACACCTCATCAAAGAGCAAAGCCCCCCCCCTGTTACCCATTGGTGGACCACCACAAAGAATCTAGTTGGCAACTGTACTCAACTCTTTGCAGTGCCCCATCAACAGGTGGCCATGCTTCTAACCTAAAAAAAAAACATAATACTATGACAAGGCTAAAACGTGAGGGTGAGCCTTGTAACCAAATAATTTCGGTTACACTACTTTTTATATCCTCTTTGATTCGTCCATCACTGGCTATTTTGCCTCCTAAGTAACAGAAGTCTCCTACTTCCTTTAGCTTCTCACATGCCAATTTGATGTCTAAAGAGGTTTCTGATTTATTTTGGCTGCATTCCAATATTTTTGTTTTACATTTATTAATTTTCATCATGAATTCTTTCCTCAAGACGGAGTCCATTCCATTCAAAAACTCATTCAAATCCTCTGGCATGCCGGCCAAGATAACGATTTTATCAGCTAATTTCAGAGTTGAAATTATTTCTCCTTGAATCTTCACTTCCACTTTCAATTTTTCTCCAATTTCCTTCATTGCTTGTTCAATGTAAAGATTGAAAAGTATGGGTGATAAGTTGCAGCCTTGCCTTACACCCTTTTGAATACCAGTTTCTCTCTCATGTCCTTCAGCTCGAATGACTGCTGTCTAGTTTCTGTATAGATTGTAGATCACCCTCCTAACCCTGTACTTTATTCCAATAGTTTTCAAAATGTCAAACAATTTAGCCCAATCAACATTATCAAAAGCCCTTTCTAAGTCATGCCATGAACGTTCTCATATCTTTCTTTATTCTACCTTCCAAAATCAGCCTAAGACTTAGTACAGCTTCTCTTGTTCCTACATTTCTCCCGAAGCCAAACTGGTCTTCACCCAACTCCGCTTCTATCTGGCTTTCCATCCTCTTGTAAATTATTCTAGACAGGATCTTTGAAGCATGAGTAATCAAGCTGATTGTATGGTTATCTTCACATCTGTCAGTTCCTACTTTCTTTGGTATAGGGAGGATAACATTCTTCTCACATACCTCACCTGTCTCATAAATCCTACACACCAAGCAAAATAACCCAACCAGACCATCACCACCTATGCAGCGTAGCAATTCAATAGATATATCATCTATGCCTGGTGCTTTGTTCCTGCTTAAGTCTTCCAATGCTCTGTCAAATTCTGATTTCAATATTAAATCTTCTTTCGCATCCTCATCAATTTCCTCTTCCCTTTCCATTACATGATTCTCAATCTCCTTTCCCTTATACAAACACTCTATGTAAGCTATCCATCTCTCAACCTTTTCTTCCCTATCTGTTAGAGGCTTTCTATCTGTGTCCTGAATATTACAGCACTTAGTCTTCTTTTCCCCAAAAGTATTCTTAATCCTTCGATAAGCTGCATCTACTTCTCCTAATTTCAGACAATTTTTTGTATATCTGTACATTTCTCTTTCAACCATTCTTCTTTCGCTTCCTTGCACTTCTTGTTAACCTCATTTCTCAGACGTCTGTATTCTGCTTTCCCCTTTTCACATACCTACTTCCTGTGTTTTAGCCTTTCATCCATTAATTCTAGTATATCCTGAGTGATCCATGGTTTTTTACCTATTCTTTCTTTCCTACCAACGTTTTCTTCTGTGGATTTTGTTATTTCATTCTTCAAAAGTGCCCATTCGTCTGCAATTGAAGTTTGTTTAGGGATTTTCATTAGTCCTTCCTTTATACTCTTCTTGAATCTTTCATTCACATCCTTCTCTTTCAGTCTGTGATCCGGGTTTCCAAGTTGGGATAGGAGGAGATACGGGAGTGCATCAAAGTACTGTTAGTAGAACCATTCATTTCGTCAGCGAGAAATTTTTTCAAAAAGCACTTCACTGGATAAAATTTCCGTCACGGTCACAAGAAATCAATATAGCTAAAGACGAATGGCAGCAAAGTTTTAACTTTCCTTGCATGAACATGTACCAATTTTAAAGCCACGACTACATGGCGATGAATACATAAACCTCAAAAATTTTGCTTCTATCAATGTACAAGCAACTTGCAATTCAAGCGAACTTTTCACAAGTGTTGGTTCTGTTCATGACAGTCGCATATTTAAGAATTTCCATGTGTATGAAGGATTGCGAGAGCATGCGGGAGTGCAGTACTGTTGGGTGATTCAGGATACGGGCTTGTACCTTGGCTGCTAACTCCTTACCGAAACCCTCAAAATCCACAAGAAGAAAATTACAATTTGTGTGCTAACACCATATACGACCCCTAAATAACCTCACCACCCCTATCGATACGTCACAAATGGCACCTCAACCTGGGCCAGGAACAGGGAAATGAAGAAATATGGTGATTAAGATGAAATATGAGTAAGATAACGCGAGTACAATGCAAGTAGAAAGAGGAATGGCTGAAGATATGAATCGGGATGTGCTCCAAATGCTACTGAGTAAGTTGTTAGGAGATGTGAATGAGTCTATTAAGAAGCAAGGAGAGTCTTTATGTAGGGAAATAGGAAGTGACAAGGAGTCTATGGGTCAGAAAATAGAATCTGTAAGTGAGGAAATAGAAGAGATTAAAAGATGATGATGATGATAATTGTTGTTTTAAGGGGCCTAACATCTAGGTTATCGGCCCCTAATGACCTGGGTGATAGCAAAAATGATAATGAAATGGAAACTAGAACGAAAATTAAGTGAGACGGAAATTACTTACAAAAAGGAACTCAGATTGAAACAACTCACAAAATGTTCGGACAAAAGGGAATTTAGAACGAAAAGATTCACAAAAAGAATAGATTGAAAAATACCCACAAAATGTAGGCTAGGTTCAAAATACGTACAAAATGCAATGTAGCGTCAAAATACTTACAAAATGCAACTGAAATTCAAAATAGTAACAAGATGCAAATGAGATCGAAAATACGTACAAAATGCAATTGAGGTTCAAAATACTTGAAAATGAAAATCCACAGCCTGCTTCCAGTCTCCGACCGGGTCAGGAATGGAATGAATGAAGCCCCCATCTAGTGGCGAGGATATGAACTGTGCCGGCTGCCGAGGCCTGACGCACTCTTCTGGGGCAATGATTAAATGAATGACAGATGAAAGGAAATGATAGTGGAGTGTGTTGCTGGAATGAAATTTGTGACAGGGAAAACCGGAGTACCCGGAGAAAAACCTGTCTGCCTCCGTTTTGTCCAGCACAGATCTCACATGGAGTGACCGGGATTTGAACCACGGACCCAGCGGTGAGAGGCCGGCGTGCTGCCGCCTAAGCCACGGAGGCTAAGGTTCAAAATACTTACAAAATGCAATTGAAATTGAAAATACACAATGCAATTCAGATTGAAAGATCCCAGTTCCAATCCAAATTATTCACAAAGTGCAATTGAAATTCAAAATACTTACAAAATGCAATTGAAATTGAAAGTGCTTACAAAATGCACGGTAGATTCAAACGACTCATGTGGATTGACAATACTTACAAAAAGCAATTTAGATTGAAAATACTTTACAAAATGTAATTTAGATTCAAAATACCCACAAAATGCAATTGAGAATCAAAATATTTGCAAAATGCCCGCCAAACAAAATGTAATTTAGATTTAAAATTCTTGCGAAATGCGGTTTAGGTTGAAAATACAAAATGCACTTGAAATTCAAAATCTCACTAAAATGTCCTGCGCCTACATTGAGAGACTTACTAAAAAGCAATTTAGATTGTCAATCTTTACAAAATGCAAATGAGCTTGAAAACAATCACGAGATGCAATTTAGATCGAAAAAACTTACAAAATGCAACATAGATGAAAAATACCTACAAAAAAAAAAAAAATCGCTAAAGGGAATTTAGATACACGGGGAACCAAGTAACAAAAACAGTGCAGGAACCTAAAAGAGAAAAGGAAATATAATGAAAAGAGGAGAGGAAAGGAGAGGGGAGAGAGGAGAGGAAAGGGGAGAGAGGGTCCACCCCAAAGGTAAGGGACAAAAGGGGAAAACGGACCCAGCTCAGGAATCCCTCGGGGTCACCAACTCCCGAACTCACCAGCCGTGAGCCCCTGAGGGTGTAGCATTATCTAGGGTGCACCAGAAGTGGTGGGGCTACATACACACTGCCTCCTTAAGGGCCTTGAGCACAAGGCAAGAGGTAAAAGGAAAAGAAAAAGAAGGTTGACCCCTCACAGAAGGAGGGTATCAGGAAAGATGAGACAACGGCCAATTAAGGCAGGAAAGTGAAAGACTCCCTAGGCCTCGGATAACCTAATACCGTCGGGGTTGGAAGAGAACAAGAGGTGACCAAGGGAGGTCGACAGGAAAG
Organism: Meconema thalassinum; assembly: GCA_946902985.2. Taxonomy (NCBI): domain Eukaryota; kingdom Metazoa; phylum Arthropoda; class Insecta; order Orthoptera; family Tettigoniidae; genus Meconema; species Meconema thalassinum. The sequence goes on along the minus strand of OX336390.1, from coordinate 536,927,216 downwards.
AAGACGGAGAGGAGATTAAAAGACAAGGAGAGTCTATGAGTAAGGAGATAGGCGAGGTTAGAGAGTCTATGGGTCAGAAGATATAATCTATAAGTAAGTGGGTTGAATCTGTGAAGAGATACACACATCAAAAAAAGTTTTGCATCACCTCGGTTCCCAGATCTCCGGCATATAGACGTTGACTGTGTATATTGTATCAAAGATACAGTCCCTTTGACTGTTCATAGATGTCACTAAAACTGCTCAAAGATGTAAACAACCATGGATGAGCAGGGCCTATTAGACGGAGGGGGTACGACAGCCGATCAGTTCCAGTCATTCCACCAGGACGAAGGTACGCTGCTCATGTTGTCTGTAGTTCTACCATGCCTAGAAGGTCAATACCGCAGTTCGATCGCGTCCGCATTGTTACTTTGTGTCAAGAAGGGCTCTCAACAAGGGAAGTTTCCAGGCGTCTCAGAGTGAACCAAAGCGATGTTGTTCGGACATGGAGGAGGTACAGAGATACAGGAACTGTCGATGACAGGCCTCGCTCAGGCCGCCCAAGGGCTACTACTGTAGTGGATGACCGCTACTTACGGATTGCCGCTCGGAGGAACCCTGACAGCAATGCCACCATGTTGAATAATGCGTTTCGTTCAGCCACAGAACGTCGTGTTTCAACTCAAACTGTGCGCAATAGGCTGCATGATGCGCAACTTCACTCCCGACGTCCATGGCGAGGTCCAGCTTTGCAACCCCGACACCATGCAGCGCGGTACAGATGGGCCCAACAACATGCTGAATGGACCCCACAGAATTGGCATCACGTTCTCTTCACCGATGAGTGTCGCATATGCCTTCAACCAGACAATCGTCGGAGACGTGTTTGGAGGCACCCTGGTCAGGCTGAACGTCTTAGACACACTGTCCAGCGAGTGCAGCAAGGTGGTGGTTCCCTGATGTTTTGGGGTGGCATTATGTGGGGCCGACGTACGCCACTGGTGGTCATGGAAGGCTCCGAAACGGCTTTACGATACCTGAATGACATCCTCCGACCCATAGTGCACCCATATCGGCAGAATATTGGAGAGGCATTTGTCTTCATGGACGACAATTCTCGACCTCATCGTGCACATCTTGTGAATGCGTTCCTTCAAGATAACGACATCGCTCGACTACAGTGGCCAGCATGTTCGCCAGACATGAACCCTATCGAACATGCCTGGGATATGTTGAAAAGGGCTGTTTATGGACGTCTTGACCCACCAACCACTCTGAGAGATTTACGCCGAATTGTCGTTGAGGAGTGGGACAATTTGGACCAACAGTGTCTTGATGAACTTGTGGATAGTATGCCACGACGAATACAGGCATGCATCAATGCAAGAGGACGTGCTACTGGGTATTAGAGGTAGTGGTGTGTACTGCAATCTGGACCACAAATGCTGAAAGTCTAGCTGTATGATGGTACAACATGCAATGTGTGGGTCTCATGAGCAATAAAACGAGCTGAAATGTTGTTTGTGTTGATCTCTATTCCCTTTGTATTTAAAGGTTCCGGAACTCTTGGAACCGAGGTGATGCAAAACTTTTTTTGATGTGTGTATATAGATGAGACAGTCAAGAAACAGGCTGATGCAACTAACGCTTAAATAGAGGAAGAGGAGGAGATGAGTGAAGTATGTGATGCTGGAGTGGCTGAAATAAAAGGAAATACCAGAAAACTAAATGAAGAAGAGCATAAGAAGCAGGACAACTATCAGAAGGGTGGGGGGGCGTAAGGAAGTTGGTCATGAAGAGGAAGAAAATGAAGAAGAAGAAGAAGAAGAAGAAGAAAAGGATGGACAAGAGGGAGAACAAGGTGAGGGACGAATAGGTCAAATGGAGGAGGAGGAGGAGGAGGAGGAGGAGGAGGAGGAGGAGGAGATAGAGGACAAGGTGAAGAAAAGGGTGGAGGATAAGATAGAGGAGGAGGAGGAGGACAACATACCATATGAACCCTGCATGCCCCAATGCCCGCTTGGATTGTTGCAGCCTGTACCCAACATACAGGAAGAAGCGGTGGAGGAGGAAGACGAGGAGGACAAGGTGGAGGGAGAAAAGGACGAGATGGAAGGCAAAGAGAAGGAATAGGAAGAGGACGAGATGTCAGGCAGTTGGAGATGCGACAGTGAGGGACCAGAAGAAGAAAATTGAAAAGAAGATAAAAGGGATAAAGGGAAAGAGAAAAGATAAGAAAAAAGGAATTGTTGAACAGGAAAAGACAGATAAGGAGGAAGATGAGAAAAATGAGGAAGGGAAGGAGAGAGAAGCGGTGGAGAAAGAAGATGAAGAGGACAAAGTGGTCAACGAGGACAGATGGGATGACAAGGTGGATGAAGAGGAGGACGAGATGGAAGGCAAGAGGAGGAGGACGAAGACTAAGAGAAAAACAGAAAAGAAGAAAAGAATTGTATGATATGAAATGTATGAATGATTATGTAGGAGGGCTTTGATGTCAATGAAGAGATGAAGAGTTATGTTTTACCAGGGATTGTGTTTCCTTCGTGTGCTAACACCACATACGACTCCTAAATAACCTCACCACCCCTATCGATACGTCAGAGTGTCAGTGCCGAGAAACCTTGACTACTATAAACTGTCTTTAGTGACAGATCCAGTTTCTCTTTGTGCTCTGACGATAGCTTTGTGTGTGACTGAAGATCTCGTGTTGTGCACCTCAACACAGCATTTCCTGTGGCAAATCATACTACCTCCACTGCTGGCGCGATGGTCTGGGGAGCTTATCACGTCACCCTTAGAAGTACATTGATACTAATCTACTGTAACCATTCTTGCTGATCAATATTGACTTATAACATTTATGTCAAAATGTTTTTTTTTATCTTTTAATTATTCCACCTTGTCAATACTACCATTGTTTTTGGTCAACATTGGACCTCCTTCAGCATTGTATTTTGGATTTCAATTGCAGCATCAACTGACTTAAAAACACAGTTCCCACTGAGAGTCTGATGTCACATCTAATAATTGTCAATTATTTCCTTTCACATTTGAAGTGAGTAGTGTTAGAACGGTCAATACCATAACAGTGCAGCAATATGTGCAGGGCATTGGCCAGGTGTCTTCCACACATGGCAGGGTCTATTCCGGCAGGACAATGCTCAACAGCACACAACAATGGTGGTATAGGACTGCCTTCACAACATTGGCACACTGCTGGGGCCCATCTGATCTCCAGATTTGTCACCAATCAAACATGCCTGGGACCATCTGGGATGCCAACTGCGAGTGTCAGAGAGTACATAAGATCTCAAGAATCAGATGCAGCAAATATGGACAGATATGCCACAGGGTACCATATGAACCCTGCATGCCCCCATGCCCGCTTGGATTGTTGCAGCCTGTACCCAAGCTAGAGGAGGACCAACAGGGTACTGGAGACTCCATGCAAGTGGTTGGGGTTCTGAGATACAAGTGTTAGTTTGCTCTGACATAATAATTTACATACATCAACAGTAAAATCATTCATAGCCAGATTAATACAATACCCACAATTCCTTCCTGGTGTAGGTGGTTTATTTTGTTGGCCAGTGTAATAGGTATATATTCTGCTTGAAAAGCTGCTACTGTATGAAAACTAGCAAGATTAGGAGTTCTTAGTTCAAGCAACGTAATTCATACTTTCTTCTCTTCAAATAGATGTTTTGTTGGAATATCTATGTAGATGATATACAGATGATGATGATTGTTCTTTTAAGGGGTGGAATAGTAATGTCATCTGCCCCTAGTTGGAATGTGACAGTGCTAATGTGAAGCTTCCCAGTCTGTTTTCTACAATCTTACTCTTCTTATTTGTGTTTCGCAGTGTTGCCCTTTGGTTTACCATTAGACTCCAGTAATATACTGATGTGTTCCCTATGCTCCACATTGGATAACAGGAATTAAGTCAATATTTCTGATCAAGTGAATAACAACCCATATCTAGAATCTAGCAAGACAACAGTGAACTAAGTGGGCTAATTTGTCCAATGGAATGAACTAACCGCAGGAAGTCGGTGTTCTCGGTCATTTCATCAAAGCTCGACCTAGCTTCTGGGTGTCGGAGGAGCGACTTGGGAGTCATCAGAATCAGTGGCTTGCGGAAAGGCAATGCAATCTGTCTTCTCAAGATGTGGAAGTAACTGGCTGGAGTTGAGCAATTAGCCACCTGAAACAAATAGGGAAAATATTTAACTATAAGCCGCACACACACACACACAAATAAAAAATAATAATAATAAAAAAAAAGCACAAGCTGGAAACATGATAATTCTTAAAACAAATGGATTTATTAGGACTTGCCAACCTTTTAAAACTTCTTTACAATGACAAAACTTTACATTAAATACCATGATTACCTTGGTTTTAATGGGTGCCAGTGAGGTATCGTAAGTATAGGCCTAGCCTTCAGAAGAAGTAATGATAATTAATTAAGACTAGCTAGCTAGTTTTCGTATTTCGAGTAGTAGGGCATTAGGCAAGCTGATCTACTGGTTCATACAAGTGAGTGCTTACCTCACTATCTGAAAAATTAATGAAAGGAGTCTGTCCTGCATCATACATAACCGATTTCTAGTAAAAATATTTATGAACACCAAAGTGAAAGAAAGTTATGCAAGTTGTTCCAGCAATCGTCTGCTTGTTAAATCCAAGATCTCAGCAGTGTAAAGTCCTTCTGGCTTCATCACAGTGTTATAGTGCCTTAGTTTTGTTATCCTATTTAGTGACTTCTTGTTATACAAATATTTCGTTAATCGGTATGCCAATTCCAGTTTCCTGAGCCTTGCCTTGATTGCCTCCTTTTTGAAGCCATTCAACTGTATCATCTCACCAAGATACTTAAAGCTCTTCACTTTTCCTATCTTCCCTCCTGTTGTGTTCACGATTTTGCTAGCTGATTTGATGTCTGTCTTTTTTTTCTTTTTTTTTTTCCATAAGAGATCTACAGGCCTGTCTTCATAGCTATTTCATGAAGGATGTTGATTCTTATACTTGCTGATTCAACACTATCCCCAAAGATAGCCAAGTCATCTGCAAAGGCAAGGCAATAATAACTGAGGTTCACCCATTTATTCCATGTCCCAACTCTGAATCGTTCCTTCTCTCTTTCAATGCCTCTTAGTTATACTCCCCATTCTCTAATAACCTTTTCCAATACATAATTAAAGTTCAGAATTTAAAGAAATGTCATCTTTCTTTCCTGAGCATATTTTTCCCGAAATTTGAAAAATAAGTGCAAATGAGGATCTCTGACCCCGTTTAGAGCAATTTTATTTTGCCTATAAATGCACATCTTGGCTATTTTTATGATTTTTGTCATATACGGTATTGCTCATTTTAGTGATACTAAGTTATATTTGGTATTACTTTGAGCATTCTTGTTTACATTTAAACTAGGTATGAGTTTCAAACACGGAATTTGCAAACGGTGCAGTAAATATATTTTTCCTGGAACGGGTAAAAATCAGGTTTAGAAGACCGGATTCTGAGACAAAGCTTCTGTACGGATGACCCATCAAGTAAGTTGCTACCCCAGGAGACAAATTTAGCTCGCAGCAATTAGTAAACAAGGTAACTCCGACTTATCTCACACCCAGTTCGACCTTGATGGGCCTGGTAAGTATTGTGTGTTTGTATTATTAAATGGGTCTGCTGTATTATCGCGTATTATGTTAGTATAACTGTGGGAATCGGAAAATAATGAACGTTTTTGGGTTTCCCGCCAGCCTCGACACTGCCCAGTGGCGCCGCGTAGAGGAGTAAAGTGGAAGTCGCGAGAAACTAAGACGAACAGTTACAGTTTTGTGTCGAGTCATGTCACGTGAAGTTCTGTAAAATCTCATCTTATGTAATCTTACGTTTAAATGCAGTTTCTATACTTAAAATTGCTACAAGACGTGTTCGGTTTATTCGCTTGCCTATATCCCTTCCCACATTTGGGGGCTCGCCTGAAATACGAAGTATTTTGAGTGCGGAACGGCAATCTTGGTTAGGCTACAGCGATAAAACCAAGGCGTGAGGTGACGACATTTTTCTGGCAAGATCGACGACGACGTGGGTCCGTGGAATATAGAAGACGAGTAGCTGTTCAACTTCCAAAGACGTGGTGATTCGAGCAGGCTGAAAAAGACGATTTCGAGGATCCTGAACCCTAAGACGACGAAAAGAAAAGTGATTAGTGCGAGTGCCGAAAGACAAAGAAAAATGGCGGACAAAGTGGCGTGTTTACAAGATATTGAAAAAGTGAATAATAACATTAAGACGGCGCCCACGGCCGTGATTAAGACGTTACATAACCTCATTTTTGAAAAACTGCCACGTGATCGAAAGAGCAGGCAGCACTTAAGAGAATTCCCAGGATTCGAGTTTGAATGTGACTCACCAGAACACCTGGAGAAATTGAAGTTCATTGAGTGCGAATTCACCGAGGCTGATCTAATTGCCATTTGCACAGTGTTAAACATTCAATATACGGGAGAGAACACCGTGCTTGTGGAACGCATCTGTGGCAACTTAATGGACCTTTCGTTGCTGGGGATGCCCAAAGACAAAGATGAAGAAGAAGAAGAAGAGACTGGTAATAAGAAAGCTGTGATGAGCAAGATGAAAGAGGCCAACGAATTACTGGCGGAAGAATTACGTGAGTTAAAGGAGAAAATGGCTGGGATGAAATCCATGAAACATTCAACCTCTAGCATGTCAGGATCATCATTGGATTCATCTAGCTTGTCCGAAGACCAGAAACTCTCCAAAGCAATAGGAGGTAGGCCTAACCATAAAAACATAACAAAGACCAAACACAAATCGAAGACTGTAGTAGAAAGCTCAAGTGAAGGGGAAGTCGACCAGGACGTGGTGGACTCGCGGCACACTGCAAACCGGGGAGTTGCACACAAGTTTGCGTTGACTTTCCGAGATGTAGAGGGCTCTGTCAGAACCTATGACGGCAGCGAGAACTATCCGGTGCGAAGTTGGATTGAGGACTTTGAGGAAACAGCAACGTTGATGGGCTGGGACGAGATGCAAAAATATGTTTTTGCAAAAAAGCCGCTGTCAGGCCTGGCTAAGTTGTTCGTGCAGAGTGAACGTGGCATCACATCCTGGCACATGTTGAAGAAAGCCCTGAAGAAAGAATTCCGAGATGATACCAGTGGAGCAGAGATTCATCGACTGCTAACCAACCGACGAAAAACAAAAGTTGAAACTGTTCATGAATATTTCCTGGTGATGCGAGAAATAGCCAGCAGGTCGACGATCGATGATAAATCACTGATTCAATACGTCATCGATGGCATCGAGGATGACACTGGATCCAAGATGATTCTATATTGAGCAAGGGACATCAAGGAATTCAAGGACAAGTTGAAGATCTACAAGAGAGCTTACGCACGAAACTCCCAGAAGGTGACGATAAATGAGAAGACTACAAACATACACCAAGAGAAGACAACAGGCAGAAGCAGACCTCGTCTCTAAGAGATGTTACAATTGTGGTCAGAAGAACAGTCATGAGTCCAGAGAATGTCCACACAAGAGTCAGGGTCCAAAGTGCTTCAATTGCAGCAGTTTCGGACACATAGCTTCCAAGTGCCCAAACCCTGAGCAGAATGCCGAGAAGAAGACAGTGAATGTCGCTTTGGGAACCAAGTCGATTATGAAGATGAAGGAGTTGTTGCTCCAGGGCCAGAAGATAAATGCATTGGTTGACACGGGCTGCCCAATCAATCTGATCCGTGAAGACATTTACACAGAGATGGGCGATCCGGAGCTGAAGACTACCGCCATAGTACTCAAGGGTTTTGGAGATAGTGAGGTGCGTCCCCTAGGATACTTTCCAACCGACGTCAGGTTGAGGACGACACTTAACTTGACTGATTTCTATGTGGTGTCTGGAGATGTACTAAAGTTGCCAGCTATCATGGGTAACGACTTGCTGGACCAAGCCGTAACTACCATCAGCAAAACAGGTGTCAAGATGTCCAAGGACATATCAGCAGCGTACTTGTACCGAATCGACGTAGTAGCAGCCGATGAGCTGGACATAGGAAAGGCATCGGAAGAGGCGCAGAGTAACAGCGTTGAGATGAGCATCACGATGAAACAAGGACTATTGCATCCCTTATTTAAAGAAAGCACACCATTTCACACTTACCATGCTGACCATCTTGAACCCTTGGATTCAATGAAAAGAGAATACAAGCATATTCTCGCAGTAACGGATAGCTTCACAAAGTTTGTGTGGCTGTATCCCACTAAAACGACGATCACGAAAGAAACTATGGAGAAACTGGACGTACAAAAAGGAGTATTTGGTAATCCTGCGCAGATGGTCACTGACCGTGGAACCGCGTATATTTCACATGAATTCAAAGAGTACTGCACTGCCAACAACATCGCCCTCTCGCTGATCACGATCAGACTCCCTCGTGCCAATGGTCAGATAGAAAGGATGAACTCCACGATCATCTCCGTGCTGGCCAAGTTGTCCATCGAAAATCCTGAAGATTGGTACAAAAACGTCGAATCTGATCGAAGAGCCATGAATTCCACCTACAACCACAGTATCAAGCAGATGCCGTTCGAACTTTTGACAGGAGCCAAAATGCGCTGTGAAAATGACCTGAGAATAGTTGAGTTGATCAATGAAGAGATGGTAGACAAGTTTGAGACCAGGAGAGATGAACACCATGAAGAAGCGAGAGCACAAATCCAGAAAGTGCATCAAGAAAACAGGGTGTCGTTTGATCGAAGTCGGCGGCCTGCTCGCCAGTACCAAGTGTGCGATATCGTCACCATCAAGAGGACCCAGTTTGAACCAGGCCTTAAATTGAAGAAAAAGTACCATGGGACTTATAGAATCTCCAGAGTCAAGCTGAATGACACTGTGTTCCAAAATCCCTTCCCACATAACTCCAATATTTGTTACACATCCCTAAAATACATAGGGGATAAGTCATATTTTCTCGTTTTTAGGTCATATTCAGCTAGATTTAGGGAATGTTTGCTTGCATATTATGGACTTTTTTAGTCTTTAACATCCAAACACTAGTGATAACCGGTCCCCTTATCCAACTCCGGTCTTAATTTCGAAGCAATCTGAAGTTTCCCTTCTGATCTTCACTTTTGGTCTGCTGATGGTCTGCTTAATCAGGTTGAGTGACTTATCGTCCACACCAAACTCTACCAAGAGCCACATTAAGGTCTCGAAGTCAATACTCATAGGCCTTTTTATAATCTACAAATACTGCTAAATAGTCCTTTTTCTGGATCATTTTGTTCGTGATGATGTTTCTCAAGTTCACGATCCGTTCACCACATGATCTTGATTTTCTAAAACCTGCCTGATATTCTCCAATCTCTTTGAATCTTCAGAGTCAATCTATAACCGCTTTCGACACCTCTCCATCATTAATGTTGAAACCCTCTCAACCTCCTCGCTGGAGTTGATTTAACTTTAACTACCCACATTACCACAAACCTACAGAATTTACTGCCTTTAAATACAGGCCACGAGTGATTTTAACATTACTCCCGACTTTGAATGGGCGCCTAGGTCGACCATATGGGTCTTCCTGAATAAAATAGAATAAAATACGGTACATAACTGTTGCCCCGACTATGAAACTCCTCATCCCAGGTGTAGGGCATTTGGCATGCGTTTGCTGATATACCAGGTTCATGCATGACAGGATTATAAACACACATGAATTTTAAAGAGATAATCTATTGGCTGTACTATACACATATATGCATAATCTACAACACAAAATACCCTTCATACACTCGTGAAATAATACAGTACCTTGCCACTGAATTTAGGCTCTGAGAGCAAGAAAACACTTACGATCATATCAGACCCAGGCATAACAGCCACCTACGTATATACACTGTACCGTCCGTACACAAAATATCTACACACGTTCTTTCTTCTGGAACTGCACGTTCTCGTCTCCATTCTCGCATGACTTCGATGAAATGTTTACGACTGATCATCCTTTTAGGCGTGGTAAGTTATTACCGACAGCCCATGGTATGGATGGACCCATGAAATGTACGCAGCCTCCAATAGCCCGTAAGAGCTCAGTGGATAGCTAAAAATTAGTCACTGCTCGTTCGTATTACAATACCATGATCGAGTAATAACGACACTAAAATTGCAAGTGGACAACGGACTTTCGCTGTAAAAGCAAGAAGACGATCTCTAACTGTTCGTTACGGAAACCATGTCACGTAAAACGACCCTGGGCGTTAGTAGATCAGTGTTCTGCCGATAAAGCAATAAGACGAGCTCTGAACGCCAGACACGCCATTATATGCACTGGCGCAGGGATCTATATAACCCCAAAGTTTCTGCCGAAACTAATTTGTGCGTGGCCCGCTCCTAACGGAACATCCGTGTCAACACATGAACATCAGACAGTCGAAATCCACACTGACGTTACACAGTAGTTTCCACACGAAGTTCATGGGAGTTCATGCCATAAATAGCCTAGGTAATCCTACACAAGCCGAATTACTGCCTGTCTTTCCCGGGTATGTCACATATCCAGCACTCGAAAATATCAATTCATTGTACCTTTATAGTTCAGCCACGAATCTAACATTTAACATTACTAGGTCAAAATAAAGCCCTTAACCCCAAACCAAAATGAAATAATGCTTCTACTTAATACAGTCTAATATCCTTATTCCCAAAACGTAATAAATCGCAAAACCCCGTATTTTATAATATCAAATATCCAAAAACCGATAATTAATAAACAGTGATCCTAATTGGTGCGGACCATCCAAAGATGAATCCGTCCACAAAAACACACACAGGCACAATAAAAATCACCTCTGCATTCCCACGTTAACCCAATATAATAAGATACGAATAAAATACCCCAAACTAAATGCACGAAGCAAAACCCGAGGGTGAGCTACTGTAACTGAATAAATTCGGTTACAATGTGGTGCCGGTTTGACTGCATGCATAATTCATTGCTCTATTAATATGGCTGCAAAAATGTTGATTTCTTGTGTGACCCAGGGTAGGCTCCATCCCATTATATAATTAAATGCATTAATGTTGGTTTCCTAGAAATTTCATAAGATAGGTATTCTTTATTCTTGGTAACTGATGTCCAGAAAATTCAATTTACTGTTCATCTCATTTTCCATCGTGAATTCAATATCATTGAGGTGTTGAAGCATTTTTGAACTGCTGTCAACACTGGACCTTTACTGTCTTTAAAACTACCTTAACTCTTATAGTGCCACCGGGCCGATCTATTGGCCTAGGGAGCTTCTGCCGATCTATTGGTCCAATTTTTCTAATTCTTTTGGTGTTATTTCTAGTCACGCAGCGCTAAAACTGTTGTAACCAAGACGACGCGGGAATCATTCTCTCTCAGAATATATTGATGTGTTTAAGTTCCGTGGATAACTGGATTTATAATGAATATTCTTTGAACATGCTGCAGTCAGCAGGCTTCCCGCATGTGTTATCTTTTGAAGTTCTGTATGTTTATGATCTTGCTTGGAGCTAATTAAGACATGGCATAATAAATATGACTAGCTCTTTCAACGAAGGGAGAATAAATAATGTTTTAACGCTAAGTGAAGTGTGCGAGAGTGAACTTTCTACTGATGACGACTTTGATTTGCTGATGACAATACACCTAATGCCGTAAAACTGCATATCCATATCTTGGTAGAAGCTGCAGTGGCAGTATGTGGAAGAACAAGAAACAGAAAGCGGTGTAAAGAGACACCATGGTGGAATGAGAGAGTAAAAGAAGCTGTGGGAAGGAAGAACAAGGCTTTCAGAGTGTGGTTCCAGGAAAGAACTGATCTGGCAAGGGAAGATTATAAGATAAAGAAGAAAGAAGCAAACAAGATTGTCGCAGAGGAGAGGAAGAAGTGGATGGTAAAGTGGACGGAGATGATGGAGGAAGACAACAGAGGAAATAAGCAAGTTCTTTATGGGATGGTCAAAAGTAAGAGAAGAGGTCTGGGAGAGGATGTGATAATGATGGACAAAAACGGAAATGAGGTACACAACAAAGAGACACTCAAGACAGTGTGGAAAGAGTACTTTGAGGATTTGCTGAATCCAAATGGTCATAGGGAGGAAGACAATGTATTGGAAGATGGAGAAGACAACACAGGAATGGAAAAGGACCTGACTTGGAGAGAACTGGAAGTGATGATGATGATGATAATTGTTGTTTTAAGGGGCCTAACATCTAGGTTATTGGCCCCTGAGAACTGGAAATGGCTCTAGACAAGATGAAAGGAGGAAGGGCACCAGGTGTGGATGAAGTGAGTGTTGAAATGGTGAAGGCAGCAGGGGAGGTTGGGAAACAGTGGCTGTACCGTGTGATGAGGGTGATATGGAAGGAGAAAAAGACCCCAGAAGATTGGAAGAAAGGATTAATTGTCCCAATATTTAAGAAAGGAAGCAGAAAGGAGTGCAGAAATTACAGGGGTATCACACTCATACCTCACTGTGCCAAGATATATGAAAAGATATTAGAAAGTAGAATACGAGCCAAAGTGGAGAGAAAATTGAGAGAGGAACAGTATGGATTCAGACCTGGGAGATCAACAGTGGATCTCATATTTTCAGTGAGACAGCTCCAGGAACACCACTACGAATTTGGAGATGATCTGTTGATGGCCTTCCTGGACATCGAAAAGGCCTATGATAGTGTGTGTAGGGAGAAGGTTTGGAAAGCAATGGAAAACATGGGAGTGGAAAAAGAGACTGTAGGCAGAGTGAAGGAGATGTATTGTGGAAGTGTGAGTTGTGTGAAAGTTGGAGGGGAAAGAACAGACTGGTTCAGACAAATGAGTGGCCTGAAACAGGGTAGTGCGCTGTCACCCCTTCTCTTTATTGTGGTTATGGACGAGGTAATGACACGGATAGCAGGAAAGATAGGAGAAGATAAGATGAAAGCAATGGTGTTTGCAGATGATCTCATGGTCTGGGGAAACAAGGAGGAGGAAATTCAGGAGCAACTGAAGGCTTGGGAAGAAACAGTGGGAGAGTACGGATGGAAGTTCAACATCAGTAAATGTGAGATCCTGTTAACAACCAGGAAAAAGGACAGACCAATGAGCGGGATAACACTTGGAGGTGGACAGCTGAAGAAGGTGGAAAGTCTCAAGTACTTGGGAAGTATAGTGGAGGAAAATGGGAGAAATGACAAAGAGATTACGGAACGTGGCAGACAGGCAGAAGCATTTCTGAGAAGCATTAGGAGCTTAGTGTGGAATAAAGATGTCCCACAAAAAAGCAAGGAAGTGTTATACAGAAGCTACTATATCCCGATACTGACCTATGCTTCAGAAATGTGGACAATGACGAAAAGAGATATAAGCAGAATACAGGCAGGTGAAATGAAGTTCCTGCGAAGTAGGATCGGAATAACAAGAAGGGACAGGGTGAGGAATGAAAAGGTCAGGGAAATGGTGAAAGAGGAGCCCTTGCAAGGTAGGATTGAGACATCGAGACTGAGGTGGTATGGACACTTAAAGAGAATGGAAGAGAAGAAGATTCCCAAGAGGATACATGAGATGCAGATGCAGAAGAAATGACCAAGGGGAAGACCAAGAGATAGATGGCTGAAAGGAGTGGAGGAATGTGTCAGGAAGAGAGGCGAGGACTGGACCAGAGTGACAGCGGAGAGGTGGTGGGAAGAAAGAACTAAGTGGCGAGGCTTATGTTCCAAACAGACCCAGCCTGGGGCTGGAAACTGTACAAGATGATGATGATGATGATCTTAGTAGAAATTGCTAGTACTCGAAACCCATATGATAGAATTACTCTAAACTTGGGATATTTATACACAATTCAATAGTATTAACATGCATATCACAAAAGATACCGTATTTACTCGCCTATAACACCCCCTTTTTTCCGAATTTTTGGCGTCAAAAAAGGGTGAAATTTTTTCTTGATATAGGTAAGGATGGCGTGGTATAAAGGCACAAAAAGGAGCACCTAGCGTCCTTAAATCAACACATAAAATAGTTATTGTAACCTATAATTTATTTACGATAAAAGTTATAATAGCCCATATAAATAGCCACTGCCTTGCATCATAACAGCTGACTGGTCACAGGACTAGGCAGCTCTGAGCCTCACGGCGGTGCGTGTGTTGTGTTCAAGGTTATGCAGTGTTGCCACGTTGCGCGGCATCTGAAATACGAAAGATTTGTTTCTAATACCGACTTTTATAAAGTCATTGGCACAGTGACGTTCTCCTCCGCAAACTTAGTCCATTCCGGCGCATAAAGCATTCTGCCCAACCTCTACTAGCTTTAATTCATTCCCTGCAATGCCAAGACTTCTCACAATTTCGCGTGCTTTAAACTGCAACATTTCGTGATTTACAGCGTGGCCACTGTCTCTTGTTTCTCGAACCCACTCCAGAATGTTTATGTCCACATTTTTATACTTTCCTTTCTTCACACCGCGGAAGGACTTCGAAGTTTTCTTGGTTCCCAATAATTATTCCTTTTGGTTGCGCCAATACCAAATCATACACGGCTGCACTTCGTATTTACGACCCGACGCTTTCACTCCATTTTCTGCAGCAAATTCTAGCACTTCCAACTTGAAGGATGCCGTAAAACTTATCTTGCTCATCTTCAGTCCTGCTTGTGTACTGCGCGCTTCTTAATTAGACACTACACTCGGCCGCGAGACCCGTTACTCGTAACTTGGAGGGTAGGGGGTGTATGTCGTAACAACGCACAGGTGGTGCAGGCAGAAGCGTGGGTTTTACCATTAACTGGAATGTTGTAGGCCTATTTGCTGTATTTTTCTGATTATTTCTCCTTCCCAATTTTTTTTTTTTACAATTATTTCCCCCCCCCCCAATAATAGTTGAAAATTGAGGGGGGGGGGGGTGTTATAGGCGAGTAAATACGGTACTATTTAGATTGCATAGGCTGTCAAATTTATATTAAAATTTCCAATTTAAATATTTTTTAGCAGAAATAGTGTTTCAAGATATTTTGAACTTCACAAATAAATCAAAATATTATTTATTTAGCATCTAGTATGTTAGTAATATGTTTAACTGCTACAGAAAAAGAAATTCAACATTCTATCTTAAAAAAAATATAGGTAAGAGATAATTTTTATTTAACACTTGTAATTTCACTGAACTTGGGTTGGCAATTTTAGCATAACCACTCAATAAATGCTTGGCATCAAAAGGGTAAAGATTCTTCCTCTTCAAACAAGTCAGCACCTTCAGAGTTGTTATCTAACACTATATCTATAACCTCACTATCATTAATGCAATGCCGGTTTGACTGC
Organism: Meconema thalassinum; assembly: GCA_946902985.2. NCBI lineage: Eukaryota > Metazoa > Arthropoda > Insecta > Orthoptera > Tettigoniidae > Meconema > Meconema thalassinum. The sequence continues at coordinate 536,911,876 of OX336390.1, read as the reverse complement.
ATGCTGAATGATCAGCTAAGAATCCCAACACAACACGTAGAACCAAACTTAATGGTTTACCCATAGACCATAGACTCGGCTTTTATTAATTGAAGATTCTGGCAGGAATGAACAAACATAAACAAAGCAATGTGTCACTGCAAATCAAGCCTGTCATAAGATTTAAGTGCCAACAGGCTGCCTAGAGACCATAACTTGTGAAATTATGATAGTGGGTTGTAACCGAATTTATTAGCTTGCCACGGTGGGTGAGTGGATAGCGTGTCGGTCTACTAACCCCAAGATTGCAGGTTCGCCCCTGACCGTGGTAAGTGATTTTTGAAAGGCGGCAAAAATACGATACGCATGTCATACGATGTTGGCATGTCAAAGAACCCATTTGAATTCAGTAGGCCGAGTTCATAATGGCAAAATTAATCTCGGGAGTTTTCGCCAGCACAAAGTTCCTCATTTCTCTACTAGAAAGCGCTATTGTGTTCAAGGAGATTAGATATCTAACATCTAACCTCCTTGACTTTCATAGTCGAGGAACTACGAAATTCGACATGCAAGCTACCCTCTGGGTGTCAAATAGCAAAGCTTGCACCAGGCACCCGAGGCCATACGATATTATTATTATTATTATTATTACCGAATTTATTCAGTTACAGTAGCTCACCCTCGTTTTTTTTTGCTTGTGCAGTTAGTTTGGGGTATTTTATTCGTATCTTATTATATTGGGTTAAAGTGGGGTTGCAGAAGGTGATTTTTATTGTGCCTGTGTGTGTTTTTGTGGACGGATTCATCTTTGGATGGTCCGGACCAACTAGGATCATTGTTTATTAATTATCGGTTTTTGGATATTTGATATCATAAAATGCGGGGTTTTGCGATTTATTACGTTTTGGGAATAAGGATATATAAGACTGTATTAAGTAGAAGCATTATTTCATTTTGGTTTGGGGTTAATGGCTTTATTTTGACCTAGTAATGTTAAATGTTAGATTCGTGGCTGTACTATAAAGGTACAATGAATTGGAATTTTCGAGTGCTGGATATGTTACATACCCGGAAAAGACAGGCAGTAATTCGAAGTTCAGGGAAATACCTAGGCTATTAATAGCGTGAACTCGTATGAACTTCAAGTGGAAAACTACTGTGTGAATTTCGACTGTCTGATGTTCATGTGTTGACACGGATGTTCCGCTAGGAGCGGGCCACGCACGAGTTAGTTCCGGCAGAAACATTGGGGTTATGTATCCCTTCGCCAGTGCATATAATGGCGTGTCTGGTGTTCCGAGGTCGTCTTATTGCTTTATTGGCAGAGTACTGATCTACGAGCGCCCAGGGTCGTTTTACGTGACATGGTTTCCGTAACGAACAGTTAGAGATCGGTTCGTCTTGCTTTTAGGCTAGAGTCCACGTCTTCTTGCGCCCAGGGTCGATTTATCTGGCATGGTCCGATAATCGAACAGCAGAGACAGTAACTAGACATTCACTGAGCATTGTGCTATTGAATGACTACATATTTTCGACATGGTTAAGTTCGTAGACCATGGGTAGCTGATCATATCACACCCTAAAAAGACGTTCATAACCTCACTTCATCATCTGTTGTGGAAGTCATGACATTGAAGTCAACAAGTCCGGCGAGTGTAGATTCGTGCTCAAACTGTGCAAATCGAAGAATAGGCAAATGATGCGTGAAAGTCTGACGAATGTAGATTGTGTACAAGTGAAATGTGTATAGGCGGCTGGTAGGCCTAGATCTGATACAGCCATAAGTGTTTGCTGTTCTCAGAGCCTAAATTCAGTGGCAAGGTACTGTATAAATCACGAGTGTATGAAGGGTATTTTGTGTTGTATATTATGTATATATGTGTATAGTACAGCCGATAGATTATCTCTTTAAAATTCATGTGTGTTTATATTCCTGTCTTGCATGAACCTGGTAGCATCAGCAAACGCATGCCAAATGCCCTACGCCTGGGATAAGGCTTTTCATAGTCGGGGCAACAGTTATGTACCGTATTTTATTCTATTTTATTCAGGAAGACCCATATGGTCAACCTTGGCGCCCATTCAAAGTCGGGAAGTTATGTTAAAATCACTTGTGGCCTGTATTTAAAGGCAGTAAATTCTGTAGGTTTGTGGTAATGGGGGTATTTAATTGTAAATCAACTCCAGTGAGGAGGTGAGAGTGATTCAGGGTTAAAATACATACTCCAATCTCTATATTAAACAAGAAGTTCCGTGAAGAACTATACAGCCTACTTTTCATGCCAATGATTATTCTACAGAATATGAACCTATCTAGAATAATGACGAAATTAAGTTGGTAATATCGAAATATCTAATTAGTTCAAAATATACCTGGTATAATGTACCCTAATAGAGCACTAAAGTTGGCAGCCCCGGTGACTGAATATATTCTTAGTTCCATCTCTTAAGGTACAGAATACAAAATTTGGTTGAAGTCCAATGGACGTTACATGCAGTTAGGCACTGGATCTATCAGCATGCGTAAAAGCATGTTGCCAACAATGTCATGCATGTGCTGGTCAGAAATAATCTGAAATATTATGACATCTTGTTATGCCAATTTTGGATGAAATCCATTTGTTAGTATAGAAGTTACATGTATTTTAAAATTGGACATATCAGCAAGCATAGAATCATGTTGGCAGCACTGCCTTGTATTAATTACTCCAAATTAATCTAGAATGTCAGGTGCTATACGTGTGCAAAGTATAGAGCTGTTGGCTTGCATACTTTCTGATAAATTGATATTAGGGTAAAAAAAAAATATAGACAGCATTTATTAACAGTTGGCAGCCCTGATTGCTCTTAACAATACTTATAGTCATATCTGTTATGGTACACATAGCACATACGAAATTTGGTTGAAATCCAACTGATAGTATAGAAGTTACATGTATTTAAAAATCGGTACTATCAGCAGGCTTATAATCATGTTGGTAGAACTGACGTATATAAGTTACTCCAAATTAATCTAAAATGTCAGAATATACGTGTGCATAGTTTAAAGCTGTTGGCTTGCATACTTTCTGATATATTGGTATTTGGATAAAAATATAATAGAGAGATTAATTATTAACAGTTGGCAGCCCTGGTGGCTCTTAAGAATACGCTCAGTCATATCTGTTTATGTACAGATATTACATACAAAATTTGGTTGAAATCCAATTGATAGTGTAGAAGTTATATGCATTTAAACATTGGACCTATCAGAAGGCTTAGAATTATTTGGGCAACACTGTCATGGTTGGCCTCCTGGAAATTAAACTGAAATAGTCATATCTACATGTGTGCCAATTTTGGAATAGCTCCCAAGCATACCTTGCAAGATATCCAACATGGAGCTCAAATTTCCAGTGCGTTTTTTCAGCAGTTGGTAGCACTGACATCATTTTCAAATACGGACGTGAGATATTCCGGTGCACATCTTTACTCATACTAAATTTGGTTTTGATTGCTGCAGCCGTTTAGGAGTTGATAGGGGGGGACACACACACAGCCAGACAGACAGACAGACAGACAGACAGACAGAAGGACAGACACACATTTTCCCGGATCGATCTCATAAGTCTACTTTTTCCTAATTTTTGCAAAATGTGAAAAGTAGGCTAAAAAACGATTGTTACGGGATACAGTGGAACCTCGTTAGTACGTTTTTCAAGAAACTGAAAAATTTAGACGTGAAAAGCGGGAAAACATACTAATGAAAAATGAAACCTCATTAACTTGTTTCAGTAAGGCAAAAGTAAAAAAAAAAACGTGTTAATCGGAAGTACGTACTATCGAATATATAAACAACCTACAGAATTATTGTATTACAGAACTAGTTTACACAGCACAGAGAAACGAGAGCAATGAAAACAAGAGAAAATGTACTATTCCCGCACCGTACTCTTAATTCAAGTACCGGTACCGGTACTGTAGTACGAGTTGAAATATTTAACTTTCTATCATTGATTTCGGCTTAAAAACATGTTTTTCTTGATATTCTGTGGAAAAGAAGTGCCGTATTCTTTGGTGTGACGATTGGATATGACCGAAGTTTTTTTTGAGGTTAGACATGCTCGCGCATGTACAGAAAAAAAAACCTTCCTCGCACTTAAGGTAAGGATTTCTGTCTACTTCTTCAAGAAATTTTATTTTCTCATCACTAGTAAACGATTTAACGACTTTCTTAGGCCTATCCATTATTTCAATACGACGCAACAAAATTTTCACTAGGTTTCACAACTTTTTCGGTAGTGTAAAGGTTGATTCACACTATACATTACGTAACCTTTCCATACCTGTTGCGTTAAAAGTTGTTGTATTCACACCATACAGTACTGTTCCTTGTCACGACGATATGTTTACGGAAGATATGTGGACACTTATTGACAGAGTGCACTAGCAACCATTTCCATTCCATGTCTAGAAGGCGTGTTTTTGCGCTCCCTTTGGTTTTAACCTGGGTTTGGTTACAGTTTGCGATAACCGTGAAATTGCCAAAACGAAACAGTTTATAAGAAAAGTTAGCAATTTCAGGACTTAGTGACAGAATGTGGTCCAGAAAAAATTTAGTTCTATGTGCTATTATTTTAGCAAGTAAGTGGAAGCAATGCCGGACTCAGCTGGGGTTCCATGGTCGCCAACCCACGTCCCACTAGATGTGAGCGCCTGGGGGGAAATACTGTTCTCTGGAATCATTCAGGGCCATTGCGATATTTTTAAAAACAGTTTCGCCCTCTATATATTGTAGGAAACACATCTGGTCGACATCATCATCATTATTTATTCACCATATCAATTCCAATACCATTAATTATTCGCCATATCAATTCCAATACATCTTTCGTCGCCATATTGCTAACTTTTCTTATAACCAGCAATTTATATCGAGAATGATAGAATACAACATGTGAAGGAATATAAGTATCTGGGAAGCTTGATAACGTATGATGGAACCAGCAAACGAGAAATTTGGAGTAGAATTATTCAGGCAAAGAACGCCTTTTATAGAAAGAAGAATCTCTTCACATCCAGAAGTATAGACCTAAAAATAAGAAAAAGACTGTTGAAGACATACATGTGGAGTGTGGCTTTGTATGGTAGTGAGACCTGGACAATAGGGAAGTCAGAAGAGAGGAAGTTGATGGTTTTTGAGGCTTGGTGCTGGAGAAGAATGCTAAAGATCAGTTGGATACAACATATGACAAATGAAGAGGTATTCAGAAGAGCAGGAGAAAGTAGAAGCTTTATGAAGACCCTGAAAACAAGAAGAGCAAATATGTTGGGACATATTCTCAAACATAATAGCCTGCCAGCAAGAGTCACCGAAGGGATGTTAGAAGGGAAAAACACTAGAGGAAGACCACCACTTGCATACATCACACAGTTAATGAGAGACACGAACACCAAATCATATCGTGAATTGAAGAGGATGGCGGAGAATAGAGAAGATTGGCGAGTTGCTGCAAACCAGCCCCAGGGCTGTTAACTTAAGAGAGAGAGATTTCGTTTTGGCGAGTGTAACCGCAAACTGTAACCAAACCTAACCCAGGTTAATGCCAGTGAATAAACACAGAGCGCCAAAACACGCCTTCTAGACACGGAATGGAAATGGTTGCTAGTGCACACTGTCAATAAGTGTCCGCATACGTTCCGTAAACATTGCTGCGAAACAATCCTGTTGGGTAATGGAAGGCTCACGGAAGGTTATGTAACGTGCAGTGTGCTTGTACTCATCTAAAATACAATGGAATCTCGTTAGCATATTCTCGTTTAGGACGTTTTCCCATTTAGTGCGATGATTTTCTCAAGTCCCAGTCCCAATTCTACAAAATACTTGTTGATATATCCCCTTAATACGTTCTCTATTCCCGCTTACGACAATCAAATTTCCGTTGTACTATTTGTAAGCGAACCGGATTTTATTCTTATTTCATTATAAAATTCGGCTTCTGGAAAACACGACGCGATATTGCCTCATATTCTCTGATAGTTATTGACAGTGTAGATGATTTCATTGTGTTTGATGGTGTAGAAGTGGCTATAGCTATGGTGCAACACAGGTGACGTGTCTCTCTCCCACTGTCCTTTCTCTCCTTTCTCAAATCCCTATCCTACTAAATTCATGTTGATATATCCCCTTAATACGTTCTCTATTCCCGCTTACAACGATCAAATTTTCGTTGAACTATTTGTTAGTGAACCGTATTTTATTCCTATTTCATTATAAAATTCGTCTTCTGGAAAACACGACGCGATATTGCCTCATATTCTCTGATAGTTATTGACAGTGTAGATGTGGCTATAGCTATGATGCAACACAGGTGACTTGTCTCTCTCCCGCTGCCCTTCACCCCCTTCACTTTGTTTATTCCTCACATAGGCGCATTAACAATTGTCTTCATGTTCCGCACTATTGTCTTCTAGTTCTTAGTGTTCACGTCCAGTTATGACCTATTTTATTGTGTGTTTCATAATGGATAAGAAGAAAGTACGGCAAATAACTAATGATGAGAAGATGAAATACATTCGAGACGTGGTCTGCAATCCTCAGATGAAGCGTGTGGAAATATCACGAAAGTGGAACATTCCTCCGTCTACACTGAACACGATTCTTGGCAAAGGGAAACGTGTGCGAGAGGGACAGTTTCCTGAACTAGAAAGCGCTTTATTGAAGTGGTTCAAGCAAGGCCGTGCTTCAAACATATGCGTGCGTGGTCGCTGGCAACAGAACCGTCAAGGCGGAGCGCGAGAGCAAGAATGTCCTTGCTGAACAAATATAAATATAGACCCTGTATTATATGTGTTTGGAAGCAGATGGGGAACATTTTCAGCATCTACTGTAAATCATGGCCAGTAAAACTGCATGAAAGGCTACTGATTTTAAGCACCGTATTCTGCCGTAGGCCTACATATGCGTGCGCGGTCGCCGGCAACTGAGCCGTCACTGGCGGAGCGTGAGAGCGAGAATGTCCTTGCTAAGCAAAAATAAAGACCCTGTATTATACTGTAGTGTAGAGGTACAGTAATTCATTTTTATGTTATTTATTCCGTGTAAGTTACTGATAACCTATGTTTATGTCGTGACTGTAGTAGTGCATACCATCACTTACTAAGGTCGGCGATTTAACGTCCATATATACGACGCGTTCTTTCTTATACGTTTAAATGCAGTATGGCGTTTTTCGGTAGTACGTTTTCCCGCATATGACGTCCAAATTTTTCAGTCCCTTGTAAAACGTACTAACGAGATTCCACTGTACAGTAAACTTTCATGTACGGTGATGTGATGAAAGGAAACGGAAAGGTTACATAACATATAGTGTGAATCGACCTTAATGCGTATTTGCGTGAATCAGATCGTATTGAGTTTCAAGGTCGATACGGTAAAATTCTGGAATCGGACTGTATCCGAACTGGTGTTCAAGAACGTGATTGTAAACGCGTATCGTATTGAAAGCGATTCTGCGCGCTCTTGAGTTACATTTTTAAACTAATTTAGGCCTACTCTCGTCTGTCGCCGAACTCTCTAATCGCTTATTTTACTTTCGGCCCATATTCTTCGTTACTGCATGTGTTCCTGTCGTGGTTGATAAGCGTAGTTTGTTGCACGTGTTTTTAGCGTTAATGTATTTTTGTCTGTTTTACCTTTAATGTCTGGTGTATCCGTACGTAAATCGTGGCACTTTACAGATCGCAATCGGGTCAACATTCCGGCAGTCCGGCGTCTCTAAAAGCTTTAGGCTTCAGTAGTTAAAAGGGACGTAAAACCTGTGACGTGTGCACGCCACTTTAAACTGACATGAAAATAAACCCCTAACCTAAAATATTCAATTCCTACCCAAGTTTACCCATCCCTGTACTTCCAGTTGAAGCTATGCTTCGTAATTTCCTTTACTCACCAAACTCTAGAAGAAACATTGTGGCATAAGCCTCCAGTTGAAAATCAGGACTATGAACTCCTTGTAAACGAAATCTTCCAGAATATCATATCGCTCTCGCAGTCAAAAGACGCGAGGTATAACTTTGGACCTTATGTGCACTGGTTCTGCAATTTAGTGTTCCCTAACCTCAAAAGGAAGACATGTGATACTACGCATTTAAAATTCATCATTGCCTGTATCGATTGTTTTCGAACCAGCCATTGCGATATGTATCGTCCGCAGCGAGATGACAGGAGAAGAGCGCCTAGCGGCCGACCAGTGTGACCAACCTGCACGAAAGTGAATACGGAAATGCCTTACGGACTATGTCCAAGAAGACAGGAGATTTTAGTGTGCGTGTGTTGCTACAACTATTCAATTGTCTAAAATTATAGCGTTTGATATATGTACGGGTTCCGGCGTGGGTAACATCCTCTTACCCATATGACCGTCTAGAAGGACACTTGCTCGGGTGCTCAGATCACCCAGGTTTCAAATACAGGTATCAGCCTCCTCATGGGGTGGCTTTAGTTGTAGTTTAATTCATTTTGCTTTAATATGTAGTTGTATTTTCGGAGCATTCAAGGAAGTGTGGTATTTTGGGCTTGTGCTTTTGATTTTCTTTGTGTGTATTTGCGTCGTAAATTTACCTCGTGGTTCCGGCGCAGCAGTTTGGCTTCGCTCGGCAAGGGGATTGAGATGTTCCCTTCTGTTTTATATTTAAATTGTTAACCAATTTTCTTCTTCGGAGGCTTGATTTGTAGTGGAGAAACCTTTCCCGTTTTTTGGGGCGAAGGTTTACTCTTGTTGCACAACCCCTTGGCGTCTGTTCGGTTTTGATCCTATTATTAATTATTTCCGGGTTATCACGCTTCCTTGAATTCTTCGAGTGCAGCCATGTACTTGTTTCATTTAAGTTTTGTAGGGGTCCCTGTGTTCGTTTTCGTCATCTTACATCCTCGTGATGTTTGTAGTTTCCACGACTCATTTGCCTTGGATTTCCTTCTTTTACGCCCCATGTGCGTTTCATTTTAGTATTTACAACACCTCGTAATTCTGTTTTACTTATGGAAAGGAGAAGGTCGCAGAGAACTGAGGAAAGGGTACCGGTTGTACTGGAGTGGGAACAGTGAAGGAAGGAGCAGCGGAGTAGGAGTAGTTGTGAGAGATGGAATGAAGGAAGAGGTAAAGGGAATAAGTGACAGGATCATGAAGATCAGAGTAACTGTAAAGGGAAGAAGCCTGGAGATAGCCCAGGTATATGCCCCTCAAGTTGGATGTACAGCTCAAGAGAAGGAAGACTTTGAGGAGGAGCTACAACAGCAGTTGAATGGTCAGAGCATCATTGTCATGGGAGATTTGAATGCACATGTAGGAAGTGAAAGGCAAGGATATGAAAATGTATTGGGAGCAGAAGGATGGGGTAGGAGGAATGAAGAAGGGAGAAAGTTGCTGGATTTTTGCAAGAGAAACGGTTTAGTGGTAGGCAACTCCTGGTTCCGGAAGAAAGAAAGCCACAAGGTAACGTGGTACAGCAGTGATTTAACAAAGAAATCTTTGGTAGATTACATGCTGTACGACTGGGAAATGAAGAGAAGTGTCAGAGATATAAAGGTAATACCATCAGAGGCCTTAGATAGCGACCACAGAATACTTATAATGAACCTGGGAGTTGTTAAGGATAGCAAGAGGACAGAGTACCAGGAAAGGAGAATCAAAGTATGGAAACTCAAGGAAAAGGAAGTCAAGGAAGAATTCCAGAAGATAATAAGGGAAAGGATGCCAACAGACAATCCTAAAACAGGGGAAGAGGAATGGAAGCAATTCAAAAACCACAATGGTGGAAGCTGCAGTGGCAGTGTGTGGAAGAACAAGCAACAGAAAGCGGTGTAAAGAGAGACCATGGTGGAATGAGAGAGTAAAAGAAGCTGTGGGAAGGAAGAACAAGGCTTTCAGAGTGTGGTTCCAGGAAAGAACTGATCTGGCAAGGGAAGATTATAAGATAAAGAAGAAAGAAGCAAACAAGATTGTCGCAGAGGAGAGGAAGAAGTGGATGGTAAAGTGGACAGAGATGATGGAGGAAGACAGTAGAGGAAATAAGAAAGTACTTTATGGGATGGTCAAAAGTAAGAGAAGAGGTCTGCGAGAGGATGTGGTAATGATGGACAAAAACGGAAATGAGGTACACAACAAAGAGACACTCAAGACAGTGTGGAAAGAGTACTTTGAGGATTTGCTGAATCCAAATGGTCATAGGGAGGAAGACAATGCATTGGAAGATGGAGAAGACAACACAGGAATGGAAAAGGACCTGACTTGGAGAGAACTGGAGATGGCTATAGACAAAATGAAAGGAGGAAGGGCACCGGGTGTGGATGAAGTGAGTGTTGAAATGGTGAAGGCAGCAGGGGAGGTTGGGAAACAGTGGCTGTACCGTGTGATGAGGGTGATATGGAAGGAGAAAAAGACCCCAGAAGATTGGAAGAAAGGATTAATTGTCCCAATATTTAAGAAAGGAAGCAGAAAGGAGTGCAGAAATTACAGGGGAGTCACACTCATATCTCACTGTGCCAAGATATATGAAAAGATATTAGAAAGTAGAATACGAGCCAAAGTGGAGAGAAAATTGAGAGAGGAGCAGTATGGATTCAGACCTGGGAGATCAACAGTGGATCTCATATTTTCAGTGAGACAGCTCCAGGAACACCACTATGAATTTGGAGAGGATCTGTTGATGGCCTTCTTGGACATCGAAAAGGCCTATGATAGTGTGTGTAGGGAGAAGGTTTGGGAAGCAATGGAAAACATGGGAGTGGAAAAAGGGACTGTAGGCAGAGTGAAGGAGATGTATTGTGGAAGTGTGAGTTGTGTGAAAGTTGGAGGGGAAAGAACAGACTGGTTCAGACAAATGAGTGGCCTGAAACAGGGTAGTGCGCTGTCACCCCTTCTCTTTATTGTGGTTATGGACGAGGTAATGACACGGATTGCAGGAAAGATAGGAGAAGATAAGATGAAAGCAATGGTGTTTGCTGATGATCTCATGGTCTGGGGAAACAAGGAGGAGGAAATTCAGGAGCAACTGAAGGCTTGGGAAGAAACAGTGGGAGAGTACGGATGGAAGTTCAACATCAGTAAATGTGAGATCCTGTTAACGACCAGGAAAAAGGACAGACCAATGAGTGGGATAACACTTGGAGGTGGACAGCTGAAGAAGGTGGAAAGTCTCAAGTACTTGGGAAGTCTAGTGGAGGAAAATGGGAGAAATGACAAAGAGATTACGGAACGTGGCAGACAGGCAGAAGCATTTCTGAGAAGCATTAGGAGCGTAGTGTGGAATAAAGATGTCCCACAAAAAAGCAAGGAAGTGTTATACAGAAGCTACTATATCCCGATACTGACCTATGCTTCAGAAACGTGGACAATGAAGAAAAGAGACATAAGCAGAATACAGGCAGGTGAAATGAAGTTCCTGCGAAGTAGGATCGGAGTAACAAGAAGAGACAGGTTGAGGAATGAAAAGGTCAGGGAAATGGTGAAGGAGGAGTCCTTGCAAGGTAGGATGGAGACGTCAAGACTGAGGTGGTATGGACACTTAAAGAGAATGGATGAGAAGAGGATTCCCAAGAGGATACATGAGATGCAGATGCAGAAGAAACGACCAAGGGGAAGACCAAGAGATAGATGGCTGAAAGGAGTGGAGGAATGTGTCAAGAAGAGAGGCGAGGACTGGACCAGAGTGACAGCGGAGAGGTGGTGGGAAGAAAGGACTAAGTGGCGAGGCTTATGTTCCAAACAGACCCAGCCTGGGGCTGGAAACTGTACAACTGTACTTATGGGATTGGTTCAAATCTCAAAATTTCTGGGGTAGCGTCCTATTGTGCAACTGTACCTTAGGTTTCCGTTATCCTCCGCCATTTTTTTTAAGAGAGTCTTGTTCGTGTCGGGGACAATGGCAGTCGAGTAATACCGTCCGCTCCATTTCCTGGAGCCTGTGATTAGTAATGTAGTAATTTCATTATATTCCTGTTCACTTTTCTTTACGTTTATTCGTGATATGTTCCTGCGTGTGTTGTACGAATTATTCATTCCGTGTGTAACTTGTAATTTGTCCCTTGTATTGCACAACCTCCTGGTTGCATTGCAAGTTTGTTATTGTGTTTGTTCTTGGTTTTTGCGTGCACGTGTTCCCAAGTCCAAACCTTGTGTAAATTCTATTTGCTAGGGATAACGTTCTGTTATGTAACTCATTTGTAAGATAATTGTCATCCAGCGTACCTGCTGGTTCCCCTTCTGGGTGGTCCCTAAGTGTGTTGAGTGGTGCGCCGTACCACGTTGTGTCACCGACGTTAGTTACCGTCCTCTCAAGGACAACTCATTTATTTGTGATAAATTTAAGTGCTTAAAGGTGTAGTTCCTATTTTGTAATTCACCTTTTTTAAATTTATAATACATACCCCCTGTTCGCATTTGCGAATGATTAACTGGTTAATTTTTGTAGATTTTTGTTATGGCAAAAGTCAGACTAGTATTTGATTTCATAACCTCATTTTTCGTCACCACGTGTTCGTGACAAATATACTTAATTTCACTTTCTTGTTTAATTCAATTATATTTAAAATTATTTTCATACTCACCTGTTGTGTTACAATATATTTCTCGCCTTTAAAACATTTTTCCAAGTGTTAATTAGGTCACCTTTCTGATACCGCGTGGTATCATGGACTGTCCAGCAGACCTCAGTTGGTTCGCGCTCATTGGCCGTCTCCATGACATGGCCACTCTCTGCCAATCAGCACGCTTCTTCCTAGACAGCAGTTTGGGACTCGCCAATGGCCGGACATCGAATATTCTAGTCTCTTGTGCTGCCTGCTATTTAAGCTGCAGACCGACACATATTCTGTGTGATTTCTTCGTTGGGATTGCACCAACCGCCCGTCTTGAGCACCGGACGCTAAACTTCATGATTGTAAAACTTCGCATCGTAATTCTGCATCAAGAAGTGTTAACTTAACCTTCGCCATGTCGTCCAAGACATGTTTAAAATAATCCAACTTGGATTGAACTTTAACGTGTTCCTGCAACACAAACTCAAGTATACATCTTCGTGTACTAAGGAAATCTACTCCGACGTAAGTGAATATTGTCACTTCATCTTTCTAATAGCTAAGGTCTACCTTACTATTCTGCGAGTGTACTTCAGCAAATACTTTTGTGAAAGAAACCACAACTGGAAATGAACTTTCTCAAGTGTTCTACGCACGTGTGGAATGTTAACCGCACCCTTTCAAGTTAAGTGCTTTTGTGCACGCAATCTCGAACTAGACATAACCTATGTCTTCTTTGTGCTACGCCAATATGGATTGTCGCCAGCAGCTTACAAAGTTAATTACTAAGATGTATCATGTATTTCATATTTTGTTATGCTTATTCTAAAGCAGACCTGTATCTGCCATTACGCTGTCATTTTTCACTACGTCTTTCATGTTCTTTCTGCTTTCATGTTAGTCTCATACAAGCATGGTTTAGAAGATTCCTCAATTTTGATATCTGTGTGATCTTCTCTCTCTTCCCCACTGGGTGGAATAACATACCATCTTACTTTAGACATTTTTATGTTTTTTGTGAGAACAATCTCAGTATTGCTTATGCATATCTGTAATTTTCGTTGCACTTTGCCTGTGCATCTTCTCTCTCATGGTTCACTTTCAGGTTATAGGCTACTTGCCCACCTGTTTCTGCCATTTCACCTTCTCAGTAAATCTTGTATGCAGTTCATATATTCTGTTTCTGCCATTACATCATTTCATTTGCAAGTTGTTCTGTTGCATCTTGGCAACTGCTCCAATATTACAATTCTTATAGGGTACTGCAGGACTGAGCCCCTGTCAGCTACTGGCCCCTTAATAGGTCATGTCTTTTTGGATAACTTCTCTAGTTTCCCCTTTTTTTTTTCCGGTATGACAGGATTTGCTCCCTGTCAGCCAAACCAAAGCCGTGTCGCTAATTCTCTTTTTTGCAAAGGCAACTTAATTCTTGTTTTCAGGCATTTACACATGCTTAAGATTTGTAACTTTAATTTAGTTATTAAATATAACAAATTTAATTTAGTTATGTTTAAGGCACTAACCTCGTGTTTGCTAAACGCAACCTTGTAAAGAAAATTATAAACTTGTTTGTTATTTTGAATATATATTTATGTTCAAGCTACTTGCTCTCTCTCTTTCTTTGTTTTTGTCTTTTCTCTTATCATGTTCCATCCCACATACTTTAAAGCTCAAACTTTATTAATTCTGAACTCACTCAGAATTCTCTCTGAAAATGGAGACCTTTAATTGGTCGATCCAATGGTGTTACCATTACACCACCCCCTTTGGTTTTAAGATTACTACCTTATTTTGCCTCAAAAGTCCCATCCTTTGACTTCAAAACAGCTGCAGTGGAATGACCCTCATCAGGTAAGTCTTCCCACATACTCAAGCCTGTGGGCAAATCGACATGCTTCCTCTCTTGTACATCTGAGAGTACTGCCCGGGTATGTCGTCAACGCCGACCGCCGAGCAAAAGCCACCAAGTCCCGTAAAGGCTGTCGTGGGGTCGCAGTTGGTAAGTTTTCCTTCGGGTTGGCAGGCCCTCAAAGGAGTTTTGCCGAGCTGGAGGTTGACAGGCCCTCAAAGGAGTTTTGCCGAGCTGGAGGTAAGGAGGAAGAAGAAGGAGGGTTGAGAGGGTACATTGGTAGCAGAGCATGGTTCCTCAGTTTTCCACATGCGGCTGTCTTGGGGTCGCAGTTGGTAAGTCTTCCTTCAGTTGGGCGGGCCCTCAAAGGAGTTTTGCCGAGCTGGAGGTAAGGAGGAAGACGGAGGAGGGTTGAGAGGGTAGCATTGTGGCACTTTACAGATCGCAATCGGGTCAACATTCCGGCAGTCCGGCGTCTCTAAAAGCTTTAGGCTTCAGTAATTAAAAGGGACGTAAAACCAATAACATTTTATCATTATTAAACTGATCATAAACTTGTTAAAAACAAACAGCATCAAAAACTTCCGCGCATCCTTTTTGCATGTTTACAAACCACTTGTAAAAAAATAAGTCTGATGATAATTACGGGTCCTTTATGTTTTACTGTTTAATAAGAGTTAGCCAACATAACTGCTGGTTGGCCACCATAAATTACATAGCGTATTGAAATCACGAACTGAAACTGCTCATGTAAATGGGCATCGTACCGAAAACAGGATCGTATTCAAATCGATTTGAGTTCACCCTGTAAACGCACTAACGCAGTAACTAACTGCCGTAGCCACTGAAGCAGGACAGTACAGATGAGCAACATTGTCGGCGCGTGCTTTAATACTGCCGCTCTACCCGTTACATTGTTCGGTGACCCGTTATGTCGCAACCCTCGCCCGCTTTTTGGCAAGGAATGGTATCTCAGAGCGACCGGGCTCCCATTCCACTAGGGGTGGACAAAGAATGCTTTCAGGGCTGACGAAAATGCTATCGTAATAAGCGCTGCAAAATACGCAATGTGGCCTTGTTTAAAGAAACAAGTCTGTCTTGCGTTCCGTGCGTACGGGCAGTATAACTCACGCTACGCGACGAAAATTTGATCATCGTAAGCGGGAATAGAAAACGTATTAAGGGGATATATCAACATATATTTAGCAGGAATGGGACTGGGACTTGAGAAAATCATCGCGTTAAACGGGAAAACGTCGTAACCGAGAACGTGCTAACGAGATTCCATTGTAGTTTGTATGTGTGTGTGTCCTTTATGCATTCATATACCATTCATTTGCGATGAAACTTTGGTGAGTTGTTGTGTACATTTTAATTGAAACACTTGAGTAGTCCGCCTTTTCAATACAATAAATATACACAAAATCTAAAGGTACAGGTTTAGGGAGTGCGTCCCTCCCTTCCTCAGCCTTGCATACACTTTCTCGTTAACATATAAAAACATTGGTATTACCAAAATGATACACATTAAAATACACCAAAAAAGAAATGGTGGTAAAAATATTAATAAAGTAAATAAATTTAACAATTCTGGCATTTATAAAATCAAATGTAGCAGTTGTTATGCTGATTAGTGATTACATAGGACGGACAGGGAGGAGTTTTAATATCAGATTTGCTGAACATATAGATGCAACCAAACAGAAACTTTAAGCCATGACCACATGGTCGACACGGGACAAATTTGTAAACATTGATAATGATCTAAAAATTCTCCATCATGTAAAGAAAGGCACATTTATGAACACACTGGAACAAAAGAAATCAGTAACACACAGCAAATCAATCCGGCACACAAGTTAAATGAGATAAATTGTGATACAAATAAACTGGGTTTTTTATTTAATACCCAACATTCAACATCCTAAGACAAAGTTTACAGTACGCTGAATTTTAGGTTACGCAAATAATACTATACATGCACACATTCTGCAAAATTTTTGCCATTATGCACGTGTTACCGTACTTGTTTACAAATGTAGATTAAAGATATATAGGTCCAGACTCTGTAGGTTTCCCCTCCCGAATTCCTCGCCTCACCTTCTTTCCCCGCCGCTACCACATCCGCTACACTTACTCAAGTCTACCCCTCCCCTCTCCTCGCCGCTCTGCTTCCTGGCCAGACAGCTGACACTGGGACAGTCTCTGCACAGTTTGTTCTCACATCAGTAGTTTTCAATACGCGCTCGCCTTTATAAAGGTAAGCCGGTCTCATTATTTCTCCTTTTTCTTTTCTTTTTGTTTTTGTCATCAGGTTAAACGTAAATTCACTTCGTTTTTCTACTTATTTGTTTTTTCTTTCATAGATTGTTTCCATCTTCCATGTATGGTTTCTTCAAATTTCTTGGATTTGGGGATGTCAATGTGTTTTCCAATTAGAGACACTGCAAGTATTTTAATTTCACTATATTTTGGTTTTGCTTCTATGATGTTTTTGCATGAATTATCTTGTCGATTCACGGTCTGTTTTAGTCTGTGTTCCAATTCGAAAGGTACATTAAGAAAAAAGTTCTTTTTCCTTTTGTCGTTATATACATGGTTTCATTCAACTATTCCGCACAGTTTTCAAGAAGACTAACACATGCCACAGCTTCTTAACTTGTCAGAGCTAATAAGCAAAAACAATGAAAGATGGTATATTGGTAAAGATACGAGAAAATAGCATTTTTAAATTGATTTTGTAGCACTTTCATTTTCAAAAATAGCATTTTGGAGCATTTTGAAATTTAAAAATTAGCATTTTGTAGCATTTAAAAGTTTGTCACCAGGTACAATAAACAGGTTCAAAATAATATGCACGGAAACTAATTCAAACATGTGCAGGATTGGAAATATGGGCGTTTCTGATAAACGGCATAAGCATTTAATATAAGTCTCCTGTTGTGTGTGTGGTTTTTATTTTTACTAAGGGAGTGTTAGAAGTACAGTGTAACCCCTCAAATCCGAACTAATTGGGGCTGTAGCCTGTTCGGATTTCAATTTGTTCGGATTAGCCGAAAGTTATCCATAACATAATGGCCAGTTCTCGGTACAGTATAGGACTGTAGCCTACATTGAACGAGGCAGGCCGGTTTGGCGCAAACATGGTCCAAAGTCAACATGACGGCAATGTAGCTAATGACAGTGAGGAAAAAGAAACTTCGGCAGACAATGTGACTTATACTGAAGCTGCATCTGCTGTTGACATCGCATTGTGCTTCGTAGAACAACACGCAGCAGCCACGCCAAACGATGTCATCTTAGTGCGACGCGGGCGCTCAATTGTCTCCGTGGGATGGTTTTCGTCACTTCTACAATATTGAAGATAACTGATTTCAAGTGAAAGATTAAGTAATATTTTGTGGTTTCTATTGCTATTTAACTGTTTTAGCAAAGTGATTACCTATGGAATAATAATAACCAACGTTTTCGTTTCTCAATCCTGGATGGGATAAGCAGTCTATGTAGGCACTTTTACACTATCCTAACTGTACTTCTTGTTAATTTTCAAC
Source organism: Meconema thalassinum (assembly GCA_946902985.2). Taxonomy (NCBI): domain Eukaryota; kingdom Metazoa; phylum Arthropoda; class Insecta; order Orthoptera; family Tettigoniidae; genus Meconema; species Meconema thalassinum. The sequence continues at coordinate 536,893,944 of OX336390.1, read as the reverse complement.
TAATTATGTAAAATGCAGTCATAATGCAGAGTATATGATTGTTTTATGACTAAATAAATAAGTTTCTCTTTTTACCGTGTACCGGTATTTTTCAAACTTCAAATTGTCGAAAGATCCTCGTTCGGATTATCCGGGATTTTGGATTTCCGGGGTTCGGATATGAGGGGTTTCACTGTATTAAAATCCTAATATCAGTATTACAGAAATGTAGAAACTTGACGTCATACATTTTTCAGAAATGTGAGATCTCTGAAAATAAAGGCAACAGCCTGGCTAATTGGCAAGATTGAGTTCAAGTGCTGTTGGTTGGCTGTATGACGTGAGACGAGGGTACCTAAGCTATGCTCAAAAGATCCAAAGGTCATGTTCTCATTATGCAATCAACAATATCAGGTGTTGTGCAGCAACTCAAATATTGAGGGCCAGCGGAGAGTTGTATTAGTTCACTGGTACCAAGGTGCCAATTGTTAGAATAAAGCGAGCTGTGGTCAGGCAACAATGCTTCGGCTTGTCTTACGAAGTTTACTGTGTGGCAGGTGGAATGACAACAATACCAGGCTGTCCTGGACTCGATGGATGAATTGGTTCAAATTCTGAGGATGGCTATGAAATCCTTTTGTGTGGTTTTCCTACTAACTCCTTGCCAAGTTCCATTCATTTCTTTTAATAACTTATCTTATGAGGTAGGATTCAAGAAGTGCCATTTGACCATTAAACCACCGGCAAATAGAAATTCAATGCCCCTCATCCATGGCCCTCATTGAAAAGGAAGTAATAATGCTCCCTCATTATTTCCTGACCACACTGCGACTCTTGACTGACAATCTGTAAAACAGTATCCGAATTCACGGAGAAATCGCCGGACGACATGTAACATAACCTATAACTCACACATGGTAGAGAATACTTTCATCATATTATACAACATTTCCCAAAGCAAAGAGAACGCCTAACAAAAATTGTCTATTCATATCACGATACGTTCTTGAGAGTTTTCATTTTCATTTCAAATACAACAAATCAGGGCCGGCGCGATATAAACCTATATAAGCATAACCTTATTGCTCTAATTTTTAAAAGGAATCGGCACAAACGATTGGAATATTCCTTTATTAGCACAACCAACTGAAACTACGAAATAATTTCTCCAAAATCATCGTTTTACTGGCGATAAACAGTGGATATAATGCGGCAATAATAGCAGCACCATTTTCATTTTTTTTTAACCGTAATCGATTGTTTTCACGACAATAATCGATGTTCGTACATATCGATTATTACTCGTAAATATCGATTATATAGCCGATATTTTCATTGCTGGAAACTCGCAAATTTCAAAGTTGCAGCACGAAAATGTATTAAAACATAATATTCAACATTAATCGGTAAATTTGGCACTTTTCGCATTTATGGGAATAATTCGCAAGAACCCTTAGTTATCGCACTTTGTCGCACATTCAGTTTCGCAAATTTTGGGTATACATAGTCATATTAGTTACCAGGTAGTTGAAAAAAGGAGAAAAAAGTAAAATTCGCATTTATCGCAATTGTGATTTTCCCATATCTCTATATATTGGCTTTCACGGTCAGTGAAAGACACATAGAAAATTTGCCGAGTTTTAAAACAATGAACAATATTCACAAGAGTTATGACATTCTAAGAAGGATAAGTTTGGTTTTTTAATATGTGTAATTTTTAACTGTGGTGTTTTTCTAATGAATTTCCAACTGTTGCATTCGATTGACTGGAGCCATGTATGACCGATCACAACAGGTCACAGGATACAAGATGTCCTGATTGAGGGTAGTTAGCAAACTGCAGTACAGTGTTGTCCAGTTTGATTTTGTAAGCACGTTTTTATGTACCATTACCAGCATATCTTTTTTAGTGAATGTTAATGTGTAACATCTTGGTAATACCAATGTTTTTATATGTTGACCAGAAAGTATATGAAGGCTGAGGAAGGGAGGGACGCACTCCCGAAACATGTACCTTTAGATTTTGTGTATATATTGAGACCTTATGGCATATTGCATATCCATCTAGTCTCAAGTTTGTGTTTCCAACATTAATTCTATACGCAGACCGGCACGGCAGATGCAGAGTACAGAGGCGGCAAATACTTTTATTGGAGATGTGCAGAAACGTGTTTGAAGAATAGCAGGAGGGATGAGTGGTCATAAATGCACTTAGCAGGTTTCCAGGGTGTGCCGAGGGTGTACATGTACCGTGAGAAGACGAGCGATGGTAGGACAGGCAGGTCGTTGAACGCAGGAATTTGTGTGGGAAAATTGCAGTTTGGCAAGGTCACAGCTTCAAGATTTGGTACCGCCCAAATGTGACCTACTTAAGAATTAATGACCGGAGAGCAATGAGAGTTGCATGTATGGAAGTGGGAGACTCTCAAACTCCCAGAAATGTAATTTGATGCAATTTGGATGTAAGGCTGATTTAATTCAGTATAAAATGCCTGATGTGGGGGCGTTTCAGCATCAGCCAATGAGTGGATAAGCGTCACCAAGCTGTGTTTGGCGCGTAAATTGGCAGACAATGAGGGATGATTACTGAGTTCATTTGATAAGGAGCCCACGATCGATTCTTGGAAAGGACACCACCAATGAGACATTGAGATTACGATGAGTGCAGTGATATAAGTCAATTCGGGACAGAGCTATTATTTTGGAAATAAATCTCATATTTCCCCCTCCTACGGCCAGTTATGCCTCAAAAACTTAAATAGCCCCAACTGGGAGAGTGAGGTCAGTCGATTTTGTGATTCTGTCACGGACGCTCCACGTCAGTCGAGTTCGTGATTTGGACTCGGTTAATTTTCATGTCAAATGGTAAATTGAGACAGCGTGGCGTTTATTTTTGAGACCATGTCTAGATACTATAGCATACGAGTGCGAGTTCTTGTTAGTGGCGAGATAAGACACTGATATGCGCTAGTTCGCGAGTGCAAGTTCGGCTGAGAAATAGGCTAGCCATTGCGCTAGGTAAACATATAAGTTGTGTCGATAGGAGCTACGGTGGACAAGCTGGATGAATTGAGTAGTTCAGATGGTAGCATTTAGGAGAATGATAGGATTATCGGCCCGGAACAGTGAGTGAGAGTTACTTTCTTGAATGTCACATTAAAAAAAATTGTGTATTTCTGTGTTCTTCGTTACCACGAGGTAGCCGAAGCAAGAGGAAGCTGATGCCGAGATTGGAACAATGGGAGGATCTTCAATTGTGGAATTCGTCATGCGTGGAATGATGGCGTAAACCCAAAACCTTGGGGCATGCTGCGATGATGGAGAAAATCTGGGACCCAGGAATAGTGATAAGTACAGCAAATTATCTTGCATAATTTAGTTGGGGGTGTACGGATCAGCATAAGTGCAATGGCTGTGTACATATTCAATTTCTTAATGTTAGTTATGCTTTTGTTCGTTGATACGACGTGCGTGTAAATATGTATCGTGTGGTCATGGTTTTCGATGGAGTTTGGGGAGATTATCATTCAGGGGAAATCTGGCCATCAGCTACTGTCACTGTAGATACATTTTCAGTTGAGAAGATGGGGGAGAGTTTGTACAATGGTCGTAAGCAAACCAGAGCATATTGAATATTTTGTGGTAAATCAGGTTCGTGGATCGCCTGTGGTAAGTTCTACCAGGTAATGGTTTTTGTTGCAATCTTTGATTGGTGACGGACAAGGCAGGCAAACCCGGCGATTTGAGGTATTTAAATTGGAGTGTGGCTGGATGTACTGATGCATATTGGTAAGTCGTGGATGTTGTGCCCACGTGTATTTGGTTGAGTTGGTGGAGGTTGGTACCCACCCATATTGGTAAGTCGTTGATGTTGTGCCCACGTGTATTTGGTTGAGTTGGTGGAGGTTAGTACCCACCCATATTGGTAAGTCGTGGATGTTCAGAACCACGTAAGTATTTTGGTAATTCCGTGGACGAGGTAATTCCCACGAGGTAAAAATCACGGCCGTGATGCTGGGGTCGGTCTGACGCCCGTAGGCAGCGTGCTAAGTGATGATTCTGCGAGGCTTGTTGAATTGGGCTATAGTGAGCGCATGCTTCAGTCAGTACACGTCAGCTGTGGAGGGAGTGAAAGCAGGTAGCCACTCCTCGCCGCGGGGTGCTTCGCTTGGCCTTGAGTTCTGTCCGAGGTTAATTGGTAAAAGTTAAAATGGCTGGTTTGTGACTCTAACGGAGGTCGTGAAGGGAGGTCTGTTTGCCAAACGGAACGGTCTCGTCTGTACGATTCACTTTTCCAAATAGAGAGCGTTAAAATGAGATTCCAGCTTGTAAAATTCAGTTGATTTGATGCTCCGTTGGAGTGTATAGTGTTCTGATCTGATTAACGTAATGATTTATTTCTTGTGGCATTAATTTAGACTTTTGTTTGTTCCATTTTGAACTCACCTGGGGTGAGAGTGCGCCACTTTGATTTTGATTTTATTTTATTTGGATTTTGTTTTATTTGGAGTTCCATGATCCTGCAGTGTTTGATCAAGGGAAGCTGAGGCTTTGCCCGAACTAATTAGATTTAAGGTACCCAGGTTGTACCATCTCTGTGGACTTTATGGCAGAGAAGGATAGTGATGACACAGTTTATTTGTTGTGGTTCTACGTTGTTTATTAAGGGATTGTTTTTTTTTGTTTTATAGTTCTCCTAAGAATAAATTTTGTTTCCTTGTTCCCCTGGCATATGATTTATAGTTTTAAGTTCCCATAATCCAATTTTTCGAATTCCTAGGATGTAAAGTGTTAATTAGCCACCGAACGAACCGCGCCCGAGATAAGATTCAGCATCCCAGATGGCCTTTGGAAGGGTATAATATATTGTATTGAAAAGGCAGACTACTCAAGTGTTATCAATTAAAATTACTAAATCAATATGAACCATAATGAAGTCGATTATTCCTAGTACCGGTAATTGTAGTATACACTCCTACGAAGGTTTCAGACTTAGTAAATCCAAATTAAAATAGGTACGGTAACACATGAGTAAATTCAACAAATGAGTGACGGTGGGCGAATCGTTTCAACAAAGTTCCGTATGCGTTCATATACCATTCATGTGATTGCAATGAAACTTTGGTGAGTTGTTGTGCATGCTCCCACAATTCTTTCTGAATTAGTAAATTCATTTTACAATAGTTTACAGACAGTTAACAGAAAAAGAAAAAATGATAATGTGTATCCAAATGCACTTCACCTAACAAAATTACAAAGCCTACACTTTCTTTGATTGGCATTGCAACGCATGCTGGTACAGCTAGTATTAATAAAACGAGAAAAAGGATAAGTGGTGATATTTTGCAAACATGACATTCATTTGTGTTATTGTTAAATTTGCATTATTTTGCGATTTCAAATGATGCCAATTGTTTGTGTGGACCGATTATTCAGTATTAATATTTTCATTATGAATCAACAAAAATGTACACCTCTAGCTATTACTACGTAGCTGAAGTCAGTCCAATGTATCTCTTCACAAGCCATTGTTTTCAAAAGTACCACTTTCCAACAAGAAGAGAATTCTTTTGTTTTGAATTAATTGAGAAAATCTACATGGCAGGAGTCCTTTCCAAGTTTACTCTTAACGAGCCAGTTAGCTTCAGCCAACTACTGTCAGTATGTTCACTCATGCATGATGTTTGATCGAGCTAAAGCAAATGCTTGCAATACTATAACTACTGCTTAAAGCAAGAAACTTGAGGAAAGACTCATGGAGGTAAACTGTAACTACTTACAATCCAGTTGATGTCGTGGAGCTGCCGAACAGCAAACTCCTCACCTTCAGCAGGAAAGTAGTCTGGGTCATCAGCAGACATCTGAAGGAATCGCTCCAGGCGAGCACTTGAATGCTCGGGACCCATACCTTCCAGACCATGAGGCTGCAATATTACGAGGCCAGATTGACGAACCCACTTGGCCTGTCCTGATGAGATGAACTGGTCGATGATGCACTGAGCTGTATTGTTGAAGTCACCAAACTGGGCTTCCCAGCATACCAGAGCATTAGGGTTTGTCATTGAGTAGCCCAGCTCGAAGCCTGAATGGTATTAAAAGTGAATTAGTAATACACTTAATTCAGTACAATAAAAGCCTTGATCAGTACATACCCATGTGAGGGAACTTTCAACAGATCAGCTACAAATGTAATGAATGACATCTCTATTTTTAATTAATGAACCATCAAGAAAAACTTCTAAGAAGCAAATGAACAACATTCCACTCAATGTTAGCCACTTTGCTATTTGTTTAAACACTGTATTTTATGGATTTTATATTAATTTTATTATTTTAACACCAATGCTTAACTTACCTGAATCTTTCCTTTTCATTTTAGATTTTAATCACATACAACTGATTAGAAAAAAATATTCTATTAGATAGAACTGCTTACTTACTTCCTGCCGCTCCTTCCAGAGCATAGGGCCTTGGCGAAATTTCTCCACGCAGTACGGTTCCTGGCCATTCTCTTCACTTGACTCCAGTTCTTGTCCACCTCTGCAATTTCATTTTCGATCGTCCTCTTCCAGGTCTTCTTAGGTCGACCTCGTTTCCTGGCGCCTTGAGGATTCCAGTCTAGCGCCGCCCTCTCAACAGCTCCGTCCGGCTTTCTTAGTGTGTGACCAACCCAGCGCCATTTCCTCTCCTTGATCTGGATGCTAATCGGTTGTTGATTAGTGATGGTCCAAAGATCTTCATTTGAGATTATGTCCGGCCACCTCACATTCATGATGCGACGCAGACATCTGTTAATGAATACCTGTAGCTGGTTGTTGATCGGTTTTGTGACTTTCCATGTTTCACAGCCATAGAGAAGAATCGACTTTACGTTGCTATTGAAAAGGCGGAGCTTGGTCTTCCTGGAAATGTTTCTATTTCTCCAGATGGGGTAGAGCTGGACAAAGGCACCATTTGCCTTCCTGATACGGCTTCGAACATCTTCCTCTGCTCCCCCATCATTTGTGACTATACTTCCAAGGTAGAGGAAGGACTCAACTCGCTCAATTTCCCTTCCGTTGACTGTCAAGCTAGTCGTGACGTCAGAATTTATCCTCATCTCTTTGGTCTTGTTGGTGTTGATCATCAGTCCTGCATGTTCTGCTTCTCTCTGCAGCCTCCCCAGCTTATCCTCTATGTCTCGGTACCGTTGTGCCATAAGACAAATGTCGTCTGCGAAATCCAGATCTTCAAGCCTGTCATTTATACCCCATTGAATACCCCTCATCCGTCCTCCCATTACCTTCTTCATCACACTATCCAGGACCAACAGGAACAGAGTGGGGGAAAGGACACACCCCTGTCTCACTCCGGAACTGACCTTTAACTTTTCTGTTAATTTGCCTTCGTGAAGAACCTGGCACTCATACCCTTCGTACATTTCTTTCATGATTCTGATGATCTTTGTTGGAATTTTATATTCCTCGAGGGTCTTCCACATGATTCTTTGATTTACGGAGTCGAAAGCTTTCTCGAAGTCAACAAATGTGAGGTAAAGGGTATTCCGCCACTCCACACTCTGCTCCAGGATGATTCGGAGGGTGTTGATGAGATCCACACAGCTGCGATGTTGTCGAAATCCAGCCTGTTCCTTCCGAAGCCTTTTTTCTACGCAGTCTTTTATACGATTCAGGATGACTCTCGCCAGCACTTTGCTTGGAATTGACAGCAAGGTGATACCCCTCCAGTTGTTACAATTTGTGGTGTCCCCTTTCTTCGGTAACTTGACTATCAACCCCTTCTTCCAGTCGGTTGATATTTTCTCCTCCTTCCAGATCTTCTCCAACAGCGGGTGCAGCAGATTGATCGTAATATCCAGGTCTGCTTTCAATACTTCCACTGGGATATTATCCAGACCTGGTGCCTTCCCGCACTTCATCTGCTTCAACGCTGTCCGTATTTCGCCCTGAGTTGGGGAGTCAAGGCTGATGCTTGGGTCACTTTCTGCTTCCTCTTCATCTTCTCCTCGCTGCTTACTTTCTGGTCCTTTATCTCTATTAAGAACCTCTGCAAAGTGTTCTCTCCAACTAGTCAGCTGCTGTTGACACGTCGTGAGGATCTCGCCCAGCTTGCTCTTCACAGGCCTAGTTTTATTAAAACCTTTCTTCGAAAGCATCTTTGTGATGCCATAGAGCTCCTTAACGTCCCCCCTTCTTGCCGCTTCTTCTGCTTCCTCCGCCTGCTCATCAATCCACCTCCTATGATCCTTCCGCACACTCCTCTTTACCTCCCTGTTTGCTGTTGAATACTTTGCTTGTGTGAGAGCCTTCTGCTGCCTAGTCTTGCAGGTGTTGAGCTTGGCCTTAATCTCCTTCCTATAATTTATCTTGTCCCAAGTCTGATCGGATATCCATTCTTTCCGCAGGTAGTTCTTGTACCCGAGCTGCATCTCACTGGTTTCCACGAAGATATTCTTTACCTCGCTCCACACAGTCTCTACATCCTTCTCTGTTTCGGAGTCCAACGCCTGGAATTTATTTCTGAGCTCCAATTTAAATTGGTCCAATCTCTGCTGGTTCTTAAGCTTGCCCACATCAAACTTTTTGTGCCGAGTGTTAAACTTTCGGCGGACTGCCACGATCTTCATGCGGAAGTTGGCAACCACAAGATGATGGTCACTACCAACATCTGCTCCTCTCTTGTTCCTAACAACTTCCAAGCTTCTTCTGAACCTCCTGCTCATCGCGATGTGATCAATTTGATTTTCTGTGACTTGATCAGGAGACACCCAGGAGACCTTGTGGCACCGCCTATGAGGAAACACCGTGCCACCCATCACCAAATCCTGACTGGCGCAATATTCCGTAAATTTCTCCCCATTGTCATTCATCTCACCAAGGCCATGTTTACCCATGATCTGCTCCAACCCCTCATTGTTTGATCCCACCTTTGCGTTGAAGTCTTCCATAACAATGAGAATGTCCTTCTTACTTGTTTGTCTTGTGGCATCTCGCAGCATTTGGTAGAATTCTTCCTTCTTCTCTGGCTCCGATTGTTCTGTAGGCGCATAGCATTGGATGATGGTCACATTCCTGATCTTTGTCTTGAACCTAGCAAACATGAGCCTACTAGAAATTGGCTTCCACTCCATAAGGCTTCTCTTTGCATTGTTGTTGAGCAGCAACCCCACTCCATCCCTGTGTTCTTCATCATCTCCCCCAGAATAGAGAAATGTAATTCCATCTGTTGTCTGTATTTCACCAAATCCTGGCCACCTCACCTCACTCAATCCTAGGATATCCAGCCCATAGTTCTTCATCTCCCGTGTCACTTGTTTCAGTCTGGTTTTCTCCATCAAGGTCCTCACATTCCAGAAACCGATTTTCGTAGTCCTCTTCACGCCAAAAGTCGTCATCAGGTTATCCGTCCGGTTTTGTAATTTCGCTTCAGTTTCAGTAATCAGTTTATTTAAGAGGAGCGAGTGATTAACCCACTGCCTCCGAGTGCCTTGGAGGGGCTGCCACCTTAAGCCTGAGGCACCAGGCTGATTTTTTTTGTCAGGGTTTCTTCCCTTAGCCTTTGAAGAACCAACTCCAAACTACAAGGCAGCAGTGATTTCACCAGAGCCCCGTTAGCCGTAATTTCTTCAGGGTTCCTGTAGGGCCTTCACAGCTACCGTAGCGGTCTTGAGGCACACAAAGTCCCCACTGTACTTCATCCCTACAGGCAATCCCTACTTCATTACGTTGCCCATCTCCCACGACAAGGACGAGGGGTTTGATTTTTTGGGAGACATTAGATAGAACTGGACCCTACAATATTGCCTAGTTTCAGGCCTTCATTCTACAGAAATATATACCTGCCAACTTTCAAAACGGGCTTTCAGTAAAACTCGCACGCGTCAAAAAATTTAACAAATTTCGATATACTCCGGCTTAAAACATTAATCTTCCCGGGCTACAAAATACAATAACTCGTGTTCGTGCTTTAAGCACGATATTTCAATGAAATCTTATCTACTTACATCATTCGCTAATTATTTGTCGACGAACATGACCCTCGAGAAGTAGGTGTGGTGAATAATGGTTTGGAGCATAGATATTACAGGATTTCCTTGAAATACTATACCTAGGTAATACACTTATCACTCACTGGAAATTACTTGCACTTTTATATCCATGGCTGTGGCTTTTTTAGCTTCCAGCAAAATGTCTGGAGAAAAGGTGCTGGTATAACAGGGACCAGAACTCCTCAGAACTCTTCAAAATAGAAATAGACTCCAGAGATTCATTTGACATGACAAAATTAATGTATTTTCTTCACTTCGCAAAATTACGAGTCAACAGCATTAATATAAAACACTACAGTAACCGTTGACATAATGCGGGTCTGAGCTAAAGTTGTGGTTTGGTTTGCTTTCTTCAGAAAATTAATGGAATATGTGTTTGTATAACATGCTTCAGAACTTCTGGTCTTTAAAATAGAAATGACTTCCAGAGTTCCATTGGACATCGATGACCTGAACTGTGTCCTGTTCTTCTTAATCAGGCTAAAAATTCGTTCACATTCTGTCTTCGCAGTCAAGTACGGAGAAATATCGAGATGTTACAAGATCGGTGCTGGTCTCAGTCGTTTGACGAGATTCCCGTAGTTTTCACAATAGAACACGGAGGAAAATCGCGATTTACATAATCGGCGTCACTTTTAGTCGTTCGACAAGATTTCCATTGTAATCGAGATTGCGCACGGGAAAATGTAGCATTATTACGCAATCGGCGCCGCTTGCTGTTCGTTTGACAAGAATCCAGTTGTCCTCGTCATCAGATGCGGGGAAATATCGCGATGTATCACAATCACTGCCGCTCTCGACCGTTTGACGAGATTCGCATTGTCCTCACAGTTGATACTGAGAACGCGATAACATTCAATCGGCGCCGCACCCGGTCGTTCAATGATTGTCTGCCTATCTGTCCTGGCAGAATGGCAGAGGTAAGCTAGAGGTTGGGCATGGTTAAAACTCACAAGCAGTTATGGACATGTTGAATGGTCGGCGCCGTGATTCCCGTTGTCCCTATGCTGTCGTTGGGAGTTCACTGTGGATCACGAGGCAAAATGAGTATCGTGATGCTACGTAGTCATTTTTAAGTGGATTGATGCACTTCACTCTCTCCGTACGCTTTTAACAACGAACTAGAGAAAGGTATATAGAGAGGCAAGGAGCCGGGTAGCAGCGCTCTGGGTGGGGCAACCTGAGTAAAGGCGGCCATGATTCAGAACGTCATCTGGCAAGAGCTTGTTGTGATTGTTCGGGCTGTACAGGAACATGCGTTGAATGAAATTTATTTAAAAGTACATAGACCATGACGTCAGCGTGTTCGTCATTCAATTGTACGAATAGAAGTAATAAGACAACAGGAGTGTCGTATTTCAGGTAAGAAATGTCATCCAAATTCATAAATTGATGAGGCAGACTCTTTACGAAAACGTGATGCAGCAGTTCACGTTTGTGTGATATTTACATTTCAGATTCCCTTTGCAGAACCAGGAACTAACAAAACAACGGGTTATCAACATGGGAAGGGACAAATGGTACCAGTACCCCACGAGATACAGCTTTATTTGTTCTCTACACTTTGAAGATTATATGTACAAGTATGTAGCAAATGAGAGACGACGTCTACTAGCTAATACAGTACCAACAATTTTCATTTTCCTGCACATCTGCAGAAGAAGCATGCCTGTAGATCTTTGCAGAAGAAGCGAAGTTTCCAGGAAATTGCGGGGCAGTCGCAATCAGATAGCATTGTTGCAGAAGACCTTGATATCAGTAAGTAAATATATTAGGCTGTCTTAAAATTTAAGGAAAGATAATTGTGAGCCATTTTAATAATAATAATAATAATAATAATAATGGCTATAAATTAAAATATATTGTTCAAATATCAATCTTCGTTTGGTGGCTTCGGTGGCGTAGTTGGTAGCATGCTGAGCTTCTATGCCCAAGATCGCGGGTTTAAACCCGGCCAAGTCGTCGGATTTTTTAAGAGCGTTGAAAATCCCTCAGTATGCCTTCCTTCGGAGGGGAAGTAAAGCCGGCGGTCCCACGTAATCGATTTATGGCATGATAAAGAACTTCCACTAATTACCCCTGTGTGAAGCTAAATTGTAGGTTAGGTTAAACATTTGACAAACGCTCTTAGGTTGCGACGTTTGTCGCCAGGAGTCGACTGCGATGGCATCTGGTAACCAGTTCTGAACTAGTAGTCGTTGACGGTTGCGTTTGGCGGCAAAAGAAGGAACTACTTGGAAAAATTCAATGTCTGCAGTCCTTACTTGAATTGAAAACAGATAACACACACTAATACAGTCATCACAATTAACACCGGTTATCAGACAGATTCTACACACACCCAAAGTACACGGGGCTACATAACCGCATTGTCGCAGCCCCTAAACTGAGGAACCAACAAATCTTCGTAATCCAACGAGGTATACTTTCTCTAGTTCGTTGTTTTGAACTCATTATAGGAAACATAACAGACATTACTAATCGTTTATTTTTTTCTTTCTTCTCAGAAATTCTACAGCAAAGTGCAAGATCTAGCCATGATCACATATATTCTGTTCCTAGCTCACGGAAGATGAAGAAAATGTTCGATCATGTGGTGGACAAAAATACAGAGTTAAAGAGGAAACTCAAAACTTCTAAGCGGACTGTTATCCGAAAAGAAGAGAAACAGAAACTTATGAAAGGGCTAAATAACAGGTTATGTGAAGCAGGATCTGAAGTGATAAGTGTTTTCAAGGCATTCTGGAGGAACTTGTACAGGTTACCCAGGATGATGGTGTGCAAAGATATAGTACTGAAGTGCGAAAATTTGCTTTGACTCTTCATTTTCATTTTTGTTCAGTCCAGGCATATAGATACCTTAGAAAATTCATCAAATTACCACATCCAAGGACCCTACGTTATTGGGCTTCTGTTCTCGATGGATATCCTAGATTTACGGAGGAGAGTTTTTTGAAATTGCAGCAGGAGGAGCAGGCAAGTACAGAGCCAATACTGACTTCACTGATGTTCGATGAAATGGCCATAAAGAAAGATTTAGTATGGGACGGAAATCAAATTCGTGGTTACGTAGATTTAGGTCAGAGATGCATAGAAAGTGATGACTGTCCACTAGCTAGAGAAGTTCTGGCTTTTATGGTCACATGTTTGAATCGCAGCTGGAAAATACGGGTGGGTTATTGTCTAATAAGTGGTATGTTTGCATCTGTGAAAGTAAATTTAGTAGAACAATATTTAAGGAAACTGCATAAGATCGAGATAAACATTGTTGCTGTGGTATGTGATGGCACTGCAGCAATTAGATCTGTCATGGAGAAGCTAGGAGAGTTATTTAATATAGATAATATTCAGTGCTGGTTCCCCCAGCCATCAGATACTAAACAAAAAGTGTGTTGCTTCTTTGATGCTGCCCACATTGGCACGCAATTTATTAGTTGATAAGAAGATTCTTCGAGATGGTAAAGAGACTGAAAACACTAGTATGAAGTGGGTTTATCTGGAAGAATTGCATAATATACAGGAAAGTGAAGGTTTATGTGCTGCTAATAAGTTAAAGAAACTGCACATACAGTATCACTGCCAAAAAATGAAGGTTGCTTTAGCAGCAGAAACACGTAGCAGATCTGTTACTTGTGCCATGCCATAGTGTTTTGTAAAGAAATAGGACTTACGGAGTTCAATGACTGTTAGTGTACTGTGAAATTTCCAAAAATGATAGATGTTATATTCGACATACTCAATTTCTGTCATCCTTTGGGAAAAGGTACAAAGGCACCTGTTTCGAAGAAGAACCGAGCCACGATTTGTAACCAAGTAGCCAATTTTATTGTGTTGACTACCTCAAGATACTGAAACTTTCAGATGGAAAGCTTATTTGCGATTCCAGCAGTAGGATGCCAATATACGGTTTGATTATTGATCTCTTTAAGTGTGATACAACTAGCAGAAACATACGTGTGGGGACAAAATTCTGTATCGAGATAGATTGAGTCAGGATCACATAGACCTTTTTTCTTCTTCTATTCACTCCAGAGGTGGGGATAGAAATACGGTAATCCAAAAGCAGTACAATTTAAATCAGCTTAGGCTATACGAAGTGTTTAATTGCGAGGGTAGACCCATCCATGAATTCCAACTGTAAGCCTATGGAGTGTGACATACTTGTGACAACTTCAACTGCAGATATTGTGAAACAGTATTATACAAGCAGGCTTCACCCATTCTGCAGAAATACAGCTCAACATGAAAGAGGTCAACAGGTACATCAGTTGTACACAAAACTTATTCTTTTTAAAGGACAATGAAATCCTGCAATGTTCAGTGCATAAGCAACGTAGCTTATTGTCTTGTAAGACGATTGTGTTAGTTTTCGTTCAATGTACAAATTAAATTGTCATTCTTACGTAATCTTACGCCTCTCCCTCCCTGCCTCCCACCCCCTTGACGGTGTGTATCATGGGGGCCACCAGTTGAACCTTCTTCCATAATGGCGGCGCCATTTCCACTCTATATACCTTTCTCTAGCTCGTTGGCTTTTAAGTATACGGTCATGGGAAAAGTGGCGAGTAGATTTCGGAGGATTCCCGCAGTCCTCGTGATCACAAGTTCGCGATCGGGCACAGGTTATATGATTGTATGCAATTGGTGTCGATCTCGGTCCGTTTGACAAGATTCCCGCAAGCAAGTCGGTGCGGTCAGCCGGCCGTCTTGAAGATGTGATTCTGGAGGATGAACATTCGAAGAAGGTATCGAATTTTACGAATTATTCTGAGAGTTTTAGCGAATAAACATGTTGCGAAAAGTCACGTTTCCTAATAATACAGAAAAATATTTCATACTAAACTAAAAACTCTGGTTGATGCCAAAAACATACGATCAACCAATGTACAGCACTCAAGGTATCCTCAGTATGCATTTCTTTGAGGGCGGGGACAGGGAAATCTGTAGCTTACGCAATCGGCACCGCTTGCATGAAACTTGTTCCATCGCAATCAGTGAGCCTAGCGGCGCGAGTTTAAATGATTTAAGCCAACCTCAGCGAATTTTCTTTTACGACCAAATATCCAGACAAATTAGCTACTTTTTGATACCGGTCGACACCCTGATAATTCACATGTTACTACGTAACTACAACACGACCTACACTTTGTAATTCGTGGTGAAGAAGAAAAGAACTATTTTTTTTATAAAGAACGATAAAGGTTATCCCAGATCTTTCATTCAACACAAAGAAATCGACATCGGTCGACTAGGATTCAGGCAAATCAGGACGCATCTCGTATTCCCAGTCGATGACTGTAACGATCTGGTGAATATATGAATTCAGAGCGATGTATCGAATGTGCGCTGGTCACACAGCATGTATCGGCGGCATGCGAAAGCTTGTTCTGGCACGAATTTTAAGAAGATCTTGGTACGTAAAACCGTAAAAAATAATAGTTCATCCGTAAAACCATAAAACACACCGTCTCTCCGTAAATTTTATGGAAGAAACGTAAAAGTTGGCAGGTATGGAAATAGCACATGGTGCAGCATCCTCCTCCTTCCCAAATTATTCCTTCCTGTGTGCATTTATCACCTTATTTCCATTACGAGTGTGGATTTACTTAATTTAGTAGTGCGAATTTGACCAGTCTAATGGTACACATTGGAACACGTTACATAGAACACAGAAATGCGATTAAACACAACAAACATTCAGCTTCATGCAAACACATGTATGACAACAACCATCATTTCACCAACAATGAAGCAAACTTGAAAAGTTTACACCACAAAGCAAAGGGCAGAGCTCTCGACATTAACTTTTTTATATGTTATGATCTTTGTGCCCTTTCTTGAGTTGAAAATATTTGTATTGTACAGTCAAGGCAGACAGAGAGAGGAATCAGTCCCAGCTGGAAGCGGGCAGGACGAGGATACAATCCACTTATAAACAATGCGGAGTCCTTACTAAAAACATGTGTTGGCTCAGATTTTCTTGCAACCGATCTTGAGTGCTCGGAACCCATGCTTTCCAGAAGAGGCAGCAATATTACGAGGCCAGACTGACGAACCCACTTTGCCTGTTCCGATGAGATGAACTGGTCGATAATACACCGAGCTGTATTGTTGAAGTCGCCAAACTGGGCTTCCCAGCATACCAGAACATTAGGGTTTGTTTTTGAGTAACCCAGCTCCGTAGCAATTCAGTTGGGACTAGACATGCGATAATGTAACAACTGTACAAGTGCACAACCAACGGCTCCGCTCAGATAAGTTAACCGTATGCATAATAGAATTCGAGTGCATGCTCTAATTTTATTTTATTTATTATATTGTGTTGTTTTAACTTATATGTAGGGATAGGAAAAATTCGCGATCGCGAATTTCGCGAATTATTAAATGAAGTAATACACAGATGGTAACGTGTTTTTATAACCCTAAAACGGCAAACAAAATGGTTTTTGAACTCGCGAAATTTCGCGAATTTCGCATGAAGACGCGAATTATGCATGAATTTCGCATGAAACCGCGAATTTTAGCTTTTTTTACAGTGCACTTCCGATAATTCGCAGCAATTAATGCACGAATTTCCGCTAAATATTGAAAACTGCGAATTATCTACAGTAATGTTTTTAAGCCTAGCAAAGAGAAAACTATTGGTTAAAAATATTGAAATGTATTTTATAAACATGCAAAAAAAAACTTTATAACATAGTATTGTAAGACACACTATATGTATGTTACCAATATTAAAAACTAAGAAAAATGACTCACCACTTTTTGTTTCTATGATGGTTTATTTTTTCTAATTTTAGATTGTACAATTCTGAAGAAAACAATATATGAGAACGAAAATTCATCTTGAATTTCTATATAAGAGATAAGTGTGACTATAGACACACTAGCTTGACTGTGGGAACTTTAGGGATTTCCTTTGCATCACTCCTGCATTCTATATGTACTGGATCCCAGTTTACCTCACCGACAGTCAAATTTCATACAATATCCTCATGTCTGAAACCATGATTGTCTTTATCGAAGTCTAACTACTGGATGTCACTTTCTTCTGCATCTTGACATTCATCCAGGTTTTGCCCTAATGTCATCGTAGTGAGACCACCTTGCCCGTTTAAAATATCGTCGTCACAGAAGCTGACAAACTCTTGTTTTTGTGCGAGTGTAGTAGCGGTAATTTTCTCCCATGACATGACTGCATGGAGAGCATCCAACAAACACGGAAAGATTGGAAATTTAACGGTAGATAGCGGGCCTCACTTTCTGCATACAGCGATCTCTAACAATCTGGGAAGTCATCCTAGTTAGTTAACAGTACTTAGTTATTGAGGTTTTAAGGACCAGAACAGCAAGGTCATCTGCCCCTTCATCCTAGTACCTACGCGACGCATGGCGTCATATAGTCCGCCTTTCAGACATGAATATCTAGATGGCAAGTCAAGTCAAGTCAATCCCTGGCACTATCCAGCCCATGACGGGCTAAGGCCGACCAAGCGACCGCTGCCCAGCCATTTGGCCTGCAGATATTGGGGTGACGCGTGATCAGTGCGTCGGGTCCCCTCGGCCGTTAATCTTGGTATTCGTGATCGGGGCGCTGTCTCACTGTCAGACAGCTACTCAATTGTCCTCACGAGGCTGAGTGCACCCCGTTCCAACCCTCACGTCAGTTTTAAAATCCCTGACGGAGCCGGGGATCGAACCCGGGGCCTCCGGGTGAGAGGCAGGCGTGCTACCCCAACACTACGGGGCCGGCATCTAGAACGCAAGTATCCAGATCAAAATGTGCCACTGTTTCCTGAACCAGTATTAACCAGGTGGTCTTCTTGGTTTCATTCTGTAGTGTGCAATTTATGAGTGAAGTAGTAGGGACTGATAACTCTGGTGTTGATTTTCTCAACAATGTTTCACCCGACGAAATACTTGAGATTCAAAGAATTTGGCACAGACATCACTGAACTCATCCCCTTATTAGAAGGCCACATCCAACTGTTCACCTTCTTGATGGATATCTACGGAGAATTCAGCAAGCCCTTAAACTTGCTGTTTCTGGAAAGTACGGTACCAACATTAAGGAGCAGTTGGAGGGTTGTGGAAATGTGTTAAAAAGAGGGAAAATACATTCAGTTTTAGTAAATGCTGGGTCCTATGCTCTTGGAAAATTAATCAGCTTGAGATCCGTTGACCCTGGGAACAGGATTTACAAATGTGTGCGTTTGATCCAGCAGAAATAGTGCCAATGAACATCAATGAGGACACTGCAAAGAAAATTAAGAAGTTGCCGTTCTGTGGAACACTGGAAGAAAGTGAGGTGTTAAGAGGATACAAAGAACTGCAAACTTTAATCAAGAAGCAGATGCATGACAGGACCAAGACAGACACTGTTGGAGTTTTGAAAGGAATGACATTTGTATTTCCAAAGTTCTCATAATCTTTGTTGAAAACCATTTGGATCCCCTGTTCAAACGCTGTGAACTTTTGTTTTTCAGTTTACACTAGCACGTTAAGTGATATGCGTCACCGTTTGTCACAAGAGAATTTGGATCTCTTCACTGAAGTATACTTTGAAGGATGACAGAAATGTGTTATGTTATGCATGTCATCCATGATATTTAAAAAATTCCGCCTAAAATTTATGATTTTGAAAGTACCGAAAAGTGCACTTGAAACCACCGAATTTGCCACTTTAAAACACCGCTTTCTTCACTCTGAAATCACCGAAAAATTCAAATCTCTACTTATATGTAATGCACAAACCCTTATAAAACAAACTGCCGGCCCCGTGGTGTTGGAGTAGCACGCCTGCCTCTCACCCGGAGGCCCCGGGTTCGATTCCCGGCTCCGTCAGGGATTTTCGAAACTGACATAAAGGCTGGAACGGGATGAACTCAGCCTCGTGAGGATAATTCAGTAGCTGTCTGACAGTTATGTAGCGTCCCAGTCACAAAAACCAAGATTAACGGCCGAGGAGACCTGATATGCTGACCATGCGTCACCCTAATACCTACAGGCCAAATGGCTGGGCAGCAGTCACTTGGTAGGCCTAGGCCCTTCACGGGCTGTAGTGCCAGGGGTTGGTTATTTATTTATTATTTATTATACAAAAACTGTAGCCTCCGTGGATTAGGCTGCAGCACGCCGGCCTCTCACCGCTGGGTCCGTGGTTCAAACCCCGGTCACTCCATGTAGGATTTGTGCTGGACAACGCGGAGGCAGACAGGTTTTTCTCCGGGTAGTCCGGTTTTTCCCTGTCACAATTTCATTCCAGCAACACTCTCCACTATCATTTCATTTCTTCTGTCATTCATTTAATCATTGTCCCAGGGGAATGTGACAGGCTTCGGCAGCTGGCACAATCCATATCCTAGCCGCTATATGGGTGCTTCATTCATTCCATTCCCTGACCCAGTCGGACGACTGGAAGCAGGCTGTGGATTTTAATCACAAAACTAACTAACGTTAAGTAACGAGATTCAAACTGCGAATCATAATTTAAACACCAACTAAACGCACTGAATATTGTTGAGCAACATCTGTAAACGGAAGTTGTAACTAACTGAAATACTTCTTGTCTCTGTTATGGGCAGTTTCTATGATTGCTATATCTCTAAAATCTTCTGGTCAGTGCGTATCACTGGTTGACGGAGGTATTATATTGATTTTATGTTAAAATGTATATGATCTAGGGCTAGACTAACGACTGTAGGTATTCCTTTTGATTTCTGTTTCATAACTTTTCTTCCACTTTGTCCGACATAGCATTACATCCTACATCTCGGCATGTGAACAAATATACACCTGGTTTTGAATTATTTATGTGTAATGTATGTCTGAATGATCTTTCTTGGCTAGATATTTTTTCAAATCATGTGAGACAATATTTATACGGATTCTTTAATGTCAGCAGGCATCTGAAGGATTTTATCTAGGCTGTGGCAGATGGGTTAAATGGCCTGCAATAGTAATTAGTCCAGTCAAATTAGACATAAAAAGGGGCCTGACCTTGCAAAAGGTCATGTAGTTCAATTTTTTTTTATATGTTGTTTGGACCTCTGCCAATAGTATAAAACCAAATTTGCAACTTTTAAGAGTCCTGTGCTAGCTGTGTAATACCCCCCCCCCAAAAAAACAGCCAGATTTGCACTTTTTTCAGTGTTTGCTCAATATCGTCTAAACTATGCGTCTGAGAGAAAATATTGTGAATACCTGTTTACAATTATATTAAATTGTCTACAATTTGAGTCCTTCGCGAGCTCTGTACGTTTAGTAGTTCCCGAGATACAGTTATTTAAAGATTGGATGTTTTTTCACAAAAGCAAAAATTGTTGATTTTGGTCTCCTAATTTGACAAATGTTGTCAAAACTTCTCACCCTATAAGAAATGTCATTGATAATGAACTTAAAGTTTATTTGTTTACCTTTGATTTAAGCTTTGACAGGTACCTGTAGGCCTAGTGCTTCTTCCAAAAGTTGCATGTAACAGCAAACCTTGAAAAATAGAAATCTGGTTAAAGCAACTAAAACGAGTTTTGAGCGAATCAGACATCAGGTACAGGGCCTGTACTGATTGTGGAGGACTGAGAAGATGGACATCTTTGGCTTATTTCATGTATTTCTACTTTGGTTTATTTCCTGTATTTATTCTTTATGTTTGAAGCTCTTTGATATAAGTTAGTGTAATAAAAGATGGCTGCTAAGTAAGATGTCCGTGTTTCACGATCACTGATTTATACATTATACGAATCCCAACATTGGTGCCGAAAACTTTAGATTACGTAGAAATGTGCATTAGAATACGGGCAATTGTGTTTTACTTGTGTACAAAGTAAACTGGTGATGCTATCACTACAAACAGCAATCACGTTTTGTACATGCAGCCACGCCACGCCACGCCGGATTACGAGGTAAGAAGATACCGGAACTTCTACACGCGCCACATACTAACGTGATATTTCAGTTTTAATATTATTGCAAGTGTTACTACTACGACTAAACTGTGCACGAATTGTAATATAATTACTTTACACCACGTAACGGAATTCACGAATGATAGACGAGCAAGTGCTGCCATCTTGCGGTAGATCCTAAACTAAATACCTCGTAGCTATCACGGACACTACAAGACGATCTCACGCATGCGCTGACATCAGACAATCACCTTCACTTGTCGCAGCACGGTACTATTTATTTATTTATTTCGTCACCCATTCTTTAAGATGCAAGACGAGAGTGTTAAGAGTAAACTAGCGTTTTTGAAAAGAAAGCGGAAGACGGAACGAGCAACTATAACTAAATTCAGTACAATAATAAATAGTGCTACGGTCGGCGACATCTCAGAATACGAATATAATCGCATTAGACTCCAAGAAGCTTTAGATCATCTCACAGTTCTGGACGATAGTATACAGGAATGTTTGACCGACGCAGAATACGAGGCCGATGTCGAAAAATGTGAGGAATACATCGACATCGCGAAGAGAGCGATTCTGAAAGCATCACACGCCGAGAATAAATCTAAGTCACTCTCCAGTTTGACAACATCGGTCGCCGGAATGAGTATGCAACCAACACCAGGATCTCCAGTCCCAACACCCGTCACGCACACAGTGAAGCAACCTGCCGTAAAATTAGACAAATTCGCAGGTGACATTGAGAATTGGGCACGTTTTTGGGAGCAATTCCAGTCTTCTGTTGACAACAATCAATCTCTCGCTCACATTGACAAGCACGTCTATCTCCGTGGATATCTGGAGGGTGAGCCGAAGAATCTAGTTGATGGAATACCGATAACGGCTGATGCTTATGAAGAAACTAAACGGATATTAATCTCTCGCTACGGAAACACTGACCGCATAATTCAGGCCCATCTTGACTATCTCGAAGCCATACAACCAATTTCAGACGATACTCCTTCTAATCTAAATGCCATGTACATAGAATGCAATAGACGCGTACAAGCCTTACGGGCCTTAGGGGAAAATGTAGATAATTACGGGCGGATGTTATGCCCTAAAATTCTCCGAGCATTCCCTCAAGGTATTGTCCGCCGTTGGATAATTTATTCCAAACGAGAAAGCATTCCCGAGAGTCACATTACCAAGTTGATGGAGTTCCTGAACGAGGAGGTAGAGGGCGCTGTGATCACACAGAAGATCAGAGGAGATATCACTTCACTCGAATCCTTCTCAGGCACTGCCGCGACACTCCATGTGAACACAAAGTCAAAACGGACGGGCATGAACACAAAGAAAGTGTATTCCGAATTCTGTGTGTTCTGTGAGACTCAAGGCCACTGGGCCCAGAACTGTGTAAAGATCCGCAATGTAGCTGAGCGGATTGAAAAGTTAAAAACTGCCAACCGATGCTTCTTGTGCCTCAATAAAGGTCACAGTGTGAAGACCTGCATGAAGAAGAGTAAGGTATCATGCGCAAAGTGCAAAAAGAATCATCACATTTCCATCTGCACCGGAGAACAGCCCGCATCAATATCCGTGGGGAAGATTGACGTTACTATGCCGCAGTTCACTTATCTTCAAACGGCGAATATTTGGATCACAGGGCCCACCGGACTGAGAAAACGTACACGATGCATATTGTATGCTGGCAGTCAATCAACCTTCGTAAGCCGAAGTCTGGTAGATCAGCTTCAACTGAATATCGTGGGACACAAGGATTTGACAGTTACCGGATTCGAGTCATCTCGTCACACATCTTCAGCTCGCAGACTCATTGACCTCAACATCAGTGGACTATGCACGGAGGCTGCTCTGCGTATTTCTGCATTTGAGAGTGACAACGTTTACTCGCCACATCCGACTGTTCCACTTGACGTCCAGTCCCTGTCACGCTTACGAAAATTGAGACTTGCTGATCCCAAGGATGACAACAATGAACTTCCTATAGAACTTCTAATAGGTGGAGACCATTATTGGAAGGTGATACTTGACGACAAGCCAATACGCCTCTCAGACACGTTAGTACTGCTTCCTTCTAGATTTGGATGGATTCTGAGTGGAAATAGGTCAGGAATTACTGTCCACAGCGTCAACGTGCACCACTTTCATACTGCTAATGACCCATCTGTCGAGGATGATGATATGCGACGATTTTGGGATCTAGAGTCCCTAGGAATAAGGGAAGATCAGAAAAGGACCCTCACAACGAAAGATGCCACTATTCTTCAAGAATTCCACGATTCGTTTCACTTACAAAACGGGCGGAGGGTAGTATCCCTACCGAAGAAAGAAGATCTGTTCTTACCCTCAAACAGTAAGAACGCTCTAAATCGTTTTCACACATTGCAGAGAAAACTTGCCGTTAATGCCCAGTACAAAGAAATGTACCATGCGCAGATGATGGACTACGTAAACATGGGACATGTTCACCTGATCGCTACAGAGGAAACTACAAATGATATACACTACCTGCCTCATCACGCTATCAAGAAAGAGAGAAATGGCACAGAGAAATGGAGGATTGTCTTTGACGCATCATCCCACGAGAGATGCACCGTCCCTCAATGATGTTCTGGAAACAGGCCCTAATCTGTTACCAGAAATACTGTCCACGTTGATCCGCTTCCGAACTTACCGCAAAGCCATAGTAGGAGATGGAACTCAAGCTTTCCTTCAATTATGCCTGGATACTGAAGACCGAGATTTAACAAGATTCTTCTGGTTCAATGTGGAGAAGGATGAACTTGGAAAATGGCAAGCAAGAGATGATACAGCCGTCTATAGATTCACTCGTCTACCATTCGGCCTTGCTAGCAGTCCCTTTCTTCTGTCTGCAACTCTCCGTGAACTAGCAACGAGATTCAAGGATCAGTTCCCGTCAGCAGCAGCACTTATGGATCAAAGCACTTTCATGGACGACTTTGTTGCGGGAGCTGAAGATGACAACAGAGTTATCACCTCATATTACGAGGTGACAGGTCTACTACGACAGATACGGATGCCGATGGCAAAATGGGCAACAAATTCTGGACCATTGGAAGGTATATGGAGAGCCGAAGGACGTGAAACGAAAATTGAAACCGGAGTACTAGGTGTACGATGGGACACAGAATCAGATTCACTACTCTTTGACCATACAGATATCACCGACAACCTTTCGCAGGATCCAGGAACCAAACGAAAGCTATTGAAAACGACCGCAAAGTTCTACGACCCTCTTGGATTACTTTCACCGGTGTTCATAGTTGGAAAAGTTCTCTTCCAAGACACCTGGTGTAGGGGCATAGCATGGGACGAAATACTTCCACATGACATTGCATTGCGATGGCAGCTGTGGATAACCAGCCTCACGGATCTGGAAAGTGTGGTCATTCCGAGATGGATTGGTTTATCAAGGACAACATCGGAGACTTCACATGTCCACGTGTTCTGCGACGCGTCGGAGCGGGCCTACGGAGCTGCACTGTATGTTCGAACTTCAGCCGACGTAAACACTTACATACACCTGGTCTGCACTAAGAATAGACTGTCTCCAGTCAAGAAGGTTACACTCCCACGACTAGAACTACTGGCCATCTTAGTGGGTTGCCGTCTTCTGAGGTATTTCTGCCAAGCAACAGACTTTAATGTCACCACATCTACTCTGTGGAGTGACTCCATGGTCGCTCTAGGTTGGATTAAAAGCGATGCAAACCGTTGGAAGACATTCATCTCCAACCGAGTGACGGAAATTCAAGGCATCCCGAGTCCAGCTCAGTGCCGGTACTGCCCGAGCCAGGATAATCCAGCCGACCTCTTGTCACGAGGAATATCCTCAAAAGCACTACAGTCTTGTTCACTTTGGTGGCACGGGCCTGTATGGCTAGCCGATCATCCTAGCTCTTGGCCCCACAGCAGTGTGCCTAACGCCTCACTTCCAGAGACTCGCAAGACGCATCAGCAAACACTTAATGTCATTACAACGGAACCTCTCATCATTGCTTCCAGATTCAGCAGTTATTGGAAAATACTGCACATCATGGGTTGGATTTTACGCTTCTTGAACAACATCAGACAGTCGGAGAAAAATTCTGGGAATCTCACTGCACGTGAATTAGAGGCTTCCCGATTGTGCTGGATACGTACAGTCCAACGTGAGTGCTTTTCCGAAGAGTACGACGCTCTGACAAAAGAGAGAAACTTGTCAGGGAAGTCCAGGATTGCCCGCTACAACCCCTTCTTTCAGGACGGCCTTATTCGACTGGGAGGGCGCCTCCACCATGCAGACCTGCCAACGCAGCAGAAACATCCTATAGTACTCGATGGTGCACACCACTTCACTAAGTTGTTGATCCTCCAGACTCACATACGGCTACACCACCTTGGAGTACGAATCGTTCTCTCTGTACTACGCGAAGAATTTTGGATCCTCAAGGCACGCCAGGCTGTCAAGAAGGTCATCCACACGTGCTTACCGTGTAAGATCGCCAGAAGCCAACAAGGTAACGAGATCGAAGCCCCGTTGCCTCCAGAACGTGTGCGACTTACTACGCCATTTGCAGTTACGGGTGTGGATTTTGCAGGGCCACTACTCGTTAAGGTGGGGAATCTCGTACAGAAATCATATATTGTGCTTTTCACATGTGCGACTACAAGGGCCCTTCACCTTGAGCTGGCTTTGGACATGACTACGGAGACGTTTCTGATGGCTCTCAGACAATTTGCGGGACGAAGAGGACTTCCAAACACCATTTACTCAGACAACGCTAGAACGTTCCAGGCAGCACACAAAGAAATGACACAACTCAGCCAAGTCCTCATTGACCCACGAACGAGCCAGCACTTCGCCCACAACGGAGTCCAGTGGAAATTTGTAGCCCCACGGGCGGCTTGGTGGGGAGGCTGGTGGGAAAGAATGGTGGGTACGACTAAAAGATGCCTTAGAAAGGTATTGGGAAAGGCTCTGATTAGTGAGGACACACTCCGAACTCTATTGATAGAAGTAGAAGCCGCCATTAACTCCCGACCCATAATCCAAGATGGCTCGGAGACACTGACTCCAAGTCATTTCCTGACTGGGGCACGGCTGACTACCCTGCCCAACGTCTCCGAACCCACGACCCGAATAGACCTGAGGAAGGAGAGGAGACTTAGAGAGAAAATGCAGGAGGACTTCCTCAAGAGATGGAGGAATGAGTATCTTCTTGTTCTGAGAAGCTACCACGAAGTACGCCGCCCAAATGGACAGACAAAGGAGTGCCGAGTAGGAGATATAGTACTACTACAGGACGACATGCGACCTAGACACATGTGGCAGAAGGCACGAATAACTGAAAGGCGACCAGGCAGGGACAACAAGGTGCGAACCCTCATCCTTCAGATGGCCAACGGGACCAAGATTAGTCGGCCTGTACAGCTGGTCTTCCCTCTCGAGATAGACCAGGGTGGGGAGGACTGAGAAGATGGACATCTTTGGCTTATTTCATGTATTTCTACTTTGGTTTATTTCTTGTATTTATTCTTTATGTTTGAAGCTCTTTGATATAAGTTAGTGTAATAAAAGATGGCTGCTAAGTAAGATGTCCGTGTTTCACGATCACTGATTTATACATTATACGAATCCCAACACTGATTAAATCGGAGTTAATATTATGATAAGCATAGATAGCAATGGTTTCATTATTATGGGAATGATTTTGTGTTAATTATTAATTATTTACTGAAATGATGTGTTAGATACCAGTACGTATACTATTATTTATAATATTATACTTATATGAGGCCTTCTCGAATCATTCGAGATAATGGTGATGCAGAAAAACTAAAAAATTGGTTCCCCACTCTCCATTTCCCAACACTGATAAATTGGTATCCATTAGTAATGGAATAGTTGGTGGCCATAACGTAACTTGCCACTTGACCCAACAACTGGGAACTGTAGGTGTTAAGAAAATCATTGGGAATTCGTTTGATAAAGTAACCTTTAAATGTAAGGACAAAATAGCCATCATCACCTCTGTTAAAGTGGGGAACAAGAGCAAAGTTGTCGATCCACTTACTATTTTTGAAAGGGTTGCATAACCAAAAAATCGGACGAAGAACTGAAAAAAACATTTTAAACATGTATTAACCTCATTCCCAATGTCTTTGCGAAAGCGGACCAAGTCCAGTCTCTTCTCTGCTTTCTCTCCACTATCCAGCTACCCACAAGCTGACTCCAATTCTTACGGTACGTTGTTTTGGATGGGGGCTATCTTTTATACAAGGCTGTCTGGCAGCGCAAAATGTCTGTGACAGCCATTGTTTCAGGTTAGATCAGCTACATTAAAAACCACTTTGTTAGCAATGTCTCGGACGCTGTGCTACTCACTTCTGCAATAACATCATTTTTGAAGAATCCACCATCATCCAAATACCTTAGGGAAAAGTATTGGTCAATGAGAACAACAAGAGGCGCCTCATCCCACTTCTTTGCGATTCATTCGAGCAGCATGGCATACAAGTAAAAGTAGCCAAAGAAGATGCTGATCGGGACATCATTGCCATGGCACTATCCAAACGTCCTACATTCGACCGTGTGATCGAAGTAGGAGAAGATGTTGACCTCCTCGTCCTCCTCAATGGTTTAGGCTCAGGTGCAACTAATATCTACCTTCAAAAGATTAGCCAAGGTGAAGCCGGCTGTGTCCATCTTCAAGCTCCTCTTTTGCCCATCGACCTGCTCAACACTCACCAGGTACAGTGCATTTTATACATGAATTCAGCGGGTGCAACACCACTTCAGCCCCTTATGAGCATGGTAAAACCAAGTTAGCTAATACATACAAAAATCCCCAACTTGTATAACTGGCAGAACTTTTCCTGCTGTCAGACTCCAGTAACAAAACCATAGCAAAAGCTGGAGAGAATTTTTTTTGTGTATTTGTATGGGGGTGATTTCCTAACAGACTCCCTGAATAGCCTTCACTACCAACTGTTTGTTACATCTGCAGCCAACATGAAAATCAATCTTGCTCGCTTGCCCCCAACAGAGGATGCAGCAAGCCACCATGCTTACAAAACTTACCATCAAGTACAAAAGTGGTTGGGGGTCAACAAAAATCCTACAGATTGAGGGCCGGTTTCACCAACCCAGCGTTAACAGACCGTCAGTAAATGCGTTGTTAACTTTAACATCGACATTAAGCTCGTTGGCGTTTCACCAGCACATTCACCGATTGGCATTAGCAAACGAAGCGTTATGTTTAAGGGCTGTACAAAACTCGTTGAAAGATGATGATTGTGGCAGTATTTGTTTATTCTTTGGTGTAATCGAGCAGGCCGTTGACTGAAAAAGCTTAAAAGTTACATACTCCTCGATTAAAAACAAACATGGCTGATGAGGAAAAGAGCAAGAAGAGCCGAGGACCGTGAAATTTTCGTTAAATGAAAAAACATAATTATCCACCCTTATCTACTCGGTGGATGAGCATCATGAAATCGTTGAAAATAAGAGGACTGATGCTGTAACGTTTAGGTAGTCTTTTATTAAATTAAATTAACTTAACTAGGATGTTTTATAACGTAATTCATTACACGTAAAAATAAATAAGAGTAACGGTACTGATGTTGAGACGTCTAGGTAGTCTTTTATTAAATTAACTACATGTGCTACACAATAATGCATCACACGATATTACACATAAATAAGGAATGGTACATAGGCCTAGGCTATTTTACTTATCAGATGGGAATTCCAGGTTAGGTTCTGTCATCTGTAGAACATTCATCAACACAGGAGGTTTTGACAACCGAAATCTCATAATAAATTCTATGTCGTCGCATTCATTCAAGTAATTCCTTCGTTATTTATAAGTTAGTGGTCGAAGAAAATCTAGCATGTCTTCAAAAACATCGTCATCGTTGAGAATAAAGTTTAATGCATGACTATTCCAGCTTTCGCCGCATGCCATTTTGGATTTGATTGCTATGTAAATCGATCGTCAAGTCGTTAATTCCATGTTGACAGAGCAATTAGTTTTGACGGCTTGTTAGGGAAGCTAATGGATTGTTAAAGTTTGGTGAACCACAACATTTCGGTAATCGTCCGTCAACGGCCTTAATTGGTTTGTTAACATTTTAACGAACCATGGTGAACCCGGCCCTGAGGATGGAAGCTTGATGATCAAGGGTTTAGCCCTATCACTACAACTATGGATCCTATACCTCAGCTCCTACTGCGCATGATTTCCTGCAATTGCAGAAAAGGTTGCAGCTGCCGCAAAGCTGGGCTGAAATTCTCAGCTCTTTGTCGATTTTGTGTTGGCAAAATATATCAAAACTTGCAATAACTTCAGCTAGAGGATTCTGATGATGAGAAAGACATCTCAACCCCTACATTGTTAGAACTGCAAAACAAGCCTGCTCCTGCTCTTAAGTACGAACATTCCTCCAATAAACCTGCACCATCGTCAGAGGAAGATTTTTCGAGACCCGGGCCATCAAAACTAGTGAAAATACGATGAGACCTGTTGCTTCATAATATTGTAAAATAATTTTAGATGTAGAGTTTTTCTTTTGTAATAAAACAAAATAGTACCTATGTGAACTCTCTTCTTCCATTTTTCTCAAATTCAATTTTTCATGGTTTTCAGTTTCATGCCACATTTGAAAGAAGCACTGGGCCTACAGGTACCCGTCAAAGCTCAAATTAAAGCTAAACAAATGAACTTCAAGTTCATTATCAATGACATTTCTCATTATATGAGTATTTTGGACAATATTTGTCAAATTAGGAGACCAAAACCAACACTTTTTACTTTTCTGAAAAAGCATCCAATCTTTGAATAACTGTATCTCAGTAATTACTAAACGTATAGGAAATGGATATTCAGATTGGTTCCAGACATCTAGAGGAGTGCAACAAGGCAGTGCCCCTTTACCATTACTATTCATCACCATCATGGATGAAATCATAAAGGAAGTGAAGCAAAACACCAATATGGATCTTCAAGCATTTGCTTTTGCAGATGATATAGTTATCTGGGGAAATAGTGAGCTGGAAGTCCAGGAAAGGCTGAACGTCTGGAATGATCATTTGAAAAAATATGGACTGAAAGTAAGTGCTACAAAAACTGCTGCAATGTCTGTTAACAGACAGAGAAGTAAAGATAATATAATGCTGGAGGGTGTACAATTGGTAACAGTAAACCAGTATCAGTACCTTGGATACTTAATATCAAGTGACAACAGAATACAGCTTGAATTAAATAACCGTATTCAGAAATCAAGTCAATTCTATCAGCAAGTTCAATATATACTCTGGAATAAGCAAGTGCTACCAAGATCAAAACAAACTCTGTTTCGAACATACTTTGACTTATGGGTTGGAAACATGCACAACTACCAAAAAAGATGACAGCAGACTTCAGAAATGAAGTTTCTAAGAAGCATGCTTCAAAAAACTAGGAAAGTCAAAGTAAGAAATGAGAAGATAAGAGAACAAGCTGGAATAAATCAGTCCTTGAAGGAGACCATAACTAGGGCACGTTTGTGATGGTTTGGTCACGTCAAACGTATGACAGAAGGAAGAATTTGAAAACAATGGTTACATACTGTGATTACTGAAAAAAGACCTGTTGGAAGACCTAGGAGGAGATGGCTGGACCAAGTGAAGGAAGATATCACATCCAAGAGAATCAACTGGGATGAAGTCTTGAAGAAGCAGTGGTACATGAATCGACCAAAATGGAGAGCGCTCGTAAACCACACCCGGGAAACTGGAGTGGAAACGTGATGATGATAGATCTCACTTGGGACTCAAATTGTAGACAATTTAATATAATTGTAAACAGGTATTCGCAATGTTTTCTCTTAGACGCATAGTTTAGACGATATTGAGCAAAAACTGAAAAAAGTGCAACTATCTGGCTGTTTTTTGGCTATTACACAGCTAGCACAGGACTTTCGAAGTTGCAAATTTGGTTTTTTACTGTTGGTAGAGGTCCAAACAACATATAAAAATTAGAACTACATGACCTTTTGCAAGGTCGGATGTATATTTTGACTGGACTAAATAGATCCCGATTCCATAACAAACACCATATTTTATAAATGTGTGGGGATGAAATTTTTGACTTGATAGGTGGATAAAAGCAATAAATAACTTAATTTCTATATAGGGTCATACCGCGACTACACGGCATAATTGTTTTCAATATACTACAACAAAAACCCTATTATTATTATTATTATTTAAAAAATTAATTCCAACACCCAATTTATGAAAACTATTCGCTAATGTATTTCACCATCCTACTTCATCATAATTAGATGATAACAATTTGAAAATCAATTCCATAAGCATGCCAGCACACTTTATTTTGTTTGTATAAGAATAATTCTGCCTGAAAATTCATCCAGCAGGTGCTCTATCAGTAGCTTTCTTTTCTGATAACTTCGGACTTCCATCTGCTAGTTTCATTCTAACTGACCCGTTAATAAATATTAACGTGCATTCCAGTCGTATCCGCGGGCGGCTGCTGTTGCAAACTTGATCTTCACGGTATCTATTGGTGACTGTCCGAACTAGTGAGCCGGCAACCTTCAGCGTGTCTGTCTTGTCGATGGCTCGCTCGTGTGGCTAATGTTGGCACTTAAGTTTTGAGAACTCGAGGTCTCACGATCGGCTCCGTTCGAGCCCGAACGGCGGCCATTTTGTTCTGGTTGTTGAGATAAACAAATGAAGTTGAAGGAATTCTTGCAAGAAGGAAAGATGTGAGAACTAAATCTCTGGTGTAAAACGGGGATTATCTGGCCTTAGGCCAGGTAAACTTCCTTTCCCCGATATAATTTCGTCTCTACGTGATTTACATTTACCGCCCACCGTTGAGAAATCTCTGTCATCGGATTAAATATGTAGACATGAAGAAAACGCAATGTATGAAGTTTGGCTACAGGAATACATCTCTTTATTAAGGTTTGTTTGTGTTAAAAGTTATTGGAACTATTTGTGACCTGAAAATGTGAATTGGTCGTCGATACGAGTATTTGTGTTGGTGTTATTCTACATATTTTATATGTTGCAGTCTTGAGCTGTTGAATAATTATCTTAGTGCAGTTGGCATTTATTTTGCCGTTAGTAAGTCACTTGATTTGTAGAACCGAGTAGGCCTAAGCATGAAGAGAAAGTTCCAATACCTTATTTTTAACTTGATGTAATACACTTATTTATATGTATTTTGGGAGGGTTGTGTTTTATCTTTTTTCTGACGTGCCGTGCTGTGTAATGTTCAGATCTCATTTTGTTTTGAGCGAGGAATTTTCCTAACCTTAATTTTTTTTTTTCGTAACAGTTAATTTTCCTTTTCCTCGTCTCGTTAGCGTGGTCTCTTAAAGACTCTGTTTAAAATATCACCACTTATGATATGTATTTTTATTTTTTCCATGGTCCGTTGCCTGGATACTCTCCGGGATTGTTATCCGATCTCGTTTTTCTCGGAAACAATGTAATTAATTTTTCATGTCGACTTGAGGTCAGTCATATTGGATTTTCATGCCGTACGCACGTACCTTGCCTTTGCTCCTGAATAACTAAACGATTTCAAGAATTATCTTATTAATTTCCAAGAGATATCTTCTTGGTGGTTTGAACTTGTCATTCTTCGAACCTATACGATGTTAATGTATATTTTTTTCGGAATCTAATTCTACTGATGTAGAGTATAATTGGTTCTCGCATAATGGGACTTCTTCATTGAAATTGGGTAATTAAATT
Organism: Meconema thalassinum; assembly: GCA_946902985.2. Classification (NCBI taxonomy): domain Eukaryota; kingdom Metazoa; phylum Arthropoda; class Insecta; order Orthoptera; family Tettigoniidae; genus Meconema; species Meconema thalassinum. The sequence goes on along the minus strand of OX336390.1, from coordinate 536,861,231 downwards.
CCATCTCCTTCTTAATTTTTATTGGTTCCTTGCTTCTTGATTATTATTTTGTTTGTTCTATTTTTTACCTTTTATGTTACATCTTTTTCTTTAACCTGCATGTAAAGATGTTCTTTCCTTCAATTATATTTAATGTTATGAAATGTGATTCGTGTTTTCTTCAAGTTTAGTTTTAGTGCTCTTCTCTCAATTTAAATGCAACCTGGGTATGGTAATTTGTCCAGCCGTTCCACACACATACCCTAGTTGCTCTCTGTTATTATTTATCGTTTTCTCTCTTAGTGTTTCTGAAGGTAACTTGTGGGTACATATTTTGGTACCTAGTCGCGTGGTTTTGTTTCCACCTTGTATTTTGTTGAGAGAATGTGTACTGGGTTTGACTTGGAGAAAGCATAGGCATAAAAGGGTTACTTATTCTGAAAAAAATCTTGTATTAATCCTATGTGATTTTATGTTTCATGTCGACTATAAATGGAGCAACGGAATCTTAGGGCAGCTTACAGTTTGACCAAAGAAGAAATTATCTATGAACTCCTGATTAGAGGTTCTACTTCCTCTGGGAATAGGGAAAGGGATCTGATATTACTGAATGCAGTTTCGGATAATCCTGTACGTGTACCAAACTGGAGGAAATTTGACTGGACGTTAGGTAAGTCCCTTATTGTACCATCTGTTGAAAGTTTAATTGTGGTTTTTCATTCGTTAAACTCTGACTGTGCTCCGTCTAGTTCTCGACTTATCAGATTTAAGGTCCGCTGTTCACATTGGTACCATCGCCTTCGTGATTTAATAGAAGTTTGGCAGGATAGAGATCCTGAATTCCATTTAAAATTAATTTCTCTGCGTGCTAAACTTGTTGATTGCTTTTTTGCGTTATTCCCAAATAATAGTGAGAGTGCGAGTGTTAACCCTGATGTGTGTGCAAATGAAGGGGTTCCTTCTATTAGTGGATTGAACGAATTGTTGCATAATATCAGTGTTGAAAGCAATTTAGGAAGTTTTGGTGGATCTTTGTCGAATCATAGTGAACCTGCAACTATGTATAATCAGGAAAACTATCCTAGTGCGTGCAGAATATCTGAGGTTAGGTCTGAGTGTAGCAATGTCAGAACAGGGTCGACCTCATCACGTCATAACCTTGAGAATCTTGATGATATAAATGTTTCCTTTGCTAATGTGTCCATTTCTGGTGCTGCGAGCAACCAGGTTAGGGGTAATTTATCAAATGCTAGGTCGAATGATGAAAGATTATCGCCCCTATGTTCTGAAAATCCTATTAATTTAGAACATGTGTCATCTAATGTAAATAATAATACTCGTGGGGAGTTTAAAATGGGAATTAAGTTTGGTAGTGTACCTCATCCTTTAAATGCTTGCATCCAAAATCTAGAGATGTGCAACGGTAACGATGCTAACCTGTTAATAAAATTTTTAAAGCAATTTATTGACCTTGCTGACAATGCTGTAAGATTTGGGTGTCCTGATAGTCAAATTTTCAACCTGATCTTTCCTTATACCTCTGGTTTATTGAGAGAAAAGTTAATTGTAGCCATGGAAGGTTGTTATTCCATTGATCGATTTCATCGTGAAATATTAAGTTCATTTATTCCTAGTCGTGCTTTGAGTATGCTGATGCATAATTTTTTCTATAGAGTTCAGAGATTCGAAGAGTCTTTAAATGATTATGTAACTGATATCAAGTCTTATGCTAGAGTTTTTTCTGTACAATTAAGTGAACAACAAATTGTGGCTTCTATATTGGAAGGGATTAATCCAGAAAGCAGGTCATACTTGACAACATGCAGTATTCCCGTAAATTTCTCTGATCTAAACAGATTTGTGTTGAATTCGGGTATTATCAAACATTCCGATTCCTTGAGAGTTGCCAATGTTCCTCCACCTAATTTTAATTCTAATCTATCTCAGAATTCTGGAAATCCTATCTGTTATGATAGCTCGCAAGGCCCTCGTTTCCAAAATAGAAATGCCTTCGATTCGGGTAATCGCACGTCGAATAACAGGAGAAGATGTGATACTTGTGGATCATTTCAACATATTGCTAAATGGTGTACGAGGAGACCTAAACATAACCCATGACTAAATCGTAAGGAGACTTCTTCGGATTGCCATGCGTCAAATAGTTCTAAAATAAACTCTATGGAGGTAAATAATTATTTTGATGATGTCAGAAGTCTTAAACCTAAAGTGAGGTTATGTAGTCGCATTTCTGAAGTTTCTAAACATTGTTCCCCATTTATTGATATTTGGGTAAATAACGAACCTGTTACTGCTCTGATCGATTCGGGTAGTGTGAAATCATTTTTAAGTAAAAACTGGTTTGAAAATATGAGGTCAGTATGCAAATTTGGAAAACTTATTAAAGAACCGAACAATTTTGTGTCAGCGAACAGTTCTAGTCTTGAAGTTTTAGGATTGGTAAACTTAAAGATCCGCATTTTAAATTTCACTTGGAGATATGATTTTTGGGTTGCAAATAATTTATCTTGCGACGCCATTATGGGTGCTGATTTTTTGTCTCATGTTGGGTTGTTACTAGACCTTAGAAACAGGTCATGTTGGTTTCGTTTTAAGCCTAATTTAAAATTAAACTTCAAGCCTTGTCTTAGTTTTTCCGGAGTGAATTCCTCCAAAGTTATATCTGGTTCTGACACCATTGAGGAGTTTAATTTTGAAAATCTTAAACCTGACCAAGCTGATAAACTTCGTGAACTGTGTTCATCCTTCCCTGAGGTTTTGACGAATAAGTTAGGGGTGACCAATCTATTGGAATACAAGATTGTCGTTTCTGATAATATTCCAGTCAGTTCGCCACCGTATAGACTAGCCCCTCCCAAGATGAAAATCTTGAAAGAGATAATCGACGAGATGTTAGATGAAGGGATCATTAGTAAGTCTACTTCCTCGTATTCGTCACCTATTTTCTTGGTGCCTAAATCTGACGGTAAATTTCGCCCAGTTGTTGATTATCGAGCTCTTAATAAAAAGGTTATTCAGCAGTCCATCCCGCTTCCTGATCTGAGATCTTGCTTTGCATGGTTTAGGGGTGCTAACTGGTATACGATTTTAGATCTGAATCGCGCGTACTTTCAGATTCCATTAACTGAAGATTCTAAACATCTAACAGCCTTCTCCACTGACTGGAATCTCTTTCATTTTAACCGTTTACCATTTGGGATCTCCACGGGTGCGGCCATCCTAAGCCGATTGCTAGATATGGTATTTGATGGAATCAAGTTCAAGTTTGTGTATCATTATTTAGACGACGTAGTCATATTCAGTGAGAACTTTGATGATCATCTGGAACATATTGGTGAGGTTATGTCTCGTCTAAAGAAAGCTGGTCTTACCGTAAAACCATCTAAAGTTTCCTTTGCTAAACCCAAGATTTCATTTTTGGGACATATCGTAACATCGTCTGGAATTTCTGTGGATCATTCGAGAACCCAAGCGATTCGTGACTTTAAGCCCCCTAAGAATGTTAAAGGTGTATCAAGGTTCATCGGTATGATGAACTATTTCCGTAAGTTCATTAACAATTTCACTCAGCGTGCTGCTCCTATAAATATGTTGAGGAAGAAGGGAGTTAATTTTGTTTGGGGTCCTTCGCAAGAAGCAGCATTTGAAGATTTGAAATTAGCTTTGATAAATGCACCTATTTTGTCCATCCCTGATTTCTCCAAAACCTTTATTGTGCAAACTGATGCCTCCAATAGTGCTGTTGGTGCAGTGTTACTACAAGACCATGGAAAAGGTCGATTACCTATTGCATACACTTCCCGCACTCTGAATGATGCAGAAAGAAATTACTCTGTTTATGAACTCGAAGGTTTGGCCGTCATGGATGCTCTTGAAAAGTTCAAGTTGTATATCGAACATGTACCCTTCGAGTTAGAAACAGATAACCAAGCCTTGAGTTGGGTTCTTGGCAGACCTAGGAAAACTGGTCGAATAGCTCGTTGGGCCACTCGAATTTCTTCCTTTAAGTTCTCTGTACGTCACATCCGAGGGAGTGAAAATGTCATCGCTGATTGTTTAAGTCGGATGTATGGTGACACTAATGTTGAGGTTGAGGAAAATGTGAAGTGTAACGCAATTTTGGAACATAACATGTCAAACGTAATTCTGTCTAACTGTCCCATGTTGTTTCGGGATGTATCTGAATATCAAAAGGAAGATCCAGTTCTAAGTGAGATTATAAGAAAATTAGAGGTTGGTGAAGTTGTAAAACCATATTCATTAAGGAATGGAATCTTGTGTTGTTTGGCCCGTTCTGATAGAACACCTAAGATTGTTCTTCCCACTGTTTTAGTAGGCGAGATCTTTAAATACTTTCATGAGTCTCCTATCGGTGGACATTTAGGAGTATATAAGACCAGATTAAAGGTGAGGCAAAATTTTATCTGGAAGGGTATGGATGGTGACATCAGAAGACTGGTAAATAATTGTACAACATGTAAATTGGCAAAACCATCTCCTAACACTAAGGTTGGAATGTTATCGTCTCAACTTTCCGATAAACCAATGGAAAGATTGTTTGTAGATTTTGTCGGCCCGATGCCGCTGTCGAAGCTGGGTAACCGTTTTGTACTGGTTTGTACGGATGGCTTCAGTCGTTTTAACTGGTTGTTCCCAACTCGCTCAGCTACCACTGAAACGGTAATTAAATGTCTTAACCATATTTTTGCTGTTTTTGGCCCCTGCCAATTTCTGGTATCAGATAACGCGAAATGCTTTACATCACATGTTTTCCGCAATTTTTGTTTCGAGTTATCCATTTCCCATGTGACATCTTCTATCTATTATCCTAAAGGATCGTATGCTGAGAGGGTGAACAGGAATCTTCGAGCTGCGTTAATTGCTTACCATCATAAGGACCATAGATTATGGGACAGTTGCATTCCTTGGTTGACTTATTCGTTCAACACTGCGGTGCATGAATCTCATCGTACCACCCCTTTCAATTTAATGTTCTCCTTCGTCCCAAATTCCCCTATATCTAATTTGTGGACTATTAATCAATTGTTGCCTGATAAAGTCATGAATGAGAACGTACGTTCTATTTGGAAAAAGGCCAAAACATATATGAAGGTGGCACACGAGAAACTACAGCAGAGGTATAATAAAGGACGTAAACCTACGTCACTTCAGATTGGGGACATGGTTTTTGTCAAGAATTTTTCTGTTAAGGAAGTTGGTTCTAGAGAATCTGGCAAGCTAGTCACAAGATTCCGTGGCCCTTGTGAAATTATAAGTTTTATCACTCCGGTGACATTACTTGTAAAGGACCCTCAGAAAAAGAAAATATTTAGGGTGCATATGTCTCATGTTAAGAGAGGTTGTGATGTTTCAAATTAATGACCATAAAGTTGTATTTTAAATTTGTAAAAGCAAGGAATCTCAAAAATTTGATGGGGAAACCTTAGTTAAAACTTAGTTATGTATATTCTGTAGCCAAAATTTTTCCTAAATCATGTTTAAACTATGGACTTGTCGTAACTGATGTTAATCAAAAGGTGTGATGAAGAAAGAAATGGACCATTGCTGTCGGAGTACGATTTGATTTCAGATCAAATGTTGGTGATATCGTCATCCTGTTTGAAGAGCGTTGTGACTGTCGCGAATGTCCAGGGCCCGGACGTCGTGATGCTAAGCCGTGACCTCAGCACTGAGAATGACCGAGTCTCCTCCATCCTATGAAGACTCATTTCTGTATTTTATTGTATCAAAAAAAAGATTGTACTACTGCCAAGTAAGAGTTGGAATTTTACGCATGTTGGTGATTTTCAGATGCATGAAAAAACTTGGGTGTATCTAATCATGGAACGATCAGTTTGGTGTACTAGGTGTTGTGAGAACTGATGTATGTTTTCAGGTCATATTTTCTCGGTGTATCTTTTACCCCCAACCATAAACTTGTGAACAATTGTTGCCTATTGTCCAGCATTGTGTGGGGGAGAGATGACCCGTTAATAAATATTAACGTGCATTCCAGTCGTATCCGCGGGCGGCTGCTGTTGCAAACTTGATCTTCACGGTATCTATTGGTGACTGTCCGAACTAGTGAGCCGGCAACCTTCAGCGTGTCTGTCTTGTCGATGGCTCGCTCGTGTGGCTAATGTTGGCACTTAAGTTTTGAGAACTCGAGGTCTCACGATCGGCTCCGTTCGAGCCCGAACGGCGGCCATTTTGTTCTGGTTGTTGAGATAAACAAATGAAGTTGAAGGAATTCTTGCAAGAAGGAAAGATGTGAGAACTAAATCTCTGGTGTAAAACGGGGATTATCTGGCCTTAGGCCAGGTAAACTTCCTTTCCCCGATATAATTTCGTCTCTACGTGATTTACATTTACCGCCCACCGTTGAGAAATCTCTGTCATCGGATTAAATATGTAGACATGAAGAAAACGCAATGTATGAAGTTTGGCTACAGGAATACATCTCTTTATTAAGGTTTGTTTGTGTTAAAAGTTATTGGAACTATTTGTGACCTGAAAATGTGAATTGGTCGTCGATACGAGTATTTGTGTTGGTGTTATTCTACATATTTTATATGTTGCAGTCTTGAGCTGTTGAATAATTATCTTAGTGCAGTTGGCATTTATTTTGCCGTTAGTAAGTCACTTGATTTGTAGAACCGAGTAGGCCTAAGCATGAAGAGAAAGTTCCAATACCTTATTTTTAACTTGATGTAATACACTTATTTATATGTATTTTGGGAGGGTTGTGTTTTATCTTTTTTCTGACGTGCCGTGCTGTGTAATGTTCAGATCTCATTTTGTTTTGAGCGAGGAATTTTCCTAACCTTAATTTTTTTTTTCGTAACAGTTAATTTTCCTTTTCCTCGTCTCGTTAGCGTGGTCTCTTAAAGACTCTGTTTAAAATATCACCACTTATGATATGTATTTTTATTTTTTCCATGGTCCGTTGCCTGGATACTCTCCGGGATTGTTATCCGATCTCGTTTTTCTCGGAAACAATGTAATTAATTTTTCATGTCGACTTGAGGTCAGTCATATTGGATTTTCATGCCGTACGCACGTACCTTGCCTTTGCTCCTGAATAACTAAACGATTTCAAGAATTATCTTATTAATTTCCAAGAGATATCTTCTTGGTGGTTTGAACTTGTCATTCTTCGAACCTATACGATGTTAATGTATATTTTTTTCGGAATCTAATTCTACTGATGTAGAGTATAATTGGTTCTCGCATAATGGGACTTCTTCATTGAAATTGGGTAATTAAATTCCATCTCCTTCTTAATTTTTATTGGTTCCTTGCTTCTTGATTATTATTTTGTTTGTTCTATTTTTTACCTTTTATGTTACATCTTTTTCTTTAACATGCATGTAAAGATGTTCTTTCCTTCAATTATATTTAATGTTATGAAATGTGATTCGTGTTTTCTTCAAGTTTAGTTTTAGTGCTCTTCTCTCAATTTAAATGCAACCTGGGTATGGTAATTTGTCCAGCCGTTCCACACACATACCCTAGTTGCTCTCTGTTATTATTTATCGTTTTCTCTCTTAGTGTTTCTGAAGGTAACTTGTGGGTACACTAACCATATCTTTAACAATATAATGAACTCAATACAATATGGTATTCCTTAAAACGTGGATCAATTAATACCGTTTTATATTTGTCATAAGACTGAAGTACGGTTTAAATTCGAGGATTTAAGAGGGCTTTGACACACGTGCATACCTGCCAACTTTCCAAAATAGAAATCCAGAAAATCCCAAACGTTTAACGCGTACAAGCGTCGCAAGGTCTTAAAAATAGCGAGAAAAGACTACTGTGAAAGAGATAAGAAACTCTTGGTGATGTCCGACTAATTTGTTGTGCCAGTTTCCAAAAATATTGCAAGTAATTGCGTAGTTCACACACTACAAGAACATGAGCCTTTCTTCACTTTGATCTTGCAAGTCACAGAACACTGGCTATATTTCATCACAGGTTGGAGAGGAGAGATGGAGATGAGAATGCGAATGTTTCACCTTTCCGTGATCGCATAATACAAGGGAATTCTGTAGAATGTGCCTCCCTGAATGACTGATGATATCGTTTCTTATTTGAATTCATCTCGAAAACACTAAATCGCACAAAAATTCGCCACGCATTTGCATGAATACCAGAACTACAGCAAACACCGCTTAAAACAAAGCTTCCCCGCTAACAAACAGTCGAAGCACAAAGAGTAATATACATGCAGCAATAATCTGCGAGATGTGATCGTAGATAGACAGTTCGATCGACTTTCAGCGTAATGTCAAACGCAAGGAATTAATAACAAAAGCGCAGAGATAATCTGCGATACGGGATTATCGATAAACTTATCGGTCAATTTTCAGTCGAATTTCAAACACTCGCATCTCAGAATAGCAGATCGAAAATCGAAACTGAAATGCGATTTGGATGCAGAGAACGGAAACAAGCTAGGGAGTTGAAAATCTGGAAAAAAAAACTATGCTAATCCGGACAACCGGAAAACATCCCAAAAATCCGGAAATCTTCAGGGAAAACGGAAAACTTGGCAGGTATGCACGTGCAACGGCTTGAGTAAGTCTGATTTTTCCTTAAAAAAAAAAAAAAAAGTTCCGGTATTATCAAGACTTCCGATTCTCACTCAGCGATGAGACTTGGCCTTGAGTGCCATACGGCAGCTTACAATTCCCAGCGGAAATAGAGCTTATTTGCATGGCTCTAGTCCACTGTCTCTGAACACAACATTCAATTAAGCAAGAAGTTAAAATGTTCCCAAATTTACAGCTACCAAACCAGGTTAAAAAACAAATCAGGAACTGATAGATAGTGATTAGTTTCAATTCCCATTTCAACTGCAAGAGATGGCATCATAACTTCACATCTAGGAAGACAGAGGAATTGGGATATTTCACACAGATTGAACTGATAATTTACTAAAATACTCACCCAGTACTCCAAACTCAGAGAGTGAGCTATTGCACACAGTATAAGGAGCTTGGTCAGGGTACAAGTGGCATAGAGGTTTGTATGTAGCCTTGTCTACAGCCTGATGGTGAAGTACATGGTGACGGTGGCTGAAAAAACAAACAAAATGTGACCATCAATATTTTATCTCAACTGGAAATCTTAACAGAAGACTCCTACGGCAGGGGATGCAATCGTCACCTGTAAAATTAAATTAAAAAATGGCTGAGGAATTGTTCCTCAACTGCTGTATCTGTGGGGATATATAGTCCGGTGTCAAATGTACAAAAATAGGCTCCCGTGTGTTCGTTGATTATGCAAGTGTGGAAGTAGTCTCAATCTCTTCGTTTGACCTTGAAGAAACATAATTTCGATGGTGGCACTCTTGAAAATGGTGCGTTTGAATGCTGCGGGCAAAAAAACAATATGGCCGCCATCGCAACACGTTTATCTACTTATATCAGTAACCGTTGGGATTACGGAAAAAAGGTTCAAACAAAAAATGTAGCTACGCATATTCTGCACAGAAAAGGTTATTACAACATTTTATGTAATATCAACCGTTTTCTCATAAAAAGTACTTTTGTCTTTTTTATATAAAAATGATTATGCCTCAGTATGAGAGTTTTGCAAGCGCATATTTATATGCTTGACATTATTCATAGGACCTGTTATTAACTATTAAGCTATTATTATATTATATTTCACCAACCATCAATCAGTGCAGCTTACTGTGATGAAGCAGTTGGAGAAACTGAATACTTTAGTCCATGATACAAGTTCATATGTAGAGGCCACGAAGAAAAGGAAGAAGGTAGTTGTCACAGTTGACATGGCTCTTTACAAACCAATAACACAGCTGGAAATGGTTGTTAATGACTATAAGGGAAAATGGCTTTTGGAGCCTGGTGAGCTGCATATTATAATTGCTCAGCTCCGAACAATTGGAGAGCTCGTCGAAGGTTCTGGTATACCTGAAGTGTGGGTTGAATGTGGATTATATTCTGCTGCAACAATGAAACAAATCCTTGACGGTAAACACCTCAGAAGAGCAATTGAAGCTCACATAACTACTGCCTCTGCGCTAACTATCCTACGTCTAGAAGAATTTGAGAATGAATATCCAGGACAATTAGACTGTTTGAAGCCTCATCAGAAAGAACTGGTAGAACTCCTCACGGCTAGTGAGAGCAAAGATCTGGAAAAAGTACATTCCGCAGTAGTTTCTACCATTAAAGAAAGAAGACTTGTTGAAGAAATAGAACATTTTTCAGCAACAAGAAAGCTCAAGCATCCTGTTTTCAAACTAGCGTGCACATATATGGATATGGTCCAAGCTATGATGAATTTCATAAGAGCTGTCAGAACATCGGATTGGATGCTGTATTTAGCATCTCTCCACTTGTTCGTTAAATACTTCTTTACATTTAATAGATTGAACTATGCTCGGATGATCACCCTATATATTTCAGAGATGGAAAACCTGGAATCCACAGATTCAGAGATTTGGAAACAATTTATGGAAGGTAATTGGTTTGTGAACAGAAGTAAAGTTCCATTTTGTGCTCTAGGTGCTGATGAAGCTCTGGAACACCAAAATCGAAAACGAAAGGTACATGGGGGCCTGGTTGGTATAACACTTAATGAGAATGCTCGAAATCGATTCTTCCTTGCTAATTCGGAACTAACTAGAATTGCAAGTGAAACCGAAAAACTGATAGAACTGACAGCACGAAGTAAACATCCAGAAGTGTCTGTTAAACTTCAACAGCGCCAGGATGATAATGTACGTAAACTAAAGGAAGTGTTTCGAAACTCGACAAATCCCTTCCAATGCAAAACTGATGACCTCACTCATATCCTAACTCAGCGAGTCTTTCCACAGGAAATAAAAGTGTCTTTAGGCAGTGTTGCGGAAGTTGGTCAAGATCTGCATAATAATTTCTTAGATCAACGAGTTCATACTAACAACATTCCATTCTGGGCTCCTATGAAAAAGAATGTCATTAGAACGTGTAAAACACCAGCGAAAAAGGTTAAAATTACCATCAAGGACAAAACCATTGCCATAAAGACAGACTTATCTCTTATTTCAAGATTGTTGATAGCTTCCAGAAGCAGGCCTGATATAGATTTGAGGCACAATATGAGCAACTACGAATTTTCGGCACTGCCGAAGTCGTTGTTTGCAGTTGACAGGAGTATGCACCATTGTCTAGCTAAGTACAAACTTACGGATGCTCTTGAATCAATGCAAGAGATACCAGCCGAAGGAAATGAAGATAATCATGCTTCCACCACACGTGATGTTTTAGAAGAAAATGAAGAGCTACAGGGAAAAGCTGTGATAGTAGATGGCATGGCGCTTCTTCATACCTACCACAAACCTAACACAGTGAAGACATGTAGTGACCTCGGTGTAAGCTTCAGCCAATGGATTGGACAAAAATTCGGCAATTACAGCGAGGTACATATAGTTTTTGACTCTCACAAAGACAACTCATTGAAGAAAGCGATGCGAGAGATTCGGCAAAAGGGCTCATATCCAATGAGGTACAAAATCGGACCAGAAACGAAAATTGGAAGTATACCAATGCACAAATTATTGGTCCATGATAAGACGAAGGACGAACTAACAGAGTTCCTTTCCGATCAGATTCTTCAATTTGGCGTGATAAACAACAGAAGGTTCGTACATAGTTGGAGGGACAAAGCAGCTTCATCACATGGTGATGATATATCCAGTCTTGCAAGTACGCAGGAGGAGGTCGACACAAAGATCATATTACATGCAGCTTATTTAGCACAGAAAGGAATTAAAGCTACTCATGTGTTCTCCCCCGATACTGATGTCCTTATTTTAGCACTAAGGCAATATCCTCAACTTTCGAAAAAATTTGCGTTTTTCCTGGGCTATGGCATGAAAAGGTTCGTTCAGATAGGTTCAATTTACAGAGCACTCAGGCCTCTGAAAGCCTCTGCACTCCCTGGATTACACGCTCTTTCAGGAGCGGATGTAACAGGATCATTTGCTGCCAAAGGAAAAATAAAGTGGTGGAAAGCTTTTAATTCCGCAAGTAATACCCTGCTAGAAGCTTTAGCTAAATTGGGGACTACACCGTCACTCACTGAAGATATCAGGACTAACTTGGAAGCGTTCATTTGTCAGCTTTATATCCCCAAAACAACACTGACCGACATAGGAGCTGTGCGATGGTTGTTTACACAGAAACAATGTCAAGATGAGAATCTTCCTCCAACAAGATCTGCACTGGATCCTGCATTGCTAAGGGCTCACCTTCAGTGTTTTGAGTGGAATCAGGACCTAATTCAGCATCCCAATAACCCACCACCCTCAGATTTTCAATGAAACAAAGTAGGGGGTGCTTGTACCAACCCGTGTGCACCAGAGCTTATCTTGGAAATTTGTCGCTGCTCATGCTCCAAAAGACGTTGCTCTTCTCCATGTACATGTCAGTCAAATGGACTCTGGTGTACTGAAATGTGCAAGTGCGAAGGAAATCCCGACCGTTGTGACAATATGGCAGAGTGCGAGCTAGAAGATAATGAATATTTAGGTCTAAGTGAGATTTGCATTGAAAGTGACGATGACTGTAATTAAAAATATAATTGTAGGAGTGACAAGTTTTATTGCCTCCACTCTGTATACATCTGTAAACATAGTATTTCTTCCACAGTATTTTCATTGAAAGTTGAAGCTATAGTGGTGCTTTTTATCTTTCAGTTTCCTACGGCACAACATAAGGGAAAGGGGATATTTTTTATATTAGTGTTTAGTGAATTATTTATTCTTCGAATTATCCAGTGGCCATGTAAATAATGTCAAGTACGTAAATATGGGCTTGCAAGACCCTCGTACTGAGACATATTCATTTTTATTTTCGAAGAATATAAAAGTACTTTTTATGAGGAAACGGTTGATATTACATAGAAAGTTGTAATAACCTTTTCTGTGCAGAATATGCGTAGCTACATTTTTTGCTTGAACCTTTTTTCCGTAATCCCAACGGTTACTGATATAAGTAGGTAAAAGTGTTGCAATGGCGGCCATTTTGTTTTTTGCCCGCAGCATTCAAACGCACCATTTTCAAGAGTGCCACCATCGAAATTATGTTTCTCCAAGGTCAAACGAAGAGATTGAGACTACTTCCACACTTGCATAGTCAAGGAGCACACGGATGTACATTTGACACAGGACTATATAAGGCTGAATTGACTGGTGTAGATATGAATTATAGCCTTTATGGTAAGATTTTCCTCATGTACTTTTGTATTGTAAGTTCTTTTTAGTCCTTTATTACAACAGTGAGCAGTTAGCCCTATACCTGTGAAGCAACTTTTCATTGCTTCAAACATGGCATTTGTACACAGGTATCCACATTTTTATTTTTGCCAGAATACCTCTTTTATTATACAGTACTATGGAAACTATCAGTGAACAAATAAATATCAATTTACACTTTTCAGTTGGTCAACACGCATTTTGCCTAATTTGAACTATACGAGGGGAGATCAAATATAAACAGGATTTTTTTTTTTTTACATTTATATCATCAATCAAAAAATATACACATATAGAGATCACTTTTCTACATAGTGTCCTGCCTTCGACACACATTTTCTCCATCGGATCGGTAAGTTTTTAATGCCGTCCTGGTAGAAAGAAGATGGACGTGTAAGGAGCCACTTGCGCACAAACTTTTCTACACTTGCATCATCATCGAACCGCTGTCCTCCTAGGTCTTGTTTAAGTGGTCCAAACAAACGGTAGTCGCAAGGCGATAAATCTGGACTGTAGGGAGGGTGTTCCAAACGTGTCCAATGAATTTCCTCCAGTTTTTCCGCGTTAAAGCGGCAGTATGCGGCCTTGCATTGTTCGATCTTCTACAATAATGTCACGAATGGCAACAATGTTGTCTGCAGTGATGCTTGTCCGCGGTCTCCTTTCATGAGGTTCATTTTCCACTGTTTCTCTTCCTGCCACAAATTATTTAGCCCACTCATACACTCGAGTCTGCAAAAGTGTTTCTTCCCCAAACTGTGCGCGGAGCCGTCTCAAAATTTGGGAAGGTTTGGTGCCCTCTTTTGGCGAGAAATCTGATAATGATGCGTTGCGCAACAGACACCTGCACCTCTTGCTCACTCATAGCGTACAGAAGCAGCCTAGCTCCCTGCCGTGCGAGCCCCTCTTCAGACACTCCCACCAACATTCTGGCAAAGCCCCGCCTTAGATTTATTGCTAACGGCGGCGGTACATTCAAATTCCCGTGTATATTTGATCCGCCCTCGTATATTTATAACACACTATTCATGATTTTAATAAATTCCTCTCGGCACGCCGCAAGGCGGAGGTAGATTTCGCCAGGCAAACTAGGGGATAGGCTATAATAGGCAAAATATGCAGGTTTTCGTAGAAATTGGTTCTTAAGTTTAGGGGCTGCGACAAGGCGGTCATGTAGCCCCATGTACTTTGGGTGTGTGTAGAATCTGTCTGATAACCGGTGTTAATTGTGATGACTGTATTAGTGTGTGTTATCTGTTTTTAAATTTAAGTACAGACTGCAACTTAGAATTTTTCAAATAGGTCCTACTTTTGCCGCCAAGCGACACCGTCAACGACTACTAGGCCAAGTTCAGAACTTAGCTACTAGACGACACCGCAGTCGGCTCTTGGCAACGAACGTAGAAATCTAACAGCGTTGTTTACATTCTTAACCTATCCAATTTAGCTTCACACAGGTGTAATTAGTGGAAGGTTCTTTAATATGTCATAAATCTATGACATGGGACCGCCAGCTTTACTTCCCCTCCGAAGGAAGGCATACTGAGGGATTTTTAACGCTCTTAAAAAATCCGACAGCCTCGGCCAGGTTTGAACCCACTATTTTTCTTCCAAAAAAGCGTAAAAAAGTCAGCAGCACTTGCTTTATAAACACTCGTGTAAGCTTAATGTTACCTAAGGAATATTACCCCTTTTGTCTGAACATTTTATGAAATGAGGTATGTGCAAACTCCTGTTCCCTTAAAACTGGGCGAAGTGCCCTAAAGTATCACAATAATAAAAGGCAAAATTTACAAGAGCAGAGTTAGCAAGAGCGGCTTCGGTGGCGTATTTGGTAGCATGCTGAGCTTCTATGCCCAAGGTCACGGGTTCAAACCCGGCCGAAGTCGTCGGATTATTTAAGAGCGTTAAAAATCCCTCAGTATGCTTTCCTTCGGAGGGGAAGTAAAGACAGCGGTCCCATGTCATAGATTTATTGCATGTGAAAGAACATTCCATTAATTACACTTGTGTGAAGCTAAATTAGAGGTTAGATTTGACTAAAGCTCTAAGGTTCCAATGTTCGTCGCCAGGAGCCGACTGCGGTTGTATATAGTAACCAAGTTCAGAACTAGTTGTAGTTGATGGTGGAGTTTGGCAGAAAAAGTAGGAACTACTTAAAAATTGAATGTCTGCAGTCCTTACTTAATAAAACGAACAGATTACACAAACTAATACAGCCATCACAATTAACACTGGTTATCAGACAGATTCTACACACACCCAAAGTACAGGGGGCTACATGACCGCGTTGTCGCAGCCCCTAAACTGAGGACCAACCAAGAGTTAGCAAACAACAGGTTATGGATAACATTTCGGTAAAGAAAGGAGAAAATCTTTATTTTAACGAATTTTAATCATAAAACATAAAAAACAAGTAATAGGCTATTAGGCCCTAAGTAAAAATTAGTGTTCTTGAAAAGGTCGTTTTAGAAAAATTAATTAGAAAATAATGTTGTATACAGTACTTTTCTTTAGGCTATAATAATTATTATACAAATATTAAAAGTTTTGATAAGTAAACAGTGTTCTTCGAAGCATGGCTACTGTGTTACAGTTATTCAGTGTAAAAAGGTTAGTTTTTGTCCTTTAGGTATGGAATCATATTTTTCTGATCTTCCTTCTTTTCAGGCTTCAATCTTAATGTTATTCCCAACCGTGGCAGTTTTAAGTTTTTTTATAGTTTCATTCGTTATGCCTTTTTTAAACACTTTTGTTCTTGCCCAAAGTTCAAAATAACTGAAAGTTTTCTTTTCATGTATATGGTTCCTGTTTTTTTCTTGTTGGCTTTGACCCGAACAACCTTAGAAATTTCTAAAGTTGTTGTATTAAGGCAACTGTCAGCTGCTGCGCTGAAGTCAAAAAATCTTCATCCATCAAAGTTGTTAGAAATGTTTTTTTATAATGCAAACACTACAGAGAAGTCTGAAAACATCCAAGGGAACCTCACATTTCACGATTCTTTTTATTTTCGGAAACACTTCCTTCTCCCCTTTCACGGCATTTCTTTTTGGTACATCCATTATTAAAACACCACAACATGCTGAAAACACTGAACTTGTGCCAAAAAGCAGCACACAATATAACACAAAGACGTCCAAGTAACTACAAAACCAGTCACATGGCACTGGGCACATAGCCCTGATTTTGATATACAGCAAGTGGCACTTAGACCCAGGCGAATTCTTGTGGCTAAAGTTTGAACTACTTGCAGATTGAATATCACATAGCCCGGTCTTTACCGCACTGGCATAGGCACATAGCCCACATTTTAGCAATAAAATGGGATTTGATTGTTTTGGCACTTAGCTCGGTTTTTGTATTCAGTCCACATCATGAGATACTAATTGATAACCTCTAACAATATGGTATCTGGGGTATCGTTAGCAAGTGGTTTCAGTCATATTTAAATAAAGGCCAACAGATAGTCGAACAAAAAAGTTTAGAAAATACAACAAATATATTTAAATATCACTGCTCAGATCCTATGCTTTTGAAGTATGGCACTGCAAGGGTGCGTTCTAGGGCCACTACTTTTTCTCCTTGGCATAAATGACTTGCCACCTCAGATACCTGCATTTAAAACTGTATTATTTGCAGATGATAAGTGTTTTAATGATGGGTGAAAATGACACTGAACTTCAAAAATCAGTGGAGGAAGTAACATGTCAGCTGTCCTTATGGTTCAACAATAATGGACTCCTTATCAACACTAGTAAAAAATTGGCTCTTAATTTTTACACATAATAAAAAGTAGAATAAAAGTATTAATACCCCCTCCATAATCTTAAATGACCTTAATATTGGTAACGTCTCAACTAAATTCTTAAGCCTTTGGTTGCAGGATAACCTAAAATGTAACTCTCATATCACAAATCTTGCCAATAAACTATGCTCAAGCTGTTATGCATTAAGAGTATTAAGATAATCTAATAGCTGTTCTTAGTACTCATTTTGCTTATTGCTATTCACTTATGAAATATGGAATCACATTTTGGGGAAATTCACCTGCTGCCCACCAAATCTTTATTATCCAGAAAAGGATAATTAGAACGATGAAAGAAACTACTAGTTGCATACATGTACGCCTCCATTTAAACAACTTAAAATTTTACCTTTGCCATGTATTTACAAATTTGAACTACTCTTATATTTCAAGCAAAGCTTAGGAAATGAGGATATATTTGAGATGAATTCGAATACTGTATACATAACCACCAGACTACACAAAAGAATCATCTTCACATACATGCTGCAAATACAACGCTGTGCAAAAATTGTGTATTTCATGCAGCTATAACATTATACAGTTTAGCAAAGTATATTAAACACCCAGCAAACTACCCAAGCTTCACAACAGAGACTAAAGAGTTCTTGCTGGAGCACTGCTTCTACTCAGTTAAAGAATTTTTAGAGTAACTGTAGTTTCATAATATGTATTCATATGACTAGATGTTAATGATGTAATGTTATTTTTGTGTGTATATATTAATATTGTTATTATTAATTAGTATTATTATAAATTGCAAACATTTGACGTGTCCTATATCATTGTACAGTGTACAGCATGATTGAATGGATGAATACAATGAATGTAATATAACAACCACAGACGTCAACACAGACATGGTACATCCATACTATGTTCTCGTACACACGATAACCAATCCCTAGTTCTCCAACATCCGCCGCAGCCATAACCCGCACCAGTAGGTCTTCCTCGGATTCCAAAGGAGTCTCGTAAAAATCAATGTTTTCATGTGACCCCACAGGTAGTAGTCTAGAGGTGTCAAGTCGGTTGAAAGTGCAGGCCAAGCAATCGGACCACCACGACGTATCCACTGCTGCCCAAATCTGTGATGCAGATGATCTCATACCACAAGTGAAATATGAGTTGGTGCGCCATCGTGCTGAAACCACGTGTTTTGACGCACATGCAGTGGCACATCGTCTAAGAACTCGTCCAGTAAGTCTTCAAGGAATACCAAATATGCCACACGCGTATGATTTCGTGGAATGTCTACAAACCTGTACAAGATACAGGACATCAGGTGATCGTTCAATGATGTACTCTAGTCATTGGCGCCGAAAATGCGGAAGATTTGAATGTATGCTGTAGCGAGATGTTTCCGGACACAAGATCCTATACTAAACTTAACCACCTTGGTCCCCACTACAAGCCCTCAAAGTCTGTAATGGGAATTTAGAAACACCCTGTATACAATCTTTAGATTGTAAAAACTTGTGTAACATGTCAATCTTACTTACAGTTGGCCTGAAGCACTTCCATAGTTTGTCACGGTTCTTTTTGGTTTGAAAATGGCCGCCTCTTGCTTGGACACTACAGGGAGTCTAGTACTTTGAGCCTACTAGATTCTTTGTGATGACCTAGCAGGGGGCTTTGCCCATTGAAGTTTTTATATTGGACTTCCTTTTAAGATGTTATGTTTTTTTTTTGTATGTATGAGTAGGCTGGCTTTGAAAGATGTGAATAGATGAAGAGATTAGAATTGTGCTATTAAAATTGCATCAGAGGCAAATAAAATCAGGAATATGATATGAATTGCAGGGTATCAGATGTGAAGAAAGTGTGTCAAAGCTAGTGTTATGTTTTTTATGATAAGAGTGTTACTATGATTGTGTTATGTTGTATGAAGGAGATGGAAATAAAATGTAGATGATCTGTTGAGGAAAGAAAATATACCATTTGTGGAATATATATTTAAAGGTTCATCTAAAAAGATGTGTATGTAATACTCGTAGTAATTTCCTTGTGTTCAACAACCATCACCCCTAAAAGTATCGTTACAATTATTAATGTAGTACAGGAATGTTAACCACAATAATAATCACAGTACAGTAGTTATTTAACGGATATTTTGATACGCTATTAATTTTTAAGATATGCGAATATAAGACCCTCCTCAATTTTTCAGCATTAAAAATAGGAAAAACAATTAGTTCCGTGGAGAACTATACAGTCTATTTTCATATATCCTATTTATGTTAATTGCCTCTATCGACATATAATATTTCAGTTTAATTGCTGTAATAAATTCGTAGATATTGAGAACCATCTAAATATTTCGGATGATTGCCATGTTGGATTTTTATATATGTAGGACTTCGAGTTATGTACTTGCCACGGTGGGTGAGTGGATAGCGTGTCGGTCTACTAACCCCAAGATTGCAGGTTCGCCCCTGGCCGTGGTAAGTGATTTTTGAAAGGAGGCAAAAATACGATGTTGGCATGTCAAAGAACCCATTTGAATTCAATAGGCCGAGTTCATAATGGCAAAATTAATCTCGGGAGTTTCCGCCAACACAAAGTTCCTCATTTCTCTACTAGAAAGCGCTATAGTGTTCAAGGAGATTAGATATCTATCATCTAACCTCCTTGACTTTCATAGTCAAGGAACAACGAAATTCGACATGCAAGCTACCCTCTGGGTGTCAAATAGCAAAGCTTGCACCCGGCACCTGAGGCCATACAATATTATTATTATTATTATTATTATATGAAGATTATTGTGTAAGTGTAGTATTCAAACTTCAATCGCATGATTAGGACACAAGATATGAAAATCAGATTTTAATATTTTGCACAGCTGCCATCTTGTGGTTTTGAAAGCAATTGAAATAAATTAAGATGCCAGTGGATTACAATTTGTATAAGCATTTACCGTACCAAGTTTTACTGCGCTCGGATGGTTAAATCGCGAGAAACGTCCATTTCAATATTTATATTTCGCGTCACCACCATGTTGGATTTGTGCTCACCAGGTAATTGAAAGTACCATAGGTGAACTTATGTTCATAGCCTCTTATCAACATACAAATTTTCAATTTGATTGCTATCATAGATTAGTAGATATTGAGAACCGTCTAAATATTTCGGTTGGTTGCCATGTTGGATTTTTATATATGTAGGCCATAGAGTTATGTACCATTAAATTACAATTTCTGCATAGTTTCATTATTCAAATGTTCACTTTGATCGCATGATTAATACACACAAAATAAAAACTTCATTTTAAAATTGTGCACAGCCGCCAGCTTGAGGTTATGAGAACAATTGAACTAAATTAGATGCCAGTGCATTACAGTGTATATAAACATTTACTGTACCATACTTTACTGCGCTCAGATGATTAAATCGCTAGGAAAGTCTATTAAATTGTTTCACCTTCGCTTGGCCGCCATGTTGGTTTTGTATTTTACAGGTTTTTAGAAGTCTCATATATGAACTTTTAATAGTATTCTTTATCACCGTACAAAAGTTCAGGCTGATATCAGTAATCGTTTCGGAGATATAGAATGCCGGTGAAATATTTCACACAGCAGCCATCTTGAGGTTATGTAGACAATTGAACTAAATTAGATGCCAGTGCATTACAATGTGTTTAAACATTTGCTGTACTAAGTTTCATTGCGTTTGGATGGTTAAATTGCGAGAAAAGTAGATTTAAAATTTTCAACTTCGCTTGACCGCCATGTTCATATTGTAGTCAACAGGTTTTTGAAAGTCTCATTGGTGAACTTCTAGTAGTGCCCTTTATCACCATACATAATTTCAGGGTTGGTTGGTTGGTACCTCAGTTTAGGGGCTGCGACAACACGGTCATGTAGCCCCGTGCACTTTGGGTGTGTGTAGAATCTGTCTGATAACCGGTGTTAATTGTGATGGCTGTATTAGTGTGTGTATCTGTTTTAATTCAAGTAAGGATTGCAGACATTGAATTTGTTCAAGCAGTTCCTACATTGGCCACCAAATGCCACCGTCAACGACCAACTAGTTCAGAACTTAAGTTACCAGAGGCCACTGCATTCGGCTCTTGACGACGAACGTAGGAACCTAAGAACGTTAGTCAAATGTTTACCCTATATATAATTTAGCTCCACACAGGAGTAATTGGTGGGAGGTCCTTTAACATGCCATAAATCTACGACATGGGACCGCCGGTTTTACTTCCCCTCCGATGGAAGGCATACTGAGAGATTTTATAACGTTCTTAAAAAATCCGACGATTTCGGCTGGGTTTGAAGCTCAGCATGCTACCAACTACACCACCGAAGCCGCAAAAAATTTCAGGGGGATATCATTTAATAGTTTTGCAGATATAGAATGCCGGTGAAATATTTCGCACAGCCGCCATGTTGGATTGGTGAGACTTAATTAAATTTAAAGGGAACGGTTGGGGTCGGCCGAAATAGTACTATGACCTTACAGAGTTTCATTGAAATCGCTCCAGCCGTTTAGAAGTTATTAGGGACACACACACATATACACATGGGCAAAAGGTGATTTCATAAGCCTATTTCTTCATAAAATTAAAATAGGCTAAAAATGGTTTTAAATGCAAGGAAATATGGTAATAGGCAAGATCTGCAGAAAGTTCTAAAATATTTATAATAATGTCCTAACTCAAAAAACTTTACAGTATGATTGTCATACACACTAACAAGAATTATCACAAAATTATGTTATTCCAATACTGGGTGTTTATTTTATCTAGATTTAGTACATGTGTAATGTGTACAGTGTGGTGCAATAGCACCTAGTGTAGTGTTATACAGTGTTGGTATTGCTACTAGTGGAGTGTTACAGTGTGGTGCAATAGCACCTAGTGTAGTGTTATACAGTGTAGGTATTGCTACTAGTGGAGTGTTACAGTGTGGTGCAATAGCACCTAGTGGAGTGTTACAGTGTGGTGCAATAGCACCTAGTGTAGTGTTATACAGTGTAGGTATTGCTACCAGGTGAGTGTTACAGTGTGGTGCAATAGCACCTAGTGTAGTGTTATACAGTGTAGGTATTGCTACTAGTGGAGTGTTACAGTGTGGTGCAATAGCACCTAGTGGAGTGTTACAGTGTGGTGCAATAGCACCTAGTGTAGTGTTATACAGTGTAGGTATTGCTACCAGGTGAGTGTTACAGTGTGGTGCAATAGCACCTAGTGTAGTGTTATACAGTGTTGGTATTGCTACTAGTGGAGTGTTACAGTGTGGTGCAATAGCACCTAGTGTAGTGTTATACAGTGTTGGTATTGCTACTAGTGGAGTGTTACAGTGTGGTGCAATAGCACCTAGTGTAGTGTTATACAGTGTTGGTATTGCTACTAGTGGAGTGTTACAGTGTGGTGCAATAGCACCTAGTGTAGTGTTATACAGTGTTACAGTGTATATATATATAGTATGATCAAGCAGGGAGTGATAGAGGAGTAACACCTCTTTAAAAAACCTTGGTCCAGCTGGCCCGGCTGGTAGTACCTTGTTAGGGTCCCTTGCCAGGGTTACGGTGAAGTCCTCAACGGTACCTGCAGTGAAAGAGGTGAACTCTGGCACAGTGTGGTTGGCGGAAGGGGCAGCCTATTGCTCAGGTTTAATAGGGCAAACTATTGTCCATAGTTATGATGGGCAGGTTTTGGCCCAACGGCAAAATGAGCGGATGAGGAGCCAATCACTCTCATGGCTCCCAACGGTCATAGAGGCGGAAGAGGCCATGCCAGACGGACTGGCTGTAAAGGCGCACCTCAGTAGTACTTGAGTATGCGGCAGTTCGTTGCAGTCTCTGTGTTCGGTCCTGCATGTCTCATTCTTTGTGAGCCGCAGGATAAGGCTCAGAGATCATAGTGTGTGGGTCTCGTCCTGGCAAGCTGAGATCCACCCTAAACAAATTCACGCCAGTGGCACTTCTTCCGAACGTCACTTTTCAAAGTCCAACGGCGATGGGATATGGACGGTGGGGGCAGGTTATGGGTGTAACTGGAAGCCCCTAGTTCGGACCTGCACGTTGGCAGCAGATGTGTGATGGTCGTCTTCCGGAGACTCTGTGACTACTCAGGAATTCGGTCCTGCATCTGTGTTTGGGCAGGCCTATTTAGGATCACCGCTGCCCACCCCACATGGGGAAGGCCCTAGAAAAGGTGGGCTAAACATCGGAAGTCACAATCTTGGTCCGGCTGGGCAACCGCACTCAGCAGGTCACCCCTCATGCGGTCGAAACTCAAAAACAGTAAAGAATCACAATTTGATTATTGGATCATGGAACATCAGAACCTTGCTTGATTTTGACAATAACATTAGACCTGAGAGAAGGTCAGCTCTCGTAACCCATGAGTTATCAAGACTCAACGTTGACATTGCTGCTCTCAGTGAAACTAGGCTGTCTGCTGAAGGCAAGATTACTGAATCTGGAACAGGATATACCATCTTCTGGAAAGGAAAGGATGAGGGTGAATGTCGTATTCATGGCGTGGGCTTCGCTGTGAAGACCAAACTGGTAAATTATCACCAACTTACGCCCATTGCAATCAGCGAAAGGCTCATGACTCTCCGCATACCACTCTCAGGAGGTTCCTTTATGACACTCATCTCTGCCTATGCTCCTACCTTAGATTCTGATGATGAAGTAAAGGCTCAGTTCTATAATCAGCTAAGTGAAATCATCTCCAAGGTACCATCTGCAGATAAACTCTTGCTCCTCGGTGACTTCAATGCCAGAGTTGGGAAAGATCACAGGCTATGGAATAATGTGATGGGCAAACAGGGACTTGGAAAATGTAATCCCAATGGACTGTTGCTTCTTGGTCTTTGTGCAGAACACGAACTTTTCATTACCAACACGCAGTTCCGGCTACCTGACCGCTTCAAAACCACGTGGATGCATCCTCGTTCCAAACATTGGCACATTCTTGATTATATCATTACCTGGCAATGTGATAAGAAGGACACTCTTATTACCAGAACAGCAAGGAATATAGACGATTGTTGGACAGATCATAAACTTCTTATATGTAAGCTCAGGATATCCATCAGACCTAAACCACCTAGGAACATCAAAAATTTGCCAAGAAAGAAGTTTAATACATCCAAACTTCAGGATGAATCCATGTACAAACATTTTGGAAACAGGATCGTCACCCAGTTATCAGAAAACCCAGTAACAAATGATATTCAGCAAGAATGGGCCACATTACAGAAGATTATCACACAGTCAGCTGAGGAAACCATTGGTTTTATAGTGCGGAAAAGACAAGACTGGTTTGATGACAACAATGAGGAAATTCTGTCTCTCATCAATGCCAAAAGGAATGCCTATCTTGCCCATCTTCAAGACCCAACTTCCAACACAAAGAGAGATAAACTACTGGAACTCAAGGGTAAATGCCAGACGCAGATAAGGCAGATTAAAAATACTTGGTGGCAACAGAAGGCTCAGGAACTGCAGAGATTATCGGATGCTCGAGACTTGAGGAACTTCTATGCCGTACTCAAGGAAATATATGGACCATCTCGCTCATCATCAGGTACACTGAAAAGCGCTGATAATTCTACTACCTTTACTGATAGTCAAGAAATCTTGGAACGCTGGAAGGAGCACTTCTCCAATCTCCTAAATCGTCCATCAGAAGCTGCTGAAGACTTCCTCTGTGATGTGCCGCAACAACCTGAACAACTGTGGTTGGCAGTACCTCCTACTTATCATGAATTCAGTGCAGCTCTCGCCCAATTGAAACCCAGAAAAGCACCTGGCCCAGATAACATCCCTCTGGAACTAATTCAAGCCGGAGGTCATTCCCTCAAAACAAGAATTTTCATCCTTATCCTCAGAATTTGGGAATCAAGAAAGGTACCTGGAGACCTAAAGAATGCCACTATCGTCACTATCTTTAAAAAGGGTGATCGCAGTGTTTGTGGCAACTACCGTGGTATATCACTGCTATCAATTGTGGGGAAGATTCTTGCAAGAATTCTACTTAACCGCCTCAAGGTTATCTCTGAGAGGATCCTCCCAGAGTCACAATGCGGATTTAGAACTTCAAGAAGCACAATTGACTTGATTTTCTGTGTGAGACAGCTACAAGAAAAATGTAGAGAACAACAGAATCCACTCTTCTTAGTCTTTTATGACTTGGAAAAGGCATTTGATTCGGTTCCAAGACCAGCCATGTGGGCAGTGCTGAAGCGGTTTGGTTGCCCTCAGCGTTTTGTAGATCTAATCAAAGCTCTCCATGATGGCATGACAGGTCAGGTTTGCCATCAGAATAAGATGTCCGATGAATTTCCCATTACCCATGGACTGAAACAAGGATGTGTACTGGCTCCAACGCTTTTTGCGCTGTACTTGGCTGCAATGCTTTATGATTCACCCACAAACATCCCAGGTGTGGAGATCAAGTATCGTTTTGATGGAGGGCTTTTCAACCTAACTCGTCTCCGCTCCTTGAGGAAAACTCAGGTTACTAAGGTTACTAACATGTTGTATGCAGATGATGCTGCGTCACCAACTCTCACACCAGAAGAGCTGCAAGAGTCAGTTAACTGGTACAAAAGTGCATGTGATCGCTTTGGTCTTACCATAAATGTCAATAAGACTAAAGTCTTGGCACAACCTTCACCAGGCACACCTCTTCCTCAGTTCAATATCTCCATTTCAAATTTGCCTTTAGAACAGGTTGACCACTTCTCGTACCTGGGCAGTACCATTTCTGTGAGCTGTACCTGTGAGCAGGATGTGGATAAGAGAATTGGCGCAGCCCATGCAGCATATGGACGATTAGCGCACCGGGTCTTCATGAATAAAGATCTATCCATGAGTACAAAGCTTATGGTGTACAAAGCAGTAGTCATTTCTACATTGTTGTATGGCTGTGAAACGTGGACCCTTTACCGACGTGATCTTAGGAAGCTTGAGCGTTTCCACCTACAAAAACTTCGATCAATCCTGAGGATTAAATGGGAAGACCGCATTACCAATATTGCTGTTCTGGAAAAGGCTCAAATCAACAGCATAGAATCATCCATAATAGGTCACCAATTTAGATGGATTGGTCATGTCCATCGGATGGATGATGTGAGATTACCTCGTCAAATGCTATATGGTGAGTTATGCTATGGCACCAGACCTCATGGTGGTCCTAAGAGGCGCTACAAGGACCAATTTAAGCAGACCCTGAAATTGACAGGTCTTGATTCACAAACCTGGGACATGCTGGCTGAAAACCGCTCAACTTGGCGCCGTACCATCTCGGATACTGTAAAGGCGTTTGAAAGGGATCGACGCATACATGAAGAGGCCAAGCGTCAAGCTAGGAAACTTCGAGCAGCCCAACCACGTCCTCCTCCAGCAATACTATGCGACTTGTGTGGTCGCTTGTTCCATGCCAGGATTGGACTCTTTAGTCACCTTAAACACATCCACAAACTGGACTGAAGGAAGAAGATTTATACTCGGATTCGAGTTAAAGCCGATGATGATGAATGTGTACACCAACCTTCGTAGTTGACTAGTCATGATAATTGCAAATTGTGATCGGAGTGTGGAATGTAGCCTACATAGTACAAAACACACCACAATTACGTAAACTTTAGAAAGAGACCGTAAATATTGACATGTATGCATCATCATGTAGTTAAATGACTTTAATTATATTTTTCAGTGTAATCACCACTCCAAGCGATTGGTTTTCATGAAAAATTTCAACTTATTCCTCACCTGAAAGTTCCTCTCTCCACATCCTGTCCGCTGAGTCTGACATGGATGCCTTCCTTAAGCAGTGACCCAAAGGCCATGGCCTCACCCAATGCCCAGTCCACAACACGATTTTCCACCATCTCCATGCGATTGCGCAACATACGGTCAATACCTGATGGGGGAAAAAAAAAAGAAACAAATTGTAGAAACAGAAAGAACATTTCTAGATATATCAGTGAAATAATCAAGAAGAGTTGAAGCTAAATCAAATGTTTACACAAAGAAATAGGTAGAAAAAAGGCAACAAATGTGATCTTAAGTCTGTCCACATAACACACACTTGAAATGTTTAAGGATTTTAAATACAGTTGTTCAAACCCCTACTCTCTCTACACTAAGCTACCACGATACTCAATACCTGGTTAAAGTTGTGATAGGACATTAAGTTATGTTATGAATGCTACGAGCCTGGCACAAGCAAGTCGAAGCATTGCCGGACTCAGCTGGGGTCCCGTGGTTGCCAACCCTCGTCCCACTCATATGGGGCGGCGGCTTCGGTGGCGTAGTTGGCAGCGTGTTGAGCCACTCGGTGGTAAGGGCATGTCACTAGAAGTGATGAGAACTCTGTGGCAAGAACAGCTCTCTAATAAGATCCAGAAGGAAATCGACCCCGTGGACGTCCAAAGAAAAGATGGCTGGACAGAACCAAGTCTGTATACCCCCATGATAATCACATCTAGGATAAAATCAAGAGTAGTCTAGTTGTTATGTATGTAAAGTTTTGAAGCCATTCTTTCAGTGCTGCCTGTACAAACTGTCAATTGTAACTCTTCAGTTGGTCAACACGAATTTGACCAATGACTGGATAGGGGTACAATGTATATACCGTAATATGTAACTAACACTCCTGGAAAAATTACATGTACAGTAAAACCCCATTTTAACGTGCCCGCTTTTAACGAATTCCCGCTTTTAACGAAGATTTTCGTAAGTCCTAGCCAAATCGCCATAAGCACAGTGTTATTTAAACCCCCTTCTAACGAACCCCGATATAAGGAAAAGTCCGCTTCTAAGGAATATATTTCACATAAATTACGATCGCACATCCCGTTGTAACGAATATGTCGATAAGATACTTTTTTTCTAAACTTGTTTTGAATGTAAATTAACTTCCGTTTTGACGTAATCTCAGTCCGAAGTTGACGCGCTAAACGAAATCGCTCCTTTAGCGATGTATAGAACCGTGATAAATTGGCGCGGCCGCTGGAAATCACTGTTACCGGCAAGCAGCAGTCACTATCATGCTAGACGCTGTTGGTTAGTTATGTCCATTGAACTGTAGGTAGTACTGGAATGACAGCTGTATGGGAACGAAGTGCGGTTTACCTTGAGACTAGCTACACAGCCTAGAGGCATGACTGACGTAGGGCCTATGCGTAAATGCCGCGAGACTCGGGTAACTTCACGAAATATAAATATTTAGGCCAAAGGTCTCTTGCAAACTTCACGTGATTTAGGTGAAAGATTAAAAGCAATAAGCAATAAGAAACTGAAAATGTTTATGGATATTCTACAAAATGAAAATGTATTCTAGAAAAAAATAAGGAATAAGTAGAAAGTCGTGCCTTCCATGGCTTACGCTGCCTGAACCGTCATTGATAGACCCCAAGTATATGAGTACGAAATGTAGAGCTGTTCAAGCTCTACAAAAAAGTCCGCGAACGCATATACTTATCTCCAACCGTTAGGGAGTTAGGACAGTTTTAGTCGGGTAATGTCTACAGTGACGTCAGCTGCCTTAACCTATAGCCGCAGCGCTCTTACACCGGCTAGGCACTTCTGTCCCGCTGCTCCAATCGCTGCTTAGGAATCACGCGGTCGCGAGGGGTGCGGACTGAAGACTCATTCTCTGTTGTTGTTCCTGTGTTGTTGGAAGTTGTGCTACGAGTTTTTTGTGTCTGTGATAAGAGTTGTACTGCGAGTTACGGCGGACAATACGGAAGAATATTCGTTCTTCGCCGTACGAGGAACTTGAAAACATTTTAATGAAATGGTTCGAGGGAAAAAGGAGTGATAACGCTCCAATTGATGGGAACATACAAAAAGCTCAAGAAATCGCACTTAAGCTGGGTTTGGTCGATTTCCAAGCTTCTAATGGCAGGTTTGATCGCTTCAAAAAACGGCACAATCTTTCGTTCCAAAACATGTGCGGCGAGAGTGCGGAAGTTAATGACGATACAGTTGTATACAGGAAAGAGAAAACGTTGCCTCGACTTCTTGAAGGATATGATGCTAAGGATATTTTTAACGCCGATGAAACGGGAGTGTTTTACAACTTGCTCCCGTCCAAAACATACGCTGTTCGCGGAGAAAAATGCCACGGAGGCAAAAAAAGTAAAGAAAGACTGACAGCGCTGTTATGTGTTAACAGCAAAGGGAGTGAAAAATTACCCCCACTAATAATTGGAAAATTTAAGAATCCAAGATGTTTCAAGATCACCCGTACACTCCCATGTAAATATGATTTTAACAAAAGTGCATGGATGACATCGGAGATATTTCGAAAATTTTTACAAAGCTTGGATGCCAAGATGGGATCGGCAGGAAGGAAAATAGTGCTGGTGATAGACAGATGTCCAGCTCATCCTTCAGATACGTCTTTCCTGCGGAATATCAAAGTGGTTTTCTTTCCTCCTAACAGCACCAGTCACCTGCAGCCTTTGGACCTTGGCATTATTCATTCTGTGAAAGTGAAGTACAGGAAGGCCCTGGTTCAAAGAGCTGTTTCTTTCCTTGAAAGAAATGAGGTAATGAAATTGAACATACTCCAAGCCATGCATATGTTTGTAGCAGCATGGCAACGAGTCACAACGACCACTATTCAAAACTGCTTTGGCCATGCAGGTTTTGGTGCTATTTCGGAAGTTTTTAATGAAGAAGACGCTACTGATGACATTGGGGAAGATTGGAAGGAAGCTTGTAGTTTAACGTGACCGTTAATCTCGAGATCATGAGCCACGGGACCTCCTTTTAACGTGGAATCCGAACCACAGGACATGGCATTTCACTTCGAAAATCTCACATGCATTGGCCGGGGGGGGGAGAGATTGGGGGGTTGTATCAAAGGATTCTACTGTCACAACATGAAGAATTTGTTACTTGTGATGATGATATCCTAACCTCACCACCACAGATGGATGTTGGAGACCTTTGTGATGATGCAAAAAGGCAAAGTACTGAAGAGGAAGACGAAGAAGAAGAAGAGGATCCAGCAGAACCAACTTTTGGGGCAGCAGTGGAAGGACTGGATATTGTCCGCCGGTACTTCTCCTCCTTCAGTGTGGATGAAGAGCTCATCAACACTCTCAACCAAATTGAGAGAAAACTTCTTTCCTTGAGACATCTGGGCAAGAGGAAGCAAACTACTTGACTGGACTACTTCAGAAAGTGAAGGGTAATACCTTATGCTTATTCTCATAGTTCTCATGGTCTGCCTTCACAAATATCCTTAATATATGTTAGGCCTCTGTTCCTTCAAGTTACAATTACAAGTCAGTAATACCTATTTCTCCTTTCCTTGCTGCAGCTTGTGCTCCCAATGGACCACTAAGGAATCCGTTACCTGTGCTGTTTCGTAAATATTTTCTGTTATTCTTGTGTTAATTTGACTTTTTAGTATTTCTTAACATGTTCATTTATTATTTCTTGACATTACATTAGTTAAAGACATAAATGTACCGGTATCATTATTTCTTGTGATATATAGCCTATTTTCTTCGAACCCCCTTTTAAGGAAAACCCCCTTCTAAGGAAGAAATATCAAATCCCCCTGAGATTCGTTAAAAAGGGGTTCTACTGTATTAGTTATGATTAGAGCGAGTAAATACATGAAATTTCATATTCTAAACTATAAAGAACACTTACGTGGGAACCAGATATGTTTTATGTAGTCAGGAATAAAAATCCACCAATAAAAAATGTCATATTTCATAATATTTTGATAAGACTTCATATTTTACAAAACTTTTAATATTTATTCATAGTCTCGCATTTATGCAATTCTGTGTAATAAATTAGAAACAGAAAAGGTATGTCTTTCAATTCGTGTTTTTATAAGCAATAAATAAATAAGAAAATAAATTACAAAACGAAGTTAATTTGTATAAATTTAGTATTAAGTCCAGTAACATTAATTATTTACGAAATGAAGAATTGAAAGAATATTATATCTGTTAACATGGATAACATTATTTCGAACATAAGTCAATAAAACTTTATATGCCATGTCATATTGAAAATTATGTCACAATTAAATATTCATGTTATCTATTTTGAATACAGTTTCACATATAAAATTGTACGACATAGTATACTTAAAAATACAGATCCCAGCAGCAGCTGAAAGCGTATTAAAGCATATAGAAAATTGAATATGCTTTAATCCTCTTTCTTTAAATTAACATATTAACATTTATTTGATGTCAAACAGTGTTTTCCTTGATTTCGTATTAACTTGAAAATAACATGATTTCGTGTACAAGTAAAAGCAGCTTTGAAGCTAGACAGTTTTGAAGCCAATTCAGCACACTGTGTGGTTCTGGCACAAAAGGGGTTGAGAAGTGATTTATCAATAAATGATAAAAATGGTCCGGTTAGCTCAAACAATGCCAGCGTTTCGCCCCAGTGTGCCGTTGGGCTCGTCAGTTGGTACAGACACACCTACCAATACGCGTGGCTAGCACATACTGAGAAGGCCATGCAAGACACAAAATCTGTACCAACTGACGAGCCCAACGGCACACTGGGGCGAAACGCTGGCATTGTTTGAGCTAACCGGACCATTTTTATCATTTATTGATAATTAATCCGCTCAAATGGAAACTACATATTATTCCCTTTGGGAATATTCAAAACCTTATTGAGAAGTGATGGCGTTAAAGGGCGATCTTGCTTACATCCTTACTCATTTCAGTATGATACCACAGGTCATAGAGAAGCTGGAATGCAACAATTTGACACTAATGTCTGCCATTCAGAAAGTGGAAGACCTGAGGAAGGTTGTTGCAGATATTTCTGGACCCCAAAGGGAGAATTGTGTCAGAAAAATTTGAATTTGTAGTGGATAAAAATAAGTCTTACCTGGTACTGAATGAAGTAAGTCAAGTTATTGAAGGTATGACAAACATCATTCCAGCTAACATTGCAGTAAATGACGTAGCATGCTCCCATTACATCATGTGATGTGGAACGAAGCTTCTCATCACACAAAATTATATTGACAGATAGACGTTATAATTTGCTTCCTCAAATTGTAGACAAATTGTTAGTTGTATATTGCAACAAATAGAATATTGTTATTTTATGTATGCATACCTGCCAACCTCTCAAACTGAAAAATTGGGAGATTTTGAAGACGATCAATGTCTAACCATATTTCTTCGCCATATTACCAAGGAGCCGACAAAATCACTCAAATCGAAAAATCACAATAGTCTACCGGCGTATTAATGCCAACAACATCTTAAATTATACACAAATAATTTCACGTGTTAAACAGATACAATATGCCGCAACCTAAGACTACCTCTCACCATCAGGCTATCATAAAAATTCTAGGAACATGCGCTGAATTAACCGTAGACTATTTCAAACAAAGAGAAACATATTCAAATCCAACTAAGCGGTACGAGTAGTTATTGAGAATTACCGGTATCTATAAATTATCGATTCGAAGCGAAACTGCGGTATCGAAACACAATACACGTAAAATCAATTTGTTCGATGGATGACTGGAGTTTGTCATCTCACACTTTTAGTCCAAAATTACCCACACGATTTTAGAAAAAATCGGGAGATTTAATATGTTAAGCGGGAGGGCGGGAGAATTGGTGTGAAATCAGGAGTCTCCTGTATGCAATCTTTGTCCTCTTCAAGGTTTCGGCCCTTGACCAATTCCAAAATTACACATTGATTGCAAATAATTATAAATTATAATTTACCTCATTACTTTTTCTAAATTACTGGGAGCTGATTAAATAAACACTGTCTTAAAAGAAGCTTAATATTTAATTATATTGAATTTTCGCATGAATTCCTACCAATTAACTTTCAAGTATCTAAATTAAAACCAGCACAATCAACTTCATATAATTTCATATTTCGTCACTTTAAATTTCATATTCTTCATATTTTCATACATTTTATTTCATATTTTGGTAAATATTTCTCCATATATTTACTCGCTCTAGTTATGATCAATACAGTCAGTCCATTGCCCCACAACAACATTGATCAATACATGTAATTCTTTCTATTTATACATTGTACCCCGCCCTGCCATTGGGCAAATTCATGTTGACTGACTGAAGAGTTACACTGACCGTCTAGTTGTTAGTCGAACAATGATTCTGAAAACAGTATTTTCTATTAAGAAATTTCGTTTTAATTGTGCAACTCTGTTCAAGGCAATGTGTGGCTGGATAAGGACATTTACGAGATGAATCGATCTCTCAGTATTTACCTTCTTTCAGTTCAACAAGACTGCTACCAAGAAGTGACCATCTTGAAGATTTATTTATTGCTGAAATTGGTTTGCAATACAGCCTCGATAATTTGAAGTGAATGGGATTTAAAAAAATAAAATAGTATTTCAAATTCATTGCTGCCAACTCTCCACCCCACCCACAAAACATTTCCACAAAAGTAGAGGAAGATGACCTAGATGATATGCATCTTAAAACAGCAGACACCAACACTATTAACAGTGCCAAATATAAGTTACATTAAATGGATCCAACAGGATTTTTAAATACAGGGAAAAATCGTACCAGAAGCAACCGGTACCCAACAAAATATACCCATACCAAAAAGAAAAAGAAAGAGAAAAGGTGTACTAACTCTTAAATATTTGATACTTGAACAACTACATAAAACTAGATGCGGCTAAAACCATGGACTCGAGAGCAACAAATAGCCTTTTACAAAATCAAATGAAAGTGATCAAGAGTTTGTGGTTTACAGCAACTAAATATACTTTGTAGCTTCTAAGCTTTTCACATTTAGCTTTTTGTAACGAACTGGTGGGAAATGAGGATCAGGCCTGAGTGAAATATTCTATCAGGATGGGCAGTTTAGAATGCAAATACATTTACCACTGATAGCACAAATGTTTTTAGATATCCGTATTGATCAACAATCAACTTTTAATGGGCTGTTTAGGAATGAATTTAGACTGCAGATTTTCTCAGTTTTCTTACATGTACACATGACTGAGAACGTTAAATGCTTGATGTTCTTAAACATATGGGGGAGTGGTGGCTCAGCGGTCAAGCTGTCTGCCTCTCACCCGGTTCAATTCCGGGTCAATGCATTTGAAATTTTCAAGTGAAATGCCATGTCCTGTGGTTCTGACTCCAGGTAAAAAGGAGTTACCATGGCTCATGATCACGAGATTAACATTCACGTTAAACAACCTTCCTTCTTAAACATATACAAATGGAGATTCATATTCAAGTGCTAGTAAGTACAGTACCTAATTATCAAAACTTTCCAAATAACTCAATGAAAGTGACACAAGTTGAGAAAAATTAAATTATTATTTTTTATTATACATCCAGCATGAGCAAACAACCTGATTAGATAAATAAAAAATAATAAAAAAATAAATAATCAGGCCTATTGCACACACAAGGGGATTTGAATGAAAATGAGAAGAAGCCAATGTGACATACATAGTCAGGAGTACAGAAATTAAACAAGATGTTCAGTAAAGAACGTGTAGCCTACTTTCTCCTAAATGCATGGGTATAGTTATAACTAGAGGTGTTAGTTTTTGTTAATTCGCGATAAAACGAAAAGTCATATTTAGAGGTTAGGATGTTTTATTTTCATGGATTTACATGTTTCGTGCCACCCAGGAGTGAAATTAAATCGCGAAATAACGCGAATTTTGTGAATAACACCACAAATACCGCAATCTGCGAAATAAAAACAAATTTTCATATTTTTTCCCCACACCAATCCGAACATTTTTGTCCACAAGCCAATAATCGAATTTGGTTGGTGTTCAATTCGAGAGAATGATCGACTGTATAGTTTCGCGAGGGGTAATACTACGATATACGTCATATTACGATATACTGTCGATATTCTCGTTACTCGTTGGATTTTAGCGCTGTGGTAAACAGCTGTTACATCGCGGCGTGAATAGTTTGGCCGACTACCTCCAAAAGGTTATGTGATAGTTGTTCATAATGTAAACTACGTTTGCCTCCTGTTACATCGGTAGCGAGTGTAAATTATAGTAGAGAATTCTATATAATTTAATAAAAAGTGCGCAAATTGTGCGTTATCATCGAAGCTAGTGAGTTATTTGCGTGAATCAGTTGGCGACCACGTGTTCGTCGTATTAGTTCCGAACTTAGCAGTACAGGAAGATGAGACGCGACGTAATTTAAATATTATGACACGAATTCAGAAATAAATTTTGCGTGTGGTTACGAATTTATACTGGCGTGTGACTACAGTCAACCATGTGATAACAGTGTTTATTACTGGGCATCGCTCAGTTGAGTTTAAAAATGCCGAAGGTAGCTGTTTCTGCCACAGACAGACTTAAAGAATATAAGAATGAAGGATTTATAATTTCTTGTGGCATTCATATGTGCAAATATTGTGATTGTCGCTTAGATTATCGCAGGAAAGATGCATTAGACAAACATTGCAAATCGGAGAAGCATTCAAAACGCCGAGAAAATTCGCGTCTTGAAGTTAGTGTTCCTAGAGTGGCCACCTTGAAAGAAACATTATCAAATGCTAGTCGTGTGAAGGATATGAAAGAAGAGTTTATTTTGGACACTACTACTGCGTTTGTGAAAGCTAATATACCAGTAGAGAAACTAGACAATCCTGCTATCCGTACTTGGTTTAATAAGTACGTTCGCGGAAGTGGAGATTTACCATCAGCAAATCAGATTCGTCAGAAATACATCCCCATGATTGGCGAAAGAAGGAGGGAAGAAATTAGGGAAGATATAAAAAACAAAGACTTGTTTCTGCTTATGTGACGAAACAACTGACAAGAATGGTAGGTGTGTTTTCAACATTCTTTTTCGTCCATCAGTACCATCAACTGAAATGAACACCCATCTGGCTGCCTCTGTTGTTCTAGATTCTGCCAATAGCGTAAATTGCTCCAATGCGATATTAGACACCTTGAATTCCTATGAAATTGAACG
Source organism: Meconema thalassinum (assembly GCA_946902985.2). Taxonomy (NCBI): domain Eukaryota; kingdom Metazoa; phylum Arthropoda; class Insecta; order Orthoptera; family Tettigoniidae; genus Meconema; species Meconema thalassinum. The sequence continues at coordinate 536,825,209 of OX336390.1, read as the reverse complement.
GGAGCGGGTAGTGGCAGTAGTTACGGACTCAGCACGCTACATGACAAAATGTGTAACTACTCTTCAAGGATTGATTGAAGAATTAAGTCATGTCCAGTGCTGGGCTCATAAAGTCAATCTTATCGGCTGCGTATTTGAAAACGAGCTGGACGAATTGAACATGTCTATAGTAAAGACAAAGAATGCCTTTTTAAATACGCGAAAAAGACAAAGCAATTACGTTGCATTTCTAAGGGAGAAATATGAAAACACAGAAAAAGAGAATGAAATTCTAGCTTTCCCAATGCGTGTATGTACAAGATGGAATTCATGGTTTAAGGCTGCAATGTATATGGCCACGCATGTGGAAGATCTGGTAGAATTTTTCAAAACATTGGAAGATTCAAATTCTGGGGTCAAATTTTTCCAACAAGCATCGACTTCAACAATACAATTTATACAATTACAAGCATTGTATGTTTCTGTTGTTGGTGCCTCTCTTATGGACTTGCTTAATTTCTTGGAGAGATCCAAGTACCCAACAATTCACTTACTGGCTGGGAAGCTAGATGACCTTGAGGTAAAGCTCAAGCTATTAGGCGATGGTGGAATGTTCAATCATACGATCCTCCAGAACTTGGAACAGCTTCCTCAAAAGATGCAGATAAAGGTTAAGTCCAAGCTTACGTGTGTTGTCCAGTCAGCTCTAGTGAAAGTCAGGACTTTAAGGACCACGGATCCAGCCAGGAAGACTGTAGAAGCCATCGGGTCATTGTTTGATCCTCGGCATGCACCTAAGAACGTATCTCCCACAGAACTGCTCCAATTTAAGAAGAATGCCCCATTTCTTACGAAGATGGAGTCTCAACAGTTTTTAGAGGCTCACAGCATTTACCTGACTGCAATCAAGAACCAACTGCGTCATGAAGATAATGTGAATGTTCCAGAGATCCTCATGGGATTAAGGCCTGCTCACCGAGACTATGCAACAGCTGCATTAAAGTGTGTGTGGTATCCTTGTTCAAATGCGGATTCTGAAAGGTCATTTTCGAAATACAGTCTCATAGTAAGTGATAGGAGGCGAAAATTGACAGCTGCAAATGCTGAGACTTTAACCATGATCTACTTCCAGTGATTTCACCGCAGTATTTGGATAAAACTGAAAAAGGTATTCACTGAAATGTGTTTCGAGATGGTGAATGTAAAATAAAAATGTGACTTCCATATAAGTATTATCTCATTCTTCCATAGCCATGTTTAACGTTTTACCCTGCTGTTTTGTTTTTTACTTTGTTTTATTAATTTTTTATATTTTTTAATGCACTTATTGTACAAACCTTATCGCTTTCCAAATTTAAACATGTCATCCCCCGAAAAAATAATAAAAACACAAAACACCACCTTTTGAATTTTAAATCAACAAATCTTCAAAAAAATAACAACACTTTCTAACACCTCTAGTTTGAATGAGTATAATTGAATGTTGGTTGTAGTAGCTTGTTGAAATACAACGTGCTATACGGATATTAAACGTTGATTGATTGAATCCTCACCTGAATTAGATATATACACACACACACACAAATACAGCCATCACAATAACACAGGTTATCAGACAAAACGCTCATCCAAGTACACGGGACTAATTGACCATGATGTCCATGCATCTCAAATGAAACAACAACACCACCATCAACAGCTTCCTACCCAAATCCTTCCTCGTATAAAAGTAAACACACTAGTAAGCCTTCAGAAATCACAGTGACACAGGTTATCAGACAACTTTTACACACACCTAAGTAAATGGGGCTACAAACCATCATGCCACAAAACCCCTAAATAATCAATAACAAAAACAAAAACAATAGTCTACCGCGGATCAAGGTCAACGAATATTAATCGCTGTATTCGGGAGTTGAAATATGTGGTGTTATAAGTATATATATATAATATTTATCGATTGCAAATACACACTATATATGCGGAACATTATAACGTGTGAGTAGTTCTAAATCAATAAATAAAAAATAAAAAATGAAGTAAAGAAATTAGAACCTGCAAGGATTTGATCCACGAACCCCTAGACTAAAGTCGCTACCATTACGACACTGATGCGCTACGATAATACTTGATTAACACCTGGGGCCTGTTCCACGAATGAACTTTGCACTTTTCAGTTCAGATTTTGTTCCACCATCACTTTTCAGATTTGTCTTGCAAAGTGAAAAGTGAAAAGTTAGGAATCTTTTCACTTTTGAAGACTGTTATGTTCCTCCATTGGTGCAGAAATGCAAAGTGCAAAGGAATGATTGAAAAGTTTTCAGAATTCTTTGCAAAGAGACGATTCCCTTTTCAGCTGTTAATGAACAAGTCTCTACACTAGTTTCTCGGCGCAGAATTTGGTTTAGTGTTATAAATATGTTACGCAGGAGCTTTTGTTATCATCAAGTGAGGAGTGATGAAGAATCCAACAAGAAGACGGACAAAGACGGGATGAATTTTCATAACCTCACTTTAGTATAAACAGGTTAAAAGTCCCGCATGATCAATACTTTTATTAATTAAGATCACTGTGTGGTATTGATCAGGCTGAACTTTTAACCTGTTTATACTAATTAGTTTATCAATACGGAACCAAAATGAACCTTTTAAGTTCTAAAATAACCTCACTTTGACGGAATTTCGTGAGTGTTTTCGTATTACCCCAATACAAACTGACTATATTCTTGAAATAATTGGGCATTTATTGAAACCTGCAACAAAAAGAAGTCGATCTCTTTCTGAAACGGAACAAATTCTTATATGCTTAGGCTACATTGGTTAGGAAACGGTATGGCAGCAATGTATGGGACAGCAAAATCAACTATTTGCAGAACGGTATGGCAGCAATGTATGGGACAGCAAAATCAACTATTTGCAGAACTGTTACTCAAGTCCTCAAGTTCACCATGAAAAATAAAGCATTAAATCATGGAATAAATATACAGTTTGTTCAGGGAATAAACATGATCGGATCATTCCTATGCAAAGACTTTTCACTTTGCAAAGAAATTGAAAAGTAATACATAGATCATGGTGGAACAGAAAGACTTTGCACTTTGCAAGAATTGAAAAGTGCAAAGTGAAAAGTGAAAAGTTGCAAAGTTCATTCGTGGAACAGGCCCCTGGTTTAGGATAACTGTATCATATTTTGTGTTGACATCAACGATTTCATTAGCGTTTTCTGGTATTTCTATAACCCAATTGATACCAAATATGTATCATTTTGTTCAGTATATCCCTAAAAGGATATAAACTTAGGAAGTTATGGAAATAGCGGCCATTTTGACAACGGGATTGCACGAGCCCACAATGATATGGCATGGTAAGCCTGACCTGTTAGTCACTTCTACTGTACATACTGTATTCTATTATAATATGCTAATATCCTGCCGGTCAACTCTTTGGGGACAGATTAAACCTCCCTATGTACGATAAGCTGAATTGTTGAGGCCAGGCATTGTTGAATCTTAAGTTACGGTTATGGCTATAATACTTGCTTGATTCATACAACCACCGTCTTGAAACTATTTGGCTGATGACCTTGTAGTTTAGATAAAACTCTGCAACTTTTCTAGGTTTGTGCCGTGTCTTGTGTGGGGTTTCGCCTAGGACACCAAGCTGGCTCATCAGCGGGCTCATGGTGTCCTGCCCGTACCCCCACAGGAGTTTTAATTCACGGGCCGTGAAAGCCAATATACCGTATTTCCTCGCATAATCGTCGCCAGCGCGTAATCGCCGCACCCTACTTTTCAAACACTAAAATAAGTTTATAAAATTTCCTCGCAAAATCGTCGCATAGCATATTTGTATTTGTGCGCCAGTCAGTTGCACATGCTGCTGCGACTTTATAACCCGGCGCGACTTTGTCACAAGAAAAATATCTTGTATTTATGCTTGCGGGCTAAGAACTGTGACGCGAGCGGCAAGCTTCGTCACTTAGCACATTCCGCGAACGTATAATCTGGCGTGATCTTGTCAGGAGAAACTAATCTCATCTTTATGCCTGCAGGCTATGAACTGTGACACGGCGGCCAGCGCACATTCCGCGGGCTTATAGGCCTAATCTGGCGTGATGTTGTCAGCAGAAAGTAATCTTGTCCTTATGCCTGCGGGTTATGAACCGCGACGCAAGCGGCCAGCGCACATTCCGCGAGCGTATAGGCCTAATCTGGCGTGATCTTGTCAGGAAAAGTAACCTTGTCTTTATGCCTGCGGGCTATGAACCGCGAAGCGAACAGCCAGCGCATATTCCGCGAGCTTATAGGCCTAATCTGGCGTGATCTTGTCAGCAGAAAGTAGGCCTAATCTCGTCTTTATGCCTGCGGGCTATGAACTGTGACGCGAATGGCCAGCGCACATTCAGCAAGCTTATAGGCCTAATCTGGCGTGATCTTGTCACAGAGAGTAATCTCGACTTGATGCCTGCGGGCTATGAACTGTGACGCGAATGGCCAGCGTACATTCCGCGAGCTTATAGGCCTAATCTGGCGTGATCTTGTCAGCACAAAGTAATCTCGTCTTTATGCCTGTGGGCTATGAACTGTGACGCGAGCGGCCAGCGCACATTCCGCAAGCTTATAGGCCTAATCTGGCGTGATCTTTTCAGGAGAAAGTAATCTTGTGTTTATGCCTGCGGGCCATGAACTGTGACGCAAGCGGCCAGCGCACCTTCCGCGATCTTACAGGCCTAATCTGGGGTGATCTTGTTAGGAGAAAGTAAATCTCGTCTTTATGCCTGCGGGCTATGAACCTCGACGCGAACAGCCAGCTTCGTCAGCACATTCCGCGAGCTTTAAACTGTCGTGACCTTGTTAGAAGAAAGAAGCCTGTCTCTGACTGCAGGCTATGACTCACACCAGACTGACGCTACGCAAATGACTGGCCCGTGTAGCAAATAATGATACAGTATATTCTTTGAACTTAAATATTCTTCGCATAATCATCGCACCCTGCTTTTTTCCACGAATTTTAGGCTCAAAAAGTGCGACGATTATACGAGGAAATACGGTACCATCCTTTTGGAAGCCTTCATAGGGAGGTTAAGGCTGCTTGAGCTTTTAGTTTTCGCAGTAAAGTGATGCAGTTGCACTCTATATAAAGGGAGGTAATGCGCAGTTTGCTACACCTGTGGGGGTCCGGGCGGGGACACCAAGAGCCCGCTGATAAGCCAGCTTGGTGTCCTAGGCGAAACCCCACACAAGACCCGGCACAAACCTAGAAAAATTGCTGAGTTTTAATTCACTGGCCGTGAAAGCCAATATACCATCATTTTGGAAGCCTTCATATGGATATTAAGGCTGCTTGAGCTTTTAGTTTTCGCAGTAAAGTGGTGCAGTTGCACTCTATATAAAGGGAGGTAGCTTGCAGTTCGTTACTCCTATGGGGGTCGGGCGGGGACACCGAGAGCCCGCTGATGAGCCAGCTTGGTGTCCTAGACAAAACCCCACACAAGACATGGCACAAACCTAGAAAAATTGCTGAGTTTCATTTATTTTGATTATATATATCATACTACTAGCAGTAGTGCACGGCTTAGCCCGGTGGATTTATTTGTTTTATGGATGATAATGAATACTACTACAGAACTGGAGCGCTCAAGGATAAGGATCGGAAAGCACCAACGCTTATTGCAGCTGATAATCTCAGTACACTGCACCAACACCATCACCCTTATACAGAGGCATACTATTGTCATGATGATAACCGTTTTAAGGGGCCTAAGAAATCTTTTTACACTAATTACTCCCCATGACTGCAATTTATAAGCAGCTCGCAATTCTGCACCAGAACACTAGTAGGGGCGACGTGATGCCAGGCAACAATAGACTTAGGTATTATTGAAGCTGTTCGGGGGTGCTTGTTCTTCCGACTTACTGAATAAAAATCGATCTTTAAGGTTACCTGAGAGGTGTAGCCTAATGCTACATAGCCTAAACTATTCCTCTTGAATCTGGCTATCATATACAAAAATAATTTTTCGGATCCGACTGGTAGTTCCAGAGATTAGCGCATTTAAACACACAAACAACAAACCAACTCTTCAGCTTTATTATATTAGTATAGATGTAGCAACAAAATAAAATAGCTTATTTTTACTCTCTCCCTTTCCCAAAATAATGGATTTTTGCGAAGTTTGGGTCTATAGAACCCGCCCTAATTTAGGGAATAAAGGGGGTCCTATAGTCGAGTAAATACAGTATATATATATATACCTGGCCAACATATAAGAAACAGTCTCTTTCGATTAATGCTAAACTTCGACATTATTTCTCCGTCGTTAAGCCACAAGCAACATATGCAAGTGAAACTTTATTTAAACTAAACACCCGATCAACAACTGACAAACTACAGAAGGTTGATAGACGGATTCTTCGGACAATACTCAATAAAAAACACCAGGTTGAGGGCCAGTGGAGACTTTTGCCCAATTCAATACTTTACAAGGAAAATGATTCTATCATTGACACGATGCGAAAACGAAGGATTGCGTTTTTTGGACACATATCCCCCTTGCCAAATACTAGACTCCTGAAACAACTTTCCGACTTCTTTTGGAACAGTAAAACAAAAATCACATGGTTTAAAGAAATACAAATGGATTTAGACGAATTGAAAATTACTAAGCATCATATTAAACATAGAGAGGAGAAACGGCTTCTGAATAACAAATACACTCGACTAACATTCAAAATTTCACAGCGTAAGCAATATGTTATATCAGAAGAAGAACGAGCTGCAAGATCTTCCAGACTGAAGAAGTATTGGGAAAGGAAAAAATTATCAAGAATTAAGAACTGAACTTATTATTTGAAATATTGGAAGACTTTGTATATCAGGTTTGATTTTTGGTGCTCCAATGTGGGCATAAACAGTGTAAATAAATAAATATATATTATATTAACTTTTGAACTGTCTGTGATTTAGTGGTCTGGGGGATGTGAAATGCGAAGATATGTCGGAATTATCCAGAAGTCGCAACATGGTAGCCATAGCAATAGGTAGCTTTCTCATGAAATCTACCGAAAACAAAAGACAAATGCACATTCAGCAGGTCTTCTCCTGCCGGGTCGGGGTATTAATGGCACTTCTCCACTTTCCTCTTTCCTTCCACCATTCTTCTTCCACGATCTTGTCCCAGTCCAGATTTCTTTTTCTTACGCTGTTCTTCACTGAATCAATCCACCTTGTTCTAGGTCTTCCTCTTGCTCTCTTACCCTTGCACTTTGCCTCCAGCATCTGTCTTGGTATTCTATTTTCCTCCATCCTCTTTACATGTCCAAACCACCTTAGTTTATTCTTCTCAATTCTCTCATTTAGTTTTCCCATCCCAACTTCCTTCCTAACATCTTCATTCCTCACTCTGTCTTTCCTTGTCTTTCCTATCATACTTCTTAGGAATTTCATTTCACTGGCTTGGATTCTACTCTCTTGCCTGCTTGTCAGGGTCCAAGTCTCAGCTGCATACGTTAATATGGGAACATAGTACACTTTATATATTACCTCCTTGATTTTCCTTGGTACTTCCTTATCCCAAACAAGTTTTCTTACACTTTGATAGAATGCATTGCTCTGCTGTACCCTCCTGCCAATCTCCATGTCCAACCTACCAGTTTGCATCAATTCACTTCCTAGGTATTTGAACGTGTCCACAAATTCCAAACTCTGACTTCCAATTTTCACAGTGCCCTTTCCTTGTCTTTCCCCTCTTGTCATCACCATGGTCTTGCTTTTCTCTATACTGATTTTCAGGCCATACTTCTGAATATTTTCGTTCAGTGCATCTAGTTATTTTTGCACTTCTTCGGTGTTCCTTCCCCAGACCACAATGTCATCTGCAAATAACAGTAACTTCATTTCTTTATGTCCATATGCTTCCTTTGTTTCCTTTACAATTTCATCCATCACCATTATGAACAAGAGAGGTGACAGCACACTCCCCTGTCTTAGTCCAGTCTTGTTCCTAAACCAATCTGTCTTTCCAACTGGGGTCAGTACCCTGCCAACACAGTTGTTGTACATTGCTTGCACCATTTCCAACATTTCTCTTCCCAGTCTCTTCTTAACCATGGTTTCCCATACCTTCTCTCTGGGGACACTATCATATGCCTTTTCTAGATCTATGAAAGTCATGATCAAATCCTCTCCATATTCCCAGTTCTTTTCCATCACCTGCCTCAAGCTAAAGATTGGGTCCACTGTGGATCTTTCACTCCTGAAGCCATACTGTTCCTCTTGCAACTCTCCTTCCAACTTTCTTCTTTCTAATATCCTTTCCAGTATTTTCACTATCTGTGATAAGAGGGTGATCCCTCTATAGTTATCACACACCTTCTTGTCCCCCTTCTTAAACACTGGTATTATTAGCCCTTTCTCCCAGTCTTCTGGTACACATTTCCGTTTCCACACACACTTTAGCAGTCGATACAACCATTGCATACCAACAGGTCCAGCAGCCTTTATCATTTCTACACTGATTTCATCCACCCCTGTTGCTTTTCCCATCTTCATTTTCTGTACTGCTAATTCCACCTCCAGCATTGTTATATCATCTTCTGTTATAGAGTCGTCAGGTTGTGTCACTTCCATCTCACCAGTACAATTGCTCACATTCAATAGCTTATCGAAATACTCCTTCCATCGTCCCTTTATCTCTTCTGGGTGTGTTAACAACTCTCCATCTTCCTTTTTCACCAGCTTTGTGGTAACTCTTTCTTTCATCTTACTTCTTAGAAGCCCATACAGCATCCTTTTACTGCCACTTACATCTGTTTCCATTCTTTGTGTAAATTCTTCCCAACTTTTCTTCTTTTCTTCTCCTACCACTTTCTTACACCTCCGTTTGCTGTCGTGATACTTCCTTTTGCTTTCTTCTGTTTGATCTCGGTTCCATTCTTTCCATGCAGACTTCTTTTCTTTCACTGCTTTCCTCACTTCCTCATTCCACCACGGTGTCTCCTTCTCTTTCACTCTTGTTGACTCCCACCACAAGCACTCTCTGCTGCACCACGAAATGCCTTTTTAAAGTGGGACCATTCCTCTTCTATGTATTCCACTTCGGTAACTGGGATTTGTTGCTTCAATCTCTCCTGAAAATCTTCCTGTACAGTTTTGTCTTTCAATTTCCATACTTTTATTTTACTTTCCCTGATCTCCTTTAGGTTTTCCAATTTTTCCTATCTAAATTTTGCCACCACAGCTCTATGGTCCCCATCAAATGCTTCTCCTGGTAAAGCTGTCACATCTATCAGCTTTCTGCGGTTAGTCCTTTCCACCAGAAAGTAGTCAATTACTGATTTTGTTCTTCTATCGCCCCACCCATATCTCGTAATTTTCCTGCTGTTTTTCTTCCGAAACCATGAATTACCCACTATCAGTCCATTCCTTTCACAAAAGTTTACAAGTTCCTCTCCTTCCCGGTTCTTTTTCCCATATCCATATGGTCCAATGACTTCTTCCTTTCCTTGTCTCTCGTTTCCGACTTGTGCATTCATATCTCCCATGATCACCACTTCTACATCTGAAATTACTCTTTCTACATCCTCCAGAAATACTTCAATATCTTCTTCTCTGTTTCCAGTCTGTGGTGCATACACTTGTATGAAGTCCATCACGTCATTTTTCATCTTCATTCTAATTTTCATTATTCTGTCACTCACACACTCGACCACTTCAACATACTCCTCCAGTTGTTTCAAGGTTATCAGTCCCACGCCATTTTTTGCCTCTTGGCCACCACTCCAGTATAATGTATATCCTTTCCTCAATTTCTTCCTTCCTTTAACTTTCCATTTCACTTCACTCAGCCCCATCAATCCAACATTCTCCCTCTCCATGAAGTCTACCACCTCCTCCACCTTGCCTGTCAGGGTCATGACATTCATGATTCCCACTTTCATTTCGGTAACTGGTCGCCCATTTCTCACAGTTCCCCCAGTATCAAATGAACTGCGGGTCGCCTGCAGGGTACGCCCTAACCTTCTCCGAATCATTTGAAATGCCATTTCCATTTTAGGCTATTATTACGATGGGGTCGCCACTCCCAAAGGCATTTTATGAAGCTACTGCCAGCTATTATACAGGCCGCCCCTAACATGGGAAACAGACGCCCTTGCCGCAGCCCCTAACCTGGGAAACAGGCGCTGCCGATTGATGCTGTACTCATACTATTCCCCGAGTACTGGGTTGCCTCTTCCGCAATCTCCACCGTTCCGAAGTCCATCTTCTCCGCTGCAGATTCCGTTGAGGGCTTCGCACGTAACCCTGTGCACGGGGCCTATGTTATACCCCATAGGACTGGGTCCTCACCAGAACTTAGCCGGTACTGTAATTCCATGGCATATTACAGTACCGTTGCCCACCCCCGCGACGTGGACGCGCCTGGCAAGAATTATCCATGTAGCCAATTATAATTGCCTCATGGACCGGGTTAAGGAGCTGTCTAAATCCAGCCTACATTTAAAAAACAAAATTCAAGATTTTTATGAGTTCAGATCCAACACAAAATATCATTTAATATTGAGAGATAATTTCAAAATTTCTAGAAAACCACTAAGTGGAAGAGAAATGACCTGAATAGAACTCACCTTTATGAATAACAAATTCAGCTGCATTTGGTGGAGGAGATGACATTTTCTTGCCAATGTGGACCAGGGTGTCTTCCTTCACTCCAGTGGGAGACATTTTCATTGGGTCCTTGCCCTCAAAGAAACCAGACCATGGAGAATCCAACCAATCCTTGTATTTGATGTGAGTTTCTTTTCGGGCATTAACATATGCCTCTTCACATATTTTCTCATATTTATCTCGAACATCCTGAAATCACACACAATATTCACTTCAAGATCTTTCAGTTTTATTTATCCCATTCTTAGAATGCCAAATGAGGACTTATTTACAAATATTTTACTTGTTCCTTATCAATTTTTGTAGATCTTGGTTGAATACACTCTCACCTCCTCGCTAGAGTTGATTTAACTTTAACTACCCTCATTACCACAAACCTACAGAATCTACTGCCTTTAAATACAGGCCACAAGTGATTTTAACATAACTTCCCGACTTTGAATGGGCGCCAAGGTTGAATAAAATACGGTACATAACTGTTGCCCCGACTATGAAACTCCTTATCCCAGGCGTAGGGCATTTGGCATGCGTTTGCTGATGCTACCAGGTTCATGCAAGACAGGAATATAAACACATGAATTTTAAAGAGATAATCTATTGGCTGTACTATACACATATATACATAATATACAACACAAAATGCCCTTCATACACTCGTGATTTATACAGTACCTTGCCACAGAATTTAGGCTCTGAGAGCAGCAAACACTTACGGCCATATCAGACCTAGGCCTACCAACCTCCTATACACATTTCACTTGTACACAAAACTATACTCGTCAGACTTTCACGCATCATTTGCCTATTCTTCACTTTGCACAGTTTGAGCACGAATCTACATTCGCCGGACTTGTTGACTTCAACGCCATGACTTCCACAACAGATGATGAAGTGAGGTTATGAACGTCTTTTTAGGGTGTGATATGATCAGCTACCCATGGTCTACGAACTTAACCATGTCGAAAATATGTAGTCATTCAATAGCACAATGCTCAGTGAATGTCTAGTTACTGTCTCTGCTGTTCGATTATCGGACCATGCCAGATAAATCGACCCTGGCCGCAAGAAGATGTGGACTCTAGCCTAAAAGCAAGAAGAACCGATCTCTAACTGTTCGTTACGGAAACCATGTCACGTAAAACGACCCTGGGCGCTAGTAGATCCAGTGTTCTGACAATTAAGCAATAAGACGACCTCGGAACACCAGACACGCCATTATATGCACAGGCGAAGGGATACATAACCCCAATGTTTCTGCCGGAACTACTTCGTGCATGGCCCGCTCCTAGCGGAACATCCGTGTCAACACATGAACATCAGACAGTCGAAATTCACACTGACGTCACACAGTAGTTTTCCACTGTGCCAGTTCATCCAAGTTCATGCTATTAATAGCCTAGGTAATCCCAGAACTTCGAATTACTGCCTGTCTTTTCCGGGTATGTAACATATCCAGCACTCGAAAATACCAATTCATTGTACCTTTATAGTACAGCCACGAATCTAACATTTAACATTACTAGGTCAAAATAAAGTCATTTACCCCAAACCAAAATGAAATAATGTTTCTACTTAATACAGTCTTATATATCCTTATTCCCAAAACGTAATAAATCGCAAAACCCCGTATTTTATGATATCAAATATCCAAAAACCGATAATTAATAAACAGTGATCCTAGTTGGCCCGGACCATCCAAAGATGAATCCGTCCACAAAAACACACAGGCACAATAAAAAATCACCTTCTGCAACCCCACTTTAACTCAATATAATAAGATACGAATAAAATACCCCACACTAACTGCACGAAGCAAAACCCGAGGGTGAGCTACTGTAACTGAATAAATTCGGTTACATGGTAGACTAGCTGAAATTTGTTGAATTTATGACTACATCTTGTCTGTATTACCATGTTGTATTTCTGGATCCTAGTGGTCAACTCAGAGGTGCCAACCATTGAAGTGAGTTATCAGTAATCCCTTATATTGCTTCCCCCACCCCCTCCCCACCCAAAAAGTTCCACGTCAAATCCAAAGAATGCTCCTCCCTTCTCAATAATGACACCACCTTTGCCCAACCCGGAAGCAACCTATAGTAAAGAATATCATATTACACAATACAAGTTGCACATTGCCTGCTAGTTCTGTCATAAAAAATTCCTTGTAGCTTGTTTTGCACCCAGTAGCTGCTTTCCCATTAAAGTTTTTAATAACATACTTCCCCCTGTGATGACATTTACGTCTGAATTGTGTCTGATTTTTAGTAACAATACTGAAAATTCTTTCTGTGGGAGAGTTACTGTGAGGTACACTTAATATTGCAAATACCACATTACCTAAAGTTAACTGTCCACTTTCGTTTTTAAGCTCAGCAATGTTGCCCCAGATTACATCAATTCTAGGTCCTTGTAAAATATATTCAGGGAAAGTATCACACTGATAAACAGCAAATTGTTCTTCAAGTTTGTCACGTTCACTTTCCTTGATCAAACTTGGGAATCATTGAACAAAATAATCAAGATATGAATAAGAAACCTTCATTCTAAGAGAAATATCGAAATGTTACACGATCGGCGCTGGTCTCAGCCTTTCGACGAGATTCCCGTAGTTTTCACGATAGAACACGGAGAAAAATCACGATTTACATAATTGGTGTTAGCTTTAGTCGATTGTCCTTGAGGTGGGCACAGGAACGCATTCGGCGCCGCTTGCTGTACGTTTGACAAGAATTCAGTTGTTCTCGTCATCGAATGCGGAGAAATATCGCGATGTATCACAATCGCTGCCACTTTCGCCCGTTTTACGAGAATCACGATGTCCTCGCAGTTGGTCGCTGAGAACGCATTAATATGAAATCGGCGCCGCACCTGGCCGTTCATCGGTTGCCTGCCTGTCCGTCCTTGCAGAATGGCGGAGGCAAACTCGAGGTTGGGCATGGTTAAAATCCACAAGCAGTTATGGACATGTTGTATGGTCAGCGCCATGATCCCCGCTGTCCCTATGCTGTCGTTGGGAGTTCACGGTGGATCGCGAGGAGAAATGAGTATCGCGATGCTACGTAGACTATCATTTCTCAGTGGGTTGGTGCACTTCTCGCTCCCCGCACGCTTTTAAGTAGGTATACGGTCATGGGAAAAGGAGCGAATAGGTTTTGGAATGTTTCGTGATGTGTGGCCAATCACCTTTGATAGGATTCCCGCAGTCTTCGTGGTCACAAGTTCGCAATTGGGCACGGGTTTTATGATTTTACGCAACTGGCGTCGATCTATGTCCGTTTGACGCGATTCCACAGGCAAATAGTGCGGCCAGCCGGTAGTCTTGAGCATGTGAGTTTGGAGGATGAACTTGCGAAGGAGGTATTGAATATTACGAATTATTCTGACAGGATTGCATGAATAATACGACAAGAGGGCACATTTTCTTTCGAATCTCGAAGTATACAAGTTATACACGTCTTCGAGATAACCGGTTAGAGTATCAGATGGAACCAAAGTTCGAAGGAAAATTCGACATAACGGAATTTCGAATTAACCATACTGGATGTCGCAAATTTTTGAGATGGATAGATTTTTTAAATTTATGTATTTCGAAGCTTTCTCGTGATTTCTTTTTTGAAACTTCATCATTTTGCAAGATTGCGACATTAAATTATTTCGCGTTATTTCTGGACTTCATTTTGTGATGGTCTCCAAATTTAGAGGTCAATAACAGAAATGAGAGGTTTCTGTTGAGATTCGGGAGTTCTCGCGAATATACGTCTCGCGGAAAGTCAGATTTCCTAATAATGCAGAAAAATATTTCCACACAAAACTAAGACCTCTTCTTGATGCCGAAAATATACTTTGAACCGATGTATACCACTCAAGGTATCCTCAGAATGCGTTTCCTTGAGGTCTGGCACGGGGAAATATAGCTTACACAATCGGCGCCGCTTGCGTGAAACTTTCTCCATCGCAATGTGAGCGAGGCGAGTTTAATTGATTTAAACCGACCTCAGTGAATTCTCTTTACCTCCAACTATCCAGACTTAAAAATTAGCTACTTTTCGTTACTTTCGTTACCTGTTTGTAAAATTAGCTACTTACTTTTCGTTACCGGTGGACACCCTGTAACTTTCCTACTTTTCTTCATAGAAATGTATTTTTTTTTTTCATGATAGTGTCATTTTCCGTAATAATTTCACCTTTGACCGTAATGCCGTAATCGTACGGTGAAATCCGTAATAATTACGGACAATCCGTAATAGTTGGCACCTCTGTGACAACTTTACTCTTAAGGGCGGACGGTTCATTTTGAAACAAAAGACTCAAGATATTTTTCTAGGTTTATGCCATGTCTTGAGTGGGGTTTCGCCTAGGAACAACATCATCAGTGGGCTCTTGGTCTCTGTGCCTGGACATACCATATTTTGAAACAATTCTTTCCTTCTGGTGTTATATAATACGATTCACTCTTGCATATACATAACCACCCTATTTAACACCTCCCCCCTTTCTTATACATGCAGAAAAAAGCTACGAGTTGACTGATTAAGGCAACAAATGCTTCGCAATCCCTCAACCAGAGAATTATCACTTAAAAATTCACTGCTGTCTTTGTCAATACAAGTGGTATGGGGATATCAGAGGTCATGTACTTGTCATTTATGATTTGTGGTTTTAAGCATCAACGATAGATGTGAAAAACTGTATGTTCATAACTTGTCAATTTATAATTCTTCATGTTTTAAGAACCCTGCATGTGTTATTAAGAGTTCTGAAATCACAATAAAATGCAAAATTTGCTCAATATCAAAATTCTTCACTTTTGCTCAACAAACATGGTTTTTTTAAAATAATTTTCTGGAAAACTAACATTTTTTTCTTAATAGTTAGTACCTTATATCTTATAAAATGCTCTGATATTAACCATGTTGGTTAAAGGAAACTTTAACCGTATTGATGGTATTCACGGCCAGTGAATTAAAACTCAGCAATACCATCTTTTTGTAAACCTTCATAGGGAGGTAATGGCTGCTTGAGCTTTAAGTTCTCGCAATAAACAGGCGCAGGTGCGCTTCATAAAAAGGGAGGTAGCGTGCAGTTCGCTACTCCTGTGAGGGTCCGGGCGGGGACACCAAGAGCCCGCTGATGAGTCAGCTTGGTGTCCTAGGCGAAACCCCACACAAGACACGGCACAAACCCGGAAGAATTGCCAAGTTTTATCCATATTGTTTTTAATAAATTATAGAAATGAAAATTGTCTCGTCAATACAATATTCTGGAAAATTTTCCATTTTTGGTCCATATTGACATTTGTAATTTGTGTTTATTCAAATTAACAGGTTCCGCCAATCAATACATTAATGTTTTTAGAAAAACGCTAGGTGCGGTACATGTTTCGAACCTTTATCGGTCCTTCATCAGCTGACTTAATGCCTCGTTAACAGCATAACACTAAAAACACTGAGCATTGACACGAAGATATGCATACACATTAAAATATTCACAAGCATTCATTAAAATTTATTCAAGTTTTAAAAAGTTTAAAAACACTGCAAGTTCTGGTTGGTTGGTTCTTAAGTTTAGGGGCTGCGACAACATGGTCATGTAACCCCGTGTACTTTGAGTGTGTGTAGAATCTGTCTGATAACTGGTGTTAATTGTGATGACTGTATTAGTGTGTGTTATCTGTTTTTTAATATAAGTACTGCAACTTAAAATTTTTCAAATAGTTCCTACTTTTGCCGCCAAGCGCCACCGTCAACGACTACTAGGCCAAGTTCAGAACTTAGCTACTAGACGCCACCGCAGTCGGCTCTTAGCAACGAACGTAGAAACCTAACAGCGTTGTTTACATTCTTAACCTATCCAATTTAGCTTCACACAGGTGCAATTAGTGGAAGGTTCTTTAACATGCCATAAATCTATGACATGGGACCGCTGGCTTTACTTCCCCTCCGAAGGAAGGCATACTGAGGGATCTTTAACGCTCTTAAAAAATACGACGGCTTCGGCCGGGTTTGAACCCGCTATCTTGGGCATAACTGCAAGTTCTATTGTTCCTTATTATTATTGTTAAATGATGCTTTTGCAGATGACATAGTTATCTGGGGAAATAGTGAGCTGGAAGTCCAGGAAAGGCTGAACGTCTGAAATGATCATTAGAAAAAATATGGACTGAAAGTATGTGCTACAAAAACTGCTGCAATGTCTGTTAACAGACAGAGAAGTAAAGATAATATAATGCTGGAGGGTGTACAATTGGTAACAGTAAACCAGTATCAGTACCTTGGATACTTAATATCAAGTGACAACAGAATACAGCTTGAATTAAATAACCGTATTCAGAAATCAAGTCAATTCTATCAGCAAGTTCAATATATACTCTGGAATAAGCAAGTGCTACCAAGATCAAAACAAACTATGTTACGAACATACTTTGTCCCTATATTGACTTATGGGTTGGAAACATGCACAACTACCAAAAAAGATGACAGCAGACTTCAGGCTTCAGAAATGAAGTTTCTAAGAAGCATGCTTCAAAAAACTAGGAAAGACAAAGTAAGAAATGAGAAGATAAGAGAACAAGCTGGAATAAATCAGTCCCTGAAGGAGACCATAACTAGGGCACGTTTGCGATGGTTTGGTCACGTCAAACGTATGACAGAAGGAAGAATTGCAAAACAATGGTTACATACTGAGATTACTGGAAAGAGACCTGTTGGAAGACCTAGAAGGAGATGGCTGGGCCAAGTGAAGGAAGATATCACATCCAAGGGAATCAGCTGGGATGAAGTCTTGAAGGAGCAGTGGTATATGGATCGACCAAAATGGAGAGCGCTCGTAAACCACACCCGGGAAACTTGATGATGATGATGATTGTTGAATCATGCTAATTCTCTCAATTAGCATCTTGTCAGTGCATTTGATATTCCTATTTTCTTCACACGTGACCGGAGAAGTCATACAAGTTGCTAGGTTGAATTTTGTCATGTATACGGAGCGAAAAATACAATATTCTATTGATTAGACATAACTTATGGATAGAACTGTACCATCGAGTTAAACTTTAGTTCCCACCAGCAGCCTTAGCACCTTGCTTCCGTTGCCCAATGACAAATTCCCCAAATACATCGGCAATTCAACGAGAGAAAATGAGAAATCCCCTAAGACCTCAGAAGTTTCGACGAAAGAAAGAAGAAACCCAAATTGTGACATTAAAATTAAATTTAAAAAAATCTATCAACCATGTTAGTTGAAGAACTAAAACATTCGTTATTTCGAATTTAATAAATGATACGTGTGACATCACCAGCACCCCGTAAAGGAAACATTCATGAATGCCAATACTTTGCAAAGTGTTGAGATTTGGTTCTTCCCAAAACAAATTAGTCGCTATCCTTGACATCCCTCTCTCTCTCTCTCCTAACACTGATCTTTCAAAAACCAGGAGAACATTACTGCTGTAATGTCTCTCCTTAAGAGAGTGAAATTAAGTTGGCAATACTGCCTCTTGTTCCTGCTCGGTAAACTAATGTGTCTCACGAATCAAGACTCTACCTCACTTTGTCAGCCAAGGCATGGTAAAGAAGCAAAACTTCCCAGGGCCTCAGACCCTCGGCACCTGAACAATGTGAGCAACTTATTTGCAAGCAAACTAGAGTCGGAAGGCCAGGCCATAAACATCTGGTCATGAATTGAAAGATTCTTGCGTAGTTTTGTAAAGCGTGAGTTTTTTTAAAGACATTTCATTTGGACGATAATGAATCTCATACCTGCTAACGTTCAAAAATAGAAATCCAGAAGATCCCAAAGCGCAAAAATTTAACACGTACATGCGTCGCAAGGTCTTAGAAATAGCGAGAAAAGACTACAGATAAGACATTACAAACTCTTGGTGATGTGAGACCATCTAATTCATTGTGCCAGTTTCCAAAAATTCTGAAGAATATGCCTCCCTGAAAGACTGATGATATTGTTTCTTACTTGAATTCATCACGAAAACACTAAATTGCACAAAAAATTGGCACACAATTGCACGAATACCAGAACTACAGCAAGCACCGCTTAAAACCAAGCTTTCCGGCTTACAAACAGTCGAAGCACAAAGAGTAATATAAATGCAGCGATAATCTGCGAGATGTGATTATCGATAGACAGTTCTATCGACTTTCAGCGTAATGTCAAATGCAAGGAATTAATGACAAAAGCGCAGCGATAATCTGCGAGACGGGATTATCGATAAACTTTACAGGGTGTCTACTGTAAGGATGAAGTAAAAATTAGTTACTTTTTAGCTACCTTTTAGTTACCTTTTAGTTAATTTTAGTTACCTTTTAATTCAAGATATGTCGGTGGTCGGCAACCATAGAAGCTCATCATGCGGTGAAGGAAAACAACAATGAACTGAGTTTAAAGCAGTGAATAAGATTCACTTATGGTGTTATAAAAATTTATATAAAAATAAATAATGGATATTTAATATCAAATGAGTTGATTCAGCAAATATGCCGTCTTGTGTACAAGAAGTTGCTCTGATCTTGGCCGTTTGGGGAGATTTCCTTTGTCCTTGCGGTAGACCACGAAGAAATATATTATGCGACGTTGCGTGATCGTCACCGAATTATGTCTTTGCAGTTAGGTACGGAGAAATATCGAGATGTTACACGATCGGCGCTGGTCTCAGCCGTTTGATGGGATTCGTAGATTTTTTTAGATAGAACACGGAGAAAAATCGCGATTACATAATCGGTATAACTTTAAGTCGTTTGACGAGATTTCTATTGTCCTTGAGGTCGGGCACAGAAAAATATGGTATAAGTTATTATTACGCAATCAGTGCCGCTTGCTGTCCATTTGACAAGAATCCAGTTGTATTCGTCATCGAATGCGGAGAAATATCATGATGTATCGCAGTCGCTGCCGCTCTCGGTCGTTTTACGAGATTCACGTTGTCCCCACGGTTGCACAATGAGATCGCGATATTATGCAATCAGCACCGCATCCGGCCGTTCAACTATTGTCTGCCTGTCTATCTGTCCTGGCAGAATAGCGGAGACGTGCTCGAGGTTGGGCATGGTTAAAATTCACGAGCAGTTATGGACATGTTGTATGATCGGCGCCGTGATTCCCGCTGCCTCTATGCTTAGCTTGGAAGTTCACTGTGGATCACGAGAAGAAATGAGTATTGCGATGCTACGTAGTCTGTTATTTCTAAGTGGGTTGATGCACTTCTTGCTCCCCATACACATTTAAGTGTACGGTCATGGGAAAAGTGGCGAGTAGGGTTCGGTATGTTTCGTGATGGGATTCCCGCAGTCCTCGAGGACGCAAGTTCGCGGCCGGGCACTGTTTTTATAATTTTTAGCAACTGGCGTCGATCGTGGTCCGTTTGACAAGATTCCCGCAGGCAAGTCGTGCTGTCAACTGGCCGTCTTGAGGATGTGATTTAGGAGGATGAACGTTTGAAGTAGGTATCGGTTATTATGAATTATTCAGAGAGGATTGCACGAATAATCCGACAAGAGGGCACATTCGAATTAAAATTGTACAAGTTTTCGAGATAGCCCGGTTATCCAATGGAACCATAGTTCGAAGGAAAAATAGACATATAACGGAGTTTCGAATTAACCACACTTTATGTCGCAAATTCACTAGGTGGATAGATTTTTAAAATATAGTCTATGTATTTCGAAGCATTTTCGCAATATTTTTTGAAACGGTATCATTTCCCAAGATTGCGACAAATTATTACGCGTTATTTCTGGACTTCGATTTGAGATATACAAATTTAGAGTCCAATATCAGAAATGAGAGGTTTCTGTTGAGTTTCGGAAGTTATTGCGAATTAACGTCTCTCAAAAAGTTAGTTTTCCGATTAATACAGAAAAATATTTCACACAAAACTAAACTCTTCTTGACGCCGAAAATAAACGTTGAACTGATGTATAGTACCACTGAAGGTATCCTCAGTATGCTTTTCCTTGAGGTCGTGCACGGGGAAATATACCAGCTTACGCAATCGGCGCCACTTGCGTGAAACTCGCTTCATCGCATCTGCGAGCCTAGCAGCGCGGGTTTAAATGATTTTTAACAGACCTAGGCGAATTTTCGTTACCTCCAACTATCCAGACATAAGAACTAACTACTTTTTGTTACTTTCGTTACCCTTTTGTAAAATTAGCTACTTTTTGTTACTTTTCGTTACCGGTAGACACCCTGCAGTCTTATCAGTCGAATATAAACACTCGCATCTCAGAATAGCAGCTATTATCGAAAATCAAAACGAAAATGCGATTTGGATGCAAAGAACGGAAACGAGCTAGGGAGTTGAAAATCAGGAAAAAACTATGTTAATCCGGACAGCCGAAAATCACACCAAAAATTTGGAAACCTTCCGGGAAAACCGGAAAACTTGGCAGGTATGGAATCTTTTAAATTGCATTAAACAGAAAATGTAGGGTTGGTTTACTCACCAGGCGGAGGGGATAAAGGAGTAATGCCATGTTATTTGCGTATTTGGTTTAATTGTGTGATTTGGTTTGTGCTTTTTATGTTATCTGGTATGGGTTTTGTAACATGTTTTGTTGTGATGTTATCATGCATGTGGAGGTGTGGAGGTTTTTTTTTTTCGAGCTTCATTACCTTTTCTTTCTGCAGAATCAAGTTGTTTCACTAGGTTTGTATTTCTGTTTAGTAAATGTTGTTTGTAGCATGTTTTGCCATTTTGTGCTCTACCGAGCATATTTCTATATGAGGGTGGGAAGCAAGTGGCATTGTTCCGTTCTTCCTGGCATGTGGTAAACTTAGATCACCTGTTTTGCCAATGTGCTATGTAAATTTCTATATATATCATCTTGCACAGTTTCCAGCCACTGGCCGGGTCTGTTTGGAACACAAGCCTCTCCAACGTCTTCTCACCACCTCTCAGCCTCCACCCTTGTCCAGTCTTCTCCTCTCTTCTTCACTACTACCTTTCTTGAAGATCGGGACAATTATTCCTTTTTTCCAGTCCTCTGGGGTCTTCCTTTCCTTCCATGCTGTCCTCATCACTCGGTACACAACCATTGTATCCCCACCTCTCCTGCTGCTCTCACCATCTCCACACTCAACTCATCCACACCCGGTGCCTTCCCTCCTTTCATCTTCCTCACTGCATCTTCCACTTCTTTCCATGTTAAGTCCTTTTCTGTTTGCAGTTCATCTTCCTCTTCCCTGATTTCTTCCTCCTCGCCGTGGTTTCCATTTGGGTTCAGAAGTTCTTCAAAATATTCTTTCCACATTTTCTTCAGTTCTTCCCTACTTTCTATCTCTTGTCCCCTTTTGTTCACCATTCTAACTAACATAATCCGTAGGATCCTTCCGCCTCTTATTTTTTACCATCCCATACAGGACCTTTTTTGTACCTTCACTTTCCTCCATCATCTTTGTCCACTCTTCCATCCACTCTCTTCTCTCCTCAGCCACTACTCTCTTCGCCTCCTTCTTTCTTTCCTGGTACTCTTCCCTTGTCTCTACCGTCCTATTTTGATACCACCTCCTAAAGGCTCTATTCTTTTCCCTTACTATATCTTTTGTCTTCTCATTCCACCATGGTGTTTCCTTCCACCTCTTCTTACTACTTGTCCTCCCACATACTGCTTCTGCTACACCTACTAGTGCCTTCTTAAATCTAGCCCATTCCTCTTCCACCCCTCTTTCTTCATCTGTTGGAATTCCTTCCTTTACCATTTTGAGGTACTCGACCCTTCTATCCTCTTCTTTCAGTTTCCATATCCTTATAAGTCTTTCCTGGTTCTCAGTCCCTCTCTTCTCCTTACTCCCTCTTAGGTTCATTACCAGCAATCGATAGTCGCTATCCAGGTTCTCCTATGGTATAACCTCGATGTCCGTGATGTCCTTATTTAGTTCTTTCTCATACAGTATATAGTCGACCACCGACTTCCTGGTCAAGTCATCACTGTACCATGTGATTGTGTGGCTCTCTCTTTTCTTGAACCAGGAGTTCCCAACTAGCAGGCTGTTCCTCTGGCAGAAGTCCAACAGTCTCTTTCCTTCCTCATTTCTTCCGCCCCAACCCTCTGGTCCTAGAACACTCTCATAACCTTGTCTTTCTCTTCCTACATGGGCATTCAGATCCCCCATAACAATCATATTTCTTCCTACCAGCTGCTTCTGCAATTCCTCTTCAAACTCCTCCTACTCTTCAGAGGCGCAACCTACTTGTGGAGCATACACATGCACTATTTCTACGGTCTCTCCCCTCAGTGCTACTTTCACTTTCATCATCCTATCACTTATTCTCCTCACTTCTTCTTTTAAACCATCTCGTATTACTACTCCCACTCCATTCCTCTTTCCCTCTTTATTCCCACTCCAGTACAGTCTATAGCCTTTTCTCAGTTCTCTCCTTCCTTCCCCTTTCCACTTTGTTTCTGCCAATCCCAATAAATCCAACTTCCTTCTTTCCATCATATCCACTATCTCCTCCACCTTCCCCGTCAGCGTTCTTATGTTTAAAGTTCCAAATCTTAGTCCGTGTGTACAGCCGTGTCGTCTATTATATCCATCATGTCCGAGGCTCGTTCCATTCTTGAAAGCATTTGGTTTCATCCACTACTGGCTTGCTGGGCCTATCGTAGCTTCACCAGAGCCCCGTTAGCCGTCACTTATCAGGGTTCCTGGAGGACCTTCACAACTACCGTAACGATCCCAGGGCACACGAAGTCCCCACTGAACTTCGCCCCTACAGGCGATCCCCTACTTTGCGCCGTTGCCCGTCTCCCACGACGTGGACGAGGGGTTGGACTTATTTCTAATAATAATAATGTTATTGGTAAGTCCCTTTTAACTGCTCTGGCTTTCAGAGACCCCGGAGTGCCGGAATTTTGCTCCGAAGGGGATCTTAAACATGCCAGTAAATCTACTGACACGGCTCCCTCGCATTTGCTCACTCTCAAATGCCAGCTGACTGCACCAGGATTCGAACCTGCAATCTTGGGCACAGCAGGCGAGAACTTGACCGCTGAGCCATGCAGTCAATTTGTGTTTATCTTCAAGTGTTGGATTGATTATATTATTTAGGGAATTCAGATAAATATTTTGTAACCGTTAACTGTAATTTATGGCCTGTTTGCCATCTCTTGATGAATGCAGTACATTTGCATTTGTCTGTTGGCACAGGCTAGACTAAAATGTGGCTTTTCACCAATGTCTCAGTCTCGCTCATGGTTGTGATTACCGTATATAGACCGGTTCAGTTTTACCAAATTCTAAATTTGAGCGGCATTTTGGGTAACATTTGGGCAAATGGCTTATATTTACTAATTTGGACCTGCTGAACAAGAATATCGCTGTTGCCAGGCTGATTTCTCGACCGGAAGCCAGAAATCCAAGATGGCGGACTTATCCTTCTATTTGCATTATTTTCATTTCATCAGGTTGTGTTTTTATTCTGAAAACGGTTTTGGGGATATATTTGTCGTGAGAAGCGATATAAATGATAGTTATGCGTTACAAAGAGCATATCCTTATTTTTTTCGTACATAATATAATTCGGACAAAAAATATGACTATTTACAACAAAAATTAAGAAATAAATGTTCAATAAGATTACAAATTAATTTCTTTAGCACAACGTAAAATCGGTTAGTCATGGAATTTGAATAATAGTAAGTTAATAATAATAATATTAATGATGATGATGTTAAACACCTACCCGTTGAAAACAATGTCTATTCTTGAATAGACAGAAGTGTAGGAACGGATATGTCTTTCCACTGCCAAGGCGTAATCTCCAAACGTAACGCATTTTGCCGACTTCTGAAGTGCATTGATCATTCCCATGCTATCAATTAGTAAATGTGAAGAATCTCTCTCCAGAACTATATTATCAGGGCAGTCAATGTCCTTAGTTAGGAAGGAAAGGAAGCTTGTAGTTTAACGTGACCGTTAATCTTGAGATCATGAGCCACGGGACCTCCTTTTTACGTGGAATTCGAACCACAGGACATGGCATTTCACTTCGAAAATCTCACATGCATTGACCGGGAATCGAACCCGGACCGCCTTGGTGAGAGGCATACAGCTAGACCGCTGAGCCACCACGCCCCCTGTCCTTAGTTAGAGTTGTAATCAGGGTAGACTTATCTCCACTTCTTAAATCTCCATCCATGTTTGTCAGGGATGGAGGACAGGCCCATGAGCTCATGTTTTAAAATTTCTTGAAGATCAATTTCCCTACCGGCCTCGTAGCCTAAGCCATTACTCTTCTTTGGAGAACGCTCCTGTCACTACTCAGCACTGTTTTGTGCGTCGTTTTCTTCGTCAGAACTTTTGGCAAGTCGTTCAGTGTGAGAGGGTGATTCTTAGAAATGGGCAAATGGAAGCTCACTTGAGGTTTCCCCGTGTCTTCGGATGACACAAGGCGTTCGGAGACGAACTTATTCACTTGTTCAAGCCTCAGTTCTCGTGCGCGTAGAGGCGAATCTTGGATCTTGACGGTAGCAATGTCCTTAGTTGCTACATTGTGAATATTTGAGAGATCAGCACTGTCTTAGGTGGACAGGAGTTTTTCTTCGTACGAGTTGTCTCGCCGTCTCCTACCAGGATAGACAGATTGTTCTTTATATGAGCAGCCTTCTGTTCCTACCCCGAACATTTCAAATGCGGAATTAGTAATATCACTCCTCCAGTGAAATGATAAGGCCCAACGTTGCAGAGCAGATGCTTCCTGCATGATCCCAACTAATCCGCCAGCTTTCTTAGAAGTGCCCACTATCCATTTCTGTGCACGATCCGCATCAACTTGACAACATTTTCCGTTGTTCCGTTGGACCCCGAAGTCTCCCTTCTTGAATGCCATCTCGACTTCTTCAGGGAGCTCATGCATTTCAGTTATATACACTGCCAAGGACTTAGTGTAATTGGAGTGGTCATATCGTGCAGTAAAAGGAAGCACCTCCTTAAGAGAAGTCAAATACATGTCCCAATTTCCAGAACGGATCCCCCTTGTAAATTTGAGTAATGTCGAAACTATCTCTAGATATGACCACCAGTACGCAAAATATGAACTCGATCGTGATGCCTCGGAAACAAAGACTTTGATTTTTTCCCGGTTTTTCTTGTACGAGGAAATGCTCGATAGCTGTTTCTGCATCTTAGGGGAGGTTTTCAAAAATATCGCAGCTCTTCTCATTAGCCAGCCTATCCAGTAAAATGCGCCATAAAGCCTGGAACATACATTTGTGAATACGAAGACCTTTACCATATGCCCTTCCATTAAGAACTCCAGCGGCCGTTTCCTCTACTAAGACTCCGCTTTCCACCCAGATCTCACAAATACCACTTCCTGCCATATGCTGTCCTATGGTTTTCAGAAAATCTTCAAAACATCCCGATTTTGAAACAGTTCCGAGTCCCATTTGATCTCCCAACAACTTATGGTAGAGCGCTTGATTACAAGTTAACACCACATACGCGTGCTTCAACTTATCCGCGACAACGACGGATCTTTCAAGCACTGTCTGGAGCGTGTCCCACTCATGGGTAGGATTTAATATTAGGGGCATGTAGCCAGCTTGAGAAATGCCCAATGTGTTGTGTGTAATGTCTTGATTAAACTCAGTCCATCCGGATTTCAAAGTCTCCTTTTGTTGAAGATAAACAAACGCTAAATCCGTAGCTTCGGACTCGACATCACAGTCTGTATCTCCACCGGGACGATACCAATTTGTGCTAACTGCTTTCTTGAAAACAGGCTCATTCCTTCCCTTGATTTTGGCAATTTGAACAGAAATAGTAGTCATGGTATCAGTAGTATTTGTAATTATACGTATAGAATAACGACATAAATCAATCTAACCACAAATTTTGTAAAATATTACGAGGAGAAAATTTATATATTGTATATATTTTTTAAAGGCAAACATTTATTCAGTGTGATTAAAAACTTAGTCAATCGCCAAACCATTTTTTCAACAATGCTTTACAGCCCAAATTACCCCTACCGGAATAAAAATACGTGAGAAAACTAAAATAGTGCAGATATAGGGCTAAGTCCGCCATCTTGGATTTCAGGTTTCCGGTGGTGAAATCAGCCAGGCAACAGCAAAATTCGTGTTCAGCAGGTCCAAATTAGTAAAAATAAGCCATTTGCCCAAATGTTACCCAAAATGCCGCTCAAATTGGAAAAGAGGCGTTTTTGGAAAAAGTGGCCAGTCTAATATGGAAGCTACTGAGGCATGAGTGGTGCTTAGTAATGACATTCAGGGCACAGTGAGTGCCTGTGGATGCTGTGAAAGGTTGTACTCATAGGGTTAGTACTGCTGTTTTGACTCAGTGAGGAAAGTAATGACAAACTACCTCACTCCTCTTCTTGCCTAATATGCCTCAATATAGCGTTGCCTGGGTTTTTTGTGGATATCTACCCACATAACCCAACAGCAGTACTTTTTGAGGATCCAACCAGCCTTTGGGCTGACTAACTAACGGACAACTGTAATTTAAATTTATATTTTTGTGTATTGCACGTATTGCGACTGGTAACCTCGGTTTGTTAAACCAAATATTTTTCACAGTAATTGTTCATTTTTCTTAATTTTTATTAGGCAACTTCTGTTAAGCAAATTTTGTAAATGTTTTTCACACTCATATTTTCTTTTCGTGCATTTGAAATTAGGATAAGTTTTGATCGTTTAGGTTGTTATGTCACGTATTTATTTATTAATTATTTAAGGTATAAAGTTTTTAACTTTGTTCTTTAATTTTAGTCTGCAGGTAAATATATTTCGCGTTCAGAAGTTGAGTTCATATTTTTGCGTAACAAGTTATAAATGCCAGATTATTTTTTAAATGGACGTGTGAGTTGTGTGAATGGTGGTTTTATCCGATTTCCTGAATACCTTGGCTCCTTGGCCCACCGAGCTGTCCCTGGGCATATCCTCATCCACAGCACTCCAGTCTTGGTGCAAGGCGTACCTGACCAGACAGAGCACTGTTTTCTTCTCGAGTAACCATGCCTGTGTGAGCAGGGCCGTAACTAGAGGGTGTGATGGCGCAATGGTCAAGCTGCTTGCCTCACAGGGTTCAGTTCCCAGTTAAGGCATGTGAGATTTACATCCTGTGGTGTGAAAATGGAGGTACCGAGGGTCATGATAGCAAGTTTAACTGTCTAGCAAAACTACAAGCTTCTTTCCTTAAGATCAAGTGCTTCAAAGATTTGGGGTAGAGCTGGGCAAACATCTCCTCAGTCTCATGGACAAGTTTTAAGAATGGAAATACTGGTTCTGGAACTGCTATTACTGACTGATATTGTAGATATTAGAAAGAAAATAAAGGGATTCTGCCTTTCCAATACTTGTATTGAACCTACTCACAGGTACATGTTTCGAAGGTAAAACTCCATGTAACATATGTTCTTATAAAGGTAATTTATCTTTGTTATTTTTATGTACAGGCTGAGGAAGGAGTTTTACCTTCGAAACATGTACCTGTGAGTAGGTTCAATCACGGCCGACTGAATACGAGCTGCGCTCTATACCGGCCTTGACATTCCCAGTCAGAACCCATGTATAACATGTAATTGGAAAGTTTCAAATCGTTGCCGGTAGAGCGCACTCCCCTCCCATTATAGGCGCGATAAGGAATCAACTGTACAGTACGTATATTAAATGTGTAATCTCAAGAACCACTGGATGGATTTTGATGCTCCTTTCACCATTCTGTAAAGGTGATCTCGAGGAAGATTTGTGTAGAAAATAATTTATTTATGACCAAAGGGAGCCAAGCAGTAACGATTTCAGTGAAAAGGTCGAAAAAATAGCCTGGCTTCCGTGCGCTTTTTAAGCTTACGCTGGGCGAACCGTTAAAAATATCATTATATTATGAGTGTAAGAATTGTTCAGCGTGAGAAATTCTACAAAAAAGTCCGCGAGAGCATATCTCTATCTTCGATACATCGCTCACTATAAGTGTTTTTAGTTTGGACGGGAGGGGAACAAGTAGCAGCTAATCGTGTGTTGTGTTTTGTGCTAAGAGATCTTTCGACAAATTATCAGATACCGTGTGCCTTCTTTTTCACGAAGCAGCTGTCAGGACGGGACTTACGTAAACTCCTGCTGGACGTTATTCTCGAGGTTGAACAATGCGGTTTCATAATTATAATAACTGTCTCTGATAATCACAAAACTAACACTACAATGATGAGGCATTTAGGGGGAGGGAATTTGCAACCAATGGTCAATCACCCATACGACGAGTCAAGGAATGTATTCCCTAGTTTTGATAATTGTCACATAAAAAAAAAAAAAAACATTAGAACGCAGTTTCTGTAACGAGAGATGACTGATGGTACTGGAATAATTTCAGGGAAATACTTGTCATTACTATACACAATGCAAAAGGGTGAGATCGTCAAACCGGTCAGACACCTCACTAAAAAACACATCGAACCCACTAAATTTGAAAAAATGAATGTTCGGCGTGCCAAGGAAGTGTTCTCGTCAGAAGTTATTGGTGTCATTAGTACACTGAAAGAAAATATAGGCATGCACCCGGAAGCGTACACATTCATGGACGCAGAAGCAACCATTTAAAAAAAATACGTTAATAAATGCTTCGCTATGCATGACGTAAGCATCACATATCATCATATTCAGTCTAGAAATCCAGATAAAGGGCATTTTTTCTCATTAAAT
This sequence comes from Meconema thalassinum, assembly GCA_946902985.2. NCBI lineage: Eukaryota > Metazoa > Arthropoda > Insecta > Orthoptera > Tettigoniidae > Meconema > Meconema thalassinum. The sequence goes on along the minus strand of OX336390.1, from coordinate 536,795,888 downwards.
GTCAGTCGCCTAAACTGGCTAGAGGAATATTTTCTTTCTTACCTTGGAACTTTGAAAGCTGCTAGTAACGCTGCTAGAAAGGACTTCCTGAGTTCTGAGATTTACGAAGCTACCTATACAATTAATCACGGATTCAGCTGTCCAGTGCATAAGGTATCTTCTAAAAATGGGTTGAGGAAAGTCGCCAAACATGGGGAGTTTTTTTTTATAGGGCTCACATTAGACATAAGAAGGAACGGAATAATTTTGGTTTTCTCTCCAATGTAAACCTCAGGCGATATACTATGTATATTACAAATATGGGCACGTTTGATGTTGTAATATCCTCTGATATTATTGTTAACTTTAAAAGTGCACTTTCCCCGTATTAGGCAACCGGGTTTATTTTTATTTATAATAGGTACACTGAATAGTATACCCTACTAATTAAAGCATTAATTCTGACATATTTTTTTTCGTGTGGCCTCCTGAGAGGCCGAGTGCAGGTCTTTCTAGTCGACGCCCGTGGGCGACCTGCGCGTCAGGATGAGAGATGGAATGGATGAAGATGAATGAAACTGGGCAAGGATGTGGAAGGAAGCGGCCGTGGCCTGTTAGAAGGTACCGTCCCAGCATTTGCCTGGTGTTGAAAAATGGGAAACCACGGAAAATCATTTCAAGGGCGGCCGAAGGTGGGGCTCGAACACACGCGTCTACCGAGTCAGCAGAGATCTTGGCCCCATGGCCTAACGCTGCGCTTTAGCCTGCGTAGCCACTACTGTCGGTAATTCTGACAATGTAATGAAATCACGAACACAAATAGTACAAAAATACAAAAATGAATATTTTAAGTAAATAACAGTCCTAGTTTCCTGTTGCCGAACTTCCAAACCGTTCAGCAGAAAAATGCATAAACTTTAATGAAAACCGAGTGATTCTGATCGAATTCAACTGTAACGAGGTGCAAGGTATGTCTAATTTCTCTTAGATTTATTAGCACGATATTTTATTTTGTGATATAATTTGCATTCTGATATTGTGGGAATTATATATATATTTTTTTTTCGTGTGGTCTCCTGAGAGGCCGAGTGCAGGTCTTTCTATTCGACGCCCGTGGGCGACCTGCGCGTCGGGATGAGAGATGGAATGGATGAGGATGAATGAAACAGGGCAAGGATGTGGAAGGAATCGGCCGTGGCCTATCAAAAGGTACCGTCCCAGCATTTGCCTGGTGTTGAAAATGGGAAACCACGGAAAACCATTTCAAGGACGGCCGACGGTGGGGCTCGAACCCACGCGTCTACCGTGTCAGCAGAGAGCTTGGCCCCATGACCTAATGCTGCGCTTTAGCCAGCTGAGCCAATGCTGTCGGTGGGAATTATAATGATAATATAATAGTGCCACTAGGAACCCGCCCCGGCTTCGCCCGGGAACAGTTATGAATGTGCAAGGAATTCCTGTCAGACGTAATTTAAGAATGGCGAGGTGTAAGCTAAATCCCCCTCCCGTCCAAACTAAAAACACTTATAGTGGGCGATGTATCGAAGATAGAGATATGCTCACGCGGACTTTTTTGTACAATTTTTCATGCTGAACAATTCTTACACTCATAGTATATTGATATTTTTAACGGTTTGTCCAGTGTAAGCTTAAAAAGCGCACGGACGTCAAGTTCTTTCTTCGACCTATTCACTGAAATCTAAAATCGTTACTGCTTGGCTCCCTTTGATCATAAATAAATTATTTTCTACAGAAATCTTCCTCGATATTACCTGTACAGAATGGTGAAAGCCGCATCAAAATACATCCAGTGGTTCTCGAGATTACCCGTGATATCCAAGAATCGGGGACTTCGTTTTACACTAAGTCGAGATAAGTCTTAAGGCGGCTACACACGTTACGATAGAACTGTGCAAACTCAATCGACACAGTTTTATCGGTTATAAAATTCAACTTGCTCCGATAAACTGTGCAAGCCGAAATAACTGCAACGATTTATCCTCCACACGTGAGATAAATCTCCGCAGTTCGGTCGGTGCAGTTATATCGCACAGTTTTTTCCTAACGTGTGTAGCCGCCTTTAGTCGTGCAATGCTTGGTGAACAGCGCTGTGTGAGCAGTTGAGTAACTAACAAGATTTCATGAAAAATGTCTCATTGTCTAGGCCGGTATGAGCGCATTCAGTCGGCCGTGGTTCAATACAAGTATTGGAAAGGCAGAATCCCTTTATTTTCTTTCTAATATATAGTTAGTCAATACGGACCTCAATTACTGACATTATGATATTGTAGAGTCGTGGCAACTGTTCTCGACATTCTCACGTGGGCAGCATGTCATGGCTAGTAAGTACCGATGCCTCTGCACTATGGCACAACAAAAATTAGAGCACAATTGTTAACTTCATTGATTAGACTGAGTGTTTGAAGAATTCAGACAATTTTATTGGTATTACCGTGCTTGCTCGCATATAACTCGCACTATTTTTGATCGAAAATGCAGGAAGTGTGAAAATTTTCAGTGTGTGACATATGCAGAGATTTGTGTGCGAAATACCATATTCATGGAAAAAAAAAACCATGAAATTTGCATTATTGAATCAAGACAACTGGTGTCCATGCTGCCAATCTCCGAGCTACTCTCGCGTGCATCATCATCATCCCATACTGCATCATCCTAACATCCGTCCAATGCATTTTCGATGCCCGTCTTCGAAGAGCTCTTCACAACAACGTCTGTCAACACCATAACCCATGTAAATCTATGACTTTAGTCATAACGCAAGCCCGTACAACCCAATCACGCACGAGTTCAACTGACGACCTTCTTTATTTTGTGTTCTGTCATCAGCTTATCTTAACTAACAATACCACATATCTAACTTAACAATAGCATGTGAAGCACCAACAAAACACCTGATGATCACATCCCGTATAGTTATTTTACTGTGATGCCATTGCCACTTTTGAAAACATCTGGAGTGTTTGATTAGTGGTTCCTAGCGCGTCTTTTTGTTGACGCCAGTAGTGAATATTAAATTCAGTCACAATGAATTCTCGACCAGCAGCTACATTATCATTGTCTTCTGCATATTTTATCACCGAGTTTAATCCCAGCCGTATAACTTCCGCGATTTTACGTAACTAAAAGACCGACTTCCACAAGAAAACAATCACACAACAGAGAAACAACAATGGAACATGAAAACAGAATACTGGTATTGTCGACAATGCAACAGAAAGGCTACAAATACCATGATAGAAAGGAAAACACCACCGTCAAAACGAACAATAACATCGTGGGCAAGATGTCCAGTGATATTTTAAAATTAATACGATCATTTTTATGACAGCGTCAGAAATTTATGCGAGCAAATACGGTATTTTTACATTTTGGGCATATCAACTTATTATTATTATTAATCTTGATTGGTCACATTGGACCACTTGAGTCGTTCCACAATCACTTCTTCTTTGAAGGTAGTACCGCTTGGTTCTTGCGCTCTTTCCAGTACTTTTTCATTCTTTCTGATCGGGATTTTCTCAACTCATCTGAAATCTCCATAGGCTTTCTGTGTGTCATTTCTGCAGAAAATTTGTGAGTTTTAAGAATGGTGTTAATTTTATTTTTCTCCTCGGCATCTGTTATCTTGAGTCCAAATGCTTTGAGATCTTGTTGGATTTCATCTTATTAACATATCAAGGAAGATTTTGTTCAACAGTCTATACCAAGTACAATAATTTACACACTGCACACTTTGGATACCTTCCTGCCCCACATAGACTTAAATCTAGGAAAAGCTTTTTTAAAACGACGGTCAACCTTAACGGGACAGTACACTCTGCCAGAATGAAAATGTGGAAGAACAGAATTGACCATCTTTCAAACTGGATGGTTCCAAAGGAAAGCCTTTCCCTTCTGGTCACAAAGAGGAAGAGGCTACATGGAAGACACTGAATAGACTTCGAACAGTAGTTGGTAGAACTATGCTGAAGGTACTTGTGACATGAATAAAGAAAGAACTCCTTCCTTAAGATTTCCCTTGATATTATTATTAAATTCCAACAAACGAAAACAGCTCTATTTGAAGTGGACATATTAAGATTTTAATTCCTGTAATGTTCCATTACAAAATAGCACCTGAAAATTCATGCGCTACTATATTACTACCCCGTGCCCTCTATAACCAAATGGATTCTCTCGTATTATTTTAGTAGTAAGTTATTGATAAAATGGTTGACATCAAAACATTGAGAAAACAAAACCCATATCAACCAGAGATGCTTACACAGTTAATGGGCGTGTAACTGTCAAAAGTTGTCACTAGAGTGCAGCATGACGAGTACGGGTCCAGTACGTAATATGGCTAATGGCGAATGCTAAGCAAATTTCATAGATTCTGACATTTACACGTGTGAATAATGCCTAGTACGTGCTGCTGTGTACCACTGTGTAAAAATAGAGGTGGGCATAGGTTTCCAAAGGATCCCAGATTGAGAAAACAATGGACAAAACAAATTAGGTGGATTAAATGGAATCCAACTGACAGCAGTGTTGTTGGTTTCGAACATTTCACACCCAAGGATTATGTAAGCTCAACTTGGTGAAGTAGGACGTGCAATTCAATTATCAGTAACAACATATGTAGAAACTAATTGTCCCTTAAATGCCTGATTAGCGCCTCCAGAATTTCCTACTTAATTCTAACCTTTAATCCTGCACTTAAGACAGGCATCAAATTGGCAGGTGAAAAGCTGAAGAAGGGAGGAGACTTCTGTTACTTAGGAAGCAAAATAACCCGAGATGGATGAAGCAAAGAAGTAGGTTGGCTCAGGCAAGGTAAGTATTTCTACAAAAAGGAATCTGTTGACATCGAATATAGATTTAGGTATTAGGAAGTCATTTTTGAAAGCCTCTATCTGGAGCGTTGCACTCTATGAAAGTGAAACTTGAACTATTGGTGCAGCAGAAAAGAGGAGCATTGAGGAGTTTGAAATGTGGTGTTACAAGAGAAAGATGAAGATCAGATGGGTAGATAGGGTGACAAACGAAGAGGTATTAAGACGAGTGGGAGAGGAGAGATGTTTCTGGCTACTGATAATGAAGAGATAGGTTGGTAGGACACGTACTAAGACACCCAGGAATAGCAAGCTTAGTTATGGAAAGATGGGTCGAGGACAGGAACCGTAGGGGTAGACCAAGGTTAGAATATGTTAAACAGATTGCCTCGGATGTAGGGTGTGGTAGCTATTAGAGATGAAACGATTAGCTCAGGACAGGGAGGCGTGGAGGGCTGCATCAAACCAGTCAAAGGACTGACGACTCAAACCAAACCATGGTATACTACGTTCTTTCTGTACTCTGACGCAACTCTGCCTTTTAAAAAAGAAAATTCCCCTTCCACTGCCCAACGCAAGCACAACAAGAACGTCTCTTTATACATATTACCGGTACTACCCACACCTGAATCACGTTGCTCACAGTACTTTAATTATCTTGAAAAATATTGGGCTGTCACAGCTGGAAGGTTTGTACTTTCATTAACATCCTTGTATACTACTGCACTTGGTACTTTCATGACGTAAATATCCTCCTCCTAATCCTGCCGATTTTCCGCATTAAATGTGGCATCATAATCTTCGAGCCTATAAAGGATAAAATACGACATTTTAAGCGGATATTGACTAGGGAAAGCATCCATAGAATAGGTAGGCTACTGCATAGAAGTGATATTCCAAACAATAATACCGGTACCTCTTTATAAGTTCACCCTTCCTTCCACGAACTTTCGCATTTCTTCTTCCGAGTTTCGCCTTCAACTTAAATAAATTCCAGTTCTCATACTCCTTTTTTTCATTCATTTGGATGCCTGACAGAACAGCTGATTGCATTAGAGAGAATGAAGCATGTCTACCAATTCGTATGTGCCTGGACCCCTCCTATGCCTGCTGCACTTTTGTGGTGGCAACATGAAGTTCGCCTAGAACACGCCCATTGTAAAAAGATAGAAGATAGAAAGTCAGAACTTATGCGTTGGACACCTAACTCCCTCCACCTAAAAAGTGTCTACTAATTCAAATGTTGTCCGGCCCCGTGGTGTTGGGGAAGCGAGGCTGCCTCTCACCCGGAGCCCCGAGTTCGATTCCCAGCTACGTCAGGGATTTTCGAAACTGACGTGAGAGCTGGAGTGGGGTGCACTCAGCACTCGTGAGGACGATCGAGTAGCTGTCTGACAGTGAGGCAGCGCCCCGGTCACGAAAACCAAGATTAACGACTGAGGGGACCCGATGCACTGACCAAGCGTCACCCCAATATCTGCAGGCCAAATGACGTTCGCCAAGAAATGGTCAACCAGAAGACTGATGCTGCAATAATTCCTGGTGGCTTTACGTCAGCCTTGCAGCCTCTTGATGTAAGCATCAACAAGCCATTCAAAGACAAGGTGCAGCAGGTATATTCTGAATGGATGGCGGAAGGTTCTAATACTCTGACGCCTGCCGGGAAGAACAAGAGACCTTCACTAGAATTAATATGTGAGTGGATTGTTCGTGCATGGAGACTGATTTCACCAGACATTATTGTGAAAAGTTCCAAGAAAACTGGCATTTCCAACGAACTAGATGGAACTGAAGATGACTGCATCTGGGTGATGGAAGAGAATGGGAGTGATTCATCGCAGACGACTTTGGAGGAAAGCGACGATGAATGACTTAGTAAGTCTATTTCTTTGAAATGAAAGGACTGCATGTTGTGTAGGCAATTTTACAGATTTCATCCTAATACAGTATTCTAATTTGTTTCAGGTATCTGACTCCTATCTTCAGCGAATTCTCGCGTGACATTAAGAGATGACGTTTCCGTATAATTATTGCTAGGGGTGTTATTGCCTTCGATCATTTATTAAATTTATTGCGTCTTCCCCACACAACACACAACCAATCCTTCATGAGATCAGTCACCATCCATCGTTTCTCCTGGACACGAATGTGCGCACCGGAAGGAAATTTCTCTTTATGAATTGTTCTTCACTTGAAAATTGCATAGGGAGGAAGTTTTCGCCCGTCTGCAATAACAGCCAGCATAACTGTGCAGCGAAGCTTCTCTGCCCCAGTAGTCCTGATGACTATGCTGAATGCTCCCTTTTCAATAATTGTAGTAGAGTTTGATCTGCATTTCCGATTTGCAATAGCAGGTAATTGTACTCGCACCGCTTCCTAATCACAAATCTATGAAACTGCAAGATTTTTTCACTGCGGTCATTCGGAAGTCGCTGGCAGAGAGATGTCCTTCGAAAAGAAAGATTGTTCCTTTTCATGAGCTGACAAAGCCACCCTCTGCTTGTTTTAAAATCGGAAATTTTCAAGGTTTTTGCTACTTCTACAGTCTTTAACTGGAGCATCTCGTGGGAAATGGAAAACCATCATTTCTCAATGTACGTAAGAAACAACTTCTTTTTCAATTTCTGGATGTTTCACGGAATTTGGACCCCAAAATGATTAAGTGGTTTTCTTGGTACACTGTAATTCTTCTTTTAGCCTCCGCCAGTAACGTACGTGTGTTGGTGCTACAGAAAATTCACGAGATGCAGCACGATGGCCATTATTTTTGGCAAATTCTATTACAGACAATTTAAATTGTGCGTCGTAACTACTGATTTTCTTTCCCATCATTCGTAGGGCCTTACCACACTTCCTCCTCTCCTAGCATGGGAATAATGAACTGGAATTTACAAACTAATTCCTGATTTCTGTACATCGGCATGAATCACGAATAGGAGATAAGTCCATGGTTCGCCACTAGTAGAAACCGTAGATAAAACAGGGGGGGGATATGCGAATATATTTTCTTTCCAAATTCCCCTTCTAAAAATCAAGGAGGGAAAATTACGCTAAGGGGAAAATTATGCGAGTTAATACGGTATCACTTCATTGTGGACACAATAACTACCGCCATTTTACACCAATCACTTTCAAATATATGCATAAAATATTACCTAATAAAATCTCGGTCGAGTTCGTAAATGGGCAAATTCGGACCAAGGGGTTGGAAATGGGGGGGGGGGTCTTTTTTGATCAACTGAAATATTGCTATAACTTTCTTAATCTGTAAATGGGCAAATTCGGACCAAGGGGGTGGAAATGGGGGGGGTCTTTTTTGATCAACTTAAATATTGCTATAACTTTCTTAATCTGTAAAAAATCATATCCATTCAAAGTTCATACTATTCTTCGGATAAGGGACAAAATCTTATCTCAGTAAAGTGTTTTTTTATAGCACCAACCATTGACCAAAGGCACCAACCATTGACCAAAGGAGTGTGAAAAATGGGAGTTTCTTTTGAAGAAAAAAAAAATCATACCTCCCTTAATAGGCACAATACCAAAACTGTTTGAAATTGTCAAAAGTCCTCTGTACATTACCTACAACTTTTGTCTGAAAGTTGGAACTACTTGAAATTGAACGGAACTTGTAGCTCACCCTTTAGGGTATCCGCTGGAAGCAGCTACAGACTCAGGCGAGCCGAACATGTCCTCGGACACTCCCGGCACTAAAAGCCATACGATAAATAAATAAATGTCTGAAATAATTTTTGATATGACCCACCCTTACGCCAAGGGATGAGCAAAATGTTCTCGATGAAGATGCCAAGTTGATGAGGGACGCGCTAAGCTGAAGATTGGTATCACAAATTATAGCTTACTGTACTACGGATGTCATCAAAGCAATATTGATGTTTTGACAGCCGTTTCGTTCTACAGACGAGCCAAAGATAGCCTTATCTCCAACTTCCGTCCGGCTGGCCGGCAGTTGTGCTAGTGCAAGGTAAATAGCAGTAGACTATATTATAATTATACAACGGGGAATCTTGTATGCTGAACATGTAGAACGTTTGTAGGTATATAACGATTGGCAAATTTAGTGAATTCGAAATAAGTTTCTTTGCCCGGTGAAATCTACCTCCGCCTTCTGGCGTATCGAGGTGGTTTTTTTTTTTTTTTTTTTTTTTTTTTTTTTTTTTTTTTTTTCATGTATTGTAGGACATATTCATTGTTTCCAACCAATTTGCTACAAATATTAAATATGAAAACCTGATCACGAAAACCAAGATTAACGGCTGAGGGGACCCGACGCGCTGATCACTCGTCACCCCAATATCTGCAGGCCGAATGGCTGGGCAGCGGTCGCTTGGTCGGCCTTAGCCCGTCATGGACTGTATAGTGCCAGGGGTTGACTTTTTTTTTTTTTGAATTTTTAGATGCTACAAAATGCCAAATTTACTAATAAAATAAAAATTGCTGGATATTGAAATTATAAACCACTCTACGAATTATTCATTTAGATAGAAACTGTTAAATATACAGTGCAGTACTATTTTTATTTTTAAATAAAAAACTGGGTAAAAGAAAAAGCAGTCTTAATTAATTATCCAACAATTTATTATAGAAGTTAACTAAAAAAAAATTCTACCTAAGGAATAAATTCTGATAATCACCTTTACTTCTTCAGGAGTACAGATACCATCTGTAATGAGCTTATCGGCATACTTGTCTAATACGGGTGGTGTATTTTTGATCTTACGGTACATCAGTGGCTGGGTAAACATTGGTTCATCAATTTCATTATGACCGTTACGTCTGTAGCTCACCTGAAAGATTAAATTATCAATAATGTAACAATTAATAAATTAATATACTCTAAAATAACTTTCAATTTCATCCACTTGAAAAATCAATGAAAATAAACCAAGGAAACACACAGTTTGCAAACACAATTTAAATCCGGTTCATGGAAGTTCTTTCTGAGGCACAGCTTATGATGAAATCCATGGACTGCAAAACATGTCATAGTATGTCACAGTTCATAGCCTGCATTCATCCATTCAGTGTTCATCATGGCATTAGTCCTATAGAAAGCTGCACAGATATTAGCTTTCTTCTCATGCAAGACCTAAAGCAGAGCTTGATACTGAGGTGTAGAAGTAAGTTACCGTAGTTATTATTGTTTTAAGGGGTGGAACAGCGATGCCATTGCCCCTCTTAACACAGATTAAATTATACAAATTTAGAGGTGGACACCTAAAAATCATTTAAAAAATAAAATAAAGAATATAAAAAACTTATCATAATAATTTAAAAAATATGCGTAAAGCAAAAACCAGAAATTCCAAAAAGAACAAGTTCTTCAAGTAAATACACACTTGAGAATTTAGATTCCTGGCCCAAACCTACTCTCACTGATAAAGCGGATAACAAGATTAACAGCAACCACGTCATCGGCTACTATAAGATAATTCACAACCAAGATCCTGTACCTAGAAATCCGAGGGATTTTGGGCAGCTTTTCAACAGCATGGCTTAACGTCTCTCCAGGTCTTCAGTCTACTTGTGGAGTCCAAGCCACGACGAGTTACTGTACTTCATGTTATTAGAAGGGTATTTCATGAATTTTGGCTAGTCAGTGTATACTACACTGATAGGCCCTAAAAATCATCATCATCCTTCCCCCTTATCCAGTTTAAGGCAGGGTCGTGGCATTTATGGCACTCCTCCACCAGTATATCAATGACTTCAGTCATGATCATTTTTTTCCCATATTGAATTAAAGATAAAAACTCCTCCACCATCTCTTTTCCCTCCACTGCTCTGCTTCCAGAAGACTATTCCAGTCCTATATATCCACATTTAAAAGACTGCAAGAGGGAACATGAGTGTGTATGAGCAGTGTTAGTCCACCCACACTGTCCTTAAACTCAGCAGTTTGCTGTCATCTATCAGAATTGTTCTCTAGAAATTATAACTATAGTAACCACTGATCAAAAGTACAAAATGATTTATTTTGTATACAGATATCTGCAAATGTTGCAGGAAAATTGTTTTCGGAAGTGATTATATTTTCTAGCATATGAACTTGCAAAATTTTCCAAGTTGAATGCAAAGTTGTGTTAGTTGCTTTTCCATTATGAAAGAGTTAAGTTACTCACAATATCAATTACGACATCTTTATGGAAGGTAGCTCTCCATTCAGCAGCTATTTTGCAGACATGCATCACTGCCTCAGGATCATCACCATTAACATGGAAGATAGGAGCATTCACAACACGAGCCACATCTGAAAGAAAGAGATACGGCCCTTATAAAATCTAAAAAAGTTTTTACCATTTCAGTACTGATCAAGTTAACATGTCACAAATTTGATAACCTATACTCTGTAAGTTTGGAGAAAGGGACTGACATTTAGCCGGAAATTCCATGTCAGTCATCACTCGACTGCCCCTCTACCAATCCAAGTTCACATAGTTGATGTCATAATACCCTGCGTTGCAATTTCAGAGCCCACATACTTTCATTGCCTGGTCAGCTGTATCCGAGTCTTGAACCGTGTGATCGCTTGTTGATTCCAACGTTACCGTAATAATAACTGTGCATTGGTGTTTTAGTAATAGTCTAAATCAGAGCTTTCCAAACTTATTCTCATGGCAACACCCTAGAAGAACACATACCGTAATTCTACACGACACGCATTTAATATTTTATTTATACACATAGACTATTCTATAGTTTGTCTACTGTAAGTTTGCACTTTTTTGACAGCTAGGGTTGCCAACTTACATAAGGAAAGACTCAATTTATAACCAGTAGTCCACAACAAATATATACATGTTTTAATCACATGTAAGATTTTCAGGTTATTTTTTCGCTTGTCCCAGTAATTGTGAATATATTGGCAACATAATTCTGTCGGCCAGACTGAAAAGTTGCATTATCAAACTGAACTACCATATGCTTGTGGCATGGGTGTGCGGTTGGTAATGGACGCTTTACCGTGTTCATCCGCCTGTGCAAATAATGTGATAATTATATTAAGTAATAATAATTATAATTGATAATATTGCGCAAAGTCGTCTGAAAGTATTATTTCCATTTGAATGTGTGTCCACTTTTCAGATAAATTTATAGTGGTTATCTTAAATGTTGAGTAAATATGTAGCCTGAGAGGTCTCCAGGTCGGACATCTTTGTTTTGACTATCAAGACGGAAGCAGATATGGAATTTCTTGTTCAAGATATTTATTTTATTCTCTCTTTTTGAAGGTAAAAGAAAAGGCAGCAGAACTATTGATTTCCCCAAGAACATTGCCCTGGTGAATAATTTTCATATTTATTTGTGCAAAAAATTAGGCCTAAAATATGAGTTGTTGTGTAAGCCTAAAGTTAACTTACATGGTGAAATTTTTCGTCCGTTTTATTTTAATATCAATCCAACTGGTCAAGTAATTATCTTATCGTCTTAAGGACATCTTACACCATACCTTAGTAAGCATTTTCCTTGAGCTGTGAAATGATGAGCCTAAAAATAATTCTACTCTAACATTTAATTAAAAACAGCTGCTGTGTCACAGCATGCCCAATGATGCAACATTCTGTCGGCGAGTCATCAGTGGGTTTTAGGTGTGCTGTTAGAACGATTATTTGATAAATGCCACATAGAAATACAAGTTTCCTTCAAAAAAAGGCAATGAATGTATATTGCGAGATGAATGTAGATTTAGGAAACTCATAACAGCTGTTCACCCCTTGACGGAATACAGTGGCCACTGCTGGCTGCAATGTGGGTGATGGCTCATTGGCTGGAATGCACGTGACACGGCAGATTGATCTATTCAGTAGGACTAATTGTTCCCGCGAGAACTGTCAAAAAAGTGCAAACTCACAGTGGACGAATTCTAACAAAGGAGATTCATTTTTAAAAAAATTAAATTTTTCATAGTACAGTATATATAATAATTTTCCAAGTATAATAGGCTATATTAAACACCTGTCTCATGGATACAAAACTTGCACCTTGATGTTCCAACTCAATGACTTCTACGGGCTTGGCGATCATTACAAATCTGCTTTATATCGGGTTGGATGCAGGACAAATTCACAGGCATTTCCTTATCTAACATTTTAGTAATAATTGTGGCAAGAGTTCCACCTAATCAATACCTTTATTTTGATAAATGATCACTTTGTGGTCATTGGGTACATGTTTCGAGGCCTAATTGTGTTGGCCCCTTCATCAGCCGATATCGATTAAAATATCAAGGAAAACACGTGGTTGGAAAGCTTAACACTAAAAACATTCCCATCAATAACCCTATTATGGTGCACCATAAGGAAAGGTGGAAGATGCTTACCCCAAAGGTGTATTAAAAAAATAAGTGACTGAATATAAAGAAATAAATAATTGCCGTTTGAAAACCAAAACACAATATGAACAAACTCTAAAGTGTCACCCTTTCATGCAGATCACTGAATTGTGCACTCTTCATTTGGGAAACAGTTATGTGGTCTAATTCTTCCGAAAACATGCGGCGACAATAACAACTTTTAAGACAAACACACGTTGTATTGTGGTTTGATGATGATGATGATAATTGTTGTTTTAAGGGGCCTAACATCTAGGTTATCGGCCCCTGGTATTGTGGTTTGCAGACGCCAATGAAATGGTAATGGTTCAGCTCTGTAGCAGTTCTAACTCACTCCGGTCTGCAGACGTTAACCGAGATATAATTTCCTCCGTGGCAACACTCGAGATGGTATCAACATGTCAAATAGTATCCCCCAGTGACAATGGAAATGTATTGTAAAGATTATCATACTTCACCAGAGATGTACAGCTCTAAAAACTATGAAGCCGCAGTGCTGAAATAACATCTTACAAAGAATGCTGGAATAAGTAATTATGAAGTGTATCACTTCAAACTTATTCAATGATGGAATAGGTCTCTAGTCTGGATATAAAGGAAAAAAATTAGGTTTTTTTTTAATTGTGAATTTTTATGTATTAATAATAGTAATAATAACAGATAATAACAACAATAACAATAATAATACAATAATAATAATACGGTAATAATAATAATAATAATAATAGAATTTAGAATATCAATATTACATCCAGCAATACAAGAAAATATATGCATACATAGCTTATCATGTATTAGGACATACCCGTACATTGCTCAAGCAATCGCGTGTGCTATATAGACATTGTCCTTGTCACTACAACATTGTATAATTCACTTGTTCTCTTGATCACTGGAATCCCATTATATTAAATATGTATAATCTTCATCACATCGTAACTTTAGACTATTTCTGATTATTATCTAAGTAAACGTATTAGTCTAAAAATGTACATTCTTAGATCTATGTGATGAATATCAAATTCAGCCGAGTAAGGGAATAATACATGTAAGCTATACACTTAAGGCAAGGCCTTGTGAGTGGCATATTAGGTCTACTTACCTAATTATAACGTTAAGTGCTCATGTTAAAAAATATATTACATATACTGTATATATTAAAATAAGCATTGTGAAATAGCTAAGTAGCAATGGTAACGCTATTTTATAGATTAAGCTACTTTAATATATCTTTTATGACATTTTTATTCTCTCGAACAAATATCTTTGCGTTACTTATAAACTTTGTAGATTTATGTAACTGCTCTTTTATGGCTTTAGGAAGGATATTGTAAAATTTAGGAATAAAGTATTGAAAATTACGCTTTGTACCAGATTTGGTTTGAAGAGGACATCCAAATTTCCTTGTTCTACCTCTTGTTTGGTAGGTGTGGCTCATATTTATAACTGAATTTTTATTTTTATAGTTATATTTATAGACTTTCGCCGCGTAAAGTTATCCTATATTCATGACGTTTGCTTCCGCATACAATTCATTAGTAGGATATAACCTTTCCTTCTTATACATGATAATTATGCAACACCAAGTTTTGCATTACTTGAACTTTTCTTACAATAGTTCGATAAGCTCCTCCCCATGCAATTAATCGATACGTGAGAGTAGACTGAATAAGTGCAAAGTAGATATCTCTCAGTAGTTTAATATTGACAATGTGTTTCAGACAATGAAATACATTAATTGCCCTCCTTATTTTCTTTGTAATGAAATCAATGTGAAATCGCCACTTTATGTCTTCATCAAAATAAATTCCTAGGTATTTTATATTTTGTGTGCGGTTGATTTTTATGCAGTTGCAGCTTGCAGTTTTCCCGATGTACTGTAAGCTCGTTGAAGCAGTTTTGATTATTTTTTTTTAGTGTGCAAATAATAAATTTTGATTTACTTACATTCAGAAACAATTCATTATTATCCAGCCATAATTTAATCCCTTTTAAAGCTTCGGTAGCTTTTTGCCTGTCTATTTCCCATGTATTCCCTTCAACAAATATAGCGGTGTCATCTGCAAAAGTGATAATTGAACTATTTTTAAGATTATTTATTGATCTATTCTATGTCATTAATGTATATAATAAAAAATAGTGTCCCTAAGAATGTTCCTTGTGGTATTCCCCTTTTTATTGCATCACTACACTCAATGTATCATTTATTTTTACATATTGGATTCTGTCAGTGAGGTAACTTCAGATGAGATTAAGAGCTGTGCCTCGAATACCATATTTATCCATTTTTTGGAGGAGAATATCATGTGATACAGTGTCGAAAGCTTTAGTAAGATCTAAAAATATTCCTAGTGATGGTTTGGAGCAATTTAATTTTTCTTGTATTTGGTTAGTTAGAGCTGCAATTGCATCCACAGTACTTCGACTTTTTATAAATCCATATTGCCTTGCTGATAGAATGTCATGCTACAGTAAAAACTGGATAATATTGTTCTTGATACATTTTTCAAATATTTTTGCTATTATTGTAATCAGAGATATAGATCTATAATTTTCCAAGTCTATAGTATTGCCTGATTTTAAAATTGGTTTAACTATTGTTGCCTTCAGTTGCTTTAATTAGTTGATTAGTTGAGAAAGAATGTAGTATGTTTAAGTCACTTAAAAGTTTCATTATCTGTGATGAGATATTATCTGGTTTAGCAATATTTGAAATATAATAAATGACATTTTCTACTCACTTGAGGTTAAACTATAAGTGTGCGTCGGCTCTGGTTTGTCTTTTGTTACACATTATTGACATATTTTATGGGTACAGCAGAAACTCATTACTCAGATATATAGTTTTATTAAATTATTGGAATGTCAATTATGGTATTAAACTGAGTGGAGTGTTATTAATAAGAAAATTCTCTAATAGTAATACATTCGCAAAATATGAAATAATGTAGGAATAAGATTGAAAATTACATGACTCGTATGAAATTAGGATTTGTTGCTGTAACATGTGCATGATTTAGAAAAAAAGAAATTTAAATAGTTATGGATTCCTGCTTAAAAATAGCTAAAATGTTTAAAGGGGTTCATTTTTGTTATTGATTTTTATCGTTATGTTGTCTGTGAGGGTATCAAACAAAATGTTTGAACTTAAAGCTCCAAGGCAAATACTCCCATATTATGGTTGCCATATAGTATATTAGCCATCTTCTCTGTAAAAAATACAGTTATGGAAACGCTGGTTTCAGTTGAACAACAACTCATCCTTCCATCGCCTTATTAATTTTTTTCCGGAAAATGAACGTGATCGTAATCAACTTCAGGTGCAAATTCAGTCACATTTGGATTCCCTGGCACAAGAATTCAACATCTACTTTCCTGATATCTTGTCGGATGAATGGTCCTAGATGTTAACAAGAAATCCATGTGCGATGACATTGAAGCAATGCCAGCACAACTTCAGGAAGAAGCCATAGATTTGAAGTGTGATTCAAAGCTAAAAGAGGATTCCAAAATATTAGGACTGGGTAACTTTTGGGTAAACTGTCTTGCAGTGTATCCTGAAATAACAAAAGTTGCATTGCGAGTCATTGTCCCATTTCCAACGACATATTTATGCGAGTCAGGATTTTCAATGCTGAGCGTCATAAAAACAAAGCGGCACTGTTGGCTTGATGTTGCAAGTGATCTCTGCTGTGCTCTGTCAAATATCAATCAAAACATACCGAATCTTACCAAGAGAAAACAGTGTCAACCCTCTCACTGACATTTGATGACTAATTTAAGGATTTATTGTAAAAGTGTGTTCTATGTATTGTGCTAAAATGAAGTTAGTATGTAATAGATATAAAGCGCTTACTTCATATTATTTTTTTCAGAAATAATTATTCCATTATGTAGTGTTATTAGGTTAGGTCTATATCCTCCGTGTCAGATTATCGAAGAGGTTATAGAAGCGATGAGTGGAGGGGAGGGGGGGGGGGGGGGGCGCGATGACCACCCGTATCTAGGGGGGGCGTCAACTGGCAAAGGTTGGGAACCACTGCTCTAACCAATAATCAGATCATTTCTGTTCCTGGCAGATTTACACAAAAAGGACAAAAGTCATTTTGATATTTCCTCCTTTAAACGATAGAAGTCTTTTAAAGAAGAAGCTGATAAATCATGCCTATTTTATTGGCATTGTTATTATCTTCCGGTGCTTACCGTGTTTACTTGCCTATAATGCCGCACCTCCCCTCCTCTCCCCCACCCCCACCCTACCCCCCTCAATTTCCGATTATTATTGGGAGAAATAAATAATTGTAAAAAAAAAAAAATAGGAGGGAAAATAATCGGAAAAATATAGCAAGTAGGCCTACAACATTCCAGTCAACAGTAAAACCCGCGTTTCTGCCTGCACCACCTGTCCATTGTTGACCTCGACAATGGCTACTCACTCCTCCTACCCTCCAGCTTACAAGAACCGCATCTCGCGTACCGCACGGCCTTGTGTAGCGTATAATTAAGATTGTCTTTTGAGGACGTCCCGGCACCTTTAATACTGCCGCGAATACAGGCCTTGGTTTATTGCAGAAGAAAAGTACATCGCACACCTGACCCAGATAACATTTACCTATTAAAACCCCCTAATTTCCCCCTTTTTTTTATCTAGCTTGGCTGTTTCGCTAAGTTGTGTCTTGTTTCCGACAGGGTGTGTTTTTTAGTAGAGTAAAGAGGGGTGAGCTCTTCATAAACCGGGCAGCGCTTAGTTTGAATGGCTTATGGTCCACGCGTGGTGGGGAATGATCCATGGTCTTTTAATAGTTGTAGACCCACCTCATTCAATAACATACATCTTATCTAGGTTGGCAACACCCCACATAAACACATCACACTGACTCCGCACAGCACATATGAACAGAGGGGAGAAAGGGAAAAACCAGCGTCGTTGAGATAATAGCCCATCTTAGTCGACTACACCTGGAGTAATAGTGAACACGAAACTGCGCACAGCTCCAGTAGGAAGACAACCAGATAAGTAGTAGCCTGTAATATTACAGTTTAACCATAGTTGATTGTTTATAACCATATCATCACCATCAACTAGAGCAGTTTCCAACTGCAGGTTAGGTCTGCTTGGAGCACAAGCCTCTCCATCATTTTCTGTCCATCCACCACTTCTCTTCTGTCACTGTTATCCAATTAACTCCTTTTCTCTTGACACTTTTTTTCACCCCCTTTATCCACCTATCCCTTGGTCTTCCTCTAGGTCTCTTTTTCTTCCACTCCATTTCCAATATTTTCCGTGGTATTCTCCCTTCTCCCATTCTTTTCACGTGTCCATACCACTGTAGCCTGGATTTTTCAATCCTATCCTGTAGGGGTTCTTCCTTTAATATTTCTCTGTCCATTCTGGTTACACCTATACGACTCCTCTGAAACTTCATTTCCACTGCTTGTATTCTGTATTTACAACCATATAATCACTCCAAATATACAAACTCCGGATATCTATCACCATTTAGCATTTCACCTACCCGGTAACATCATATATATTGCATTTAGCATACACCGACAGTTGCAGTACCAATACTGCAACTAAATAATTGTACATATTGTAAATACTTTCACCTGTATTTTCAAACATACATTTTATAGCCTAAGTGTAATGGATCTGATGATGATCGCTTGACAATCGACACTGGTCATCCTAGTGTATTTATTAATCTCATGTAATTTATTTCAGGATTAGGGCATAACCCAGCTCTTTTGGGTACATTTGTGTTGACCGACTGAAAAGCACTAAACTCTTGTTTATTAAGGCAACACTGAAGAAATGGCTTCAAACCCCACAATGTATAATGTTCTTGTAATCTCCTTTTGGTATGGGCTTCGGGCCTGTGTATTTGCCTGTTCTGTATATTTTTATTAGTATCCCACTGGGTGCTATTTTCGTAATCTTTTGCACTGACCATGTGGTTTTCGTCCTCGTGACCTACTGGGAGCTGGCGCCATCCTAACGTAGGGTTCTGGTAATATTATTATTGACCCGTTATTACCCTCATTTCGAATTATTAACTTGCTAATATGGAATAAGTTTTGTATTACCTTAAGAAGAATTTTGGAAATGTACCTGTGTGCCCTTTGTTGGCAATGTGCAATACTCATCTGATGTCTATACGGTGTGGTACCTCACCTTGTGGTGAGGTTACGTACTACAACTTACTTAGAGAGCCACTAGGTAGCGTGCAATGCTCTGTTTTGTCGCAGCGACTGGTTGATGGGTATATCAGACTCTGGTCGATATGTATCGAATATGTAACTATTGACAACGTTTGTTGATCTAATATTATTATATTATTATCAGGTGGATGGACAATGGCGTCTATTACCAAATGAAGGGGTTTATAAAGAAACTGAGTCTATAGTCGATACTATGCGAAAAAGGCGAATTGCTTTTTTTTTTTTTGTCATATCTCACGCCTGCCGGATGCTAGACAATTAAAAGTATTATTTACTTATTTTTTCAAAAGTAAAACAAAGAATTCTTGGTTTATGGAAATTCAAAATGATCAGGATGAACTCGGCTTGACAATGTCCCAAATTGCTAACAAAGATGAGAAGAATATCTTGAAAATCAAGAACATCCGACTTCCCTTAAAAACCTTTACTCGCAAAACTTACACCATAAGCAATGCAGAGAGACCGGCAAGGTCGACTAGAATGAAAATGTTTTGGGAAAAGAAGAAAAATAAAGACATGTATATACTTGTTTTGGTTAAGTGCTCCAATGAGGGCATAACATATGTAAATAAATAAATATTATAAATCTTGATTGGTCACATTGGACCACTTGAGTCTTTCCACAATCACTTCTTCTTTGGCGGTAGTACTGCTTGTTGATCTAATAATCATAAGAGCTGATAGAAACGGGGCTTTTAGCCAGCCTTTGGCTAGACTAAAGGACTCCACGGCACATTACAGTATATGTGTTTTACGTGAATCACTACCAGTTTACGTCCAACGATGGATCATTATTCGCCATATTTTACCTGATATTGGAAATTTGATACTTGGATTGTACAATGGCTTACAGAAGTGCTTCGTACGAAGGTTGGTAAAAATATGTCAAGGTGGTTGGAACCATTTTATTGAAGTTTGGTTATGTTTATATGTATGATCGTTGTTTGAAATGTCGTGTTGATGATGTTATCTCTTAATATATTATATTTTGCAGTTTCGTTCTGCTGAGTAATGACGACATGTGCTGTCAATTGTCGACTACGAAGGTGATGTATGTGGAGGTTGTATCAAAATAGTTCCAAATAACCTATACTATTATTTGATGTTGTAATTATTTTGGGGGATTTTCTGGTTTTGTTTATCAGATCTACCGAACTGCATATGGATCATACCTCATCTTTCTTGGAGAAAGGATTTTATTAACCTAAATAACCTTTAATATGTAAATTCTTCTTCTTTTTCTTCTCTGTCTCGTGTAGATTAGGTCCTTATGAACTCTGTACTTTGTATCGCTGATGATACAGATTTTATTCTATGTAATGTTTCGGTTGCCCTGGGGATGATCCCAGTATTGTTATAGTCGTTCGGCTTTATCTGTAAAACCATTTAATCTTTTGTTTCGTGTCTAATTAGAGTAGACATCTTGAATTCATACTGATCAGACTATTATTAATATTATTATTATTACTATTATTTTCTTTTTCATCAAAATTTATGGCCATTGCCTATTTCTGTCTTGTCATTTTACGAATAGTTTATAATATTAAAACTTGTCCCCTTAGTATTATTATTATTAACATCTTATTTTATTTTTCTTATTCATCGAAATTTATGAACACGTCTCGATCGTTGCCTATTTCTGTTTGGTCATTTTCCGAATAGTTTATAATTTTAAATACTTGTCCCCTTAGTATTAATATTATTATTACTAGAAGACCGGTGTTGCTCCGCAGCATTCACTTCAACAATCCTACATCACTTCTGTCCATATGACATTTGCATGTCTTCATGCTAGTGACCTGAGACATTTATGGTTCCATCGCTTTTGGGTAAATGATGAAGTAGACTTATGAGATCAAATGTGTGGGTGTCTGCCTGTCCTTTGTGTGTGTATCCCACTATTTATCCAGTGTAAGCTTAAAAGGCGCAAAGACGTCAGGTTCCAGACACAATTTCGAAAAGCCGAGCTGAACAGCTAACTCCAAACACATAAGCTATACTCTTCTGTGAAGTATTAACTCGACACGACTCGACAGTTTGATGTTGGCTGAAGCTAGGGTGATAGGTCGCTCGCAAGCTCTTAAACTCACTCTGAAGCTAGTAATTTAAATTTCCACTGAATGGAGATTGCTTGAAGAAATGAAAATGTAAAAACACTTACAGTGGTCGATGTGGGAGCTGTCGCAGACTTTCTTGCAGAACTTTTCATGCTGAAAAATTCTCAAGAGTATATCGATACTTTTAACGGTTTACCCAGCATAAGCTAAAAGACACATGGACATTAGGTATTTTTTCAACTCGATTCACTGAAATCGTAACTGCTTGGCTTCTTTTGGTCATAAATAAATGTTTTTCCACCTAATCCTTCATCGAGAAATCCTTTACAGAATGGTGAAAACCGCATCAAAATCCATCAAGTTGCTCTCGAGATTACCCGTTACATTCAAGAATTGGGAACTTTGTTTTATACTAAGTAGATAGAGATATCCACACAATTTAAGGCTACAGCGGTACAATTTGGTGTTCTGTCTACTTATGATACCAATGGAATAAATTTAAAATAAAAGATGGTTCTCTTATATTTGAATTTAGAGATGTAACTCTTGGGTAACATATAGAGGTGTGCAAATTAATATAATTAAATTAAATAATTTTAATTAGTCATAATTTCTTTTATTCAAAATCATTTTATTGACCAACTTCTTTTGTTGTCCTACTTAGTAGTGTTTCTTCTTCCGTGGAATTACACCTTTTCCCATAAGGAATTGCGTCTGGAAACTTTCAGATTATCGGATTCCGAGAGATATCTGAGCTGGGTCCGTTTTCAATTTTTCATTGACTTTAGAATTTAAGTCAGGTGATTTCATTGCATAGTTCATGAATCTTTGAATAGTTTGTCACTGTTCATTTTCTGTGATCTTTTAGATTAGGATCATGGCTACTCTTTGATGGTGTCTATTGTAAGGCCTGAGCGCTGAGCTTTGAGATTCTTTGGTAATAGTTCACCACTAAAGGAGAAGAGGGCCATGAATAATGGAGTTGAGTTTTATATCTGTATATTTATCTATTTACGTTGTTCTTTTGTTTTTATATATCTTTGATTATTTTTTTTATTCCATGCTGTAAAATTTTGTTAGAGGTCTGATTATTAGTGAGTATCTTGGGAGATTATCTATGGTGATTGTAGAAAGGTATGAGGGAAGAAGTGATATGACTTGGTTTTGTGTGGAAGGATTGTAAGTGATTCTTGGCTAAGATATTGTTTTGTGCTATGAAAAGTTATGAGGAAAGAGATGTAAAAGAATATTTGAAAAAAAAGTATCCCACATGGTAAATCAATTACCCCCACCCCCAAAGAATAGAAGACGTACGGTTACAATTAATGTCGTACCAATGTGGCGCACGAAAAAGGGAATTTTTAATAAAGTGAGTACAGTGAACGATAAAGGAGAATACGTTAACTTAAATAGCAGTGAAGTACGGCCTTATCATGCAAAATAGCAAAGCTAGTTGATCCAAATGCTTACAGCTATGAAAGAATCTATGAAGATGCAGGAAGAGTCGCTTCTCGAATCTATGAAGAAGCAGGACGAGTCTTTGAAAGAGTTAAGTAAGGAAATTGGAGGCCTGAAAAAGGGAATAGGAGGTGTGAAAGACGAAATAGGGGAAGTAAAAATAACTATGGGTCAGAAGATTGAATCTGTAGGAAAACAGGTTGAATCTTGGAAAGTGTCTGTGAGTGTGGCTGTGGAGGAGGAGAAAGAAAGAGAAGGAGCAGAAGAAGGAGAAAGAGAAGAAGGAGCAGGAGGAGGAGAAAGGGAAGTTGTAAGAGCACAGAGTGGAGATCATATGTATTGTAGTGAGATAGTACGTGATGCTGGAGGGCATGTAGAAGATGGTAATGGAGAAGAAGAAGGACTGAAAGATGGTCAAGATATTGAGGAGATGTGTGAAGAACGTGATGCTGGAGGGCGTGTAGAAGATGGTAATGGAGAGGAAGAAGGAATGAAAAATGGTTAGGATATTGAGGAGATGTGTGAAGTACGTGATGCTGGAGGGCGTGTAGAAGATGGTAATGGAGAGGAAGAAGGAATGAAAAATGGTCAAGATATTGAGGAGATGTGTGAAGTACGTAATGCTGGAGGGCGTTTAGAAGATGGTAATGGAGAGGAAGAAGGAATGAAAGATGGTCAAGATATTGAGAAAATGTGTGAAGTACGTGATGGTACGAGGCGTATGAAAGAAAATGGACAAGAGAGAGCACAAGAGGAAGGAGGATGTCAAATGGAGGAGGAGAATAAAACTGAGGACAAGGAAGAAGATGAGATAGAAGGCAAGGTAGAAGAGAAACGGATAACGGAGAAGGTGAAATGGAAGAAACTGAAGAAGAGAAACGGATAAGGGAGAAGGTGAAACAGAAGGGCATGAGAAAGCAAGTGATATGGGAGAAATGAAGAAGAGAAAGGAGAATCAGATGAGGTTGGTCATGAAGTCAGTAGCAATCAAGAAAAGGAGGCTAAAGAGGAGGGTAAAAATACAAGAGTGAGCCATGGAGAAGACAACATACTGGAAAAAGATAAGGTGAAGAAGCATTGGAGAAGGAAGATGGGGATGAAAAGGATGAGATGTAAGACGAAGAGAAAGGAAGTGTTGAATAGTATGAGACAGACAAGAAAGAACAGGAGAAAAATTAGGAAGGGAAGGAGAGAGGTACGTTGGAGATGGAAGATGAGGAGTTCGAGGTATGGGATGACATGGCAAATGAAGAAAAAGACGAGACGGAAGGCGGAGGAGGCGCAAAAGTTGCTGACGACGGCACAGGAGGAGAGGCAGGATGAGAAAGAGGAGGACGAAGATGATGATGGTTCTTCAGATAACGATGAATGGGAGGACAAGGATGATAGTAATAACGGAATGGACTGGTTTGATGCGAATATGTAGTTCATTCTGATTATGATATTGTTGTCGGATTCAATGATAGAAGAGGAGTATCTAAAAGACTAGATCTTATAGTTTTGGCTACTCCATCTGACGAAGATATTCATGTTGGTGAATTTAACACAAGTGTTTATACAGTGAAGGGGAGTTGTTTTATGTTGTGTGTGATATTTTCTGATAGTATGTGTGATATGTTTAGTAATTTATTCTTTGTTTATTTTATATGTATGTGATTCTCACGTGTTTCATACGCGAGAATTACATATATAGGAGGGTGAATTGTCACTGTTCATTTTCTGTGATCTTTTAGATTAGGATCATGGCTACTCTTTGCTGGTGTCTATTGTAAGGCCTGAGCTCTGAGATTCTTTGCAATAGTTCACCAGTAAAGGAGAAGAGGGCCATGAATAATGGAGTTGAGTTTTATATCTGTATATTTATCTATTTACGTTGTTCTTTTGTTTTTATATATCTTTGATTATATTTTTATTCCATGCTATAAAATTTTGTTAGAGGTCTGATTATTAGTGAGTATCTTGGAAGATTATCTATGGTGATTGTAGAAAGGTATGAGGGAAGAAGTGATATGACTTGGTTTTGTGTGGAAGGATTGTAAGTGATTCTTGGCTAAGATATTGTTTTGTGCTATGAAAAGTTATGAGGAAAGAGAAGTAAAAGAATATTTGAAAAAAAAAAGTATCCCTCATGGTAAATCAATTACCCCCCCCCCCAAAGAATAGAAGACTTACGGTTACAAGTTCAATAGTGTTCATCAGTTAAAAGACCCCAAATCCCTCTGCTCTAAATTCACACGTAAAGTAGAGTGAAGTAATAAAAACGAAACGTGTGGCATTTTGCATTTGCAAGGCTCCTCTGTTAGTGGAAATTCTAAAAAATCATTTTAATTTGAGTTTCTTAAATGAAAATATAATTAGGAGTCTTGGTTAAACATTTGAAGTAATTTCATCGCCATGTAAACATAATTAGTGCATTAAACAGTGAGAAGTAAAAATTCAATTTTGGGAAACTGACATCGGATCTAATAATTTGCACACCCCTGTAAGGACAGCTATCGCCTCCACCTCTTCAGATAGAATAGTAAGTAAAGGCGAATGATGAGAAAGGAAAAGATAACTCACACAGAAGAAATTAATATTTATTAAGCTGTAAATTTGATTGAGTATATCTTAGTTATAGAACTGAGGGAATGAAAGAACAGGATGTAGGATAGTAATTACGGATGTAGGACAATAGCACATTTTTTTATTTTATCATTACCACAGGACAGTTATCGTATTAGGGATGCGGACGTCATTGCATAATTGTTATTTAATCTGTCCGCCTTTGCTGAGGTCTGTGCTCCTCCGCAACATTCGTTTCAACATTCTAATAGTACCGTATATACTCGAATACCACCCGCACATTTTTATACAAAATAGGACGTGGAAAATTGGGGTGCGGGTATTAACTGATCATACAAATTTTAAAGATTTATATTGCCTGCTACGCGCGAGTTACCGCTATTATGGTGCTTGTTCAGGTGTACATGTTTATTTCCGTCTAATGGCTTGACCGGTCGCGCAAGCCAAACACAAGCGTCAGTTTCGTTAGTTACGTGACAGCATGCCAACAGTAAAGGCTCAGTCAAACAGGAAGCGGGCTGACCGCGCAAACTCGGCCGCCCGACCGTTGCGAACTCTGTATTGTGTAATATTGCATCATCCTGGTTATACAGAAAGCAATCTACCGGGGCGGGTAAGCGAGCAGTTGTGATTTTCCACAAAGTCCGCGCCTTGACTTGTCCGTATTAAGTTTGACCACCCCAGTCCACGACGGGCTGCGGTCGTTCCGTTCGCATGGGCAGCCCGTGTCCTGTTAGACTGAGCCGAACTCGGCGCACACACTGGAATGTTTAAACTTCGGTGCTGTTTAAACCATACCAGCATATCTTGTTCTACGTCGTCGTATTTCCCGATTTTAATTTTCTTGCAGTTTGCGAAAGTATCCCCGGCAGAAGCCAGTGTTTTCCATATCTCCTCACACATGTTTCAAGGTTAACACTGTCCAATGAGCTGCTGCTGTCATGGTGTGACGTCATGTAGCCTTGACATAGTTCGCCCGGTCAGATGATTCACTGGAAACCCGCGGACACTCGGAACTGCTGTATTCTTTCACTCGGAACACCGGAAGTATCTTTCACAGAGATTGGCGAGATTTGATTCTATCGCGGGACCGAGAATATCGGACATCTTAAGTGGAAAAACTTTTTATGCAGGAACTTCTAAACAGAGTTTTACTGTATTACAGTGTTAATAGTATACATTTTTGTTTAAAATAAAGTGTCAAAAAACAACAAAAAAGTTTTTTAAATTTATTTTATTTTAGATTTCCATACAAAAATGAGGGTGCGGGGATTATTCGGGGGCGGGTAATATTTGGGTATATACGGTACTTCCTTCCATACAACATTTGCTGTTCGCTTGCCTTTTGGTTCTATTTGAACTTTGACGTCATGAAAGGATTTTGCTCGCGATAGTGCGACATACAGTTGTCCGTGGCTAAACACCGGTTGAGGTAAATAAATGCCTACTTGAACTAGTGTTTGACCTTGAGCTTTATTGATAGTTATACAAAACATACTGGAAACTGCCTCCTTTTGAAGCAAAATGGCATAGAAGTATCTGATGGCGTAAGGTCAAGGCGAGGAAGTAGGACATTGTTTCCAACACTCACGCCAGTAATAATTTCCAGGTGTAAGCAATTGTCATGCATCTTCTGAACCAACAGTCTAGTACCGTTCAACAGAC
Source organism: Meconema thalassinum (assembly GCA_946902985.2). Classification (NCBI taxonomy): domain Eukaryota; kingdom Metazoa; phylum Arthropoda; class Insecta; order Orthoptera; family Tettigoniidae; genus Meconema; species Meconema thalassinum. The sequence goes on along the minus strand of OX336390.1, from coordinate 536,768,754 downwards.
CTTGGGTAACATTAATATTTCTTAACAAAATCACAATTGAGCCTTCTTTTAGTCTAAGGATATGAGGTGGCAATCCACTTATGTCTATGCTGTCTAAAAATTCTGTTGGGAATTATAGAAGTTCACTCTCATCTTCAGTAATCAAATTATTCACACTGATGTAAGTTCTCAATGATCCTGGGATTAGCTCTGTAACCCAATGAGGTTACAGTGTTCATATGTTACTGTTCTTTAGTTTTAGGTTAGAATCATGGATATTCTTTGATGATTATGCAGTAAGAGGCGGAACCTGTCTATGGAGAAGGAAGATTGGGTTATAGGATGATAGTTGAGGGCTGATGATTGTTTTGTGTTTGGTGATGTAGTAAGTTGATAAGATATGAAAGGAATGAGGTTCTGGTTTTGAGTATGAGGATCAGATGTGGAAATAAATATGTTTTGCAAGAAAAAGAGAGTGAACTAAATGAAGAAGAGAATCAATGATGAAGTGGATTCCTTAGTGTGTCAACATACGCGCCCCCTAATACCCCAAAGAGTATGTACAGTTACAATATTGCGCCTCAACGTGGAGCTCGGTAAAGGAAAATACGTTCATTTTAATAGCAGTGAAGTACAGCCTTATCATGCACAATAGCACAGATAGTCTGCTCCAAATGTTTCTCAAATCTATGAAGAAGCAGGAAGAGTCCTTGAAAGAGTTTACAAGTAAGGAATTAGGAGGTGTGAAAAAGGAAATAGAATCTTGGAAAGTGTCTGTGAGTGTGGCTGTGGAGGAGGAGAAAGAGAAGAAGGAGCAGGAGAAGGTGAAAGAGAAGGAGAAAGAGGAGGAGAAAGAGAAGAAGGAGCAGGAGGAGGAGAAAGGGAAGTTGCAAGAGCACAAAGTGGAGATCATATGCATTGTAGAAGAGAAGTTTAGTGAGATAGTATGAGATGCTGGAGTGGTTGAAGAAGAAGGGAATAAAAAGCAGGAAAATTATCAGAGAGGTGGGGGGCACAAAGAAGAGATAAAAGATGGACAAGAGAGAGAACAAAGTCAAATGGAGGAGAAAAATGAGATAGAGGGCAAACTAGAAAAGAAAGGAGAAACGGATAAGGGAGAAGGTAAAACGGAAGAACGAAGGAAAGCAGGTGAAAGAAAGGAAAATGTGGAAGAGAAAGGAGAAATGGATAAGGGAGAAGGTGAAATGGAAGAATTTAAGAAACCAGGTGATATGGAAGGAACTGAAGACGAGAAAGGAGAAGCAGATGAGGTTGGTCATGAGGAGGACAATAGCAGTCAAGAAAAAGAGGCTAAAGAACGAATCATGAAGAAGACAACATACTAGAAGAAGATAAGGTGGAGAGCAAGGTGGAAAAAGAGAAAATAACTGTTGAACAAGACAAGACAGACGAGGAGGACAAGGAGGAGGAAGAAATGGACCAAGTGGAAGGTAAAGTGAAGGAGTAGGAAGAAGATGATGAGATGTCAGGTAAATGAAGATAAGAAATTGAGGAGTACAAGGTGGAAGAAGAGAAAAGAGAAACAGAAGAACAGGAAGAACGAAAGGTGGAAGAATGAGAAAGGGGAAGGTAGTGATTTTGAGGATGAAGATAAAGTTCTCAGTAGTGATAACGTCATGATTTTGGATTCTGTTAGTGATGGAGAACCAGTTTTCAACCAGTACCGCAATACATTTGATAATAATGTAGTTAAAAATTATGGGTATTCTATTTTGAATGATATGGTTGAAGTGTCACGAGAGCCTTCGTGTGTTCCAAGTGTGGGTTGTGTGGAAGGTGCAGATTTGACAGACGATGGTGTCAATGATGGGTGGAAGGTGATTGATCTGGATGTTGATGGAAACGATTATTTATGCATTCGAGATAGTAATGGCATCGAAGGTAGCAGTTCGGATGATGAAAGGTGTGAAGATGGTGTGTCCATGTCAAGTGAACTCATTTTTCCAGTTCATCAAGACTTAATATTGGAAAGTGGATTGCAGCTTGGTGATGAGTTGGATTCAGAATATTTAGTTACTGCTTCAGGGATGCTTACACTAGATAGTCAAGGGGAGAAGTCTATGGAATAAATGCAAAAAGAGTCAGCAGTTGTTAAAGCTGATGCATCATCGCCTTCCAAGGTAGCTGAGGGAGCAAATTTTGACCATTTGGAAAATGTCTCAAAGGAAGAGAAGCATTTTAGAAGTGGCTTTATGGAAGCAGGAAGGGACAGCGAAGAAGAAAAGGAGAAGAAGAAGAAACAAAAGAGAGAGAAGAAGTTGATAAAGGGGAAGGCATGATAGTGATGGAAATGATGCTGGTGATACTCCGTGTTTTAGTCCAGAGAAGAGATGTTATGGTGATGATAGTGCTAATGAATCTTCTGAAAAGGATGATAGTCTATAATTTGTTTGTTTTTCGTGTGTATTATGGTATATGTTTGTTTATTAGATTTTAAGAATTATAGAGCTGTACTGCATTTAGCTTATAATTCTGGGGGGCAATTGTAACTCAATGAGGTTACAGTGTTCATACTGCCCCCGTAAATTGAATTATATTGAGACCACGATGGTTGTATTGGAAAATATGAAGAAAGTTATGGCTGTCATAGTTGTGACGTGGATATTCATGACGTAAGCACGGATGACGCAGACTTCACGCAAGTAGGCTGCTTGAGCTGAGATTCTTGGTGACGTCATGATTTTGTTCGAGAAAGATCTGAGATTTACGACGCAGTCGCAGGGAAACATGGAATTGTGCTGAGGAAGAAGTTACGCGATTGGAGGAAAGACTCGAACCAATGAACGATAGTTTGGAGGGAGACGGAGATTACTGAAACTACCTTATTTAATTACTTTTGGAATGCAGAATTGTGGAAACCTATTTTCAGTTATGGCATTGATTTGGAATTTTGAAGAAATTAATTTTGAGTTTTTGAAATTTGAAAATCCGTCAAGTATTGCCAAAGTTAGAACTTCTAGCGATGACAGAGAAACAAGCTATGGAAGGGATGGATACGCCCCTTAAGAAGTTGATAAAAGGTCTTGCACAGCAGAGAGAAGCTCTCATACCGCATGTGTCTCATATTTCTGATGTCATATAATTGTTTTCGAGTGAATAAGTGAAGCAAGTCGTCTTTAGCGCGTGTGGTATAGCCCACCGTATCGAACGAGCACGGAGCAGTGCCGCAGTTCCATTTTACGGTGATTGAAACTAGGCGAAGTTGAAACGCACACATTAACGAGTCTACAAGATAATATATCAAGAGTTGACTAATGCCTTTAAGCTAATTCTATTGTGCAGTACTATATTAAAGTGTGTAGAAAGGTTGAACATTTTCAAGATTATAATTTGGAAGATATTGGCATTTTAAGACGGCAGACAAAAGTGATTTTCTCGCCACCTGAGAAGGACTTTTATAATATCACATTCTACGCTACGGCTGACACGTGTAGTGCAACCGTGATACTACATATTGCTTTTGATGATATAACGCTACATTCTACGATGCAACAATATAATATGGCAGTTCTTTCAACTATTATAACGGAAATGGAGATGGAAGGCAAAGGACTTTAATGCAATTGGGACATATATCAATGGAGTGAAATAGCAGCATGGAACTTCGCTAATCGTCTTTCTACAAAAGCGAGCATGTAGTGAATATCCAACTACACTCATGCATCGTTGTCCAACGCTGAATTATATCAAATGGCAGTGGAAATATTTTCATACTCCACGATTATGAATATTTCTGCGGAAATAACTGCAATAAACTTCATGGCGAATTTCTGCCAGAACTTCAGGGAACTTTCAAGAGAGGCCAGGGTGGACCCGGCTCACAAAGAAGAGTTTTGCCAGAAGGATGTCTATCGTCTACACGGAGCAGTGCAATTTCCGGAGGAGGAAGCAGTTCTATTCTCCGAGGGCGCTGGTTCCAGGTTCGAGGTCGGAGCACATCTTTTTGGTGAAATGGAACCATCACCAGTCTTCTTTGGAAGATTTTCCTCTAGAACTTCAATCAACAGATAAGGTAGTCGTGAACGTTTCTTGTTTTATTTGAGTCATTTAGCGATATCTGAGCAACCATTTTCCCCATATGTTCTGTCCTATATTTTGCCCCATATTCTTGCTTGATATTTCTGTACTCAGTACACTTTGATGATTTATGCCTTTTTCTACGATTTATTAAGACATTGTTATGTCATTGGCATAGTTAAATAATTTTGGATCAGTTGAGACTGATATCTAGATTCTTTCAGTAATTTGCATATTTTTGAAGTAACGATTTGACTGTAAAGTTAACGATTTTCTTTGGCAGATTTGAATTCAGACAGCGTGTCACTTTATTAAAGTAATTCTCTTCAGTAAATTACTTTGACCAATTTTCTGTCATCCTCAAGAAAGAAGAATAATTAAAAGATTTTAGAGCGTTAAAATCTATTACTGTATCGACGATCAAGGAAATACTAGTCGTTTTATGAACATGATTGCAACATAGACATTTATCGTCAGTTCTGAAATTACCATTGCATTATAGACAATTTTATGAAATATGAACTTTGATTACGATTTATTGAATACACTATAGTAATGAACATTTGATAGGAGTTTTTCTCAATACTAGATTGGAACAATAATGTTTGCATTCCACAGTCTAATTGTATTCTATTCGACTATTTATGCAGTTTAGATGAACTTTGATTGAAGATAGTATTTTTATACTGCATTACTTTGAAGATATTAATCTCAATTTTGATAGACCAGAGAGGCGTGTCTAATCGTATTTGCTATTAAATTTATTTGTGATTGGCAAATTTTTACTTCATATCGATTCATGAATGAAACCCACGAAGGTTAAATAAATAACAGTTTTGAAACAATTAATGAATATAAGAATTTTTAAAGTGGAACTATGGATGTATAATCGTTAGTTCAGTGGACGTGTAAAAGTCGCTGATGAATAATGCCCTTGAATAAGTGAAGGAGGTTCCCACAGTAATTAATGAAGTTAATGAATTTATAAGTGGAGGTTTTTTTGTATGTATTGTGGAAGATTTTTATGCCATATATATTGAAATATATGATGAATTCTGGGCCTATTTTATGCAATTTTGTGCGTTTGAGCGAAGTATTTTTCCGCTGAGTTTATTGTCCAGGTCCTTTGAAAATTAATCATGTGAAGTTACTGTTAAAATTAACAAGAGTGTTTAAATAATTTGAGATAACGATTTTGAATGGAGATTACCGTCACAAGTAATAATAATTATTAAAACTTATTAAACCTGAATATAAGCTTCAATATAACTAACCTTCATTGGTCGATTATATTAACCTGATTTGAGTAATTATCAACCGGATAAACGTGTGGTTTAATGTATTTCTAAAATAAATAATATTAATATTGTAAATAATTGTGTAAATATCTTTAACAATAATGTGAAACGAAAGGGATTAATAGAGGCGTGTATAAATTTTTCAATTGTCGTTTGACAATATTATAAACAATTTATAATTGTTATAAACAATTAATGAGCATTTGTTATAAACATTAAGAGTTTTGTTAATATACTCTAAACAACGCTAATGAAACATATGGATTATGTAATTAAACAAGTTTTGGGATTATTAGAGTAATCCAGTAACATGTGATTGAAGCATTTAAAAGATTTGCGTGATAATATTTGAGTTGAGTTGAGGACATTTAAAGTGTTTGAAAAGGAGCTAGGCTCTAAGGTCACGAGCATATGCTAACGTTGGCTGGACAGGTGGGTCCATTTGACGACGTAGGCATGCGACATGATGTAGGGTGGATCGCAGCTGGCCTGACAACTGTATGTTAGAGGCCAAGGTCGACTACATAGCAGGCTTGCAGTTATAAATAAAGTGTGATGTTTATGAAAGAGGAAAACAATTGCTACATGTCTCGTCCCAATTCCCTCATCCATTCCAAGTGTATTATGATTATTACGTTCTTATAAGCTAGTGAAAGCTGAAAATGTTGTATGCTAAGTTTACAAGTCCTACAGGAGGACATGATTACATTGACAATGGCTTCTGATTGCCACGTGTATTTTGTTGAATTTTGTTAGAATCATTCCCTTATGTGAAATAAATTATTGTACAGTTTAAAGTTTCTTGTTTCCGTTTTTGGTTCATTTTAAATATCATGGTGGAGGTTATTGTGAGGGCATACTTTAAGTGATCCAGTTGGCAACCCATACCCGAGATTAATTTGAATAGGTAAGTAAAGGTAAGTATGAACCCCCGTATATTTTGGTGTGTTCCACAATAATTTCTTGTTAACTGCTGTGCTCTAATCTCGGTAGTATCTGTCAGTGCCATTTTTATTGATGTAGCTGTGCCGGTGCGTTTGATTATTGGCAATCCGATTGAGGGGGCGGATATCTGACAGCCTACTATCCGGATAATCGGGGACAATACGTTACTGTTCATTCTCTTAGAATTAGTTTTAGGTTAGAATCATGGATATTCTTTGATGATGTATTTGTTGAGATTGTCTATGGAGAAGGAAGATTGGGTTATAGAATGATAGTTGAGGGCTGATGATTGTTTTGTGTTTGGTGATGTAGTAAGTTGATAAGATATGAAAGGAATGAGGTTCTGGTTTTGAGTAAGAGGATCAGATGTGGAAATAAATATGTTTTGTAAGAAAAAGAGAGTGAACTAAATGAAGAAGAGAATCAAAGATGAAGAGTATTCCTAATACCCCCAAAGAGTACGTACGGTTACAGCTCTAAAACTTTGTCATTGATTTCTTTACAGTGTTCAATTTTGGGGGCTAAAATCGCTATTTTTGGAAAGCGTGAAATATCTTTCAGCGCGGAAACTTTGTAAATATTTCAGTGATGATACCAGTTTTAGCAATGATGGAGGGTGGTAAGTCGACTAATTCTGAATTTTCTCCATCGACGTGAGGGTATTCACCGTTACCAATTTGTATCAAGAAGTATGCAAAGCCACGTTGATCTGTATCCGCTCACATATTTTTGTTGAGTTTAAAATTTTTGAATAATGGCCACAAAGGAGAGAACCTTACTGACATTTGGACTGAAGCTGCTCTAGGAGCGTGAGGCACAACAGGCAATACCTGCCTAAAATCTCCACCTAAGATGATAATTTTCCTCCGAAAGGCATGTCGTTATTCATGATGTCCTTGAGCAGCCAATTTACACACATCAATGCGTGCTTATTAGCCATAGGGGCTTCATCCCAGATGATAAGATTTACTGAACGAGTATAAAAAGCTTCCTTGCTGTTAACTTTTGTTCTTGATACAGAACTTTCATGTAAATGTAGAGGTAACTTGAACTGGCTGTGTACAGTGCGCCCCTGAGGTAGTAACATTGCTGCAATACCAGTCCATGCAACAGAAACTACATTTAACCCCAAATTTGTGCAACTGTGATTCAAGCATTGTTAAAGAAATGTTTTCCCGGTGCCCCCTGGACCATCAATGAACTATGCATTACTCATCCTTTCATTGCCGTTTTGTACTAACCCCAACATTTCTGTAATTATAGCCGTTTGGTTTTCATTTGCTTGGTTTATCATCAGACTTAATTGATCCTCATTAGGTTTTGGATAATTCATTGGAAAATTTGTCTGAGGGAAATTATCAATAATACCTCGCAATTCGAGAGAAGTAATGGGAAGACCATGGAGCTTTAATGTATTAGAAATATGTATAACGGTGAACTGATATGCAATGTTAGGTTCGTGAAACTGCAGATAATCTTCTGATAATGAATTCTTGAAAATGTCCCATAACTGTCTTACATTTGAAGGGGTCTGAAAGATACATATGTAAGAAAACAGTTGTCGTAACTGAGAAGGCATCTGAAATAGTGACTCCTCTGCCAAACAACGCTGCCATTCAGAATCATCAATCAACAAACCTCCCTCCTTAGCTGTTTCTTTAAAAGTAGAATAGACAACGGCTTTGTATGTTCGTAGATCCTGGAAGCTGGTAGCACCTATGACATGAAGCAATAACAGGCGTAAATAATACCTTTCTGTTTCTGTAGGCGAAACATACATTCTGCCTATAATTTTTGAAACATTTTTTTTCTTTTTTGCCACTGGCAGTTGTTCTTATTCCAGACGTTCCATACTGGTGTTTCAGGATATATATACGGACTTCTGGCTTGCGAATCTTGATTTAACTTGAACCACGCTAGTAATTCCGTGTTATGCAACGGTGCTTGAAGTAAAATATCAGGAGCGTTATCATTTTTAAAATAGATATTTTGCAAGTTTGGCAAATGAACTGGTAATCGCACGATAGAATGTGACTGTTCATGCATGTGAAATGAAAATATCCTGTATGCGGCTTCTGTTGGACCAACATATCTAGCATTTATGGAAGAAGTGATTTCATCGTAGTTCACCATATCGCCTTCAGGACATATTTTAACATTGCAGCAGTCATGACCTTTATACACATACTTGTGGATGTATTTAACACTCCAAACACTTGAGCATATTTCAACATTAATATGAGGTTGAAAGTCAAGTCTCGACTATCACTTTCAATGTCAATGCCTCGAATTGTTTTTATAATAATCTGTCCATTATTTCTTCTCCTATACGAAGGATAACCATTAGCATTATCTTTGGTCTCTTCCTGAAACTGTTTAGGGAAATCTTTCTTACATACGCCATCTTTCATACAGACTGAAGAAGGATTCAAAGATCCGCAAGGACCATGTACAGGGTGTCTACTGTAAGGATGAAGTAAAAATTAGTTCCTTTTTAGGTACCTTTTAGTTACCTTTTAGTTAATTTTAGTTACCTTTGAATTCAAGATACGTCTGCGGTCTGCAAGCAAAGGGGATCTTCACGCGGTGAAGAAAAACATCAATGAACTTTATTTAAAGAGGTAAATACAATTCACTTAGGGAGATATAAAAATTTTAAAAATAATAAATAAATACTAGATATTTATTATCAAATGAGTTGTTTCAGCTATTATGTCGTCTTGTGCACAAGGCGTTTTTATAATTGCCAAGAGGTTGCTCTGCTCTTGACCGTTTGGCGAGATTTCCTTTGTCCCCGCGGTAGATCTTGAAGAAATTTATGGGACGTTACGTGATTGTAACCGAATTCTGTCTTCGCAGTCAAGTACGGAGAAATTTCGAGATGTTACACGATCGGCGCTGGTCTCACCCGTTTGTCGAGATTCCCGTAGTTTTCGCGACAGAACACGATAAATATCGCGATTTAGATAATCGGTGTCACTTTTAGTCGTTCGACGAGATTTCCATTGTCATACCTGCCAACTTTTGAAAAGGGCTATCAGTAAAACTCACGCGCGACAAAAAATAGAACGATTTTCGATATACCCCCGGCTTGACGAAAATAATAATACTTCTGGGCTACAAAATACAATAATTCATGCTTTAAACAGGATACTTCAATGAAATCATATCTACTTACATAATTTGTAGATGAACATAACAATCCAGAAGAAATCCATGTTAATCAGCAGCAGGCGTGGTGAATATTGGTTTGGAGCACACATAACAGGACTTCCTTGATAGATTAAGCTGATATACGATAATTGAAAAAGGCTTTACACAATAAAACTTGTTTAACGTAACACAGGCAAGAAATAATATAATACACACTGCAAATCACATGTTAGTTCGACTTTAAAGTCATGGTTGTGGTCTTTTTAGCTTCCTGCAAAAAGTCATGAGAAAATGTTTTGTCATAACAGCGACCAGAACTCCTGGTCTTCAAAATAGAAATAGACTCCAGAGATTCATTGGACATGGATGACCTGAACTGTGTTCTATTTTTCTTCACAAGGCTAAAAACACGTTTACATTCTGCATTGCTATGGGGTATGGTGAGAACAGAGAGCATTACTCTAGAAATTCGGTTATACTTAAGAAGTCTATCGGCTCCACGAATTCTTGATATTTGTGCCCAATTGGAATCACTTGCAGCATCTTGATGTGCAGCCGAAGTGTCATCTACCTGAAGAGCTGTGAACTGCCTCTGAAGGTCATTCACCACCTCATCTGTAGTTTCATTCTCTTCCTTGCATAACATGATAGGAAACTTTTCCAAGAAAAAACAAATGGAAGAAAACTGTGCATCTTCAATTTTGTCTAACCTAGCAACTTGAGCATTCTTTAACACGTCATCCTTGAGTGGAAACTTGTTGATGATGTAGTCACAGGCAGTACAAAAGTAGTTTCTCACTGATGGAAAGAAAAGGGATTTATCTGTATCCGGTCCGTTCTGAAGGCACTTAACAACTTCAGATGATGCATTTTTTGCCATTTTATTTACAAAGCATGTCGTTTTCGTGCGACCACAACTATATTTCTTTGCAACTTCTGATGTTGGAAACATCTTAAATAAAGCATCAGCATGATCAGCCGCACTTAAGGGCACATTGTGTTCCACCAAAAAGGAAGTAAACAGACACTCGGCCCTAATTACGTCACTGTCAACGTGAAGAAAGAATATGCACATGGTAGAAATAAAAAACAAACACACACGTGGAACGAATGTAATTAGTCCAAGGAATACAGGAAACTGCGAAGCACGAAGTTATAGCACAAAAACTCGAACGCTTCATTAAAATATGCCATAACCTTAAAAGACGAAAACATTCAAGGAACGCCAACTTCGCGAACAATGAACAACTCACGTGGTCAAAGAATATGGTTTAAATCGCAACGAGCGAACGGAGCGGAACAAAGAATATGCGAAGCAGAGCCTGTCGACACCTAAGATTCACATGGAAGAACGGTTATCCCGGCTTCAAATTCAATTACAATGAAGACACAAACATCACACGGTTAAAAGTACGAATCATATCAAAGAACGAGTTATCGACTATCGTGGACTTGCCTTCGACCCACGCAAACAATCGATTGTACGGAAGTGTGCGGTATTATCGAATGTAAATTATCTTTTCGAATTTTTGTCCGCGAAATCGTAAAATGACACCGTTCATCCGTAAAACCGTAAAATGCTGCAATTTCCGTAAATTTTACGGATAAACCGTAAAAGTTGGCAGGTATGCATTGTCCTTGAGGTGGGGCACGAGAAAATATACCATTATTACGCAATCGGCGCCACTTGCTGTCCGTTTGACAAAAATTCAGTTGTCCTCGTCATTGAATGTGGAGAAATATCGCGCTGTATCGCAATCGCTGCCGCTCTTGGCCGTTTTACGAGATTCACGTTGTCCTCGCGATATTATGCATACCGCGCCGCACCCGGCCGTTGAACGATTGTCTATTCGTACTGCAGATGATGCTGCGTCACCAACTCTCACACCAGAAGAGCTGCAAGAGTCAGTTAACTGTTACAAAAGTGCATGTGATCGCTTTGGTCTTACCATAAATGTCAATAAGACAAAAGTCTTGGCACAACCTTCACCAGGCACACCTCTTCCTCAGTTCAATATCACCATCTCAAATTTGCCATTAGAACAGGTTGACCACTTCTCATACCTGGGCAGTACCATTTCTGTGAGCTGTACCTGTGAGCAGGATGTGGACAAGAGAATTGGCGCAGCCCATGCAGCATATGGACGATTAGCGCACCGGGTCTTCATGAATAAAGATCTGTCCATGAGTACAAAGCTTATGGTGTACAAAGCAGTAGTCATTTCTACATTGTTGTATGGCTGTGAAACGTGGACCCTTTACCGACGTGATCTTAGGAAGCTTGAGCGGTTTCACCTACAAAAACTTCGATCAATCCTGAGGATTAAATGGGAAACCACATTACCAATATTGCTGTTCTGGAAAAGGCTCAAATCAACAGCATAGAATCATCCATAATAGGTCCCCAATTTAGATGGATTGGTCATGTCCATCGGATGGATGATGCGAGGATTACCTCGTCAAATGCTACATGGTGAGTTATGCTATGGCACCAGACCTCATGGTGGTCCTAAGAGGCGCTACAAGGACCAATTTAAGCAGACCCTGAAATTGACAGGTCTTGATTCACAAACCTGGGACATGCTGGCCAAAGACCGCTCAACTTGGCGCCGTACCATCTCGGATACTGTAAAGACGTTTGAAAGGGATCGACGCATACATGAAGAGGCCAAGCGTCAAGCTAGGAAACTTCGAGCAGCCCAACCACGTCCTCCTCCAGCAATACTATGTGACTTGTGTGGTCGCTTGTTCCATGCCAGGATTGGACTCTTTAGTCACCGTAAACACATCCACAAACTGGACTGAAGGAAGAAGATTTATACTCGGATTCGAGTTAAAGCCGATGATGATTCGTACTGACAGAATGGTGGATGCAAGCTCAGGATTGGGCATGGTTAAAATTCACGAGTAGTTATGGACAAGTTGTATGGCCGGCGCCGTGATTCCCGCTGTCCCTTTGCTGTGGTTGGGAGCTCATCAGTTCAGGGTGGATCACGAGGAGAAATTAGTATCGCGATGCTACGTAGGCTGTCATTTGTAAGTGGGTTGATGCACTTCTCGCTCCCCGTACGCTTTTAAATATACGGTCATGGGAAAAGTAGCGAGTAGGTTTCGGAATGTTTCGTGATTGGTGCCCAATCATCTTTGACGGGATTCCAGCAGTCCTCGTGATCACAAGTTCACGATAGGGGACGGGTTTTATGATTTTATTCTACTGACGTCGATCTCGGTCCATTGGACGAGATTCCCGCAGGCAAGTCGTGCGGTCAGCCGGCCGTCTTGAGTATGAATGTTCGAAGTAGGTATCAAATACTAAGAATTATTCTGAGAGGATTGCACGAATAAAACGACTAGAGGACACGTTTTCTTTCGAATGCGAATCACGAATTATACAAGTTATACATGTTTTCGAAATAACAGGTTAGATTATAATATATCCGATGGAATCGAAGTTCGAAGGAAAAATCGACATATAACGGAATTTCGAATTAACCATACTGGATGTCACAAATTTACGAGACAGATTTTTAAAATAAGTTATAGCCTAAGTATTTCTAAGCTTTTTCAAAATTCTTTTGCGAAACGGTAACATTTCGCAAGATTGCGACATTAAATTATTTCGCGTTATTTCTGGACTTCAATTTGACATAGTCTCCAAATAAATGTGAGAAATGCGAGGTTTCTGATTAATTTCAGAAGTTTTCGCGAATAAACGTCTCGCGAAAAGTCAGGTTTCCTAATAACACAAATAAATATTTCACACAAAACATAAAAGTCATCTTGATGCGAAAATATACGCTGAACGATGTATACCACTCAGGGTATCGTCAGTATGCACTTCCTCGAGGTCGGGCACGGGGAAATATACCGTAGCTTATGCAATCGGCGCCGCTTGCGTGAAACTCGCTCCATCTCTGAGCCCAGAGGCGTGAGTTTAAATGATTCAATCCGCCTTCGAAAAATTTTCGGTACCCGTATGTAAAATTCGTTACTCTTTCATTACTTTCGTTACCCATTGGTAATATTTGTTACTTTTTCATTACTTTCGTTACCGGTAGACACCCTGATGTACCATAAGACGCCTTACCAACTTGTATAGCGCTTCATCCAGGAGATCTGGTATTTCGGCTGACACCACACTGTCAATGTCAGAAATTTCTCGAAACTTACAATCTTCCGTTCATGTAAATGGATGTGTGGGAGACCTCGTTTTTGAAATTCCACTGTATATAGATATGCTTTTACTTTTCCGAAAATTTCCTTAACATTAATCAATCATAGCAATTCCTTTACTTTGCAATGGAAAACTCTCACTACAATATCAGGCCTATTATAAGCCGTTTCCCAAATGCTGTTAAGTATTTCTGGCCAGCCCGCATTATAGGTGAACGTAATGAATAAATCTGGCTTTCCAAACTTCCTCACTATCGCCATCGCATCCTGATAATTTTGCATCATATACCTTGGGCTACCTGTAAAAGAAGATGGTAAAACTACAATACGACTGACTCGGGAGATTTTCATTTTCTGCTCCTACAAGCAAGGCGTCTACTAAACCGGCTGTAATGTTTCTTAAATAGGTGCTTTTGCAAATTGTAGATATTAAGAGGAAAAATCCGGGTGGGCACCAACTCATAAATAAGGGAATCTATGAGTAATCAATTACAGGTTCGAAGCTAAAGTAACACGAGTCCTCTATAATCTCTAGGAGTAGGGTATTATCAAATACCAACCAGGATATGATCAGTAAGGATAGCAATTCAGACATCCACTGCAATAACATATCAATTATCGGGAATGTTAGTTACGTTTCTGAGGGGAAATTTATATATACTGTATATGCTATTCTGCAGAATAATGATATGAATTCCAAGATCTCTATTAATAGAATTCTTCTTATATAGAAATATTATATATATAGAGATTATGGGACCATCAATAATACGCAAATCAGACTCCTTCATATAATGTAATAACGTCTTCCAGATCTCCATACAAGCCATACATCTCATAAAACTGCCATCATACCATTCAACATTATCATCAACTCCTCTATTGTTCAAGTTTCTTTCTCCTTGACTTTCTCAAAGACATGCCACTTCATCTAATGTTAAATCCACAGCTATGGATCTAACAGATTAGCACTCGAATATACTTAGTACATGATGTACCCACCCAAGAGCTACTAAATCCTTTTCAGATACACATGGCTTCATAAAAATGTTTCACGGCATATGTATCAACTCGCAACTTCGTTTGTTGATGACGTATATATTTTAACCGGTCACCTTCCATATGACGGTAGTAATCCACGAATAGCTGTAGAGTCAATTTACCAGCGTTAATAACGGGATTGAAATCTAACTCAGCTCCTAGACCTTGAATGGCAATTCTGTACAGAATATACTCACGCATTGTTACAGTATGACGTATTTTGGTTTGTCTCACTCGAGCAGTTGGCATTGAAATGTGCCGACCTGACTCTCCGCAAGGCCTAATCAAGGTATAACACATAGGATCACAGTGCATACTATCAGAATCAACATTCCTCAAGCCACCTTCTCTCTCATACACTGCAATGTGTCGATGAGATGGTGGAGCTCCATCAACAGTTCCAAATACAGCAGCAATTTCTGAACTTGTGGGGTCATTATAACGTCTTGGATCTGAGGAAGGTTCATGATAGAAACGCATTACTAATTCCATTTGACGATGATTTTCTTTTAGAGCTGATTTTTTCTCTTCACTTACTTTCTGGTGCATTGTTTTATAAGAGTGCACGTAAGGATTGTGCTGATCTAGTAAACGATTTAAAAGACTGAGGGTATCTTCTCTCAGTTCGTGATTAGCATCTTTCAGTAGCCTTGAATCATTTGCCTCTGAAAATTCTAGGATGTATAAATGGCCATATGAACTGTTTTTCTGTTTTCTGGCATATAACGGGGAAATTCTAGAATGAATGACACCATTGATTTTGAAACAGTAAGGCCCATGGCTCGGTAGTAGCATCAAAGGATACAAACAACATAGCATTATTATACTGCCGAACATTTTTCCTAAAATTTGTACTGATTTCGTCACAATTCGTAAACAACTGCTTAATTTCTGGGAGTATTGTGTAAGGTGGAAGTTTCACTTTGCCATCACTACAACAAAGAGAATAGTGACCACTTGTATTTTTCTCTTTTGGAAAGTATACAGCTGAGCAGTACTGACAAATGTTACACAGACTTCCAATTGAGAATGGTACTATGTAGGGAATAGTTCCATAAACTATCAGTTGGCAGTCAAAGTGAAAGGTCGTGTTTTTCCCGAGCTGTCAGGTGTGCTGAAATGGGTTGTTCTCTGGAGTGTTATCGGGTGAGGATCGGACTGTGGTATGCAAAGGGTAGTCGGGATTTCCGGAGTTTGTGTGTGCGTACGGGCCCTAGCAACTTGTGGTTCATAGCCCTAGTGATAGCTGCATTGCTAGTTATTGGTGGAGTGGAAGTGAATCCAGGGCCTGTTACTCCAAATGTGAATCAGGCAAATGATCCAGTGGCAGCTTTAAAGTGTTCGATGTGCAGTAAAACATTGAAGAATGGTGTTGAGTGTGGACTATGTGAGAAATGGTTTCACTTCGGCTGTATTAAGGTCAAGAAGGAGGATTGTGATGTCGGAAATTGGTTTTGTAAAGTATATGATACGCCGGACTGTTTGAGGGTGCAAATCAAAGCAAGGGATCAAATAATACAGGAACTTAGAGCAAAGCTTCGTGAATCAGAGGAAACGGTGAAGGATGTGACTGAACGGCTTTCTACTGGGATCAGTGTGGAAGAGGGCGTGCAGGAGCAAACTGAGGATGACGTTATCATAATGGGTGATTCTATGATACGATGTAGTGCGAATATCTCGAGAAAATCAGGTGCGAAAGTGCGGTGTTACCCGGGGATTAAAATTGACCAGCTTGCTCAGCAAGTGGAAGAAGCAAATGTAGAGGACTGTGACAAAGTTAAAGTGTTGTTGCTCCATGTTGGGACGAACGATTTGAAGAAGAGGGCTACAGCTGATTACATCATGGGGGAGCTCTACGAACTAGGCAGAAAAGCTAAAAGCAAGTTTAGAAATGCAAAAATTATAATGCGTGGCATTGTTCGGCGGGGAGATGTTCCGTTCAGGCGAGTTAAGACTGTAAATGACCGCATGGACTGGGTATGTGCACAACTGGGATTAGTGTACGTAGAAGCTGACTGCTGGATTGGTGGCCGTGACTTCGTCCGAGACGGGCTCCATCTAAATCGAAGGGGCGCTTTCAACTTAGGGAGCCTTCATGACAGGGTCATGGGTTCGTGCCGGCTTTTGTGAGGAGGAGCAGGTCCAGAGGTTTCCAGCTGATGGGAACAGAGGGAGCTATTTCGAGATATTTGCTGCGGAGGTAAGACTCTAAGATTACTGCAGGTTAATTGTCAGAGTTTAGGAAATAAATTAATTGAATTTTGGAATCTTGTAGAGACGTATTCTCCGGACATTGTCATTGCAACTGAATCTTGGTTATATGAGGACATAAATAGTAGCGAAATAATTCAAGGGACCTACGAAATGTACAGAAGGGATCGGGGGAAGCGAGGTGGTGGGCTATTTATTTGTGTGCGCAAAAATATAGCTAGTTTCTTAAAGTGGGCTGATATGGATCATGAAATGTTATGTGTACAAATTTCGGATAAAGGAAATAAATTCCCTCTTCAGGTGACAGGGGCGTATAGAGCACCGAAAGATAACTTATCTCTCCTCGAAACACTGTACGATAAAACTTGTACTGGTAATGCTATGAAAAGGAGCATAATAATTGATGGAGATTTAAACCTCCCCAAAGTAGACTGGTCTGGTGAGTCAACTAGCTGTGGTCAAGCTCAGAGCGCTGCAAATAAATTCTTAAGGGAGGGGGGATTTTCCCAAGTAGTTGACTTCCCAACTAGAGACAATAATTGTTCACTTTTCAGTGAAATTTACAAAGTTCACTTATTTTTATTATAACATAACCTCTCACCTGTCTTGTCATTCCATTTTTCTTCAATCTGTTCTTGCTAGCACGTGTTCCATGACACTGTAATGATTTCCGGAACTAATGTTGGTCACGAGGTTCATTTTCAGTTGGCCCCTTGCTCTGATTGGCCTCAGCAGTTTTCGAGAATTTTCCATGCTCTCGGATTGGCCGACGTCACCTGTCCGCATCACGCATTCCGCGTGATCTCCGGTATAAAGCCTGCCCTGGCCTACATCAACGGTCGGTCTCCAGCAAGTCACCATGCCAGTCACTCGTCGTCAGCTGTCTTCACGCTGTTTGCACAACGCTTGAATGTGTCTCAACGCTGTGTGCTAATACATCGCAAAATGCTTCTAGTCAAACCAGCAGTGCATTCTAAAATCTACGAAATCTATATAAGTTAACATCGATACTTGGCCTACGTCAGTTTGTCGGGAGCAAAAAACGATAAACAAATTTTCTTCTGTGCTGGGCACGAAGTCTTCAACATTTCCAAAACGGAAAAAAGTGATCAAAACCGAGTTCTACAAAGTCTATATAAGTTTACATCGATGATTGGCCTACGTCAGTTTTGTGCTGGGCACGAAGTCTTCAACATTTCCAAGACGGAAAAAAGTGATCAACACGCTCTTCCTCTATTTATATTATGTGGAAATTCCTCTACACCAACGCCAACAAGCTAAGTGTTTATTATAACCTCAAAAATTTCTAAACCTTAAAAATATATCTTTCTTTTTAGGGTTATGTTACCTGACTTAAACAACTTGTCAAACTATGCCAAACTCAACTTATTTCTTTCTATTAAGTGGTTTAAGCATGTATTATGCCTTTAAATTGTAGGCTATGAGAAAACGACTGTTCTCTCTCTTTCGCATGTTAACTTTCCTTCAAAACAAATCATTCTTTTCTCTATTTTTGTACAAACTATTGGGCTTAACACCAGTTCACCTATCTGACGAACTGAATGGCTTGTTCTTCATTTAATCTATCAAAGTGTTTTTGGGAATGCTCCCATTTCACTTGCAAACAACTTTGTCTTATAACTATCAAGCGACTAGCAGGATGTTATCCCTACTGGCATGTTAATTAATGTTGATTTTTTTTCTGTAAATAAACTAGCCTACTCTCTGTGTGCAGTCCTAGGCTAAATTTTTAAGCCTTCATTTGAGCACTATAGTTACTCACTATTTTACCCTGCATAGTTCTACTTCAGACTAACTAGCCACAAAGTGGTTACTTATTCTCAGGGTTGTTGGCATTCAAGCTTATGAAATCTTGTTCGCTTGTTGTAGGCCTGTCAAGGGTCACATTACCATTACACGTTTATATATTCATTTATTGTTAATCTTTTGAAAGCTTATGAAATCTTGTTCGCTTGTTGTAGGCCTGTCAAAG
This sequence comes from Meconema thalassinum, assembly GCA_946902985.2. NCBI lineage: Eukaryota > Metazoa > Arthropoda > Insecta > Orthoptera > Tettigoniidae > Meconema > Meconema thalassinum. Next base: position 536,749,923 of record OX336390.1, on the reverse strand, counting down.
GTCACATTTCCATTACATGTTTATATATTTATTTCTTGTTAATCTTTTGAAAGTTGTTTATGAATAAAATACCTCTGTTTTTGGCAAACTGTTTCCATTGCTATTTACTCATCAATGTTCAATCTGTTCCTAATTAGTAAAGTTCATTTGCTTATTAGACTAGAAGCTTCACTTCTAGTCCTTCCCGAAAAAGGAGGTCTCGCATTGACAGATCCTAACCATGTTGGTGCCGAAACCCGGGCCCTTTAAATAACCTTTATAATTGTTTATTGTATGAAACAGGTTGCCAAGCCATTCGATAAGCTATTGCAGCTTTTCACTTCCTGTCACTAATGCTAATTGTATTTTTCAGCTATCGCTATGAAAGCTGTGTTGGGGTGAGCGGAGATGTCCCTTGTTACCACCTCTACCAGTACCAATACTACTACTACCACTTCAGACGCTCGGCAGTCTAGCAGATCGGTGAGTGAAAGTACTCATAGTTCCGCCATGTCTCTTCCTAAGGAGCTTGTAGCCAAAAGAACTGCTTGTAAAAATAAACTTACTCGTTTTCAGCAGTTTTTAGGTTCCAAATCTTTTGATGATCACAATTATGACGTTCTAGTTCAACGTTTTAACGTTTATCAGCAACATTTTCAAGAGTATGATGTGTTGCAAACCGAAATTGAAACAATCGAACCTGATCAAGAACAGGATCGCAGTTCTGTTGAAGAACTGTATTACAATATGTATGGCGAAGCCAAGGATTTAATTAAGCAATTAGCATCCCATCAAAACACCGAAGTTAGCAAACCGTTTCTTCCTAAAATCCAACTTCCTACCTTTTCAGGGGAAGAAAAACAGTGGGATTCCTTTTTTGAACTTTCTTCTTCGCTAATACATGATAATAGATCATTCCCTGAGATTCAAAAATTTTATTATTTAAAGTCTGTTCTTCAGGGTCCTCCTTTAAAGTTAATTGAAGCTTTACCTCTCACAACCGAAAATTACTCGGTAGCTATTGACCTCATCCAACAGCGATATGGCAATGCCAAACTTAGGATTCAACGCCATATGAACGCCTTGTTTAATTTACCAGCTTCACGCCCTGATAATTTATCATCCCTTAGAAATCTGGGAGACACCGTTGAACTTCATGTAAGAGCCCTAGAACATCTTAAACAACCTGTTGAACATTGGGATCTTTTCCTTATACATCTCACTACGTCCAAATTTGACCTTAATACTCGTAAAGCATGGGAATCCGATTTAGTGGACAAACCTGAACCCACATTTAAAGTTTTGATCTCTTTCATAAAGAAACGTTGTCAAATTCTCTCTGCTTTAATCAATAAAGCTGAAGGTTCCACCGATGTCAGCAAAAGTAAACCCATCAAGCATTTCTCGGAAAAAGCTTCACATTCTCATGTTTTCTCCATACAAGGTAACAAAACCTCATGCATTCTTTGCAATAATTTGCACCCCTTATATTTCTGCAATACCTTCAAAGGCCTTTCAGTTGACGATCGTAGAAAAGCTGTGTCGCAAAACAAATGTTGTTTTAACTGCCTTTCTTCAAGGCATATCTTAGCGGACTGCCCTTCGAAAGGAGTTTGTATGCATTGCAAGCTAAGACATCATTCTACCTTGCACCGCTTCGAAAAGCCACGGTCTATTCCCGGAACAGTTTCAAATCCTAGTGCCCAACCTGCGCTGAGCCTCACTAGTGATGCTTCTCCACCTAGCTCTTCTTTTTCTACTGTAAATACCGTTGCCCAATCCTACAATCAAACAACTCCCTCATGGCGTAGTGCTCAAGTTTTGTTATCTACGATCCAGGTCCAAGTTAAAGATTCTTCCGGCAATTGGCACTTAGTACGAGCCTTGCTCGACAATGCGGCAACTCATGACTTCATAACCTCATCATTAGTTGAAAGGTTAGGTCTCAAACCACTCTCCACCAATATTGAAATATCTGGTATCAACAACAGCAAGTCTACTTCCTTAAATTATGTCAAGCTGCAGGTGAAAGATTCAGTCCAATATGGCACTAACTTTCATCTAAACTGTCTGTCCATTCCGAGTATTGGCAGTCCTACTCCCAGTCGCTCTTTTTCCGTTGACGAATGGAAATTTCCCTCTGATCTAAAACTGGCTGACCCTCAATTCTATAAAAGCTCTCACGTTGACATTCTTTTTGGCGCTAACACATTTTGGCAAAATCTTCTTCCGTCAGGGGTTAATATTTCATCTGGTATCTACGCCCACCATACTAAATTTGGCTGGCTTATCACAGGTTATATTCCTCTTCAAACTGTTCAAGGTTCCTCTCAATGCCATTTCACTAATGCAGATCTTCATCAGCGTCTGGAAAAATTTTGGCAAATCGAGTCCATTGAATCTGCTCCTTCTCTTTCATCAGAAGATGAATTTTGTGAACAACATTTTTTAGAAACCACTGTTCGTAACCCAGATGGCAGATTTATTGTCACAATGCCACGCATTTCTTCCCCTCCTCCTTTATGTGATTCCTATCCGAAAGCTCTTAAAGCTTTATTTGCAGTTGAGAATCAACTCAAGCAAGATCCTTCCACTCGCAGACAATACCTTGAATTCATGGAGGATTATGAAGCTTCTAACCATATGGAGACTGTTCAAGATTTCAACCCTTCTTTAGATTCAGTGTATTTAAATCACCATCCCGTTTGGAAGAATCCCTCCACCAAAGAAAAGATAAGAGTTGTTTTTAATGGTTCTGCCCCTGATGCCAATGGCATTTCCTTAAATGACACTCTCCTATCTGGACCTGCCATTCAGTCTGATCTCCCGTCTATTCTTTTAAATTTTCGTCTATTTCCAATTGGAATCATAGCCGACATACAACAAATGTATAGACAAATTCTGATTAATTCCGAACAACAAAATCTTCAACGAATTCTCTGGCGTGATGCTCCTACCAAAACCATCAAGATCTTTAAATTAAAAACCGTAACGTATGGGCTTAAACCATCGGCTTTTCTTGCCATTCGTACTTTGAAACATCTTGCCGACCAAGATGGTCACTTGTTTACTTCTGAAACTCCTATTTTGTTGAAAAATTCCTTCTACGTTGATGACTTTCTTTTTTCTTTCAAGAATGTATCTGAGGCTATCGAACTCTCTCAAAGTTTAAAAACTTTACTTAGCAGAGGAGGATTCTTACTTCATCGTTGGAACTCAAATTCTGAGGAACTTCTATCCAATCTCTTGCCACATTGTCCTGTTGATACTCCAGTAGAGCTTTGTAAATTGGAGGATGCTACTAAAGTTTTGGGAATACACTGGTATCCTAAAGCTGACTCATTCTTTTACGAAGTAAATTTGTCTTCCTCACCTCCACAAACCAAAAGACAAGTGCTATCAGAAATAGCTAAGATATATGACCCGCTTCAGTTCATTGCACCCGTAATTGTTCTAGCTAAAATCTTTATGCAAGAGCTATGGTCATTGAACTCGGATTGGGATGATCCCAATCCTCCTTCGCTTTTACAAAAGTGGCTTACCTTTCGGCACAGTCTTTGTGATCTCTCATTAATAGACATTCCTAGAGTGCTAGTTCCGTTCTCTTGCTCTCTTGTCCTGGATTTGCACCTTTTCGCTGACAGTTCGACCAAAGCATACGGATGTTGTGCTTACATTGTAAGCCGCTTCCCCTTTTTCTCCAATTTGATATGTGCTAAATCTAAGGTTGCGCCTTTGAAACCCGTTTCATTACCTCGTCTTGAACTCTGTGCCGCACTACTTGCTGCCGAATTGGCTAACAAACTCAAACAAACACTCAACTGTAAGTTCTCGCACACATATTTTTGGACAGATTCCTCTATTGCTTTGGCATGGATTTCTAAACCTCCTTCTAATTGGCAAACTTTTGTAGCTAACAGAGTTGAGAAAATTCAAACTATTTCTAAACCAGAACAATGGAACCATGTTTCTAGCAAAGACAACCCCGCCGACCTCATTTCTCGTGGTTGTTCACCTAAGTCACTATCTCAATCCTGTTTGTACTGGCACAGCCCTTCATGGCTTTCTGAAAGAATTCAAAACCGACCTTCCAACTCTAATTTCCCGTTAGAGGATATTCCTGAAATCAGCAAAAAAGCTTCTGCCTTTGTAACTGCCAACACTCCTTCCTTGTTGGAACGTTACTCTTCTTTTCAAAAACTAGTGCGCATCACTGCTTATGTGCTCAGATGGAAATTTTTAGTACTAGATCAACCTCTATTCCCTCAGCCTTTTCTTTCGGCTGTTGAACTGCAAATTGCCACCATCAAAGTTCTTTGGCTCACCCAGAGAGAGGCATTCTCAGTCGAAATAAACATATTGGCTAAAGGTAAAACTCTCAAGAAACACAGCAGGCTTTTTGCCTTATGCCCTTTTCTAGGTGACGATGGTTTGTTAAGAGTGGGCGGCAGACTTTCTCTTTCTGACTTCTCCGATGAAAAAAAGCACCCTATTATCCTTCCGTCTAAACATCATGTCACTCGGATAATCATTCGTCAGTTTCATTATCAAAACTTACATGTTGGTTCTAGAACCCTTCTATGCTTGATACGGGAAAAATACTGGCCTATTAATGGTTTACACGAAGTCACTTCTGTTATACATAAATGTATTACTTGTTTCAAAGCTAAGCCTAAACCTAATCAGCAACTCATGGCTGACCTTCCCCCATTTCGTTCAGCTCCTTGCAGGCCTTTTTCCTTCACCGGCATTGATTACGCCGGTCCGTTTGTGTATCAACAAAATCACCCCAGTGCTAAAAGGAAAATCCTTGGAAAACTATACGTTTCTCTATTTGTCTGTATGGTCACTGGCTCTATTCATCTTGAGCTCGTAACTAGTGCCTCCACCTCATACTTTCTTTCCGCTTTCTCTAGATTCATTTCACGAAGAGGCATTCCTTCAGAAGTCTTCTCTGATAATGCCAAAACCTTTGTTGGAGCTTCGCAGCAATGGTATAAAGCCCTTTGTTCCCCTCGTGCGAAAGAACAAATCTCCAATTACTCGCACTTAAACCAATTCAAATGGCATTTCATCCCTCCTTATGCTCATCATGGCGGACGATGGGAATCTTGTGTGAAACTCACAAAAAATCATTTAAAGAAAACTCTTGGCTCTAGTATTGTAACTTACGAAGAATTCAATTCTTTAATTATACTCATTGAGGGAATTGTCAACTCACGACCTCTATCTCCTCTTTCCAACGATCCTTGTGATTTCCTTCCTTTGACTCCAGGTCATTTTCTGGTGGGCAGTTCCTTAGCTGCGTCTCCTCCGTTGCTTGATCGTAAACTTGATCTGTCTTTGCCTATCTTGTGGAGAAAGATAGAAACCCTTAAGGCTCAATTTTGGAAGAGATGGAGACTTGAGTATTTTCACTCGCTCCAAAGGAGGAACAAGTGGCAGCTCTCTCAGCCTAACCTTCAGGAGGGTGATTTGGTTCTTCTCAAAGACCCAAGTCCTCCTCTTGTATGGAAAACTGGTCGTGTTATAAAATGCTATTTTGGCAGAGATGCTAGAGTTCGAGTGGTCAAACTTAAAACTTCATCAGGACACTGTGTTCGTCCTATTTCTGTCATTTGCCCTCTGCCACTCTAGCTCTTCTCTCTCATGTTATTTTTGTTTTGTTTTTGTTCTCTGTTGCCCCTCTGGCAGTATGTTCACTTTTCAGTGAAATTTACAAAGTTCACTTATTTTTATTATAACATAACCTCTCACCTGTCTTGTCATTCCATTTTTCTTCAATCTGTTCTTGCTAGCACGTGTTCCATGACACTGTAATGATTTCCGGAACTAATGTTGGTCACGAGGTTCATTTTCAGTTGGCCCCTTGCTCTGATTGGCCTCAGCAGTTTTCGAGAATTTTCCATGCTCTCGGATTGGCCGACGTCACCTGTCCGCATCACGCATTCCGCGTGATCTCCGGTATAAAGCCTGCCCTGGCCTACATCAACGGTCGGTCTCCAGCAAGTCACCATGCCAGTCACTCGTCGTCAGCTGTCTTCACGCTGTTTGCACAACGCTTGAATGTGTCTCAACGCTGTGTGCTAATACATCGCAAAATGCTTCTAGTCAAACCAGCAGTGCATTCTAAAATCTACGAAATCTATATAAGTTAACATCGATACTTGGCCTACGTCAGTTTGTCGGGAGCAAAAAACGATAAACAAATTTTCTTCTGTGCTGGGCACGAAGTCTTCAACATTTCCAAAACGGAAAAAAGTGATCAAAACCGAGTTCTACAAAGTCTATATAAGTTTACATCGATGATTGGCCTACGTCAGTTTTGTGCTGGGCACGAAGTCTTCAACATTTCCAAGACGGAAAAAAGTGATCAACACGCTCTTCCTCTATTTATATTATGTGGAAATTCCTCTACACCAACGCCAACAAGCTAAGTGTTTATTATAACCTCAAAAATTTCTAAACCTTAAAAATATATCTTTCTTTTTAGGGTTATGTTACCTGACTTAAACAACTTGTCAAACTATGCCAAACTCAACTTATTTCTTTCTATTAAGTGGTTTAAGCATGTATTATGCCTTTAAATTGTAGGCTATGAGAAAACGACTGTTCTCTCTCTTTCGCATGTTAACTTTCCTTCAAAACAAATCATTCTTTTCTCTATTTTTGTACAAACTATTGGGCTTAACACCAGTTCACCTATCTGACGAACTGAATGGCTTGTTCTTCATTTAATCTATCAAAGTGTTTTTGGGAATGCTCCCATTTCACTTGCAAACAACTTTGTCTTATAACTATCAAGCGACTAGCAGGATGTTATCCCTACTGGCATGTTAATTAATGTTGATTTTTTTTCTGTAAATAAACTAGCCTACTCTCTGTGTGCAGTCCTAGGCTAAATTTTTAAGCCTTCATTTGAGCACTATAGTTACTCACTATTTTACCCTGCATAGTTCTACTTCAGACTAACTAGCCACAAAGTGGTTACTTATTCTCAGGGTTGTTGGCATTCAAGCTTATGAAATCTTGTTCGCTTGTTGTAGGCCTGTCAAGGGTCACATTACCATTACACGTTTATATATTCATTTATTGTTAATCTTTTGAAAGCTTATGAAATCTTGTTCGCTTGTTGTAGGCCTGTCAAAGGTCACATTTCCATTACATGTTTATATATTTATTTCTTGTTAATCTTTTGAAAGTTGTTTATGAATAAAATACCTCTGTTTTTGGCAAACTGTTTCCATTGCTATTTACTCATCAATGTTCAATCTGTTCCTAATTAGTAAAGTTCATTTGCTTATTAGACTAGAAGCTTCACTTCTAGTCCTTCCCGAAAAAGGAGGTCTCGCATTGACAGATCCTAACCATGTTGGTGCCGAAACCCGGGACCTTTAAATAACCTTTATAATTGTTTATTGTATGAAACAGGTTGCCAAGCCATTCGATAAGCTATTGCAGCTTTTCACTTCCTGTCACTAATGCTAATTGTATTTTTCAGCTATCGCTATGAAAGCTGTGTTGGGGTGAGCGGAGATGTCCCTTGTTACCACCTCTACCAGTACCAATACTACTACTACCACTTCAGACGCTCGGCAGTCTAGCAGATCGGTGAGTGAAAGTACTCATAGTTCCGCCATGTCTCTTCCTAAGGAGCTTGTAGCCAAAAGAACTGCTTGTAAAAATAAACTTACTCGTTTTCAGCAGTTTTTAGGTTCCAAATCTTTTGATGATCACAATTATGACGTTCTAGTTCAACGTTTTAACGTTTATCAGCAACATTTTCAAGAGTATGATGTGTTGCAAACCGAAATTGAAACAATCGAACCTGATCAAGAACAGGATCGCAGTTCTGTTGAAGAACTGTATTACAATATGTATGGCGAAGCCAAGGATTTAATTAAGCAATTAGCATCCCATCAAAACACCGAAGTTAGCAAATAGTTTCTTCCTAAAATCCAACTTCCTACCTTTTCAGGGGAAGAAAAACAGTGGGATTCCTTTTTTGAACTTTCTTCTTCGCTAATACATGATAATAGATCATTCCCTGAGATTCAAAAATTTTATTATTTAAAGTCTGTTCTTCAGGGTCCTCCTTTAAAGTTAATTGAAGCTTTACCTCTCACAACCGAAAATTACTCGGTAGCTATTGACCTCATCCAACAGCGATATGGCAATGCCAAACTTAGGATTCAACGCCATATGAACGCCTTGTTTAATTTACCAGCTTCACGCCCTGATAATTTATCATCCCTTAGAAATCTGGGAGACACCGTTGAACTTCATGTAAGAGCCCTAGAACATCTTAAACAACCTGTTGAACATTGGGATCTTTTCCTTATACATCTCACTACGTCCAAATTTGACCTTAATACTCGTAAAGCATGGGAATCCGATTTAGTGGACAAACCTGAACCCACATTTAAAGTTTTGATCTCTTTCATAAAGAAACGTTGTCAAATTCTCTCTGCTTTAATCAATAAAGCTGAAGGTTCCACCGATGTCAGCAAAAGTAAACCCATCAAGCATTTCTCGGAAAAAGCTTCACATTCTCATGTTTTCTCCATACAAGGTAACAAAACCTCATGCATTCTTTGCAATAATTTGCACCCCTTATATTTCTGCAATACCTTCAAAGGCCTTTCAGTTGACGATCGTAGAAAAGCTGTGTCGCAAAACAAATGTTGTTTTAACTGCCTTTCTTCAAGGCATATCTTAGCGGACTGCCCTTCGAAAGGAGTTTGTATGCATTGCAAGCTAAGACATCATTCTACCTTGCACCGCTTCGAAAAGCCACGGTCTATTCCCGGAACAGTTTCAAATCCTAGTGCCCAACCTGCGCTGAGCCTCACTAGTGATGCTTCTCCACATAGCTCTTCTTTTTCTACTGTAAATACCGTTGCCCAATCCTACAATCAAACAACTCCCTCATGGCGTAGTGCTCAAGTTTTGTTATCTACGATCCAGGTCCAAGTTAAAGATTCTTCCGGCAATTGGCACTTAGTACGAGCCTTGCTCGACAATGCGGCAACTCATGACTTCATAACCTCATCATTAGTTGAAAGGTTAGGTCTCAAACCACTCTCCACCAATATTGAAATATCTGGTATCAACAACAGCAAGTCTACTTCCTTAAATTATGTCAAGCTGCAGGTGAAAGATTCAGTCCAATATGGCACTAACTTTCATCTAAACTGTCTGTCCATTCCGAGTATTGGCAGTCCTACTCCCAGTCGCTCTTTTTCCGTTGACGAATGGAAATTTCCCTCTGATCTAAAACTGGCTGACCCTCAATTCTATAAAAGCTCTCACGTTGACATTCTTTTTGGCGCTAACACATTTTGGCAAAATCTTCTTCCGTCAAGGGTTAATATTTCATCTGGTATCTACGCCCACCATACTAAATTTGGCTGGCTTATCACAGGTTATATTCCTCTTCAAACTGTTCAAGGTTCCTCTCAATGCCATTTCACTAATGCAGATCTTCATCAGCGTCTGGAAAAATTTTGGCAAATCGAGTCCATTGAATCTGCTCCTTCTCTTTCATCAGAAGATGAATTTTGTGAACAACATTTTTTAGAAACCACTGTTCGTAACCCAGATGGCAGATTTATTGTCACAATGCCACGCATTTCTTCCCCTCCTCCTTTATGTGATTCCTATCCGAAAGCTCTTAAAGCTTTATTTGCAGTTGAGAATCAACTCAAGCAAGATCCTTCCACTCGCAGACAATACCTTGAATTCATGGAGGATTATGAAGCTTCTAACCATATGGAGACTGTTCAAGATTTCAACCCTTCTTTAGATTCAGTGTATTTAAATCACCATCCCGTTTGGAAGAATCCCTCCACCAAAGAAAAGATAAGAGTTGTTTTTAATGGTTCTGCCCCTGATGCCAATGGCATTTCCTTAAATGACACTCTCCTATCTGGACCTGCCATTCAGTCTGATCTCCCGTCTATTCTTTTAAATTTTCGTCTATTTCCAATTGGAATCATAGCCGACATACAACAAATGTATAGACAAATTCTGATTAATTCCGAACAACAAAATCTTCAACGAATTCTCTGGCGTGATGCTCCTACCAAAACCATCAAGATCTTTAAATTAAAAACCGTAACGTATGGGCTTAAACCATCGGCTTTTCTTGCCATTCGTACTTTGAAACATCTTGCCGACCAAGATGGTCACTTGTTTACTTCTGAAACTCCTATTTTGTTGAAAAATTCCTTCTACGTTGATGACTTTCTTTTTTCTTTCAAGAATGTATCTGAGGCTATCGAACTCTCTCAAAGTTTAAAAACTTTACTTAGCAGAGGAGGATTCTTACTTCATCGTTGGAACTCAAATTCTGAGGAACTTCTATCCAATCTCTTGCCACATTGTCCTGTTGATACTCCAGTAGAGCTTTGTAAATTGGAGGATGCTACTAAAGTTTTGGGAATACACTGGTATCCTAAAGCTGACTCATTCTTTTACGAAGTAAATTTGTCTTCCTCACCTCCACAAACCAAAAGACAAGTGCTATCAGAAATAGCTAAGATATATGACCCGCTTCAGTTCATTGCACCCGTAATTGTTCTAGCTAAAATCTTTATGCAAGAGCTATGGTCATTGAACTCGGATTGGGATGATCCCAATCCTCCTTCGCTTTTACAAAAGTGGCTTACCTTTCGGCACAGTCTTTGTGATCTCTCATTAATAGACATTCCTAGAGTGCTAGTTCCGTTCTCTTGCTCTCTTGTCCTGGATTTGCACCTTTTCGCTGACAGTTCGACCAAAGCATACGGATGTTGTGCTTACATTGTAAGCCGCTTCCCCTTTTTCTCCAATTTGATATGTGCTAAATCTAAGGTTGCGCCTTTGAAACCCGTTTCATTACCTCGTCTTGAACTCTGTGCCGCACTACTTGCTGCCGAATTGGCTAACAAACTCAAACAAACACTCAACTGTAAGTTCTCGCACACATATTTTTGGACAGATTCCTCTATTGCTTTGGCATGGATTTCTAAACCTCCTTCTAATTGGCAAACTTTTGTAGCTAACAGAGTTGAGAAAATTCAAACTATTTCTAAACCAGAACAATGGAACCATGTTTCTAGCAAAGACAACCCCGCCGACCTCATTTCTCGTGGTTGTTCACCTAAGTCACTATCTCAATCCTGTTTGTACTGGCACAGCCCTTCATGGCTTTCTGAAAGAATTCAAAACCGACCTTCCAACTCTAATTTCCCGTTAGAGGATATTCCTGAAATCAGCAAAAAAGCTTCTGCCTTTGTAACTGCCAACACTCCTTCCTTGTTGGAACGTTACTCTTCTTTTCAAAAACTAGTGCGCATCACTGCTTATGTGCTCAGATGGAAATTTTTAGTACTAGATCAACCTCTATTCCCTCAGCCTTTTCTTTCGGCTGTTGAACTGCAAATTGCCACCATCAAAGTTCTTTGGCTCACCCAGAGAGAGGCATTCTCAGTCGAAATAAACATATTGGCTAAAGGTAAAACTCTCAAGAAACACAGCAGGCTTTTTGCCTTATGCCCTTTTCTAGGTGACGATGGTTTGTTAAGAGTGGGCGGCAGACTTTCTCTTTCTGACTTCTCCGATGAAAAAAAGCACCCTATTATCCTTCCGTCTAAACATCATGTCACTCGGATAATCATTCGTCAGTTTCATTATCAAAACTTACATGTTGGTTCTAGAACCCTTCTATGCTTGATACGGGAAAAATACTGGCCTATTAATGGTTTACACGAAGTCACTTCTGTTATACATAAATGTATTACTTGTTTCAAAGCTAAGCCTAAACCTAATCAGCAACTCATGGCTGACCTTCCCCCATTTCGTTCAGCTCCTTGCAGGCCTTTTTCCTTCACCGGCATTGATTACGCCGGTCCGTTTGTGTATCAACAAAATCACCCCAGTGCTAAAAGGAAAATCCTTGGAAAACTATACGTTTCTCTATTTGTCTGTATGGTCACTGGCTCTATTCATCTTGAGCTCGTAACTAGTGCCTCCACCTCATACTTTCTTTCCGCTTTCTCTAGATTCATTTCACGAAGAGGCATTCCTTCAGAAGTCTTCTCTGATAATGCCAAAACCTTTGTTGGAGCTTCGCAGCAATGGTATAAAGCCCTTTGTTCCCCTCGTGCGAAAGAACAAATCTCCAATTACTCGCACTTAAACCAATTCAAATGGCATTTCATCCCTCCTTATGCTCATCATGGCGGACGATGGGAATCTTGTGTGAAACTCACAAAAAATCATTTAAAGAAAACTCTTGGCTCTAGTATTGTAACTTACGAAGAATTCAATTCTTTAATTATACTCATTGAGGGAATTGTCAACTCACGACCTCTTTCTCCTCTTTCCAACGATCCTTGTGATTTCCTTCCTTTGACTCCAGGTCATTTTCTGGTGGGCAGTTCCTTAGCTGCGTCTCCTCCGTTGCTTGATCGTAAACTTGATCTGTCTTTGCCTATCTTGTGGAGAAAGATAGAAACCCTTAAGGCTCAATTTTGGAAGAGATGGAGACTTGAGTATTTTCACTCGCTCCAAAGGAGGAACAAGTGGCAGCTCTCTCAGCCTAACCTTCAGGAGGGTGATTTGGTTCTTCTCAAAGACCCAAGTCCTCCTCTTGTATGGAAAACTGGTCGTGTTATAAAATGCTATTTTGGCAGAGATGCTAGAGTTCGAGTGGTCAAACTTAAAACTTCATCAGGACACTGTGTTCGTCCTATTTCTGTCATTTGCCCTCTGCCACTCTAGCTCTTCTCTCTCATGTTATTTTTGTTTTGTTTTTGTTCTCTGTTGCCCCTCTGGCAGTATGTTCACTTTTCAGTGAAATTTACAAAGTTCACTTATTTTTATTATAACATAACCTCTCACCTGTCTTGTCATTCCATTTTTCTTCAATCTGTTCTTGCTAGCACGTGTTCCATGACACTGTAATGATTTCCGGAACTAATGTTGGTCACGAGGTTCATTTTCAGTTGGCCCCTTGCTCTGATTGGCCTCAGCAGTTTTCGAGAATTTTCCATGCTCTCGGATTGGCCGACGTCACCTGTCCGCATCACGCATTCCGCGTGATCTCCGGTATAAAGCCTGCCCTGGCCTACATCAACGGTCGGTCTCCAGCAAGTCACCATGCCAGTCACTCGTCGTCAGCTGTCTTCACGCTGTTTGCACAACGCTTGAATGTGTCTCAACGCTGTGTGCTAATACATCGCAAAATGCTTCTAGTCAAACCAGCAGTGCATTCTAAAATCTACGAAATCTATATAAGTTAACATCGATACTTGGCCTACGTCAGTTTGTCGGGAGCAAAAAACGATAAACAAATTTTCTTCTGTGCTGGGCACGAAGTCTTCAACATTTCCAAAACGGAAAAAAGTGATCAAAACCGAGTTCTACAAAGTCTATATAAGTTTACATCGATGATTGGCCTACGTCAGTTTTGTGCTGGGCACGAAGTCTTCAACATTTCCAAGACGGAAAAAAGTGATCAACACGCTCTTCCTCTATTTATATTATGTGGAAATTCCTCTACACCAACGCCAACAAGCTAAGTGTTTATTATAACCTCAAAAATTTCTAAACCTTAAAAATATATCTTTCTTTTTAGGGTTATGTTACCTGACTTAAACAACTTGTCAAACTATGCCAAACTCAACTTATTTCTTTCTATTAAGTGGTTTAAGCATGTATTATGCCTTTAAATTGTAGGCTATGAGAAAACGACTGTTCTCTCTCTTTCGCATGTTAACTTTCCTTCAAAACAAATCATTCTTTTCTCTATTTTTGTACAAACTATTGGGCTTAACACCAGTTCACCTATCTGACGAACTGAATGGCTTGTTCTTCATTTAATCTATCAAAGTGTTTTTGGGAATGCTCCCATTTCACTTGCAAACAACTTTGTCTTATAACTATCAAGCGACTAGCAGGATGTTATCCCTACTGGCATGTTAATTAATGTTGATTTTTTTTCTGTAAATAAACTAGCCTACTCTCTGTGTGCAGTCCTAGGCTAAATTTTTAAGCCTTCATTTGAGCACTATAGTTACTCACTATTTTACCCTGCATAGTTCTACTTCAGACTAACTAGCCACAAAGTGGTTACTTATTCTCAGGGTTGTTGGCATTCAAGCTTATGAAATCTTGTTCGCTTGTTGTAGGCCTGTCAAGGGTCACATTTCCATTACATGTTTATATATTCATTTATTGTTAATCTTTTGAAAGTTGTTTATGAATAAAATACCTCTGTTATTGGCAAACTGTTTCCATTGCTATTTACTCATCAATGTTCAATCTGTTCCTAATTAGTAAAGTTATTTGCTTATTAGACTAGAAGCTTCACTTCTAGTCCTTCCCGAAAAAGGAGGTCTCGTATTGACAGATCCTAACCAATAATACCTTAGATGTTTATCTCGTAAGGCCTGTAGAGCTGTATATAAACTGTCTGAAAGTACCAGGAATTAGTGACCATTCTGGGGTTGAATTAAATATTAGATATGGTGACATTACAAAATTAGACTCGGATGTAGCAAAAAAGATCATATTCCAGTATCGGAGGGCGGATCAGGGCAAGTTTCAGGGGTATTTGAATGAGCTATTTGTAGGATGGGCATCGGAAGGAAATCACATTAATATCCTGTGGACTAACTTTTTGAAAATTTTAAATAGTGCTGTTGATAAATTTGTCCCATTTAAATTGCTGAAACAAAACCCAGATCCTGAGTATTACACACGAGAAATTAGGAGTCCAAAACGGAAAATTAGGAAATTATACAATAAAAGACATGATAGTGACAAGTATATGTTGAAATTTAAGTCCTTATCAAGAGAGCTCGTCTTAAAAAAGAGGGCTGCTCATGACAGTTATATGCAAGGTTTACTTGGTTCGGGAGGTGATGGGTGGAAAAAAATTTACAGTTATGTTAGGAGAAGAAAGGGAAATTCAAATAATTTGTCGATGATAATGTCCGGTGAGGGTAAATTAATTACTGAGAAACAGGCCATTGCTAATGAATTAAATGTCTTTTACGGTAGTGTGTTCAATAAATCCAATAGCTGTGTGTTGGACCTTAACGGCGAATCAGGGGCTCCCCTGTTCCAAATAAACCAGTCAGCAATTGTAAAGCTAATACAAAAACTACGTTTCAATGTATCAAAGGGTCCTGATAATATTGTTAGTGAAGTACTTAAACTAGGAGGTAGGGCCGTGGCACGATACTTGGAGGTGATGTTTAATGTGTCCATAAACTATGTGCAAATCCCAGATGACTGGAAAACAGCTACGGTAGTCCCAATATTTAAGGGAGGGAGCAGACTTGAATTGGGCAACTACAGGCCGGTTAGCCTTACATCCATCGTTTGTAAACAGATGGAGCATCTCATTTGCGACTACTTGAGGGAACAGTGGGAAACATTATCATGGTTTAATGATAGGCAACATGGATTTCGGAAAGGTTACTCATGCGAGAGTCAGATGCTATCACTTTTTCAAGACATTAGCGAATCGTTAGACCATGGAGTTTCAGTCGACGCCGTGGTTATAGATTTTGCGAAGGCATTCGATGTCGTGCCGCATGACATGCTACTCCATAAATTAGCTTCGACGAAGATTGATAGAAGAGTAATTTTATGGATCCAAGAATTTTTGACGGGTCGTTCCCAGAAAGTTAAAGTCGAAGGCATATTCTCGGATGAAATTACCGTAACGTCGGGTATCCCTCAGGGCAGCGTAATCGGAACTTTGTTATTTTTGGCGTTTATAAATGACTTACCAAATGGGATTCGCAGTGACTGTCGATTGTTTGCGGATGATTGTGTAATATATCGCAAGATACATGACTCACAAGACAATGCAGTGCTTCAAGAGGACCTGAACCTAGTCTATAAGTGGGCGATTGTAAATAAAATGAAAATAAACACAAGAAAATGTAGTCTCTTAAAAATAGGGAAAGTGCGAAGGCAGGATTTTCAATATAACATTGGCTCGGAAATACTTGTAGAAGAAGATTCTTGCAAATATTTGGGCGTTCACGTAAGGAATGATATGAAATGGAGTAGTCATGTAGGATGTGTAGTTTCAAAAGCTTACAAATCCCTGCACTTTGTAATGAGGGTATTAAAAGGAAGTAGTACCTCTCCTAAAGAATTAGGCTATTTGTCACTTGTAAGACCTATTCTGGATATGCCTCGGCGGTTTGGGATCCATATCAAGCAGGGCTCATCAATGAGTTGGAAATGGTACAAAGAAAGGCCGCTAGATTTGTGCTCAGTGACTTTAATCCCAGGAGCAGTGTGAGCCGTATGTTAAAGAAACTTGGGTGGGAATCACTGGAGGCTAGGAGGATGAAATCTAGACTCTGCGCTATGTACAACACGTATACAAATCAACCAGCATGGGGTGAGCTTAGCAAACGATTGGGAAAGCCCACTTACATGGGTAGGAGCGATAATCCTTTCAAAGTTAAGGGCCGACCACAGCGAACAAATTATGCTAAATATTCTTTTGTAAACCGTGCCATTGATAACTGGAACTCTCTACCCGCCGCAGTCTTAGAGCCTTTTCCCAAACATATAGGTGTGTTTAAGAAAAGACTGACTATTTGTGTAAATACTCCAGTTTAATTGTTATTGAATTGTTATGTATAATTATTTATTTGTTATGTATATCCAATTTGCCACCGGGGGACACACCCCCCATTGCAAATAAATAAATGAATGAATGAATGAATAAACAGCATATCAATAAGTGTCTGAGATCGGTTTTGTGACAATCTGTTTCTGATATCGATTTGAGTCGCGTAGTGCTCGTTTCTGTTTCTTGGTATTCACGTTTTCGACCATACTTGACTCGGAGTTAGCACTGATATTTAGAACGTCATAGTGACCTTTCCGGCCATCTCCAGAATACAGTAAAGAAATTATTCTATTTGGTGGCGTATTTTCGGGGTTTACAGGATGTGTTTTATTATTAGTAACAATGTAAATATTCATTTTGTAAACTAGAGCAGCGGCAACTAACTCAACATGACCTCCATGAATACCATTCATAGACATATACATTTTGTAATCATCGCTCGTATTGATAGCAGTTTCATACATATCGCTGTGGCCAATAAAGGAAGAATAATTATTCCAATTCTGTAACATGTTTTACAATTCGCTTTCTAACCTGTGTAAATAAACTCTGGTTGTTGTACTCACAATATGCTAACGACCTGAACAGACAATTACAGTCACCTTTAATCTTTATAACATTTGTAGTTGAGTGTCGCCTCTCATTCATCATAATATGATTCATTGTTTTGATTGAGCACACAACCTATAAGGACGAATGATGAAACGAAAAGAAGACAGTTTGTAGCTGGTGAGACCAAAGACTATATAACAGAAAGATCGGATACACAATACAAAATGGCAGTTCCAACATTCGACTGTAGCGGCATCTTCGTGAAATTAGTTGTCTTTCGTATACAGTATTTGTTGTCATTCAAAGACATGACAGTGTCATTAGCAAAATGGCTGCTGATTGCGCATGAGCATTTCAGTCTCAATGTAATCCATTCTTTGAGAAGTTTTGATTAAATTATGTGCACAGAATCCTGTTCTGCTTATTGTGTGGATACATGCGACATTAGCGCCCGAGTGGAGCAGGTAGACGTTAACGATATCATGTATGGATACAGGCAACATTAGCGCCCGAGTGGAGCAGGTAGAAGTTATTGATATCATGACGAAATTAGCGAACTAATCGCCCTATACCAGTGAATGTTATAATTATATTGGATGTATTGAAACACCAAACGAACGAAATAAAACAAAAAATGGCATGAAGAAATATTCTGTTTTGGCGTGATTCAAACCGCATAGAAGATTTTTAAGTGAATGCGTTATGTCCCCAAGGAGATTTGATCTCTGTTAATATGAAGATGTTAACGTGGATTCATATTACTACCATGGAAACCACGATGAAGATGTGCACTCTACTTTACCGGACTATCATGATACAGAGTAACTCGTTGTTGCCTAGTGACAGTCCATCAAGTTAGATTTATTATTGGGGCGGCGTTGAATATCATGATACAGTGTTAGTCGTTGTCGCCTAGCAACAATATGTCCGTCAAGTCATTAGATTCTATTTTCGTGTGACCTTGAAGGAAGTAATATTCGCAATTATTTTAATACACAGATGATATAATCCAGTAAGGTAGGTATCAATCGATACTGCGTGACAGGCATTACATTTTAAGACAACAAACGTCGTAGTAGCGCAAATACTTCTCGAGATAATTCAGTTTTAGTAATGGGTGAAATCTTTTGTAAACTATTTTAATAGATAAGATTATTATGGCGTAGGGATGTGGCGACCCCACCGCCCAGTGGGAAACCACTGTAATTAGCCACCCGATTATTGGCGGGAAAACCATAACGTTTGAGGGGTATGGAGGAAATGCCTACTCTCAGTCCTGAACAACTAGGATGAATCACCTTCCCAGATCACATCTGGGATTGTAACTCCTGACCACGGTCAGAACATTGATCAATGATCAGACAATCAATGATGAGGAGTCTTCTCATGAATAGATCCACCATTGTAGACAAACAACAACAAAGATCTTCACAAAGGCACCATTCGGAATCGGTGGGGTGTCACGTAGAAGACCTAGGCGAGTCGGAGCCTGAAAGCCTAACAGACAATCGACAGACACCTGACAGACAATGGATAAACCCAACAATGTAAGAAGAGACTTAAGTTCAACAAATCAGGAAAATTTTCATATTTTGCAACATTAAACATTAATTCACTACGGATATCATATTTGCTTTCAAACCAGGAACAGGCCTCGGAAAGGACGGATGCAAACAACGACGACCCGGATATGCTAATGGACTACGAGTTGGGACATTAAACATACAGACACTGACAGGAAAAGTGGAGGAGATTGTAGATGTGATGGAGAGAAGAAAACTGGATGTACTGGGCTTGGCAGAAACAAGATGGAAAGGAGAAGGTCGCAGAGAACTGAGGAAAGGGTACCGGTTGTACTGGAGTGGGAACAGTGAAGGAAGGAGCGGCGGAGTAGGCGTACTTGTGAGAGATGGAATGAAGGAAGAGGTAAAGGGAATAAGTGACAGGATCATGAAGATCAGAGTAAATGTAAAGGGAAGAAGCCTGGAGATAGCCCAGGTGTATGCCCCTCAAGTTGGATGTACAGCTCAAGAGAAGGAAGACTTTGAGGAGGAGCTACAACAGCAGTTGAATGGGCAGAGCATCATTGTCATGGGAGATTTGAATGCACATGTAAGAAGTGAAAGGCAAGGATATGAAAATGTATTGGGAGCAGAAAGATGGGGTAGCAGGAATGAAGAAGGGAGAAAGTTGCTGGATTTTTGCAAGAGAAACGGTTTAGTGGTAGGCAACTCCTGGTTCCGGAAGAAAGAAAGCCACAAGGTAACGTGGTACAGCAGTGATTTAACAAAGAAATCTTAGGTAGATTACATGCTGTACGACAGGGAAATGAAGAGAAATGTCAGAGATATAAAGGTAATACCATCAGAGGCCTTAGATAGCGACCACAGAATACTTGTAATGAACTTGGGAGTTGTTAAGGATAGCAAGAGGACAGAGTACCAGGAAAGGAGAATCAAAGTATGGAAACTCAAGGAAGAATTCCAGAAGATAATAAGGGAAAGGATGCCAACAGACAATCCTAAAACAGGGGAAGAGGAATGGAAGCAATTCAAAAACACAATGGTGGAAGCTGCAGTGGCAGTATGTGGAAGAACAAGCAACAAAAAGCGGTGTAAAGAGACACCATGGTGGAATGAGAGAGTAAAAGAAGCTGTGGGAAGGAAGAACAAGGCTTTCAGAGTGTGGTTCCAGGAAAGAACTGATCTGACAAGGGAAGATTATAAGATAAAGAAGAAAGAAGCAAACAAGATTGTCGCAGAGGAGAGGAAGAAGTGGATGGTAAAGTGGACAGAGATGATGGAGGAAGACAGCAGAGGAAATAAGAATGTACTTTATGGGATGGTCAAAAGTAAGAGAAGAGGTCTGCGAGAGGATGTGGTAATGATTGAAACGTTTTGCTAGCTCCTAACTGTTGGGTGAGAAATGTAACTGTTTACCTTTGCCTAAGCTATGTTGTTTTAATGGGCGCCAAGACCTCAACGCAATGTTGAAATCTAAATTTGTATTTAACAACGTCTAGCTCTGGCAGAACACCTTCAAGACTCTATTCACTCAGATCGTGGTATGATTTGATCATTAACCCAACAAACAATTGTATCAGGAGAAGGAATTGGTCTATATCTAATGCTACCTACTGAAAGCAAAGATTGCATTGTAAAAGAAATGAATTTATTATATAAAACAAGTATAGCAAAATTAATAATAATAAGTATAAAATTTAAATTGGAGCGTTGTGATTTGAATATTACCGATAGAAAATTACGTGAAAACGGAGTCTGATAAATTGATTTTACTCTTATTTCCAAGCTATGAAGTTACTGAAATATGAAATGTAAAACAAAGAAAATGAGAGATTGCGTATTTCTGCGTCATTGGCGCTTACCACTGGAAATTGCCAAAGCATTTCCCTCGTTCTTGATGATGTTGTGAGCTTCCCACAGTCTCCTGGACGTCGTCATCTCCGTCGGAATTTGATGATATTCTGGTAGATTAGATAATTCTATGGTCCGTACCTCGGACCCAAACACTCGTACAACCAAGTTTTACAAAAGTTCGTCGCTAACTCCACTGAACATCGGAGCGACACGCACTTGCGACCGTACACCTCAAGTATTTCACAGATAGTCCTTGTTTCACGGCGCGTCGAACGATATAACCACACGCCGGCTCCCCACTCTTCAGTCCCAACTAGCTTACGTCGTCTCCCCTGATTGGCTGACCCACCACGCGATCTTCTCCTCCTCCGGGTCATTACACTCGGCGGGAGGGTTCCGTTCCAACAATTCGTCTTTTCTAGACCTTGCGACCCAAGATTGCGTCATGCTTCTCGACAAGATTAAGCGTGTACTTGAAATCCCAGTGAGTCATCTCTCTCAAATACCCTAACTGACAAAAACTCCGTAAAATTCCGTAATCAGATAATTTTCTATGATATCGTCGTTCGTAATAATATGCTGGATAGCGTTTTCTAAGACATAGAAAACCTATCTGAATGCTAATAATTTTTATAAAATGCTCCGAAAATACCTAAATAATAATTATAATAAATTAATAATAATAATAAATTACCATGAAAAATTCTCTTGGCTGAACAATTTGCCGCGTAAATAAATATAGAATGGCTTCCTACTGACTTATACCAGTTGCATAAAACCCCTCGAAAAACACGTTACATATTCGCCTCGGATCATCGGATGATTTACCGTGACGACGGTCCATTATCCGATTATCCCAGACACGTTAATAAACCCCATCCAAAATACATATTACATAAATGAAATCACCCTAAATTACAGATATATACACTCATATTTTTTCTTCACGCACATTGCGTCAAAGTTTGTTGTCACAATGGATTGCACTTTGCAACCAGTCCAATGTTTTACATATGGAATAGTGTTCCACGGATATTTCCGCCTCTCAAATTTCTCTATGTTGGAGAAATAGACATAATTAATGTGTGAGCACTATGTATTTATGATGTCATACCACACGCATTGAAGGTGTTCTGATATATTTATATCACCATAGAACTTCCTAATTTCACTGGAGGTCCCCTCCTTATGGTGACATTTAATTCCACTTATCACTCAGCACACGATCACACTATTGTGGCAGCGCCTCGTGACCATAATACTTAATCTCTCTTTGAAGTAGATTAAATTAATATTGACTTCTGAAAAAAAACAGTAAATGCGCATTACATATAACACCAAATATTTCTGTGCTGTAAGCGCCCTGTCTTGTTAAGTTCCCGTTAACCATATTCTACTTAATACTAGCTCTCAACACAGACCATTTCTCCTCACACAAATAATACCATTGTACAGATTATCTTAAATTACACACTTACAAATCTTACATGGCGAGGCCGTAAACAGAAAACACGTGTGCTGATATGTATGAGTTTCATGAAGGACTGTCTCGCATTCTGATGGCCCATCTTTTATCTCGTGGACGCCTTAAGCTAACAAGCCCTATTCAAGCGCTCCCCCATCTCTTGGAGATAAATGGGAACCCATCAGCGCTGCCAAAATGGCCTTGGTGCATCGAGACAATTTAGTGCTCAACAGCATCCGACAATCCCGTCATATTTCCCTGTACCTTAAAAACTCTCATTTACTTACATACTACCCCCCTGTGTGACTTCTGATACGCCTGCCTTAAGACCAGATCTTCCACGCACCAGACACCACACTTACTCATTTGATAGGCTGGCTCGCCAGCTAAACACACTCACTTTATGACACATATTTTCGTAGACTATGTATATTATACGTTCCGTATAATCTGTTTCCCTCACTATTCTCCAGCACATATGCTGTTTTCCCAATACGTTTGGAAACTATAAATGGGCCCTCGTAGAGATAAAAGAACTTGGACATGACTTTCTCTAGCTTATTTGACTGTTTCGGCACTCTAAGTAAGACTCTGTCTCCCGGCTCAAATAGGTCAAATTTAGTTTCTTTTTGTTGGCGAATTCTCTTTTGTGCTGACTTAGATAAATTCTGTTTCCCCAACTGGACAGTGTAATCCATCCCCGGTTGCTTACCCTCATTTAATCCCAACACCCTCGCTAGTTCATTTTGTGGTCTTTTTCCGAAGTGAAGTTCGTATGGCGTCAATTTCGTGCTCTCATGCTGGACAGAATTCAGCCAAGTCTCGACCTTGGGAAGATGTCCAACCCAGGCCGCATGCTTGTCATGCACTAGAGTCCGAAAAAGACGAGCCACTTCCCTTAATGGACGCTCTGCAGAATTACCCTGAGGGTACCTTACAGAGGAATGAACGTGTGTTATACCAGCTTCCTGCATACTGGTTCTCCATTTCTTTGCAGTAAACTGTGGTCCACTGTCAGATAGTATCCTGAGAGGAAAGCCAAACTCAGGTACATACTTATTAATGATCAGACGGCTACACGCTAGTCCCGTGGCTTTCCTTAGCGGATATAGCTTGACATACTTACTAAAAGCGTCAATAACTATAAAAATGTACTCGTAGCCGTACTGTCCTTTAACGATCGGGCCAAATAAATCCACACACAGTAGTTCGCCGGGACTACTGGTGAGAACTGCAGATCTCTCCCCCACTAAATATTTAACTGGATATTTACTCCTTTGACAGGTGTCACACTTAGCTAAAATCCTCCTAACGTCCCTTCCCATTTTACTCCAAATGAAGTCACGACCAATTTCATAGAAGACCTTGGCAGCACCAAAGTGTCCTAATTCCCTATGAATGAACCAAATTAGCTCCTCCCGCAAAGTGGCAGGAACACATATTGCCCACCGATTATTCCTACATTTCCTTGCAAGAAGCCCATCCTGCATCTTGTACGTGAACCGTCCTACTTTCCCATACTCTTCTTCACCTATTTCCAACCTAGCCAGTGGCTCCTTTAACTTAACGTCATCACGTTGCTCCACTAGCATATTTCTCAGTGTCTGTAACGATGCCCTGTTGCTACTGTCCACACATGCACATATTAAAATACCATCCTCTGCTTTAACCACAGGATAATCCCTACATAAATTAGTGTCCCTCGACAGCATGTCTGCAAGAATGTTATCTTTACCTTTAATATATTTTACTGTGAATTCGTATTCCTGCAGAGCAAGAATCCACCTACTAACTCTGTTAGAACTGAGTTTACAAGTCCTCATATACAGTAATGCATGGTGATCTGTGTGGATCTCAAATTTCCCCCCTACTAAATACATTCTAAATTTCCCTAAACTGAAAACAATACCTAAAAGCTCTAACTCAGTAATCGTGTATCTTTTCTCCGCTGCTGTCAGTCCTCGCGAGGCTAAAGATACAATGCACAGATTACCCTCATCATCTTTCTGACATAATACTCCAGCAATGCCTATATGTGAAGCATCTGTCATAACCACATATTCCTTATCTTTTAACGGATATTTCAGCACTACAGCTTTCTCAAAACCTTCCTTCAGCACTCTAAAAGCCTGATCATGCTTAGACTCCCATCTCCACCGAGTCCCACTTTTAAGCAATTCCCTGAATGGTTCTACCAACCCTGAGTATTTAAGAACGAACCTCCTGAAAAAGTTGCAAATTCCCAGGTAAGTTTTTAACTGTTTAACATTCTGTGGCACCTCTGCGTTAAGTATCTTATTAACCCTACTTTCTTCTGGTGTTACACCTCTACTCGACACTCTATGACCTAAAAATGTCACTTCTGACTGACAGAATGACGACTTAGACAGCTTCAAAGTGAACCCTGCCTGATCTAACTTCTGAAAAACTATATTTAAATGACGTAGATGCTCCTCAAAACTGCGTGAACTAATTACCATATCATCTATGTAAATGGTTACAAACTCTCCTGTGTCATCCCCTAATGCGATGTTTAAAGCCCTAATTAAAGCTGCTGAACTACTCTTTAACCCATAAGGTGTTCTACAAAATTGATAAAGGTTATATTTATGACTAAAAGCTGTAAATGGTCTATCTTCGTACATAAGTGGCACTTGCCAAAAACTGGAACTCAAATCTACACAAGTGAAATACTTCTTCCCCTCAAATGTTTGCATTAATTCTTCTATTGACATAGATTTCAGCTGATCTGAACTAATTCTACTGTTAACCAAACGAGCGTCTAAACAAATACGAACAGTGCCGTCGGTCTTGGGTACCGTGATCAAAGAATTAACATATGGACTGTTAGAGTGCTCAATAATCCCATCTTCAAGCATCTGATTAATTTGTGCCTCAACTGCACTCTGATAAGCGAAAGGTACAGGATATCTATGTCCTGTGAATACTGACCTATCAATAACGTTCAATGAATGTGTATAGCAATTGGCCATACCAATGCGATCCTCAAAAACTCTCCTATTACACAATAACACATCATAGAGCCGAACACATTGTTCCACCTCTATATTACCCTGAAATGCAGCCTCACGTAACGAGTCCTCAAGACTTCCGTTCGTAATCACACTGCCCACAAAACATGGAGAACCCCGCTCTACGGCTGGCGATATCTCATTTAAAGTACAAATCACACCTACAATACTACTCCTCTGAATATGGTCATTGAACGCTACTTCTACTTCAGAATCTCCCCATTTAAATTTCAAACTCCCTACATCATAACATAAGTTACCAGACACTCTACTTAGCCACTCTGAACCCAAGATAACACTGAATACTAAATTTGGAATTACAAGGCAAATCTGCTTCTCTACATGATTATTAATTTTAATGTCTACTAAAACTTGCTTAGAAATTACTTTAGACCTCTTCCCAACAGCTGTGATAACAAAAGTGCTTTTAATTGGCATCTCCTCAAAATTTACTCCAGTTCCTTTCATTTTATCATAAAATGCACTACTTATGCAACTCTTCATACAACCACTATCAATTAAAACATCTGTGTACGCCTCGGACACGTTAAATTTAACTATGGGGCTCTTACTAACCACTTCCTGAATAATACCTTCATCATTTAGTTCATGTAATAATTCATTTCTCACATTTAGGTCATAGGGTTCCTGTATAATTGTATGGACAGGGCATGCTACAGACTGAGATTCTGACCTTACTTCGCAGCCTGGTTCGCGTTTAAAGAACCGCTACAGCTGGCCGTAGTACTAGTTACTACTGCACTGGTCTGGTTGTTCTGAGTTGTGTTGTCATTGTTTGGCTGTATATTACTACCACTAGGCTGTCCTCTTCCTTGACCCCTATTCTGGTTGTAATTATTGTCATTATAATTTCTCCCTTGATTTCCCCTGAAATCATTGTTTCTCCCTTGATTTCCCCTGTAATCATTGTTCCTCCCTTGATACTGATTACCATAGCCATTTCCTCTGTTCTGATTTAGCTGATTATTATTATTTCTATTTTGAGCATTGGCCCCTTCGCCACCGTTCCCTTGAACTTCCTGATGCCTGGCTTCATTAGGTCTATTATTATTATTACCCTGGTTCCTATTGAAATTGTCCTCATAACCCCCTCTCCCTAGTGCATCAAATGTGCTTAACAAATTTTCTACTTGTGATATAGTCTTTACATTCTGGATACAAGCAGCCTCCTTGATCCTATAGGGAAAGTGCCTAAGTAGCAACCTCACCACATCACTTTCCTCCTTCAAGCCATCAAGATATTTACACACTAATACCTGCCCTAAAAAGTATTCGGTCATGGTGGAGCTTCCTTTAGGGTTATATTTACCACACACTACTCCCTCACGATGCTGCGACTGAATAACCTCATTCCAGAACTTTTCACAGAATTTCATTTTAAAATCATTCATATCAGTAAACTTGTCTCTGTAGACAGCAAACCAATTCCTCGTTTCCCCCACAAACACTTGTTCTAAAATTTCAACTACCTGGCACCACTCAATACTACCATTTTCCAACCTCTCCCCGAATTTATTTTCTATAGTGTTCATAAACTCCATTGGGCACCCCTGTCGATTGCTGAACTTACCCAGTTCTACCTCCCTGTGTGTGCTATTCACAAAAACTGGTCTATTCTGACTATTTTCTTGCCTGATCCTAGCTTTTAATTTTAATTCTAATTCTGCGATTTTCTCCTCAGCCTTCCTCTCAATACTGTTTACTGTTAATTTAATGTTTCCTTCTGATTCTTCTACTTTATCATATAGCTTTGCTTGTTTCTCCTCAATCTTGCTAATGCTCTCTTTATTACTCTCTCTTAAATCATTTACTTCTGCAACTATTTGTGAGTGGACTTTCTCAATTCTACCCCCCAGCTGTTCCTTAACCTCTTTAGTAGCTACCTGAATTTTGTCAATTTCTCCCCCCAATTGCTTTTTGACCTGCTGTGTTTCCAGTTGCACTAGTTCTTTTAAATTTTCAGCCTGTGTACTGATTCTAATTTCCAACTCCTCCTGTACTTTTCCTAATTTTCTGTCTACATCTGCAATAATCTTTTTAGCCTTTTCTTCCATCACCCCCCTGATCTCACCTCTAATCAGTTCGAATTTGTCACTCATTTCCCTACTGTTTTGTTCTAATTTAGCATTTAAAGTTTCAGTACTCTCTCTATTTTCCTTACTGTTTTGTTCTAATCTGGCGTTTAAACTATCGCTCAATTCCCTATTACTCTCTTTATTTTCCCTACTGTTTTGTTCTAGTTTAGCGTTATTCTGTTCTAACTTTGCATTTAAAGCTTCTGTACTTTCTTTATTTTCCCTACTGTTTTGTTCTAGTTTCGCGTTATTCTGTTCTAACTTTGCATTTAAAGCTTCTGTACTTTCTTTATTTTCCCTACTGTTTTGTTCTAATTTAGCGTTATTCTGTTCTAACTTTGCATTTAAGGCATCACTACTAACTTTGTTCTGATACATAAACTCGAGAAGTAAAGTTTTTAATTCTGGTTGGCCGCCTACACTCCCTGTTTCAGTATCGGGATTTACCTCCGCTACCCCGGTACTACCATCACTCGACATACTGCTCGTATCATCACTCTCCCGTTGATGACCACTACGTAACCTCATCTGTCTTTCTTTCTCATCCCCCATAATGATATACACTGATACAGACAAATAACCCCCAAAATACAGGCACAGAAATATATACCCTTCTCCTTCCACAAATGTTATTAGGTTTTCAGCCCCAAGTTGTCGGCGACAAATGAAACGTTTTGCTAGCTCCTAACTGTTGGGTGAGAAATGTAACTGTTTACCTTTGCCTAAGCTATGTTGTTTTAATGGGCGCCAAGACCTCAACGCTTGTTGAAATCTAAATTTGTATTTAACAACGTCTAGCTCTGGCAGAACACCTTCAAGACTCTATTCACTCAGATCGTGGTATGATTTGATCATTAACCCAACAAACAATTGTATCAGGAGAAGGAATTGGTCTATATCTAATGCTACCTACTGAAAGCAAAGATTGCATTGTAAAAGAAATGAATTTATTATATAAAACAAGTATAGCAAAATTAATAATAATAAGTATAAAATTTAAATTGGAGCGTTGTGATTTGAATATTACCGATAGAAAATTACGTGAAAACGGAGTCTGATAAATTGATTTTACTCTTATTTCCAAGCTATGAAGTTACTGAAATATGAAATGTAAAACAAAGAAAATGAGAGATTGCGTATTTCTGCGTCATTGGCGCTTACCACTGGAAATTGCCAAAGCATTTCCCTCGTTCTTGATGATGTTGTGAGCTTCCCACAGTCTCCTGGACGTCGTCATCTCCGTCGGAATTTGATGATATTCTGGTAGATTAGATAATTCTATGGTCCGTACCTCGGACCCAAACACTCGTACAACCAAGTTTTACAAAAGTTCGTCGCTAACTCCACTGAACATCGGAGCGACACGCACTTGCGACCGTACACCTCAAGTATTTCACAGATAGTCCTTGTTTCGCGGCGCGTCGAACGATATAACCACACGCCGGCTCCCCACTCTTCAGTCCCAACTAGCTTACGTCGTCTCCCCTGATTGGCTGACCCACCACGCGATCTTCTCCTCCTCCGGGTCATTACACTCGGCGGGAGGGTTCCGTTCCAACAATTCGTCTTTTCTAGACCTTGCGACCCAAGATTGCGTCATGCTTCTCGACAAGATTAAGCGTGTACTTGAAATCCCAGTGAGTCATCTCTCTCAAATACCCTAACTGACAAAAACTCCGTAAAATTCCGTAATCAGATAATTTTCTATGATATCGTCGTTCGTAATAATATGCTGGATAGCGTTTTCTAAGACATAGAAAACCTATCTGAATGCTAATAATTTTTATAAAATGCTCCGAAAATACCTAAATAATAATTATAATAAATTAATAATATTTTTTTTTTTTTTTTGTCGTGTAGCCTCCTGAGAGGCCGAGTGCAGGTCTTTCTAGTCGACGCCCGTGGGCGACCTGCGCGTCGGGATGAGAGATGGAATTGATGAAGATGAATGAAACTGGGCAAGGATGTGGAAGGAAGCGGCCGTGGCCTGTCAGAAGGTACTGTCCCAGCATTTGCCTGGTGTTGAAAATGGGAAACCACGGAAAACCATTTCAAGGACAGCCGACGGTGGGGCTCGAACCCACGCATCTACCGAGTCAGCAGAGAGCTTGGCCCCTTGACCAAGCTCTCTGCTGACTCGGTAGACGCGTGGGTTCGAGCCCCACAAATTACCATGAAAAATTCTCTTGGCTGAACAATTTGCCGCGTAAATAAATATAGAATGGCTTCCTACTGACTTATACCAGTTGCATAAAACCCCTCGAAAAACACGTTACATGATGGACAAAAGCGGAAATGAGGTACACAACAAAGAGGCACTCAAGACAGTGTGGAAAGAGTACTTTGAGGATTTGCTGAATCCAAATGGTCATAGGGAGGAAGACAATGTATTGGAAGATGGAGAAGACAACACAGGAATGGAAAAGGACCCGACCTGGAGAGAACTGGAAATGGCAATAGACAGGATGAAAGGAGGAAGGGCACCAGGTGTGGATGAAGTGAGTGTTGAAATGGTGAAGGCAGCAGGGGAGGTTGGGAAACAGTGGCTGTACCGTGTGATGAGGGTGATATGGAAGGAGAAAAAGACCCCAGAAGATTGGAAGAAAGGATTAATTGTCCCAATATTTAAGAAAGGAAGCAGAAAGGAGTGCAGAAATTACAGGGGAGTCACACTCATACCTCACTGTGCCAAGATATATGAAAAGATATTAGAAAGTAGAATACGAGCCAAAGTGGAGAGAAAATTGAGAGAGGAGCAGTATGGATTCAGACCTGGGAGATCAACAGTGGATCTCATATTTTCAGTGAGACAGCTCCAGGAACACCACTACGAATTTGGAGAGGATCTGCTGATGGCCTTCCTGGACATCGAAAAGGCCTATGATAGTGTGTGTAGAGAGAAGGTTTGGAAAGCAATGGAAAACATGGGAGTGGAAAAAGAGACTGTAGGCAGAGTGAAGGAGATGTATTGTGGAAGTGTGAGTTGTGTGAAAGTTGGAGGGGAAAGAACAGACTGGTTCAGACAAATGAGTGGACTGAAACAGGGTAGTGCACTGTCACCCCTTCTCTTTATTGTGGTTATGGACGAGGTAATGACACGGATAGCAGGAAAGATAGGAGAAGATAAGATGAAAGCAATGGTGTTTGCAGATGATCTCATGGTCTGGGGAAACAAGGAGGAGGAAATTCAGGAGCAACTGAAGGCTTGGGAAGAAACAGTGGGAGAGTACGGATGGAAGTTCAACATCAGTAAATGTGAGATCCTGTTAACAACCAGGAAAAAGGACAGACCAATGAGTGGGATAACACTTGGAGGTGGACAGCTGAAGAAGGTGGAAAGTCTCAAGTACTTGGGAAGTATAGTGGAGGAAAATTGGAGAAATGACAAAGAGATTACGGAACGTGGCAGACAGGCAGAAGCATTTCTGAGAAGCATTAGGAGCTTAGTGTGGAATAAAGATGTCCCACAAAAAAGCAAGGATGTGTTATACAGAAGCTACTATATCCCGATACTGACCTATGCTTCAGAAACGTGGACAATGAAGAAAAGAGACATAAGCAGAATACAGGCAGGTGAAATTAAGTTCCTGCGAAGTAGGATCGGAGTAACAAGAAGAGACAGGGTGAGGAATGAAAAGGTCAGGGAAATGGTGAAAGAAGAGCCCTTGCAAGGTAGGATTGAGACATCAAGACTGAGGTGGTATGGACACTTAAAGAGAATGGATGAGAAGAAGATTCCCAAGAGGATACATGAGATGCAGATACAGAAGAAACGACCAAGGGGAAGACCAAGAGATAGATGGCTGAAAGGAGTGGAGGAATGTGTCAAGAAGAGAGGCGAGGACTGGACCAGAGTGACAGCGGAGCGGTGGTGGGAAGAAAGAACTAAGTGGCGAGGCTTATGTTCCAAACAGACCCAGCCTGGGGCTGGAAACTGTACAAGATGATGATGAAACATTAATTCACTACGTAAGGCGGGCAAGCTGAAACATTTAACTGATGTGATGGATTAACATAGGATTTGAATAATGGCTTTACAAGAACTTAGGAACACAGACCAGTACCCAATTGAATCAGGAGGTTATTGTCTCTACAAAGGACCTCCAGGACAAAGAGTAATGAAGAATGTCCCCCAATTTGTTTTCTTGTTCATAGTAGCATAATAGACTCAATCGAAGATTTTTCTTCCAACTCTTCGAGGATGACACTTCTAACAGTTAAAGTAGGGAATAACGCTTATACTTAAATGTCCATGCACCAACAAATGACAAAAACAGTAAAGATAGAGAAGGAGTTGAAAACTTTTGGGAAGAACTTTATCAACTATTATCGAAGATCCCTGATGAACATATAAAAATCTTACTTGGAGATTTCAATGCTAAAATATGCAGAGAAAAGAAGTATCGTACAGTTGTAGGAAAATGGCCAGCTCATAAATTAACGAACAAAAATGGCCAAAGATTAATTGAATTTTGTGCAGATCATGGACTCATTTTGGAAACCACTAGATTTATGAGGCGACCACATAAACTGGAAATGCCTTAACGTAAAATTGGGAGAGTTTCAAATTGATCATGTTGCTATGGATAAAGATTATCATAAAGAAATTTATAAAGTCAGAGTCCTCCGTGGGGCAGACATTGACTCAGATCATTATCTCAAAAATAAAAATCAAGTTAACACCAAAAAGGAAACGCAAACGTAATCGTCTCAAAATAAGGAGAAATTATGATCCCAGTTACATACTAAATAATAAAATATATTTAGAGAGATCCAAAAGACTTTTAAATGACAAATTAGAGACAATGATCAACAAACTTAAAACCATAGCTGAAGAAATCCCCCAATTAACAGGAGAAAGAAACATGTATGGTGGAACGGGGAATGTGACAATCAAAAAGCAATTCAAACAGGACACAATGCATGGTTAAATGATCAACAGAGGAAAACAGAAAAATCTCGAGAAGAACTAATTAACGCCAGAAGACAAACAGCTAAAGAAATTAGGAGAATTAAAAGAAATTATCAAAAGGAAATGCTTAGAACTATAGAGGAAACATTCAATCGGCATACAACAAGAGACTATAACAAAACATTCAAGCAATATCAATCTAAGTTTACCCTTACCACACTTATGTTATGAAATAAAAATGGAAAAAATGGCACACAATAATCAAGATAATGCTAACATCCTCGCAGAATACTTTAAAGAGTCACTCAATTGTGAGGATCCTGTGGAACATCTAGAATTTAACCATAACCCAAAAAATAAAACTCCCTTACAAAAGATTATACCACGAGTCACAATGAAGTGAAAACAGCAATTAATGCACTTAAAAACTACAAAGCAGCAGGAGAGAATCAAATAGTAGCAAAAATATGGAAGAATGCTAATGATCAGACTATTCAAAACCTACATAAATACATCATTGATAATTGGAACACGGAGAAGGTTCCCGAGGAATGGAATACAGCGATAATTCACCCGCTGCATAAGAAAGGTGATCGCTCCGATCCAAATAATTATCGGGGGGATATCCTTGCTTGATATTACATACAAGATTTTATCTAAGATTATATACACAAGAATCCAAGAACAACTCGACCAAGAACTTGGAGAATATCAGGGAGGATTTCGACCAGGTAGAGGCTGTCCGGATCAAATCATTAGTTTAAAATGGATAATGAAGCACCAAAGAGTTCCAAATAAGGGTCTAGTCATCACGTTTGTAGATTTTAAGAAAGCATACGAGAGTATCCTCGTGAATCATTACTAATAATAATAATAATATCGTATGGCCTCGGGTGCCTGGTGCAAGCTTTGCTATTTGACACCCAGAGGGTAACTTGCATGTCGAATTTCGTAGTTCCTTGACTATGAAAGTCAAGGAGGTTAGATGTTAGATATCTAATCTCCTTGAACACAATAGCGCTTTTTAGTAGAGAAATGAAGAACTTTGTGCTGGCGGAAACTCCCGAGATTAATTTTGCCATTATGAACTCGGCCTACTGAATTCAAATGGGTTCTTTGACATGCCAACATCGTATGACATGCGTATCGTATTTTTGCCGCCTTTCAAAAATCACTTACCACGGTCAGGGGCGAACCTGCAATCTTGGGGTTAGTAGACCGACACGCTATCCACTCACCCATCGTGGCAAGCTGTGAATCATTACTGAAAAGCCTTAAAGAATTTGGCTTACACCAAAAACACGTTAACCTCATTCGTATGACTTTCAAAAATACGAAGGCAAAAGTTAAATTTAGAGGTGAATTATCAGAATCATTCACTATAAGAACTGGACTCCAACAAGGAGACGGACTTTCACCATTGTTGTTTAATTGTGCATTGGAGAAGGTTATGCGTGAATGGAACAAGAAATGTCAGCCAACTATCAAGATCGGTAGAAATATTAAACTCAACTGTCTTGCTTTTGCGGATGATTTAGCATTACTTGCAAATACAATAGAACAGGATAAATTTCAAATTGAACAACTGGAAATTATAGCAAAAGAAATGGGATTACAAATTTCATTTGAAAAAATGATGCCAACTTTTAAAGTTGATCTACCAATCGTTCAACTGAACAATAATAAAGAGATTAAAATTGGTCCGAAATTCAAATATCTTGGTCAACCTATACAAAAGAAATCTCTTTCGATAAACGCTAAGCTGAAACACTATAATTCCATAGCTAAACCAGAGGCAACTTATGCTAGTGAAACTTGATTCAAATTGAATGTAAAATCTACAACAGACAAATCACAGAAAACTGACAGAAGAATTATTAGAACAATTATTAACAAAAAACACCAAGTTGATGGACAGTGGAGATTGTTGCCTAACAACATCGTCTATCGTGAATGTGAATCAATAATAACTACAATGCGTAAAAGAATAATTTCCTTTTTCTGTCACATATCAAGACTGCCAGAAACCAGGATATTGAAGCAACTATTTGATTAATTTTTGAAATATAAAATCAATAATAATTAAAGATACGAGAAAATAGCATTTTGAAATTGATTTTGTAGCACTTTCATTTTGAAAAATAGCATTTTGGAGCATTTTGAAATTTAAAAATTAGCATTTTGTAGCATTTAAAAGTTCGTCACCAGGTACAATAAACAGGTTCAAAATAATATGCACGGAAACTAATTCAAACATGTGCAGGATTGGAAATATGGGCGTTTCTGATAAACGGCATAAGCATTTAATATAAGTCTCCTGTTGTGTGTGTGTGTTTTTTTTCTTTTTTTTTACTAAGGTAGTGTTAGAAGTATTAAAATCCTAATATCAGTATTACAGAAATGTAGAAACTTGACATCATACATTTTTCAGAAATGTGAGATCTCTGAAAATAAAGGCATCAGCCTGGCTAATTAGCAAGATTGAGTTTGAGTGCTGTCGGTTGGTTGTATGACGTGAGACGAGGGTACCTAAGCTATGCTCAAAAGATCCAAAGGTCATGTTCTCATTATGCAATCAACAATATCAGGTGTTGTGCAGCAACTCAAAAATTGAGGGCCGGCGGAGAGTTGAATTAGTTCACTGGTACCAAGGTGCTAATTGTTAGAATAAAGCGAGCTGTGGTCAGGCAACAATGCTTGTCTTACGAAGTTTACTGTGTGGCAGGTGGAATGACGACAATACCAGGCTGTCCTGGACTCTATGGACGAATTGGTTCAAATTCTGAGGATGTCTATGAAATCCTTTTGTGTGGTTTTCCTACTAACTCCTTGCCAAGTTCCATTCATTTCTTTTAATAACTTGTCTTATGAGGTAGGATTCAAGAAGTGCCATTTGACCATTAAACCACTGGCAAATAGAAATTCAATGCCCCTCATCCATGGCCCTAATTGAAAAGGAAGTAATAATGTGAATCATACATTTACTTAACTTTGTGTAAATATCACACAATGGATAATTAACTAAATAATAAAATGTATGTTTACTCCCTCATTATTTGCTGACCACACTGCGACTCTTGACTGACAATCTGTAAAACAGTATCCGAATTCACGGAGAAATCGCCGGACAACATGTAACGTAACCTATAACTCACACATGGTAGAGAATACTTTCATCATATTATACAACATTTCCCAAAGCAAAGAGAACGCCTAACAAAAATTATCTATTCATATCACGATACGTACTTGAGAGTTTTCATTTTCATCTCAAATACAAGAAATGAGGGCCGGCGCGATATAAACCTATATAAGCATTACCTTATTGCTCTAATTTTTAAAAAGAATCGGCACAAACGATTGGAATATTCCTTTTATTAGCACAACCAACTGAAACTACGAAATAATTTCTCCAAAATCATCGTTTTACTGGCGATAAACAGTGGATATTATGCGGCAATAATAAGAGCACCATTTTCAAATTAATTTTTACCGTAATCGATTGTTTTCACGACAATAATCGATGTTCGTACATATCGATTATTACTCGTAAATATTGATTATATAGCCGATATTTTCATTGCTGGGAACTCTCAAATTTCAAAGTTGCGGCGCGAAAATGTAATAAAACATAATATTCAACATTAATCGGTAAATTCCGCACTTTTCGCATTTATCGCATTTATGGGAATAATTCGCAAGAACCCTTAGTTATCGCACTTTTTCGCACATTCAGTTTCGCAAATTTTGGGTATACATAGTCATATTAGTTACCAGGTAGTTGAAAAAAGGAGAAAAAGTAAAATTCGCATTTATCGCAATTGCGATTTTCCCGTATCTCTAATAATAATTGGTTCAAAGAAGTTCAGGATGATTTGGAAGAATTGGGTATAACTCGGCAACAAATCAAAGACAGAGAAGAGAAGAGGATTTTGAAGAACAAAAGCATAAGTCTCAAACTAATAACAGTTGAACGGAAACAATATACAGTGGAATCTTGTTAGCACGTTCTCGGTTACAGCGTTTTCACGTTTAACACGATGATTTTCTCAATCCCAGCCCCATTCCTACTAATTACATGTTGATATATCCCCTTGATACGTTTTTTATTCCCGCTTACGACGATCAAATTTCCGTTGTATTAATTTTTGGGAACCGGATTTTATTCTTATTTTATTATAAAATTCGGCATCTTGAAAACACAATGTGATATTGCTTCCTATTCTCTGATAGCTATTGACAGTGTAGACGATTAGTGTGTTTTGACGGTGTGAAAGTGGCTTGAGGTATGTCGCAACACAGAAGATAGCTGACGGTGCAGAAGTGGCTTGAAAGCTATGACGCAACACGGAAGATAGCCGAAGTGTCTCTCTCATGCCAGTAGAACATGCTACCTATAACACGTTCTTTGTTTAGAAATACACCACAGATTGGCGTGCGTATGCCGGCCGACCACTAGTGTCTCGTCCTTTTGTAAATGCGGCAACGTTAGTTTGACGACCGGCCGCCCCGTCGTCTGTTGCGTAGCATGAGTTATATAGCCCGTGAGAACAGAACCTTTAAACAAGGTCACGTTGCATATTTTGCCACGCATCGCTTTAGTACGATCGCATTTTCGTCAGCGCGCAGAATCGCTTTCAATACGATATGCGTTTATACGTTTCTGAACACCAGTTTGGATACGATCCAATCCCACAATTTTACCATATAGACCTTGAAACTCAATACGATCTGATTCACGCAAATACGCATTACACTACCGAAGAAATGGTGAAACCAAGTGATAATTTTGTTACGTCGTATTGAAATAATGGAGGTGGCGCTCCAAAGTAGGAGAACCTTTATATAATCCTCACCTTAAGTGCGTGGATGTAGTTTAGTTTTATTTCTGTACAAGCGCGAGCATATCTAACCTCCAAAAAAATTTGGTTATATCCAATCGTTCACGCCAAAGAATACGGCACTTCTTTTCCACAGAATATCAAGAAAAACATGTATTTAAGCCGAAATCAATTATAGAAAACTAAATATTTCAACTCGTACTACAGTACTACGATAGGCCCAGCAAGCCAGTAGTGGATGAAACCAAATGCTTTCAAAAATGGAACGAGCCTCGGACATGATGGATTTAATAGACGACGACACGGCTGTACACACGGACTAAGATTTGGAACTTGAAACCTAAGAACGCTGACGGGTAAGGTGGAGGAGGTAGTGGATATGATGGAAAGAAGGAAGTTGGATTTATTAGGATTGGCAGAAACAAAGTGGAAAGGGGAAGGAAGGAGAGAACTGAGAAAAGGCTATAGACTGTACTGGAGTGGGAATAAAGAGGGAAAGAGGATTGGAGTGGGAGTAGTAGTACGAGATGGTTTAAAAGAAGAAGTGAGGAGAATAAGTGATAGGATGATGAAAGTGAAAGTAGCACTGAGGGGAGAGACCGTAGAAATAGTGCAAGTGTATTCTCCACAAGTAGGCTGCACCTCTGAGGAGGAGGAGGAGTTTGAAGAGCAATTGCAGAAGCAGCTGGTAGGAAGAAATATGATTGTTATGGGGGATCTCAATGCCCATGAAGGGTGTCGAGCGATGGCCTTTTTTCAAATTCCCGTATAATTCCCGTATTTCCCGTACAAAAATCCACCAAATTCCCGTATATTTTAGAACCCTCTAAAACTAGAGTTCGCATACCAAATGGCTGAAAAATGAATCTTAAAGCGCGAATCAAGATTTTCTGGCGTAAGTGTAACTGCATTTTTGGAGACACTTCCGCAGTTCACGGGTGATGGCGATATTTAGGCCTCACCCGTAGCGTGAGCAAAGCGCGCACCTGCACGCGCAAGTGAACTCTCTCGCAGGTGGGATGGGATGCTACGAACACAAATAAAATACCGTTTACCTGAGGAGAGCTGATATAAATGACTGTTTTACTGAGGAGTAGTGATGTGCGCGAGTGACGCTTGGACTCGCGAGAATCGAGTCTAGCAGTTCCGAGTCTGAACGAGTAACCCGTGCGAAGGACTCGAGTCTCCACGGTGACGTCACGATCCGTACTTACGATATAGGACAGAATGCGGCCAAATTCCCAACACTCGCTAAACTTTCAAACGACTTTTCTACTAGTGATTTACAAGAGAAATCGTTTGCAAAATGCACACTATGCTTCATATTATAACGACTAGGTAATGATAAAGAAAGAAATGTAATTTAAAAAATCAAGTTAAAAAAAACCTCCTCGCCGGGAAACGAACCCCAGCATGCTGCGAGAAAGTTAGCACCTTTAACCACTCAACCAGAGATATCGATAAGACTACTGGCGTTATCAACGGCGATATATACTACTGCTTAGCAAATTATCACGTTGAAGGAAATTTCTCTTTACTGTATTGCCTTCTTTCTTTCTGTCATCAGTCCACTTCTTGCCGGTTTCCAATTTTGAATATTCTATTATATCACTGTACATTGATGGAAATCGAATACAATACTTGGCCAAGGCGTACTGACATTACTATATATCGTGTAGTTTCCATATATGGCTCACGGATAACGCTGACAACGTCCTCGGCCTCGATTCCGGACTCGAGTATCTCGAGTTTTACGGTTCCAGACTCGATTCTTCGCGAGTCCACTCGCAGCCCATCACTACTGAGGAGGGTTGAGAGAGTACAGAATAGGAGTGTCACATCTTCATATATATTATTTCAGTAGTATGCATCCCTCCTGCGGCGCTCACAAGCGACCGATCGTGACAAATGAGCATTCAAATGAAAGAGAATAGACATTAGCAGTGACTTATTGCACTATAATTTCATAAATATCTATAATTTCTTTAAAAAAGGACTTTAAAAAAGTTGTACGAAGTGTGCGATTTGCAATCACCGTTGATGTAGGATAATAAGCTCCATACTTGCTGTCCACGGGCCACTGAGACGCATGTTTCATGTCATATTAACATTTTGAGGTCGTTCCTTTATCCTGAATTGTTAATAGTGTTCTATAATCATTTGGTTGAAATAAAAAACATAACCTTTCTCCTGAAGTGTCTCATTATAAACCTATTGGAGACAGTGTGGTTTATGAACATGCGAGATTTCTCGCACGGGTCCACGAGTAATAAATATTTACTGGAAGTGATTGAATTGTATGGTACCGTAACCTTATAGAGCTTCCACGAATTAAAATGGCATCGAAGCTTATGCATAACGAACTTCCGTTCCGCGAATCTCCATTTGATTTTCATTGGCAGTGAAACGTTCGTTCGTGATTATCTTCCTTATTATTTCGGATTGTGGTTTTGTTTTTAGGCGTTCAACTTATGAAATAATAACTAGAGGGTTGGCCTTTCATGAATATTCCAAAGACAAGTGTCTCCAAAAAGAGTAATTAGTAGAACTTCGCATCAGAGACGACCATAACAAAAAAAAAGGAAGGAAGCTTGTAGTTTAACGTGACCGTTAATCTGTAGATCATAAGCCACGGGACCTCCTTTTTTTTACGTGGAATCCGAACCACAGGACATGGCATTTCACTTTGAAAATCTCACATGCAATGACCGGGAATCGAACCCGGACCGCCTTGGTGAGAGGCATACAGCTAGACCGCTGAGCCACCACGCCCATCCATAACAAACAGCTTGCCTACAAAGTGTGCGATTTGCACATTTCAAACGGCATTGGTCTAACATATCTTAGACTACAATAATTAAGTTGGTGCAAATTATATATGTTATATGTGAGAATATTACTATAATTTGCTATCCGGTTGTTATAATGGCATATTATGCATTAACGTGACCCGTTTAAATGCTAAATTGTGACGTAAGCTACGAGTTGTAGGCTATTCGCCGTACCGGTAGGCCTAATATTTACTAACAACGCATCATTTCTTCTTTAATATTTATTTAATCATTATAATTATAATAGCCCATCTATTAACACTTATTTAACCAATAATCATTTTATAATTCCATACATATTCCAGGTATTGCAAGAAAGCTATTTGATAGCACATGCGGCTCTACCTTAAAATCCAACCATGCCCAGTTTTCATTACCTATGGATGATATTACCGCAAGTTAATAAACCAAACAACTGGCAACATTCTTTTTATTCTCATTTATATCTTCACCCTAGTCTACGTAAAGTACCATACGGTCACTGAAAGGGTAGGGGTGTTATGACCCCAATTTCACAAACGAAGGACCTCATTTTGCATGAATTATGGAACTCGAATCCTAATGGAGGTATGGATTGCCTGCATTTAGAAATATGTTAGTCAATAATTTAAAACAAGATGCCAGAAAACTAAATACAAAAAGCTGCGTGCCTACTACGGTGTTAAGTTGCTCCGTGAAAAAATACACTTCGCCAAGATTATACAATGTGCATACAGTTAAATACAATCATCCAATTGGAGGAACACTTTCTTTGTCACGATCTTATAAGCAATTAAAACATTAACTGCTGCAATTTACGGGAAAATGTGCAACATTTAGAGACTACGAGTGTAGTATGTGGCACAACGTTAGCTGACATTTCGCATCATTAATACATAAGGAATGAACACATGCAGAGCCTTCTCACTGCACACAGCTGAAGATCATATCATTCTTGGTGCATTTTACGTTCTCTTAACAATAAGAAGTTGCTTAGTTACATGCAAGGAAAATTGTAATACATACTTCCCATTGCTTCCATTACCTGACTACTAAACCAGAAGCTGGTAATGCATAACCATACGCCGGTGGCGCGTCCTATGGCAAATGAAAGATCGAAAGAAAATGTAAGCTCTATAGGAGCCCGGAACAAGGCGATACAATCTTCTACAGTACTGAAAATAGTCAAAATACCCTTTGTAATAATGAATAATAATTTTGGGGGTCATGTAGCAATAAATGTTACCCACCCACTATCCCTTTTTAGATCACGACTTTTATAGTAAAATTGGAGGTGTGTCCGCTATTACACGCGTAAATTATGCGACAAATACAGTATTGCTAACTCCGCGCATTCGGTACTGACAGCCTTCCTATCACTTTGCCCCGCTTTTCCTCTCCGCAACCTACGGTCGCCACATAACTAGACCCTACGTCCAACCGCCACACGGCAAGAATTCTGAGCATGCTTCTCACCTACAACCTGTATTTCGAAGGAAACAACGCGAAGGATATGCCGGGAGCTAGGAACAGCTGAGCTGTGTTGCTAAGTTTTTAGAGTTGTTGTAAATCAACTGATTTGAATAATACACAGCGCTATATACTTCAGACATTATTTCTGTACAATTATACGTAATATATTTTAAAAAAACGGTCCTGCGTCAAAGCCGAGGACATTCAAATAGAGAAATACGATACTTTTAGATGAATAAATGAATTACACACCGAAGCTATGATACCTTTATCATCGGTATTCAATTCAATAAATACGACAAAGAGGGCAAATACTCTACAGCTAATGAATATAAAAACACTCACCATGCAATGATTATCCTTTAACATGAAACAAGAGTCTGAGTGGAGGTCGTTCACAGCTTACTGCAGTAGTTGACAGATTACACCATGCACACTCTCTTAATCGCGACTCTCTACGTTTAATATTAGCTTTCGTGATAAAACAAAAGTAAAGTTAAGGTAAAGACATATTTAGCACTGAGCACTCAAACAAGCCCCTCTGTGGCGATATTATTGCCAAGGTTTTATATTTTCGAGTTGTAGGCTATTGAATGACGGAAGGTATTTTGAACACTATGAAGGGAAACAATAGCCTGTGGTCTATTATCGATTGACGCAAGCGAACTGACACCAATAAATAAATTATCCTCAGTCACTTGGCAAGGGGTTCTTTGACACCCTCCATTCCTTCACTGTCCCTATCATCATCACCACCATCATTGTCTTTGTCAGAGCTTGATGAATTGCCAAGGTTAATAATCATTTCATCCACCGCGATATCCAGACCACCTTCAGTATTTCTTTCTGTTCATGCTGTACGGGATGTGTCCAGTCCTCGGGTCGAACTTCGGCGAAGTAAAAGTAACGAAACAATGACAATGAAAGGAAATCCGACACAGACAGTGGTTAACAAGCGACTGAAACAATGCCTGCCCATACGAGAAGAATTCTGTCACTCGTGTGGTGTATTTTGTAGCCACATGTTGGTAACGGGTGTTTGATAGTAAAATATACAATTTTCAAAAGAAAAAAAAAAGAGAAAAATATTTTTCTTTTGAAAATTGTATATTCAATGCCAAGGTAAGGTTATAATTGCTTTGGAGTGGAGTTTCCGACTCCCATAGTGCACTGGCGTTGCTCGTGACGTGGATACACATGTATCAAATACGTCTTGCAATAGCCTTCCCAGTGTGTACTAGACAGTGTCTTGGTGAGGTGTGCTTTAACCAACTGAAGAGCCCAATAGCACACCTGGGCGAAACGCTGTCATTATGTTGAGTTATGCCGGAACATTTAGCACAATTTGTGTTTAAATATATAATGGCTCAACGGGCAATACATATTTTTCTTTTGAAAATTGTATATTCAATGCCAAGGTAAGGTTATAATTGCTTTGGAGTGGAGTTTCCGACTCCCATAGTGCACTGGCGTTGCTCGTGACGCGGATACACATGTATCAAATACGTCTTGCAATAGCCTTCCCAGTGTGTACTAGACAGTGTCTTGGTGAGGTGTGCTTTAACCAACTGAAGAGCCCAATAGCACACCGGGGCGAAACGCTGTCATTTTGTTGAGTTATGCCGGAACATTTAGCACAATTTGTGTTTAAATATGATAGTAAAATGTCGAGAGCTGTGAGATATTGTTTGTAGTTTTTGAAATGTATGCATGTGTAACGCATTTGCATTGAGTGTTTGCAAGGACTTAAATAAGTCACTTTGACAAATACAATATTGTTACTAGGAACTTCAGTTATACAAAGCACAAAATTAAATACTTGTGACAGTACTTTTTTTTTCCTTCCTGGAGACCTTCCGTGGCTTTTCTCTCGACTGCCACCTTAGTCGTCGCTTCGCACCTGTTTTGTTTCCTTGAAGACGGCGTAGAGTTTCATGCAGTATGGACTCTTGCTCACGGTTATCTTTTCTACTGCACCAGCTGCCATCACAGCGTCCTGAACAGTAGGCTATGCATGCCAATCAGACTTGCTTCTTTGAGATTGACGATCATGCACTCCTTGTTCAGGGAGAAACCTCTGTCTAGAGCTGCATTGTTGTGATACAAAATCAGTATCATTTTAACGAAGCTTGTGAGATCGTTTCTGGCAGGAACTGAGGAAGGTGCTGAAGCCACTAATTCTGACCACAGCACGTCGAACCATGGCTCTTTTCCGTCGAACTGCTTCAAACTCGCAGTAACGGAGAGCAGTCTCAGAAGTGCGGAGTAGCTGCTCTTGATGCGGTCAGCCATTGCGCCAGAAAGCAAATTCTTCTGATTACAAAGAATTTCCAGGGCAATGACGATCGTAACTTCTTCCAACTTAGGAGTCTCAGCGACCCCTATAGTGTCTAGGCAGGAAATAGCACGGGTCTCTCGTGAGCAAGAGTTGACCACTCTTCGATTTTTTCAGCCATAGGATACGAATGTACAATTTCCGGCAGTTGGTGCGAAATTGCAGCACATCTGCGTCTGGAATTTTCTGATATCTTGATCTGTTAGCTTCATTAAGGGCTGCTCTTGTCGAAAAACCCAGGTCGCCTCTGTGAATAACAATGCGGACTGATTCCTGTATGTCATTGTCAGCAACGAGCGCGGCGCGCGTAGCCCCACGCGGAGAGAGTACCGCCGCCGGCCGGCCAGGCAAAGCATGCATTCGATGTTGGCTGGGTTCTCATCCCGCTTAGCGCTCTATCGGTGGCACAAATTGCGGGTGGCATCGCGGTATGCCGGCGAAATAGAAGATTGAGCGGGAGGACTCTACCGAGCGTTCGGGGGCTAAGAAGTGGGGCATTATGAGACTTTTCAAGATTTCCCGTATCAAGTGCGAATTTCCCGTATAATTCCGGTATTTTTCCCGGGTCACTAAAATTCCCGTATTTCCCGTATCGCTCGAATCCCTGCCA
The DNA here is from genome assembly GCA_946902985.2 of Meconema thalassinum. Classification (NCBI taxonomy): domain Eukaryota; kingdom Metazoa; phylum Arthropoda; class Insecta; order Orthoptera; family Tettigoniidae; genus Meconema; species Meconema thalassinum. The sequence goes on along the minus strand of OX336390.1, from coordinate 536,705,793 downwards.
TGTAGGAAGAGAAAGACAAGGTTATGAGAGTGTTCTAGGACCAGAGGGTTGGGGCAGAAGAAATGAGGAAGGAAAGAGACTGTTGGACTTCTGCCAGAGGAACAGCCTGCTAGTTGGGAACTCCTGGTTTAAGAAAAGAGAGAGCCACACAATCACATGGTACAGTGATGACTTGACCAGGAAGTCGGCGGTCGACTATATACTGTATGAGAAAGAACTAAATAAGAACATCACGGACATCAAGGTTATACCATCGGAGAACCTGGATAGCGACTATCGATTGCTGGTAATGAACCTGAGAGGGAGTAAGGAGAAGAAAGGGACTGAGAACCAGGAAAGACGTATAAGGATATAGAAACTGAAAGAAGGGGATAGAAGGGTCGAGTACCTCAAAATGGTAAAGGAAGGAATTCCAACAGATGAAGAAAGGGGTGGAAGAGGAATGGGCTAGATTTAAGAAGACACTAGTAGGTGCAGCAGAAGCAGTATGTGGGAGGACAAGTAGTAAGAAGAGGTGGAAGGAAACACCATGGTGGAATGAGAAGACAAAAGATATAGTAAGGGAAAAGAATAGAGCCTTTAGGAGGTGGTATCAAAATAGGACGGTAGAGACAAGGGAAGAGTACCAGGAAAGAAAGAAGGAGGCGAAGAGAGTAGTGGCTGAGGAGAGAAGAAAGTGGATGGAAGAGTGGACAAAGATGATGAAGGAGGTTAGTGAAGGTACAAAATAGGTCCTGTATGGGATGGTAAAAAATAAGAGGCAGAAGGATCCTACGGATTATGTTAGAATGGTGAACAAAAGGGGACAAGAGATAGAAAATAGGGAAGAACTGAAGAAAATGTGGAAAGAATATTTAGAAGAACTTCTGAACCCAAATGGAAAAGATGGTGAAGAGGAAGATGAACTGCAAACAGAAAAGGACTTAACATGGAAAGAAGTGGAAGATGCAGTGAACAAGATGAAAGGAGGGAAGGCACTGGGTGTGGATGAGTTGAGTGTGGAGATGGTGAGAGCAGCAAGACAGGTGGGGATACAGTGGTTGTACCGAGTGATGAGGACAGCATGGAAAGAAAGGAAGACCCCAGAGGACTGGAAAAAAGGAATAATTGTCCCGATCTTCAAGAAAGGTAGTAGAACAGATTGCAGAAACTATCGGGGAATAACACTGATGAGTCATTGTGCAAAGATCTTCGAGAAAGTTTTGGAAAAGAGAATTAGGACAAGGATAGAAGGAGGGATGAGGGAAGAACAACATGGCTTCAGAGCAGGAAGGTCCACAGTGGATTTAATTTTTGCTGTAAGGCAGTTACAAGAACAGCACTATGTGTATGGAACAGATCTATTGATGGTCTTCCTGGACATTGAGAAAGCATATGACAGTGTATGCAGAAACAAAGTATGGAAGTCCCTGGAGGATAGAGGAGTAGAGAGATGGACTATAAAGAGGATAAAGGAGATGTACAAGGGAAGTGTGAGCTGTGTGAAAGTGGGAGGAGAGAGATCAGACTGGTTGGAACAGAGAAACAGCCTGAAACAAGGAAGTGCACTGTCACCATTACTTTTCATTGTGGTGATGGATGACATAATGACCCGAGTGGCACAAGTAATTGGGGAAGGAAAGATGAAAGCAATGGTGTTTGCAGATGATTTGATGATTTGGGGAAACAAGGAGGAGGAGGTACAGGAACAGTTGGACGTGTGGGAAGGAATAATACAAGGATATGGGATGAAATTTAGCATAAATAAGAGTGAGATGGTGATCACAAGGAAGAAGGAAAGAACCACAACGGGAATAACAATTGGTGGGGAACAGCTGAAGAAAGTGAAGAGTTTCAAGAATCTGGGAAGCCTGATACAAGAGAATGGAAGAAACGATAGAGAAATCAATGAGCGTGGGAGGCAGGCAGAAGCATTTCGGAGGAGTGTGAGAAGCATGTTATGGAGCAAGGATGTCCCTCAGAACAGCAAAAAGATCATATATCAGACGTACTATGTCCCTATCCTGACGTATGCCTCGGAGACCTGGGTTATGAAAGGAAGGGAGAAGAACAAAATACAGGCCAGTGAGATGAGGTTCTTGAGAAGCAGTATTGGAGCTACAAAGATGGACAGAATAAGAAATGAGAGGACCAGAGAATTAATGAAGGAGGAACCATTACAGGATGGTATAGAGAAATCTAGACTTAGATGGTATGGACATGTAAAACGAATGGAGGAGAAGAGGATACCCAGGAGAGTACACGAGACGAAGTGGGAAGGAAAGAGACCGAGAGGAAGATCAAGAGACAGGTGGCTGAAGGGGGTGGAAGAAAGCATGAGGAAGAGAGGAGAAGACTGGACAAGGGTGGAGGCTGAGAGATGGTGGGAAGACAGAAGACATTGGAGTGGCTTGTGTTCCAAACAGACCCGGCCAGTGGCTGGAAACTGTGCAAGATGATTTTGATGATTACAGTACTTCAATTATGAGTACGGTACCAGTATACAGTAGTACATTTTCTCTTGTTTTCATTGCTCTCGTTTCTCTGTGCTGTATAAATTAGTTCTGTAATACAATAATTCAGTAGGTATTTTAAAATTGTATATTCGATAGTACGTACTTCCGATTATCAAGTTTTTTTTACTTTTCCCTCACCGAAACAAGTTAGTGATGTTTATCATTTTTCATTAGTACGTTTTCCCACTTTTTACGTTCAAATCTTTCGGTCCCTTGAAAAACGTACTCACGAGGTTCCACTGTACTATATCGGACACACAAAGGGCTACCAGGTCGGAGAGGATGAGAAAGTTCTGGGAGGAGAAAAAGAAGAAATTTACTCAAATGTATTGATTTAAGTGCTCCAATGTGGGCGTAAAAAAATGTAAATAAATAAAAATAAATATAAGATTATTTTCTTTTTCTTATCCATCGAAATTTATGAACACGTCTAGATCATTGCCTATTTCAGTTTGGTCTTATTCCGAATAGTTTATAATTTTAAAACTGTCCCCTTATTATTATTATTTATTATTATTATTTTCTTTTTCATCGAAATTTATGAACCCTTATCGATCGTTGCCTATTTCTTGTCTGGTCATTTTCCGAATAGTTTATATAATTTTAAAACTTGTGTTTTTTAAATATAAACCGAAATCTGAAAACACGTCTCGGCTGTTTCGGTTTTTTAATGAGGACTATATTTACACAAAATATCAACGTACTTTCTTCTTTCTTCTTAACCCGATGAGTGCTACGCCCGCCCATAGACGGGCTGACGCGGCCGGTCCGCCAGTGCTACGCCCATCTATAGACGGTGCACGAGAACTTTTATTTTCTTCAATTTCCCGATTCACTCTCAAAAGCCAAATCAATGTCTGAGATGTTCTGCCATCTGTTGGGCATTACGTGCAACTAATTGAGCACGACTTATAGCTTCGCGAAGTGACTAAAAGAGCTTTCTGTAGACATCTGTCCTCTATAACTGTCGTTCATCCATGATAAAAACAAACATGGCAGAACAACAACAAGCTAGTTATTCTCGTAGCGATGTTATTTCGGATCAAAGCATCCTTCAGTTATTAACCACCGCGGAAAGTGAAATATTTTAATTTTGGGCCTTTTACTTTGTTTAAAGATGATGTTTAGTCGGGACAGCTTAAATAAGTTACTAGATCAAAACAGGGTAGCCAACATTAACAGCCGTCCCCTATACCTACGTAAATGTTGGTTTATGGTTGAATTTCAAGAAGTTAAGTTGTTTTCATGTGCTAGCACATTGTCGCCAACCCTGCCTAAAATCTCGCTATCTCCAAAGACCATAATACCAGTAAAATTTCTTAACACACTGTTGCCGACATTTTTCTCCCAGAATGCATTTTCCACACATTTTTCCAACATAATAATTACAAATTTTACTAATGCCTATTATCTGAATAATTTCAAAGTTTTCTTTCGAATTTCAAGTCTAATGAAGTTAAAACAAGTTGTACAAGGTAAGTACTACTAATATACATCGATTAAAACAGTTTTTACAGTTATTATAGACCCTTGATTATGGAATATGTGCATGTTCATACCCACTCGTCTGAGATGTTTGCTTCTAAGCCCAAGATAGCGGGTTCAAACCCGGCCAAAGCTGTCAGATTTTTTAAGAGCGTTAAAAATCCCTCAGTATGCCTTCCTTCGGAGGGGAAGTAAAGCCGGCGGTCCCATGTCATAGATTTATGGGATGTTAAAGAACCTTCCACTAATTGCACCTGTGTGAAGCTAAATTGGATAGGTTAATGTAAACAACGCTCTTAGGTTTCTACGTTTAAAAACGGCTGCCATGTTCCAACAGCGCTTGCATCTCGTTCAACTGTCAACAAGGCGCACTCTAGAGGCACACACCGATGTGCACACATTGTTGCCAACATGTGGGATACAAAATCGGCTTCCTTTGGTCATAAATGATTATTTTTTCTAAAATTACCTCCCTCGAGAACAGTGCAAACCACATCAAAATCCATCCAGTGGTTCTCGAGATCACCCGCTTCCTTCAGCTCAATGGCTTATCCGCCGAACTGTCAGAACACATCTCTAAAAATACAACTCTAGAATAGACGACTGTCTGGACGAAACCATTGGCCGCTACTAGGCCAGGTGACTGTGTGGATGAAAATTACTGCTTTTAATACAAGCAAGGGGGTCTGGGGTATAAGCCACAGGTTAGGTTTGTATGTAAAGCCTTATTCCGGGTACACCACGCTCGAACTAAGAGGCAAGACCAGTGCCAAACAATAATGTTGGCACTGCTGAAAAATGTAATAACACCCTTTAGCGATAAAATGTTCAACTCTTGTATCTTAGTCACATTACATAAGTTACTGTAGAAAATTTTCCAGATTTTGATGGAGGTTGACCGTTTTTCAATCGCTAGGCAAAGTTCAGAGTAGTGTACTCCCAGCATCAAACGCCATATTGTGTTTTTCAATCACTAGGCAGGGCTGCCAAGGGAATTAATGTGGTGGGCAAGTTGGTCATATTTACTCGGTGCTATTTGTGCTGAATAAGCATTAAACCTTTGGAGTAGTGACACTCCATAGTTGCTTGTTGTGTTTCTCCTACCAGCTGTGAACACTATGATTTGTGTCATGGATTTGTATGTTAATTGCATGAATCTTAATTTCATGGCTTGTTTTCGTTTATCGAAAAGTGCTGTGATGGCTGACCAATAATTGTTAGGTCGTTACGCCATACCAACACCACCCCTGGTATTTGTCACGCACAGTGGGGGTAGACACGCATCAATAATTTTCATCCAAACCAATGGTTTGTGCCTAGACCAATAATGTTTAGGCACTGAGGTGCTGGTTTTGCCGATTAGTTCGCAACATGGAATCCTTGCGATCAGCGTTCATTACAGTGGTAAATACGGTTATACATACAAAACAAACCTAACCTGGGGCTCACGCCCAGTAGTGCAATCAGTAATATTCGTCCAGAGTGTCGTCTAACCAAGTAGCGACCAATGGTTTCATCCAGACAGTCATCTAACTAAGAAGAGCCCTATTTCTTTTTTCCATAATTGCAACATTACATGTGTCGTCTAATGTAGGCCTATTTTGTATTGGATATGTTGGTAACTAATGATGTCAATGTGATTAATGCAGCAGTTTCACATACTAAATATGCTGTCGAACATGGCTGCGGTTGTTAAATATACAATAAATAAAAATATATATTTAAGTGATTTAGCACATATATCTGGTGCAGAAGTGTTCAAGGTTAGTAGTTACAATTGATAATGCCCCCCCCCCCGCCAAAAGATGAAATATGGTATGAAAATTATATATTATCAAAGTGAAAGTGAAAAGGAAAAGAGTGATACGATGTACAGAATTAATCGGAAATTTCCCTACAGTTTATAAGTCATGTTGTAAAGGGGATAGCGGGTGGGTTAGAGACAGCGAAGGAGAAAACATCTATTAGGATATCATTTCCACAATTATTATTCATCATTACACAAGGTATTTAGGCTAATTTAAGTATTCTACTTGGTTCATCACTCCTGAAGTGTTACCTCTATTACGGTACGTATGTCGTTTTGCCTTGAACATTTTTGCTTGAAGACAGGCTATTATTTTATGTAATTTCTTAATTTATTCCACTAATACTTATCGGTTTTCCAATATTTGCATTATTCATGTAAATTTTAGATGGTTGGCTACAGAAAATACTGAAACCTGATTTACAAAACGCTTTAACTCACAAATTTCGTTACATATTTTTGCAAATCTTACAATACTCTATTTTTTAGTAATGTTCTTTTGGGCTGTGTGTTGTTTTTTTTTTTTTTTTTTTTTTTTTTTTCCCCCCCCAAACCAAACAGTGTTAATGTTTGCACTGCACTACACCACTGGTCACTAAAAACAAGTGTTTCCACCCTTAGCGTCTATGACAGCTTGTAAACGCTCAGGCATTCTGTTCACAACTAGTCGAATGACATTTGCCGGGATGCGATCCCATTCCTCCAGCAGCGATGTTCTCAGTTGTGCCAAGGTGGTGGGGTCACACTGTCTAACGTTCTTTCCAAGCATATCTCGTACATGTTCGATAGGGTTTAAGTCAGGACTATGAGCTGGCCAGTCCAGGGTTTGAATCCCCACTTCCTGCAGATATTATACAACACAGTGAGCAGTATGAGGGCATTATCCTGCATCAGCATGAAATTCTGACCAATGAAAGGCGCAGAGGGCATCACATGGTTCATCAGGATCTCTTCGATGTACCTTTGGGAATTGAGTGTCCCGTGATCGATGCACGCCAACTCAATGCGGGCCATAACGTTGATGCCACCCCACACCATAACCGAGCCACCTCCAAATGGAATCCTGGAGGAGAAAGCAACAGGGCTGTACCTCTCCCTGCGCCTTCTCCACACTCTCTCTCTTCCATCAGGAGATCTAAGATTAAAGCGACTCTCGTCAGTGAAGAGAACAGAGGCCCACTGCTCGTATTCAACAAATGCCAGTTGTTATTCCTAGAACAACAATAAGCGAGCGGCAACACTCATAACCCTTAAATGCTTACAGTGCGCTTCCCGCCATCGAAGATTGGGTAATTGGTGGTAATAAACCACCCTAAGAAATGTCATATTATTATCTATTACTCTTCATGGATGTTTCGGATGTTTGTTCTAATGCGCGAAAATCTTTTAAAATATGATTACATCTTTTTCATGGCTTATTTTATACTATTTATATTACATTTTTAAGTGTTCCACTTTTTTGCCGGTCTGTGTATCACTCTGTCGATAAAGCTTGCCTTTCAACGCCTGTATTTAACTAGTCAATTTGTCAGTGAATTCAGTGAATTTTCTGCAAGTGGCTTTTAATGTGCCGGGTGACGAAAGGTCAGGAGAATATTCTACCAACCATCTCGCGCTGTGCCGCTAGCAATTTTTGGGCAGTTGGTCCTGGTTCGATTTTTGGCTCTGCCAAGAAATTTTAATTTTGGTCTGGGGGATGGAACAAGGCACACTAAGCCTCGTAAGGCAAAACTGAGAAGAGGAGGGTTCGCTCCCCATCTTAGAAGTGGTTTCCGCACTTCTACTCCATGCAAATACCGGGATGGTTCCTAATTTAAGGCCATGGCCGCCTCGTTCCCAATCCTCATCTGAATAATAAATGCACCCACTAATACAGCCATCACAATAACACAGGTTATGAGACAAATTCCACATGTTCAAGTACACAGATCTACATGACCATGATGTTGCAAAGCCCCAAAATCAACCAACAACTGCTGCTTCCTACCATTTCCAAGAAGAAATCTTAAGAGTTGCCATTACAGTCTTATGCCCCTAAAATCCACGACTAATTTGAATGGATTTAGGCCTAAGCATTGGATCAACCATCTTCTTGCATCTCAATAGGGATTTGCCAATAGGCTTTCAATAGCTTGTCTCAATTCTGCTTCCATATATGTAGGACTATACATGCAAGAAATGAGTATGGTACTTATCAAAAATAAAGAAATAATAAGCTAATATGTACCCTACTATTCTATTTCTCTCCTACTCCTAAATCCTTCTCTGAACACTCATCTTAAAACAGAATGGTCTGCATTTTTGGACTAATTATAAAAATGTAGCCTATAAGAAGAAATGAACATGCTCATCTTTAGCTCCCTGGCAAAACTGGACAAAACCTTGAGTAAGTATTAATGTTTCTGTTCTTATGCATTTTATATGATGCTTTAAAAATCAATCTAGAAGAGATAATTTAAGTTGACTTCACTACCATAATACTGCTTAAGAGTTAGACTGTTGAGGATTGATGACCAAGATGTCCCTAACTTGAGCAAGGACTGCTTCACAACTTAATGTAAAGGGCCTTTATGTAGTTAGGATCATTTGCTAACGTGTTACATGGATGTGTGTGCTGACTTTTTGGTGTTAAATGATGTAGGTTGGCAACACCAAATGTGGTGGCCATGTTGGTTTTCTAGTAACTTATTTAAGGTGTCCCGGACTATACATGCAGGCACAAAAAGTTATATTTTCATATCCCTCACAAAAATATAGAACATAAACATAGGATTTTCCATTTGCATTTAGATATGTTAGCAAGAGAAAGACCTAGAACAAGGTGGATTGATTCAGTGAAGAACAGCGTGAGAAAAAGAAATCAGAACTGGGACAAGATCGTGGAAGAAGAATTGTGGAAGGAAAGAGGAAAGTGGAGAAGTGCCATAAATACCCCGACCCAGCAGGAGCTGGATAAGGGGAAATGATGATGATGATGATGATGATGATGATGATGAAGAAGAAAATGTTCATTTTAAGCTATTAACCCCATTGATAGGTTAAAAATTGTGCCTTCTACATTTTCTTTTACTTACGAACGAAGAAACTCAGCACTGAGGTATCATGCAGTCAAATGGAAACTCAGCACTTAAAAGGTTAAATTAAGAATGGGGAATATTGAACAAAATATTTGCTTAATTTCGATTATTGTGGAAAGGGGCTCATTTATTAGACTTAACATTAAAGTTCTTCTATTGTCTAGGATTTAAAGTGGCTACTTACTTACTTGTTTGGTTTGTTGTTTGTTTATAAATGTCTGATTGAGCTAATATATTAACAAATTCACAATGAAATTTGATAAAATGGTCCGGCTAGCTCGAAAACAGTTGCCAGCATTTCGCCCCAGTGAACCAATGGGCTCCTCAGTTGGTTATGGCACACCTCACCAAGAAACGCAACTGTTTTTGAGCTAACCGGACCATTTTATCAAATTTCATTGTGAATTTGTTAATATACATAGCTCAATCGGACAGACATTTCCAATATGGATTAGCAAAGTAAGCTAACACCATTTTGATTAGGAAGTTTTGACTTCCGTAGTGCATTGGCATTGCCCGTGGCGACATTTGTGCCTTGCAGCGGCCTTCTCAGTATGTGCTGGCCTTGCATCTTTGTAAGGTGTGCCATAACCACTGAGGAGCCCAACACTGGGGCGAAACGCTGGCAACTGTTTTTGAGCTAGCCGGATCATTTTATCAAATTTCATTGTGAATTTGTTAATATAGTGCTATATGCATCATAGCGGTAACTACTTCGAATTCCTTGATTTTCCTTTGACTTGGGATAGTTTTCATAGGGGTTTGTCCTCGTGATCTAGTTCATGATATTTTGTTTTTCCTTGATTTTCCTTTTCGTGAAATGATTCCTTGCTTGGATTAATATATTTTAATTGTACTAGACATAATTCATTTATTTAATTAATGTTCTATATTAACTAATACATGTAATGTTATTTGTTGCTTATGTTATATTCGTTTTGAAGTGTGTCCTGTGTTCTTTTTCAATTCTAGGCTTAGTCCAAATTAGTATCTCAAAGTTAATTGATACTCTGGTATGGTAGCAATTTGTTCCAGCATCCTCCACCCTTCATGTCAGGGGGTAACTGCATGTTATCCACATCCACTATTACTTCTTTAATTAATTTAAATTTTTCATTTTGATGAACCTGCGGTATCAATTGTCATCTTTTAATTTTATTACCCTCCACTTAATAAATGTTTTAACCTAAGATGAATACAGAGAAACCTCGTTAGTACGTTTTTCAAGGGACTGAAAAATTTGGACGTCAAAAGCGGGAAAACGTACTAATGGAAAATAATAATTGAACCTCATAAATTTGTATCAGTAAGGTAAATGCAAAAAACTCGTTAATCGTGCCGCGGCGCGGCGCGTGCTACTGTCTTACTTTTAAGAGTCGAATATACCTGTTAAGTCGCAACCCTCGCCCGCTTGTTGGCAAGGAATGTTATCTTAATGCGGTCGGTCTCACATTCCACTAGGGGTGGACAAAGAATGCTTTCAGGGCTGACGAAAATGCGATCATACTACGCGATGCGCGGCGCGTGCTACTGTCTTACTTTTAAGAGTCGCAACCCTCGCCCGCTTGTTGACAAGGAATGTTATCTCAGTGCGGTCGGTCTCACATTCCACTAGGGGTGGACAAAAAATGCTTTCAGGGCTGACGAAAATGCGATCGTACTACGCTATGCGCGACACGTGCTACTGTCTTACTTTTAAGAGTCGCCTATACCTGTTAAGTCGCAACCCTCGCCCGCTTGTTGGCAAGGAATGTTATCTCAGTGCGGTCGGTCTCACTTTCCACTAGGGGTGGACAAAAAATGCTTTCAGGGCTGACGAAAATGAGATCGTACTGCCTTACTTTTAAGAGTCGCCTATACCTGTTAACTATCGAATGAGGTTGCAGATTCTCCGCCCAATCAATACAATTTATTACAAAATTTCACAGTTTTATTATTTCTAGGACATGTTTCGGGCCATACCTGGGCCCTTCTTCAGCCTTGATTGATTTCAAAAAACATCCATTAAAAAGGCATGCATTTATAATAAAACAAGACTCTTAAAATGCTTAACGGTATTAGATACATTAACAATAAACTAAGCCTCCGTGGCTTAGGCGGCAGCACGCCGGCCTCTCACCGCTGGGTCCGTGGTTCAAATCCCGGTCACTCCATGTGAGATCTGTGCTGGACAAAACGGAGGCAGACAGGTTTTTCTCCGGGTACTCCGGTTTTCCCTGTCAAAATTTCATTCCAGCAACACTCTCCACTATCATTTCATCTGTCATTCATTTAATCATTGCCCCAGAGGAGTGCGTCAGGCCTCGGCAGCCGGCACAGTTAATATCCTCGCCGCTAGATGGGGGCTTCATTCATTCCATTCCTGACCCGGTCGGAGACTGGAAACAGGCTGTGGATTTTCATTTTCAACAATAAACTGTATCGCACCCAACTTGAAGCTGAGAACTTATCCGGGGAGAAAGAATGGAATGAATTTCTCAATTACACACACAATGTCGTGGCTAACGCTTCCGTTAGAAAACATGAATCCCTTAATAAGAAACTTAATTATTTGGCAAATTCGAATGCTGTCGCGTCAACACAACATCCAGCATCACCTGCACATGAATTTCAAGAGCCTGTTAAAAACATTTCACGAACGGATTTCGTAGATTCGGAACTAGATATTCTAGGAAAAGGGCCCCAATTCAACTGGGATGCTGAACACAACAAGAAAAATACCATGTTACTCATTGCTGAAGCGGAAGTTGCAATTAAAAAACTACCACCTGACGAACAGAACGGAGCACGTCATGAAATTAATAAGAGAATAAGTAAAGTATTGGAACGGAACAAAACCACTAAAAATAAAAGCAATTCTAACATAGTACAGCTTAATAAAAAGATAAAAGATAACAACTTAATAGTTACCAAGGCCGATAAAGGCAACACCACTGTTATTATGAATAAAAAGGATTACATCACGAAAACTGAAGATTTTGAGTAGTAATAACTTCTCAAAAATCAGCAAAGATCCAACTGCAACCACTCAAAGGAAGCTTAAACAAATTCTTAAAGACACAGTTTTCATCATGAACGACAAGCAAAGCAATAGTTTAATTAATATGAAGCCTGGTATTCCAACTCTCAGAGCTCTTCCCAAAATCCATAAAGTTAATATCCCTATCAGACCTATTGTTAATTACAGGAATAGCCCAACTTACCGAATAGCTCAATTCATCCAAAAATTTCTCTGCTCCCACTACACTTTTAAAGCCAATAAATCCTTTAAAAATTCACTTCATTTTTGCGAAGAAACCAAAAACCTAAACATCAAACCCTCTCATTCTTTCCACACTATAGACATCAAAGATATGTATACTAACATTCCTGTGCAAAGAACAATAGACATCATAGAAAACAACCTAAAAAACAACGAAAAACTATCAGAAATTGAAATAGAAGAGTTCATGGAGATTCTTAGATTCACGCTTAACAACAATTTTTTCAAATTTAATGATAAGATCTACAAGCAAAACCAAGGCCTTGCGATGGGTTCCCCAGCTTCTGGAATTATAGCTAACATATTCATCGATCACATCGAAGCGACTGAAATCTTGAACGGGAACAATGGCATCGATTTTTGGGGTCGTTATGTCGATGACATTTTTGTTGTTCTTGACAAAACCGCAATGAGCCTGGATCAATTACTTACAAATTTGAATAACATTGATAACAATCTTAAATTCACGGGAGAATCTTTTAACAACAATTCGATTAATTACCAAGATCTTAATTTAAGCATTAACGAAGGGAAATTCCAATATAGGGTCTACAGGAAACCCACTCAAACCAGTACAGTAATCAAAAAGAGTTCCAACCACCCACAAAGCCACAAAAGGGCAGCCTTTGTAGCTATATGTCCAAAGAAGATTATCAACATGAAATCGACGTCATTTTCCAAATTGCAGAAGCCAATAATTATAACCGAACTGAAATTGAAAGTATCATCAATAAACTTAAAAATAGACCTAATTCTCACCTTACCCCTCTAAAAAAAAAAGAAAAATCGCACTTTGCAGTGTTCACATACGTCAATCGAAACACGTACGATGTAACTAACGTTTTAAAGAAATATAACGTCAAAATCGCTTTCAAAACTAATAATAACCACAAAATTGTTTACAACTCCGGTAAAATTAATACCACGAACAAGTACCAGTCATCGGGAATCTATAAACTTAATTGCCAGGAATGTGGTTCAAATTATCTAGGTCAAACCGGACGTAGCTTCCACACAAGATACCATGAACATGTTAATGCCTCAAAACATAGAAAATTTTCAGCCATGGGAAACCATACAAAAGAAACAGGCCACAAATTCACAAGCATAGAGAAAGACATGGAAATTATTCATTACGTAAAAAAGGGGGCTATTATGGATGTTCTCGAACAGATTGAAATAGATATCGCACAACGCTTCAACCCAGGACTTAATCTCAACAAAATTAATTTTGACGCCAATATTTTATTTGAGAATATACACAAATTTTTCCCTAAGATAAGAACACGTAAAAAACATCTTTCTAATGACATTCATTCTTCTCAACCCCCCAACATACAACCCACAATTGATTTTTCCCCCATAGATTAATTCATCCTAATGTAGGCGCAAGGCCACGCAGAACCGTAAGAATGCCAATGAACCCGGCCTCCCCTCCTTTATTCCCCCCTCTCTCCGTATACCGGCAGACGTGTCACATGCGCGACCTTGGCAGCTAGGTCCCGCACAACAGCACATCAGTTCGCAGTCAGTAAGCTCCAACACAACATGGGTAAGTCTAAGCCATTCGCTCATCAATTCGTCAAATAAATCTAAGTGTGTTTCTGAGAGAGACGTTTTTGCTCTTTCTAGCCCCCGCTTAGAAAGGCAGTCCACCAAATCCGGCTTCCGGGCGGGAACGAGCAGTAAACTATTAGTGCCAATTTACCCTGTAAGTTTAAAGTCCTGTTTCTTTAATATTTAGTCTTGACCTCAACCAAAGAGCATCTGCCACTGCTAAAGCATAAATTATTATCTTAACAGTTAAGTCACGCATACTACTTAATGCGTCAACCAGGCTCGGTCCAGGGACAACATAATGAAAAGTGGCAATCTCCGCTCAATCACCACGCAAGCCAGGCGGAATGTTTATTTTGGCAAAGGCCAAAGTATGTTAGGCCCAGACTCGCCAGCATATCTGGTTCACCAAACAAAACAGTATCGGCGTGACTAACAGATAAGTCAAAATTACTCAGCAAAATGGACACTTGTCACCATTAATAGCAACCAGCATGTAATACATTTTAGTTTATGTAGGACTGACATGAAGAGGTGCTTTATCGTATCAGTGTTTCTTACGCTCTCCAAATGTGTATTTTAGTGTTGTTTTAAGTACCTAATACCGTTAAGCATTTTAAGAGTGTTGTTTTATTATAAATGCATGTCTTTTTAATGGATGTTTTTTGAAATCAATCATGGCTGAAGAAGGGCCCAGGTATGGCCCGAAACATGTCCTAGAAATAATAAAACTGTGAAATTTTGTAATAAATTGTATTGATTGGGCGGAGAATCTGCAACCTCATTCGATAGTTGTATACGTCAATACGGACCTCAAATATGGAAAATTTTCCAAATAATCTTATACCTGTTAAGTCGCAACCCTCGCCCGCTTGTTGGCAAGGAATGTTATCTCAGTGCGGTTGGTCTCACATTTCACTAGGGGTGGACAAAAAATGCTTTCAGGGCTGACGAAAATGCGATCGTACTACGCGATGCGCGGCGCGTGCTACTGTCTTACTTTTAAGAGTCGCCTATACCTGTTAAGTCGCAACCCTCGCCCGCGTGTTGGCAAGGAATGTTATCTCAGTGCGGTCGGTCTCACATTCCACTAGGGGTGGACAAAAAATGCTTTCAGGGCTGACGAAAATGCGATCGTACTACGCAATGCGCGACGCATGCTACTGTCCTACTTTTAAGAGTCGCCTATACCTGTTAAGTCGCAACCCTCGCCCGCTTGTTGGCAAGGAATGTTATCTCAGTGCGGTCGATCTCACATTCCACTAGGGGTGGACAAAAAATGCTTTCAGGGCTGACGAAAATGCGATCGTACTACGCGATGCGCAGCGCGTGCTACTGTCTTACTTTTAAGAGTCGCCTATACCTGTTAAGTCGCAACCCTCGCCCGCGTGTTGGAAATAAATGTTATCTCAGTGCGGTCGGTCTCACATTCCACTAGGGGTGGACAAAAAATGCTTTCATGGCTGACGAAAATACAATCGAACTACGCGATGCGCTATGTGGCGCGTGCTACTGTCTTACTTTTAAGAGTCGCCTATACCTGTTAAGTCGCAACTCTCGCCCGCCTTTTGGCAAGGAATGTTATCTCAGAGTGGTCGGTCTCACATTCCACTAGGGGTGGACAAAGAATGCTTTCAGGGCTGACGAAAATGCGATCGTACTAAGCGATGCGCGGCAAAATGTGGGACGTGATAAATGAGGTACTTTTACATTATTGTCATCAGATAAGAATCGGGACTTGAAAATTACGACATGATATGCGATAAAAAGTACTATTGAGGAACGTGTTAACGAGGTTCTACTGTACATGTAATTTTTGTGGGGCAAATTGTTTTCCTCCCGGAGTATCGTTCTCCTTGTGGGCTATTGTTGGACCGTTCCGGCCAAGTCTTGTGCTGACTTCATAACTGAGCAGACGTGCTTCGATCCGCTCTGCTGTTTCACATCATATTTCTTTATTTGGTCGGTATTCGATCTTGGATTATTGTACCTCGGTTTAATTTGGTGATTCAGTAATTAATTTTTTCATTTATTTCAATACCTTTCTTTGCAATTATGTTTCATGTGTGAATTTCTAGCACGTGCCGGTGCTATAGGGGGATATTCCGTTACGCGTGTGGTGCATTGTGCACATTGTTTTCCAAGTTATTTGGAACCTTGGTGGTTGCCTTAAGCAACATATTAATTGATCCATTTTGTTAATTTCTTTATTTGGTTTTATGTCATTTTTCCCTCCACAGGGTTTCTTTAGGTCCTTGTTAGGCCACGTGGTTGTCTTACGTTATTTTTTCTCCTTGTTTCTTGTATTACATCAGCCAGATGGCATTTGTTATTATTTTAGAATATATTTGTTTATTTTAAATCTTAAATTCTTATAACCCCAGGCTCCCTGTTCACGTTCCTCAGTTGGCATTCCGACCTGTGTCTGGCCCTCACTTCCACTCCAAGGGTTATTCCTGAAGTTCCTGATCCTGTCTAAATTAGTAACAGTGCTCCTAGACGGGAACAGGACACTGCGCTCATTCTTGGTGCTAGGTGAACTCTTAATGCCAGGGTGGGACTGTAACCTAGAACTCGGTCAGCACACACACCACTGTGCGGCTGCGGCGTTGCTTTAGTTCTGTGACCAGTCAGCTGTGATGATGCATGAGAGTGGCTATTTAAATGGGCTCTTATCACTTGCTTCATAAATAAAGTATATGTTAAAATTACTATTCTGTGTGTTGATTAAAGGATGCTAGGTGCTCCTTTGTGTGCTTTATACCATGCCATCCTCATCTATATTAAGGGAAATATTCACATATTATACCCTCCCCTATTTCTGAAGTTGAAACATCGAGGCGACAGAGTTCTCGCAGGGGCTATCGTCTTGTTTATTTGTTTAAAAGCACTTTATAAACAAATAAATTATTTCCGTTGACTTTTCAAGAAATGCAAGATTTTTCCTGTACTATTGAGACAATTTGGAAGATTTTGGTACAAACCACACCTTCTAACTCCTTCTGGTTTAGGAGCTTGAGTTTTGTGATACATACTCCTTAGTCTTAGCATATTATATAATTAATTTAAATGTTATGCTACAATGATCTCTTACTCGTACTATAGTGCGGGACAAACCATTGGAAGCCTGAAGGTCATGCGTAGTCGGTGCGGTGTTCTCAAGTACGTTCTCGCATCCAGCACTCCACTGAAGATACCGTGCAATAGCATGGCAGCACCGCCAGGCACGGGGAGGAGAGCGGAGCGGAGGGCCCCTTGACCTTCAGGCTTCCATAGGTTTGTCGCGCACTATAGCTATCCATCCACTGCTAGGCTAAAATCCACATCAGACATGGTAACAAACATTTTAGCTTTAGTGTAAAGTAATGGTATGTTTATTGGAACGTTAAGAACCTATTATTCTTGGAACCACTTTTAGGCAGCAGCACCTACATCAGTTACAGGTTTCACAGTTTTCATCTGTTTTCTAGTGGGATCCATTGCATTTGAATTGAGAGTTTCCTCAATCTCCTTCCTTTTCTGTAAAAAATGTTGCCACTGTAGATTGCAAAAATCCTAGCAACAGTTTGTTTCATTCCCATGTCAATGTTGTTAATTACAGCCAATATATGTTGAAGACCGATTTCTTTGCGAAAACCATACTGTTAAAACACTGTTAAAATCATTATATGGAGACTTCTAAGTGCACATGACTTGCATCTAAGAAGTTTTAGTACAAATTCGATATTTTTTAAAAGTACATGTACAAAGAAACCATCGATCACTTACTCTCTCTCCTGAGTATTTTTAAAGATGCTTATATGTCATTAATAGAATATTTGTTTTAAATAAGGGATGGAGGAACAGATAAAACATTGGGGACTTTTATGAACATGGGACCTGCGGATTTAAGCCTTAAATCTATGTAAACGTTAATAGCACAAATCAGAAAACCCTACCTGTGCAATACGGGGATGAGCGTGAAAACCGAGGATCAGTGGTAAAACCAACCTGGTTGTTCACCACAATATGGACAGTACCATGGGTTGTGTAGTCAGGCAAATCTGACAAATGGAATGTTTCATAGACAACACCTTGACCACAAAAAGCTGCATCTCCATGGAGAAGCATAGACATCACCTGCATCACAAAACATGAAAATACCATAATATTATAACTGTATTTGAATTGCAAGACACTTCATAAAAGATGCTTTATAAAAAGGGAGGTAGCGCGCAATTCACTACTTCTGTGGGGGGTCTGGGCGGGGACACCAAGAGCCCGCTGATGAGCCAGCTTGGTGTCCTAGGCAAAACCCGACACAAGGCACAGCACAAACCTAGAAAGATTGTTGTGTTTTACTTCAATTCACAGACCTTTATATCAATGAACCCATCAGAACCTCATTCAATATTCATCGAATGGTAACAATTCCTACAGATTCCTTTAGAAGGGCAATCTTATGTTAAAAATAAGTAAAATTAAAGAATTTTTTTTCCATAATCTCTCAGTATGCCAAACAAGATTTTTGATACTGTTCATAATTGAAAGCAAAGGGCATACCTTTCATGAACATGAGTAGGAACCCTGGAATTATACCATTTCTTTTTTCAGCAATATTTTGAAAAGTAGCAGAAGTGTAATTATTTTGATACAGTAGAACCTCGTTAACACGTTCCTCATTAGTACGTTTTATCGCATATTACGTCGTAATTTTCAAGTCCCGATTCTTATCTAATGAAAACATTGTAAAAGTACAGTGGAACCTCGTTAGTACGTTTTACAAGGGAGTGAAAAATTTGAACATAAAAATCAGGAAAACGTACGAATGAAAAATGATAATTAAATCTATTTAACTTGTTTCAGCAAGGGAAAAGTAAAAAACATGTTAATCGGAAGTACGTACTATCGAATATACAATTTTAAACAACCTACAGAATTATTGGATTACAGAACTAATTTACACAGCACAGAGATACGAGAGCAATGAAAACAAGTGAAAAATTTACTATACCGGTACCGTACTCTTAATTCAACTACTGTAGTATGAGTTGAAATATTTGGTTTTCTATAACTGATTTCGGCTTAAATACATGTTTTTCTCGATATTCTGTGGAAAAGAACTGCCGTATTCTTAGGCGTGAACGATTGGATATAACCGAAGTTTTTTTTTAGGTTAGACATGCTCGCGCGTGTACAGAAAAACAAAACTTAAATGCGTTTAAGGTGAGGATTTCTGTCTACTTCTTCAAGAATTTTTAATTTCTCATCACTAGTTAATGATTTAATGACTCTCTTAGGCATATCCATTATTTTAATACGGCGCAACAGAATTACCACTAGGTTTCACAACTTCTTCGGTAGTGTAATGCGTTATTTGCGTGAATCCGATTGTATTGAATTTCGAGGTCGATACGGTAAAATTGTGGGATCGGATTGTATCCAAACTGGTCTTCAGGAACATGTAAACGCGGATTGTACTGAAAGCGATTCTGCGCGCTCTTGAGTTACATTTTTAACTAATTTAGGCCTACTCTCGTCTGTCAGCCAACTCTCTAATCGCTTATTTTACTTTCTGCCCATATTCTTCGTTACTGTTTGTGTTCCTGTTGTGGTTGATAAGCGTAGTTTGTTTGCACGTGTTTTTAGCGTTAATGTATTTTTGTATGTTTTACCTTTAATGTCTGGTGTATCCGTACGTAAATTGTGGCACGTTACAGATCGCATTCGGGGCAACATTCTGGCAGCCAGGCGTCTCTAAAAGCTTTAAGCTTCAGTGGTTAAAAGGGACGTAAAGCCAATAACATTTTATCATTATTAAACTGAACATAAACTTGTTAAGAATAAACAACATCAAAATCTTCCGCGCATCCATTTTTCATGTTTACAAAGCACCTGTAAAAAGAAACGTCGGATGATAATTACGGGTCCTCTATGTTTTACTGTTTAATACGAGTTAGCCAACATAACTGCAGGTTAGCCACCATAAATTATATACCGTATTGAAATCACGAACTGAAACTGTTCATGTAAATGGGCATCGTACCGAAAACAGGATCGTATTCAAATCGATTTGATTTCGCCATGTAAACGCAATAACTACCAACTGTCGAAGCCACTGAGAGCAAGCAGCGTGAGCGGACAAAACAGATGTGCAACATTGTTGGCGCGTGCTATAATACTGCCGCTAGGTAACCAGGAAAGTGAGAAGACTATACCCATTATGTCACAACCCTCTCCCGCTTGTTGGCAAGGAATGTTATCTCAGAGCGGCCGGGCTCACATTCCACTAGGGGTGGACAAAGAATGCTTTCAGGGCTGACGACAATGAGATCGTACTAAACAATGCGCGGCAAAATATGCAACGTGACCTTGTTTAAAGAAACAAACCTCTGTCTTGCGTTCTGTGCGTACGGGCTATATAACTCACGCTACGCGACAGATGGCGGGCCGGCCGGTCGTCAAACGCACGCTGCCACATTCACGGAAGGACGAGACGCTAGTGGTCGGCCGGCATGCGCATGCCAATCTGTGGTGTATTTCGAAACAAAGAACGTGTTATAGGTAGCGATTTTGTATTCAGCCTGCATGTTCTACTGGCGCGAGAGAGACACGTCGGCTATCTTCTGTGTTGCGTCATAGCTCTCAAGCCACTTCTACACCGTCAGCTATCTTCTGTGTTGTGTCATACCTCAAGCCACTTCCACGCCATCAAAACACACTAAAATCGTCTACAATGTCCATAACTATCAGAGAATAGGAAGCAATATCGCACCGTGTTTTCAAGATGCTGAATTTTATAATGAAAAATAAGAATAAAATCCGGTTCCCTAACAAATAGTACAACGAAAATTTGATCTTCGTAAGCGGGAATAGAAAACGTATTAAGGGGATATATCAACACATATTTAGTAGGAATGGGAATGGGACTTGAAAATCATCGCGTTAAACGGGAAAACGTGGTAACCGAGAACATGCTAACGAGATTCCACTGTACCTCATTTATCACGTTGCATATTTTGCCGCTTATCGCTTGGTACGATCGCAGTTTTGTCAGCCCTGCAATCATTCTTTGTTCACCCCTAGAGGAATATGAACCCATCCGCTCAGAGATAACATTCAGGCCAACAGGCATGCGAGGGTTGCGACATAATGCGGCATAACAGGTGCAACTTCCCTTTTCAAGCACTTAAATACCCTATCCCATTGTGCCTATTTATGGATTTGCGTATTCAGCAAGTTTAGTTTCCTGAGAAGGCTAGGTGTCAGTAGGAACTAGCAATAAGTATCGAGCTAACCGTACTGGTACCGAATGTTTAGGTGAGAGAGTACTGTATTTACGCAAATATGCATTACACTACTGAAGAAGTTGTGAAACCTAGTGACAATTTTGGTTGCTCGTATTAAAATAACAGTGAATGTACCGTATTTGCTTGTATATAACTCACACTTTTTAGAAACCTTATACGCTTGGTTAGTGGTTTCTAGCCCTTTTTTCTGTTGACGCCAGTAGCGAATATCAATTACCATTGCCGCCTGCGTAATTACTTTGAGTTTAAATCCTGCCGTATAGCTTCTGCATTTTACATAACTGAAAGATCGATTTCCACAAGAAAACAAATCAAACGTAACTGAGAAACAACAATGGAACGTGAAGACAATACTGGTAGACCTACTTGTCGACAATGCAATAAAGGGACAAAAAATACCGTGAACGCACCGCCGCCAAAATGAACAAGCACATTGTGGGCAAGACGTATCTAAAAATGACTACGATCATCTTTATGACGGCGTCAGAAATTAATGTGAGATATATACGGGAATATTTTTTCCTGCAATTTCAAATTTAAAAATGGGGCGCAAGATATATGCAAGCAAATACGAGGTGATGAGAAAATGAAAATTCTTGAATAATTACATGCTACACTGTAGGCTACTCACTTGGACAGAGAAATCGTAAGCAAGCAACAATGGATGTGTTCATAAACGCCAGTGATTTGTGTTATTGCGTTAAATATGTGTCATCATCATCATCTTGCACAGTTTCCAGCCACTGTCCGGGTCTGTTTGGAACACAAGCCTCTCCAACGTCTTCTGTCTTCCCACCATCTCTCAGCCTCCACCCTTGTCCAGTCTTCTCCTCTCTTCTTCACGCTTTCTTCCACCCCCTTCAGCCACCTGTCTCTCGGTCTTCCCCTCGGTCTCTTTCCTTCCCACTTCGTCTCATGTACTCTCCTGGGTATCCTCTTCTCCTCCATTCGATTTACATGTCCATACCATCTAAGTCTAGATTTCTCTATACCATCCTGTAATGGTTCCTCCTTCATTAATTCTCTGGTCCTCTCATTTCTTATTCTGTCCATCTTTGTAGCTCCAATACTGCTTCTCAAGAACCTCATCTCACTGGCCTGTATTCTGCTCTTCTCCCTTCCTTTCATAACCCAGGTCTCCGAGGCATACGTCAGGGTAGGGACATAGTACGTCCGATATATGATCTTTTTGCTGTTCTGAGGGACATCCTTGCTCCATAACATGCTTCTCACACAACTCCTGCCTGCCTCCCCCGCTCATTTATTTCTCTATCGTTTCTTCCATTATCTTGTATCAGGCTTCCCAGATACTTAAAACTCTCCACTTTCTTCAGCTGTTCCCCACCAATTGTTATTCCCGTTGTGGTTCTTTCCTTCTTCCTTGTTGTGATCACCATCTCACTCTTATTTATGCTAAATTTCATCCCATATCCTTGTATTATTCCTTCCCACACGTCCAACTGTTCCTGTACCTCCTCCTCGTTTCCCCAAATCATCAAATCATCTGCAAACACCATTGCTTTCATCTTTCCGTCCCCAATTACTTGTGCCACTCGGGTCATTATGTCATCCATCACCACAATGAAAAGTAACGGTGACAGTGCACTTCCTTGTTTCAGGCCGTTTCTTTGTTCCAACCAGTCAGATCTCTCTCCTCCCACTTTCACACAGCTCACGCTTCCCTTGTACATCTCTTTTATCCTCTTTATAGTCCATTTCTCTACTCTACTCTACTCCTCTACTCTATCCTCCAGGGACTTCCATACTTTGTTTCTGCATACACTGTCATATGCTTTCTCAATGTCCAGGAAGGCCATCAGTAGATCTGTTCCATACTCATAGTGCTGTTCTTGTAACTGCCTTACAGCAAAAATCAAATCCACTGTGGACCTTCCTGCTCTGAAGCCATGTTGTTCTTCCCTCATCCCTCCTTCTATCCTTGTCCTAATTCTCTTTTCCAAAACTTTCTCGAAGATCTTTGCACAATGACTCATCAGTGTTATTCCCCGATAGTTTCTGCAATCTGTTCTACTACCTTTCTTGAAGATCGGGACAATGATTCCTTTTTTCCAGTCCTCTGGGGTCTTCCTTTCCTTCCATGCTGTCCTCATCACTCGGTACAGCCACTGTATCCCCACCTCTCCTGCTGCTCTCACCATCTCCACACTCAACTCATCCACACCCGGTGCCTTCCCTCCTTTCATCTTGTTCACTGCATCTTCCACTTCTTTCCATGTTAAGTCCTTTTCTGTTTGCAGTTCGTCTTCCTCTTCCCCGATTTCTTCCTCCTCGCCATCTTTTCCATTTGGGTTCAGAAGTTCTTCAAAATATTCTTTCCACATTTTCTTCAGTTCTTCCCTATTTTCTATCTCTTGTCCCCTTTTGTTCACCATTCTAACATAATCCGTAGGATCCTTCCGCCTCTTATTTTTTACCATCCCATACAGGACCTTTTTTGTACCTTCACTATCCTCCTCCATCATCTTTGTCCACTCTTCCATCCACTTCCTTCTCTCCTCAGCCACCACTCTCTTCGCCTCCTTCTTTCTTTCCTGGTACTCTTCCCTTGTCTCTACCGTCCTATTTTGATACCACCTCCTAAAGGCTCTATTCTTTTCCCTTACTATATCTTTTGTCTTCTCATTCCACCATGGTGTTTCCTTCCACCTCTTCTTACTACTTGTCCTCCCACATACTGCTTCTGCTGCACCCACTAGTGTCTTCTTAAATCTAGCCCATTCCTCTTCCACCCCTCTTTCTTCATCTGTTGGAATTCCTTCCTTTACCATTTTGAGGTACTCGACCCTTCTATCCCCTTCTTTCAGTTTCCATATCCTTATACGTTAAATATGTGTAAATATGTTAATTCATTTGTTACATCAAATAAATGCGGCCTACATTTGTCCGAGGTTAAAATATATTCGTGTGTTTGCTAAATTATATCCGTAGGCCTGGTAGGGTTTGCAACTACAAAGTTACAAGATAATAAAATAGGTACGTGCAATGCAATATCCATAACCAATTTAGGAGGTTTTGGTAATTGACGTTTGTTTCTGACATTTATAATTAATTTTCGATGTCATCGTGGAGATGTGGACAAGTTCTAATCATTGCTGTTTTTGTCACGTTCTGAGATTTGTTTGAGATCACGTGATGGTGGAAGTTGATTTTTACATGCACAAGCATGTCTAACCTCAAACGAATTTCAAATAGGTACTCTTTGGGAACTATTAGGTCTGAAAATATTTCAACTCGTACTACAGTATTTGAATTAAGAGTATAGTACATTTTTCCCTTGCTTTCATTGCTCTCGTTTCTCCATGCTGTGTGAACTAGTCCTCTAATACAGTAATTCTGTAGGTTGTTTAAAATTGTATATTCGATAGTACGTACTTCCGATTAACACATTTTATGCTTTCCCCTTACTGAAACAAGATAATGAGGTTTAATTTACCATTTTTCAGTAGTACGTTTTCCCGCTTTTTACGTTCAAATTTTTCAATCACTTGAAAAACGTACTAACGAGGTTCTACTGTATATGAAAAGTATTGGAAAAGTATCCATTTAACATTTGCCCTAGGACCTGCAGATATGAGCCTTAAATCGAGGTGAACTTTAAATAGGGTTTTGTGAATAAAAAATGTAATGGCCTTTTATGATGAGTTTAACATTTATACACAACCAGTACTATATTGACTACTACATGCACAAATTACTCTTCCATATGAGCGTAATACTAAG
The DNA here is from genome assembly GCA_946902985.2 of Meconema thalassinum. Classification (NCBI taxonomy): domain Eukaryota; kingdom Metazoa; phylum Arthropoda; class Insecta; order Orthoptera; family Tettigoniidae; genus Meconema; species Meconema thalassinum. The sequence continues at coordinate 536,681,080 of OX336390.1, read as the reverse complement.
TATTTTTATTACATAAAAAGTTTTCAAAAAATCATCAAAATATTCTAATATGGTATCTTTATTACTATTATTATTATTATTATTATTATTAAAAAGAACCAGCTGCCACTGTCTCAAAATACAACTTCTAGGCTATTCAATAATAAACTATAATCTATTGAAAATCATTATTGTACATTACCGGTACCATAATGAAATGAAAATCCACAGCCTGCTTCCAGTCTCCGACCGGGTCAGGAATGGAATGAATGATGCCCCCATCTAGCGGCGAGGATATGGACTGTGCCGGCTGCCGAGGCCTGACGCACTCCCCTGGGGCAATAATTAAATGAATGACAGATGAAATGAAATGATAGTGGAGAGTGTTGCTGGAATGAAATTTTGACAGGGAAAACCGGAGTACCCGGAGAAAAACCTGTCTGCCTCCGTTTTGTCCAGCACAGATCTCACATGGAGTGACCGGGATTTGAACCACAGACCCAGCGGTGAGAGGCCGGCGTGCTGCAGCCTAAGCCACGGAGGCTTACCGGTACCATAATATAGGATAAAACACAAAGAGAAGTCAGTATTTATATGTTGTTGCCAAAACTCTGGAAGGATGTGAGGAGGACTTAATTGTACATTTATGCAATATTGTATTCCAATCCAGTCAAACCTCGATAGAACAATATTCATGGGACCATGAAAATTATATTGTTATAGCAAGGTTATTGTTATAATGAGGTTTTGTTAACAGTGACTACTACAGTACTGTACCTTAAAGGTCAGTATATAGAGTAGTACTTTTCTGATGAGAAATAATAGAATAACAGGGGGGAAAAATCTATATGTACTCTTCATGCACAGTCATAACTAGGGTCCGGATTTTGATGAAAAGTCATCTTTTTTCTGAGTACACAGAGACGATGCTTAGTGGTAATTAAGTGTAACCTACAATAAATATGTTAGATATATGGGGATTTAAAAGCCATCAAAATGCATTTTTCCTACATTTTCCAAAATAAAGTCATTTTCTAACATTTAGGTGCATTTTAGGTCATTTTTCATGTGTTATAAGATCATTTTTTTTATTGAATATGGTTAAATGCTCATTTTAAAGTTATGTTTTTAGTATCTGTATTTCTAAACATGTCAGCGTTAATATTCTTGGACTAACCCACATACTGTAGTTCTGCAGTGCTCATCAGTTTTTAATACCCGTTTCTTATCTAAGCAGCTAATTTAATTTTTCTTGACGATGCATTTGCGTGTACAGTTTGCGTCACAGATTTCTTCACGTGCACGTGAGTATTGCGTCAGTCTGAGAAAGAAACGGGGTGATCCCCTTAGCGCCATGTGGTTTGTGTAGAGTTTATCTTTATTAGAAGTGTTGACAGCTCTGACGCAGCTCTGGCCTCTGATTGTTCACTCAGTTACCTGGCAACTATAGGACTTTTAGGTTTTAGGCGTTTTGTTGTGCAGTGCAATTGAAAGGCCAAAACAAAAGCAGTTAACTGCAAGCCATTTAAAACAGTATGTGTTAGATTTCGGTGAAAACATATTCTCAACTGATGGAACTGTTTTGTTCTGTAAAGTGTGCGAAATCAAAGTCGCTGCAGATAAACGGTTCACCGTACAACACGTCGGGTGCGATAAACATTTGCGAGGTCTTGAAAATGTGGAAAAAAGGAAAGTGTCTCAATTACTGTTAAAAGAAACTGCTTCGACATCAAATAACAAGTCATCTTCCTTTTATAAAGAATTATGGAAGTGTTTGTTAGTGCTAATATTCCACTAGGAAAACTAGGCAATCCTAAATTAAGTGATTTCCTCGAACGCCACACTAGTTATTGTTGTTTTAAGGGGCGGAACTACGAGGTCATCTGCCCCTCTTAACACAGATTAAAGAATACAAATTTGGAATTGAAATTAAAATTTTGAGGTGGACACCTAAATTTAAAGAGACCTAAATTTAAAAAAAAAAATATATATATATATATATAAAAATAAACAAAAATTACAGAAAAACAAAAACATCATCATTCAAAAACGAACAAGTCGTTGAGTCAATGTTCACTGGAGAATTTAGGAGCGCCACACTGGTCATACTATTCCAGACGAATCAACATTGCTTAAAAACTACCTATCAAAATGTTACGAAGACACGTTAAACCAAATATGTGAATGAGTGAATGGGAAAAAATGTATGTATTCAGAGGAACGTTATGTAGGAAATGTAGTGATAGGGACCCTAGAAACAAACAGTCCCGGGCAAACTTTTCCGCTGACCTCAGAGGTTTTGGAATCGGTTTACCACACTCAGATATGCAAACTGTTCGATAAATCCATGTGTTTAATATGGCCTAGGGGAATACAACATGAGAATGAGCTCCTCTTCCTAACAGATGCAGCTCCTTATATGGTAAAGGCAGCAAAATCTATCAAAGCATTTTACGAAAAGATGGTGCATGTTACTTGTCTGGCCCATGCTTTTCATCCAAAAAATTTACAGAAGCAGATAGACTAGTTTCCACAGTAAAGAAAGTCTTTGTCAAAGCACCATCCCGCACTAAATATTTCAAAGACGAGGCCCCTGATGCAGCTTTGCCCCTCCAGTTTTAACATGCTGGGGTACCTGGTTGACTGCATGCATATACTACTGTGACAATTTTCAGATAGTGAGAGAAGTAGTGAATGGCTTTGATAGGAAAGATGCTAAGGCTAATGGGAGTGCACAGGACCTGTTTTCTGATTCTCAAATGGAAGGTAAATTGGCTTGCATAAAATCAATTTTTTCATTTTTGCCAGAAACCATAACCTGCCTAGAAGAAGGAAGGAAGGAAGCTTGTAGTTTAACGTGACCGTTAATCTCGCGATCATGAGCCACGGGACCTCCTTTTTACGTGGAATCCGAACCACAGGACATGGCATTTCACATCGAAAATCTCACATGCATTGACCGGGAATCGAACCCGGTCCGCCTTGGTGAGAGGCATACAGCTTGACCGCTGCGCCACCACGCCCCTGCCTAGAAGAAAGTGGCATGGTATTAGCCAAGTCAATAGAGTTAGTCAGGAATGCTGAAGGTTGTATAAAACATGTAAAAGGTGAGATTGGGGACACAGTCAGACAGAAAATAAAATTATTGGACAAGGATAAAGGGTATCAGACAGCGTATCAAATAGTCAGTATTCTGTCGGGAGAAGACTTCAGAATTGACATTATTGAAGTGGATTTAACAGCCAGTGACATAGTGTTTTTCAAATATGCTCCTATTACATCAGTGGAAGTGGAGAGAAGTTTCTCGAAATATAAAACAGTATTAGCTGACAACCGCCGTTCCTTCACCTTTGATAACTTGAGGAGGACGATGGTGGTGTATTGCAACGCTTTGTAAGCAATATATTTTTTCACTTTGTAGTATAGCCTAAATGAAAATGACGTATTGTTAATGTATTTACTAACAGTTTAGTAGTAATACATTAATTCTACAAAGAATGTTTTTATTCGAACCATTATTTGTACAAGACAATCTTGAAATTGATCAATTATAGGTAATTTTTTTTAAATGATAATTTTTAGGTCATTTTTTTTTTAAATAGGGCATTTTATAGGTCATTTTTCGATAATTTTAAGGTCATCAACATCCGGGCCTTAGTCATAACATTACAGCTGAAGGTACTGAATCAGCTTCTTCTTCTTCTTCTTCTTTTTTATATTAGTCGTTTCGGCCATCAATGGACCATGATGTTCTTCACTCATATGATCACTGTAATGCTTGTTTTCTTTTCTGCCAGTGGATCTTAATTTTTGACGAATGTTCAGCTCTACTTTCTTCCGTCCACTTGCAGTGAGGGCGAGGTATCACAGATGTTAAAGGGTGTAGATTACTGGTTGATTTAACCGCCTTTCTGAACAGGTTCCTAACCCAAACCAGAGCTTTTTTGATTCGAGCTTCTGTTAGGTCCTTTTTAACTTGCATCGACCATTTACAATAGGAAATTTTTTTTAGAGATTGATTAGTGTATTCGATAAGAAAGTCGATGATGCTCCATCAATTCCAAATGTCCAAAGAAAGACATTCTCCTTTTTCTCATCACAATCACCAAATCTTCTATATGTTCAAATAATTCATTGTTATGTCTTCTTCTGTAAGTACCATTATCATTAACAGGTCCTAATATTTTCCTTAGAATTTTCCGATCCTTAAGTTCTAATTTTCTCAATGGGCCTTTGTTCGTCATCTGTAAGCATTCTGCGGCATCCAGTGCTGACGGCCTAATTACTGTGTTATTATGACAAAGTTTGACATTCCGGGACAAGCTTTTACTTTTGTAAATGTTTTTGCAGGTTTGAAAGGCACCTTCCAATTTGTTACATCTGCTCTCAATGGCAGCTATTTCTGAATTATTAGGGGTAATCCATTCCCCTAGGTATTTAAATTTTTAGACTTTTTTGATTTTTTTCAGACCAATCGTAATGAATTTTGAGGCATCTTTGACATTTGTGATAAAATTAGTTTTATGGAAGGCCACTTTAAGTCCAGTTTTAGCAGCTATGGTTTGTAGTTTATTAAGTTGGTCAGTGGCCTCTTCCATTGTATTAGCGAACAAAGCAATGTCATCTGCAAAAGCGAGACAGTTTATATTCAGGTCTTCTTTTTTATAACCAATTCGAATACCATAATTATTTGGTAAGATTGTTAACCATTCTCTTATAATTTTTTCCCAGACACAGTTGAACAGCATCAGTGATCCCAGATCACCTTGTCTACAGCCAGTCTTGATTGCAAAGGCTTCGGACAATTCACCACAAAATTTGACCTTAGAAATGGTGTTTTCTAAGCTTGCTTTGAACAAATTAATTGATTTATTGTCTAGGCCAAACTCACGTAAGGTGTTAATTATTGTGTCTCTATGAATGCAATCATAAGCCTTTTCAAGGTCCACAAAAATCACAACATAAGGTTTTGATCGTACCGTACAGTAGGAAATTATGGTCTTAATGTTATGAATTTGTTCAGGACAGGATCTTGATTTCCTGAAACCAGCTTGATGTTCCCCTAACTGAAGGTCTAATATTGGTTCTGCTCTGTTCAGAAGAGCCCTTGCAAATATTTTGTACCTTACCGATACCAATGAAATACCTCTATAATTATTTGGGTCGGATTTATCCCTTTTCTTATGTATAGGATGAATGATGGCGGAAGTCCAATCCTCCGGCAACTTTTCACTATGCCATATTTCTTCAATGGTTTTCTGGAAACAAATGATGGAGTCATTATCTGCATATTTCCATAATTCAGCCACAATACTATCCTCCCCAGAGGCCTTATTATTTTTTAGCGACTTGATGATTTGTGTTATTTCTTCGACGGAGGGTGGTGAACTGTCGTGGTATGCAACGCTAGGATAGAAAGCAAGTTGTTCAGTAGGTATGTCCGTGCTCAAAAGGGTTTCAAAATATTCTCCAAAAGCTTTAGCACAGTCTTTATTATTGAGATTAAGTTTACCATCAGATCCTCGGATGTGAAGAGTAGGGGCGACGTATTTGGACAGTTAGTGCTTAAAAGTTTGATAGAAATCTCTTGTATTGTGCCTTTGAAAATCATCTTCAATTTGAATAATTTGTGATTTGTGGAAATTTATTTTTGCCAATTTTAAAATTTTACAAGTTTCTTTCCTGATGCAGAGAAAGTTCTCAAGGTTCACATCGTCTTTCTTGTTATTCCACTTGATCCAAGCTTTTCTTATTTCCTCTATTGTGTGATCACATTGACTGTTCCACCAAGGATGCTTGCGCGTTCTATCAAGAGGAATGGATTCCGAAGCCGCAGTAACAATGGCGTTCCTTAAGTAAACCCTGTTCCATTTTTCTGTTTGTTGTGGAGTGTTTCCGCAAAAGTGTTGTTATTTGACTTCAGACCACCTATGTTGTACTTTTGAGTTTTCATTCCCTTTTCAACATTCACTCTATTGTTCCTAAATGGAATACCTTTCATTTTAACAAGGGACAGATAATGATCTGAGTCTATATTCGCATTACGCAGGACCTTCACATTTTGGATTTCACGATCTGATTTTTTTGATATTGCCACATGATCCAGTTGAAATTCACCCATAAGTGAATTTGGATGTCTCCATGTCTTTGCTTTCCGAGGAAGATATTTAAACGCAGTAGATTTCAAAACTAGGTTGTTATTTTTGCAGGTGTCAATCAGCCGTTCGCCATTTTTGTTTGTTCGTTTATGTGCAGGATAGTTTCCAACTGTATTCCTAAACTTTTTCTCTCTTCCTACTTGAGCGTTAAAATCACCGAGTAGGATGGTGGTATGCTGTGCTGGAATATTGTCATCACGTCTTCTAATTGTTCCCAAAATATATTAGTTAGCTCTCGGTCTTTCTTGTTTGACACGTTCGTCGGTGTATGAAAATTGACCACGGTGCAGGCTTTATTAAGTGATCTAAATGACAATGTGGATAGTCTTCCATTGAATGATGTAAAATCCAGCTCTGAATCAACAGCTTTCTTGTGGACTATAAAACCTGTACCAAGATGAGGAATGTTCTGTGTAACTCTTGTGCCAGGTATTCCTTTATAAATTCTGAATCCTTGAGACTCAAAAGCTTCTTCATCACAAAATCGTGTTTCTTGCAATGCAGCGATGACAATGTTATGTTTCTCAAGAACATCCAATATTTGCTTTAGTTTTCCTATCTGAAGGAGTGAGTTTATGTTAAGTGTTGCTAAATACAAAATATATTTCTTCTTACATGACATTGCAGGCTCCCCAGACTCCGCAGGCCTACTAACCCCACAATACGTGGAGGTGGATTTATTACCACCTGGGTAATTACCACCTGGGATAGATAATCCAAAACTTTGTGTTTCCATCATGAGTGAAGAAAAGAATTGAGAAAGGCTATCCCGAAGGATAGCGGGGTTATAACTGATGAGGTAGTAAGCCTCCCAGTGTTAAAATCAGCCGCCCAATCTGGAACAGACGCTGTTTGTAGCCGCTCAATCTGAGACAGACGCTACCCTGATATGTGTGGACCACATACCTTTTACTCCTATTCTCCCGAGCACAAGGAGGCCCCTTCCGCCATTATTACTGTACCGCAGTTCAACCGCTCCACCAACAAAGAAAGGTAAAATAAAATGTATGTACTCAAGCTTCTTACATTTTTTAAGCATCGGGGATTTGTTGTTCGTCTGATCACCAATGGTGTCAACTAGTATCCCCGACGTGTTGCTGCAGAGAAGAACCGTTCGGCGTACTTAAAATTATCACAGATTGCAAAAATCATGAAAATCAACTGCCTACGACTACAACACAACACTTCTGACTGCAACTCAAGCTCAACAATGTACAGACTAAAACGAGAGATGGTGGATGGACAGGAAACGATGGAGAGGCTTATGCTCCAAGCAGACCCGACCAGCGGTCGGAAACTGCTCAAGATGATGATATTGAGAACGGTATAAATATTTCGTATGGTCGCCATGTTGCATTTTTATAAATGTAGTAATGTACCATTACATGAAAATTATTGTGTAAGTGTAGTATTCATACTTTAATTGCATGATTAGGACACAAGAAATAAAAACGAGATTTTAAAATTTAGCACAGCTGCCATCTTGTGGTTATGAAAACAATTGAAATAAATTAGATGCCAGTGGATTAAAACTTGTATAGGGATTTACCGTACCAAGTTTCACTGCATTCAGATGGTTAAATGGCGAGAAACTTTCATTTAAATATTTATATTTCGCGTCGCCGTCATGTTGGATCTGTGCTCCCCAGGTTATTGAAAGTCCCATAGATGAACTTATGTTCATAGCCTCTATGAACATTACACAATTCAGTTTAATTGCTGTAATAGATTCGTAGGTATTGAGAACTGTCTAAATAATTCGGATGGACGCCATGTTGGATTTTTATATGCATAGGCCATAGAGTTATGTACCATTAAATGAAAATTGTTGTGTAGGTTCATTATTCAAACTTTTACTTTGATCGCACGATTACGACACAAGAAATAAAAATAATAATTTTAAACTTTTGCACAGCCGCCATCTTGAGGTAATGTAAACAACTGAACTACATTAGATGCCGGTGCATTACAATGTGTATAAACATTTACTGTACCATATTTCACTGCGCTCAGGTGGTAAATCGCGAGAAAAGTCTATTAATATGTCTCAACTTCGATTGGCCGCCATGTTCGTTTTGTAGTTTATAAGTTTTTGATAGTTACATAGATGCACTTGCAGTAGTGCCCTTTATCACCATATAAAATTTCGGGGTGATATCAGTAATAGTTTTGGAGATATAGAATATCGGCGAATATTCTGCACAGCCACCATCTTGAGGCTATGTAAACAATTGAACTAAATTAGATGCCAGCACATTACAATGTGTATAAACATTTCCGGTACCAAATTTCATTGCGTCCGGATGGTTAAATCGCGAGAAACGTCTATTTAAAAGTTTCAACTTCGCTTGGCCGCCATGTTGGTTTTTTAGTTAACAAGGTTTTAAAGTCTAATAGGTGAACTTTTAGTAGTGCCTTTTATTACTGAACAAAATTTCAGCGGGATATCGGTAATAGTTTCGGAGATATAGAATGCCAGTGAAATATTTCGCACAGCCGCCATGTTGGATTAATAAAATTTAAGGGGTACGGTCGGGGTCGGCCAAAATGGTGCTATGACCTTACCGAGTTTCATTGAAATCGGACCGGTCTTTTAGAAGTTATACGCACACACACGGACAAAAGGTGATCTCATAAGCCTGTTTTTTTTTTTCATAAATGAAAATAGGCTAAAAATAGTAAGATCCCCAAAACTTTGTCTTCGATATAACAGGGTGTAGCTAAAATTACTTCAACATTGTAATGAGGGGTAATTAACAAAGTAAATATAGAAAATCAGCCAGGTCCATATAAAATTATCGCTGTACCCTGCTTTATCGTTGTATCGGTAATCGTTATACGGAGGTTTGACTGTAGTTGAAATTAAAACACCATGACAACACAGAATTGTATGTCCTACTTCTCACTAATAGTGAGCTTAATCCTTTTTGCTGACATTTCTACAACATTCATTAGCCTAATGTCAATCCAAACTATTACAATACACCAAGAACACACACGTCCTACTCCGCACAAATCTCGCAACAATGAAATAGCTTGGCTTTGGCTCGGCAGTGTTGCAATCGTATCTCAATTAATTCCCGCCGTCGATACAGAAAAATAAAAAAGATACGAGCCTTACAGTAGTCGCATATGATGTGTAACATCTGACATGTTATTCTACTCGTATACTACACAGCTTGGACTTTCTTAAAATGTTAATTTACACTCCATTTTCATACTGGTACTATGATGAATGTATAGATTGAATTGGAGATATGCTACTGTCACATATTTTGTGGCGCAGCGGTCAAGCTGTTAGTCTCTCACCAAGGTAGACGGGGTTTGATTCCCGGTCAATACATGTGAGATTTTCGAATTGAAATGCCATGCCCTGTGGTTCGCATTCCACGTAAAAAGGAGGTACCGTGGATCATGATCATGAGATTAACGGACATGCGAAACTACAAGCTTCCTAACTTCCTTTTACATTAATAATTCATAATACAGTAAAACTTCACTTATACGATTTTCAAGGGACCAAATGAAAAAAACGTATAAGCGTGAAAAACGCGTAAATGAAAGTCGCTAATAAAAACTGCAAAATGTATGTGACATTATGGGTTATACAGCAACTTGGTGTTATATGCGACGCGGGCCCTCGCTCGATCCCGCCGCGAGCCGGTCCCCCGTCAAGCACTTTGCCGTAAAGCGCTTCTTGGCGCCACAAGTTTCCCTCCTTTGCAGTGTGCTTTAGCAGTGTGGGGTTCAGTTTAGTCAATTGTTCACGTCTTTAGTGCTCAGTGTGATGTTCCAATGCGATTTTCATTACGTGAACGTGTGTAAATACCTTCATAAAGTACAGGAAATCTTTCGCGAAAATGAGCTTAAAGACTATATTACAGTTGAAATACAGTCAATCGGTGGTGAGGAACTTCAGAACGTAAATGACAATTTCATAAAGAGGTGCCAGCGATGTGTAGCAGTGAATGGCGAACATTTTCAGCACCAGCTGTGAACTACAGTATAGGCTATAGGCCGCGCGAGCTAGGCATTACGGCAAAGTGCCTGGCGGGAGACAGGCCCGCAGCGCGGGCGAGCGGCGAGCGATGGCCCCCGTTAAGTGAACAACAGCAATCGTAATGCACTTCCTCTTCCTTTCACCCATGTTCACTGCTATCAAGGTTAACCACAACTGAAGCACCGAAGCAAGTGATGTTGTATTTCGCAACACACGCAATTCCGGCTGAACATAGCTTCAAGGTCGCTCTCGCCACAACATTGAGCCGCGCGAGGGATGGTTTCCGAGAAACGTACAGTGCGTGTCATAAGTTTCTGTCTCCAATATTTTTAGAGATTTTAGGTAGGGAAACCGTTGTAAACATATAAACGACGCATTTTTCTCTCGGGGACGTAAGATATGATCGTATAAGCGTGAAAAACGAATAAATGTAAAACGTATATCGGAAATAAATTAACATGGAAAGTATAGGGATTTTTCCGGGACCAAGAAAAAAATCGTATAAGTGTAGAAAACGTATAAGTGTGAATCGTATAAAAGAAGTTTTACTGTAACAAAGTGACACACAACGTCGACAGTACTCTCAAATACTGGGAGCACATTCCTCAGTAACTATAACATTCATTATTCTCAAGGCTCTCATACAGTTCGTCGTAAACAATCAAAACATGGCTTCCTACAATCATGAAATGACCTAGTCTCACATATGATGAAAATACAGCTTTTATTCCACTCATATAACAACATTCTGTTATGCATTTAATATTTGACTACTCACCCACAGCTTGACAATAATGCCGCTTACTTAAATGTCATTTCTCGTCTTTGTCCTACCCCATGTGATATTCAACCTTGAACGTGAAGCTTCATAAACTGCTCAATGACAAATGAAAGTCGGTGAAACATTTGCCACTGTGCTCGTCAAACCAGTGCCTGCTTAATGCACTGCCTACTGTATTGCCGTAACATTCTCGCGCAACAGAGCACACTGCCTTGTTTCCAATACACACATTTTCAATTGTATATCCAGCTGGCAGTGCGTCTCCACTTCCGTTCGATCCACGTCCGCCCGATTCACTTTTCTGGCAGTGCGTCTTCACTTCCGTTCGATCCACTTCCGTTCAATCCACTTCTGCCCGATTCACTTCCGTCCCCAATTTTCAAAATCACTCTCACAAAACTATCCAGCTACCGAGCGGAAAGATGTTACACATCAAAAAAACGCCGTCTTAAATGAAATAAAACTTCCAACCGCAACTTCCAGTACCATACTGTATCTTCTCCTTTTTCTTTAGCATTTGTCCCACATATTATCAGGCTCTGCTCTTTTGGTTCTCTGTCGTCATATTACACGATGGTGTGCCAATGACAGCTGAAACATCGGGAAACAATCACCGATACTCAACACGACTCCATCCTGTAGGCCTAGATGATAAACCAGACAGCGGTCGCGAAAGCCTATGATCTAAAAAGGAAGTGAGGTTAAGTTATCTGGCGTTTGTGTGACAGTCATTTGTCACAAGCCATTTATCACCTTCTCTGCCCAGAATACTCACTTCTAAAATACCATTTGGAACATGCCTGGTTAGGCTTGTCTACTGACCTCATTATCTGCAACAATTTCTGTCTGTGGTCGTTCGAGTTTGGAAATCTCTAATCTCTAATGGCGAGAAAAAGCTGTCTTTCATTGCATTTAATGAGACTCCTGAAACATTCACACTGATCACTTGTCTGTCGGCCGGCGAGAAAAAAAGTAGTTTTGCGACTACAAGTTGGCACAAGGCGAAGCTCCCTATAGCCCAGGTATTATATGCAAAAAACACGGCCAACCTAAAAAAAAATAATGTAAAGCTGAAATTTGGCATAGATGTTCCCTAGTTCCCTAGAAACAAATCCTGAAAAGTCCCCAACTCTGAGGAGTCCGCGTCATAGTTTTTGGAGGGTTCAAAAGGGCTTAAATGGGGCGTAAGTGCCAAGAAAAGCATTTTTGCTTCCTGCGTTCAAAATATTGATCCAAATTTAGTTCTCACGAGCTTTAGCAATTAATAAAAATGAGCCTGTAGGATAACGGACTTATCAGGCCTAATTATTGCTATTGATGAAGGAAAAAAAGACTAATTTAACATTTTTAGCACAATTTTTACACGAAAATTTGGTTAATTTGTCATTAGCAGGTCATTATTTTTTAAACAACTGCTGATATTGACTAAAGACCCAGAATGAAAGTTATAAAGCATACTTTTAGCTTTACATTGGTACATTACCCATGTCTATGCGGGAAACGGTTACCGAGTTCTGGTCCCAAAGCATAACCGCTGTTGAAAAGGCACCCGATCACGTTTCTAGGTGACAGCGCTCGGCCTGTCGGAGCAGGCCAACAATACTCGAAACAATGAATTCAGCTTCTAAGCAGTCTTGGATTTTCGGTAAATGTGGCGGAAGTCCACAGGTACGAAGTTTCAGTGCTTCGTGAAGAACGTCCAATCCCGAATGCTGGAGCGTTCACGCAGTTTTACTTTGACAACACTGACTATAACATAAGGATATTGGACGGGCGAAACACATTTCACTGCATGGGAGGCATCAAGCGCACAGGTCCAGCGCCTGACAGTGAAATACCTCCACTCCCACGTACACGAGAAGTTCCTAATGCTGGTGTGATTGTGGCGATGGGAAAGTTCAACATTTCGTGGTATCGGAAACCCTCTTCTCCTGGTTCAAAGGATGTCAAGATTAAGGAGTTAACTGTGGAAGCCCCAAACTCTGTGGCTGTTGCGTCGATGATGGTCTCCTTGTGGTTATCTGGATGGTGGTCAGGCATTAATTTACCCGCTTCGTGGAACGGCTTTATGAAGACGTTACTGTCTGCTCATGCTCAACCAGCTTCCCAGACAACGTCAGTTGATGCCCTGCCGTTCATTAACTTGGAACCGAGCTATCCATCAACTATATATTCCGCGTTGAAGTTTGCCGCAAGAGAGTGAGCGGAACTGAAAGAAAGCACTTGTTTCGTAACCTTTGACCAGCCCCTATACGGGAAATTTGCAGAGATAGTCGCATCGGACACTTCAGAGGAACTCAAAAACGTGATTGATCGTCTAGGCGATTTTCACCTTCCGATGACGTTTCTTGGGGCAATCGGCTATGTGATGAATGGAAGCGGTTTGGAGGAGCTCTGGGCGGAAATATATGCTAAATCGTCAGTGACTCACATGATGTCTGGACACGCATATTCTAGGTAGACTTGCAATTAGCTCGCTGTTAATGATTACGTTATGCCTTCAATTTCAAATGTATCAATAACACGAAACTGTGCATGTTCTAGGGCCCACAGAGCGCATTTTCTGATAAAACAGGTCGTCGGGACAATGTTACTCAACATGAATGACGGGCTGAAGGATGACAAAGACGAAATACAGGCACTTTTTACCGCATTCCAAGAAGGCACCGCCAACGACTTGCTATCATATCCTTGCCTTCAACGTCTCAAAGAGTCGCTTCATGACACATTTTCTTCAATGAGCCAGAAATCTCGCACAGGAAAGCTGTGGGTAGAGTACATCAAACAGCATGCTTGGAAAATATTGAAGGATTCCGCATCTTTACGCAAGGAAATAAAGGTATTCGTCTCTACGGCTCCAGATTAAAGACCATAATATCAGTTGGAGAAAAGTTTGCCATTTGTCTCTAAGATAGTGCCAAATTGGAGTGCAAAAGCCTCGACGAACTTCGGGTAGTGATATACAGCCAAAAAATTGCCAAACATCCGGTCACAGCATCATTTCAGCTGGCTTCACTTCCGCCGACTTCGGCAGCATGCAAACAACCTTCACTGCGGGTATATTTGCAAATTCAGGAATGGTTAGGATTTTCTTTGGACCCGACCCAATGGGGATGGAAAATCCAACACTCAGCTTTAGTACCAGTGACAACTCATCTTCCAGCTGCTCCAGATCATCTCCTCAATTTGCTGTCCTGCAACTGCAAGCTCTCTTGTGGCAGCCGGTGTGAGTGTGTACGTTCCGGTTTTGAATGCTCCTTAATGTGTGGACACTGCAGTGGAAAAGCGTGTGGCAACGTCACATTTGATGGCTCAGACGATGAGGAGGACGATTGAGTCTGATGTAAGCTTTGTTTTGCAAGTGTTCTTCGTCTAAATAAATCTTTTAAGCTTTGTTTTGTTATTATTTGCATTATGCAAATTATGAATGTACGTTTAACTGCTAACTGCATTAAACTCGTTTTGTTCTACGCAAACTGTTTCTGCTAGTTTACCTGGATTCAAAGGAATACCATCCTAAAAGCTCTTGATCAAAGATACAAAATGGTGTCAGCAAAGGTGAATAGATGGAGCCCACCAGCGTAAATGGGCGTTCGTTCGGAAAGCCACTGCCACACTTGCACTTTTATATTTGTAACTGTATCTCTTCTGCTGTTTGTCAGATGAACATGGGCAATGTATCGTTTTAAAGCTACAAGTGTGCTTTACAACTTTTGCTTCGGGAGCAGCTGTTTACACGATAAGTCCCGGCTAAAGACAAATTAGCTAAATTTACGTGAGAAAAGTTGAGCTAAAAATGTTTGATTACTCATCTGTTTAAATGTATGGCAATAATTACGACCAATAAGAGAGTTATATTTAACGCAGTCCTTCTCTTATTACTATCAAAGATCATTAGAACTGATTTTGGATCAATATTTTGAACGCAGGAAGCAAAAATGCTGTTTTTGGCACTTAGGCCCTATTTAAGCCCTTTCGAACTCTCCAAAAACTATGACGCGGACAACGCAGAGATGGGGACTTTTCAGGATTTCTTACTAGGGTACTAGGGAACATCTATGCCAAATTTCAGCTTTACATTATTTATTTTTTAGGTTAAAACTTAATATGCCTGGGCTACTAGCATTGGCGGGTTGGTATCATCGGAAACGAATTAAAAAGATGAATTGTTAGGGTGCGACAAAAAAAAGACTCGGATTACCGGTAAGACTTAATAACCTCCTGAGCCCAGGTGGGCTTCGGGGAAGTTTGATTTCATAAGTATTTGATGACCCGGTGATTCGGAACTAACCCCCATTATTTTAAACTTGTCCGAGACCTTGTGAAGTGAGATTTCACCAGCGTACACCCAGAAAAGAGACCTCCACTTAGTGATTCGGGACAGTTAGGGACCCTTGAATAACATGAGGAAACGTTTCTTCACCCGGTATGAAAGGATGTTACATAGTTTTGCATAACGATAGAGGTTAGTTGAGAACTTGTTGGCATTCTTTTGCTGAACCTTAAATCGTTGTTGTTTCCATCACCATGGTATTAAGAATGTTGATAAATGGAAACCATGAATGTTGAGTTTGTGTTGATAGATTGAAGTTATTACGATGGAGCTTTAAATTGTTTATTGGATTATTATGTTAAAGGGAGTTTTCCTTATAGATCTGTTTACCGGTGTTTATGTGTGAGAAATGTTTCCTTGTTAATTTGAATTATTTAGAAATTTTTTCTGGAGAATTTCGAGATTAAGCTCAATGCACTGAAATACTGTTGGCTAAAGAAGCATGTCTATTGTCATTACAAATTATATACTGATAAATCTTAGTTTTGGTTGTGCGAGCAAGTTGGGGTTTTCATCCTAGTGTAAAAATATCAGCATGTTTCCACAGAAGTAGCTGATGCTAGACTGGCGCGTGGTGTCCCTTGCGTATGATTCTGCCAATAGCAGTTGCATCTGATTTCACGTGGGATTAGCAGCGCTTCGTACGGTGGCTTATTGAATCTCGTCATTCCGAGGCGAACTCGCGGATGCGATGGGTCCATACAAGTTTCACTTCCCTGCGGCTCGTGTGCGCGAGTCATAGGCTGCAGGCCGAGAGACAGACTCCTTTCTCCTGACAAGGTCACCCAGAGACAGACTCCTTTCTCCTGACAAGGTCACGCCAGATTATAAGCTCGCGGCAGTATGTGCAAAAGACTGGCGCAAGAATACGAATGTGCTATGGAGAGATTATGCGGTGGAATTTTACAAACCAATTTGAAAAGTAGGGTGTGACAATTATGCGAGGAAATAAGGTAATGGGCTAATTTTAAGTATTATTTTATTGACATTTAAAAATAAGCTTGTCACAAAAGGTAATTTAAAAATCTAATTATACTAGGGCGCCCGTACTGCTCCGCAGCATAATTTTTCAGTATTGGAATTAAAAAATTACGACATTAAGTAATAGTTTATAACCTTTATTTTACAATACTTCCTTCCAGACAATGTTCGCTGTACGTCGACTCTTAGTTTTAAATTATTTTCCTCGGGATAAGGCAACATAGAACATTCCATGGCCTAAAACAGGATCAGGCAAGTAGATTCCAACTCGATGAAGCGTTTGACCCTGCACTTTGTTGATTGTAATACAAAACGCTAGTGTAATACGAAATTTCCATCATTAGAACAAAAGATATGATTGCTAAAATGAGAAAAAATATTGAAAAAATGAGATATAATATCGAATGTTCACTCATAACATTCCGAAGAATCAGCCGATTTAAATAGTTAACAGCTCAAATGAAAGGGATTCAGTCCCTGAGTGTTCTTAGACTAAAACGACTTGAGTACCTCGATCAGAACCAAAGATATGATTGCTTCAAAGTTGGAAAAAGATGAAAAACGTTGAAAATATCAAATAAATTGAGGAAGGCGGAAGTGAAGTGATTTGTAATACTTGATAACAAATCTTTGCATGAATACCTTTCAATGAATAGTGGTATGAAGGAAATCGACCGGATAGAATGGCCGGACGGACTCGGTTAAATTTTCATAATTATTTCTAATATTCGCTTCGGCACTCATAACATTCCTCATAATCAACCAATGTAAATATTTAATACCTCAAACGATAGAGCTTGATCCACTGAGTGCTCTAAGACCAAAACGAACAGTGTAACTCAATTAGAACCAAAGATATGATTGCTACAATGAGAAAAACTGTTGAAAAAATGAGATGTAATATCGTATGTCCACTCATAACTTTCCTCAGAATCAACCGATTTGAATGGTTAACAGCTCAAATGATAGCGCGTGATTCGCTGAGTATTCTTAGACTAAAACGACCTTCGTAACTCAATTAGAACCGAAGATATGGTTACTTCAAAGTTGGAAAAAGTTGGAAAAAGTTGAAAAAATCAAATAATTTGAGAAAGGCGTAATTTAAGTGATTTGTAATACTTGATGACAAATCTGTGCATGAATACCTTTCATTTAAAAAAAGGATGAAGAAAATCGGCCGGATAGTATGGCCGGACGGACTCGGATAAGTTTTCATCAATATTTTTAATAATATAGATGATGATTTAAGACAAATTTATTTACTCTTTCGATACATTACCTTCTTGCCTTCCCCATCCCCTCGGTAGAACTGCTCAGCTCTTGTTTTGCCTTGAACCACAGGATCCACTGCCTCCAAGTGAGATGGATTGGCTACAACTGCAAGTCTAATATTCTTGTTGGTTACACGGTTCAAACGCTCGATGTATGTGCCCAAGTGGTACTTCACATCACCAGAACCCTGTAATAACAAAGATTAGTCAATACATCAGTAGTGTTCATTGACCGAGAAGAGGCATATGACAGAGTTCCTCGAAGAGAAGTTTGGAGATGCATGAGAGAGGAGGGAGTGCCCGAGAAGTACACATCGTTGGTGAAGGAGATGTATGCGGGAGCTGTGACCAAAGTGAGGAGCAGTGTGGGTATGACTGAGGGTTGTTAATTACATTACCACAATTTGGGTTTATATCTGAATAGCCATTGTGCAGAAACATTATCCCAGTATTGCCGAATAGTTACAATGTTTCCTATTAAAGCATAATATCATTTAAATATTGATACGAAGACTAAGCCCATGTGGTTTGTGTTTCAAATAGTTGACACCAGAGTTCGCATGACAAAGCAATGAGCGTTCACCGGCCAAGACTCAATTTTGACCAATCACATAACCCGTACTGTAACCATTCCTTGATATTTCCGCGAGAAGTAGCTCGCTGAGTAACTTGAAAATGAAAATCACGTTTCGAATGCTGAAGGGATAAAAGTGTTGAGCAAAGTTACTCGGGGAGTGGATGCCTATCACTATTACAATGTATATTCCAATACCACCCGCCCCCTGAATATGATCCGCACCCTTATTTTGAAGAACAAAATTTAAAAAAGAAAAAAGTTTACTCAAAATTATTTACAATCTTTACTAAATAAACAGAATACCGTATTTCCTCGCATAATCCTCGCACTTTTTTTGCCAAAATTTCGCGGAAAAAAGCAGGGTGCGACAATTATGCGAAGAATATTTAATTTCAAAGAATATACTGTATCATTATTTGCTGCACGGGCCAGTCATTCGCGTAGCGTGAGTCTGGCGTGAGTCATAGCCCGCAGTCAGAGACAGGGTTCTTTCTTCTAACAAGGTCACGACTGGTTAACGCTCGCGGAATGTGCTGACGAAGCTGTCCATTCGCGTCGTGGTTCATAGCCCACAGGCATAAATACGATATTACTTTCTCCTGACAAGATCACACCAGATTAGGCCTATAAACTCGCGGAATGTGCGCTGGCCGTTCGCGTCACAGTTCATAGCCCGCAGGCATAAAGACGAGAGTACTTTCTGCTGACAAGATCACGCCAGATTAGGCCTATAAGCTCGCGGAATGTGCGCTGACCATTCGCGTCGCGGTTCATAGCCCGCAGGCATAAATACGATATTACTTTCTCCTGTCAAGATCACGCCAGATTAGGCCTATACGCTCGCGGAATGTGCGCTGGCCACTCGCGTCAGAGTTCATAGGCAGCAGGTCTAAAGATGAGATTACTTTTTGCTGACATGATCACGCCAGATTAGGCCTATAAGCTCGCGAAATGTGCGCTGACCATTCGCGTCGCGGTTCATAGCCCTCAGGCATAAATACGATATTACTTTTTGCTGACATGATCACGCCAGATTAGGCCTATACACTCGCGGAATGTGCGTTGGCCGTTCGCGTCGCGGTTCATAGCCGGCAGGCTTAAAGATTAGGTTACTTTCTCCTGACAAGACCACGCCAGATTAGGCCTATACGCTCGCGGAATGTGTGCTGGCCGTTCGCGTCGCGGTTCATAGCCGGCAGGCATAAAGACAAGATTACTTTCTCCTGACAAGATCACGCCAGATTATATGCTCGCGGAATGTGCTAAGTGAAGAAGCTTGCCGCTCGCGTCACAGTTCATTGCCCGCAAGCATAAAGACGAGATATTTTTCGTCTGACAAAGTCGCGCCAGGTTATAAAGTCACGGCAGCGTGTGCAACTGACTGGCGCACAAATACGAACATGCTATGCGACGATTATGCGATGAAATTTTATAAATCTATTTTAGTGTTTGAAAAGTGAGGTGCGACGATTACGCGGTGGCGACGATTATGCGAGGAAATACGGTAGCATTTCTCCAAAATAGTTTCGAACCGTTTTTAAGTCGTCCTAAACACACATCAAACTATTAAAAATACAAATAAAAGTACACAAACACTTCACTCATCATCGTCATCAGAACTACCAACTTCGGAACTTTCACCACCATCACTTTCCCACAAAATGTCGTCATAGCTGCCATCCATAGCATTAGAAATACTTAATTTTTGAAGCTCTTCTGTATGAGATCTCCAGAGATACGATTCCATGCCGACAAAATCCACGAACAGAGCAGCTGAACTTCCGGGCGCTGAATGCGACCAGTTGGCGTCGGTGTGCGATTATCGGCCGCCATCCACTCGGTATACCTCTGTTTCCAGGCTGCTTTGAACTTGTTAGTAACACTTTTTTTTCATTCTCCATTCGCGAATACATGACTTGTCAATATCATATTTCCTACCCGCGGCACGATTCCCAATAATTTCAGCTTCCCTCACCACTTTCAGTTTCTCACTCACAGTCAAGGAACGCAAATTGTTCGTATAAATCATGTTTACACTCGGAGAACCTGCGCGAGACAGTATGATGCCGCGTACTTGCGGTAAAACCAAGTGATAGCCGGAAGAAGGCTAGCACCATCTAGCGGGTACTCGCAACACCCTAAATCGCGCATGGCGGGAAATTTGAATCTTTAAAATTTGGATGGCTCAAATAAGACTCGCACCCCAATATTTCACGTCCAAATTTGTTTAAAAATGTGCGGGTGGTATTCGAGTATATACGGTATCCAGAGATTGAATAACGGACTCTATAGCAAATTCCTGTAATTTCTATGGTCCCCAAAACTTTCTTATACTGTCATACTAATATTGATGGTCTGGCATCTGTCCACAAACCTTTGTGAAACTTACACACTTCAAATTGCATTACAATCACAATCTAGCAAACTGAATTATAATAAACTGAATAATCGAATAGGTATTACTGTTGTAAAATTGAGTTTCAAGACCCTAGAAGTTCATTTACAAGGTGAACTTATATTCACATTTTCCCTATTTCAAATGTAATTTTGTAGTTGGCTAGCATCATAAAACACTTCTTTAGACATGGAAGAACATTTCATAGCAAATCATAAAGTTATTTTTATTGTTTAGGGGAAATACCAATAAAACTGAATCTTACACATGGGTTTTATGAGTTTCTTTGTACAAAATGAGCAATTTTGTGTATGTGTTGTGTCTGAAAAAAAAAAAATGTTTATGGATATTTTATGAGTGAATCCCACATAATATTTGCAAAAAGCTGTCCAAAATGAGCAATAAATACAGGGAAAATATTCACCATTAAATTACACCTCTGTTATTATTATCATTTAATATTTTTAACCGTATTACTCACATCATCAGCTGCTTCCAAAGCAGCAAACTGGGTGAAGATCTGTTCAAGTGGCTTCCGGCATACATTGGCTAGAACATTCAACCGTCCGCGATGTGGCATACCCATGATTATAGATTCTACACCAAGTTCAGTGGACTTATCAATTACTTGCTTCATGGCAGGAATGAGAATCTCGCAGCCCTCTAATCCAAAACGCTTCTCACTTGACCACTTGCGAGCCAGGAAGGCTTCAAATCTGCAATAATGTGCAATTTCAGAGTAACTTTTAAAGCAGCCTTAACTAGTGCAATGCTAACATGAGCTGAGTTAAGTTCTGTTGTAATCAATATTGTCTGGCTGCAAACCAAAGGTTAGAAAATTAGCTGATCTTAAAACAACAGATAGCAGCATTATCTTAATTATTTATATGTTAACAACATTTGATAGATTTTCTGTAATATGCAATTACTACCAGCTTTTTTCCCCCCTCTTAAAAAATTGGAACCAAAAATTGGGAATACAAACCTTAATTGTAGCTTTAACAACAGGAATAATAACTTCAACTTTCTGATTCTCCTCCATTCTATTTCTTGTATGTGTTACAGGGAAAGTCGATTCTCCAGTAAGAGTTGACTCTTCCTAGGTAAAGTCGACTCTTACTGATCTTTTCAGTAAAAGTTGATTAAAAGCTGTAAGTGTTCAATTTCGATCAACATTTACTAGTCAGAGTTGACTATACCTAGAGAAAGTATACTCTCACTGTCTTGAGGTAGTAACAGTTGACTATTTGCAAGAAAACAGTACTAGCTAATAAAAAACAAATAGAAAGGCAAAATGGGAGAGAAATGAGAGAGAGAAATGTTTCAGAGAAACTAATAAAAATGAAAAACCTTTATAATACATAAAGAGATAAAAATATTTATCATTTATTACAGCAAGGTAAAGATTTGTGACACTTTTGAGTTCCAAAGTACACTTTTCTTCTTACACATGCACTTCATGGATTCGCATTTAGTATTGCAAGAGCATTTGGAAAAACCATGTCCACTTCCAAGTGATTGTGAAGTTGCAACAGTCCTCACAGCTGTTGTTTTATCCATAGGAACTACATTTCCTTGGATAATGTTCGTAGGACATTTACTGAATTGAGACTTGAAAAAATATAATCATTGAAATATGATCAATTTAATACTATGGGCAGCGAGAGAGAGATATATATTTTATTTTAGCTTTGAAAATTTACCTTGAGAAAAGCTGCTTTAGATTTCCACTCCTCGTTCCAATTCGCTAAAATCCATCATCGACAACCTCCAGTACCACGCCAAGGCTAGATCAAGCATCTCCTCTATAGAGGTCAACATCGGAGATAGGAATTCGAACTAATGTTCCTTTTTCTACTGGCGGATGAATGTGATCTGAGGTTTCTTCTTCATGAGTTAAGCTTGCTGTTCTAGACAGTAGAAAGCTTCGTTTCTCTGTCTCTTGATGTCCTCAGTAGACTTGTCCAGGTCAGTGAGGAGATAATCACTATCGACTAAGAGCTTTTCACCACTTGATATATTTTGATTTGTTTCATCATCAGGATTTCCATTTCCGTTACTTCCAATTTCGTTTTCTTGTTGTTGCTGAATTTGAACAATTGCGCATTGACAATCCTCTTCTGTTTCTAAATTTGCCAGTACCGCAGTTGGTAGTGTTGAACTTGATAAGCCGTGTCTCGAGAGGAAACCGAACATTGCCTCATTCGGGGATCGTTTTCTCCCACTATGCAATACACTGTTTTTCATAAGTTGAATCAACTTAAAGCCTTCACTCCATTTTGATGTCTTGTGGTCTTTCATCCAGGTGGTTATCATATTATCTATGTCCTGGTTGACTATTTCGACGCTACCTTGACTCTGACTATGTCGTGGTTTGCCGTGTACCGTTTTGAAGTTCGTCCATGTATTAACCAGACTGTCAATAATGTTATTAACAAATCCTCTCCCAGTGTCTGATTGTAAAATACAAGGAGCGCCTAACAAAGTAAAAATATCAACGATATTATTACACACTTCGTCTGCAGTCTTTGATTTCAGTGATATTAGCACAACAAACTTTGTTAAATGGTCCTGGTACACCATTATAAATTTGAAGTCTTCATCAGGTTGCGACTGAAAGTCAATCAAGTCCACTTGACATCGTGAATTCATTTCCTTGAATAACAAAAGCCTTTACAATCAGTCCTCTCTTCTCATGTTTCAATTTTTGATCTCAAGGTTCGCACAAGCTTAAAAATAGTAAAATGTCCTTCGTAATAACATTTTGACATTTCCCTTTCAATTGCTGAATCAAACGATCTCTTCCTCCATGTCCAGTGGATATGTGCGCTTCATTAAGAACTCCAAACAACTCTTCATCAAAAACATAATACCTTATGCTGTCATTATCTGTGACAGGGTGTATTACTTTTGTAATACCATTTACTTCAATAATGTCATATCGTCTTAAAAACCTGATATCGTTACTTTCTTTTACTTTCTTTTTTACAGTAATTGCAGTTTTTAGATTTTTCACTTTTTGAATGCAGCTATCATATTTCAATTTGGTCAATGTCAGTGAATTTACCTTAAAAGTCGAGCATTCCTGCTGCAGTTTTTCACGGAACAGTTCTGCCGTGGTGTCTGACATAATTATTTAAACGTAAATGAATCTTTTGTCACTATTGCACAACAATAACGAGCCGAGTAATGACGAATGGCAACTGCCTGGTGTGTAATTGGGTAATAAAAACAAGAAGTTCCGTGGCGAACTAAAGAGCCTACTTTTCTTAAAATTTAAGATTCATGCCAATGATTAATCTATATGGATCTATCTAGAATAATGACGAAATTAAGTTGGTAATATCATAATGTAGCCTAATAGAGAACTACAGTTGGCAGCCCTGGTGACTGAATATATTCTTAGTTCCATCTCTTAAGGTACAGAATACAAAATGTAGTTGAAGTCCAATGGATAGCATGGACGTTACATGCAGTTAAACATTGGATCTAACAGCGTGCGTCAAATCATGTTGGCAACAATGACATACATGTATTGGTCAGAAATAATCTGAAATAATATGATCTATTGTTGTGTCAATTTTGAATGAAATCCATTAGTTAGTATAGAAGTTACATGCAAATTGGACCTATCAGCAGGCTTAGAATCATGTTGGCAGCACTGACATATATTAGTTACTCCAAATTAATCTAGAATGCCAGGTACTGTACGTGTGCAAAGTTTAGAGCTATTGGCTTGCATACTTTCTGATATATTGATATTAAGGTAACAAAAATAGAGACAGTATTTATTAACAGTTGGCAGACCTGGTTACTCTTAAGAATCGGCATAGACATATCTGTTATGGAACACATAGCACACACGAAATTTGGTTGAAATCCAAATGATAGTATAGAAGTTGTATGTATTTAAAATTGGACCTCTCAGCTGGCTTAGAATCATGTTAGTAGCACTGACGTATATAAGTTACTCCAAATTAATATAGAATGTCAGGTACTATACGTGTGCATAGTTTAAAGCTGTCGGCTTGCATACTTTCTGATATATTGGTATTTGGATAAAATAAATTGAGAGCTTTTATTAACAGTTGGCAGCCCTGGTGGATCTTAAGAATACTTTCAGTCATATCTGTGTATGTACACATAGCACATACGAAATTTGGTTGAAATCCAATTGATAGTGTAGAAGTTATATGCATTTAAAATTTGGATCTATCAGCAGGCTTATAATCATTTTGGCAACACTGCGATGTATGGCCTCCTGGAAATTAAACTGCAATATTATTATTATCTGTACGTGTGCCAATTTTGATATAGCTCCCATTCATACCTTCCAAGATATCCAACATGGGGCTCAAATTTCAATAGCGATTTTTCAGCAGTTGGTAGCACTGACATCATTTTCAAATATGGCCGTGAGATATTCAGGTATAGATCTTTACTTCTACCAAATTTTGTTTTGATTGCTGCAGCCGTTTAGGAGTTGATAGGGACACACACACACACACACACAGCCAGACAGACAGTCAGACAGACAGACATTTGCCCGATCTCATAAGTCTACTTTTTCCTCATTTTTGCAAAATGTGAAAAGTAGGCTAATAAAGAAATGTTCAGATCAATAACGGTCGGTCCAATAATGGAAGTACGAGTCCAAACAATGCCAATATTTTCATTATCATAAATAAAAAAGGTTTGGCGCGCGCGGGTACATTTTCAGAGCAGCATCTGTGAATCAACTTTTACTGAACCACAGCAGGCATAGTTAACTCTCCCTAGGAAAAGTTGATCTGTTTGTTTTCAATCAACTGTTACTGATAATTTTAGTAAGAGTTGACTCTGCCTAGGGAGAGTCAACTCTTACTAAGAATCGACTTTCCTTGTAACATATGCATTATTTGAATCAAGGTTGGTACCATACTCCTCCCATCCAGATTCCAATGACGTCATTTGCCAACCACATGCAATGTACGATGAAAAGACACTGACTACATCTGAGCATTTGCGCACAATATCACGATACTGACCCCCCCACGGACACTGAGTATGAACCTAATGGCAAAACACGTGTTTTGCTGCAAACTTAAAATAGTGAAGGCTCCCGAGTGATTTCCAGGCATATGTGCACTGTAATATCAATTCCCGTGCTTGCTGAAACTGTATACAAGCAATGGTCAGTGGCAAGCATATCTTAACATAAACTCACTAGGTTATGGAGTGATGTGAACTGCGATCAGGTCTTGAGTGACACTGAACGTGTGTGCATCAAAAAAAGAGAATCAACCCCTGCCACTATACAGCCCATGACGGGCTAAGGCCGACCAAGCGACCGCTGCCCAGCCATTCAGTCTGCAGATATTGGGGTGACGCATGATCAGCACGTCGGGTCCCCTCGGCCGTTGATCTTGGTTTTCGTGATCGGGGCGCTGTCTCACTGTCAGACAGCTACTCAATTGTCCTCACGAGGCTGAGTGCACCCCGTTCCAACCCTCACGTCAGTTTTAAAATCCCTGACGGAGCCGGGGATCGAACCCGGGGCCTCCGGGTGAGAGGCAGGCGCGCTACCCCAACACCACGGGGCCGGCATGCACACATGCATGCACTATATCACAATAGTGACTACCACAACTGCGAAAACTGTTCATAACAATCAATGGAACAAATGTCTTATTGCGAAAGCTAAATGATAGGGAAGTAGTTGAAAAGGCTAAGAGAGACACCTCAACAACGTGACCCCTATTCTCTCAGCTGCAGTAAACCACAAACTAAGAACAGGAAGTTTTTGATAATATCCTTCCTAAAATTACAGTGCTAGGATTATTTGTGTGTATATGGTGACATGGAATGAAACATCCTTTGATAAGTATATAAAACTTTGTGAATTCGCAACAACAAAATGAATGAAAAGATCAGATATACACTGATCAGAAAGAGTTTTGCATATTGCAAGCTTATGTATTCGTTGACCATATATAATACACGTGCTTTATCCAATAACTGTTTTTATTTATTTATGTAGCATACAGCGTTACACATGAAACACAATAATAATAACAAGTACATACTAGCACAGATATCGACCTTATGTCAAGTCTATATTCTCCAGTCCAGGCTCGATGTGTGTAGCAATGAAAAAGTCGTTAGGGTCACTTAAGTACGCCCTTAGTTTGCAATCTTCTACAATGTGCCTGATGGTCTGGTTCGATGGACCGCAATCACAGCAGGGGTTTGGCCACTTCCCCATTTGTGTAGGTTGTATGCACAAACTCCGTTTCCGAAAACAGTATACGGTACAAACAAACCAACGTGGTATCTTAGAGTTAACACATGAGCCAATGTGCTAAAACAAAACATCGTCATACAGCAATGAAAATACATCATGCAATATGTAAAACTCTTTTTGACCAGGAAATACATTTTATCAATGCTCGTGCCACATTTACTCGCGTATATTCATCCATTTGCCAGTCTCTAGTGAGAACTTACAGCTTTAGAATGGATTTCACCAGTATTTCCCCTACATCTTTATGTCACAATTCTGAAACCATACTTTGATAATATACCGCACTGTACCATAAATTGATTCTCAACGTGATCAATTGCTTCCAGCCTTCATTTCACTACTGACCAGAGATTTTCAGTCGAGTTCTGATCAGGACAGCTTTCGGCTGATGAATGTCTTACAACCGTTTTCATAATATTACTGAATTTGGCAAAATGAGGTATCGAATGATCAGTAAACATGACAGGCTCAATCAAATAGAAGAAATGTGGTCTATTATGAAAGGATGGATGAAGGCAAGAGAAGTTGGTTGGTTCATAAGTTAAGGGGCTGCGACAACGCGGTCATGTAGCCCCATGTACTTTGGGTGTGTGTAGAATCTGTCTGATAACCGGTGTTAATTGTGATGACTGTATTAGTGTGTGTTATCTGCTTTTTTATTTTAGTACTGCAACTTAGAATTTTTCAAATAATTCCTACTTTTGCTGCCAAGCGCCACCTTCAACGACTAGACTACTACGCCAAGTTCAGAACTTAGCTACTGGACGCCACCGCAGTCGGCTCTTGGCAACGAATGTAGAAACCTAAGAGCGTTGTTTACATTCTTAACCTATCCAATTTAGCTTCCCACAGGTGCAATTAGTGGAAGGTTCTTTAACATGCCATAAATCTATGACATGGGACCGCCGGCTTTACTTCCCCTCCGAAGGAAGGCATACTCAGGGATTTTTAACGCTCTTAAAAAATCCGACGGCTTCGGCCGGGTTTGAACCCGCTAACTTGGGCATAGAAGCTCAGTATGCTACCGACTACGCCATATAAGTTAGTAATGTATGATTAAAATAATTTTGTTTTTGACCAGTTCAGATTTATTTGCAAATTAAATTACGACTAGACCAGGCTAGCTTGACGGTGTTCAGTGTGCCAGAAGCTGTAACAACTTCAGACATAACAGATTCACCGTTTGAAAATACAGTAGAGCGTCGAAAATCCGAACTAATTAGGACTGGGGGGGGAGGGGGGTTCGGATTTCCAATTTGTTCGGACTTATGAACATAACCTAGAAATTCTTAGTTACATTTAAAATGTCAAGATAAATAAAAATAAACTCTTTATGTACTTACATATATACATACATATTGTACTTTGATTTATTTATACCTGTTGTTGTTTCTTATGGCTAGCCCGGATTCCAATCCATCAGCTTTCTTGTGTTCCAATAGAGTTGTTATACAAAAACAATTCACTACATATTTACAAATTATGTACGCACTATGAACTACAACTACACTACTGAACAAGTGGAGCAACTGAACTGGCCCGCTGGGGGGAAGGGGAGTGGATGGTTCAAAACAAAACAAACACTCCCAAGGTCATTGTTCTCTAACAGCGCCATGCAAAATATAGTTCACATGTTTCACAGAATCAAAGGTGTAGATGTCCTAGCAATCTCAGAAAATTGGTTAACAGAACAAACAAAAATGTTTTTCAATATTAAGAAATATGTTGCATATCACATAGTTAGAAAGCAAGCTGGAGGGGGAGTATCTTTGTATATTTCAAACAAATGTAGCAGTACCCTTGTAAAGGAAATAAATTCCACCCACAGCATACTGCACATTACTGTGAGAAAAGGCCATCAAGAATACAATATAATCACGGCTTATAACCCTCATAAAAGCAACATTCCACACTTTCTAACTGATCTCGAAGTAATTATTAGTTCTTACTCAACGAATCCTGTTATAATACTAGGTGTTATGAATATCAATCTATTATCTGGGGACAGATATACTAGTAGTTATATTAACCTAGTCAAATCATACGGTCTAGTCTTATGTAATACAAAATATCCAACTCGTGTAACACAAACTAGCTCTACTCTAATTGATCATGTATTGGTGAACGACTGTGACAAAATATGTAATGTCTATAATATTGATAATGATTTGAGTGATCACCATTTACTAATCTGTGAAATGAGAAACAAAAAGATAAACAGGAACTCAATATGTGATGATAGGCCAATAGAAAAGGATAAAATAAACTACAAAAAACTTAATAAATATTTAATAACTCAAGAATTTGTATGCAATGAAACTAACATCAATGACTACTACAATAAATTCTGTGATTTTATTAATAAAGGAATAGAAGCCTGTACTATGAAATATACAAATAAGGAGCCAAGTGCCCCACCAATAAAACCCTGGATCACAAAAGATCTTTTAGCACTAATACACAGGAAAGATAAGATATATACAAAAACCAAAGTTAAAAATCCATCTGCAGAAATTTTAGAAGAATATAAAATTATTAGCAACCAAGTTACAAAACTTAAGAGAAACCTACAAAGAAACTACTTTGACCAAAAAATTCAAAATGCAAATAATCAGAGGGAAGTGTGGAGTGTTGTTAATGAGATGTTAAATAGGCCAAAGAAGGGGAAAAATGAAATTGTCAAACTTATAGTCGACGGCACAAATGTCGAAAAAAAGGAAAATATATGTGATGAAATTAATAAATATTATGTCAATATTGCTAACAGTATATGGGAAAATCAAGGAAACGGTTCTACCTCGGACATTGCAAGCTATAAAAATACTATTAGCACTAAGACAATCTTTATGTTACCTACTGATGCTAATGAAATACAATCAATTATAAACTCCCTAAAACACAAAAACAATATAAGTGAGGACAACACTACTAATGTCATGCTACAATTGTGTCTTGAGGGCCTTACACCATATCTTGTCAAAATAATAAATCTTTCACTGATGACTGGTATATTCCCCGATGCCTGTAAAGTCTCTAGGGTAGTCCCGATCTACAAAAAAGGAGACAAAACCCACCCATCAAATTACAGACCCATTAATATTATATCTGCCATCAGCAAGGTTCTAGAAAGCGTTGTTAAACGAAGACTTATGAATTTCTTCATGAAAAATGATTACTTTACAAACTGCCAATATGGGTTTATTCCAAATAGAGGAGCTGATAGTGCTATATTTGAAGTAGTAACTGATGTAGAAAAGGCATTAGATGAAAACAAACTAGCTGCTGGTGTACTAATTGACCTTCAAAAAGCATTCGATCTGGTTAACCATAAGATTCTCCTTAATAAACTAGAATTTGCAGGCATCAGAGGAGTGGCACATGATTGGTTCAAGAACTACCTCACTAACAGAAAACAATATGTTGCAATCGATAATGTAAAAGGGTCTCAAATGAGAATTGACACAGGAGTACCTCAAGGTTCTGTTTTAGGACCAATTCTTTTCTTGGCCTATATTAATGATATAGTATTATTAGAATTGAAAGGCAAGCTTAAACTATTTGCAGATGATATTTTTATACTCTATCTGGGAACATCTGAACAGGAAATTATGCTAAATATTAATTATGATCTCAATAAGCTGGTGGATTGGTTGAGAGCACACAAAATGGTTATCAATATCACTAAAACAAAATATTTATTCTTCCATAAACCATCATACAAGATTGAGACCACAAACATAGTCAACATAGCCAACAAAGAAATAGAAAGGGTTAAATCGGCAACATACTTAGGTATCACACTAGATAGTACACTAACCTGGGAAAATCATGTAGAAAATGTAAAACATAAAATCAGCCCTTTAATTGGTATTATTTTCAGATTAAGATATAGCTGTCTTACTAGCCAACAATTGAAAAATATATACTTTGCTCTGATACATTCACATCTAATGTACATGAATTTCATATGGGGATATTGTAAGAAGGAGCTGATAAAAGAACTTGAGATACTCCAGAAACGTGCTATAAAATCTATCTTTGGACTTCCTTGGCTCACACCCTCAAATGAATTATACTCAAAAACTAAAATTATGCCACTGCAAAAACAAATAGCTATGTCAGCAACAGTATTTGTATACAAATTAGAAAACAAATTGATACACACACACATCCATTTTACCCATGCAAATGACATTCATCATTATGCAACAAGAGGAGTAAATCAAATATTCACCAGCCATTCCCAATCCATTAAATTTGGAACTAAAGGAATTATGTCCTCTATAATAAAAGAATACAACTCGCTACCATTAGGCATAAGGGAAAGTTTCTCTATAAAAACATTTAAGAGGAAAACAAAAGACTTCCTATTAAGGAATGAATAGCCCATGTACAATAGCCTTAAGCAATGCAATGTATCATACCGAATTATCTCTGTAAAGTTAGTCACTAGCAATCTAATATAAGTTACTATTAAATGAAACAATAATGTTACAAAAATTATATATATGCCATGCTGTAACTATGTTACTTGATTGTCCCTAACACGAGCTCAGGCTCATTGGGACCTATGTAAATAAATAAATAAATAAATAAATAAAAAAATAAATAAAACGGGTGTTCAGATTTTTGACGTTCGGATTATTGACGCTCTACTGTACTACTCACCTGGGACCAAAATGAAAGTGTCCTTGTTACTACAGTGAGAGCCTTCCCTATAGAACGGAGCTTCGCCGGCCCGTGTGACGGGCGGAGAGCAACTAGTCACCGCCAGTTGACTAGCATTTGCCAATTACACAACAGCGGGGCAGGAAGCCCTGAATGCTGTCATTGTATTTATTACAATCGGAGCTGGCAAGAAACCTTTGTTGAGATAATTACGACCTGTGGTGAAGTACTGTAGGCTATCTCGTATGCACACAACAGGGTTAGGTATGGAACAAAACATCGAATTTTCCACGTGGAAACGTATTTTCTCAAGAAGTCGTACAGTAAATGTGCTCGTAAGTTTCAGCGCCATGCGATTTTTACCTGTGGGGGAATCTCCAACGAAATGTATACCTACAGCAGAGGTGCCAACCTTTGAAGTGGGTTATCAGTAATCCCTTATATTGCCCCCCCCCCCCCCCTCCCCCCCCCCCCCCTCCCCCCACCGCTCTCTCTCTCACACAAAAAATTTCATGTTAAATCCAAAGCATGCTCCACCCTTCTGGATAATGACACCACCTTTTCCCTACCCGGAAGCAACCTATAGTAAAGAACATCATATCACACAATAAAATTTGCACATTGCCTGTTAGTTCTGTGATAAGAAAAATTCCTTGTAGCTTGTTTTGCACCCAGTAGCTGCTTTTCCGTGAAAGTTTTCTTGTACTATACTTCCCCCGGTCATGACATGCTCGTCTTCTGTATGATAAGCGATTCCAGTGTAGATGTGCTTAATGTAGGTCTGAATTCTGTCTGATTTTTTCTAACAACACTGAAAATCCTTTCTGTGGGAGAGTTAGTGTGAGGTACAGCTAATATTGCAAATACCATATTACTTAAGGTTTTATACTTCAACTGTCCACTTTCGATTTTAAGCTCAGCAATTCCAAGTCCTTGTCAAATACATTCAGGGAAAGTATCTCACTGAAAAACAGCAAATTCCTCTTCAAGTTTGTTATGCACACGTTCCTTGACCAAACTTGAGAATCTTTGAACAAAATAATCAAGAGATGAATAGGAAACCTTCATTCTAAGAGAAATATCGAGATGTTACAAAATCGGCGCTGGTCTCTGCCGTTTGACTAGATTCTCGTATTTTTCACGATAGAACACGCACAAATCGCGATTTACATAATTGGTGCTACGTTTAGTCGATCGACGAGATTTCCAGTGTCCTTGAGTAGAGCAGGGGAAAATATAGCATAATTACGCAATCGGCACCACTTGCTGTACGATTGACAAGAATCCAGTTGTTCTTGTCATCGAATGCGGAGAAATATCGCGATGTATCGCAATCGTTGCCGCTTTCGGCCGCTATACGAGAATCACCATGTCTTTGAGGTTGGTCACTGAGAGCATGATATTATGCAATCGGCGCCGCACCCGGCCGTTCAACGATTGTCTTCCTGTCTATCTGTCCTGGCTGAATGGCTGAGGCAAGCTCGAGGTTGGGCATGGTTAAAATCCACGAGCAGTTATGGACATGTTGAATGGTCGGCGCCATGATTCCCGCTGTCCCTAAGCTGTGGTTGGGAGTTCACGGCAGATCACGAGGAGAAATGAGAATCACGATGATACGTAGACTGTCATTTTTAAGTGGGTTGACGCACTTCTCGCTCCCCGTACGCTTTTAAGTATACGGTCATGGGAAAAGTGGCGAGTAGGTTTCGGCTGTTTCGGTATGTTTCGTGATGGGTGCCGAATCAAATTTGACAGGATTCCCACAGTCCTCGTGGTCACAAGTTCGCGATTGGGCACAGGATTTATGATTTTACGCAACGGTCCATTTGACGAGATTCCCGCAGGCAAGTCGTGCGGTCAGCCGGCCGTCTTCAGCATGTGAGTTCTGAGGATGAACGTTCGAAGTAGGAATCAAATATTATGAATTACTGTATTCTGTGAGGATTGCATGGATAATACGATGAGAGGGCACATTTTCCTTCGAATTCGAATCACAAATTAAACATGTTATACAAGTTTTCGAGATAACCGGTTAGATTATCCGATGGAACCAAAGTTCAAGGGAAAAATTGACATAACGTAATTTAGATTTAACCATACTGGATGTCGAAAATTTTCGAGACAGAGTTTTAAAATTTATGTATTTTGAAGCTTTTTCGCGGTTTGTTATTCGAAACTGTATCATTTTGCAAGATTGTGACATTAAATTATTTCGCTTTATTTCTGGACTTCAATTCGAGATAGTGTCCAAATTTAGAGGTCAATAACAGAAATGACAGATTTCTGTTGAGTTTTGGAAGTTTTCGCAAATAAACGTCTCGCGGAAAGTCAGGTTTCCTAATAATACAGAAAAAAAAGTCACCCAAAACTAAAAACTCTTTTTGATGACGAAAATATACGTTGAACCGATGTAGGCTATACCACTCAAGGTTCAACGTATATTTTCGTCATCAAGAAGAGTTTTTAATTTTGTGTGATTTTTTTTTCTGTATTATTAGGAAACCTGAATTTCCGCGAGACGTTTATTCGCGAAAACTTCCAAAACTCAACAGAAACCTGTCATTTCTGTTACTGACCTCTAAATTTGGACACTATCTCAAATTGAAGTCCAGAAATAAAGCGAAATAATTTAATGTCGCAGTATGCATTTTCTTAAGGGCGGGCACGGGGAAATATAGCTTACGAAATCGGCGCCGCTTGCGTGAAACTTGCTCCATCGCAATCTGTGAGCCTAGCGGCACGAGTTTAAATGAACCGACCTCGGAGAAAACCTCCAACCATCCAGACATAAAAATTAGCTACTTTACGTTACTTTCATTACCGGTAGACACCCTGTAACTTTTCTCTTTTTTTTTTCCCCATAGTTTTTCTTTTTTCTCGTGGTAATGTCACTTTTCCATAATAATTTCCCCCTTTGACCGTAATGCCGTAATCGTGAGGTGAAATCCGTAATTACTATGAACAATCCGTAATAGTTGGCACCTCTCTGACCTACAGAACAATCCACGTGCTCTGGAGGCTCCCGAGAACTAAATAACTGCACTGTTATGAAATATCAGTGAGGATGAATTACAGCGAGTGTACCAAAACTTCCTACGTTTGTGCAACGTGTGTTTAGAAAATGAAGGACAGTATTTCCAGCAACTGCTCTGAAATTCATATAAGTAAATATGTTTATTAAATGCGTTCAAAAGTGTAAAAGTGTTAAACTAGTTTGGCGCTGCTTTGCCTTGCTCGACAGGTGGAGCTAGCCTGAGTGCCCCGGCCGCCAAACAGCGCACCCAAAGTTTGGTTCTGTAGAGAAGGCTCTCACTGTAGAAGGCACACATACATCAGTGTTAATGAGGCCAGAAAGCAAAACCTACACATAGCCAACTTTCAGCTCAGACTAATGCTAGGCTATATGGTGTTGAACGAAGAATCTACCTACAATGCTAAATCTCATGGGTGGCATCTCAAATATATCTACAATTTCCATCAGTGTATATTTATTATTATTATTATTATTATTATTAATCTTGATTGGTCACATTGGACCACTTGAGTCGTTCCACAATCACTTCTTCTTTGAAGGTAGTACTGCTTGGTTCTTGCGCTCTTTCCAGTACTTTTTCATTCTTTCAGATCGGGATTTTCTCAACTCATCTGAAATCTCCATAGGCTTTCAGTGTGTCATTTCTGCAGAAAATTTGTGAGTTTTAAGAATGGTGTTAATTTTATTTTTCTCCTCGGCATCTGTTATCTTGAGTCCAACTGCTTTGAGATCTTGTTGGATTTCTTGGATCCATTTTCCTCCAGTTTTCTTTCCTAGATTTCTCATCACCAGTTGGCGTACAATTCTGTTTTCTGGAAGCCGTAAGATGTGAAAAAAAAAAATGAAATTATTTTCTTCTTCATTGTGCTGGTGATTGGATCAATCTCACGATAGACAGTTTCATTTGGGAGAATCCTCCAGACTCCCTCAACCTGATACTTTTTATTTATGCACGTTCTAATGATTCTTCTTTGCGTTTTGAGGAGCTGATCAGTTCTTTGTTCATTTTTAATTTGGAACAGTGTTTCACAAGCATAAGTGGCTTCTGGGAGAGTTACAGTTTTATAATGTTGGATCTTAGTAGCTATTGATAGGCATTTTTTATTATATGTTGACCAGGTTAGAGATTGTGCCTTCATCATTTTATTTGTTCTATTTATCCAAGTTACTTTTTCGTTTAAGTTATGTGTTATAATTTCTCCAAGATACTTAAATTGAGGAACTAGGTTAATTTTATGATCATTTATATAGACTTCATTTATATCTAAGGGTTTCATAGGCATGATCTCAGTTTTTTCAAAGGATATCTGTAATCCTATCCCTTGAGCAATTTCTTGGAGACTAGTGATCTGAGTACAAACCTCTTCCTTGTCTAGTGCTAAAAGAGCCAAGTCATCTGCAAATCCTAAGCAGTTTATTTTTATTGATGGTTTTGTTCCAATTTTGATCTTAGGAGGGTTTTCCTTTTGCCAAACCTTCATGATATAATCAAGAGCCACATTGAAAAGCAGAGGGGATAATCCATCACCTTGTCTGAGACCAGTTTTTACTGTGAAAGCTGTTGATATTTCTCCCCTAAATTTAACTTTCGAATCTGTGTTTGTTAGTGTTAATTGAATGATTTTCATCAATTTAGGATGGAGACCGTATAATCTGAGGATTTTTAGCAGTGTCAGTCTATGAATACTATCATAGGCTTTCTTGAAATCTATAAAAGAGATAAAGAGTTGCTTATTTCTGTTTTTGTAATATTCCATTATTAATTTCAGGCTATGGATTTAGTCTGGACAACTTCTGTAAGGGCGAAATCCTCCTTGATATTCTCCAAGTTGTGGTTCCAGAATGTTTTTGATCCTGTTGTAAATTATACGAGAGAAAATTTTATATGTGCAGTCCAGAAGGGTAATTCCTCTGTAGTTATCTGGGTTCGTTTTGTCTCCTTTCTTAAATAATGGATGGATTATTCCTGTGGTCCAGTGTGCAGGAATTTCTTCAGTAATCCACATTTTAACTAGATGTTGATGAAGATTTATAATCGCAGGTTTACCAGCATTTTTCCAGATTTCAGCGAAGACTAAGTCTTCGCCACAAGTTTTGTAATTTTTTTGTTCTTTAATTGTGAGTTCTACTTCATTAATGTTTGGAGGATTTATTAAATCAGGTGAAGTTAAAATAGGTGTATCAGTGTTTACTTGCAGGGTTTCCAGTGGATCATCACAATTTAGCAGTGTATATTTAATATAGAAGCCTTCTGAGTGAGTATATTTCTGTACCCCGGAGTTAAAGGGCACTATGTCCATTTTTTGTCAAATTCACTTTTTACCACAATCCTACTCTCAGTGTTATGTACTTTCTAGTGGTATACAACACTATGTCCAGAGCCATATTGTAACCGATATTTGTCTTGTTAAAATAGCACAATGTGCCATGTTGGTCAGAGGCATGCAACACTATGTGGACATTGATTCATATGCCTCTGCAATTGTCATTTGTTTTCGGGCGCCATGTGTAGATAGTGTTCAGCACACCTAGCAGATGTTTCAGAAAGCATACAATAATGGTGCTTATTCTCTTTGATTCTTTCAGTCAGCTGTTGATGTGTTGTGTTGATTATAGTTTGTATGGTGGACCTTTGTTATGTTAATAAGATAAAAGATGGATTCACAACCAATGTTTTGTCATATTGCAGAGGTACCCTCAAATTAAGTGCATAAATCACAAATTTTTGCTGGAAGCTGATACTGTTCATGCCCTTATTGAAAGAAAAAGAAAAAAATACTAATACCGTATTTACTAGAATACGACCCGCCCCCGAATAAGACCCGCACCCTGATTTTGAAGAACAAAATTTAAAAAAATAATAATATATATACTCAAAATTATTTACTATCTTAACTAAATAAACAGAATAGCATTTATCCAAAATAGTTTCCAACAGTTTTGAAGTCGTCCTAAAATAACACACATCAAACGATTAAAAATACAAACAAAAGTACACAAACACTTCATCCATCGTCATCAGAAGTACCAACTTCGGAACTTTTATCACCATCACTTTCCCACTAAATGTCGTCATCACTGCCATCCATAGCATGAAATACTACATTTCTTGAAGCTCTTCCGTATGAGATCTCCAGAGATACGATTCCATACCGTCAAAATCCACAAACACAGCAGCTGAACTTGCGGGCGCTGAATACGACCAGTTGGAGTCGGTGTATGCTTATCGGCCGCCATCCGCTCCGTATAACAGCTGTTTCAAGGCTGCTTTGAACGGGCGGTTCACGCAGACATCCAGTGGTTGTAGCATAGACGTCATCCCGCTCAATCACCAATACATGACTCGTCAATATCATATTTCCTACCGGGCACGATTTCCAATAACTTCAGCTTCCCTCACAACTTTCAATTTCTCACTCACAGTAAATGACCGCAAACGTTTCGTAGCATTCATGTTTTACACTCGGAGAACGTGCGCGTGACTGTATGACGCCACGTGCTTACGGTAAAACAAAGTTATAGCCGGAAGAAGGCTAGCACCATCTAGCGGATACTAGCAACACCCGATATCGAGCGCGGCGGGCAATTTAGATCTTTCAAATTTGGATAACTCAAATAAGACCCACACTGCAATTTTTCACGTCCGAATTTGTTTAAAAATGTGCTTGTGGTATTCGAGTATATACGGTATGTCTATATAAACACCATGGGATTGGCAGCAATTAGTATGGCAGTGTTCCAGCAAATATGCTGTACATAATATGGAACTTGAAGACATCAAGAGATTGAAGTCACTGTATTCAGTTCCAAAAGAAAAGAAAAGTGTATGTTGATAAACAGTTCTCATTTCCCAAACAGTGCACTTACAAGTTAGGCAAGAAAGCATTGGAACTGCATTTTTGAGAACTACGTTCGACATCAAGTTCAGAAAGGTTGATCTAAGATGATACACCAGGCAAAAGGATGTACCTCCAGCAGTTCTAGACCCCGATCCCAATGCACCAAAACCTATCACCCAACGAAAATACGATGACTCAATACCACTACCGCCATGTACCATTCATGTTGTCATGCATTTTATAAAAACTTGTTAAATACTAATTCTAACAGGAACTACCCAGGTGATGATGACGATGATGATGTTTGTGACTGAAATGTCATGTTGCATAGTTTACATTGATAGAAGGATTTTCCAAAACTATGTGAATATTTAGTTACGGTTGTGTATTATTGTGTATTAATTCATGTTCTGTAATTTATTATGTCACTAATAAATTGTATTGCAAAGTACATTCTTGTCAACCTCATCCCCTTTATTAATACACAATGCAAACGCTATGTCCTGAAAGTTCCAAAATGAATTCGAGGCATATGGTATATTCTCCTGAATATACAGATGATGTTAGATTTAATTGTCACTTCTCTTTGTTTTTCTTTCTTTACACACGTCCTTCTTTCTTCTCTTTTTCTATGTGAACACCACCAGACACCTCTTTGTTTCCTGTTTTCTCTGTGCATCCCTTATGTTCTTTGAAAGTTTGTTACAGATTAGCATACTCTCCTTTTTTGTAAGATCTCTCTACAGTGCTCCATGTGGCAGGTCGCTGAAGTCTTGGACTCCAGTCCTTTCAAGAACTTGTTCTAGAAGCTTCAAATAGATGGCATCATCGTCGATCTCTGCATTCTCCATGAAGACTACATCACTTTAGTTAAAAACTGTTACATGTAAAATGTATTTTATGTGTGTTGCGTATCTTGTATCCCCACTATGTTTACCCCTCCTCGCCCCTCCCTGCTTCCGCTCTCTTGCACGTTTGAATTTTCTCGCCCACTCTTCTTCAAGTGCTCCATTGTGACTGTTCGGCTCTCTTACTAGGAGGTGCTCACCTTCTTCAACGATGTGTTGATTTTCAAATATACGCCATGTTTAAAAAGAAAATTAACGGCTGGCCGTGAACTTCAACATCTCTCCAATGAAAAGATAAGTACACAACTAAGTGGTTTTACTATCAAGTTTTATGGGGCCTATAGATATCTAAATCCAAGCATTTTAATGAACACTTTCTGCAAAATATGAATTTTCACACACTTGTGTAATCTGCTAACGGTCCAACGAGGGACATTAGATTGCTTTGCTAAAGCTTCATCCAGCTCACCATTAAATGGTTAAGAAAACTTTCTAGTACTACAGTGTTAGAAAAAAGGGGGTTCTTTTTCTCCCAACGAGGGAATTATGCTGAAATTTCAGCATTTTTAAGTAAAGCTTTGCTTCCTTCGAGGTATTTTTCTGCTTGCCCCGTTCAATGCTACTGGCAATTCTCTAAACTTCCAATTATGCAATAGACTATGTACAGTGAAAAACTATACCAGCTACCACCTCAAAACTCTATAACATTGAATTACTGCTAATTTTCAACTCATAACCAATTCACATAAATCGAAATAGCGACAATTTACTAATGCTCAACAAAATTTTCAGTGCTACAAAAAGCTGTTTGTTTTACTGCTTCCGCATCGCGTTTCGTGTGAAACAATAAAATTAGCCAGACTTTAATTCCCCCACTTCCTCTATCTCCATTACCCTACTACTAACAATTTAGAATAATATAAATCATTTTTTTCTTGTACTTTTTCTCCCTATGAGGCTTAGTCTATTAAACAACTCCCTCCCATTTAAATTCTATATAAATATTCCAGGTGGTTATAACCCCACCTGTTTATTTTCTCTCTTATTTTCCTGCTGCGCCCAGGATTTGGAGTTGTAATTTCATATTGTTAAAATCTTTAATCACGGTTGATTACTAAAATATTCTAGTAGAAACCATTTGAATGTTTCTTATTAGGTCTTAGACCTGAAATCTTGTTGTTCTTGGAACACTTTTAGAGTGGATGTTATAATTTGCATAATTTGTATGTATGGATCGATCGGAGGGTTGGGTTCTCAATAGAAGAGATGATAATAATGATAATTGTTGTTTAAAGGGGCTGCGAAGATGGGAAAGGAAGATCTTTAGGAAAATATACGGGCATACCTGCCAACCTCTCGAAATGAAAAATCGGGAGATCGACGAAGCGGCGATGGGGGGGGGGGGGGGGGGGGGGTGCAACGCAACATAATACATACACAGGCTAAGACATTACAGCAAATATATAAGTTACACTATTAACCTGTACATGACTAATTTGATATGACATCCCAGTTTACAAATGTACTTAAGTAATTTTAAATTGTAAGTGGTCTATCAAACAAGCATACCTTTCTTTCGACCACACTCAGGCATACAAAAGTAGTGACGAATCGAAGATCATATAATTGGTCGTTGTTGCAGGTGATTGTGGCTGATTTTGCCCTCTTCAAAAAGGTCTTGCTATATTCTTGCTCGAAACACCTCCCTTTCTGAATCGACTTCAGAGTTATAAGTTTGTCCAAAGTCTTGTCGGAGAGAGACGACCTGAACGGAGTTCTTGTTTTTCTGACAAGACTGAACATTCTCTCACACTCTGCATATCTATGCGGAATGGTCAGAATAGAAAGCATAACTTTAGACAATTTGTCATACTTGAGTACCCCACCACTACATTTCATTTGGCCTACCAGTGCCCACTTCACATCAATTCTCTCTTCTTCCTCAAGAGATGTCACATCTTTAAGTTGGAAGTTACAGAATTGGGAATGCACATTTCTGCAAGGATGGCCGACGTTTTAGTTCTGGCTGAGCCATATCTCCCGGCAATTTTTGAGTCTGGGAACATCTTCCTAAATAAAGGACCAGCGTGATCGGAACAATTGACAGGGAGGTTATGTTCAAAAATAAACGATGTGAACAATACTTCTGCACGTGTTATACTGTCAGTGTCTTCCTCCTTACACTTGAAATAATCAAGTTTCTGGTTTTTCCCAACACACTGTACATTGTTTTTATGTTTCTTTGAGAGCACATGTTTTGAAAAGTCCCCCTTTCCACCATGCGAGATGCTGAAATCACACATACAGACACTACAAAATGCAAATGTTGCGCCTCTTCTTGACTCAGTTATATGCGGAAAGTCATCTTTATATAAACTTTTAAATGTCACATCATATTTCTTCGCCATATTACCGAGGAACCGATGCAATCACTCAGATCGAAAAAACACAATAGCCTACAGGCATATTAACGCCAACAACATCTAACAAAGTTATACGCAAATCATATAATTTCACGTGTGAAACAGATACAATATTCCGTAGCGTACAATAACTCTCACCCACATGTGATTATGCCAAACATCTAGGACCAAGCCCTGAATTAACCATCGACGATTTCAAACAAGGACGTATTCGAAGCCAACTTCAAAGAACTTTTTATAACAGCACGACGCAACGCGGGACGCGGGAGTTTGTACGCAGTTGTCGATTACCGGTATCGATACAGAGCGATACTGCGGTATCGAGATATATAACTTCAAAACACGTAAAGTCTATCCGTTCGATAGACGACTGGAGTGTCATCTCGCACATTCAATCCGAAATTATGCGTGGGATTTTTGAAAAATCGGGAGATTTAATACGTTAAGCGGGAGGGCGGGAGAAATGGTCTGAAATCGGGAGTCTCCCGCCTAAATCGGGAGAGTTGGCAGGTATGTACGGGCCAGTGGGAGAGGAGGAAGGTTGGAGAATAAGGACAAATGTGGAACTACAGGAACTCTTCGGACAGGCAGATATTGTGGAGAAAATTAAGCAGGGGAGGATAAGATGGGCAGGACACGTACAGAGAATGCCAGAATCACGTAGTGTCAAAAAGGTATTTACACAAAGACCGGATGGAAGACGGAGACGGTGGATAAATGACGTGGAAGACGACCTTAGGAGTGTGGAAATCAGGAACTGGAGAAGGAAGGCGAAAGATAGAGATGAATGGAGGCAGGTGATAAAGGAGGCCAAGGTTCTTCAGGGACTGTAGCGCCGACCAGTAAGTAAATAAGTAAGTAAGTTATAATTTGCCCTCTTTCACTGGAGCTCAACTGCATTTTTTGCTCGAAAAGCGCTTTATGTGTGGCGTGTCTATCCCCATTTTCTCTTATTACTTTCTGTAATTAAACAGACCCAGCCTGGGGCTGGAAACTGTACAAGATGATGATGATGATGATGACTTT
Organism: Meconema thalassinum; assembly: GCA_946902985.2. Taxonomy (NCBI): domain Eukaryota; kingdom Metazoa; phylum Arthropoda; class Insecta; order Orthoptera; family Tettigoniidae; genus Meconema; species Meconema thalassinum. The sequence continues at coordinate 536,638,484 of OX336390.1, read as the reverse complement.
CTGTAATTAAAGAAATGATTGCAAACAATTCATATCAATTTCACAATTAATCCTGCATTTGTTGTGTTCATGGTGAAACTTCCGCTAATACTTCACATAAAGTTTATCTTGGCAATTTCTGTAAATTGTAAAAGGCGAGTGTAGTTCGCTAAGCAAACTTCCTACTCGAAGTGATTACTGCTTTGTCCTGTCAATTTACCCTTAATTTGTAGTTTGGCCTAACTTAGGTTTGTTAGTCTTTCTTTTGACAAACTTCTAATCAGCACTTTGCTGGATAAAAGTTTAGCCCACTTTGAACACAACAATTGTTCCTTTCTATCATCATCATCATCATCATCAGCATCTTGTACAGTTTCCAGCCCCAGGCTGGGTCTGTTTGGAACATAAGCCTCGCCAATTAGTCCTTTCTTCCCACCACCTCTCCGCTGTCACTCTAGTCGAGTCCTCGCCTCTCTTCTTGACACATTCCTCCTCTCCTTTCAGCCATCTATCTCTTGGTCTTCCCCTTGGTCGTTTCTTCTACATCTGCATCTCATGTATCCTCTTGGGAATCTTCTTCTCTTCCATTCTCTTTAAGTGTCCATACCACCTCAGTCTTGATGTCTCAATCCTACCCTGCAAGGGCTCCTTTTTCACTATTTCCCTGACCTTTTCATTCCTCACCCTGTCTCTTCTTGTTACTCCAATCCTGTTGTTGTTGTTGTTTCCTATGGCTAGCCCGGATTCCAATCCATCAGCTTTCTTGCGTTCCAATCGAGTTGTGTGAGGTTTCCAGAAGTTCTAGCAGTCATATCAAGTTTGTTGCAATGTAGCAGGTGTCCCTTATCCATTTTACTTCCAGGTTCGTGACAAAGTGTGCATTCTTCAGATCTCAGGATGTTGATTAGTTTCAGATGAGCTGCAAGGCAGTCGTGGCCAGTGTTAAGTCTGAAGAAGGCTACAGCTTCTTTTCTTGGTGTTAATTTATATTGATCCCATTTAGCATCAATGTCTTTCCATAATTTGGTTTCTGCTGTTTTCTTTGCCATTTCTTCATACCTTTGACAGTATTTTTCAAGATCCTTTTTGCTGACATAAAATCAGTCTGACTGACAGGTTGTTGTAGTGTGGTACCTTTTTTTGCTAATCTGTCTGCCTCTTCATTTCCTGCTATTCCAACATGAGAAGGGATCCACTGAAATGAGATCTGTTTGTGGAGTCTTTGAAGGGTTTTTATCATACAAATCATTTCTTTCAGTTCTTTATTTTGGGGCTTATAATTTGACGAGATGGCTTGGATGGCTGCTTTTGAATCCTACTTCGTAGGAACTTCATTTCACTTGCCTGTAATCTGCTTATGTCTCTTTTCTTCATTATCAATGTTTCTGAAGCATAGGACAGTATCGGGATATAGTAGCTTCTGTATAACACTTCCTTCTGTTCCTTTCTAACAATTTTGTTCAATTTTCTTTCTAAACTTCGAGAGCTTTCAACCTCTTTCTATTTTTCGTACAATTATTTACTTGCTTCGGGATCCATCCTATGCAGGTAGTGACACCTTTCTTTGGTTTTACTCTTTTCAGCATTTTAGAATATTTCTTGAAATACTTCCCTTTAGCTTGGAAAAGAAATAATCAGTTGCCCCTTGTCAGAATTTTCGCCAGTGACCTGTATCCCTATACATTACTCAAGTTCCCGCATAGGAGGGACAGTGCACTTGATAGCCTCTTGCTGGCAATCTCAGCAAACCATCTTTGCATTATTGCATACAGTTATTAGTAATTTATTTATGCACACCCTTGGTTGCTTTATGCACAGGCATGAGTGTGTTCTTTTTGTTAATTTCATCAATTATGCTACGGCATTTTCTTTTGCAATAGTCAAACTATTGCAACATATTAATAATTAAAGTTCAAGGATTAGTGTTTGTTCTCCCACTTTGAATTATTTAACCTTGCAACTCCTATTGCTTCCATTAAAAGATTATGATTGTATAAATAGATCTTCATTGCTGAAAATACTAAGGAATTTCGGACTTCATCCCAAATTAATGAAAATTATAAAACTAACTCTAACAAACACCAAATCTGAAGTAAAATTCAAAGGAGAAATATCTGAACCATTTACGATTAAAACAGGATTAAGACAAGGAGATGGTTTATCGCCTCTACTTTTCAATTGTGCTTTGGAATATGTAATGAGGGAAAATCCTAGGAACATAAGAATTGGAACCAAGAAAGATCAAATAGACTTAAATTGCTTGGGATTCGCAGATGACTTAGCGTTACTGGCTAATAATATTCAAGAAGCCAGAAATCAAATAATAAGCCTACAAAATATAGCACAAAAAAATGGACTTCAGATATCATTTGAAAAGACAGAGATAATGGTAGCAAATCCACTTGTAATCAATCACATAACAGTAAATAACAAGAAAGTTAAAATAGGGAAGCAATTTAAATACTTAGGAGAAATTATAACTTACAACTTGGATGAGAAACCTGCATGGCAAGAAAGAACTAATAAAATGATAAAAGCCCAAAAATTAACATGGTCTACATATGAAAGAAAATGTCTATCAATCGCAACAAAATTAAAACATTACAAGACGGTGGTTCAACCAGAGGTGACCTATGGCAGTGAAACTCTTTTTAAAGTTACTCAGAAAAACAGAATCGACAAAATTTTAAAAGTAGAAAGAAGAATAGCTAGAACATGCATAAATAAAAAACATCGGAAAGATGGACAGTGGCGGATAGTACCAAATGAAGTGGTATACAGAGAACTGGAGCCCATCACTGATACTATTCGGAAGAAATGGCTTTCTTTCTTTGGTCACATCATGAGGACACCAGAAACCAGGTTATCTAGAAAAATTGTAGTGAAACTTTGGAATATGAAACAACAAGTAGGATGGATTAAGGAAATTAGAGAAGATATGAAAGAATTGGAAATAACCTTGGATGACTTGCAAAACAAAACAACAAAATTTAAAAAACTGAGAGATATAAAAATAAGATTTCAGGCTAAAATAGACAAACATAATACAGTAAAAAGGGTATTTACAGATGAGGAACGCTTGAGAAGATCAGAGCGAATGAAGAGCTACTGGGCGACTCGGAAAGAAAACTTACTGAAGAAGAGGACTAAGAAATGATTGACTGAAGTGGTCCAATGAGGCCGTAAAAGCAGAAGAAGAAGAAGAAATCTATTTGTGGATTCGCTTCCTTGTTGCCTAATTTTGTTCCTATTCCTAAGCCTTTTCCTTTTTTTTTTCAAATCATCTTCCCTCTGGTAGTGTTTAAGCTTGGGCTTGACCTACCAGCATAGAACATCATGTCCATAAAAAAAACGAGAGAAAGGCCCTTGGAAACTTTTTACAAACTTTTTGAACGAACGTGACGAACTTCACACTAAAGAGTCAAAATACATCGTTCTTGGAAATTGACGAATACTTTAAAAAAATTTAAATTACAACTCAAATTCTCAAACTCTTTTATGACAAAAATATTTTTCATGTTATATTATTTTGTTATTCAGACGATATGACCACCATTTTAGTTACAAGAACCGTGTCAAGGTGTCTACCAACTGATCTTAAAAGAATTCCCTGATTTTTCCAGGGTTCATCATCATCATCATCTTGCACAGTTTCCAGCCACTAGCCGGGTCTGTTTGGAACACAAGCCTCTCCAACGTCTTCTGTCTTCCCACCATCTCTCAGCCTCCACCCTTGTCCAGTCTTCTCCTCTCTTCGTCACGCTTTCTTCCACCCCCTTCAGCCACCTGTCTCTCGGTCTCTTTCCTTCCCACTTTGCCTCGTGTACTCTCCTGGGTATCCTCTTCTCCTCCATTCGATTTACATGTCCATACCATCTAAGTCTAGATTTCTCTATACCATCCTGTAATGGTTCCTCCTTCATTAATTCTCTGGTCCTCTCATTTCTTATTCTGTCCATCTTTGTAGCTCCAATACTGCTTCTCAAGAACCTCATCTCACTGACCTGTATTTTGCTCTTCTCCCTTCCTTTCATAACCCAGGTCTCCGAGGCATACGTCAGGATAGGGACATAGTACGTCCGATATATGATCTTTTTGCTGTTCTGGGGAACATCCTTGCTCCATAACATGCTTCTCACACTCCTCCGAAATGCTTCTGCCTGCCTCCCACGCTCATTTATTTCTCTATCGTTTCTTCCATTATCTTGTATCAGGCTTTCCAGATACTTGAAACTCTTCACTTTCTTCAGCTGTTCCCCACCAATTGTTATTCCCATTGTGGTTCTTTCCTTCTTCCTTGTTGTGATCACTATCTCACTCTTATTTATGCTAAATTTCATCCCATATCCTTGTATTATTCCTTCCCACACGTCCAACTGTTCCTGTACCTCCTCCTCGTTTCCCCAAATCATCAAATCATCTGCAAACACCATTGCTTTCATCTTTCCTTCCCCAATTACTTGTGCCACTCGGGTCATTATGTCATCCATCATCACAATGAAAAGTAACGGTGACAGTGCACTTCCTTGTTTCAGGCCGTTTCTCTGGTCCAACCAGTCTGATCTCTCTCCTCCCACTTTCACACAGCTCACGCTTCCCTTGTACATCTCCTTTATCCTCTTTATAGTCCATTTCTCTACTCCTCTATCCTCCAGGGACTTCCATACATTGTTTCTGCATACACTGTCATATGCTTTCCCAATGTGCAGGAAGGCCATCAGTAGATCTGTTTCATACTCATAGTGCTGTTCTTGTAACTGCCTTACAGCAAAAAACAAATCCACTGTGGACCTTCCTGCTCTGAAGCCATGTTGTTATTCCCTCATCCCTCCTTCTATCCTTGTCCTAATTCTCTTTTCCAAAACTTTCTCGAAGATCTTTGCACAATGACTCATCAGTGTTATTCCCCGATAGTTTCTGCAATCTGTTCTACTACCTTTCTTGAAGATCGGGACAATTATTCCTTTTTTCCAGTCCTCTGGGGTCTTCCTTTCCTTCCATGCTGTCCTCTTATCACTCGGTACAACCGCTGTATCCACATCTCTCCTGCTGCTCTCGCCATCTCCACACTCAACTCATCCACACCCGGTGGCTTCCCTCCTTTCATCTTGTTCACTGCATCTTCCACTTCTTTCCATGTTAAGTCCTTTTCTGTTTGCAGTTCATCTTCCTCTTCCCCGATTTCTCCGATTTCTTCCTCCTCACCATCTTTTCCATTTGGGTTCAGAAGTTCTTCAAAATATTCTTTCCACATTTTCTTCAGTCCTTCCCTATTTTCTATTTCTTGTCCCCTTTTGTTCACCATTCTAACATAATCCGTAGGATCCTTCCGCCTCTTATTTTTTACCATCCCATACAGGACCTTTTTTGTACCTTCGCTATCCTCCATCATCTTTGTCCACTCTTCCATCCACTTTCTTCTCTCCTCAGTCACTACGCTATTCGCCTCCTTCTTTCTTTCCTGGTACTCTTCCCTTGTCTCTACCGTCCTATTTTGATACCACCTCCTAAAGGCTCTATTCTTTTCCCTTACTATATCTTTCGTCTTCTCATTCCACCATGGTGTTTCCTTCCACCTCTTCTTACTACTTGTCCTCCCACATTCTGCTTCTGCTGCACCTACTAGTGTCTTCTTAAATCTAGCCCATTCCTCTTCCACCCCTCTTTCTTCATCTGTTGGAATTCCTTCCTTTACCATTTTGAGGTACTCGACCCTTCTATCCCCTTCTTTCAGTTTCCATATCCTTATACGTCTTTCCTGGTTCTCAGTCCCTTTCTTCTCCTTACTCCCTCTTAGGTTCATTACCAGCAATCGATGGTCGCTATCCAGGTTCTCCGATGGTATAACCTTGATGTCCGTGATGTCCTTATTTAGTTCTTTCTCATACAGTATATAGTCGACCACAGACTTCCTGGTCAAGTCATCACTGTACCATGTGATTGTGTGGCTCTCTTTTCTTAAACCAGGAGTTCCCAACTAGCAGGCTGTTCCTCTGGCAGAAGTCCAACAGTCTCTTTCCTTCCTCATTTCTTCTGCCCCAACCCTCTGGTCCTAGAACACTCTCATAACCTTGTCTTTCTCTTCCTACATGGGCATTCAGATCCCCCATAACAATCATATTTCTTCCTACCAGCTGCTTCTGCAATTCCTCTTCAAACTCCTCCTTCTCTTCAGAGGTGCAGCCTACTTGTGGAGAATACACTTGCACTATTTCTACGGTCTCTCCCCTCAGTGCTACTTTCACTTTCATCATCCTATCACTTTTTCTCCTCACTTCTTTTAAACCATCTCGTACTACTACTCCCACTCCAATCCTCTTTCCCCTCTTTATTCCCACTCCAGTACAGTCTATAGCCTTTTCTCAGTTCTCTCCTTCCTTCCCCTTTCCACTTTGTTTCTGCCAATCCCAATAAATCCAACTTCCTTCTTTCCATCATATCCACTATCTCCTCCACCTTCCCCGTCAGCGTTCTTAGGTTTAAAGTTCCAAAGCTTAGTCCGTGTGTACAGGCGTGTCGTCGTCTATTAAATCCATCATGTCCGAGGCTCGTTCCATTTTTTGAAAGCATTTGGTTTCATCCACTACTGGCTTGCTGGGCCTATCGTAGCTTCACCAGAACCCCGTTAGCCGTCACTTTTCAGGGTTCTTGTAGGACCTTCACAGCTACCGTAACGGTCCCGGGGCACACAAAGTCCCCACTGTACTTCGCCCCTACAGGCAATCCCCTACTTTGTGCCGTTGCCCGTCTCCCACGATGTGGACGAGGGGTTGGACTTTTCCAGGATTAAAGAGAGAATTCCCTGAGTAAAGACTGGCGAAGAAATGCACGCTATTTTTGGGTTAGCTTTAAGCGCTCTGCAGGAACAAGAAGCAAAATGTAATCCAGGAAAGCAAATGGAAAATAGGATTAAGTTTTATGTTTCCTGTTTTCGGTAATTCCAGGAGCCAAACAGATGTGAGCAATGACGGCACAAGGGAAACAGTTGTGAAATAAAATTTACTTCAATAGAATATTATAAGTGAACTTAACGTCCAGTAAAATAAGCAAGGTTTGTTAAGTCATGCTGTTTTCACTACGGTAAATGCCTCCAATAAAAGGGACAACGGGAGGTTGAATACACACATCAAGGTGTCACCATATGAGTGGGATCATCTTAGACCAATATTTAATTTGTAAAACCTTTCGTTCCCTATGAAATCACTAATCCTACGTCGCAGGAATAATGATATTCGGGAATGATGATATTCGGTAGCATACGTCTGAATATAGGCCTACACAGTAATTTACAAATATCCAAGGGACGAAGAGAGGCATATTCCAAGTTCACACACTCAATTAGATCCACCTCGTCATGACAGAAGTAATTGAGTCAATCAATTTAGTAATTTATAAATACATTTAAATTAAGGAAATCATTATGAATGATGTTTCAACAGGCCAGAACACACTATTATCAGTCTAAAATAATTTAACCAAGTCTGCTTGATAATACAAGGCAGAGTTTGAAAGGTGTTACAAAAACATTTCCTGGGTGCAATTCAAAACAAAATTGGACACAAGTTCTAGTCTAGCCAAGGAACGTAGGAGCAGACAATAATCAAAGAACACCGGAATGGAAAAGCCGCGCAAACAGTATTGTCAACCCAGGTCCAACACATTGTTGCCCAGGTGCGCGTTACTCTATTCCTTTCTGCGGACCGGGCAACTAAAGTACACCTAGGATGAAAAGTACGTGTACCTATACTTACCTGTCCATCCATCAATCTGATCGTCACTACTTTCACTGCTATCAGTCAATTTCAATCGTATTATTATCGTAAATAGACTCGTCTGAACTGATTGTCGCACTGTCAGTTCCGCGTGCGCCATGCTAACACTTGACAATCCACGTGGTAACCTCACTTCCTGTACCGAAAGCATTATCGAGACAACAATATACCTATCTGCATTTCGTTCAACAAAGACCTTAGTTTGTAAATAACACGTAGTATTTTGATTAATGAACGGCGGAGAGGAGAAAATTACACAAGAATGAAGCACTGTAAGAAAACGTTAATTTACGTAGCCGGTCGTCTGAGCACCAATACGAAAACTACGTAAATTAACGTAGCCTGTCATCACCCAGTAGTGGTCATGCTAACGGGAGTTTAAATGGTCCCTAAATCTCTACTAAGTATAAAAAGAAAATTATTTATTTATGTTCAAATGAATCCAAGCAGTAATGATATCAGTGAAAAAGTTAAAAAAAAAAAAACCTGGCGTCCGTGCGCTTTTTAAGCTTACGCTGGGCAAACCGTTAAAAATATCAATATACTATGAGTGAAAGAATTGTTCAGCATGAAAAGTTCTACAAAAATGTCCGCGAGAGCATATCTCTACCTTCAATACATAGCTCACTATACGTGTTTTTAGATTGGACACGAGGGGGATTTGTGTTGCATGCACCTCACCATTCTTAAATTACGTCTGACAAGAATTCGTTGCTCATGCTATCCTTGATAATATAATGGATAGTCCAGTCAGTGATTTTAACCCATCATTCCGAGACGTAAAACTGATATAGGCCTAGGTCGTAGTTCATTGACATCGGGGGGGAAAAAGCGCTGGTCACGAAATGCATTCATAACTGTTTCCGATCGAAGCTAGTATAAACAATACTAAATTTAAAATATTTTGTCGCCAAAGTTGCTACATCTACCAACAAAATCTCTAAATTGGCAATACTGATCGCAACGAACAAAATGCTCCAAGCCCAATAGAATGGCGTAGTTGGCTCCTGCGCAGAAGGCGAACGGATAGGTTGCCACATTATGCGTTCAGTTGAGCCTGAGAAGGCACTGCTCATTGGCTGAGCACTCCACTGTCATCAGTAGCGAGCGATAACTTCCCACGAAATTCGAAAGAATTGCTTCCACTTTTACGGGATATAGCCAAACTGAGAAAAATCCCTGATTAACAAAGCAATTCCCTGATTTTTCCCTGATTATTCCAGAAATTCATAATCCCCTGAGAATTCCCAGTTTTCCCGGGTCGTAGACACCCTGCGTGTACGCGATTGGGCAGGATATCGAATTGTGTAGCCAATAGGCTTCACCCAATATCCAATAGAAAATGCCAAACTATTGGCCGAGTACAAGCGCCAAGTTTAAAATCTGACAATGAAAGTTATGGTTTCATATCTTGCCTGCATTCTTTTGTTCAGTATTCTTTGTATTACGATTCGAAGTGGTGTTTGCGACAGACTTCTTAGTTTTATTTTAAACACATTTCATTTGTCGCAAGAACCGTCGATGTATGTGTGACACTTTATTGTTAGTGAGATGTGATCTTTCAGCATCATCACTCATTCCCTAATTGATGCATTCTCCCTCCCTATGTTCAAATAAAAATAAAGTTTGCATTTCCATGCCTGATACTTTGTCCATTCCATTCTATTTCTTTGATATTAAGATTTTTGCTTAGCAAGGGATAGTAGTGATAGTCATTGCCCCCCCCCGTAGCCGGGAATAGTAGTGGATAAGTGAGGTTATGGCAGTCTCATAACGGGCTGATTAAAGATGTATTGTTTATTTTGATTAAATATATCGTACTATGTAGCATCAAAATAAAATGGCTTATTATTACCCTCTCCCTTTCCCAAAATAATGGATTTTTGCAAAGTTTGCATCTTTAGTAACCCCCCCCCCCCCCTTCAATTTTGGAACTAAAAATTTAAAAGAAAAAAAGGAGGTCCTGTAGCCGAGTAAATACGGTACTTTAAACTGTTCCCCTGAAAAATTCTATTTTTGTAACATGGTGTCCTATGGCTCCGGGGTACAGATTTAATATTGTAATAATACTGGTAACGTTACGGGTTTAATGTGCGGTTTGACTACAGTGGCTTTACCGATGACAGGGTGCCAGAATTTTTGCCGTAGAGGGTACTTTTAATGTGGCAGTAAACATCCATGTCAGACTAATTTGGGATCAAACGCAGTCCAGTTTTAACACAGAGTGCAGATCCTTTCTACAGTTGTTAGCATAGAATGAATATCTGGCCATGTTAACAAGTGAACGGTAGTCTTACTTATGTTCCTGTGGCTTCACGAATAATGAAGAGGCCATGGGTTCAAGTCCTAAGCAAGTCGAGTATTTTCACCTCAACGACTTTGGGAAACACAGATTCAGTTCTCCAGGTCCCTCTCTCAATTCCCTCTCTACATTAAGCTTCTTTCACACTAAAATTCAACACCAATCTATTCCATTCTGCCATCCACATAAGAGCCGAATTAAATAAGTGTGTAAGATGAAGAAACTTACCCTGTAGCCCTTGTCAGTCTAGCCAGTATTAGCCTCTTCTCATCACTGGAGATTTCAGTAATACCGGGAGTCTCCAACCTTTGTCGAATCCAATTGCATTGCTCTAGAGAATTGATGAACATGAACTCCACTCCAATGTGCTGACAGTACGCTTGCTCCAGGCGACGGAGAATCTCACGTAAGGACAATGCCTTCTCTTTGCCACCAATGAAGGTGGTTGACGGCAACTTAAACACTCGCTCCATATCTTCTTCCTCTGCAGATAAAATGTAAGAAATCAACATTGTCCCTCTCCAGAGTTTACATAGAACATACCTCAGCTACTGAATAATCTATTTTTTAAATGAAAAGGTCAGGAAAAAGGTGTGAAGACCTTGTAATTTGCATGCTGTGATTAATTAAACTAGGTATGGTGCTTAGTTATTTTGAGATGAAAAGCGAATTTTAAATTTATAACCGTAGAAGGAAATGCATAACACCAACATTTATATACACTCAGTCTCTCTCCTCTGTTGCATTTTCTACCATGTTTATGAAGATATTTGGAATCGAGTTTTCTTAATGTGTAGCTAGTGTCGGCCTAAATAAAGACTGTCTATCAACTACGTCATGTGATGTCCAGTTTAAATAGAAAACAGCTTAGTTTGTCAATTTCAAAAATTTTGTTCAAGTTTAATTGTAAGTAACCCAAACATACTGCGGCCTCATATTAGTCTAATGATAGCAATTCAAGGATACTTATTGCCGGTAACATGGGCAATAGTTTTTATTTTGATTACCGGCCGAGGGCTTCTCATCAACAGAACAGTGCAATCAGCCTTACTAATCCATTATTTGAGGTAAAAACTATTAGTCATTTTTGAAGATAATCAGTAAGTATCCTTGAATTGATATCACAATTCAATAATAATAATAATAATATTGTATGGCCTCGGGTGCCTGGTGCAAGCTTTGTTAATTGACACCCAGAGGGTAGCTTGCATGTCGAATTCAATGCCGGTCTATCAAATCGACAAATAAAATTGAGTTTTTAACAAATTGCTTTTAATGTGTTTGAGACTCCAGTCTTTTGACTGGTTTGGTGCAGCCCTCCATGCCTACCTGTCCTGAGCTAATCGTTTCATCTCTACATAGCTACCACACCCTACATCCGAGGCAATCTGTTTAACATATTCTAACCATGGTCTACTCCTATAGCTCTTGTCCTCGACCCATCCTTCCATAACTACTGTCGACCAAAATATTATGTATACTCGAGTTTGAAGGTTGTTTGTGATGTAACCAATAGGCCTATATAAAATCCAATGACATAATTTTTGTCGTTCTATTTTACGTTAGTTCATGTAGGTTAGAAATTTTTAATTTATATTTTAATATTTTTTATCGCAGTTGGAACACAAAAAGTGCTCGTATTTAAGCGTGTTTCAACCATGCATCACATTTAAGAATTATTATCTCAGAAACCCGTCATCAGAACGAATCCAAATTTTAACACAATATACATTGGAATGTTTTATAACTGGTTTATTAATTTCAAAATTTTGAGTGTCCAATTAACAAAGTTGTTATCATTTTTGTAAGGTAACTTTTTCTCGGCTCGGGCTGGTTGGAAAATGTAGTTCTTGGTCGCGTTGTCATCCTAATACATCAAAATGTTATGCTGTATGACTGTGAAATACATAAATTAATTCACTTATTTTATAGCCCACGAGCTTTTCCCGGAGCGGCTAGCATGTGAACCATGTGTTATTTCCTCATACAAATACAAACCAATATAAAATAAGTGAATTAATTTACGTAATTCACAGTCATACAGCATAACTTTTTGATGTATAACTATTACAACGCAACCAAGAACTACATTTTCCAACCACCCCGAGCCGATAAAAAGTTACTTGACAACAATGATAACAACTTTGTTTCTTGGACACCCAACATTTTGAAATTAATATACCAGTTATACAACATCCCAACGTATATTGTATTAAAATTTGGATTCGATCTGATAACGGGCTTTTGAGATAATAATTCTTAAATGTGACGCATGGTTGAAACACGCTTAAAAACATGCACTTTTTGTGTTCCAACTGCGATAAAAAATATTAAAATATAAATTTAAAAATCCAAACCTACATGAACTATCATAAAATAGAACGACGAAAATGTTGATGGTATTGGATTTTATGTAGGTCTATTGGTTACTTAACAAACAACCTTCAAACTCGAGTACACATAATACTTTGGTCGACAGTAGGTTATTTTGATACAGTGAGCACATACCTAATACTCAGAAGGCTATGCAGATTTACGGATTAATATATTTGAAATGTATAATAAGTTAAAGTACATATTGCTCATTTGCTGCAACAGTGGCTTAACTAGATATCTGTACTTTTTCAGCTTTTAGCTCAGTGTGGTGCTGGAAAATATTCTTTATCAATTCATTAAATGGACACTTCTCTATCGTTTTTCTTGGCAACATGAGACTACATAATGCGATGTGCCAGTTTTCGAACAGATTGCAATTACAACAAGAATACTCATACTTTTTCATTGGGTTGGTGTCTGTTACACTCCTCTGAAGTAATTTAAAGTCCCCAATTCAACATGGCGTCAAAACCTTGATATTATTATTTAAATATACACAGTTTAGTAATTGCCTTTAAATCTTTAACCCGGCAGTGTACGCGGGGGGTGGGATTATCTCACTTTGGAAATGTCTTTCATGTAACATCGCAGCCCACACGCGGATTCACCTGCCCTCCTAGGTATTCTTAGTAAGGGGCCTAACGAGACAGCTCCCGCAACAATAGCAAGTTAGCACTTGAAACATTCACACGGTTACCGTTATTGAGCGACTTTCCCTCACCCGCAACTATAAACGTAACTATTTTTGTGTTACTTTTCGTTGTATAGTTTGTTCTCTAGTGAATTTAAAAAAACTAATAAACTAGAGGAACAGGTTATGGTATAGTAGGACGAGGTGGAGCAAGAATTAAGAAGAAATGGTGAGGCAAATGATGATTTGTTGGAAGTGCTAATGCAGACGAAGAGGATAATATAGAATTTAGTGATTCAGTGCTTCAGATATTTCTGGTGATGACCTGTATAATGCAGGTTCACAGTACTCGGGGAAACATGGACGTACAACCTGGTACATCCATTGCCCACAACACGTTGCAAGAACCAGACACAAGAACTGGAGTAAAAGATGAGGCAAAAATTGTGACCACCCGCATTGGGGCGTGCAGATTGATTTTCCCTCAGGAAACTATTCAAGAATTTGTGGACTGTACTACTGTAACATACAAATGACAAAATTGCATCAAAATTATGCGCAAGAAGGGGACGCTCGAAACACTGACTGTGAAGAAATAACTGTGTTATTTGGCCTATTCTATCTCTGGCGTTTTGAAGGTTTCTCATGTGAATGCAGAAGACTTTGGGCAATCTCTGCCTCATTTTTTTTCTACCGAGCAGTTCCACCTACTGTCAATCCTTTCTTCAACAAGTCTAATAGCCAGACAAACCGATGAAAAATAATTATCCACAGTGAAGTTCCTTACAGTATTCTCAATAGGATGTGCTAGTCGTTTGACAACTTGGGGGGGCGTGGTGGCGCAGCGGTCAAGCTGTATGCCTCTCACCAAGGCGGACCGGGTTCGATTCCCGGTTACTGCATATGAGATTTTCGATGTGAAATGCCATGTCCTGTGGTTCGGATTCCACGTAAAATGGAGGTCCCGTGGCTTATGATCGCGAGATTAACGGTCACGTTAAACTACAAGCTTCCTTCCTTTTTTTTTCGTTTGACAACCTCTGCAGGCTTTTTCACAACAGAGTAAGGTCCAAAGGGTTGCTTTCCATTATGAACTTCTATTTTGTATGTATGCTTAATAAATGTGAGCATCGGTCAGAGAATAAATTTAAATGCCATGTTTAGACTGCTCTGATTTAGAACGTGTAAGTATTCATATTGGCCTGGCAATATTGAAGTATGTTTTTATGTTAATATCTATTAGATACTTGCATACTTCACGAAAGCAAATAAACTTATTACCGTCCCTTTCAAAACGATCATTTTTGTGTATAAAACTTCAAATTGCGAAGGTGAGCGAAAATCTCGCCCGCGACCACTTACGTCGAAATTACTCCACGACCACCGCCGGGTTAAATGCAGTTTCCCACAAACATCGTATTTTGAGTTATGTCACTGTTGCAACAAATGAGCGATATACAATTCCGTAACTTATATAGCAGAGACTAGTATTCTTGGTCTTCACCGTAACATCCGAGTTCGATTCCCAACTCCACAAAGAAATGTAATTCTCGTCTCAGGGCCAAAAAGGGGTACACTCAGCTCCGTGAGGCAGAACTTAGTAGAAGGAAGTTAGATTTCCACCGCAGCCATCCTAGAAGTGGTTTTCCATGTTTAATTGCAACATTCCATTTAACACCACCATCTGCCAGTGAAAACCAGAACTCGACTGGGCAATCCACAGCTGATATTTAATAAATATTGTCTAATAATCACCAAATGTGATGCAAAAGATATTTTATGAGCTGACGTCATAAATGAGTACAGCAGATTTTTTTCGCCCTTCAAAAAATCCGACTTTCTCGGTCAGGAATCAAAGCCACATTATTGGGATCAAGAGGTGGACACACTACCACTCTCACTTCTCAGTGTAATGGAACAAAGCTTAATGGCAACTCCAGGAAAATGTCAGGATGGTACCTAACTTAAGGCAACCTCTTGCCCAATCCTAGCCCTAATTACGAATATGTCCACTACTACAACGAGCGGTTTCAGTGACGTAGCTGGTAGCATGCTGAGCTTCTACATATACCCGGCTGAAGTTCCTTACATTTCAACCTATATATGCCTGATTTGCTGAATTTATTCGTAGGGTTCAATTTGTTAGTGTTGAACAAAACATTAGCATTATTGTTGGATGTTCTGTAGGCTATTCTTAAGCCACATTTTTTGAAGATGTTAGAGATGCTGTATGTTTTGGTACTGAAATAAATAACTACAGCATAGTTGGATTATTCTTTTCGTTTGGGCATTAGACGAGTGACCGGTTTGTTTTTGACTTTATTGATGATATTTTTGACAAACAAGGATGTAAATCCGTTGACATTGGGGATTTGTTGAATGGTACTGATTTCTCTATTTAAGTCTGTTTTGGACAGGGGAGGAATACCCTGTTCAATAACTCACACCCTACATGAGTCAATGGAGGACAATATTGTGGCAACAATTTCAGGAACTCTCAGAGCCTGAAATTAATTTAGCACATTTCATTTTCTTCAGTTTCTATCTGCTCAACATTTCATTTATCCACCCATCCAAACTATCTGTGTGTAATCATATGTCAACCCAGCAGCTTAGCTGAGTATTTCGGGCCATGGTCAAAGACTGTAATTAGGAAATGCAACATGTGCAGAGATTTTAATCCTAGTGCTGACATTGATCATCCTGAGTGAGGCTCTTCAGGGGTACCCACACTATACCAAGACATATGCTAGAATGCTACTTACGGGTACCTGTAAGTCCTGGGTCACTTACCCCAAACTTGTTCCAAGTTTTCCTTAAAATATCATCCATAGAAAACTTACTAAATCCACTGTTTTTATTACACAGTCACATACTGGTACACTACTACAGCCACCTCAAGTTATCAGACAAAATCAACACACACCCAAGTACACAGGACTGTTGACCAAGATGTTCCAACAACCATTTGATAACATATTCTAACGTTTAAATGTTTTAAAGTGACAAAAACCCATATTTAAAAACTACTTTTTGAAAGAAAAGTGAACCTGAAACCTCCAATAAAACAGTGGTCTGCTTCCTAGTAAGTTCTCCAAAACCTACCCAATTCGAATGTTATTATGTTAACCAAATTTCAAGAAATTCAATATGCAAGCAATTAACAGCTTGGCTTCGACTGCCCCATACATGACAAATGTAAGGAATGCGACGCCAACTATTGTGGACAAACAGGTAATCATTTGCCACAAGGTATGGGGAGCATTTTTACACCATCGAACATTCAAAATTTTCCGCCATGGCAAATCACATGAATGAAACTAACCATAGCTTCACAAGCATCAACAGCGACATGAAAATTTTACATTTCGCTAACAAGGGGACTATCATGAACATTATGGAAGAAATTGAAATCGATTTCAATCTAAGAACAACCCCCCTAGGTAATCTTAATTAAATCAATATCAAAATTAATGTACACTACAACACTCTAATTACAGATCGAACAACAAACCACCTTGAGAAACTCATCCCCCTAACATTAGATCCATTCTTCCCCTTCCCTTTCCCCCCTCCCCACCCTCATGCCATCATGTTCACTCCACCCATCCCTCCCTCCTTCTCAACTGGCTTGCTTATCGCTTTCACGCAAGCACACTGACCCAGTAGTGCTCCGCTCCCGACCAGCACAGAACGGCTCTGTGACACCTTGCCGAGTTGAACGTAAGTTTTCTCTCAGTATTTAACTCTAGAGATCTTCAAATTCCCTTTTTTAGATTCAGAGTTTTCACACTCAGCTTTCGTTTTTGATGTGTGACATCTTTCCACTCGGTTGCTGGATATTTTTGTGGGAGTGATTTTGAAAAATGGGACGGAAGTGGATTGGAAGGATCGAGGTAGCACCAGCTGGCACACTCCCGTTCGATCGAATGGAAGTGTGCTCGAACGGAAATGTGCTAGCTGGCAGTGGTGGATCGAACGGAAGTGTAAAACGCACTGCCAACTCGATCGTTCGATCCAGCTGGCAGTGGTAACAGAAACAATGAGCGCGCGGTGTCGGAAATTGATACCATGACGTACTCTCGGCCATGTGGAATGTATATGACTTTCTGAACGGTAAACACTCATGCGAACTCTGGTGCCAAGTGATTGAAACAAAGCACATGGTACATGTTCAAAGTCTTCGTATCAGTATTTAAATGGTAAAACGCCTTAATATCAAACATTGTAAGTAGTCGGCATTGCCGGTATTATGTTTCTGCACAATGGCTATTCAAATATTAACCCACATAACAGTAATGCAGTCATCAATATAATATGATCGTTGTGGTTATACGAGAATTGAGCAAGCCTTCATGAACTACTGCTGAATACATTCTCTTTACTCACAAGAGGGCCTATTCATAAGGCATTTTAAACTCAATTTCACGCAGGAACATTATCGAAACAAGCAAAATATAAATGAAACTTAATTCCGTAATGCAGTATTATTGGAACATGGAAATAAGTCACCATCTTGTGCACAAGATTTGCGTAGTCGAAATAGCCGTGGGGTTAGCGTCTATGACTGTGAATCTAGAGATCTCGGGTTCGAATCCCGGATGGGGTAGATATTTTTGCTACCAGATTATCATTTTAAACGATATTTATCATAACAATATGACTCATTTTAACAGAATCCATATGAAATTACGTGTTGGTCTGTGAATCGAGAGGACCTGTTTATAAGGAATTTAAGGTTATGAGCGGTGTCGCGTCTATTAATCTAGTTGATCCATATCGTATTTTTTATTTAGGCTAGTGCTGGTGGAAGCTACAAATCATCTAATAAAATGAGTTCCGTATTATAAACTACAATATCTGTAAAACACTCCATTTTACAATAGATTAATATTTGTGCCAATAATAGTATAAAATACCACGCCTCCGTGGCTTAGGCGGCAGCACGCCGGCCTCTCACCGCTGGGTCCGTGGTTCAAATCCCAGTCACTCCATGTGAGATCTGTGCTGGACAAAACGGAGGCAAACAGGTTTTTCTCCGGGTACTCCGGTTTTCCCTGTCAAAATTTCATTCCAGCAACACTCTCCACTATCATACCATTTCATCTGTCATGCATTTAATCATTGCCCCAGAGGGGTGCGTCAGGCCTCGGCAGCCGGCACAGTTCATATCCTCGCCGCAAGATGGGGGCTTCATTCATTCCATTCCTGACCCGGTCAGAGACTGGAAGCAGGCTGTGGATTTTCATTTCAATAGTATAAAATACCGGTGTATCAACAATTTCACGTGAGGTTTCTTCTTTGTCAGATGTTACACATCATATGCAACTACTGTAAGGCTCGTAATTTTTGTTCCAGTTGGGAATTAGCACCCTTCCTGGACACATTGATGTCAATGGAATGCTCGCTTCTAAATTTGGATTAATATGAGTCAAGTTCTTAACGTTACGTCTCCGCTTGGGTCACTAACTACATCGTATGTGTCCATTAGTTCATACTATGACTACAAACGTATTATTTCAAGCAACAAGTGTGATGTACAACGTCACAATCAACATCAAGAATTACATTGGACTGATTTAAGAAAGACTGGTAAAGCCCGTTGAAGGCTTTTTTTAAACGTGTTTTTTTTAACAAAATGTTTCAGGAACTTTTACTGTTTTTATGTGCATGATATATTTCTTCTTTTTAAGTGTGTTCATTCATGTTTCTATGTCACAATCAAATTCTGCATGTGTAAATGTATTAGTGCTGCCCAATACTCATGGCTGATGAAGACAACAATGATTTACTAGGTGTTGAAACATGTACCATTCTATTATGACAAGTGAATAACTTACTCAATTTGAATAAGCAGTATTGACTAGGCGGTAACGATTCCTTTGCATTATACAATCAGAGCATGGAATAGCACCATTTGGATTTGTCAACAAAAAGAAAGCAAAGACAGTGCAGTCTGCTGGAAAAGTTATGGGAATCATCTTCTGGGATGCAGAGTGTGTCGGACTGAATTTCTTGAACCTGGTTTAACTATAAATGCTGCCCATAATGTTTAAACACTTCACAAGCTGTGTCGTGCATTACGTGATAAACGTCCGAGAAAGAATATTATCCTGCTACATATTAACGCACGACCCAAAAGTGCTCGTTTACAAGCGAGAACATTCAACAGTTTGGATGGGAAGTTATGCCGCATCCTCCCTACAGTCTCGACTTGGCACCCTTCAACTACCATCTTCATGGTTTTGTGAAGGAGCAGATGAGAGGCCAGCACTAGAGACCAACGAGGATGTGAAGAGAGCAGTGAGTCAGTGCCTTCGGCGTGCCGGAACAAACTTTTAACTCCAAGGGATTTTCAAACTTCCACATTGGTGTCCAAAGGAATGGAGACTATGTTAAAAAATAAACAAAACTTTATTGTTTGAAATGACAAATTCAGTCATATTTCTGTAAAAAAAAAAAAAGTTGCTCATGACTTGCAGTATGCCCCTCGTATAGTCATTATTATTATTATTATTATTATTATTGTTGTTGTAACTTTGGAAGTTTTAATCTTATTTATCAAGTATGCGGTTCTGTATATGTAAG
This sequence comes from Meconema thalassinum, assembly GCA_946902985.2. Classification (NCBI taxonomy): domain Eukaryota; kingdom Metazoa; phylum Arthropoda; class Insecta; order Orthoptera; family Tettigoniidae; genus Meconema; species Meconema thalassinum. The sequence goes on along the minus strand of OX336390.1, from coordinate 536,618,836 downwards.
GTGCTGCCACCTGCCCTTTTATGCTTTCCGTTTGTCTAAAACTCGCGCCATGTTCGCACATGTTTAGTTTGAGCGGTTCCCCTATTGCCAAGATTAATTGGAGGATTATCCATTTCACAAGGTCCGTATTGACGTGTACAATAACGATTCTAATGGGTTGAGGGGCGGAGACCCTCTCAACCCATTAGAATCGTTATTCCGCTATTGCCATCCATGCACATCAGTTTGCTTTGCTTATATATCTCTGGTTTCCTTATATCCTCTTACAGGTTATGGACCCAGATGCGCGTGACTAAGTGCGTAAATAACAAATCGTAATTATTCGTAAGAACGTGCCAGAAGTTAACCTCAAAAATGAACGCCACAAGTATTGGGAGAATTGAACCCCTCGGTAAGGACAATTTCGACACGTGGGCCGTGCAGATGCAGGCTATCCTCATTACGGGCGATTTGTGGGAATTCGGCGGCGGGAATTCTACGAAGCCAGAACCAGCGGCTGGAAATGCAAACGCGGCGGCAATTCAAGAGTGGCACAAGAAGGATCAAAAGGCTCGGTCGCTGATCATTTTGTCGATGTCGCCAAGTGAAATAAAGCAAGTCAAGAATTGTGTGACGGCACGTGATACATGGCAACGACTGAAACTGATCTACCAATCCCAGGGACCGGCTCGGAAGGCGACCTTACTAAAAAGGTTAACCTTACAAAAATTGGCGGACGATGGCGACGTGCGTGACCATCTGAATGATTTCTTCGACACCGTGGACAAATTGGGATATATGAACATCACGATCAATCCGGAATTGTTGACAGTTATGTGTTTATACAGTCTGCCGGCACGGTTCGAGAACTTTAGGTATGCAATAGAGTCACGTGACAACCTACAGACTCCCGAGGCTCTTCGGACCAAAATCATCGAAGAGGATGATGCACGAAAATCGAGCACACAAGGTGAAATAGCGGGAGCTATGATCGTCAAGAAGAAGACCGGTCCAGGTAACAAGAACTATAAGAAGCAAACATATTCATATCAAACATCACTTTGTTCGCGAAGTCTTTGAGTGTAAATTTTTTGTTTTGAAGTACAGTATATCTCTACGAACGATCAAGTTGCTGACTTTCTCACGAAAAGTTTAAGTCGAATGAAACATGAACGTTGCTTGAAGTTTGCTGGTTTGGAGAGTGTAAAGATTGTATGAACCTCTACTTGAGGGGAAGTGTTGTAACTTTGGAAGTTTTAATCTTATTTATCAAGTATGCGGTTCTGTATATGTAAGGTGCTGCCACCTGCCCTTTTATGCGTTCAGTTTGTCTAAAACTCGCGCCATGTTCGCACATGTTTAGTTTGAGCGGTTCCGCTATTGCCATCCATGCACATCAGTTCGCTTTGCTTATATATCTCTGGTTTCCTTATATCCTCTTACAATTATTATTATTATTATGACTCTAGCATATTAGAACCAAGTTCCTGACTAAATACAAGAATTATTCTTGTTAATATTATCATATATATATAAAGACTTGAAAAAACAGGTAAATTTGCAGCAGCTGATGATGTAACTTTCCTTACTATATTAAAAGAAAACAGTTTCTGCTTCAAAATAAAACCTACCAATTAGTTACCAGTAATATGCTTTATGTGGATAGCCTTCCTCGTTTACTCCTAAATCTCATTCCTCAGTATAAAAACATAATGTTATTGGTTGTACATCCCTTTTAAGCACTGCGGCTTTTAGAGACGGAATTTTGCCCCAAAGAGGATCTTTAAATTGCCAATAAATCTACTGACACGGCTCCCTCGCATTTGCGCACCATCAAATGCCAACTGGCTGCGCCAGGATTCGATCCTGCAACCTTGAGCTTAGCAAGCGAGAACGTTACTGCTGAGCCACGCAGCCAGTATAAAATCAAAATGTGTTATATGTGATATAATGAACTGGCATGCTAGAATGAAATTCTTCAGACAAAAACTAAATCAAAGCATATTCTTTGAAAGAAATCAATCAACTGAAAGAAAGGAACACTGGTGTAATAAATTAACAATATATGTAAACAATGTGCAATCCATAAACAAACTGAACCTTGTTTTCTAAAAATTGCCTTAGTGGGTTTGAAAACAATGCCATATGGGTATATTATAAATCATTACAAAGGAAAAATATAAAAGAAATATGGCTCACTGAGGCAAGCACACAAGAGAAGTTTCAAAAGTTGAGATTTTGGAAAAGAAAGACAAGAAGGAACTATGGAAGAAGATTATTGACTGCAGCTTAACTGAGAGAATTAAAACAGAACTGATGAATTTATGCAATAAAGGGAGTAGAGAATTTTATTGTTCGTCTCGAAAATGAAATGAGACATTGAGGGACAGACATGAGCAGGAACTGGGTAGGTTGCTAAAACAAATAGATGTGCGAAAAACCAGGAACATATGATGATGCATATTCCTTAGCACTTTTTAACCCAAGCAATGTTGTCTGCCTCAATAAGTTCCCCTTTCTATCCAATTTTCCTTTGCCAAGTTTTATATTGATATTCTACTCATCTGGCATATGAAATATCATTATTACTTAATATTTCTTTAAGCATCCATGTTTCTTTGCTTATTCATGATAAAGAGGTAAGGCTGAGACCCAGAGAAGTAGGAAAAGGAAGAAAGGAATTGAACATAGACTCAGGCATACGGAATGATCACGTATACAGTAAATACCTTGTTGGTAAATTACTGGTGCATGCTAACAAATCATTTTAATTTTATATTCATCCTTTAAAATGTAACCAAGCAAGGCAGAGCAATGGTCCCGAAGTTGACAAAAATAATGTAATAATATATCTTAATTACCTATTATGAGTGAAGTACTGTAGGTGCAAATTTTAGGGATTCTTTTGTCTTGAATATGAGCCGTTGAGAGCCCAAGTGGTGTAACTCCTCTCGGAATTACAGGGAAGTCTAAACCTTATGGCAAGCAGGCATAGCTCAGGGCCAGTGTGTGTGAAGCATTGGAAGTGAGCATTGCGTCTGTCAGCCACAAAGGTTAGACTTGCCTGTTATTCCGAGAGGAGTCACACCACTTGGGCTTTCAACGGCTCATATATGACCTCACAGGATATGGTATGCTTACTAAGAAATGCTGTCATAATTTGTAGTCACATAATTAAGTCTTTGATCTCATGTAAAACCATATTCTTACATTTATATACAAAATAGACCTCAAAAACACACAACTAATCAGCACAATGAACAATATATGGGAAGAACTTAGCTCTGCTTACATACATTTCACCATAATACAAAATTTAATAGCTGCACGTGATGACTTAAGTTTAGCATGCAACTAAATATAAAATATGCTGTGTGAAGTTTGAAACAAGTGCGCACACACCAGACAACATTCTCCCACTGGATCCTCCAACCCAAAGCAGATCATCAGAGTAGTCGGATTATTGGACGAGAGTATTCATGCAAAACAAAAATCAAACTAGAGAAAGCTGTTGCATGACAAAGCAGCGACTGTCACCTTTGCAAAGTAACAAACCAACATACGTAAGCAAATTAAATACCAGAGAGACTTCCAAGCTATTTACAAACCAGTAGGTGTATGTACAGAGAAATTATTTCAAACAGAAATCCAAAAGAAAACAAAAATTCAGTGATATAAAAATAATCCTTATCATTTAATAAAAAACAATTCCTGACCACCTTCAATATAAATGTTGTTATTCATACCATATTGAAGCTGGCAAAAGCTACCCTAACCTGGTTACGTACGTTCCATCATCGTGGCGACTTTCTGCTGCAGGTACTGCGAGTACGTGGTACTTGGGCGCTTGCCTGGACAAAAACATTCCAGAAACTCTCAATCCTCAGGCACAAGAAAGATTGCTCAGACTTCACTGTTATCCTGTATGGACTAACTTGCAGCCACTTACAAGGAAAGGCTTCTGATGCATTGCATTAACAATCAACCCTTCGAAGTGAAGCATTAACTACAATATGTAGACACTACCACGTTAAATTTAAATTTACAAAATAAGAGAAGAAACATGTACCAAATTTTTCTGGTGCCATTAATTACTTTGAAAACAGCTGTCCAAAGACAATGTCAGGCAGGCCCCTACATTTTCTTTTCTCTTGTTACTTACAGATGAACTTCAAATTATTATTCTTGATTTATTAGCCTTCCGTCTGCTTTAATGTCCATACATGTAGAACAAAACAAGGAAAGCAAATACCGTATATGTATGAAGAACATTGTGAACATCAATGTCATTAGTAAGAATAGTCTTCAAAATATTGAATAATCATTAAATTAAAAGTGCAGAGTATTTTATTAACTGATCACTTCCCTAATAAAGTAACTCACATATCTATGGAGTGTTGTTGAAACTTCTCAATTACAATGAACTAAGTAAACAGATAGCTTATAATTACAAGATTAAACTATCCTAATGCATGTCCTACAAAAATTAATAAATTATGAAACAAAGCATAAATTAATACTTGATGAACTAGGCAGCAACATTGGCAACTGTGAATCTTGATTGTAAACTAAAAAGAAAAGAAAAAAATAATAATAATTCACTGATGAAATCTATTGAAACTTAAAAATTAATACTTCGAACAGCTGCTAATAGCTTAATGTGTTCCATTACCTGAATATGAATTTATTAGTAAAGCATAAAGAAGAAAATAAAGTTAAAGTATTAAATCAACAAAAGAAAAGAAAACAGTTAATATATCAGCACTTGATAGGGTGGTAAAGGCAATGCGATGCAACAAAAGTTCAAAACAAAATTAAAAGATCATAACCAAAAGGTCATGCAACAGTTTTCAGGGATAAAGTAACAACAAAACACAAAACAAGTCCAACAAAACTGGAGTATCATTAGAGGTGAAAAATGTTCTAATCAGTGTACTGTATTGCAGAAGTGTTAAAATAATCAAACCCTATGATAAATTAATCTAGAAACCTCTTTATTGCAACAGTTAACAGGTTTCTGCCAAATCTAAGAGTGAAGTTTCACCAATCAATAACAGTGCCCTTTTTAATAGGTAAAACGAACACACAAAAACGTGTGTAACACGTCAGATGAGCCTTGAATGTATCCAAGCCCACTTTATAGGAAAGATGGACATCTGTGTGACATATCATGGAGACGGTGTGAATGGCAACTCAAGCAATTAGACCTTGCGACAAACGAACAGATTGCTTCTACACATACTTCAGCTAAATTTCTTATTTGGTTAGTTTGACACTAACAAGACCAGAAGATGATATGTCAGACTCGGCCAACATCTTAATTCACCTATGTCTTGGTTTATGACAAGGTGATATCTCACAAATATGCCTGTCTTTCCAATATAGTGTCTTTGATGTAACTACTGCTCGCATCAGATAACTTGACATGGCTTGAGGGGCAGGGAAGGAGAAAGACAGTGGGTAAGCTATGTACATGCTTTGTATATGTACTAGGAAGAAAACACTCAGCTCCTAAAACCAATTTTTGTATCTCATAATTAAATAGCTTGTAGTAAGTTTCTTAACTGAAGGCAAATGGAATATTACATTGTAGCAAATAATCAACAATGCTGTTCTAACCTTTGAAGTGGGTAAGCCATAATCCAAACATTAACTCACAAAACCCACCCCAACATTTTTGAGTTAAATCTTTAAAGTATGCTCCTGCCCCTCTCAATAATGACACCCCGTTTCCCCTTGCCGACAGCAGATCTGTTCTACACAGTAGGCTATATCATAATAATAAAGCTGTTTGATAATGGTATAATTTTTTGTTAAATTTGAAGACTTAAAATGCAAAAGGTGATGTTTTGCATTTTTATTTACAGGCAAAACTCCACTAGTGTGGATAGTTCATTTACGAAACATATTACAATACAGAACTCCCAGTGGCACCACAGCTCATGAAAGCCCTAGGTCTACAAAGCGACCGCTGCCCCGCCATTAGGCCTGCCGATCTTGGGGTGACACATAGTCGGCGCATCGGGTCCCCTACACCGATAATCTTGGTTTTCGTGACCTGGGCGCTGTCTCATCAGACAGCTACTCAATTGTCCTCACGTGGCTGAAAGCACCCCGTTCCAGCCCTCACGTCACTTTCTAAAATCCCTGACAGAGTCGGAAGTCGAACCTAGGGTTTTCGGGAGAGAGGCAGGTGCGATAACCCAAGACCACGGGTCCAGCTTTACAATAAAACTATTATATTAGGCTTTCACTACTTACAAACCAAACTTACAATGCAATAGATAATAGAACCAAATAATTTATAGCAGCAGGCTAATGGTAAAAAGTGATTCAAAAAGATGTTTTTCTAAAGATTTGTTGAACTAAAATGCAAAATATGGTGTTTTGTATTTTTATCACCAGTTTAAAAAATCCAAATATAAATATCAGGTTTAATATAACAACAATGTAACCTTAAAACCAAAATACCTTGCTCAGCTAACCTACTATTGGTCATTTTCATCAACGATTAGCTACTATTTTGGGTATAAGGGCCATTTTCATCAACGATTAGCTACTATTTTGGGCGTAAGGGCGATATTCATCAAGCAAGAGAATTCCTTGTAGAACTTGGTACCAAATCAAAACATTGACCTTGTAAATATTTACGAGAAAACCTTCGTAATTGGCCAGTTCATGGAATTCACATACATGGCAATCACTAGAAATGGACCAATCACTCCATGCGTACCGCCGAGTTCCGGCACATTCGTTTTGATTGGGTGTCAAGCATACCATGTTAGAAGGAACAAGGAGCAGGTACCGCAATGTTTTGGCAAGCGCAAAGTAATAGCGAGGGTAGGTAGAGTACCACGATGTTTCAACGGGTGTGAGGAGATAGCAAGTGTAGTTACCATACAGTAGTGTTTTGTTGAAAAAGCATGGGAACCATACCGCGATGTTTTGAAAACGTAAGTCGGCACCATGATGGTTTTACTTAAGCACTGAAACTAGGAAAGTTGTGCAGTAATGATCAAAAGAGACGACACATTTTTCTTCTTTCATTTTATTATTATTATTATTTATTATTTTGTAATAATGTAACTTTTTCATAATAATTTCCTCTCTGAAATCGTGAGGTGAAACCTTCAAATAATTCTTGAGCGCGGGCGCCGTAATATTACGTTCAAAGGTAACTTTTTAAAACTGCGGCGAGCGTATTATTACGTTGATCGATTTCTCGCGCTTTGTGTTGGAGACGAACGTAATATTACAGCTCTAGCACTCGCGTGTGGGTGCCTGTAAGCATGAAGTTGCACATACTATCGCTAGATAGCACCATGTCACTGTTCAGCGGAAGAATATCGATCTGTTCGAAGGCAAGCAATGCAAGTTCAAGTAGGCCAAATCTGTTTTCCTTCCCTTTGTTTTTATTCTTTGTGGACAGACTTTTCTCTCGCAAAAACGTTGAGTTTATTCTATGACTAGTATATATATTTGGGGTTATAATTCGCATTACAGATTCTGAATCTGACGCAACCTAAGAGACAGTTCTCCCTTCTACTTCTGCCAGCGTGCCCGCTTGTTCCAGGACGAGAGCGTACGCATCAGCTGTTTACAGACTTTTTTTACATTATAGTTTTTCTTCAATCGAGTCGGATTTTTTATTAAATTTTTAGTGTAAGGGTTCGGAAATCGAACGGACTTTTCAATTTATTTGTAACTCAAACCACATTCTGTTTGTGCCATTCTGAACATAGCCATAAATTCTGGAAATCAGCCAGCACAGGGGTGAGGAGCAACATTTAAGGCATCAGCAGGGTAAGTGTTAATAGTTGCCACCTCGGTTACAATATTATTTCGGTTATTTATTATTATTTCCGATTATTCCCCTTCATGAGAGCGTGAGAACTTGAGCCAATCACAGCTTCACTTCCTTTTCCTCTCTTCTTTTCTTCCCAAAACCTCTTCATCAGTTCACTGTGCTTTTTCTTCCTTTCCTCTGTCCATTTTTTCCCTGATGTGTCCTTCCTTGAAACTTGTACAATTTTCGTGTTTCTGATTTTATTTCTAAATTGTTCTCTGTCCATAATGTCGTCTTCAGAGATTTTAAGTAATTCCATGTCTTCATGTACTTCTTTTATCCAACTGGTCTTTAATTTACTTGCATTCACGATATTGAAAATTTTCTTAGTGAGTCTGTTCTCATCCATCCTATATATGTGTCCCTAGAACTGCAGACGTCTCTTCCTAAATTTATCTATAATGGTGTCTGTATTTTCATAAAGTTCCTTTGTTGGTCTCCTGACCCAAATTCCATTACGGAAAACAGCGCCATGGATTTTCCTAAGAATTTTGCGTTCCTGTTTCTCAATATCGTGAATTCTTGTCATTCCTCCAATGACTGTGGTTTCTGCCGCATACAAGGCTTCAGGCAAAACAACTGCGTTGTAATGGCACAGTTTCGCATTACGAGATACTGCTCTTTTGTTATAATGATTCCATGTCAGCTTGTATGCTTTCTGCAATTTTACTATTCTATCTGCATTAGAAATTGTGTTCAATCCTGTGGGTTGGATGGCTTCTCCTCAATATTTGAAGTGAGTGACCTGAGAGATTTTTCCATATTGCGTTCGCAAGGTGATGTTTCCTGTTGATTTTGTATCCATATACTGTGTTTTTTCATAGGAAATATCAAGTCCCCTTTTACTGGAGATTTCATGTAGTTTGTCTAGCACTAATATGGCTTCATCCTTGTTGTTTGTTAAGATGGCCAGATCATCTGCAAAGGCCAAGCATTTCACAGTGACTCTTTTCCCTTTCTCCTTTCCAATTTGGATACCTTTCACATGCTTTTCCCATTCTGTGATAATTTTGTCCAGTACGATGCTGAACAAGAGTGGTAATAAACCATCCCCTTGTCGGACTCCAGTATGAATTGCAAAAGAGTTAGAGATTTCTCCCGTGAATTTCACTCTTGAGGTAGTTCCCAATAATGTTTCCTGGATGATGGCCCTGGTCTTCCTGTCAACTCCTAATTCTTCTAGTCTGTTAAACAAGGTTTGTCTGTCAACCGAATCGTACACCTTTTTGAAATCCACAAATGTGACTGTAGTGTTCCTGCATCGTCAGATGTGCAGTACGGTCTTGAGGTTCCAGATCTGCTCAATACAGGACCTTCCCTTCCTGAAACCTGCCTGATATTCTCCAATATGGTGGTCCACCTGTGGCTCGAGTCGATTCAGCAAAGCTTTAGAGAGAATTTTATAAGCGACTGGAAGAAGCGAAATTCCTCTATAATTATTTGGATCAGTTTTGCTTCCCTTCTTATGGAGTGGGTGTATCAAAGCACTCTTCCAATCTTTTGGGATTTTCTCTGTTTTCCAGACATCTGATATTATTCTGTGAATTTTTGGTGTTATGTGTTCATGATCCAATTTCCAAACTTCTGCAATAAGTCCGTCTTCACCAGGGGCTCTATTGCTTTTTAATGACTTGATTATGTCCACTATTTCTTCATGTGATGGTGGAAGTGAATCAAGGTTGGGCACTGGTTTTGCAAATTGAAGTTGTTCAGACGGTGCTTCGCAATTAAAGAGTGTGCTGAAATATTTAGCTAGAATTTCACAATTATTGCTCGTATTAGTTTCCAGAGATCCATCAGGTCGTTGGAAGCATAAACTAGGAGGTTGAAAGCCAGCTATATTTTCTCTAAAGGTCTTGTAAAAATTTCTGGTGTTGTTCTTAGTGAAGTCCTGTTCTATTTCATTTAGCCTATTATTATCATAATTGCGCTTTTCTCGGCGAATAATTTTAGAAGTGTTTTTCCGAACCTGCACAAATTCTTGCCATTTTTCTGTTGTTTTATGACTATTGAAATTATTCCATGCTTTAAACCTATATTCAATAGCATGATCGCATGTGATGTTCCACCACCTATGTTTTCTCTTTCTCGGAGGTTGACCGAATTTTATTGCTTGTTTCATTTTATCTGCAAGTTCAGACCAGCTCGTGGTATCCATTTGACGAATTTCTTCAATGATGTTCATCTTGTTGAATTCAAGGTATTCTATATCAGTTCGGAAAAGCTGGGTTCCCCTTGTCCTTTGTCTGTTGGGTTGAAATTTTACCTTGATTTGTAGTAAATGATGATCTGAGTCAAAGAATTCTCTCCTGGTTTTCACATTAAGGACTTCTTTAGCGTTCCTTCTAGAGATAGCAACATGGTCAATCTGGAATTCTCCAAGTGTTTCATTGGGGGATATCTATGTTGTTAATTTACGCGTTGGCTTGGAGATTGAAATTTTGACAGAAGCTTATAAGGTGTTCACCATTTTCATTGGTTCTGCTATGAGCAGTGTATGGTCCTGTAATTCTCCTATATTTCTTTTCTTTTCCTAACTGCCCATTAAAATCCCCCAGCAGAATCTTAACATGATGTTTGGAAATTTTGTTCGTGATTTCCTCCAGAAGTTCCCAGAAGTCTTCTATTACCTGAGGGTCTTTCCTGTTGTAGTCATTCGTTGGTGCATGTACGTTAATCAGTGTGTATACCTTGTTTCCCGATTTTATTGAGAGTGTTGAGAGTCTTTCTGAAGGTGAAGTAAAATCAATTACTGAATCTGTGACGGACTTGCTAACCGCAAAACCTGTGCCAAATTGTCTTGGCCCTGTGTTGATCTGCACTGCAGGTTTTCCTTTATAAAGCCTGTAATTCTCAGAATCAAAGTGATTTTCATCTGTAAATCGTGTTTCCTGCAATGCCAAAATTTTGATGCTGAATTTATCAAGCGTATTCGTTAGATGTTTGAGTTTCCCAGGTTCAAACAAAGTGTTCACATTAAGTGTACCTATGAAACACTTTTGTTTAGGTCAAAGAGGTTTTGAGAAGCTCCGATCCTTCTCTACATGACATGTCTGGTCCCCCAGAATCCTATGACCAGAACAGGGATCCAATCTATTGACTGGGGCCTGGGGCGTGTGGAATCTTTTCCTGTCGTTCTGCCATGGTTGCTTCAAGTTTAAGATTGTTTGTGGTGACCCCCGATGGAGATCACAAGATTTTAAGACTTAATTGTTGAGATTAAGCCGTACTTCAAACAGCCGCACCAACTAGGTGAACAGACGCTGCTCACTAGCCGCTGGATGCCAGAACAGACACTAGTGAGTTGGATATATGGACATCCATATACCTTTTACTCTTATCAACCCCGAGCACTGGGGTGCCTCCTCCGCCTCATACGCTGTACTGAAGTCCAGCTTCTCCACCGTATTCGCCATTGAGGTCTTCACTGAGCTTGGGCCCTCCATATTTGTAACCCCTGGAGAGAGGGTGTCCCAGCATTATAAAGCCCCCAGGAGTTGGGATACCAGTTGGTCCGCGGGTTCTATTGGGGGGTATATGAACCAACCCTACAAACTGTAGGGGCCGTCTATCTGCCACCTGGGGACGCACTCTCTAGAGGTTACAGGTTAGTCGAATCGGGCTCCTGTTGTTCTTGCCCTCCGAAAACGATATTGTTTGATCTGTATTCCAGAAGGCCAAAACTGAGGTGTGCTTACCCGTCGCAATTCGTTGAACGGTATGCCAATTTTGAAGGCTTTGAAGTATCCTTTAATTTGCATATCTTCACATTGTATGTCACACGTGATCCCTTGCTCCTGCATATGCCTTATGATTTTCTCGTTTGTGGTTTCCTGATGTGCTTTTCCCACATATAACCAAGCACGCCTTTCCCCTGCTTGTAGATCTGATTTTGAGGGATCCATGGTGCCTATCACAACATTATGCTCATTTGATCGTTGTTGTCTGTTCACCAAATCAGAATAACTCTTTCGATGTTCATTCAGTATTCTAATCTCTTTCCTGGGAGGAAGTTCATTTGCTCTTTGACCTTGAGCGCTACATATACTCCGCTCATGCTCTTTTGCTGCATTCAGTATTGGTCAGTAGATGTAGATTAGTATGTCCCTCTTGGGAAGTTTAGACAGGTGTAAAATACAATATGTGTACAAGTTTGGGGTAGGTGTATACAAGATTTAAAGGAATCTGAGCACTACTGAATCTCACCTGATGATGAACGGACGTCTGGCCGGGCCGCTGGCGGAGAACACTGTAGAACAGATAATGGCTCCAGTTAGGACTCCATTCTTATACCTCCCGGCGCTGCGTGGTCAGCATTGCGTAAATGTGGCTGCCCTAGATAGTTTTAGTGTAGATGTTTGTGTATGTTTTGCAAGTTGTTGGCTAACCTCCCAGGCTGGGTGGCCACCACTTGCTGTGTATAGATAATGTTCTGGTCTTATGGTGTTGCCAGTTGGGGTGGTTTTGGTAAAAGATTGGGGGGTGGCTCTCAGGGGGTACTGCCCCCCCGGGCTGTACAGTATTATAATCTCTTTCCTGGGAGTAAGTATATTTGCTCCATGACCTTGAGCGCTACTTGTACTCTTCTCATATTGATTTGCTATATTCAGTGTTGTAATCCCGTGGGAAAGTTCATGTATTTGTGGAAATGGGATGAGAATTTCCTCTTTGATCATTGTTTTAATTTGATTTGATAAGTTTTCCCTCACAGATTGCATTTGAAGTGAGATCTTATCTTCTATTTTTGCTTCCAATTCTGCATCTATAAACAAGTTGCACACCAGATCATCAGATGTTGCTTGTAGCATGCATTCTCTAGCCATTTCAGCCTCGTTTTCCTCCGCTTCCGACGTCTGACCACTGGATGTCGGTAGTATCTGTTTGCCGACTTCAGGGTCATGTGTTCTGCCGACAGATGTCTCCACTTGTCCCGCGAAACTGCTGTCTTCTCTGTGCATGTCTGGTATTTGACCTTCACTAACCTCTTGTTGATACGTTTCCTTTTCTATACTTTTACATACTTGAGTAGTCTTCAGTGCCATAAAACATTTCTTGATGACACTTACCGCTTTTAGTATGTCGTCCTTTGTGTCTTTCTTTAGGTATCCACCTACATCCGCGATAATTTGCAAACTTTTAAGAGCACCGTCAAGACACAATTCTATCTCCTCCGCCATCTTGTACTATCTTTAAAAAAAATATATATATTTTATGGCCTTCATTAGACCATTGGTCAATTCTATACCAAGGTGGTGGTTGTTCTTGATATTATTAATATAAGCCTGCTCCGTGGTTTTGGGGTAGCATGCCTGATTCTCACCTATTGGCCCTGGGTTTAATTCCCAGCTCCGTCAGGGATTTTAGTAACTGAGGGCTGGAACAGGGTGCACTTAACCTCGTGAGGACAATTGAATAGCTGCCTGGACAGTCAGGCAGCACCCGGGTCAGGAAAACTAAGATTTATGACTGAGGGGACCAGAGGCTCTGACCTCGCGTTAACGCATTACACCACAATCTGCAGAACATACGACTGGGCAGCGGCTGCTTGGCAAGTAAAGGCCCCCCTTCAAGAGTTGTGGTGCCACTGGGATTTTCTTTGTATTATTATTATTATTACAAAATTATACTAGTATAGAGCCTTGGAGGCTGGATTTAGACAGCTCCTTAACCCGGTCCATGAGTCAATCCTAATTGGCTACATGGATAATTCTTGCCAGGCGCGTCCACGTCGCGGGGGTGGGCAACGGTACTGTAATAGACCATGGAACTACAGTACCGGCTAAGTTCTGGTGAGGACCCAGTCCTATGGGGTATAACATAGGCCCCGTGCACAGGGTTACGTGCGAAGACCTCAACGGAATCTACAGCGGAGAAGATGGACTTCAGAACGGTGGAGATTGCGGAAGAGGCAACCCAGTACTCAGGGAATAGTATGAGTACAGCATCAATCGGCAGCGTCTGTTTCCCATGTTAGGGGCGGCTGCAAGGGCGTCTGTTCTCCATGTTAGGGGCGGCCTGAATAATAGCTGGCAGTAGCTCCATAAAATGCCTTTGGGAGTGGCGACCCCATCGTAATAATAGCCTAAAATGGATATGGCATTTCTAACGATTCGGAAAAGGTTAGGGCGTACCCTTCAGGCGACGCACAGTTCCTTTGGTACTGGGGGAACTGTGAGAAATGGGCGACCAGTAACCGAAATGAAAGTGGGAATCATGAATGTCATGACCCTGACAGGCAAGGTGGAGGAGGTGGTAGACTTCATGGAGAGGGAGAAGGTTGGAATGATGGGGCTGAGTGAAGTGAAATGGAAAGGTAAAGGAAGGAAGAAATTGAGGAAAGGATATACATTATACTGGAGTGGTGGCCAAGAGGCAAAAAATGGCGTGGGACTGATAACCTCGAAACAACTGGAGGAGTATGTTGAAGTGGTAGAGTGTGTGAGTGACAGAATAATGAAAATTAGAATGAAGATGAAGAATGACGTGATGGACTTCATACAAGTGTATGCACCACAGACTGGAAACATAGAAGAAGAAGATATTGAAGTATTCCTGGAGGATGTAGAAAGAGTAATCTCAGATGTAGAAGTGGTGATCATGGGAGACATGAATGCGCAAGTCGGAATTGAGAGACAAGGAAAGGAAGAAGTCGTTGGACCATATGGATATGGGAAAAAGAACCGGGAAGGAGAGGAACTTGTAAACTTTTGTGAAAGGAATGGACTGATAGTGGGTAATTCATGGTTTCGGAAGAAAAACAGCAGGAAAATTACGAGGTATGGTTGGGGTGATAGAAGAACAAAATCAGTAATTGACTACTTCCTGGTGGAAAGGACAAATCGCAGAAAGCTGATGGATGTGACAGCTTTACCAGGTGAAGCATTTGATGGGGACCATAGAGCTGTGGTGGCAAAATTTAGATGGGAAAAATTGGAAAACCCAAAGGAGATCAGAGAAAGTAAAATAAAAGTATGGAAATTGAAAGACAAAGCTGCACAGGAAGATTTTCAGGAGAGATTGAAGCAACAAATCCCAGTTACTGAAGTGGAAAATGTAGAAGAGGAATGGTCCCACTTTAAAAAGGCATTTGCTGGTGCAGCAGAGAGTGCTTGTGGTAGGACGTCAACAAGAGTGAAAGAGAAGGAGACACCGTGGTGGAATGAGGAAGTGAGGAAAGCAGTAAAAGAAAAGAAGTCTGCATGGAAAGAATGGAACCGAGATCAAACAGAAGAAAGCAAAAGGAAGTACCACGACAGCAAACGGAGGTGTAAGAAAGTGGTAGGAGAAGAAAAGAAGAAAAGTTGGGAAGAATTTACACGAAGAATGGAAACAGATGTAAGTGGCAGTAAAAGGATGCTGTATGGGCTTCTAAGAAGTAAGAGGAAAGAAAGAGTTACTACAAAGCTGGTGAAAAAGGAAGATGGAGAGTTATTAGCACACCCAGAAGAGATAAAGGGACGATGGAAGGAGTATTTCGATAAGCTATTGAATGTGAGCAATTGTACTGGTGAGATCGAAGTGACACAGCCGGACGACTCTATAACAGAAGATGATATAACAATGCTGGAGGTGGAATTAGCAGTACAGAAAATGAAGATGGGAAAAGCAACAGGGGTGGATGAAATCAGTGTAGAAATGATAAAGGCTGCTGGACCTGTTGGTATGCAATGGCTGTATCGACTGCTAAAGTGTGTGTGGAAACGGAAATGTGTACCAGAAGACTGGGAGAAAGGGCTAATAATACCAGTGTTTAAGAAAGGGGACAAGAAAGTGTGTGATAACTATAGAGGGATCACCCTCATATCACAGATAGCAAAAATACTGGAAAGGATATTAGAAAGAAGAATGAGAAGAAAGGTGGAAGGAGAGTTGCAAGAGGAACAGTATGGCTTCAGGAGTGGAAGATCCACAGTGGACCCAATCTTTAGCTTGAGGCAGGTGATGGAAAAGAACTGGGAATATGGAGAGGATTTGATCATGACTTTCATAGATCTAGAAAAGGCATATGATAGTGTCCCCAGAGAGAAGGTATGGGAAACCATGGTTAAGAAGAGACTGGGAAGAGAAATGTTGGAAATGGTGCAAGCAATGTACAGCAACTGTGTTAGCAGGGTACTGACCCCAGTTGGAAAGACAGATTGGTTTAGGAACAAGACTGGACTAAGACAGGGGAGTGTGCTGTCGCCTCTTTTATTCATAATGGTAATGGATGAAATTGTAAAGGAAACAAAGGAAGCATATGGACATAAAGAAATGAAGTTACTATTATTTGCAGACGATATTGTGGTCTGGGGAAGGAACACCAAAGAAGTGCAAAAACAACTAGATGCACTGAACGAAAATATTCAGAAGTATGGCCTGAAAATCAGTATAGAGAAAAGCAAGACCATGGTGATGACAAGAGGGGAAAGACAAGGAAAGGGCACTGTGAAAATTGGAAGTCAGAGTTTAGAAATTGTGGACACGTTCAAATACCTAGGAAGTGAATTGATGCAAACTGGTAGGTTGGACATGGAGATTGGCAGGAGGGTACAGCAGAGCAATGCATTCTATCAAAGTGTAAGAAAACTTGTTTGGGATAAGGAAGTACCAAGGAAAAGCAAGGAGGTAATGTATAAAATGTACTATGTACCCATATTAACTTATGCAGCTGAGACTTGGACCCTGACAAGCAGGCATGAGAGTAAAATCCAAGCCAGTGAAATGAAATTCCTAAGAAGTATGATAGGTAAGACAAGGAAAGACAGAGTGAGGAATGTCGATGTTAGGAAGGAAGTTGGGATGGGAAAACTAAATGAGAGAATTGAGAAGAATAAACTAAGGTGGTTTGGACATGTAAAGAGGATGGAGGAAAATAGAATACCAAGACAGGTGCTGGAGGCCAAGTGCAAGGGTAAGAGAGCAAGGGGAAGACCTAGAACAAGGTGGATCGATTCAGTGAAGAACAGCGTGAGAAAAAGGAATCTGGACTGGGACAAGATCGTGGAAGAAGAATTGTGGAAGGAAAGAGGAAAGTGGAGAAGTGCCATAAATACCCCGACCCGGCAGGAGCTGGATAAGGGGAAATGATGATGATGATGATGATGATGATATACTAGTATAGAAATGTGGTTGCACAAAATGCTAAACAAGCCAAGAAAACACAGAAACTTTGGAAAGCTTCGCTTGTGTGACTTGGCACCAATAGTATTGACTCCATATGAGGTAATGATTGTGAAGTAAAAGTGAGAATCAGCTACAAATTGCTATGCCAATACTGATAATGGTGATTGTTCAAAGGGCCTATCACCTAGGTTATGAGCCCCCCCCCCCCCCCCAACATGTCCATAGTACGAGTACATCATGCACGAGCTCATTAAAACAACAGAACTGTAAGCTTATTGGGTTTAAGAAAATATTATATTGTTCTGAGATAAAGAACATGTTTGATAGGGAGAAATGGAATCTATTAATTCATAGTCAAGTTGAGCCAACACCTCCAACCAGAAAGACAATGCCGTGATACACATCAGGAATATGCTAAGTATAATCACAATTGTTGCAGACTGTTGCAAGGAAATGTATGCTGGAAAGCTTGAACCACACAGTTCAATAGAGCACTGAAGTCATCATCATCTTGAGCAGTTTCCAACCGCTGGTCGGGTCTGCAAATGGGCAAAATAACTACATAGCAGTGTGTTAGTGATCTTGTATACAGTCAATGACAAGAAATCAGTTCAAATGTTGACAAGTTATCTGACACGAAGAGTACAGCACCTGCACTCCAAGCAGCCAAGAGCTCATCTTGCCGCAAATGAAAAGGAAACATCCTTCAAACTGTCAGATTAACGTTTACTTTTAGTAATGTTTTCCTTCCATAATGATCAGAAAGCAGGTTTCGCTATCATTTTCCCCTGTCTAACCAGACATCAGTATTTGAATTTTATCCTTAAATGATCAGATTAAATTCTTCTACAATACACACACCCTCTAAATTAAATATCTGCAATGTGTTTTAGGAAGAGCAAGAAAATCAGGGAACATATAGTTGAGAAAGTTAAAAATTAATAAGGGTGTGTGTGACATTTACAATAGAGCATTTAAAATACAAAGCTACATGAAAGTGTGGCAACATAAACTCTAGGTAAGAGGCAATATATCATTCCACACACAGGTTCAGGAGGAAATTTCAGGTCAGTATTATTTTTAGTCAATTAAACCTTCCTCAGAAGGTGATAAAATGGTCCACCCAGTCGACACAATTTGTCATCAAAGACCAATACTTAATAATTAATGAACATAGTACATGTTTCGAGCATCACCACTCACTTTGTTAGCGACTTAGTCAACTTGTATAAGGAGCTTGGAGGCCATTTTTCAGTGTTTCAGTTTTTAATCTGTGCAATTAATAACTATACACATGTAGTCTTTTTTCAGATGGAAACACATATTTACCACCCAGTTTAATTGGGCATATATTCATGTTGACCAACTGAAAGTTACCATTTAACATGGTGGTTACTCGGATATCTCCTCAAGAAAGGAATGCTAAAAAAAAAATGCTTCTGATGTGCTAACAAAACAATTGAATCGGTCGGAGCTGAAAAGCATTGTCAGTTTTCACTACTTTTCAGGAGACGGATCAAATGTCATTGACAGAACAGAACTTTCACATGATATTTTATTTTTAAATGGATTTATAACATAAAAACCACCTAAACCCTGTACAAATGTAATTTGCAATAGCACTGTAACACGCGGGAATCTTGCAGTGCTGCCAACCGTAAGTACGGAATAAGGCGCTCAAAGGGAGCAAGTCATTAATTTAATGCTTTCCTCCTCTGATCGCACTACTGTCCGTCCACCAGCTTAATATCCGTGGCAGGAATGCAATGAGTCAGCTGGAGACAGCTGGCCTCTGTGCGAACGACAATAGTGCCAATCTACTACTAACCCATACGATTTCACAACTGAAACTAAACGAATTTAGCAGTGAGTAACCATAGCGTGAATGACATTGCTGCTGAGTTGGCAATACCTGCAGCGGCACTTCCACTCAATCAACGCAGCTGGAATCTCTCTCCTCTCCCCTTCAGCCCCCTGAGACCATGAGCTGGTGGACAGACAGTACATGTAGCAGTGGTTTCTGGCTTGAAGAGAAGGCTGACTTAATTCTTTCCTATGCCATTCCAAGGTCCTTGGGTCAATACTTTAGAATAATAATTGTTAAAAAAATGTCCATTTTTTTACTCAATGCTTTTCAGCTCCGAAGGTTTCAATTGTACACTTAAAATGGTTAGACGTGGTACACTTAATTTAAAATGTCTAATACAAGCTCCTTTAAACTTCCATCAGCACCACCACAGTAACATGTTGAGATAAACTGACCACAAGAAACACAAGCATTTTAAATCTTACATATTAGGTGTACAAAGGCTCACCATTATAAGCTTAAAAGGTCCCTTATATAGCATGTCTTGAATGAGGAGATATCAGAGTATTGAAGAACGTAGTGATGCTCAAAACTTGTATGATATTCATTAATTAAATAAATATTTGTCTTCAACAAGTTGTATTGACAGGGCAGACCATTTTATCTCCTTCAAAAAGAAGTTTAATTAATATTGTAAGTCAATACAGACCCAACCAGAAAGAAAAAACATGGTTCAATTTATGCCAAACATTAAGGTTCAATTAACTTTCACCAGACTATAAGAAATGCAAAAGATCAACTTACATATTGTATGGGAGCACTGAATGGAAGGACTTTCCATCCTCACTCTGTAGCTAAATTACAAGCAAAATCCAGAGTAGGAAAGATGCACATCAGAAGAACTCTTCCTTCCACACATTACCAAAAATTGCATTTCTATGACAATGTCATTGAATCTTTCAACAGAATTATTCATTAGTCTGAAAACAATTCAGTGAGGTTAACCATATTGCTTACATTGGTGAAAAAAAGGGGGGGGGGGGGCACCCTAATATACCTCCCCTTCATTTAATGTAACTTATACTCTCTCTCTCTCGGTGGTAACAATGTGCCAACACCTGATTAGTGATCACATAACATACTTTCAGCTCTCAGCCTGTCGACTTTCGATTTCCCCATGATTTTACCACGTGCCCATAAATTTTCTAGTTTATGCAAGTCATAGGTTTTCCTCAAATTTTAGGCCAACTAAGCAATCTCTGGCAACACTATTTCGAACTTTTATATTAGAAGTCAATTAAAGTTATCTGGAACAGAAGTATAGAAATACATTTTAAAATACAGTTGAATAAAAATATTATGTAGCTCACATTGGTTAATTACATTATCCTAACAGCCAATTGAACAATACTACAACGGTGTAGTCTTACTATTGATATTTGAGATAAATTCTTTTTAAAATGTCTAAATAATCTCATGCCCTACATATCTGGGTCACAATTGCCAAGCTTTTAATGGCACAGTACCACTACATCTATGTAGAAAAGCTGCTAGACTATCCCGAAATCCAGAAGTCTTGTAAGGAAACAGGACAGAAGTGGAGTTCATAATTACCGTATCTGTTACCATCAAATAAATACACTAGCAGCACACTAAAAATGTTCTTTGGCTTACCCCTGTTATTTGGGGCTGCTGGAGAAAACCTAGCTCATTTTGTTTCTGACCAGTTAGTTACGGACTAATGTCACTTCCACACGCCACACGATTTCTCAGATAAAAATTTCACTCAGCTGTAGCCAAGAAGAAAGGCAAGTGCTATCCACTGCATCATCATGCTCCCCATTTGAAATTTAATGATCAATCTCCGAACTGCTGCAACTCCTCATTGTAGTTGTGGTGAGCGACAGGTTGCACTTTTATTTGTGCTACTATGTTCTATGCTTCAGAAAGACACATTTCCAATTCTGAAGATGATAGGGCACTACAGAGCAAAACACTGAAGGTTCACAACAATATCCATGAGCTTATTTTACGATACCATAGAACTAAAGCCAATAGCTACTAACTCAAGCCATGCATCTCTCATCCTTGCATTTGGGTAACCATGTTTTATACAACCCAACAATTTTAAGTCATTACTTAGGCAGTGTCACTTGACAGATAACTATTTAGCCTTTTATCTTTAAGTCAAATCTTAATTGGAAATTATTTCATTAAAAGTTATATCAGAGAAGAAGGGGTCTAAGCAGTTTAGTGGCTAAACATGCTGAGATGCAAGACCTTCCAGAAACTGTTTCATCAACAAAATGTATTTCTACTATATATGAAACTCAAATTATGAGAATGCTGGATCACTATCAAATGCCTGTGAAGTGGCATAACTTTGGTTCAAAACAGACTTAAAAATGTACTTATATATCAAGGGGTAAACTTCACAATTGTTTTCAGACTTACGATCAAGAAAATATGGCAAAACCTAGTACATGCCATCCTTACCAAAAGAGTAGTGACTATAGAGCAACTCGGGTGGTGTTTTGTCATCCAAATCTGCACTTGAGATGCCCAACGGATCCAGCTTGGCGATGTGATGACCCCGGATCTAGCAACACAGCGCCATAAGCCATGGGGCAAGGAGGGGTGAACACATACAATTTAAAAAATGAGGCTAGATTATACTGCACTGCGATTCAAATTCCAAAATGGGCAACATTTTGGAAATTTTTGAAATTGAGTACTTTTAAAATGCAAGTCCTACAGGATGATTAAAACTTAATGCATGGGGAAAATTAAAGGTGGCAAGAATTCCATCAACCAGACTACGCTGGCAGCTTCGCCAATGGAAGAGCCATCTGCAGCGGGCCGTAGAGAAACCATAACGTAATATACAGAACCTAGTTTAAGGATTTGTCTTCCCTTTACTGCGTTGTATTTTCTAGTGTACCATATGTACCTGTTAATAGGCCTTATCCATACAACCAAAGAACTTGTCGAATATACTGAATATAATTATTGTAAGCATCCTTAAAACTTAATTTAACGTAAATTAAAATTACTGTGTTATATTAAGATTACATTCTAAGGATGTTTTTGATTTATAAATTTGTGTGAAAACAAGATGTCTCATTATCGTAATAATTAAATTATAAATGTGTGTGATGAAGAGTCGCAGTAGACGTGAAAACATGTTAACACTTTAGTTGTTATAAGATACAAATGAAGGTATTGAACCAGGTGGAACAAATAGAGTAAAACTTAATAAATTCAATATGGAAATACCTCAATTACTGAACCACAATTGTTTATGTCAAAAGGGATATCAGGTATTTGCTATTCCACAATTTTTCACTGTCAAAAAGCAAAAGAAATGTGACACAACCCCTTTGACACAAACAGAACATACCTGTTAAGCTCAAGGTTCTCTGAGGCATGGATTGGTAAGAGGAAGCAAATAAGCCTCCAGACTTTGGGTTGGTGTGAATTGTGAACATTTTCAACAGCTTCTGTAAAATATAAGTATGACAAAACCTTCAACCAAGATTATTCTCTGGCCCAGCTGCAGTTCGCCGACTAATCGGGGATGCCGCCAGCATTGATTGGTACACAAATCTGGCATTGCAGTAGGTTTTATTCATCCCGTACCAAACATAAAGCCAGGAAATATCAACAGAAGTATTTATAAAATTGATATACAGTCACTAGGAGGGATTGTAAGCAAAGAAAGTCCTGGTAGATACAATAACTTCAACATAAAAATATATTTTTCAGACTGAGCATTTGGGGAGAGCCATAAAATGTTAATCTAAGGGACCACTCCCACTGAGAAGTAATACTGTGTAGTTTATTAGCAGTGCCACATTTGGTCTTCCTGCATACTCAGGAAGTGCACTGGCCAGCAAGGATGTATTCTGGCTAGTTTTGTAAGCCTTTCATTGCCTTTCTAAGTAATGGATGATTAAGGGAATAAATCTAGCAGGCAAGTTGTGCTAAGCAAACTTCAGGCTGACACCTTTATACCTTCTCAGGCTTACATAATATCTAGTATTGAGGCCCAGGACTCCCACCCTGTGCTATGTTTCATGGCACACCTTGGATATGTTGTGGACCTCACTCGTATAGGCTCACAACTAGGGACAACCCGAAAAAGGCATCTGGCATTATCTAGTGGCTTTGAGGAGGTTCTTCTTTAAGACTTTTCTTTGTCCCACATTATTTCCCTAATTATTTCCAACACTCATGTATGGTAAATGGAATATATTTTCAGATATTTTGTGTAGAGAAAATGTTGGCCATTAATCCTTCAAGTTAAGCTAGGAGTTTCACAAAGCATAATTCTAACATAATAATGCTATGGAATATCATGTTCCTGTTAATTAATGCAGCTTTAGAGATCCTCGGGTGCTACCTTGAGAGGGGACTTTAAAGTGCTAGTAAATCTAACAACTCTCGCTGCACTCTCAAATGCCAACCAACTTTGCCGGGATTTAAACACATAACCCTGAGCACTGCAGGTGAGAACCTTATCGCAATCACATACAGCCAGCCATGATTACCAAATGATGCCTGGAAAAGAAATTCCATTTCTAGTTATCAAAGTGTACCACGATCAGAGAATTTATTGTATTCTTCCGACTTGTTGAGACTTTAATAGGTGTTCACAAAAGTTTATCTGTCCTAAGGCTATATTCTCCAAATATTCCACCTAGTGATCTCTACTAATATATATAAAAATCTAATGGTGTCTGTATGTTGTCCAATTATTATTTCATCCAAAAACTGCTCAACATTTTGTATGAACACAGTTTTAATACATGGGAGGAACGTAAGCCCATAGCCATTTAAAAATATTTTTTTTCTGATTTCAGCCCTTTGGCACATGGGCATAGCCTAAAACATCAAAGTTGTCATAGAAGGACCAAACACAGCTCATTTTATGCCCCTCTGTGCCAAGAAACAATACTTTGCACACTTTAAGGCCCTACAAACAATAATTTCCAAGATATTTCCAGAAAACTCCCTGTTCTTGGAAATCAACCCAGAAATGGCCAGCCATAACCATGGCAAAGCCAGCTCAAAACAAATCCATTTAATACGTAAAATACCATACAAACTTAATTAATCAAAACATTCAACCCTCATTAAAATGATATATACATGCCAACCATAAAAATATATTTACGAAAAATACATAAAAAATTCTTTATTTTCTTGAGCAGCAATTGGATGTACAGTGCCATCGTTACTTCCAATTTAGCAGTTCACCGACTGGTGGGATGGTGTTGCCAGCCCACTATACATATCAGACTACATTGATATATCAGAAACCATTTTTCAGAGTTGCCTTTGTGAACTATTGAGAGACTAGAATTGCTTTCCAGTCTGCCAACACAAATGTGCCCAATGAGATTGGGTGGGAAGTAATTATTTTATCACCCCAATAACTGAAAAAATGTTACAAGACTTATTTATACACTTATTAACAAACTTCTCTAACAAATGGGGGAAGTAATTGGATGAAATGTTTTGCTCGACAAGCACGTATTATCAGATCAAAGACAACATTTCTCTACAAAACACTCCCTAAACCCACAATGCCAACCATCCATGAACGGTCATAGCCCTCTAACACAAACCCACTAAAAGTGTGGCAAAATCTTAAAGAGTGCATCTAGTACTGCCGTGAAATACTGAAGCATTAAGCTCCCGAAAAGAGAACTATTTCTTTTAATCTACAACAGTGGTTCAAGGCCTAGTTTTGTTTACGGTACTATCAAATGTAGCAAGTTCCAGCAGCACACTAATGTACTAGTTGGCAACCATGTGAGAGGGGGATGATGCACGCACAGCTTTCCTTCACCAGTCAATTGTTTGTCCTAATGCAGACTGTGTTCTGGCATATTTTGAGGTTGACTAAGTTTCACACACCAATGCATTGTCTGGTTAACGTGTTAATTTTTCAGTATGGATGAACTTTTATTGAAGGAAAAAAGTAAAAGATAAGTTAGTGACAAAGAAATAACAGTAACAAAGCGAGAACAAACCGGTAAGTCTCGTGAAAGCAGCGCAAACTACAGAAACATTTCATACGTACCAAGAAAATTATTTAAACTTTGGATTTACGTTCAGTGGACCTGAAAACTATAAGTCACAAGAATATGTTGTGTGGAGACAAACTAAGCAATGAATCCATGCTCACTTATCTTTTCTTATCTGGGAAGGATAAGAACTATTTTAGCAGATGGTTGTCATCAGAAGAAAAGCAAGCACAATTTATGGCATGGAGAGCAACTATTTCTGAAAAAGCACAAGTGACCAGTTATAAAGTTGCCGAAATCTTACTGGAAAAAAATGCAATCCCATCAATTGCAGAGGACGTAATTCTTCCTGTATGCAAGGAAACCCACAAACAGTCACTCTCCCCCAACTAATCCATGAAGGTGTAGCTACTACCCCTGTGATACACTAAAGTGATAAGCCCCAAACTAGTTCTTGTTGTCCAACTAATCCATGAAGGTGTAGCTACTACCCCCGTGATACACTAAAGTGATAAGCCCCAAACTAGTTCTTGTTGTCCAACTTATCCATGAAGGTGTAGCTACTACCCCTGTGATACACTTAAGTGATAAGCCCCAAACTAATTCTTGTTGTCCAATTAATCCCTGAAGGTGTAGCTACTACCCCTGTGATACACTTAAGTGATAAACCCCAAACTAGTTCTTGTTGTCCAACTAATCCATGGAGGTGTAGCTACTACCCCCGTGATACACTAAAGTGATAAGCCCCAAACTAGTTCTTGTTGTCGATTCTTTAGGGAATTTGGAACTTCATGGTAATGTAGCCCCATGTACGTGAGTGTGCGTAAAATTTGTCTGATAACCTGTCACTGTGAGGTCTGTATGTAGTATGTATTTGTAATTTAGGTAGGATTTGGGTGGGAAGCGACCAAAGCCGTAAGTTAGGTGAGGAGACCGTATTTTGTATTGAGTTGGATCTATGTTGGACAGGTGTGTACTTAGGTGCATTCCTGAGGCGCTATTTGCACGGTACACAGCGCATGGATACTCCGTGACGAGGTTAGGAGCAAATAGGCAGCACGCCATACAGCCTGGAGCACGTGCTTTGTTTTAGTACAAGGGAGCTCTACAAAATGGAGACAGCAGTAACGTCAATCAGATGCAACATGATATACTTTGATATAATAGCCATGGAACAGAATAGTAATGGACAAATGCATTATGTTTAGAGAAGAGGAAACTTGAGTGTATTTCACACATATATAAATGCAGATAACAAAATATCAGAATATTATCGAACATGATCCAGTGTCGATATCGATAGTCAATATCGTTCCTGAACGAACAGCACTATGGGTTTCGCAGAGCAGTAAGCAAAGATCTGTCCAGGCAGAGACACGAGATTGCAATATACTTCGCAGGGAGTACGACACTCATATCGTGCGCGAGCAACGCGGACGTGTATTTACTTAAAGTTAGACAGTTCGTACCGCAAATTTTTATGTCTTAGCTTATTATAGCAGAAGACTGTGTTAAACTTCATCATCAGGAGCAGTGAACTTTGTATTCACCAGGACTTGTGTGATATTTTATATGCCAGTAAAAGACTTTATTCTACAACAGTACAGTTTACAGTATACAAGCATATTATCATTATGACTTCAGAACAGAAGTTGATTGAACGGAGACTTCACCAAGACATGACTATGTCACGTGTGGGCTAAAATGGAAGGCAGGAATGCGATGAAATAGTGGAATTGACTACTTAGGATGATCACCAGCACCAAACATGGATTATTATAACAGCAGAAAACTCTTTAAGAAGAGGTGGAAGACGTCTTGGAGATGTTTATTATACATTCATACTGTAACTGCATGAAATACAATGGCATACTACGAATAAGCTCCAGCTATATCTTTGGAACGTGTGAGAGCGATGAACTTGTTTCGCGAACAGCTGTTTTTCCTTTTCAATAGTTCGGACTCGGGTTCGGTTCTCTACAAGATCCAGTCGTATCGAGGACTACGCGACCTGATGAACGAGGGTTCAGTTCCAGAACGAGGACGGTGTGTTTCTCGCATACTCATATTTCAACCAGATGGCAACGTACAAGGTAGCTGACTACCCATTTTCATAGTAGACAGTATGAATTAGACATACTCTAGAGTGTTCCTTTTCACCAATTTTTCTTAGTAGTTAGAAAATGCATTCCAAGGCTAGACCCGATTCTCGATCGCTTCTGTTATGTAGTGTAGTTTATTTTTGTAGTTAACATTAATATTTTTTAATGCTATTTTTTTATGCATTAATTCACTTCTTTTTCTTTCTAAATCTGAGCATTTAATGGAATTAAATAACTTGTTGGGAAGATTAATATGAAGAGTAGAGAGAAGACTACGATAACTTTATATAAGAATAGTAGTTAGCAAGCAGACGACCAATACGCTATGTATACTTGAAGATTATTTGAATAGACTTTTCTACGAATTTCTAATTTGAATTTGAACACTTATGCATTTCATGCGAGTTTCTCTAATAGACGTGCGGGTCTATTTTTCATCAAGTGCAGTATACATATGGAAACATAATGATTTATAGAGCAGATATTTGCGATTTTTGGATTAACTTTGGTTATCGACAGCTCTTGAGATTTTTCTTTTTGGAGTGGTCTTAGACACTATTAGATCGTTCAGTTTCTTTTTGTTCATGATTCGTTTGTTGAACTCCATCCTGGTTAAGCGTTGGATTCTAATAGTTTTCGTGTACCTTCTTAAGACAGGCTCATTACTAAGGTGTAGAATCTTTCGTGTTTCTTTGGGTGAGGATCTCCAGTCGAGTTTTTGTCTAGTGGAGCTGAATCGTTCTTTTTACAGTGATCTATCCACAATTTCTTGAAAGATATAGTTATGAACATGAGATTATAATGAGAAATAAATTACTATTGTAAAAAATGATTGTATAAAATATTTTCATTACAAAGCGAAATGATAATGTCAAAAATTCTCAAGCAATGTTATTTAAACAGCATTTGCCTTAGTTGTGATAAAAATTGTCCATGATACTGTAACTTATGTTAATTTGATGCACGATATTTCATGACTTTTATGTTAAAGCTTATTTGAACTTAATGATGTTTGGAAAAATGTTTACAAGCTATGGAGAGCTTATCTATGAATGAAGCAACGTGTATTTGCGAATTTGATTGTTATAATGAGATATTAGACATCAATGGATGATCTATGTCATTTTTCTGTCAAGTATAAATTAGCTATTGAGCTATGTCTGAATACAATTATGTGTATATTTTGAACGTGCAGTATAGTCACGAATATTAATACTAGAAGGCTAGCATGAGGTTAATACATCCAACATTTAAGTGAAACAGCATTGTGATAATTGTTCTAGAATGGATTGTTCAAATTAATAACATTTGTTTTTGGAGAAAGGTTAATTGGAAAGACGAGTAATAATATTGATATAATCCTGTAATAATAACCACTAAAAGCTTTAGAGATAATAATAATACCATGAATAACTATGTGATTTAAAATGTTGTTAACATTTTTATGCTATGATAATGCGTTCGATAAACGTAACCATTCGTCGAACATGCCCTAATTTGACTTTAACTAATACTATAGACTGCTTATTGATAGAATTGAATTTATTACTGATGAAGAATTTGAACGTGTACAATAATGTCATGATGATGATGATGATGATGATGATGATGATGACGACGATGATGATGATGTATAAATGTAAATAATATCATAAACTTTGAGGATCATTTAAATATGTAACAAGTGTATATAATAATGTTTAAATATTTTTGAAACTGTTTTTTTTTTTTCCATGCGATTAGGATGCTGTATTTTGAGAGCATTGATGATTATGTTTCGATGCTAATGTTACTATAAGATATTTCTACGCTTCAGTAGAGGTGAATTATTTTGTTAGTGGAGAGATAGTCCACCATGCAACAGTCTTTAGATTAATAAACTGTTGATCAATTTTAAATACTTCGGATGTCTTGGTCATTTATACTAGAAGTAGGATGCGCTACGAGGACCAGCGGGTCAGTTTTTAGGATGCCTAGCGCCACGCTCGAGATTAATTTAGTCATTTTTAGAGTCTCGTTAGCTCACTTTGAGTTATTTTTCGTTTTCATTTTATCGACCACTGGCATCTTCCTATTGCATTCTTTATAAGAGAGGTATCCTTATCCCTGGTTGATCCTAGTTGGTAGAATTTTAGGGGCATTTCAGCCGGGCGCTTCCAGATTCTACGATCCAGCAGTTCCATCGGATTTCAACAGGTGAGACCACGTGGATACGGGTGCAGTACCAACCCGGCATTTGCCTGGACTAGAAGTAGGGAAACCACGGAAAATCACCTCCGGGATGGCTGCGGTAGGAATCGAACCCGCCTCGTCTCAGTTTGCCTCATGAGACCGAGTGTACCCCGTTCCAGGCCTCAGACCAGAATTAAATTTCATGGCAGAGCCAGGAATCTACCCCAGGCCACCGCACCGACAGCCAAGAATGCTAGCCACTACGCAACGTGGCGGACAAATCTAGTATTTTAAACACGAATATGCAGTACTGGTCTACAAATACTGAACTGAAATGTTGATAAAAGGCTAGAACAAGTGTACTACAGCCATAGTAACTACACCAACAAGGATTAGTTGGTGGAGAGAGCCTGTTTGAGGGTGGGATTAAGATTTCTCAAGCTTGCAACCTTGAAGATATTAAAATATATTTTTATTTATTGAGGGACTTAATGTTAGTATTTCATAGTAGTACTAGCCGCACATCTTAAGATTTTGATGCCTCTTTACGGGGTTAGTATTAGATGGCCACGACCGATCATGGTTGGAATTGTGGGTTTTGGTAATGTTTGTAGAGCAATTTTTTATTTTATATTTGGATCTGTTCTGCTCGCTTGACGAGCAAAACATGTCATCCAATTAACCCCCCACATGTTAGAGAAGTGAGTTAAATAAGTGTATAAATAATTCCTTTCAGGTAGTAGGGTGATAAATAATTGATGCCTCCCACCAAATCTATTTGGGTTGACCAACTGACTAGCGATTCTATTAATATCAGCCTACATACTGTACACGACACATAATAATAAAACATTCATAATGTGAACAGAAATCCATAGGCATGTCATCATAGTAATAAGTACACATTAGCAAAAATTACATGCTTAAAGCAGTTAATAAAATATTCTGATAATGATGCAGAAAAGAAAATATACAAATGAATTTATTCAATACCGCCTTGCATTCTCTCCAAAAAGAGTAATTTCTGCTAAAGTGAAAATACTCGGGCTTATCCCTTCCTCATGTAATCACGCACAGGAATGTTTCAAGCTCTATAACCACTCTATCAGCACATTCTTACTTGCTGCCATTTTGAAGATTAGTCGTGACTGACCGAATGATGGGGGGGGCACGTCCATATTTATTCTAGTCTCCTCAGGCAAGTTGCTCTGTAACCTTGCAAAGAAACATAGGCTAAGAGAATACAATATGACTGCCAATAGAGTAAACGACCACAATGCAAACAGCTAACAACACAAGCATTTGGCACAAGATTGATTGAGGAACTCATTGAGATGAATAGATATGAATGGGATTGTAAATCAATTCTTTTGATGATCGAAAGGTAGCTCTAGCACAGCACAAAGGTCAAGTTAGAAGTTATAACTAAACCATAAGTAAAGATATGTCAAGAGTGAAAATAAGACACTAATTTGAGAAATTATATCCAATCCTCAATAATGCTAATTTCAGCCTCTTAATATTTAATAGAGAAACAAAGGAAAAGGCGTATGTACTTAATCCTATTTTCCCTTTTATCAGAGTGAAATCAAATATAATTACAGAGAACTACAACTAAGCTAGAATAATACAATATGAAAACATATATACAGCTGTTAATAATCACTAAAGAAGTCTAGTGAATTAGCAAATTTTCAACAAAAACTTCACCAATTATCACAAAATACAGTATCTTCTCTGGTCTTGGTACAACTCAATAACTAGAAATGGAATTTATTTTACAAGAAGTCCGTAACTTCAGTACTGAAAAAGAGGGGAAATGCAATAGAAACTAAAGCAAGTATAATCTTTCCTCATTTTTACCAGGCATTAGAATGAACACCATAAAATACAGTGTTAATACACACACACATTTATATGCACATTCAAAATAAAAGCAAATGCAAAGAATCAAACACAAGAAATTCACAAACTATCACCACTCAAAACAGGGTGAATGAATGCTGTGCAAATGCAAAGAATCAAACATAAGATGTTCACAAACTATCACCTCTCAAAATAGGGTGAATGAATGCTATGCCATCTGTAGAATATTAAATAAACAGAATTATGATAACCACAATTATAAGATTGTAGCTTCTAGGCAGAGCCACCAGGTTGGGCTAAGTAGCCCAGGCAAGAATCTCCCTATTTGAGATTTGCATTTTTGATGGTTTGTAAATTAGTAAAAAAAAAATTGTTATATTCAAGAGATGAACAATGTCTTATCACAAAGCTAACATTACACTTCAATCGCACTTTTCAACTACCAAGAAGCAAACCGTGGGGACTTATATAATGCAACAAATTGGGTTTTATTTTAATTATAATTATCTCAATTTTCAGCTGTCATTTTATTATAACTGATTATGTTTGCACTGTAAATAAAACATACATGTTTTATATTCAAAGGCATTTACAAAATAACCAAAGAGCTTCCAACTATCATGTCATGTTGTGTACATAAAGCACAAAACATATAGAGGTAATGTTAAAACGCCATGATGCACCCTACAACCTTTGGCTACCAATGGTTTACCAATCCTATTCTTGAGACTCAAGCATACATCACACAATACCGGTAAGTTGTATTAGCAGCCACACATGTCTAGTTGCCTACTGAGTTGACTGTTGGGCCACATACTGGTAAGTTCAATTGGTACATTGTATGCCAAAAACCAAGGATGCAGGTTCAATTCCTGGCTCTATCAGGGCGCAGATTTTCATTATGTCATATTTTTTTCTTTGTGTCCTATACAATGCCCATAAACATATAAATCCTGTATAAAAGTTTCTGATTACAGAAATTCAAAGTTTATAGGTAATTTTCTCTATTTTAATAGTTTTAGGTCATTTTTTAACATTTCAGGCCTTTCTTATTTCATTTTCTTTACATTTTACAAAAATTTCAGGTCATTTTAACATTTGCGGCAATTTTTAATATCTCGTAGCACAGTAAATTACATCATCTCTCCCCATACCAAGGTATCTGATTGGATTGCATGACATCATAAGGGAATTCCCTATCTCTCTGTATAACAGATTTGGCTTGCATCATAGCTCTGCCAAAAGTTTGTTTCCAAGTTTTAGGTAATTTTATAAAATTTCAGGCCTCTCTTATTTCATTTTCTTTACATTTTACAAACATTTCAGGTCATTTTAACATTTGTGGCAATTTTTAATATCACATAGCACAGTAAATTACATTATCTCTCCCCATAACATGGTCTCTGTTTGGATTGCATGGCATCATAAGGGAATTCCCTTTCTCTCTGTATAAGAGATTTGTCTTGCATCATAGCTCTGCTAATAGTTTGTTTTACACATAACCACTATTCACACCCAAGGTTCTACAGTAGTGTTATAATTTTTAAATGTTAATGGAAGGAAAATATTTTTGTATTTTGGTGCAAGTGTGATTTAAATAGACTATGGTGCTGAAGAAGGGTCTTTAAACAGATTAAAAGATTTTATTGTTTCCAGGAAGGCCTCAAGGGCAGTAGGTTACTTAAGAAGAGGATGCTTTTGTATGAAATAAGTACAGTGCACTCCCGATATTTTGTGTGTGGTTAATTCGCAGGTATACTAGAGTTAGATCTTCCAGATGAGATTTCTAGGATGGAGGACACCTCAAGCTGAAAACTAGGACACTAAGATAACATAAAAACTTTTATTCTAATGGTCCACATGCAGAAATAGCATCATTTTGTTAAAGAAATTCTGCAATAACTATAAAAATGTTCCTTCAATTCAAGAAGTACTACCCAATGAGATCCTAAAACACACTGTGTTATCACCTAAAAGACCACATAAGAAAAAGAAGACAAGAAATGCCCAGCTGGGACAGTCATGGAGCAAGACAACAGACATAGTTGTATACATTTATTGTTTAAACTCGTAAGCTACCATCAATCAGTGCCACCAAATTCTCCATTGAAAAAATATAAATCTTTAGTCAGTATCAATTAACATTTATATGACTATCGAAAGTGTACAAGTTTCAGAATGCAAAATCACTTCCATTATTTAGTCAAATTCTGCCAAACATCTCCAGATGCATAAAAAAATTAAAAAAAGGGATATGTTCGACGTCTGGTAACCTTAACTAGAGAGCATTTCTTTAGGTTCTAATTTTAAAATATAAAACTTGTTGATACAAAATTCATTACATAAACACTGTCTACATTGTAAAGAGCAATTTTCTAAATGTGGGCTCTACACATATTCAAATACACCAAGTCGGTGGATAGTGCGATGTATCATAACTTTGCATTTACTGAGAAAAATATGAATACCAGTTGAAAACATCAATTTCCAAATCCACAGCATCCTTTCAGCTCAATTTAACCCTGGACAGGTTGAGCAGCATTTGCGAGACGCTGATTTCTGTTACATTTCATTGAAGGGCCTATAAGGTTATGTTACCGTTGCTCTCTCTACCTTTAAGTAACAGCCTCTTTGTTGATCTTTTGCCAATTATTAGGGTTCAGTTGCCATTGTTGACTTGTGGCGGGAGGATTACTTCACCTCCCCCACTGCTTAAAGGTAAGACTTTGACGACCTGCACTTATTTTTCATATCTTCATATTGAACTTTCGAATTATATTCTTCTTCTTAAGACGTCGTCTCCGCACGGAGGTTGATGATCCACATATATACCCCGTCCACGGAATCTGCAAAGTAGGTTCGCGCATGTCTTCACACGGAGGTAGTGAGAGGGGGAACGTGATGGACGGAACCTGGCCGCGCTCTCGCTACAGAAAGCAGGTTACGCACTTACCTTTTGTTACACAAATATAAACAGAAATAATTTACATGTCATCAGTTACCATTGAAAAAAGTATTAAATCATACTTCTGAACAAGAACCAAATGCATAGCTGAGAAATGAACTGCTTTGGACCGTTCTGTGCAGAGATACGGCAGATGAGTAAAAATTTACAACTTCTCGTAGAAGTAACACGTGACACCAATATTTGCAGGGACTCTTAAGAAAAGTGTTGTTCTAATTGTTCTGTAATTTGACTGTAATCGCACCAGCTGTTCTGTTGTAATCATCGTTCAAAGTTCAAGGAAAAGAAGGAAGGAAGCTTGTAGTTTAACGTGACCGTTAATCTCTTGATCATAAGCCACGGGACCTCCATTTTACGTGGAATCCGAACCACAGGACATGGCATTTCACATCGAAAATCTCACATGCAGTGACCGGGAATCGAACCCGGTCCGCCTTGGTGAGAGGCATACAGCTTGACCGCTGCGCCACCACGCCCCCATGTTCAAAGTTCAGCGTTCCTAGAACCGCGAGCAATTTAGAGGGGTATGGGCGGGCAATATTAGCACTATTATCTGTATTGTTCATGGTCTTAATAACTTAATGCAGTTGTAAATATTAAAGATTAAGAGGCTGATATGGTTTGCTGATCATTTACTTAATTACAGAAATAATGGGGTTGGAATCGCACGCCTGCCTTTCGCCGAACGTTCGATACCCGGTACCATCATGTATTTTTAATGATGATGATGATGATGATAATAGTAATAATAATAATACAGCAGATTATTATCATCTTACAGTATTATATTATATTTCAGTAGTATAGATCCCTCCTGCGGCGCTCACAAGCGACCGATCGTGACAAATGAGATGGGGAAAGCTGTGGGAATCGACGAAGTGGTAATAGAAACGATCAAGACGGCAGGACCAATGGGACTGCAGTGGACATACAGACTTCTCAGGAGTGTGTGGAGAGAGAAGAAAGTTCCTGAAGACTGGAAAAAGGGAATAATATTGCCAATATTCAAGAAAGGAGACAGGAAGGTGAGTGGTAACTACCGAGGAATCACCATCATCTCGCATGTTGTCAAAGTAATGGAAAGAATTCTAGAAAAAAGAATTAGAGTAAAGGTAGAAGGCCAAATAGAGGAGGAGCAGTTTGGATTTAGAGGGGGCAGGTCAACAGGGGAACCCATTTTCATTCTGAGACAGAACATTGAAAAGAGTTGGGAATATGGGAAGGATATGGTAATGACTTTTATTGATCTAGAAAAGGCCTATGATAGCAGCCCTAGAACAAAAGTTTGGGAAAGCTTAACAAATAGGGGGATAGGCAAGGAACTGAGAGACATGATAAAAGGAATGTGAACGGTGTGCTACAGTAGTGTGAAGACTAGAGTCGGGACATAGGAATGGTTTAAAATTGACACTGGACTAAAGCAAGGAAGTGTGTTGTCACCATTATTGTTCGTAATGGTGATGGATGACATCATGAAGGCAGCAATGAAAGAATATAGTAGGGCAAAGATGAAGGTAATGTTGTTTGCAGACGACGTTGTGATCTGGGGCGAGGATGAGATGGAGGTACAAGAACAGTTAGACGTAATAAATGAAAAGATTGAGCAATGGGGATTGAAGATAAATGTGGAGAAGAGTAAAACAGTGGTGATTGGTAGAGATAAGACAGAAGGAAAAGGAGTAATCAAAGTATGAGATAAGGAATTGGAAGTAGTGAAACACTTCAAACACTTGGGAAGTAAACAGACTGAAGATGGAAGCCAAGATTTGGAAATTAGCAGAAGAATACAACTCGAGAGTGCTTTCTACCAACAGGTACGGGGACCAGTATGGAACAAGGATATACCAATTAAGGCTAAAGAAGTTATGTACAAAGCATATTATGTTCCTATAATGACATATGCAGCAGAAACTTGAACAATGACTAAGAGGGATGAGAGCAGAGTACAAGCAGCTGAGATGAGATTCCTGAGAAGTATGGTCCAGAAAACGAGGAGGGACAGAGTGAGAAATGAAGATATTCGGAAAGAACTGGGAGTACAGAAACTAAATGACAAACTGGAGCATGACAGATTGAGATGGTTTGGACATGTCAAACGGATGAATGAAGTAAGGCTAACAAGACGAGCACTGGACAACGGATGACAGGGAAGAGAGGACGAGGAAGACCAAGAATGCGTTGGATGGACTCGGTGGAGAATAGTATTAGGAAACGGAACCTGGATTGGAACACTGTGTCGGAAGAGGAATGGTGGAACGACAGAACCAAGTGGAGAGGAACCATATTTGCCCCCACGCAGTGTCAACTGGAAAAGGAGAAATGAAGATGATGATGAGACATTAGGAGTGCACTCGAATTTCATAAATATCTATAATTCCTTTAAAAATTACTTTCAAAAAACAGGTACGAAGTGTGAGATTTGCAGATACTGGGGCTGTAGGAAAATACGCTCCATAATTGCTGTTCACTTCACATTTCGGCCGCTGTGACATATGTTTCATGTCATTTTTAACATTCTGAGGTTTTTACATGGATTTCAGAAACAGTAAATTAAAGAAAGGAGAACTCAAATCTTATAATTTCATAAATATCGAATAACCAACGACTGATACAGCTAAGCTGTCGATCAATGGATTCAGCACACAAATAGCATTAGCAGTGACGCATTCTAATTTCATAAATATCGATTTTTGTAAGAAGTGTGAGATTTGCAAATACTGATCCTCCAACATGCTGCAATTATGAGTTGTCGTCTAAAAACTTAAAACTATTAAACGTTAATTCTCTTACAGGTTTTTCTTCCATCATTTCGCATGGTTTTCAGAAAGAGTAAATCAATGGATTGAGTACTCAAATCGTATAACCGGTGAATGTAGGAAAGACAGACCACTTTCTTGAATATTGTTTGGGATGAGATCTCAATGGGCCCCAAAGAAGCGTTAAACATTGTCGATTGGCTATTGAAAAAAATTTGCAACAGCAGAGCTCCGTTTGGAGGTAAGACTATTCTGTTCGGTGGAGACTTTAGACAGGTACTACCTATTGTAACTACCGAACTACCATTGTTGAGAGCACCATCAATCGCCTCTATGGTCCAAAATTCATAGTAGCCACTTGCCAAAAAACATGACAGCACATAGAACTTTGAATTTTAACTGAAATGTAAATAGTGTTCTATAATCATTTGGTTGAAATATAAACATAACAACCTTTCTCCTTAACTCTCTCATTATAAACCTAAAGGGGAAAGTGTGGTTTATGAACATGCGAGATTTCTCTCAAGGGTCCGCTAGTTATTATTATTAATTTTACGAACCTACTACAGTTCGCTCAGTACGAGCACCGCTCACCGAATGCGAGCAGGCATGCCAAGCCAAAGTTGAAAACTCCCTGCGCTACACTCCATCAAGGCCTCGCGTCTCATTGGAGCTGTCAGCATGTGCGCGGACAGCGTATCTTGAGACTGCCACTTCACAGATTCCTTGGACGAGGTTTAGCTAGCTGTGATCATGACATTGCTGCATGAAAGGCCTCTTCTGATGTGCAACAAAGCCATCTTCGGATATCCTTCAGCCATGAGTTTCTTTGTCTTCCAATAGACCTTTCCCATAAATTTTCCCTTCAATAATTAGTTGTAGTAATTAGTATTATTCGCCTCTCATAACATGTCCCAAGTATCTTGTTTTTCGTTGTTTTATTATAAGCAGTATTTTTCTTTGCTTTTCCATCCGACGAAGGACCTCGTTATTCAAAACTTTCAGTATCCATGATATACATAGGATACATCTGTACAGATACATTTCAAATGCCTCAATTCGTTTCTCAGTATTTGGGTCCAAAGTCCAACTTACACACCCGTAAAGGAGGACAGAGAAAATGTGGCAACAGATCATTCTGATTCTCAGTGGTAAGCTGAGGTCTGATTGTATAAAGAAGTTTTTTCATGTCGATGAATTGTTTCCGGGCCTGTTCAATTCTATATTTTCTCTCTCTCTTAGAGTCACATTGCCTGTCCAAAATAGTGCCCAAGTATTACATTATTTAATTCTTTATAGGTGTCTTGAAATGTAGAAGGGATAGAAAAAAGAGTTCTACTTGTCAGAGTTAGTTTGCGATATCCTTCACAAAGAAAGTGCTCAAAAAGTACAAAATGAAGACTGGAGTGTATCAGAAGAAGGTCATGTAGAGAGAGACCAAAGAAGAAGATATGGACACCAAACAAGACAATGAAAACAGTGATACTATCTGTAGTAACCTTGAGGGAGATGTAAGCAATACATCATCTAACTCAGGGGTTCCCAACCCGGGGGGGCGCGCACCCCTAAGGGGGCATGGGGCTTTGTCAAGGGGGGCGTGAAGTGATTTCCGAATTATGTTTTTTTAACTCGAATATTACAATTTTGTCAAATAAACATTTTTCGAATCTCTCCAAGCGATTGTTGCACCAAGTCTATCGTTCAAAAGCACTGGTAATTGCCAACTGTCGGCACAAACCTCTGCGGAGACGCGAGATTGGAGGTGAAATAAGGAATTTGCTGTGTTGTAAGGAGCAAAATCATGCCAATTTTATCATATCGTTGGCATAACTTTGTGATTTCTTTGAAGCTTTGAACAGTTTGAACTTAAAGCTCCAAGGCAAAAAATCCAATATTATGCATTCCTGGAAAACATACTGTTATGAAAACGCCGGTTTCAGTTGAACAACTTCTCATCCTTTCACCGCCTTAATGAAATTTTGCCGGAAAAAGAACGTGATCGTAATAAACTTAGGTGCAAATTCAGTCACATTTGGATTCCCTGGCACAAGAATTCAATTTCTAATTTCCCGATATCTCGTCGGGAGGATGGTCCTGGATATTAACAAGAAATTAGTTTGCCATTGACGTTGAAGCACTGCCAGCACAGCATCAAGAAGAAGCCATAGATTTGAAGTGTGAATCAAAGCTAAAAATGATTCTAAAATATGAGGACAGGGTGACTTTTGGGTAAACTGTCTTGCAGTGTATCCTGTAATAGCCAAATTTGCACTTCGTGTCATTGTCCAATTTTCAAAGACATATTTATCGAGTCAGGATTTTTGACGCTGAGTGTCATAGAAACAAAACAGCGCTGTCGGCTTGATGTTGCAAGTGATCTCCACTGTGCTCTGTCAAATATCAAACCAATCATACCGAATCTTACCAAGAGAAAACATTTGTTGTCTAATTTAAGGATTTGTTGTAATAGTGTGTTCTTTGTATTGTGCTAAAATGTAGTATGTAACAGGTAGGCCTATTCCATTATGTAGTGTTATTAGGTTAGGTCTATATCCTCCGTGTCAATCAAAGAGGTTATAGAAGTGATGAGTGGAGAGGTCGGAGGGGGTGGGGCGCGATGTACTCCCGTATCTGAAAAGGGGGCATCAGCTGACGAAAGGTTGGGAACCACTGGTCTAACTGTTTCATTGGGCATACAAAATTTCAAAGTGGCATAAAAACTGTTCAAGAAATATTTGCACGCAGCGCCACAATATAATTACTCTCTTACCAGGCATGAAAGTCTCAGCTAAACATGGTTATATGCCCAAAGGTGTTGGGAATAATTATTTGATAAGACTATAATTTCTTTGATTATTGAATGTACAAACAAAAAATGTTTGAAGTTCAACCACAATACACCCTAGAGCAGAGCTTTCCAAACTTTATCTCATGGTGACACCCTATTACCACACACAATTCTACATGACACTCATTTAACTATTTTAACAAAGGAGATTCATTTTAAAGAAATTTAATTTTTTCACAGCATATAAATTATATGATTTTCGAAATATAATATGCTAGATTAAATACCTTCCTCATAGATACAAAACTTGCAACATGATGTTCCAATTCAATGTCTGCTATGGTCTTGACGATCATTACAAATCTGCTTTATATCGGGTTGGATGCAGGACAAATTCACATGCATTTCCTCATCTAACAATCTCAAACTTCCACATTTAACTGTTTGGGCAACTGATAAGACTGGTATAAAAATGTGCTGACTTATCATGACAGAAAAGCAATTCAAATTTCTGTTCTATTGCTTGCAATTTGACTTCCTTGACACCAGACTGACCAGAAAACAAGTTGACAACTCGGCTGTAATCCTTAAGTTGTTACTTTGTACGACACAAACTGCAAAACGTCGTTTTCTCTCTCCGAGTACTGCACAATTGATGACAAATTAGAAGGCTTTAGGGGCAAATGCCACTTCAGAAAATTTTCTACCTAGCAACACCAGCATTAAGACATTTGCACTGGTAGTTGCTAGAGCATTTTACACTTCTAACCTTGAAGTATATGTTGGTAAACAGCCAGTTGGTCCTTTTGATGTCAGCAACAAACCAAAAGACGCAGTGAAACGGCTAAGCTCTGTCATTTCCGGGACAGGGCAGACGGTGACTACTGACTTGGCTCAAGAGCGTAGAGCTAGCTAACGATTTATTGAGAAATAATCATACTTGTAGGAACAATCGGGAAGAACAAGAGGGAAATTCCTAGTTGCTACGGAGAAGCAGTGTTTCGAGAGCTGCATTCTAATAAATTTGGTTACCAGGACACGTATAACCTTGTTTCCTATGACCCACAAAAAGGAAAGAATATTTTGATGATTTCTACGATGCACCACGATTCCAACATTGATACTTCCACAAGAGAAAAACAGAAACGTGATATAGCAACTTTTTATAATGCAACGAAGTCTGGTGTTGATACAATAATAATAATGTTATTGGTTTTTTTGTCCCTTTTAACTGCCCTGGCTTTTAGAGACGCCGGGGTGCCGGAATTTTGCCCCGAAGGGGATCTTTAACGTGCCAGTAAATGTACTGACACGGCTCCCTCGCATTTGCGCACCCTCAAATGCCAGCTGACTGCGCCAGGTTTCGAACCTGCAACCTTGGGCTCAGCAAGCGAGAACGTTACCCCTGAGCCACGCAGCCAGACTGGTGTTGATACAGGTGACCAACTGAGTAGTACTTATGACGTAGCAATTAAGACCCAAGGTTGTATTCTATAGCATGCTGAATGTAACAGGAATTAATTTTTCAGATTATACATCACAGCTATAAGGCTGGTATAAAACTATGGTGCCAATTTCTTAAAGTATTGGCACAACAACTGACTGAAGATTTCCTTCATGTTCTTTCAATGAATATCACCTTACCAAAGAAACTGAGACATGACACTCAAAGTCTTTTCCTGGAACTCTCTGAAGAAACAGCTACAAAAGAAACAAGTTCGGGTTCCAAGAGGTGAAGGTGTCACAAGTGTGGCCGATTGAAAAATAGATATATATATACAGTATACATGCAGAGAATGTAAGAACCACCTTCACTTGCACAACGCACAGCAAATTTTTTCTGACTGCTAACCTGTTATCTAAGTGTGTGTTTTTGTGTGTCCATATATCTATGTGTTACTGTTGAAGAGAACACTTAATAATGTATCTAACAGCCTTCATTTCACTATATTTTGAATTGAACAAAACATTCTAGTTAATTTACTAACAGTAATTTCTTATAACTTCGTAACAAATATGTATACCAATTTCATCTCCACTTCTTATTAAATGAAGACTTCATAACAAACACCTAAAACAATGATTTAAAACTTTCAGAATAAATAATATGCAAAAAATACCATCTGTTAAGACGCCACATAACCTCTAGCGTAACTTAATGATACACAACCTGTGATGGGTTAACAAACCCAGGTATATTTTTCCTACAGCAACCAAATGAATTCAACCAAGAAACATGAAAAATTACAAAGAACTGCAATTACAAACAGCAGGACCCAACTGAGTGCTATCAATTATTTTGAAAATTAATTACAAGCATGCACAGTCCAGAACAATCAATTGTTTGATAGTTCAGATTAATTGTGATCATAATTAAAAGGTTGGATAGTACACATCTAGCAACTAGAGGCAATATGAAGCACAGCACAATAACTGTATGTGTAAAATTTCATAAATTTTATTGATCGTTTCTGCACAAAATGAGTAAGAAATATGACTTGCAGTCACAGGATCAAAACTTTCTTTTGCTAATCCATATTACAAAATAATTAAGCAGTAAGATGCACTATGAATTTCAGAGGAATTAGGAATCCATCAAATTAGACAGGATTTTAAATTATTTGATTTTAATTTGAGATTCTATTTAATGCAATATAAATATAATGCAAAACTGACCCAATTAGATTTATGCCAGATAATGTAGTGTGTCTTATTCATTAAACTTATCAAGAGTGCCATACTTAGCATTAAATGAAAGGGGAAAATCCAGCAGATAATTCACAGAAGTTTTCTCATACGGCAATGTGAAATATCAGGAGTATACAATATTTGTCCATAATATTGAAATATTAAGTAGAAAATTAAATTACAAGGTACTACATTGCTCTTAGATGACCTATACCACCAAACATTGGAAGAAAGAAAGTTTAACTATTTTTCATTTCAACATATCACGTAACTTAGCACAGTAATATGAAATGCAGTAACAATTTATTTTGTACATATATAAAGTAAAACCTCCTGCAGGTAGCCACGATTGACAAGGCACGATAAAACATCCATTGTGATAACAGAAATTACATTTATTATTTTAAAAGTACTTCAGAAAAATATGTAACATTTACAACTGCACAGTATGTAAATAAAGAAAAAAAATTGGCAAACATTCCTAAATTTGCTTACAGGTTAACAATTTAATATACCCCCTCGCCTACAGTACCCCCCCCCCCTTTCATTTTCGAGAGCCAAAATAAAAAATTCTTGGAAATCGCTTTAGTACCCCTCCTTAATTATTGAAAGTCAAAATACAACATTCTTGGAAATTGACGAATTCTTAAAAAAAAATTATAATTACAACTGAAATTCATTCTCTTTTATGACAAAAATATTTTCCTTGTTACGGTATATTAGTTTGTTATTCAGACGATATGACCTCCATTTTGCGTACCGTGTACGCGATTGGGCAGGATATCGAATTGTGTAGCCAATGGGCTTCACCCGATATCCAATAGAAGATGCCACACTATTGGACGAGTAGAAGCGCCATCCGCCAATGAAAGTTATGGTTTCATCTTGCCTGCATTCTTCTGTTTAGTATTATTTTTGTTGCGATTCGATTGTGTTTACGACAGTCCCCTTAAGTTTTATTTTAAACACATTTCATTTGTTGCAATAACCGTCGGCGTTTGTGTGAAACGTTATTGGTATATTAATGTGAAATATGTGAATAATAGGTGCTCAGTTGTGTTTACAAATGTTAGTGAGAAGTGATCCTGCATTCCCTAATTGATGCATTCTCCCTACCTATATTCAAATAAAAATAAAGTTTGCATTTCCATGTCTGATCCTTTGTCCATTTAATTCTATTTCTTTGATACTAAGATTTTTGCTTAGCAAGGGATAGTAGTGAAAGTCATTGGGGGATAGCTGGGAAAGTGAGGTTATGGCAGTCTCATAATGGGCTGATTAAAGATGTAAACTTTGTTTATTTAGATTAAATATA
The DNA here is from genome assembly GCA_946902985.2 of Meconema thalassinum. Taxonomy (NCBI): domain Eukaryota; kingdom Metazoa; phylum Arthropoda; class Insecta; order Orthoptera; family Tettigoniidae; genus Meconema; species Meconema thalassinum. The sequence goes on along the minus strand of OX336390.1, from coordinate 536,575,415 downwards.
TCGTACTATGTAGCATCAAAATAAAATAGCTTATTTTTCCTCTCTCTCTTTCTCAAAATAATGGATTTTTGTGAAGTACGTGTCTACAGTAACCCCCTCAATTTCGGAACTAAAAATTTAGAAAAAAAGGGGGTCTTATACGGTGATTTATATATGTGTAATTATGGTTCAAACCGAAGATAATAATGCAATAAATGCAATGGGACACCTAACACAGTAACTAAGGTGGAGGCAATACTTAAATGAAGAACCCAAAGATATGTAACTGAAAACAGGATAAAACTCTTTCATGGATCAAACACATTATTAAGGAACACAACAGTGTGTAATCCAAAGACCAGAATGAATAATAAAGTTAATACTGTTATAAATTATGCATGATTCATTTTTCCTATAACTGACAGGAGTACTGTCAATGATGACCAATGATTTAAGAGCCTAGATGATTTATTAATTTATCAAGATGACACATGATAGAGCATTTCTCCCGCATATTGAACAACCTAAGAAGCAAGGAAAAATGAATAAGCTTTCTAATTTATTTCACACTATAGATAATTTAAAATATCACAAAAAAAGAAATTATTCAAAAGCCAGTAATTGAAATGTCTATAGGAACAACACACCTAAGTGCATCTGATTATTTGAATGCTAGCAGTAGTGAGCATTTGAGCATTGTCAGAGAAGCTAGGCTTCAGAAAAACTTTTCAAAGGCACAGTCAGCAAAATGATGGCAGTAAGCAAGCAAATGACCGAGCACTATTTTACATAAAACTTGGTGTTACGCATGGAAGAAAAGGCAAAGGATACGCTAATTGTTCTATTTGGTAGAAACCAACTTCACGTAAGATGGAATAATAGCTGTATATGCTACAAGAGTAATTGCATAGCCAAATCTCATTTATACCTTATTCATTTGTACACTTTTCGGGCACACTTTTCCCATTATAATTTAGCCCAGATTCTCACTTACATCCTAATATTTGCAGATCCCTGCCTCTATGAAGTTCTCAGTTGTAATTCGTTGTGTTGTATTGGTTCTCAGCTTGAAATGACAAATATGGGAATGATAATGCATATAATATTCCAAACATGGATAGGCATATGAATTTTCTCCATAACCATCAGAGTGAGGAGTCACAGTACTGCTTCTCTGTCAGCATGTAACTGGCCCAACCCCACAGTCATTAACCACCTTGACATGCTGGCTGGATGTTTATCAACAACTTCAAAATTGCCAACCAACTTCATGGAAAGAGCCCACAGTTTGAAAACTGAAATAGTTGTAGATTGTTGAATTACTGTCCTTAGGAGAAAAAGTTGTAGGCAGCTGTTCGCTTATGGGAAAGTCTATCTTAGTGGCCACGAAAAGAACGGAGTAATGGTTAATTCAACAGAAAGTACGGGACATAATAAAGAGAATTTCTAGGAGATTCTGAAAGCTGTGAAGTATAAGTTACTGCACAATAAATCATTACATTTTATTAGCTCCAGAGAAGCAGCTATCTCTTCAGTAAGACTTGAAACCGAGACCACCCTCAGGTTTTAACCAACTCTCCTGCATTCTGCACACTTGTGCTCTTATGAGCACCAGGACAGTTTACGTGCAAGGACAATCAACCGCCAACTCTTTAAATAGAAAGGGGTACAGTATAGTGATCTAATGGACATCAACGAGATATAAGTGATTTTGGCGATACCAGAGCACTCTAAGAGCATATGTCAGAATCCGACATGGGTAATTTTAAATTCATAGAAATCACTTTTGAGAATAGCTCATCTTAAAACCCTCATAATTGCAGAGTACAATTTGAAAATAAAACAGCCACCCTGAGGATTCATACCAAAATCTGCACTACAGGCAGGTGCTACTTTTCTAATAGTTCCAAGTGTGTACAACCGATTCATGTAAGAGTGAGCAGAGAAATTACAAACAATTAGCAAATTCCTGTCAACTAATGTAGCACGATTACAATAAAACAATATTTTACACAAGTTTCACATGTAGGGCCTACTGTATGTTTCTCTCATTACATCATTTTTGCTGTTACCCTTGAAAACTGTATAACTGTGGTTTATCTGTATCTTCTATACATACTGTACTTCACATTCCCACATAATGGTCCTATCATGAACCATGAAACTATTATCTCTCTCGAACAAGTTAGATAATAAAAAACATGAAACTAATTCACCATTCTACGATTGCTAGCAGACTAAGGTTTTTGTTAGGGAAGTCTCAAGTGTTCAAAAATACAACCAAGAATAAACTGTTCCAAAAATCACATCATCGATTCCTCATAAATTATAGTACAATCTCCAGTCATGCAGTACTGTTCCTTACTGGGTCTTAGTATTGTATAACTAATAAATGTCACCAATTGTAATATTTCTCGAATATTAGAAGCAAACTCTTACAGGTTCACATCAGGAAATCCTATAGGACATTATATTTGCAAGCAAATACACTTCTTTTTAATTCAAGCCTAGGTGAGTATCTTATATGTCAATATCATTAACATGATTTATACTACGTTCCCTGTGAATGTACGTTTTCCTAGAAGCGTCTCCAGCAATAATCGCTCCGGGGTAGTCACTCAGCAATCACCACTGGCACACCACTGCTGAGCTGTTTTCCTGCATGCTTTGCAGCAGTTTATCAATAGATAACTAGATAAGACCTTAGATAGATAATGCCTTTATTGGTGGCGAAGTTAGGGCTCAAGGCCCTCTCTTTCACTTAACCACTAGAAGAGTATACATCTACATGACTTGTAATTACAAATACCAATAGCACAAATAATATTAATAGCAATAAGAATAGTGATAATATGAATAATGATAGAATCATTAATTTCAATATACACAAAGTAAAGTACACTTAAATGACGTAACTACAGTAATCCAATCATTCATCTCATTCAACATTTATCCAGCAAGTCAGCGGGATCCGCCCAGCAAATAATCATAGCAGCCACTTTAAACTTGCGATGCGAGGGATTGTCTCTAATGTTCGCAGGTAGCAAATTCCATGACCTGGACGCAGAGATTATGAACGAGCGATGGTAAACAGCAGTACGGTGTATAGGTATGGCAAGAGAGGAACCAGATCTCGTATTGTGGTCATGATAGGACGAGAGGTAAGAAAAAGGTGTAACAAGATAGTTAGGGGTATTAGTGGAAAGTATTTTGTGCAGTAGTGATAACGAATGGAGTTCACGACGCTAGTGCACTCGAAGCTACGACAGCTCCTTATAATAGGGTGATATATGATCATCATATCGCAGACCAAAGATATATCTTACACAGTTGTCCAAACACCGGTCTACTGTCGCAGGTTATTTCAGTCAACACAGTGTCACAGTAGTCAAATATAGGTAGTATCAGAGAGTGAATTAGTTGTACTTCAAGTCGAACGAAGAATACATTACAGAACCGTTTCAGAGGATATAAGCATTTATGTACTTTATTACATGTGCTTATCACCTGTTTAGTCCAATTTAGGGTCTCAGTCATAATAATTCCTAAGTTTGTCACTGAATTAGAGTAGGGTATGATTTTATTGTTTAAAATTATTGGAGAGATGTCATGTTGCTTGAGGGAATTATAAGCGTTTACTGGTACCGATAATAATCACTTGAGTTTTATTTGGGTTTATTAATAAACTGTTTTTATTTGTATAGTCACTAAGATGTTGTAGATCAGATTTTATTTTAATAATTGCATTATTGATACCACTCGGTTTTGAATGATAGTAAATCTGTACATCATCCGCATACACTTGCAATTAGCATAATTAAGGGTTTTTGTTAAGTCATTTATTTGGATGATAAATAACAGTGGCCCAAGAACCGACCCCTGAGGGACACCGAGGGTCATACTTCGCCATCCTAAACTCCTATTTCCCACTATCACACGTTGGTGGCGATTTTCAAGTTAAGAGGAAAAGAACCGAAGTGATACAGTATTAAAATTTAGTTCTTGAAGTTTCTGCAGTAGCAATTGAGGGTTAAGGGTGTCAAAGGCACTACCACGATCTAATAATGTCAGTACAGTAACGTCCCGTTGGTCCATTGCACATCTGATATCATCTGTCACTCGTAGTAAAGCTGTCGCAGTGCTACGCCCCTTTCTGAAGCCGGATTGGAAGGGGTTGAGTAGGGAATGCTTAGTAGGGTATTCAGTAACTTGTGTAAGAACTAGACGTTCAAGTACCTTGGATAATGGTGGTAGGATGGATACTGGACGATAATCTGAAGGAGAATCTAACTTGGGAGCTCTTCGGGATAGGTCTAATTAGTGCATCTTACCTAACTTCAGGGAACACTCCGTTTGTCAGGCAGTAGTTAAATATATGAGTTAGTACTGGCAGAACAGCTCCCAAGATATCCTAAATCAGCGATATAGAAATGTCATCATTACCAGTGGCATTGGATGAAATCAAGTATATCACACCTTTAACTTCATTTGAGCTGATATTTCTAAAAGAGAATTGCTCAAACACAGACTGCTGTTGAAACAAGTGTAGTGACCTTTTAGGGAAGGAGGTAGAGGCTACTTTTGGCCATGCGAAGTGATCATTTAGAGCCTCTAGCGATATGATTGGTACATGTTGTTCAACTGTCTTACCTATCCCTAACGCACGTAATTTATTCCATTTTTGTCTCGGGCTGTTAGTTTTCATCAGTTCCTGAAAGTATTTATATTTAGAATTTTTAATTAGCTGCTCAGTTCTGTTTCCCAGAATTCTATACTTCTCAAAATCAACTGCATCATGCAACAGTCTGTATTGTCTGTATAGTTTGTCACGACTGGCCATAGCAGATCTTACCTCATCCGGTAGCCACGCAGATGAACAGCAGGTAATTCTTACCAGTTTCTTTGGTGCAAGTTTGTCGAATATTTCTAGTACCATTAAATTGAATTTATTTACTTTAGAGTTTATGGTCTGAGAATTACATATACTATCCCAAGGCAAGTAATATGCATCATAGCGTAGTTTATTCTGGTCAATATGTCTTAGGTCTCGTAATGTATCGTGGTTTATACTTAGGTATTCGTGTAGAATAACATACGTTGATGGAACTGACCTGTGGGGGGGGGGGAGTCCAGCCATCAATCTGTTGGCCTCTCACCACAGCGGACTGGCTTCGATTCCCAGTCAATGCATGTGAGGTTTTCAAAGTGAAAAGGCATGTCCTGTGGTTTGGATTCCACGTAAATAGGAGGTCCCATGGCTCATCACACGAGATTAACAGTCACGTGAAACTACAAACATACTCTTTTGAAGTGACCTGTAAATTCGCGAATTCTAGCATGAGCGTGTGTATTTACTAATATGACGTAACTGCCGAGGAAATACTGTGTTTTTCCAGAAAAGGAACACATCTAAGTAACTTGTCAAAACTCATTTGAGGGAGGTCGTTGAAAAGTCTGGAGAATATTTCAGATTGACCTCTTCGAGTTTAATGAGAATGGAGAGCGTGATACCATAATTTATTTATTTATTGGTGCCTTTATTGTGGCGAAGTTAGGGCTCTAGGCCCTCTCTTACACTTAACCACACACAGTGCAACTTACATGAATACTCACATATGTTATTCTTAACCTACCAAACTTAAATACTAGGAAAACCTTAAATACTAGAATAAAATAAAATAAAAATTAAATTAAATTAAATTGGCGACTGCGTGATATTAGCTAAGCTATACAATTTAAATGACATACATTTTTAAAAAAATTATACTATGGTCATTCACTCACACATTCATACACAAATAGTTCTAGTTGGCCTACGAATTCAAAAGGAAATCTTTACATGCACGTTTGAAAGTTGTAAGGGATGTACAATTTCTGACATCACGAGGACAATTATTCCAAATTCTAGTTCCCGACACGAGGAAAGAGTTGCTGAAGGCAGAAGAATGATGTAGAGGAATTGCAATTATAGATCCAGATCGCGTGTGACGATCATGAAAGGAAGAAAAAAAATGAAAATTACAAGAGAGATAATGAGGAGTACTTTCATTGAGAAGTCGATAATTGAGGGTACATATGTGCAGGTTCCTTTGTTGTTCTACTTTTAGCCAGGAAAGTAGATCATAAAAAGGAGACACATGTGAGGAAAATTTCAAGGAGAAAATAAACCTAATGCAGGAATTTAAAGCTCTCTGAAGTTTCTTGTTTTGTTCACCGGTAGCATCTACTAATACAACATCACAGTAGTTAAATATAGGGAGTATCAAGGTTTGGACGAGTTTTATTTTCAAGTTACGGGGTAGAACGGACTGGTGAATCTTAAGTGGATGAAGTGACGAGTAAACTTTCCTGCATGTATTAGTAACGTGCCCATCCCAATTCAAAGTTTCATTTAGTGTGACTCCAAGACTTTTTACCGATTTAGAGAACGGGATAGCAACACCATTTAGTTGAATTAAAGAAAGCGGTCTACTGTGTAAATGGAAAAGCAATTTAGTCTGCCCTATTACGATAGCATGTGTTTTAATTGGGTTGATGGCAAGAGAATTTTCAGTTGCATAGCGGCTGATCCTCTTTAGATTTAGATTCATATTTTCAATTGCCGCATCTATGTCGTTTACTTTTGTGTGGCAATATATCTGAAGATCATCAGCATATAGATGGTAATTGCAGTTTTCCAGTTTCGAAGAGATGTCGTTCAGATATAAAATGAATATGGCTTAGCTGCTCATCATTCACCTAGATGGCTGGGGATCAAATGCTAGTAACAGCAGCATGGAATTTAAACAAAAAGTCTCGTGGCATCAGGAGGAGCATCTGGCCTTAAATACCCAACCAAATCAAAATGAGTCAGATTGGCCCGGACCTTAAACAGGATCAACTATTGAAGTTGAAAGAAATATCAAGAAGACAGCATACAATACAAATCTCTATCCAATCAGTCCTAAGAAACTTGCACTAAATTTGAGGCAAGTGGTTAATTACATTAAGTTTATTTTTTCAAGTTTTAGTCCCTCGAAAAGGTGTATTTAGTTCATTGAGAGAATTAAATTTTAAATGATGTTTTCTAAATCTATATACTGTACTGTATGGGGCTGATAACCAAAAATACGTATGAGTGAAGCGACAACTGTGTGATAAAGCATGGCAAATTAAAAATAAATAATCGCAGCTACAGATCAACTGCCTGAATAGTTTGATATAGAACAAGCAAATTACTGAAACTTGCTTCGACTTCATTGTTTGTATATACCTGAAGTACATTTCCAAAAGTACTTCTATACCTCATCCACGGAATCTGTGAAGTAAGTTTGCGCATGACATCACATTGATGATGACAAAAGACTCTTTTATAATGCTAGATGTTTTCACACTGACCTCAACTTATCATCCTTTAAAGTGAAAAAAAAAAAAAAAAAAAACAAACAGCTTTGCAGTATGAGATTACATTTTCCAATGAATAGATATGTGATGAATTAACAAAGAATTGCTTATGGCTGCGATTACAATTGCTCCAAGAACAAACATCAAAAGCCTTGACAACAGATGCTATATCAACTCGCGTGATGACCGCAGACAGGAATATAATAACCTGCACTCTCGGAAGAGAAATCCTCCGTAATTATCACTGAGCGACTACCATCAATACCAGCAATTATTGCTGGAGTCACTTCTACAAACACAAACTCATTTAAAAAAAAAAAGGCTCTTCCTTCTTTTTAACACAGTAGCATGGCTAGCATCCCAACCCAATATTTTTGACAGCAGGGATGGCATAACAAAGCATCCTCTCCAAAAAAAAAAAGTTTCACACAGTCCTATTTTGATAATAAATCTAATATGTTAATGTCTTTTACGAAAAATGGGATGTAAGCCCTGTTAATACAAATCGTAAATTATTAAATACTTTGTATGACAGGGCTGACGTCCCATTTTTGGTATAAAATATTAAGTTATAAGATTTATTAACATTGTTCATTCATCAATACAGATCAAACAACACAGCTACTACTTCCCTTGAATCAACTAGTTGGGCACTACCAGACTGATGTTTAGCTTTGAAATGAAACACACATGAGAAGTACTACAAAAATAAGGAAAAGCATCTTCACAGCTTTCTTCCATATAGGCTCCAGGACAGCTACAAGAAAGTGATAAAGTTTTAGATGCGGGGGTTGCATGTAGGTCTCATTTGCTATACACAGGCATGGGTAAAACACTCACATGAATAACATAACCTATCATACAAACAATAGTGAATATCTTCAAAGGTTGCTTATCTAAAGAAAAATACACTGCCAGACAAAAAAAAAAAAAAGGTAACACTTAGAAAAATAGTAAGCAAAAACATTCAACATGATAGTGGAATACAGAATTTTAGATAGAAGACCGTATTGACTTCTTAGGAAAATGTAAGTTATTGAAAAGTGTTTCATAATTATACTCATTATAATGGTTTTCTCTTAAGTCTCGGGGCAAAGGATCACGATTTGTACATTTGGGGGGGGGGAAATATGAAAATGTAGGCTACAGTACGCCTAGGGTTGGATTTGCAATATTATGGCGGTATCTGCATTAACTTCACAGCTTTGCACTTCCGCTGTTATTGGGATGTGAGAATGGCAGTTTGTTGTGGTATTGTTGGGCTCTCAGACTCGTTATTAAGTATTTCTTAGAGCAACGAGAAGTTTTGTTGCCGTAAAAATGCCTTTAAATGCTGTCGATTCTGCAAGAGCTTTTGCATTAGTTGATGATAGTTGCATAGTTATAGAGCGAAGATGTTACAAACAAGCTCCAAAGACTTTTACGAGCTGTGAGACAGTTTCGGGACCACCAAGCGTTTAGTAAGACACCGGTCGGCCAAGATGTACAACAGCAACTGATGACCATTTCCTAACTTTACAGGTCTTGAGGGACTGACATTTAAGTGCAGTAGATGGGCGAAATGAACTTGAACAAGCTTGTAATGTAAACATAAGTGTATGTCATGCAGAAGAAGACTCAGAGAAGCAAACCAGCTACAGGACCAGATTTGTCTCCACAGTGCCAATGGGCTCGCCTGCAATGCATGAACATTGACCAAAGGGTTGGAAAAAAAAGGTGGCTTTTAGAGAAACAAAAATCATATCTCTCAAAACCGTCTAACATGGTCAATACTCCTCTAATTAATACCTAAAACTTTTGTCTGAAAGAATTTTTGATATGACCCACAGTTACGCCAAGGTAAGAGAAAATGTTTTCGGAATTATAAGAAAATGCGAAATTGATGAAGGAAGAGCCAGCAGACGTTACCATGACAATGCCAGTTCACGAGATCACATTCAGATTTCCATCTGTCTCTGTGCGAGATAAAATTTTAGGTGAAGAAGTAACAGACCATTCGATAGTTGGAAATCAGTGTCGAAACCTTGCATAAGAACAGTGTGACCACCAGTATGAAAACAGTCCCCAAATGACTGAAAGGTTGGCTCCATAAGACAATAAAATGTTAAAAATTTGCATAAAAACTACGAAAAACAAAGTTCTTTAAGCTCCATTTTGTCAAATACGCTCTCGCAATAAGGGGTATAAAATGAGATGTGTCTGGTCCTTCTACGAAAACCTCCATATTTGGCCTATTTTAGCCTGCCCAAGTGCCAAAAATGGCAAAAATCAGAAGAATATTCTATATTTCGAAATGAACCTAGGCTAGTCCTATGTTTGATCTGGGTATCCAAATTATAGTATGTTCATGCAAAATTTCAGCTTAATTTTTGGATACATTTTGTCGAAAGAGTAACAGACAGACACCGCTACATTTTACGTAGATTTCACGAGAAAGGTATGTATTGCAATGGGTACAATGTTGCGACTTGGAAAATTTTTAAACATCTTCGCGTTTCACATCCCCAGACCCCTTACAACATCGCATCAAAAGTTTATGTATACAGTGAAACCCCTGAAATCCGAACTAATTGGGACTGTAGCCTGTTCGGATTTCAATTTGTTCGGATTAGCCGAAAAATATCCATAACATAATAACCAGCCCTCATTACGGTATAGGACAGACAATGTGACTTATACTGAAGCTGCATCTGCTCTGGACATCGCATTGCGCTTCGTAGAATAACACGCAGCATTTACGCCAAACGTTGTCATGTTCATGCGACACTGGCGAGCAATTGCCTCCGCGGGAAGGTTTCCGTCACTTTGACAATTGAAGATAACTGATTTCAAGTGAAAGATTAAGTTATATTTTGTGTGTTTCTATTGTTATTTAATTGTTTTTGCAAAGTGATTAACCTAAGGAATTACAATAACCAACTTTTCCGTTTTTCAATCCAGGATGAGATAGGTATAGGCACATTTACACTTTGTTAGATATGCTAACTGTACTTCTTCGTTTATTTTTCAACTAATTATGTAAAATATAATTGTTTTATGACTAAATAAATACGTTTATCTTTTTTGCGTGTGTTTTTCAAACTTGAAATTGTCGAAAAATCTCGTTTGGATTACCCGGGATTTCGGATTTGAGGGGTTTCACTGTATATCACTTTCTTGTGTCAAGATAACTACAGTCATTTTGCACCAATCACGTTAGAATTTTTACATACAATAAAACCATTCAAAATCTCGGTCGAGTTTGTTGGTAAAATCGCACCCGGGGTGGAAACAAAGGGGCCTTTTTCGAAAAAATTAATATTCCTATAACGACTTGATTGTGAAAACTCGAAAACATTCGAAATTCATACTATTCTCCGAATAAGGGCCAAAAACTTATCCCAGTGAAGGTTTTTGATACCATCAACCATTGACCAAAGGAGTTGGAAAAATAGAATTTTGAGACAAAATAATCATACCTACCTTAATAGGCACAATATGAAAACCACTTAAAATGGTCAAGTTCTCTAAAAATTACCTCAAACTTTTGTCTGAAAGAATTGTTGATATGACCCATCTCTATGTCAATAGCAAAATGTTTTCGGAATTATATGATGGGGCTTCTCGTATGCTAAACACGTAGAATGTTTATAGGTATACAAAAATTTAGCAATATCGTGAATTTGAAATATTATACTTTGCCTGGTAAAATCTACCTCTGCCTTCCTGCGTGCCAAGAGCAATTTTTTTAAATTCCCATATTTTCCGAACGAAAATCAACCAAATTCCTGTATGCTTTAAAGCTCGCTGATACTAGAGTTCACATACCGAATGGCTGAAAAATGGATCTTAAAGTGTGAATAAAGGTTTTCTAGCATAAGTGTAACTATATGTTTGGAGATACTTCCACAGGATGATGGCGATATTTAGGGCAAGTCCGTAGCGAGAGCAATAAGCGTGCCTGAGAATGTTGAACTGTCTTGCAGATGGGATGAGGAGCTACAAACACAAATAAAATACTGTTGACCTGAGGAGAGCTGAGAGATATGACTTTAACTGAGGAGGGCTGAGAGAGTGGAGAATAGGAGAATGTTTCCAGGAAGTGACTGAAATGTATAGCAAAGGTAAAGGAGACCAGAACAAGGCAATACTAAGGCAAGATGGCGGCGCGTGCCTGCATCAAGGGAAGTGTGCTCCGTGTAATTTTAGTATTTTTAATGGTAAAATGTGCAGTGACTGTGGCAAGAAGTGTTCATTCTGTGACCGTTAATGGTGAACAGGATCTGAGGAATCAACTCCTTATGGAAAAACTTCTGGTGAGTGACAAATGCACAATACATTCCTGGACATGCTGTGGCAGTGAAGGTCTGGGGCTGGCCACCATTAGCCGGCCACGCCGAGCGGGAGGGGGAGATGTCGCAAGGCTACCTGCTACCGGGTTCTCGCTCTGCTGTCTAGCGCTTGCTCTAAGCGGCGACATAGAACTCAACCCTGGACCTTTGCAATGCGCAATATGTGAAAAAATCGGCCGAAAAAATCAGTTATATATTCAGTGCAGTAATTGTAACATGTCGAGTCACAGGACGTGTGCTAAAATCAGTACCTCGGAGTTCCGGTGCATTAAAAAAGGCACGCAAACGTGGACATGTTGGCAATGTGCTATGCCGCCGTTTACCGACTCGTTGTGCAACAATACCAGTGATATTCCCAGTGACTCTGTAAATAGTGTAAATAACCTGAATAGTTCACTTGTAAATAAACACTTATCACTGTTCGCCTTCAATGCCCGCAGCATCACGCGGCCGGGACGGAAACAAAACATTCATGCTACAGTAACCGCCCTAGATCCAAGTATCGTGTGTTGCAGTGAAACGTGGCTCTCTGGGGTGGTAGGTGATCGGGAGGTGTTACCAGACACATACCAGCTGTTCCGGAAGGACCGACTGCAGACTTCAGGGGGCGGGGTTCTCATTGCTGTGAAACCTGAGTACAATGCAACTCGCGTCCATCAGCTGGAAACTGACGCTGAAGCCGTGTGGGTGGAGGTTCAATGCAGTAACGGTAAATATCTGATCGGATCAGTCTATCGCTCTCCGAAATCGTCCCAGCTGATGAATGATGAGCTGATTCTCTCCCTAAAACGGGTGCAAAATGTTCAACAAAATTATGACGCTGTCTACATTGTTGGTGATTTCAACCTACAAATCACATGGAATAGAAATGCCGCTCCTATCCCAAATAATCCTATATCCAACAACTTCCTTACAGCATTCTATGATCTATTCCTCCATCAACTCATATTTGAAGCTACCCGTATCACTGAGACCTCCCGTTCAACCCTCGATCTCTTCCTAACAAACTCTCCATCCTCAATTCAGTCTCTACAAGTCATCCCTGGATTTTGTGATCACCAAGCCCTCCTAGCTATATTTACCCACAAAAAGAACAGTCCAAAATTACAAACCAGAACAGTTTACAATTACTCCCGTACCAACTGGAAACTCCTTTCTGAAATTTTACTTGACAGATTACCGGTCATTACACCTTCAGTCACCAACAGTGTAGATATAGATGGTACCTGGCATACTTGGAAGGAAATCTTTTTTCAGTGCGTCGATGAAGTGATCCCTAAGGTTACAATTAAAAATAAGAAAAAAACACCTTGGATCTCAAAGGACATACTATCCAAAATAAGAAAGAGAAATCAGCTCTATAACAAGTGGAAACAGTGCCCAAGTGACAGCAGGTGGGAAAAGTATAGGTTGGCTAGAAATAGTACCAAATCTGCAATTCGTGAAGCCTACAGTACGTATATGGACAAATTAAGCTTTAATCCCAAGGCAATGTGGACATTCATTCGGAGCAAAAGTGGCAACACCGCACCACAGAGCTTTAAACATAACGGACTTTCTATTTCCAACCCACTAGACATAGCCAACTCGTTCAACTGTAAATTCCAAAGTAACTTCTCTCCACCTGACACCAGTGAAGGAATGTTCCTACCAAGGACATCATCCCCTCTCTTTCCCCTAACCAGCATGTATTTCACACAACAGGAAGTTCGGGACAGCTTACGGAGAACTAGACCCCATGCCGCGACAGGACCAGACTTAATCCCTGCTCGGATCCTTCACTACTGTGCAGAGGCCCTAGCACCCTCATTGTGCGCACTTTTCAACCAGTCCATTAACACCGGGACGCTACCACAAGAGTGGAAACATGCTAACGTGGTCCCTGTGTTCAAAGATGGTGACAAGGAAGACATGGACAACTACCGCCCGATTTCTCTAACGTCTGGTATCTGTAAATGTATGGAGCGCCTGGTTGCTAAGAACATACTGGAATTCCTGAGTGAGCGAGTCCTGTTAAATCCAAGCCAACATGGCTTCGTTCCGGGGAGATCTTGTACAACTCTTTTGACAAAAGTGATTGATGACTGGCAGAACTCTTTGGATCAGACTAACATCTCCCAAGTGGACTGTGTGGCCCTGGACTTAAGCAAAGCTTTTGATCAGGTGCCTCATCAAAGACTCTTGTTAAAGCTTGGCAAATATGGCATCGGAGGCAAACTGATTACATGGTTGACGTCATTCCTGGTAGGTCGAACGCAGTGTGTCGTGTTTGGCGGGGCCAAGTCACCGAACATAGTGGTAACTTCGGGAGTATCACAGGGGTCGGTGATTGGGCCTTTGTTGTACATGGTTTTTACCCTCGACCTTCCAAGCTGTGTGGCGTCCACGATGGCGCAGTATGCAGACGACTCAATAATTTACAGAGCCATAAAAAATAATGATGACGTCAAAGCACTACAGGAAGATCTGGACAGTGTGGCACTGTGGTGTGATGTAAATAAGATGACCTTGAATGTAAACAAGTGTAAATATATTCGGCTAAGTAGGGCCAGACAGCCTATTGCACATAGCCTTTCACTGATCGGCAAAGTTCTTCCCATGTGCAATTCACTGCGAATGCTGGGAATACACATTTCCAGCAATTTGAAGTGGTATGTACACGTTGAAGAATCTAGGTGTAAGGCATTTAGAATTCTAGGATTTGCAAGACGTAATCTTCTGGGATTCAGAAGCCGTGCACTCCGAGCGGTGTATCTCTCCACGATACGGCCCATTCTTCTGTATGGACTTCCTGCCTGGCATCCCACTACCGAGGAAAACATGAGGAAGTTAAGTGCAGTCCAACGTCGAGCAGAGCGACTCATTTACAATCAGGGTAACAAAGGTTTGACGAATCCATTAACATCCATCAATGACATATGTAGCCAAATAGACCTCACCTTTCTCCGAAAATCTCTAGCTGGCACCATTATACTCTACCCATTTCACCGCCTTCAGCTGGCATATCGTTCAGTCCGTAGAGCACAGGGTGTCACCCTTGTTCCTCCATTCGCTAGGACAACAGATTATCAATCTGGATTCTACAATCGCTCTGCTCGACTTTGGAATGACCTGCCTCGTGAAATAAAAGACCTTCCTCAACGACAATTTTGCCGCAAAGTGAAGGCTCTAAAGGGACTAAAACCCCATGTAAATTGAATTTATATACTGTATAATGTAACTTTGTGAGTGATTGGGAGTGTGCGCGTGCGTGTATGTATGTATGTATGCGTGTGTGAGCGTGTATATGTGTGCGTGCATGCCTGTGTCTTCCCTTTTATTTATGAATTGTATGATATAGACGTCATGTACAGCAGATTATGTGTATATAGCAAATGTAAAGGTGTAAATTGTATAACATTTGAGATTTGTTTAGATTTAATGAACGGAGATGGAGACACTGCAGTGTATGAGGGGCTTGCCCTTTCTCTATCTGCCGTCCATAAATTGTAGGCACAATTTTTGGTAAATAAATAATAATAATAATACAAATTTCTATGATAAAAAATTAAAAAATAAAAAACCTTTTTAATAATGAATAATTTTCAGGATCAGGTAGTAATAGATGTTGACCCACCCACTAACCCCTTTTAGATCATAACTTGTATAGAAAAATTGGAGGTGTATTCGCCATTACTCAAGATACGGGAAAATCGCAATTGCGATAAATGCGAATTTTACTTTTTCTCCTTTTTTCAACTACCTGGTAACTAATATGACTATGTATACCCAAAATTTGCGAAACAATGTGCGACAAAGTGCGATAACTAAGGGTTCTTGCGAATTATTCCCATAAATGCGATAAATGCGAAAAGTGCCAAATTTACCGATTAATGTTGAATATTATGTTTTATTACATTTTCGCGCCGCAACTTTGAAATTTGCGAGTTCTCAGCAATGAAAATATCGGCTATATAATCGATATTTACGAGTAATAATCGATATGTACGAACATCGATTATTGTGGTGAAAACAATCGATTATGGTAAAAATTAATTTGAAAATGAAGCTGTTATTATTGCCGCATAATATCCACTGTTTATCGCCAGTAAAATGATGATTTTGGAGAAATTATTTCGTAGTTTCAGTTGGTTGTGCTAATAAAAGGAATATTCCAATCGTTTGTGCCGATTCTTTTTAAAAATTAGAGCAATAAGGTTATGCTTATATAGGTTTAAATCGCGCCGGCCCTCATTTCTTGTATTTGAAATGAAAATGAAAACTCTCAAATACGTATCGTGATATGAATAGACAATTTTCGTTAGGCGTTCTCTTTGCTTTGGAAAATGTTGTATAATATGATGAAAGTATTCTCTAGCATGTGTGAGTTATACTTTATGTTACATGTCGTCCGGCGATTTCTCCATGAATTCGGATACTGCTTTACAGATTGTCAGTCAAGAGTCGCAGTGTGGTCAGGAAATAATGAGGGAGTAAACATACATTTTATTATTTAGTTAATTATCCATTGTGTGATATTTACACAAAGTTAAGTAAATGTATGATTCACATTATTACTTCCTTTTCAATGAGGGCCAAGGATGAGGGGCATTGAATTTCTATTTGCCGGTGGTTTAATGGTCAAATGGCACTTCTTGAATCCTCATAAGATAAGTTATTAAAAGAAATGAATGGAACTTGGCAAGGAGTTAGTAGGAAAACCACACAAAAGGATTTCATAGACATCCTCAGAATTTGAACCAATTCATCCATCGAGTCCAGGACAGCCTAGTATTGTCGTCATTCCACCTGCCACACAGTAAACTTCATAAGACAAGCATTGTCGCCTGACCACAGCTCGCTTTATTCTAACAATTTGCACCTTGGTACCAGTGAACTAATACAACTCTCTGCCGGCCCTCAATTTGCTGCACAATACCTGATATTGTTGATTGCATAATGAGAACATGACCTTTGGATCTTTTGAGCATAGCTTAGGTACCCTCGTCTCACGTCATACAACCAACCGACAGCACTTGAACTCAATCTTGCCAATTAGCCAGGCTGATGCCTTTATTTTCAGAGATCTCAAATTTCTGAAAATTGTATGATGTCAAGTTTCTACATTTCTGTAATACTGATATTAGGATTTTAATACTTCTAACACTCCCTTAGTAAAAATAAAAACCACACACACAACAGGAGACTTATATTAAATGCTCATGCCGTTTATCCGAAACGCCCATATTTCCAATCCTGCACATGTTTGAATTAGTTTCCGTGCATATTATTTTGAACCTGTTTATTGTACCTGGTGACGAACTTTCAAAATGCTCCAAAATGCTATTTTTCAAAATGAAAGTGCTACAAAATCAATTTCAATATGCTATTTTCTCGTATCTTTAGCCATTACACATGTGAATTAAGGGACAAATACAGTATTGCCAACACCTTACATTCGGTACTGACAGCCTTTCTGTCACTAGACTTGCCCCGCATTGCCTCTACGCAACCTAAGGTCATCACATAACAAGGACCTACGTCTAAATGCCACATGGCAAGAATTCTGAGCATGGTTCTTATCTAACACGCACATATAGAAGAAACAACCAGTCTCCTCTATGAATAACAATGCAGCTTGAGTCCTGTGCATCATTGTCTAGCAACAAGCACGGCGCACACAGTCACTCGCAGAGGGGCTACGGCTGGCTGTTGGCCAGGTAAAGCAGTCGCATTCGACGCTACGACATGACATCACGTTGTTGGCTGGGCTCTTACCCTGCTTAGCGGTCTAAGGGGCGGCGGCACAAAATGTGGGTGGCGTCGCGGTCTGCAGGTCAATAGAAGGCCGAGCGGCAGGACTCTACCAAGCGTTCGGAGGCTACGAAGTCGGGCATTATGAGACTTTTCAAGATTTCCTGGATCAAATGCCAAACTTCCATATTTTTCCATGTTTACTAAAATTCCTGTACATTTCCCACACATCCCATATCTCGCTCGACACCCTGCATTGTGTGGGATGGCATCAGCTCTGACACACGAACTGAGCTGTTATTGTTATAAATGTAGCTTTGACGGTCTACCGCTATATTGAGGAAGTTCTCCTTCCACATAACGTCCATTATGCTCCATACGTCGGTGAGAACTTCATACAAATTCACAACAACGCTCGATATCACGTTGCTTGATGTGTATCGGACTTCTTGGAGGAGGTGGGAATCGCCCACTTCGCAAGTGGGCTGCACGGAGCCCTAACATAAATCCCATCGAGCATGTGTGGGTAAGGGTTGAGGGTCATGTTAGCCAATGAGTTCTTGATAACCTGGATGACCTTCGGGCGGCCCTTTTAGAGGAATGGAAAGCAGCACAGGATGTTGACATGCACTAATTTCAAGCATGACCCCATGATGCGAGCTACAATTGGAGCCAGGGGTGGTAACACATCCTATTGAGTGAAGACTGAATGTGCTAGGATGTGTTGTAACGTTTTAGTGGCAGTACCTCCATTCTCTACTAGAAAGCGCTGTAGTGTCCAGGAGCTTAGATATCTAACCTCCTTGACTTTCATAGTGTTCAAAGGAACGACGAAATTCGACATGCAAGCTACCCTTTGGGTGTCAATTAACAAAGCTTGCACCCGGCACTGAGGCCATACGATATTATTATTATTAGTGGCAGTAATTTTGGTTATCACAAAATATTGGAAATATGTTCATGAAAATTTACCAAAAATCAAAGAACTTCATTTATTCTCATCTGACAGTAAACTTTCATATGAAAAATGATCTTTCCCTAAAAATAAAATTGCTATCTTCCTTATATTCAAAATAATGCAAATAAAATTAATTTTGTGTATTTGACAATATCCAAGTGCTATGTTTTTTCCTTGGTTTTTTTTTGGCAGCAGTGTATTTTGACCATAACGTAAAAAACTAAGTTACCTTTAAATTATGACAAAGTAATCAAATGTTATAAAAATTAATCACATAAATCCATACAGTACAGACATAGAACAAATTCACTTAAAATAAGACAGATAAAACCGAAGCCAACATTTGCATTGTTCACATTGCTTGAAAGCATACGTAGCACAGGCCCCGCGACGAGTTATGATGATAAAGCAAAAACCGTTGAATACTTTCCTTTTGATAAAGTAGTCTAGGGAAATAAGGTAAAACACAGACATGCTGTTTTAATAAAATTACCTTTTTGTGCTTGATATAGGATCTATATGAAAGAAAGCTGGGACAAATGTCACTATTTGCCACTAATAAAGAAATGAACCAGCCAACCAACCAACCAACCACCAACCAACCAACTTTTCCAATAAGATATGCATCAACACATGTTAATAACCAATGTCGCAGGTTACTGTAAATCACTCTTAGGAAAAAACATAAGGAGTTTTATTTTTTTTTCTTTAAGATTTCCAACAATATTGGGCTGCAACAACGGCCTAAGTGCACCATAACCACACACATACGAATATCGGTAAAAATGAAGTATTAAAATTAAACGTTACAGCTGTAAATTTGTCCATTCAAGGAAGATATCAACCTATAGTATCAATATTAAATTTCCTCTGTTGTACCTTGCAATAGGAGAGGCTATTATTGATGTTAGAGAGGTTGTGTGTCCAAGTATTACTATATTTTCTGGAAGGGCTACATACTTCGTCACACTGTTGGGGTGCCACTTGCGTCAACTATTGGACCGATAGCGTTAATCCTCTTTGAGTTATACTTTTCACAGTCGCAAGGAAAAATAAAATTTAGTAAACAAATGATGGACTTTATACAACTTTATGGAAAATAACGTAAATAACAATATTGCTTTCAAAAAGTGTCACAAAAAAAAATGGTTTTATGACTAATAAAATATATTCTCAACTAAACTGAATATCAAAGCAACAAACTAAATATGCTGAAACTCCATTTCCAAGTGGTACTATACGTTCACAAACAACATGCATGCTAATATATACATCTAATTTCATCTAATTTTACAAAACCAAAGCAGATTTCAAGCAAACCAACAAATAGCTGTTAAGAGGACCAACACACAGCTCCCTCAGCTTACCTTCAGACAGTATTCCAACATTAAACCTCAACCAAAGTACCATACTCGAAAGTACTCACACATTACATAACTGCTACCCAGCTTACAAATTCAGAAAATTGCCCAAGTTTCAAACTTCACTTGACAATTGCACGAGGGAAGGAAGTTTGAGGAATTATTCTCACTGCCCAATGAGTGCTCAGTACCTAGTAATGGCAGCAAAATGCCAGACATGATCAATCTACTTCTGCTTCTTTATTCAGAAAAACATTCTACAAAACTTAAATTAAACCTCATGGGATAAGCCATAAAATCTACAATTTTATGTAAAATCTGAATTCTCTGCATTGATTTGTCAACACAAATGCAAACTTAAATAACCAATAAACAAAATTTACATAATGTAAAGAGGTGCAATAACTGGCAAACTTAAATAAACCATAAACAGAACTTACATAATGTAAAGAGGTGCAATAACTGATGGAATTAATTAAGCCATGTAATTATTGAGGAATGAACTTTGGCATGATGTTATGAAAAAAAGTCACCAATCCAACCCCAAAAGACTAGCCATAAATATGCAGCAGTTCCCAAAACTGCAACAGAACAAAGTTATATGAGCACACTATGTGCCATAAGTTGAAGACCCTTTTGTCACAGCACTGATTTATGCCTACCACCACGATCTGATCTCCATTGTCTATTGTACTCAATTTTTTCTATGCAGAACATTTTATTGCCTTCAATCACGTACAATCAATAGCAAAGTAGGGGCAGATATACTCCATGTTCCACCACATGAAACAACCACTACCGTAATCAATTTCCAAATGAAGATTAATGTACAGTGATAGTATTCTGCCCTTGATTTTTCCACTGGACAAAAATGAACAACGTACTAAATAACTACACGAAAGAGTTTTATTTCTCTTTAAAAATATTTGTGATGTAAAAATGAATTAAAAGTTAACTTGCTAATAAAAACAGACAGCATAAGATTACAAACTGGGGGAGGTAATCCAATCTTCGGCCCCTTAGAACAACAATCGTCATTATCAGTACAAGCAAACTACCATCAGAATGCAAGTCGAAAACTGACCATTCAGCTTCCCAATGCAGTAAGCTCTTTATCTGTGCACATGTCGCATGCTTGTTCAGTTCAATCCTTAATACTTGGAAGACTGTTACACATCTTCTAGGACTTATCTTCTGTAGTTACCTACTTATCTACAACTGCACCGAATCTCAAACAAAAGTTCAGTTGGTATTTACAGCTCTTTCATTAGGACAGCAGATTTCGCAGCTTGTTTACAAGGATTTGTACTTTTTAGCAGAGAAAGCCAATATCAATCAGAACTTTTATGACTCCTTGAATTGAACTGAGCTTTTATCTATTTTATTCAATTAGGAGGTCCTGATTATCTTTTAATTAAGATGTCGGAGGTCCTGATCATCAACCATTATTACATGGATGTGTGTGGAATCTGTCTAATACCTGAGGCTCTAATGGGAAAGAAGATGCCTGTGGACTCCAGGTAGGTACCACATCTGTATTTATTGAGGGAAAGAAGATCTGGTTGCTGCCACACTCCCGACTAGTCCGGATGGCAAAAACAACCTCACTGGTGGCTATAGCATTGAAGAGCTACGAGTGGATTGAAGGTGTGAATGCCCACCATTGGACACAGCAGCGAGTCAGGCTGTGGAAATTGTCCTCGTTATAAGTTTATCCTCGTTATTTCTTTTAGTGTTTCTATCTGCTCGCACTCATCTGTTATTGTCCTAATTCCATGATTCTTCTGAGTTTTGTGTCCAAAGATTGTTTAAATAACATCATTAGCATACCAAAGACAGTTTTTCAAGGATGTACCAAAAATCCAAAGTATTCTATTATGGTATGTTATATTTTCCATTTAATACATTTCAGCATTTAATCTGGTTTTCCTATCAGTATTTTTGAGTGTTGTGGTTTTAAGGGGCAGAATAGCGAGGTTATCTGCTCCCTTACAGCCCTATAAATATGGCTCATTTAGGGACCTTCCTATCAAAAACATTGTATTAGCTAAAAGAGATCTAAATATTTGAAGAATTTAGTTACCCGCAAAGAGCCTCTCACTTGACAAACCATTCAGCTAAAGGCAGTAAAACAATTTCTATGTAGTTGCTTTCCCCATAAATATAGTGTTGGTGAAGATCGGCACCTGCCGGTATCGACCTCCATCCTGATCGATAGGCGCAACTAGCGCCCTCAACTAACTTTTAAACAGTTCGTTTTATGATCTGCTCACGGCACAATGCATTTAAACAGTTCATGTATTTTGTGTTAAATAAATCAGTTGAGTTACATTTAAACGAGCGTTATATTTTCATTGCCGCTTTAAAACCTCTAATAGGTTATGGACCCAGAACGATTGGCTCAGATTTAAATTAACTGAAAACTGGAAACAGCGGAATCAAGCGGACACACAAAGAGAAGAACGCGTCGAATCGGCAGACATCTTGCTCCTTCGAGAAACTTCTGGACATCGACAAAGCGAGAAGGAACAAACGCAGTCTTCTCGAATATTGTGTGCTTGATCGTGAGTGAACAGTGAAAAAGCCAATCGCGAGTGTTTGGACAATAACACGCGACGCGAATTTTGGCTTATTGCGAGTGTTTTGGACTATAAGACGTGACGCATGAAAACGTGCGAGTTGTGTACAAACGCGCACGACGCGACATTCCGTAGGCCTATTGGCGAGTGTTCCGGACAATAGCACGCGACGCAAAGTGTATGGCCGGTTGTGAGTGTTTCAAACAATAACACGCGGCACAGCAAATTTATTGTGAACAATCGTGAGTGTTCCGGACATTAACACGCGGCACGATCGAAGTGAGACAATGAATTCAAACGGTGTAGTGCGCATCGAGGCCTTAGGGCGCGATAATTACGACACCTGGAAAATGCGCGCCATTCTGATAAAGAATGACGCGTGGGGTTATGTCAACCGCCACATCGTCAAACCCGAGCCGGGTGAGGACAATGCAGCCCAAGTGACCGACTGGACGACTAGGGATGAAAAGGCCATGTCAGACCTAATCCTGTCCATCGGACCAAGCCAGCTCAAGTTGGTGAAGAACTGCAGGTCATCAAGCGAGATATGGCAGAAACTTGAGGATACGTTTCAGTCGAAGGGGCCGGCTCGCAAGGCCACGTTGTTGAAGAGTCTAACCTTGCAAATGATGACTGAAGGTGGCGACATCCGTGAGAACATCAACAACTACTTTGACTGTGTCGACAAGTTGGCTGACATGGACGTAGTTATTAACCCAGACCAACTTACCATCATGATGCTGTACAGTTTGCCGGCAAGTTTTGAAAATTTCAGAATTGCCATCAAGAGCCGGGACGATCTATCGAAGCCTGGGAATCTACGTACGAAGATAATTGAAGAATACGATGCCAGAGTTGCCTCGTCAACAACGATGGAAAATCAAGGCGCCATGTAAATGAAGAAGAAAGGTCCTTCAAGGAAACCACAGTCGAAGCCTCAAAACAAAAACCACGGTTACTCCGGTGGTAAGAGCGACAAGGAGAAATCGTTTCCGTTCAAATGCTCGAAGTGCGGAAGCAAGGGACATAAGGCAGTGGACTGCAATGTTAAGGTCAACAAAAATCAGGTGTCGGACGCGTCACTCTTATCAGTTGAGGAACCTGATACATGCCAGATCGCGACGAGCAGCGTCGAAAACCTGTGGTGTCTCGACAGTGATTGCTCGTCTCATCTGTGCGGTGATGCGACTGTGTTTACAGAGATGGACAAGGGCGAGACTGGCAAGCTGAAGTTAGCGAGCAGCGCAACCGCAGAGATAAAGGCCCGAGGAACTGCAAAAATTGCAACAAGTGTAGACGGTAAAACTTGCAACGTTACTCTCAATGAGATTTTGCACGTTCCTGAGTTCCGCACTAATCTCTTATCAGTCTCGAAGATGACAAACCATGGTTTCTCGGTTGTTTTTGGCAGAGAGAAGGCGGAAATTTTCGACCAGAATGGACTGACGAGGTTAGTTACAAAGCGCAAGGACAATCTGTACTACGTACTGTGAACGATCCAGTCAGGGTCAATTACCGGCCCCGGATGATAGGAGATCGAGAGGAGACCGGAGGGTCAGTATGACGTCATGGCATGACGCGGCGAGGCAACCGCTGGAGTAGGGCAATGCTCCAGAAGATTCCAACCCCTTCCACTTTTTTTCTCGAGAGGAGGACACAGTTCCGGAATGTGCAGTTAGTCAGCGGGGCATGGACGAGTATGTTATCCAGCGTGGCACGGACGAGTAGCCTATGTCACGTGGACTGAAATTTGCATCGGGAACTTGAACGGTTTATGTGAGTGATCAGTGCTTGTGGCCATTTGATACGAGGAGTGATCAGCAGGCCATGAGGCTAGCGTGCATGTAGTGCCAGTGAGTTGTTTACAGTGAAGTGTGTCAGTTTTGTTTGTCGAACAGTGTTCAGTAAGGTGTCACTAGAACGATAATCGTGAATTTCAACACGATATCGGACTCGCTAGTATGTGAGGAAATAATCAGAAATGATAAACGAAGGTCCGTTAAATTCATGCATATGCTGCTATTGATATGTGAAGACGCATGGAATATTATACAGTACTTTACCATTTTGATTACGAAGATTAATGCACGTGGTCCGGTTAAGTTAGCGGATAGTAAGGTGTTGAAGGCATGTACTGTGGTAATAGCTAGATAAATTGTGCGCCTTTGAACGTCCGAGTGGAGGCCGTAATGAAAAACTGAATTATCATGCCGACAACTTATGTTAATTAAAGGTGAATACTAGGAGGTGTTTAACATTACGAGTATCGGGGAAAGAACAATAATAACGATAGTCGAAGCGAAGCATTATCGCGAGGCCCTATATTGTAACAGACATTCATTTGAAAATAGCATAGCAGTGCTGGCATTTAAGAGACGCAGTGAGAATGTGACGGAAGGCTACATCTGCTTTAAGCTTGTGTTGAAGGGCTGCAGGCGACTTCATATGTCGGTCAAGGCCAGGTCGAAATAGTTTCTCGTGGAAGGAAGTGTGTCACATATAATTCAAGTGAACCAGGAACTAGACGCTATAGTCGAGGGCGTGAAAGTGCTCTGATATAGTGAAATGTAATATTGCTACACGGCAGCATGAACCTTATAACCATGGACTCATATATTCTGAGAATCAACATGCATATTAATACGCAAATTATGCTGCACTGAACCTCTAAAGGGGCCATAATGGGGAGAACGGTCGCGACTAGATGGACGAGTGGACCTTGGTTGGGACATCAGGAGATGCCGTCGCTGATGGTGACCAGGGGCAACCGGTGGGCGGACATGGGCGTCGCCAGGAGATCGAGAGGAGCCGGGGGCGAATACCTCTACCAGTACGCTGGGAGACCACATCGCGGAGACGCTGGAGGAACGACGCCGCCCAAATGCCGCAGACGACGCCGACGCCAAGGGTTTCCGAGGACACCGGATCTAAAGTAAGACGTTTCATTTCCATCCTTGTTCATCAGGAAGAAGAGAACTTCTACCTCGGATAGCCGTGCCATGAGATGACCTGAGATCGTGTAACTTAACGCCATTCATAATCATTTATTCCAGATTGAACAAGAGCATCATTTTCTCATAGGGTTGTACAGATTTTTTTCCCCCTTTCTTTTCGGGTCGTTTTGACTTACATAAAATAACAGTATCAATGGAAGGAGTAAGACATACATTTATTCTCTGAGACCTAATAATAATAATAATAAGTTGAAATTGGGTAACGATAATATGAGATGCCCATTTTGCTGGGAGATTCTAGCATTTCGATTTCCGAGGTCATTATATGAATTTAATTCTGAAGGGTTTGTCACGGATTGCATAGATTTTAATAGCAAAAGGCTAGCAAAATGAATATGGTTGGAGATTGTCGAGTAAGGTTCCTTGGATAGGATGCCATATTATCATACGACCTCGTGGTCCCGATAAAGTTGATACGCTCTGTTAAGTGTGGGTTCTTGAGACATGCTAATAATGCATGATTTTTGTAATGATGTTGTGTAAAGTTAATGTGATAATTAAATATGGTATTATTCCATCATATGTGACGAGGTTATTCACGGGGAGACGTATGACCGTTGAATTGAATTTGTGAGGACAGGGTCCTTTACTCTTGACGAACGTGATTACGTTTATCGATGAGTTGTATATTGAATAGCGCAGGGGTGTAATTGATAGTGCGCTCTACAGTCAGATTGTTCGGATCCTCACACAGAGTGTTCGACGGAAGGGTTGCGATTAAATGTTCGTTGTGAGAATGAAATACACTAGGGTGCCTTATTACGAGGTTCTTAACCTTTCCTAAACGTTAGACAATGCTATAATTTAATTACAACAACAAATATGACATTGTGGATCAAGGTTGTTGGAACGGCGAAAATAAATCAGTAATAATAATAATAATTAGTAGTGTAAATATGTGAGCACAATCTGGGTGTGTTAATAATTTATGATAAGTTATAATTAATTGTTGAAATGCCATATTATGTGAAGCTGAGTCGATGTTTGAGTGTTATTTGATGTGATATGATGCTCTTTAGTTATTAATTTGCAGTTCGATAGAGGAGATCCGTCCATTGTTGTATAAGGGTAGACAGTTGTGATATACACAGATATTCGATATTTTCTTCGAGTTTTTGCCGCAGGTGAACTTTGTGATAAGTGGCCAGTGATGTTTACATGCGTGTGCACCGATAAATTAAGGGTTAATTTAGTTTTTGGAAGGCGATCTCCTTGTCGGAACTTTAAGAGAGGACACCCACGAGTTTGAATAAGTATAATTTTTTTGTTTGTTTAGGGACTATGAACTTCATTTTTTTCGGACTTTGTCCCACCCTAACTCTATACTCGTGCGTGGTAGGCAGGTTGCATATTTATTTATCCTTTTGCCAATAAAGGAGCAGATGTGATTTTACGAGGGCTTTTTTTTTCTTCTCTGTTTGTTAATTCAAGTTAGGGAGTTTGCTTTTGAATCCTGGTTCAGTTTATTTGCCATCCCAACCCGTAAACGACCCGAGACCCTTTGTCTCTGGCTCGCTGGAGCATTTCTTTTATTCTTGTCTGTATGAACCAAGATTCACGCCCTAATTTTTTTCACCCACTCCCTTGGCCGTTTCTTCTGATGGGGCCGGGTGATCGCCTGTCCCATTGGAGAAACGGGCACAGGGAGGGGGAAGTGGCGCCGCTAACGTGTTGGCTCGATGACCATGGTGCGTGTCGTCTCCGTCATGGGCATGCTTTTTACTCAATCATTTGTTGTTGTGATGGGAGTATACTGAGTGGTCAGATTCGTGCCTTTGATGGGGGCGAGATGCTTGCCATGTGTAATTCTTTTGTGTAAAATTAACCTCGTATCACACTGAGCCTTTAGTGAACCATTTGACAGGGTTGGTACACGATCTCAGGTCATGGCTATACTCGACGACCTACATTCCCCTGTAGGCCCCTATATTTAAGTTGTATTGTAAGATGTCACAAGTAGTAACTGCAGAAAATATAGCTAATATATTAAAACAAATCCAAGATGGATTAAATGGTCTAACCACTGAAATGAATAATGTTAAGGATAGTATTGGGTCAATTAAGACAAACATGAAGAGCGATCTGGATCGCTTACAGACGACACAAGAGGGTGTCGGTACTCAAATAGCAGAGGTACAGAGGACACAAGAGGGTGTCGGCACTCAAATAGCAGGTATAAAAAAAAGATGTTAGTGATAAAGTTGATGATCTCAGAACCGACTTATTAGAAGTCATGGGATCTAATCTTAAGAGTTTAGAATCTCGTTTGCAGAAAAACATTGTTGCTGTAGAATGTAATCTTAAGCTATCAGGAAAGGCTATAGATAATACGATTAATCTACTCGATAAAAAGGTAGAAGCTACATTTCAAGTGCTCACCGTGGAGCTCAAAGATTCTATGGCACGGCAAATCAGGGATACTCAGAGTTCGCTTCCGGGGAATATTGAGGGACTTGAGAAGTTGAACAGTAATATTAAAGGCATGGGACAAGATTTGACGGCAAAAATTGAGCAAATTGGTCAGTCTAACGAGGAAACCCTGAATAAGTTGAAACAGGACGTGTCAGGTTGGAAAGAAGAGGTCGCGAAGGACGTGAAAAACATGCAGATACAGGTTGAATCATTCCAGGACACGTATGACAGGAAAATCACTCATTCCCAAACGACATTATTCGAACATGTGAGAGAATCTATCCACACTTCCATTGTTGAGTTGGAGGTGAAGATCATTATTCAACAGGGAAGGCAACTCGATTAGGCAACTTAGAGGCGGAAATGACGCAGATAAAAGACAAATCGGAGTCAGAAAGGGTTAGATGGTCCGAAATTGAAAACACGCCACCTCTTAACGGGAACATGAAGTATAACATAAATTTCTCGCAAAAATCAATACTTTTTACTTACTTAAAAATTCTATAGGTACATGTTTCGAAAACACACAATGTTTTCTTCCTCAGCCCACTTATTGGTGTTAAACATCATAAAACATCGATAACCTCACTAAATAACAAAAAACACAGTTCACATTTCTTCTCTTGTTCTTCCTTTGTTAGGCCTGTGTCATTCGACACATTAATGTCACTCACGGAATAAACACTTTTAGTTGAAGTAATGAATATTGACACATTTACTCATTGCTAGTTTCAACGTGGGTTGCTGAAATGCACACAAGTGTCGTATAACCTTGCCAAAAGCGGAGAAAACAACTAACCAGCACCCAGGAAGGTAATTGGGTGTGGCGTCATGAAAATAAATCGAGTCAGGAATGTATGTTGGAATTAAACTATTGCGGTGGGGGTTGAGGAGGTGGTTTGCGTTTTTTATTATTATTTAAATAATCTGCTAATAAATCTAACAATTCATTCGTTTCAAAATTAACCTCGTTTAGATTATTGCATTCCTTTGACCTCTGATAAGTAATGATATGAATATTTTCCAAAATATTCATATAGCTGCCCTTCGATGCGTAATGCAAAATTTTGACGTCATTATTTATGTCCGTGAACTTATGTCCTGTTTCTTCCATGTGTACCGCCATGGCTGAAAACTTCCTGTGTTTTGTGGCCGAAACATGCTCAGCATAACGAGTACGTATGCTTCTACCCGTCTGTCCCGCGTAATTTGAATTGCAAAAATTACATCTGAGCTCATAAACTCCCGATTTTAAATGTTTATCACTACTGTTGACTTTATTGGAGTTGAAAAATTTGTTGAAATTAGAATTATTGGTTTTAAAGGCGACGTTCATATTGTATTTCTTTAGGATGTTGGTTACTGTGTAAATGCTTCGATTTACGTAGGTGAAGGTGGCAAGTGCTTTCTTTGTTGTGTCCTCTCTAACTAATTTTGTTAAGGGTCTGTTTTTCAACTTGTAAATTAATCTGCTGACATAATTGTGGTTGTAACCATTTGATATATAATGTCAATTTCTTGCTTCCGGTCATGATCAGAGGAAGGGATTCTTAACGCTCTATTAATGAGGCTTATGAACGTTGCATTCTTGTGTCCGCCCAGATGGTTAGAATCCTGCCGTATAACTGTACTCGTTTGCGATGGTTTTCTGTAAACTTTATAATGCAGACGATTGTCTTTTTTAATCACAGTTATATCCAGATAATTGATTTTATTATCGACTTCTGAATCTAAAGTAAATTTAATATTGCTGTCAATTATGTTCAAATCATCCAATATTTGCTCTATCGCTTGAACTTGGTTATTGATAATGATGAAGATATCGTCTACATATCTTCCCCAGAAAACGATGCCACTAATTTGGTTAATAATTTTCTCATGTTCAATGTGGCCAAGGTAAATGTTGGCCAAGACACCCGATAATGGAGATCCCATTGCAAGGCCTTCGGATTGTTTATACATTTTCTTGTTGAACAAAAAAATGTTGTTGTCGGTGACAAAGGTTAAAATTGAAATAAATTCCTCGATTTCCACTTTAGATAATTCACTACTGTTAATTAATCTATCCTGAATGATCTTGATCGTTTTCTTGACCGGGATGTTAGTATACATGTCTTTAATGTCGATCGAATGCATAGTGTTATTCTCGTTTATTTTCAAGTCTATGGTTCTTTCACAGAAATGCATGGAGTTAACGAAAGAACAGTCGGCCTTGAGTTTGTAGTGTTTATTAAGAAACTGTTGGGCAAATTTCGCTAGTTTGTACGTTGGGCTATTCCTGAAGTTTACAATAGGCCTAATAGAGGTGCTAGGTTTATGAATTTTCGGAAGAGATCTCAAAGCGGGAATGCCGGGGTTCATGCTTACTAGCTTATCTGCTTGCTTTTCATCTAAGATAAAAATAGTGTTCTTCAAAAGTTGTTTCAAACGTTTCTGAATGACGTTGGTAGGGTCCTTTTTGACTTCTGTGAAATTGCCAGAATTAAGAAACTCGATTGTTTTATTGACGTAATCGTCTTCGCTCATTAATACTGTTGAGTTGCCTTTATCTGCTTTGGTTATAATAATGTTGTTGTCATTGATTTTGGTGATGAGACTTTTGAACTTGTTGTTTAAATCGTAACATCTATTGATCATTTTCTTGCTTGAATTAATTATCTTCTTAATTTTCTTATTAGTTTCAAACCTAACGGCATTTTGTTCTTCAATGGGCAGTTTCCTAATGGCTGTTTCAGCTTCGGCTACTAGGACGGTTAGATCGTTTTTATTTAGCTTTTGCTCCCAGTTGTGTTTGGGACCCTTTTGGAGAATCTCTAGATCGCTCTGGTGGAAATTGACATTAGTTAAGTTTATAACTGGGCTTTGGAAAATATGGCAATTGTTCACATCAGGTGCGTTTTGGTTACTGGGCATTTTCTGCGAGTTGACTAAATAAAAGAATTTATTGTTTAAAGTATTGACCTTTTTTTATAACGCAAGAGTGCGTTATATGACTCACGATTATTTGGTAGTTATCCCATTCTTTCTTATCTATAGAATTAGCTGCCTCTATGTGGGCGCGGTATAAGGCATTACTGATGTAGTTCTTTTTCATGAAAAGAAACTTTATTTCACGACTAAGAATTTTGTTGTTCACCAAGAACAGTAGTGATAAACATTTAAAATCGGGAGTTTATGAGCTCAGATGTAATTTTTGCAATTCAAATTACGCGGGACAGACGGGTAGGAGCATACGTACTCGTTATGCTGAGCATGTTTCGGCCACAAAACACAGGAAGTTTTCAGCCATGGCGGTACACATGGAAGAAACAGGACATAAGTTCACGGACATAAATAATGACGTCAAAATTTTGCATTACACATCGAAGGGCAGCTATATGAATATTTTGGAAAATATTCATATCATTACTTATCAGAGGTCAAAGGAATGCAATAATCTAAACGAGGTTAATTTTGAAACGAATGAATTGTTAGATTTATTAGCAGATTATTTAAATAATAATAAAAAACGCAAACCACCTCCTCAACCCCCACCGCAATAGTTTAATTCCAACATACATTCCTGACTCGATTTATTTTCATGACGCCACACCCAATTACCTTCCTGGGTGCTGGTTAGTTGTTTTCTCCGCTTTTGGCAAGGTTATATGACACTTGTGTGCATTTCAGCAACCCACGTTGAAACTAGCAATGAGTAAATGTGTCAATATTCATTACTTCAACTAAAAGTGTTTATTCCGTGAGTGACATTAATGTGTCGAATGACACAGGCCTAACAAAGGAAGAACAAGAGAAGAAATGTGAACTGTGTTTTTTGTTATTTAGTGAGGTTATCGATGTTTTATGATGTTTAACACCAATAAGTGGGCTGAGGAAGAAAACATTGTGTGTTTTCGAAACATGTACCTATAGAATTTTTAAGTAAGTAAAAAGTATTGATTTGGCGAGAAATTTATGTTATACTTCATGTTAACATGGTCAATACGGAACCTGGAATGAGTACAATTAACCTCTTAACGGGACGGA
The DNA here is from genome assembly GCA_946902985.2 of Meconema thalassinum. Lineage (NCBI taxonomy): Eukaryota > Metazoa > Arthropoda > Insecta > Orthoptera > Tettigoniidae > Meconema > Meconema thalassinum. The sequence continues at coordinate 536,543,639 of OX336390.1, read as the reverse complement.
AAGTGAAAACACCCCATCTTCTAGAAAGGCGGGAGAGGTAGTTGCAACGCCGAGAATACAGAGTACAAACCCCGCGGGACACCTGACTATCATTAGAAGTATAGACCACCAGCCGAGGAAATTCTCGGGGAACAATGGGACTAATAACGTCACACCCATCGAATTTATGAGGGAGGTCCATGGAATACATGGCAGAAAATAAGATACCACGTGAGAGGGAACTAAGAGTTGTTGAGAGGTCCCTGGAATCGACAGCATTAACTTGGTTTCGCGCATTTCGATACACGTTCACGAGCACGGACGAGTTCGAACGACTATTAATCAAACGCTTTTGGAGCCCTGAAGAACAATTGAACATACGGGCGGAACTATACGCTAAACGGTATGCGACGTCCAATCCGTCTAGGTATGCGGGGTACTTCGCATCGCAACTCGCCAGGCTGCAGTATTTGACTCCACCAGTGCCGGAGGACGAATTGGTCCAAGCCATTATACGACAATTACCTGTAGAGGTCCAGAAGAGTGTAATAGCGTCAGGAGCCGAGACTTTAGAGGGATGTGAAGAGATTCTTCGAAAACTTGACCACACTAGCGCACAGTTACAGGCGAGGTCCGGACGACAGGAAAATAGAGATGTAAACACGGTCGTGATTGACAAAATTGCGCAGACGGAAAAGCGAACGCCGCGGGAGACGGACAGGCCAAGAGACACAGGGTACTATCGGAGCCGAGATAGGAGCTACGGTGGAACAGACGAGCGATCCAGGTGGAGGAATAAACCGTACGAAGAGCGTAGGAGATCCCGATTCAACAATACGAAGGGACGATAAGGTGAATATCAGCGAAGGCAGTCAAATCAATATTATCAGAGACGGGAATGCCGATAGGGATTCTCGTTCGCAGGGGTCGCGGCCGAGCTATACGGAAAGACATCGAGAGAGCCAGGAATATTTACAACAATTACGGAGTAATCCGCCTCCGTGGCTTAGGCGGCAGCACGCCGGCCTCTCACCGCTGGGTCCGTGGTTCAAATCCCGGTCACTCCATGTGAGATCTGTGCTGGACAGAACGGAGGCAGACAGGTTTTTCTCCGGGTACTCCGGTTTTCCCTGTCAAAATTTCATTCCAGCAACACTCTCCACTATCATTTCATTTCATCTGTCATTCATTTAATCATTGCCCCAGAGGAGTGCGTCAGGCCTCGTCAGCCGGCACAGTTCATATCCTCGCCGCTAGATGGGGGCTTCATTCATTCCATTCCTGACCCGGTCGGAGACTGGAAGCAGGCTGTGGATTTTCATTTTTCACGGAGTAATCCATCCGCACCACCGGGGGAAGCTAACCGACCACCTGACACAAGTCGGTCAGATCAACAAAAAAAAACTTCAAATTAAGAAATTCCTGAAACCTTGGTCCTCCCGAACTGATCGAAATTCAAGAGATATTTCAGGCTACCGACGAAGACTTGATTCATGAGGAAGACGTTATCCTCCGCGGGAAAGTGTATCCTTTGCCAATCATAACAGTAGAGGTGCTCGGTAAACAAATAAAAACCCTGATTGACACCGGAGCGATGATTAGTGTGGTGTCTCAGTCATGTTTGGACGAGATAATGGAGGCAGGACCCGTATATACTCTACCAGTAGCGAATGTAAAGGTTAGAGGTGTAATTCCCGATCGCTCAGTGAGATGCAAGCTGCAGGCCCTGTTGATGATCAAGATTGCGGGGAGGTTTTGTGAGCACGTGTTCGTGGCCATCTCCAACATCAAGTTTCAAATAATTCTGGGTGTTGACTTTATTTCGGAGTATGGCTGGATTATAAATATGCAAGAGGGTGTTATGTATGTCGGAAACGAATCGCCGAGCAGAGGATCGAAAGATTATATCAATGCCAACTCGAGCATGCTCTTCTTGGAGAACACACTTGAGAATATCGTGGAACGTGAAGAAGAGACGATCACCCACATGCCCGTTGGTATAAAAGAAATTTTGGATCCAACTGTCCAGAAACAGTTTGATGACCTAATACAGGAGTTTCGGGAGGTATTTAGCGACAAACCTGGAGTTATCAAGAACTTTCAGTACGATATCAAGTTGAGTGATGACTCACCATACAGGAAACACATATATCCAGTCCCAGAGAAATGGAAGGAGGAGGTAAAGGCCATGATAAACGCCATGGAGAAGGATGGCATAATAAAGAAGGCTACGACTTCTTTCCTAAACCCTTTAGCGGTTGTAAGGAAGCGAAATGGTCGCCTGAGGATTTGTCTGGATGCACGTGGAATAAATGCACACATTTTGCCAGAGTACGACCGCCCACCACAAATTAGAGAGCTGCTGAGGCGCTTTAAGGGGAAAAAATATTTCTCAACCGTAGATCTCAAATTCCTATTATCATGTCGAGTTAACCGAGAACAGCAAGCAATACACTGGCTTCCTGCATGAGCAGAAGACCCACGTCTTTAACCGCCTTCCCTTCGGTTTGAAAAACAGTGGCCCTGTGCTGATTCGAGCGCTGGACAGCAACTTGAGTGAAGAGGTCAAGAAACCCGTACTATGTTATGTGGAAGATTTGATCTTGGCATCCACGTCAGTAGAGGAGCACCAGAAACACTTGAGATTGTTGTTTGAGAACTTGCTTACGGCCGGATTTAAGGCAAACCTGGAGAAATGCAATTTCTTTCACCGAGAAATTCGGTTTTTGGGACATCTCATTGACGAACATGGATATCGGCCGAATGACGAACATAGATATCGGCCGAACCCGGAGAAAATTGAGGGGATAGCTGAGTTTCCCAGACCAGAAAGGGTGAAACAAGTGAGGCAGTTCCTGGGAATGACCTTATTCTTTTCTAGTCATTGCCCCCGTTACACGGATGTAGTTGCCCCTCTGCAGAGCATGCTCAGGAAAAACAATCTGTGGAAGTGGGATCAGGCGTGTGAAAAGGCCTTCACGCAAGATAAACACATGCTCCTTAACAACGTTAAACTGGAGTACCCAGACTTCTCCAAAACATTTTATATTGACACCGATGCTTCAAAGGTAGGAGTGAGCGCTGTGTTGTACCAGTTGGATGACGAGAAGAAACAACATTATCTGGCATTTACCAGTAGGAAATTGCGACAGCCTGAGCTTAATTACTTTGCCACGGTATTGGAGGCGCTGGCTATAATTTATGCTCAAAAGATGTGGAAGAAGATTCTTTTAGGGCATAAGGTCGTGATTGTGACGAACCATCGCGCGTTACAGTTTATGTTAAAGTCTGACATTTCAAGCGAAAGAATCACACGCTGGACCCTTTTCCTGCAGCAATTCGATGCAGAAGTTATTCATAGGCCCGGAAAGCAAAACTTTCTCGCGGATGTTTTGAGCAGAAACCCACGTGAGGAGGCTTTTTTGCACCAGGTAGAGCTAATACCGGATGATCAGGAAATGGTGGAGCGTTTGAAACGCCTGAACCAGGCGCAACGGCGATATACTCCGTTAAGACGGATATACCGGTATTTGAAGAATCGCATGGGTGCAGATGACCCCGATTATGCTGGAACGGCAAAGATTGCTCACTTTTATCACATTGTTGGTGACGTGATTCACAAGTTTGTCGATAAAGACCACACAAGGCTACGTATTGTAATACCGCCGAAGTTGATTTCAGCAGTGGTTTGGTTGGCTCACCGATCTATTGGGCATGGAGGATGTGATAAAACCTTACATGCCATAAGAGAAACATTTACCTCGGAGTATATGGGAAAAACCATACGAGCGGTAATCAGGACATGCGACATCTGTCAGAGGTGCAAGTTCCCATCGGACGTATCTAAGGAGAAGCAGAGGGCTATTATACCGACCAGTCAGAATGAATTAATGGCTACGGATCTGTATGGCCCCCTTCCGAGGTCCACCAGGGGTAACCAATACATCTTGGTGACGATGGATGTGTTTACCAAATTAGTCATGTTGCACCCTATACAGAAGGCAACATCCCAGTACGTAATTCGCAGGATTGAAACCGGCGTGATTCCAACTGCAGGGAAGCCAGAGTTCCTCCTGAGCAATCACGGAACGCAGTTCACGAGCGCCGAATTTCAAGAGGCAATGGCACGACTCGGCATAAGGCATATCTTGAGCTCCATAAGATACCCAGAAGGAAATCCAGTTGAAAGGGTAAATGCAGAGATTGGAAAATACTGCCGGATTTATTGTCATGAACAGCATCATAGATGGATGGAAGTGGTACCCATAATTAAAAGTTGCTTGAACTCTACAACACATGAAAGTACCAGACAAATTCCTTGCCTTCTGCACCATGGACGAAAACCAAGTAGACCTTGGCATGCTGTTATACAGGCACCCCCAGAGATTGAGCCGTCGGTGCAAAGGAGAAACGAACTGGCTCGGGAGAGGATGCAGCTACAGGCACAGAAACGGGAGAGAAGGAAGGCTGGCCACCATTTTCGCGAACCACTTCGAGTCAATGACCTGGTGCTGATTCGGAAACCTACGTCATCAAACTTACCCCTCAGAGTGTATGGGAAATTTGCGCGCCCATTTTCGGGACCCCATAGGATTGCCAGAGTGATGGACAACAATTGCTATAGGGTGGTTGACAAGGTCACGAATGCACTTGTTGGGAACTTCAATGCCGCGAATCTGCAGAAGTATCACAGGAAAGCCCATTAGTCAACATTGAGGAGTTGACTGAAAGGATCATTCACATGCATCATTTGAGGAAAAATATAAGCTATGTTCCCACCGCTTATATTTTGAAGGCCGCGGGAGAGATATGATCGATCCAGTCAGGGTCAATTACCGGCCCCGGATGATAGGAGATCGAGAGGAGACCGGAGGGTCAGTATGACGTCATGGCATGACGCGGCGAGGCAACCGCTGGAGTAGGGGAATGCTCCAGAAGATTCCAACCCCTTCCACTTTTTTTCTCGAGAGGAGGACACAGTTCCGGAATGTACAGTTAGTCAGCGGGGCATGGACGAGTATGTTATCCAGCGTGGCACGGACGAGTAGCCTATGTCACGTGGACTGAAATTTGCATCGGGAACTTGAACGGTTTATGTGAGTGGTCAGTGCTTGTGGCCATTTGATACGAGGAGTGATCAGCAGGCCATGAGGCTAGCGTGCGTGTAGTGCCAGTGAGTTGTTTACAGTGAAGTGTGTCAGTTTTGTTTGTCGAACAGTGTTCAGTAAGGTGTCACTAGAACGATAATCGTGAATTTCAACACGATATCGGACTCGCTAGTATGTGAGGAAATAATCAGAACTGATAAACGAAGGTCCGTTAAATTCATGCATATGCTGCTATTGATATGTGAAGACGCGTGGAATATTATACAATGCTTTACCATTGCCGACAACTTATGTTAATTAAAGGTGAATACTAGGAGGTGTTTAACATTACGAGTATCGGGGAAAGAACAATAATAACGAAGGTCGAGGCGAAGCATTATCGCCAGGCCCTATATTGTAACAGACATTCATTTGAAAATAGCATAGCAGTGCTGGCATTTAAGAGACGCAGTGAGAATGTGACGGAAGGCTACATCTGCTTTAAGCTTGTGTTGAAGGACTGCAGGCGACTTCATATGTCGGTCAAGGCCAGGTCGAAATAGCTTCTCGTGGAAGGAAGTGTGTCACTGGTTGAGGAAAGTGAGTACATATAATTCAAGTGAACCAGGAACTAGACGCTATAGTGCGTGGGCGTGAAAGTGCTCTGATATAGTGAAATGTAATATTGCTACACGGCAGCATGAACCTTATAACCATGGACTCAAATATTCTGGGAATCAACATGCATATTAATACGCAAATTATGCTGACCTGAACCTCTAAAGGGGCCATAATGGGGTGAACGGTCGCGACGAGATGGACGAGTGGACCTTGGTTGGGACGTCAGGAGATGCCGTCGCTGACGGTGACCGGGGGCAACCGGTGGACAGACATGGGCGTCGCCAGGAGATCGAGAGGAGCCGGGGGCGAATACCTCTACCAGTACGCTGGGAGACCACATCGCGGAGACACTGGAGGAACGCCGCCGCCCAAATGCCGCAGACGACGCCGACGCCAAGGGTATCCGAGGACACCGGATCTAAAGTAAGACGTTTCATTTCCATCCTTGTTCATCAGGAAGAAGAGAACTTCTACCTCGGATAGCCGTGCCATGAGATGACCTGAGATCGTGTAACTTAACGCCATTCATAATCATTTATTCCAGATTGAACAAGAGCATCATTTTCTCATAGGGTTGTACAGATTTTTTTTCCCCCTTTCTTTTCGGGTCGTTTTGACTTACATAAATTAACAGTATCAATGGTAGGAGTAAGACATACATTTATTCTCTGAGACCTAATAATAATAATAAGTTGAAATTGGGTAACGATAATATGAGATGCCCATTTTGCTGGGAGATTCTAGCATTTCGATTTCCGAGGTCATTATATGAATTTAATTCTGAAAGGTTTGTCACGTATTGCATAGATTTTAATAGCAAAAGGCTAGCAAAATGAATATGGTTGGAAATCGTCGAGTAAGGTTCCTTGGATAGGAAGCCATATTATCATACGACCTCGTGGTCCCGATAAAGTTGATACGCTCTGTTAAGTGTGGGTTCTTGAGACATGCTAATAATGCATGATTTTTGTAATGATGTTGTGTAAAGTTAATGTGATAATTAAATATGGTATTATTCCGTCATATGTGACGAGGTTATTCACGGGGCGACGTATGACCGTTGAATTGAATTTGTGAGGACAGGGTCCTTTACTCTTGACGAACGTGATTACGTTTATCGATGAGTTGTATATTGAATAGCGCAGGGGTGTAATTGATAGTGCGCTCTACAGTCAGATTGTTCGGATCCTCACACAGAGTGTTCGACGGAAGGGTTGCGATTAAATGTTCGTTGTGAGAATGAAATACACTAGGGTGCCTTATTACGAGGTTCTTAACCTTTCCTAAACGTTAGACAATGCTATAATTTTATGACAATAACAAATATGACAGTGTGGATCAAGGTTGTTGGAACGGCGAATATAAATCAGTAATAATAATAAGAATTAGTAGTGTAAATATGTGAGCACAATCTGGGTGTGTTAATAATTTATGATAAGTTATAATTAATTGTTGAAATGCCATATTATGTGAAGCTGAGTTGATGTTTGAGTGTTATTTGATGTGATATGATGCTCTTTAGTTATTAATTTGCAGTTCGATAGAGGAGATCCGTCCATTGCTGTATAAGGGTAGACAGTTGTGATATACACAGATATTCGATATTTTCTTCGAGTTTTTGCCGCAGGTGAACTTTGTGATAAGTGGCCAGTGATGTTTACATGCATGTGCACCGATAAATTAAGGGTTAATTTAGTTTTTGAAAGGCGATCTCCTTGTCGGAACTTTAAGAGAGGACACCCACGAGTTTGAATAAGTATAATTTTTTTTGTTTGTTTAGGGACTATGAACTTCATTTTTTTTTCGGACTTTGTCCCACCCTAACTCTATACTCGTGCGTGGTAGGCAGGTTGCATATTTACTTATCCTTTGGCCAATAAAGGAGCAGATGTGATTTTACGAGGGCTTTTTTTTTCTTCTCTGTTTGTTAATTCAAGTTAGGGAGTTTGCTTTTGAATCCTGGTTCAGTTTATTTGCCATCCCAACCCGTAAACGACCCGAGACCCTTCGTCTCTGGCTCGCTGGAGCATTTCTTTTATTCTTGTCTCTATGAACCAAGTTTCACGCCCTAATTTTTTTCACCCACTCCCTTGGCCGTTTCTTCTGATGGGGCCGGGATGTTGGCCGGGTGATCGCCTGTCCCATTGGAGAAACGGGCACAGTACAGGGCACCACACTGGATAAATGTTGAAACGCAGTGTCAGAAGACAAGCGCGACGAGAATGTGGCGCAGCTGTGGCATCGTAGGATGGGTCACGTCAACTTTCGTGATCTCGATACGGAAGTGAAGAGCGGATCCATTCGAGGTGTGCAACTAAAAGGGAGATGTGGAGATCTAACGTGTGACATTTGCACGAAATGAAAAATGACTCGAATACCTTTCCCGAAAGAGTCAAACCGTGTGACCGGTAAGCTCGATATTGTTCACACAGACGTTTGTGGCCCTGTGGGTGTTGTGTCGAATGGTGGATCCAAGTACATGATCACATTTACGGACGACTACTCGAGATGGACAGAAGTACGGTTTATGAAGACGAAGTGCGAGGCGTTGCAAATGTTCCGAGAGTACAAGGCTTTCGTCGAGAAGCAGCACGGTCTGAAAATAAAGTGCGTATAGTCCGACAATGGACGTGAATATGTCAACAGGGAATTTGACGAGTTCTTGAAATCTGAGGGGATCGAGCGCCATCTCACAACACCATATACGCCTGAACAAAATGGAGTGGCAGAGAGGAAAAATCGGACCCTTGAAGAGGCAGCACGATGTTTACTCCTGCAATCTGGCCTACCGATGACATTCTGGGCGGAGGCGATCAACACCGCAAATTATCTGAGGAACCGATGTCCAACCAGAAGGCTAAACGGGAAGACTTCATTTGAGCGCTGGTTCGACAGAACTCCGACTGCACACTATTTCAAGGACTTTGGGAGCAAGGTGTTCTGCCTAGACAAGACCCCAAACAAGGGGAAGTTTAGCCCTCGCTCAAAAGAGGGAATTTTTGTTGGATATTCGGAGCAGTCGAAGGCTTACCGTATCTGGATTCCTGAAACGAAGAAGATCGAGATCACGAGAGACGTTGTTTTTCGTGAGGAGATGACCGCGCCTAAGAAATCAGTCGATGATCTGGTCCCGCGTGACTCTCCGGACAAAGTACGCATTGAACCAGAAAATCCGATCCATGAACTGGAGTTCGAGCTGGTGTCGAGAGACGAAGTTCTGGCAGAAAACCAACCTGATGTTGCTGAATGGCAATTCCCCGATGGCTTCATAGGCTTTCCTGCCGACGATTACTTTGTTGAACCGGAGATCCAATCCGATGAGCAACAAGCGGCATCATCTAGGAGAAGGGGCGGACGGCCTCGTTTGATTAGAACTGGAAAATCTGGGCGACCCCGCAAGGACTACGGTGATCGACCAGGGGAAGCGGCTAACGTCGCTGAAATCCCAGTGACCCAGGCTATCTCCGGAGATGACTCACCTGCGTGGATCGAAGCAATGTCAGAAGAAGCAGTTTCACTGATTCGGAACAATATGTGGAAGATGATCGACCGTCCCAAGGGGCAACGTGTGATAGGAAGCAGATTCGCTCTCCGGAATAAGTTTAACCCTGACGGCACTATCAGCAAGCGGAAGGCGCGAGTGGTAGCGAGGGGTTTCACGCAGAGACAAGGAATAGAGTTTCACGACACGTTCGCTCCAGTCGCAAGGCTGAGCACAATAAGGACTGCGGTAGCGTTAGCTGTACAAGATAATCTAAAGATCCGACAGCTAGACGTCAAGACAGCGTACTTGAACGGAGAAGTCGAGGAGCAAATCTTCATTGAGGCCCCGGACCACTTCGAGGACGTTCTTGCCCATACCGTTCAGGACGAGTCGGTTGACGAGACTGTGCGAAAGACCGCAGATGAGATGCTGGAGAAGTTGACCAATCGTGACATGGTGTGCTCACTAAACAAAGCGTTGTACGGACTGCGACAGGCAGGCCGCGCTTGGTATCACCGTCTCGAGGAAAAGATGAAAAATCTCAAGGCGACTCGCTCGGATGCAGATCCATGCATGTACCACATCGGACCGGTCGAAGATAGGATTTATATAATCATCTATGTCGACGACATGATGATCATGGCTCAAGACGACAAGAAGATTGACGTGGTGAGAGACTTTCTGAATACCAAGTTCGAGATCAAGGACTTGGGGGACGTGCGGAATTGTCTGGGGCTGGAGTTAGAGAGGAGCGCCAACCAGATGAAACTCAGCCAGAAAGGATACATCGACGAGGTACTGGAGAGATTCGGAATGGCAGAGTGCAGGCCTGTTAGCACTCCCATTGATCCAGGTACGAAGCTGCAGAAGGAAGACGTGAACCCTGGCGAACAAGCGGAAAGCGTCCCCTACCGACAGTTGATAGGAGCTCTAATGTACCTGTCAGTGGGAACGAGGCCGAACATATCCCATGCAGTCAGTTCTCTCTCTCAGTTCAACGACTGTCACGGACAGCAGCACTGGAAGGCTGCAAAACGTGTCTTGCGATACCTCGCTAACACACGTGATCTCGGCCTCATGTACTCCAAATCCAGCAGTCCAGCGGTGATGTACGTGGACGCTGACTGGGGAAGCTGCCTGGTGGATCGAAAATCGTGCACCGGATACACGTTCACACTAGGCGGCGCTGCAGTGAGTTGGGAGTCCAGGAAGCAGTCTACTGTGGCCCTGTCGTCGACGGAGGCCGAATACATGGCCTTGACAGAAGCTACCAAGGAAGCCTTACACATGAGGAAACTCCTGAAAGACTTCAGAAAACCGATAGATGTTGTCCCAGTGAAGAACGACAATGTAGGTGCACAGAAGCTGACGTCGAATCCTATGTTTCATTCACGGACGAAGCACATTGACATCAGGCACCATTTCATCAGAGATGCCGTGGCCAAAAAGGTGGTTTCGGTGGAGTACACTCCAACGGATGAGATGCCTGCCGACATATTGACAAAAGGATTGTCAAGGCACAAGCACGAGAATTGTGCTCAAAGCCTTGGCTTGAGACCACATGCACCAGGATGACTCCGGCTGTTGGTCGAGGGGAAGTGTTGGTGAAGATCGGCACTTGCCGGTATCGACCTCCATCCTGATCGATAGGCGCAACTAGCACCCTCAACTAACTTTTAAACAGTTCGTTTTATGATCTGTTCACGGCACAACGCATTTAAACAGTTCATGTATTTTGTGTTAAATAAATCAGTTGAGTTACATTTAAACGAGCGTTACATTTCATTGCTGCTTTAAAACCTCTAATATATAGTAACCCAAACTGGGGTTTTGTTTGATTCAGTAGGATTTGCAAATTTTCAATCAAAAACCTCAACATTAATTTTAGCAAACCTTGATAACTTTTCTTTTAAATATGATTTACAGAATAAAACATTTATAAACCTTGAAATTGGGTCCCTATTGACTTAATAGTGCGATATAGGAATCAAGAGGAAGACAAGCTCACTGTACTGGTAGATTGTTAACCTTGCTCCTACCTTAGAATTGACAAGTACAATTCAGTGGTAGGCCAGTGAAGACAAGCAAGTTAATAATAATAATAATAATGCAATGAGCTTTTGGTCAAACTACTGCAGCTTTTACAGATGATGGGGTACCAGAATTTTGCCCTGAAAGGGACCGTTAACGTGCCAGAAATTCTGACATGGTTTCCCCGCATTTAAGCATCCTCAAATACCAACTGATTGCACCAGGATTTGATCCTGCAAAATTAGGAACACCTGGCAAGAACATTACCTCTGCATCATGTGACCAGTTAGATTCTAGTTCCAATTATGAATGCAATCACCGCAGTTATGCAGCTCACCAGACAATTTTTCTAGAAAAACGGTAGATAAGCCAGCTAGTACACCATAATATTTAAAGCCTTGTCAATGTGAATGCTTTGACACCCTGTGACAACTTATTCATGAGTTTTTCTATCAGCTCATTGTGTAGAAAATCACTGTCAGGTCTTTCTTCCTTGGTTTTTTATTGTTTTGTGATCGCACTGCCTTATATTTAGGCTGGTTGTGTACATGGGAAAAGCATATTAATAAACCTGGCTTCACAGGCAGGAAGTTCAGCTTCAGGCTGAGCTTAATCCCAACTTTGGGAAGGATTTGAGTTTCACAGTTCATAAAATGGCAAATAAGCTGAGCTTACTTCTGCCTCGTCATTGGCTTCGGGAATCCCAGCTTAAGCTTTATTTTAGGTTCGTTACTTCAGATCTATCAGTGCAACTTTAGCTATTATTTCATTGATCGGCAATAGATGGTATCATGCACTAAAACTGAATATTATCTACACATGCACCATTTTAATATTTCTGCACCAGAACTATCATATGTTCATATGTTAAGGTTATTTTAATTTAGTACAAGTGTACATTGGCAAGATACAAAATATATCATGTTTGTATGATTAATTACTTATGGAGTTATGGGCCACAAATTTGGGCATTTTATGATACAGTATAAATTTACAACATGAAATTTACAATACATCTTGTGAGAATAGAACAATTTGCTGTACCTCCAGGCACTAGATATTGAACAAAGAATTCAGCTGGTTAGGATATCAAGCCAATATTATTTACCGGACGTGTACACAACGCAATGTTCTTGACTCCCAACCTATGCTAACTGAAATAAAGCTTGACTTTGCTAAATGGAACCCCATCGTGTAAATGTATGCATGAAGCTTAAACCAGAGTTTTAACCCAACCAAAAGGTTAGTTAAACTTCGTCTTAAGCTCTGACTGCACAACCAGGCCTTAAAAAAGCTTTCAGCTCACTTTCTAAAAACCATTACTTTCAAGTTGCTATTGAAATTTTAGAGACAGTCCTTAATGCAATGGTTCAAGTTGCAAACAGATCGGTAGGGCATTGCTGATTAGAAAACTTGAAAAAATCTACCCAGGCTTTAAGATGATGCAGGTATTCCAGGTACCTATTTGAACTTCTAGGAGTGAAATGGAGCTAGTATGTAGTAAAACACACATTGTCTGCACGCAACAGCAATATCAGAGACAATCAACTGTTTTATAAAATTAAACATATAAAAGGTAGATGGTAAAAATATCAGACAATAACCTAATTTTAAAAAATACTCCTGGATGATTTTCCTTTGAAGATAACCTATACTCGTTGGACAGTTCCCGCACCTCTTTGTGTAAAAATGTAATATTCCTCGTGTCTAACAGAAATCAAATCTTGAATAATCATTTTAGGAAATTTGTACCAAAAATTCTAATCCCAAATAATCATGCACATTAATTAGTCAGAAAATTAAATGTCAATACAAATTCATGGGTGGAGTCAATATCCTGAAGAATAGAGGTAGATTGAAAATAACTAAGAAAGAGTTCAATTGATACTCTTAAAATTGAAACTATACTATCAACTATAATTCTTAACACACTAAATAGCAAATGGATGAATGAATAAGTTCAAGTTATCATGTGAGTAATTTGACACCCAATAAGGATGGCTTGAACAGGCAAAACTTCACTGTTCTATAGAACATATCCACATCAGCCATCTTTTCATTACGAACTCTTGACAACTAAATAGGAAATACTACTGTATGTTCACAATGTCCTGACACTGGTGCAAACAAAAGGTACAAAGCACTGATTGGACAGTGATGAAATAAAGACAATTGATGGGAAAACTTGTCAACGTCCCCCTTACCCAACATATATTGGCGCACAACAATTTCATGTGGTGCCCCTTTGCGATCAGCGAACCTGCTGTGCAGATCTGCATACATAATGCCCAGAGGATCCAACTCTGAAACCAAGTGGCCACGGGCCTGAAGCACAGCAAAACATCAACACTCAAACACACTGCAGCCAACCACAATCAAAAAATTGAATCTGTAACAGCATATGCAACATCAGAATGGGACTCTCAATGGGATCCAGTGTCCTTTAGATTTTATTCTCTTCAGCATAACATATCTAAAAAATGTTACATTTAGCCTCAATAGTGCTGTCAAATTAACCCACGAAATAGCCTGTCAATTAAATGATCACTTTTCATTGAACAGCTGGCTTATAATCAGCTAATGGAAAGGAAAAAACTCCCCAACTTTATACCTGTAATAATGAACAGTTGTAGTCAGAAAGGAACAATCCAGCTGTCAAATGCCGGACATGATACACAAGTTGTCGGTTTTTCTTTCTACATAATTGGAAGTCTCATTGATGCCCTCTATATTAACACTGATATTTCAAATGCATTATTTGTGAACATTTGTATTTCTCACTACAAAGATAATATACTGACACATGAGAAATGTATGCTGTTGTTTTGAAAAATTTTGAACTAAATATGCTAGTGTGTGAGTCGTGGCCTCGGATGGAGGTCCTTGACCCGTTCTGGAATCGCAGGATCTGTAAACAAGCCGTAATATGTGTAATATTTTCTCTGCATCTTCTGTGATGTTTCTGAATGATACGGCACCACCAGCAGAAAGATTCACTTGAAAGTGTTTCTCTGTTCAGGGTACAGTCTGTGCTGCAATCTAGACAAATGACAGAACCTAGATATTTAATTTTTCACGAATTTTGAAGTTTATTTCAATAGTTTGCAAGTTAAGTCGTGAAACAAGATTGTTTTGCCATTTTTGCATGAATATAGTAGTCTTACCACGAAATGCTTCACATTTGTTTGTTTCCAACTTGGTTAGGTGAAATATTGTACAGCCAAATACAATCAAATTGACATGGGTCCGAGACATATCAATAATCTTATGATACCCTAATTTCCTGAATGTTTTATTCATTCATTTTTTACACACAATAGTAAAATATTCATAGAATTCAGTCATTTTCAGTTTCTCCCCAAATTTGAAGCATTTATTGCAAGCCACAACTTATTTGCGATTTTAATATGAATCTTCTTCTTCTTCCTCCTTGCCTTTTCCCGTTACGCAGAGTCGGCTTTCTTAATCCTGAGGCACCATTCGTTTCGTTGTAAAGCATCATCAGTAGATACACCCAATACCCTCATGTCCCTTTGGACATTTGTCATCCATGTTGTATGAGGTCTGCTGCTCCCTCTCTTTTGTGTAGCCGTGGAAAGGCATTTCTTCACTACATGATTTTCCGGTCTTCGCGTAACATGTCCATACCATCTTAGCCTGACTCTAAAAGTTTCTCAGTTATAGGCGCTACTTTGAAACTGCTTCGCACATGTTCATTACAGATTTTATCTTTGAGAGTAACTCCACCTGGCCAACGTAACATACGCATTTCAGTGGTATGTAGCTTTGACTCATGTGCCTTTATAGTAGCCCATGTTTCACTACCATAGAGTAGGATTGGTGGTCTTACGGCAGTTTTATAATCTTTACCCTTCGTTCTTAAGGGTATTTTCGGATCACATAAAAGTCCTGTTAGTTCGCGCCATTTGTTCCAGCCAGACGTGGCCTTAAGGATTATATCGGCAGTTATCATACCATCTTCAAAAATGACAGAACCTAGATATTTAATTTTTTACTCTAGGTAGGTTTCACCATCTAGTTTAAGTTCCATATTTGTCATACTGGGTGTATTGTGGTGGAAGTCGCATACCATACATTTAGTTTTGGTTCTACTATTTATTATTTATTTATTTATTTATCGTATGGCTTTTAGTGCCGGAAGTGTCCGAGGACATGTTCGGCTCGCCTGAGTCTGTAGCTGCTTCCTGCGGGCACCCTAAAGGGTGAGCTACAAGTTCCGTTCAATTTCAAGTAGTTCCAACTTTCGCCACCAGATATCAATGATACCTAGTGGTGAACGTTGGAACTTTGATAGAGCGTTCTGACGAAATCTAACCTAACAAATTTTGCTTTACACAAGTTTAGTCTGTGAAAGGATCTTTTACATGCCATAAATCTATGACATGGGACCGCCGGCTTTACTTCCCCTCCAAAGGAAGGCATACTGAAGGATTTTCAACACTCTTAAAAAATCCGATGACTTCGGCCGGGTTTGAACCCCTCTATCTTGGGCACAGCAGTTCAGCATGCTACCGACTACGCCA
This sequence comes from Meconema thalassinum, assembly GCA_946902985.2. Classification (NCBI taxonomy): domain Eukaryota; kingdom Metazoa; phylum Arthropoda; class Insecta; order Orthoptera; family Tettigoniidae; genus Meconema; species Meconema thalassinum. The sequence continues at coordinate 536,527,893 of OX336390.1, read as the reverse complement.
CCGAAGCCGCAGTCCATTAAACTCTAGAGCTCTTCTCCATAGATCTAAACTCTCCTGTAGGTCATAAATACTGTCAGATATTAGTGCCACACTGTCCGCGTACAAAAGATTCCACGGTAAGGGTTTCTGAATTTGTTTTTACCTTTGGGTGTGGTGAACCCATCATACAAATAGCCTAGTGTGTGAGTCGTGGCCTCGGATGGAGGTCCTTGACCCGTTCTGGAATCGCGGGATCTGTAAACAAGCCGTAATATGTGTAATATTTTCTCTGCATCTTCTGTGATGTTTCTGAATGATACGGCACCACCAGCAGAAAGATTCACTTGAAAGTGTTCCTCTGTTCAGGGTACAGTCTGTGCTGCAATCTAGACAAATACAGTAAAACTTCTTTTAAACGTTTCACATTTATACATATTCACGCTTATTCATTTTTTGCTTGGTCCCGGTAAAATTCCTCTACTTTCCATGTTAATTCATTTCAGATATATGTTTACTTGTTTTTCACACTCGCACGATCCCATTTAATGTCTCTGGCAATATGAAACATTTATACGTTTAGTGATTTAAGTTGAGTGTTTTGAAAAACTGTAAGTTAGAATGCAAACATTTGGTACAGACAGCATTTCTCATCACACCGACACGAAGAATGCAGATAGCGAGCTCTATTTATGTCATGATGAACTTGAACGATACTCTCTGGGCAGCATATTGGTAAAACAAAGAAACAGCTTCTTCCTTAACTAGCAGCAAGCACTATTTATGTTACAATGACCATAAATGACACCCGCTGTGCAGAGTTTGGGTAAAAAAAGGAAACGGCTTCTTGCTACTAGTACAGAGCACCATTTATGTTATGATGACCTTGTTCACACAAACAGACAGTGGTAAGAGTAACACAGACAGTGTCCATGGTATCATACATATGTTAAAATGAGTGGAAGAAAGAGAAAGTGTATTACGATCACCGCTAAGTTAAAAAATTAAAAGCTGTTAAAGGTAGGAATAGGAAGCGTGTAGATATAGCAAAGGAATTAGGGATTCCATCATCCACATTAAATTTGATTGTCACACAAGCGAGTGAAATTGAAAAAAGGGAATGCGTGTTCGGAGTCTCCAGTAACAAGCGCACTAAAAATTCAAGGCGAAAATAGGTAGTCCATGTTTTATAATACATAATTTTTCCGTTTGTTATGTGTTTTTAACACTTTACAGTTTTTCTTTAGGCTGCTGAATAATGAATATGAAACTTTCCTGTATTTTAACTATTTGTAAACTATTCACACAGACTGAAAGACAGCTTCAAGCTATATATCAATATACTATATCATACAGAAATCCATGTATTATGTATTTCTACAGAGCAACTCTTGCGAACATCGTTGCCGAAACAGAGACTGCTATTAAAAAACTACCAATATAAACAAAATTCAGCCAGACAAGAAATAATAAAGAAATTAATGAAATCATTACCTCCAAAAAAAACTCAGCTAGGAATAACCTCAAGCTAAAATCCAAACTAAATAATCTTAAAAAGAAAATCAAGAACAATAAAATCATCGTGACAAAGGCAACACTGTAGTACTTATCGATAAAAACAGCTATATTGATAAACCAATGATTTTTTCAAAAATAAAAACTTTGAGGAAGTCAAAAAAGATCCAACTATGGCCACACTAAGAAAATTAAAAAACATCTTCAAAAACACCATTTTTATCCTGGACGAAAATCAAGCAGGCCGCCTCAATAACATGAATCCCAGCCTCCCCACGTTACGGTCTCTCCCAAAATAGATACTCCCATTAGACCAATTATCAATTATAGAGGTAGTCCTTTATACAAGTTAACACAGTTTGCTAAGAATTTATTGAACACCCACTACCAATTTTCAGCCAATAAATCGTTCACTAATACCCCCTGATTTTTGCGACCAATCAATAAAACTTAGGTTAAAAGATGAGCATTCATTACCTAGTGTTGATGTTAAGGATATGTACACAAGCATACCAATTGGTCCAACAATAGAGGTCATCAAGACCGGTCTTTCAACAAATAGTAAACTATCAATGGTAGAAATTGAGGAATTCATCACAATACTTAATTTCATCCTCAGTAATAATCATTTCTCTTTCAACAATACGATTTATAAACAAAAAAAATGGTTTGGCAATGGGGTCTCTTCTATCCTGTATATTAGCCAATATAGATATGGACCATTTAGAACACACTAAAATAATAGACAAAATACAAGGAATTTTCTTCTGGGGTAGATATATTGGTGAAAAAACTGGAGTGGGACTTCTATGATGATGATGATGATGACTTAACAAGTTGTATGATAGTATAAAATTCACTTTTGAATCTGCTATCAATGGCAAAATAAATTTGGATACAACCATTTCAAAGAAAGACAATAAACTCAATTATCAAATCTTCTGCAAACCTACTCAAACCTGCTCAATAATCAGAAACGATTCTATTCATCCAGGCTCCCATAAAAAAGCCACATTCAGAAGCCTTATTAACAGAGCGTTGAATCTACCTTTGTCCAAACAAGATTTCAATAAACAATTGAGCATCATATCTCAGGTCTCTAAAATTAATGGTTTCAGTAAATCCCATGTTCTTAACATATTGAAAAGCATCAAGAACAAGCCTAAAACTCATCTATGCAAAGAAACGAATGAAAAGGAACTACTTATTCTGTTTTTACCTACTTTGATCATTCAACATACAGTATTACAAATGTGTTCAAGACGTTAAACATGAAAGTATCCTTCAGAAACGCTCAATTTACAATTTAAAACATTTAAGGAACAATAAGAGATTAAGGAAAGGAAAATTATGCGAAAGATCTTAGGGACCAGAATAAAAATGGCATACACTATCCCAAACCCAACTCTGAAATATATAGGAAAATTTCTAAACTTACCGATACAATGACAATGAGACGAATTCAATTTTTGGGCCATTTGGAAAGAATGAATCATACGAGACTTACATACCGAATCCACTAATTTCTTCAGAACAAACGTACAAGACCAAAGGGGTACAAACAGGTGGAGAGGGACCTAGTGGAGATGGGATCACCAGATCTGATGAATAGAAATGTAATCGGGAATATTGTTCACAGAAGGGGATTTGAGGAAAATCAAAAGAAACCAACACGACGTGCATGGTCGGAGGAACAGAAACTACAACAATCCTTGCATATGAAGAGCTATTGGGCAAGAAGGAAGGCTCAACATACGTTGATTCTGCGTGGTCCTAAGTGACCCATCCGCGAGAAGAAGAAGAAGAAAGTAGCCTTAAAAACCAGTAACACTAATAGCAAATTATTTTTCAACTCCAATGAAGTTAACGAATCAAGTAAATTCAATAATTCGGGTGTTTTCCAATTAACATGCAACAACTGTAAGGTCAACTACATTGGACAAACAGGCCGTAGTTTTAATATAAGATATGGGGAGCATTTTAAAACCGTAAATTTTCAGCGATGGCTAATCACATGAAAGAAACAGGCCACTCTTTCACCAATAAAGAAAAAGACATCAAAATATTGCATTATGCCACAAAAGGCATTTTCTTAAATGCACTGGAGGCCTTGGAAATTAACAAGGCACAAAGAACTTCAAACATGGCAAATTTGAATGATATCAACTTTGACGTTAATATTCTGTTCGACACTCTGGCCGATTATATAAATTTCAATAAGTCTAAACACAGAAGGAAACCACCATAAATTGTACAAGTTTTCTTCACCTTTTACGGTCCTTTTTCACAAGTTCCCCCCCCCCACAACAGTAAACCTTCGGCCCCTCACGGCCCTTTACGGTGTCATTGACCTTCGCCGGACTCCAGCCTCGCATATTCCTGCCGTACGTCACAGCACATGTCACACTTTCACATTCTGAGTGGGCATGCCACTTTAGTATGATCTATCATTAAACAGTTGCTTCCACGCAGTGGTCCGTTCATCACACACATACGGCACATCTCAGATACTCACATAAGTTTTCTCATGTGCTATTTATTGAGGCCCCTTTCTAGTTAGGAGTTTACTATCTTTCAGTCTTCCTATAATTTTTCTTTTTTCGCAGTTTCACTACATTATCTCCGACTTAGGCTTATTATATATTAGAAAGAAAATAAAGGGATTCTGCCTTTTCAATACTTATATTGAACCTACTCACAGGTACATGTTTCAAAGGTTAACTCCTTCTTCCTCAGCCTGTACTGACGAGGATTTGATCATGACTTTCATAGATCTAGAAAAGGCATATGATAGTGTCCCCAGAGAGAAGGTATGGGAAACCATGGTTAAGAAGAGACTGGGAAGAGAAATGTTGGAAATGGTGCAAGCAATGTACAACAACTGTGTTAGCAGGGTACTGACCCCAGTTGGAAAGACAGATTGGTTTAGGAACAAGACTGGACTAAGACAGGGGAGTGTGCTGTCACCTCTGTTATTCATAATGGTAATGGATGAAATTGTAAAGGAAACAAAGGAAGCATATGGACATAAAGAAATGAAGCTACTATTATTTGCAGACGATATTGTGGTCTGGGGAAGGAACACCGAAGAACTGCAAAAACAACTAGATGCACTGAACGAAAATATTCAGAAGTATGGCCTGAAAATCAGTATAGAGAAAAGCAAGACCATGGTGATGACAAGAGGGGAAAGACAAGGAAAGGGCACTGTGAAAATTGGAAGTCAGAGTTTGGAAATTGTGGACACGTTCAAATACCTAGGAAGTGAATTGATGCAAACTGGTAGGTTGGACATGGAGATTGGCAGGAGGGTACAGCAGAGCAATGCATTCTATCAAAGTGTAAGAAAACTTGTTTGGGATAAGGAAGTACCAAGGAAAAGCAAGGAGGTAATGTATAAAATGTACTATGTACCCATATTAACTTATGCAGCTGAGACTTGGACCCTGACGAGCAGGCAAGAGAGTAGAATCCAAGCCAGTGAAATGAAATTCCTAAGTATGATAGGTAAGACAAGGAAAGACAGAGTGAGGAATGAAGATGTTAGGAAGGAAGTTGGGATGGGAAAACTAAATGAGAGAATTGAGAAGAATAAACTAAGGTGGTTTGGACATGTAAAGAGGATGGAGGAAAATAGAATACCAAGACAGATGCTGGAGGCCAAGAGCCAGGGTAAGAGAGCAAGGGGAAGACCTAGAACAAGGTGGATCGATTCAGTGAAGAACAGCGTGAGAAAAAGAAATCTGAACTGGGACAAGATCGTGGAAGAAGAATTGTGGAAGGAAAGAGGAAAGTGGAGAAGTGCCATAAATACCCCGACCCGGCAGGAGCTGGATAAGGGGAAATGATGATGAAACTGGCCTATTCCTCCCACTTGTTATATGATAGGTAAATCTGAACAAAGGCTGCCAAGGGATTTTCGGAATTGTTATACTTCAAACAATAGCATCCGTTTTTTGATATTTTATAACCCTCAAGAATTTAAGTGACCACAGGTTGGATACAAATGGAAAGAACTTTTGGTGATTACGATGTAAAGCAACTACGTCAAGAAGACACAGTGAACTTTTTATGCAACTTTTTATATACTTTTTAGTGAATTGGGACAAGTAATCCTTGTCTTTAGTGTGTATATGGTTTTTATATTATCATGTCCCATTGTTCGGGCACCATTCATATCATTCTCATTTTATCTCATCTGTCCCTATTTTAATATTTTTTGCACATTTGAGCAATTGTCATGAATGCTGGCCTGTCACTCTCTATGTAAGCTGATGAAGGGATCATTTAGTAGAGGATCTCGAAACATGTACTTATAGAAACATGTGATCTATGATTGCATTTCAATAAAAGATTAGTATTGACTAGGCGGATCTATAATAAAAGGGTAAGTATTTATCTAATCATATATTCTTGTCAATACGGAACAATGCCTGATGTTAATGACCCTGAAGACAACATTTCTGAAAAAATTAAATTATTTCGAGTTATTTCTGGACTTCAATTTGACAGTCTCCAAATAACAGAAATGAGATATTTCATTTTAGTTTCGGAAGTATTCGCGAATACACGGCTCGCGAAAAGTCAGGTTTCCTAATACAGTAACACAGAAAAATATTTCACACAAAACATAAGTCTTCTTGATGCCGAAAATATACGTTAAACCGATGTATACCACTCAAGGTATCCTCAGTATGTATTTCCTTGAGGTCGGGCACGGGGAAATATAGCTTAGTACTATGTAATAGGCACGGCGCCGCTTGGATGAAACTCACTCCATCGCAATCTCTGAGCCTAGCGGTGCGAGTTTAAATGATTCAACCCACCTTCAGAATATTTTTGTTACCCGTTTGTAAAATTCGTTACCCATTTGTAAAATTCGTTACTTTCGTTACCGGTAGACACCCTGAATTAAGAGGGGGATAGAAAAACGGAGGGCGTCACCCCGACTCCTAGGACACCTCATACAAGTCCCTAGCATTATTGGTTCGCGAGGAATTAAAAAGCCGATGACCTATTAGTTTTGTCAAGAGTGCAAATCCGTTTATAACAGTAAACTCTGTTGGTCATTGAAATAACTACTGTACTTGTAAAACTCCAGTGCCAAATCCTGACCACTGCGCATGCGCGAGGTACTTCATGGTACCAATGATTTATTGTAGGAATATCCTTAATGGGGCCTCGAAACCTTAAAGTAAACCGTATGCGATGTTTCCTCTTACACATTTCCGTCCCATTTCCGTGGCCGACAGTACCTCGAATGCTTACATTAAATAAGAATACAGCAAAAGTATGAAAATTTAATAAATCATAATTGTTTTCAGCAAAAATGATATAACGAATATTTCACACCAAAGAACGACAACGTGAAGATGATTTATTGTAGGAATATCTTTAATGGGGCCTCCAAACCTTGAAGTAAACCGTATGCCATGTTACCTCTTACACATTTCCGTCCCATGTCCATCCCTTTTCCAAAATCACTCCCACAAAAAAATATCCAGCAACCGATTGGAAAGATGTTACACATCGAAAATCTTCAGAAAATACCAGTTGTCATTGGCTGTAACTCGATTCCGAGTACACATACGTCTTCCTGCATAGAGCTTTTCAAACCAGCTTGTGGATGTGTTTCCGATGACTGAACAGACCATACCAGTTGTACTTGCTAGAGAAATATCAAATCTTCTTCTTCTTTCTCTTTACATCATTCCCACTCCTATGTGGGGTCGATGTTTCTGACAGCTCTCCTCCATTTAGCCCGGTCATGCACATCCTCTTCTGACAACTGTTTTTTCTCTGAGGTCCTCCTGTACACAATCCATCCATCTTCGTTTAGGTCTGCCTCGCATTCTCACTCCCTGTATTTGCATGTCTAGCATCTTCCTCCCCACGTAGGATTCCTCCCTTCTTCTCACATGCCCGTACCAATAGAGAAATATCAAATATTTATAAAAAATACAACAAAGCCAAATACCAGAAATACCCCTGGAAATTTTAAGATAATCTTTCAATTTAGTTACAGTACCTTTCACTCTAAAGTAAATGACTGGCCACACTGCTTAATATGGTAGTTCAGTGCCTGGCCAAGCCCCCCCCCCCCCCCTCCTTCATTATCATTATTACAGGTATAGTCGAATGAAAGCAACTTTCATCATCCAGAATAAACTCTCCCAGAGTATCCATCCTCTGCATTACTTCTGTGACACTTGTATCACACATTCATAATTTTAATGAATCTCAACATACAAGAGCAATGTGCAACTCTTTCCTTTTTTTATTGTCAGCGTAGAGAATTTCTATTACAAGCACTTTTCATCCGAACTGTGTGGAAAAACAACACTACAGCTTCTACTTAAAAATTTGACACTGATATAATGAACTGCAATTGATCTTTCAATCTTATTTTAAGGGTCAATATTATAACAGAACCTTTATTAAGGTCCAGTGCAGTTGTACATGCTGTTTGTTCCAACAAAGCCTGCCAACACAAGCAAAAATACAGTAACTTTAAAATAAGTAAATATATTTCTTTTAAACATGAAACAGACTATCACCATTTTGGGAGATATAAAACAGGCATACATGATAAAGCTACAGCAACTAAACAAAATCAATTGGTATTATCAGAAAAGCTCAAAAACATTATTTCATAAAATGATGTACTAGTACTTCAACCTGCCCACCATTGTTTATTTTAAAAAAAAACACAACCATGCTGCTTCAAATCATAGCTAAGGCATGGTACGAAATAAGTAAATAAATAGAAAAGTAAATAAATAATTGAATAATGCCATCATATTTCTAACACTGCTCAAGTATTGATTCCTGTGACAACTTGCAAGTAGGTCCAAACGTGTCTGCCTTTTACAGACTATTCACTATATTTCCTGTGCAATAGAACAGAGAAGATACAGGAATCTAGACTTAGTTAACCAAGATAAACTTGACAATTCAAATGAGCAGCTCAGAACGTTGCAGACATCAACATGACTAGCCTGTGTTGAACTCGGTGCCACCCCTCTAATAACACGAAGTATTCACATCAACCCTGATCAATCTTAACACCCTATCCAGACAAAAAAAAAGGAAGCTTTTAGTTTTATGTGACCTCTAATCATGGGATCATGAGCCACAGGACCTCCTTTTTACGTGGAATCCGAACCACAGGACATGACATTTCACTTCAAAAATCTTACATGCATTGACCGAGAATAGAACACTGTCCATCTTGGTGAGAGGCCAACAGCTCGACCACTGTGCCACCCCTAAAACCTATCCAGACATACAGTCCTACCATAAGGAGCAACCACTAATCAGCATACAGAGAACAATTATTTGTCAAGCTACTCGAGACCTGGAATCTTCAATAGAAGAATTCTTGTAAAAATAACCAAATAACAATTGAATGTTGATAGAGAGCCAAATACCTCTCTAAACTATTATCTGGAAGAAAAACTCACAAAGTATTAGAATATGAAAAAAATGAAGAATAAAACTACCTGATACGACCGAATAATGGCTTGTACAGCCAAATGATCATCGATAACTTTTTCGTTGATCTGACCTCCGAGAGCAGGGGCTGCTGCTCCTCCTAAATAAGGTGCTATGCTCGTGATAGGTATTTGATTTCTTGCTGGTAAGCCCAAGGATGGTGGGGGCTGGTAGGCCTGCCCAGGAGCTGCTCCTGCGGAACTGTTACGGAAAAAAGTATCCCACGACTGCAAAAAAGAAAAAAAAACAGATATGGAACATCTCTGTATTCTTGCTTACCAGTTAAAACAACACAAGAAACAATTTCAGGGTACAGAAAAATGCAAACCTAAAAAAAGAAACTCAGGCAAATTTCAGATTTACAACAGAACATTAATATCTTCCAGTTCATTTAAAAAATGATGGGCGTATATAAATACAAGTGAATGAATAATATGCAAACTACCAAACTTTACAATGAATTAATATCATCCAGAATAATGCAAGTACTCAACAATACCATCAAACTGTACTGGGATGTCAGAGTAATGATGAGATTAATTCTCCACCATCTGCATGAGACCAACATGAACAAAATTGAAAATTATTCACAGGGCTTGAAAGGCAATTATTGTCTGTTTCTGTCTACAGACCAAGTTCCATAATATGCTACAACCCTAACAATTCCAGCAAACATGTATAAGTATTACCCATTTAAGATATGAGTTCCAACGGCCAGACTGGAAACTATTCTTTATTTACTTCAGTCATGCTGTCAGCTTCCAGTGTTGACAGGTACAGTAGCACGGGTCAAATATGACTCGACTCCAGTAGCCTCAGTCATCGTTCCCCTCTCCATGGCAACATGTGCTCCTGCTACACTTAGCAGTGTTGGATTTACATGGACACTGTACACCATCAAAGCTGTATCCCCCTGCTCATCCCACAAGGCTCCAGCAGCTACAATCAACATATCCTAGCACAACCATGTTCAGTGACACTCGTTTTTAAATACGTATGTTGTGGTTAATTCGTATTAGGGCATGGGACATATATAATTTATTTGTGTGTGTGTTGAATTTGTCTGATAATGGGTTCTTGTGGCGACTAGTTGCGTGTAGGTGCAATTATTAGCATCGGGAATGGAGCAGATGGCCAGGGATTTCAAATAAGTTTCTATCCCAGCATTTTTCGGAAGGGAGTGTGCAAAACGCCAGGGAATAACCATACTCAGGACAGTCACTGTCAGCACCAGGATTGAAACCACTGATCTCCTGACTTGCTGCAGCTCCCTGTCACGTTCATAGTGAGCGATTTAATGTGCATGGCTACACTGCAGAATATGACCATCACTAGTCACTACATATCTTAGCTAGCTTCCATTAAACCTCGGATTCTGACAGTCACTTGTTAATCAAATAATTCTCAAGGCTTGTTCATGTTTTTGGTCTAAGGCTAAGTTAAGGTTAGTTGTTAGATGGGGTATTAGCACTGTCTTCTTCTTCGCCGATTAGGAGCAACTTTGCGAAATCATGCGTGCGATGCAATAGGTGTTTCCCAGAGTCAAACATCTCGTGTGAGTTGAGCTGTCTTGACGCGACGTATTGCTTCTCGTATGTACTAAGCAGGCACGTGAGTTAATTATGTGCATATGTGTTATGTTCAGACGTTTTAAAACGGTACAAGTGTGTGATTTAGTTGGTAATTGTTTCTGTCCCAGGGCGAGCATCACCTAGCGGGCGGGTCGCAGGTGGCAGATAGCGAACGGGTCCCAGATATGGGGGTTAGCTGCGAATAAGGGGAAACCTGAATAAGCAGTCCCAGACCGAGGTAAAACTGCTGCCTTGCAGGTAGAGGAAGAAACGTCAAAGGCTAAGGGAAGAAACCCTGACAGAAAATCTAGCAGGCCGAGGGCTATGAGGGAGGCAGTCCCTCCCACAAGGCTTTGGAACTAGGGCTGATACCCCAAGTGTCCGAGATACAATTAATCAATTATTAAAAGAAACTACAGCGGTGAAACCGGGCTGATTAAACTGTTGACGACCGAGCGAGAAAAAAGGATTACGAATATGGCAACCTGGAATGTACGGGGACTTGCTGGTAAGGAGTTCGAACTGCTGTCGGAAATGCTAAGAGCTAGGTTGAACATACTGGCAGTGACAGAGACCAAGAAAAAAGGCAACGGATGTGAACAGCTAATGGAACCAAGCAGCGGTGAAAGGTTTTTAATATTTCATTCAGGCGTGGGCAAAAACATTAGTTTGCAGGAAACAAAGTGGAAAGGTGCCAAATCACGTCAAATTGGGAAAGGATTTAAGCACATTTACAATGGGAAGGAGAACACCAGAAATGGCATTGGAATAATATTAGATCATCACCTTAGTAACAATGTTGTCGAGATAAGTAGAATCAATGATCGCATCATGTCGGTAAAACTCGCCTTAGATAAACAACCATGTCTTAATATTTTATTGGTCTACGCGCCACAAGTGAATTGCCCAGTAATAGAAAAACAAGAATTTTGGGAGGAATTGAGGACTCATCTTGCAATTATACCCCAAACGGAACAAAAAATTACCGTATATACCCGAATGTAAGACTAGGTTTTTACCCACTTTTTGTGTTATAAAAACTTGGGGTCGTCTTATATTCAGGGTATTGAAAAAAAAAAAAAAAATTTCAATTGTTATTATTTGCAAAGTAGTATGTGGTGTTGGCATCTTGTAACTCGCAACAAATCAATGCATTAATGAAGATTAAACTATGGTTTGTTTTGTTTAATTACCATGCATATACGAATAGCATACATTTTGAGGTTAGGATTTACGCATACACTTCATTTTAAGAGGATAAATTATATGTTCGAAAGCACACGGAAATATGTTTTAAAACAATCTTTACAAGAACAACCAGTCAGTTTTACGAGCAGTAATTGAGTGATCAACGTATCTTAATTTAGTAACGCCTCCCATTCTTGAACAAAGAAATTATAGAGTAAGTCTTGGAAAAGCGGGCAGAGGGATTTCCGATAACACAAGACGTTATAAAAATGAAAGCACGACCTTAAGGGCATATATTGTGCAAGTTATGAGTTAGCGAGTATTTTAAAAAAAATCTGTAAGAGGCAGTTGATAACTAGGCCTCGTCTTACATTCGGGTATATACGGTATATGTGGGGACCTAAGTGGTCATGTAGGAGTGGCCAGGGACGACTTTGAAGGTTACCATGGTGGCTTTGGATTTGGAGAACAAAATAAAGAAGGGGTGACGATTCTGGAATTTGCAGCCTCCCATAACCTTGCAGTAGGGAACACCTTTCAAAAGAAGGATGAACACCTTATAACTTATAAGAATGGTGATTTGAAAACGCAGACAGACTATATCCTGATAGACAAAAGAGATTTGGGACAAATTAAGGACTGTAAGGTTATTCCTGGAGAACCACTTACTTGCTTCCCAACGTAGGCTTCTACTAACAGCCCTAAAACTGAGAAAACATATTAAGATAAAAAGACCAAAAATTGAAAAGATTAAGTTAAATGGTATAAATTGAATAGTGAAAAATGTAGTGTTGTAAAAAAGTGTATAGTGGATTATTTATGCAAAACCCCGTCTCAGGAAAACAGCCCAACAGTATTATGGTCAGGCTTAGAAACATTTTGTGTCTCTACAGCGAAACGTGAGTTAGGTATTAGCAAAGATGCCCTACATAATGCAAGGGATTCCATATGGTGGAACAACCACACCAAGAACAGCGTAGCTGAAAAGAAACGCTTGTTTAGAATTTGGCAGAATACTGGTGCTGAGGAAGATAAAGAGAATTACAAACAGGCAAAGAAAGCTGCAAGGAAAACCGTTGCAGCTGAAAGAGAAAAAGCCGATTTTGATTTCTACCAGCGTTTAGAATTAGCCAATAACAACGATATATATAAGGTAGCTAAGCGCAAACATGATGACTGCAAAGACTTAAAAGCCCCAAAATACATTAAAAATAAAGAAGCAATTTATTAACAAACAACAAGGACATTTGTGAAAGATGGCATGAGTATTATTACGATTTATTAAATGAAGAATTTCCCAGGTGACAAGAAATGGAACTACCTATGACACAAGGACCTATTAATGAAATCACACAAGCAGAAGTTAGGAAAGCCATCTCTAAAATGAAGAATCATAAAGCAACGGGCCCAGATGAGATACCTGCTGAACTCTGGGAATGTCTTGAAGCGGATGGAGCTGAATGGCTTTCAAGGTTATTCAATGACATCTTAGTTCACGAACAGATGCCAGATGCGTGGAGAAAGAGTATGTTGGTCGCGTTCTACAAAAACAAAGGAGATGTTCCATCTTGTGGAAACTTCCGTGGTATAAAACTTACATCGCACACACTCACGGTCTGGGAACGAGTCCTTTGTGAGCGCCTTCAAAATTTGATAAAGTTAACAGATAATCAGTTTGACTTCACTGCTAGGAAAGGAACCATTGACGCAATCCATGCAATAAGGCTGGTAAGTGAAAAAGCTCGTGAAAACAAGCAGAGTTTATGTATGGTTTTTATAGATCTTGAGAAAGCCTTCGACTGTGTGCCAAGACTGTTAATATGGCAAGCATTAAGGTCGCAAAATGTTCCTGAACTATACATAAAACTCATAATGGATATGTATAACAATGTAAAGACATGTGTCGGAAGCCCAGCTGGTTTGTCCGAAAGCTTTGATATCAAAGTGGGGGTTCATCAGGGAAGTGCTCTAAGTCCACTGTTATTCAATATTACTATAAACTACCTAACAAAACAATTTCAGAAACCCTTACCGTGGAATCTTTTGTACGCTGACGATGTGGCACTAATATCTGACAGTATTTATGACCTACAGGAGAGTTTAGACCAATGGAGGAAAGCTCTATAGTGCGTCTCTACCTTAAAAGACAGTACGTATTAAATGGGGCGCGCTGATGCCAGATCTACTGCATATACAAAGTTCTGAAAGGGCGGGCACATGATGTAATATAACTCGTATACAGACGTGCTTTTACGCAAAACTCGGGAAATTTCCAAAATATTTGTTTGTTGTATATAACTGTAGCTCATAACTTGCAGCGAACAACGCTACAATATTTAGATATGATACGCCGAACCTCGAGCGCGAGTTTAATGCACACATTATAACAATTTATATTTTTCAATTATTCATGAATATGATATTATTTTAATATGTTACTCACGGGATGAACAAAGGCAAACCACGGAAAACACTTAGAGGAGGTAGGAATCGAACCCGCCACTTCTCAGTTTTGTCTCATGAAGTTGAGTACACCCCGTTCTAGTCTTCTGACCAGAATTAAATTTCTTGGCGGAGCCGGGATTCAAACCTGAGCCTCCACGGTGACAGCCAGGAATGCTAGCCACTACGGTACGCAACGAGGCGTACAATTTATAAAGAACTCAAGGACCACTTCATTTCACAGTTTAACTTACACAATCACACCATCAGTCGGGGAGATACTGGCGCCTGAGTAAACCAGCGCTGAGCGGGAGGAATAAGTGCGATAACTTATGAATGCTATCTGATATCGAACTTTTTCACGTATTAATGAACATTTCTTCTCGCTTAGTCATCAACGTAAAGTCAATAGCAAAAAAGTTTGTCGCTACGTAACTTTCCTGTGATACCATCTCAGATTTTTCAAGTAACAGTTAAGAAAAAAAATCATAACTTTCTTACTATGAAAATAATTACTGCCCTGAGAAATAGAGTATCTTCTACCAACATCAGGCAATATAAAAATAAATTCTTGATCTGTTGCGATCATTAGTTCATTATCTACGGCGTGATAAGTTTTATATCTGCAAAAATATAGATTTGGGCTAAAATATCGTAATTGTGAAAATTGGGCCATGTGTTAATTATTTATGGCTTTTGTTTTTACATCATCATAAAGAGCGGAAAATTCTCTATAAGACCACGCAAACAGTTTCTTAGATTTGTCACTTTCAATTATCGGGAAATGGCAACATCGCCGGGGTGGAAGAGGACGTAGCTAATTGCAGGACATAGGAGTGCGAGTGAGAGGCAACTACTACATTTAATTCCATACTGTCTTTTAAGGTTGAGACGCTCTATAGAGTTTAATGGACTGCGCATTAGTAGAACCAAGACTGAATATATGGTATGCGACTTCCACAACAATAAACCCAGCTTGACAAATATTGAACTTAAACTAGATGGTGAAACCTTACCAAGGGTAACAAAATTCAAATATCTAGGTTCAGTCATTGCTGAAGATGGCACGATAACCGCCGATATAATCCATAGGGCCACGTCTGGGTGTAACAAATGGAGCGAACTAACAGGAGTTTTATGAGATCCGAAAATACCCGTAAGAATGAAGGGGAAAGTTTATAAAACTGCCGTAAGAACAATCCTACCCTATGGTAGTGAAACATGGGCTAGTACAAAGACACATGAGCAAAAGCTACATACCACTGAAATGCATATGTTACGTTGGGCAGGTGGAGTTACTCTCAAAGATAAAATCCGTAATGAACATGTGCGGGGCAGTTTCAAAGTAGCACCTATAACAGAGAAATTTTCAGAAACCAGGCTAAGGTGGTATGGACATGTTATGCAAAGACCGGAGAATCATGTAGTGAAGAAGTGCCTTTCCATGACTACACAAAAGAGAGGGAGCGGCAGACCTCAAACAACATGGATGACGAATGTCCAGAGGGACGTGAGAGTATTGGGCCTATCTGCTGATGATGCTTTCCAAAGAAATGAGTGGCGCCTCAAGATTAAGAAAGGCGACCCCGCGTAACGGGAAAAGGCGAGGAGGAAGAAGATTCAGGCGTGGGCAAGGAGCAGAGAGCAAAGGGAGGAGTCGCCATTGTTATCCCCGAACGCTACAGACATTATGTCAAGTGCTGGAAATTCATCAACGAAAGAATGATCTCGGTGACTTGAACCTTTAACAGCAGCACCAATGAAGACACCACTTTCATTACCGTATATGCACCTAATGAAGATGATATTTCAGAAGAGAAAGACAGGTTCTACGATGAATTGCAGAGGACAGTGGACGACACCATGGGAACTGTCTTCGTCTTTGGTGACTTCAATGGCAGGGTTGGAAACAACATAGAGGGAATGGAAGACCTGTTGGGGAAATACGGAGAGACTCACCAGAATGATAATGGGAGAAGACTCCTGGATATGTGTGCAGGAAATGATTTTGTAATCACAAATACTATGTTCCCACACAAAGAAGTGCACCGCTATACGAGAGAAGTTCCCAGCCGCAAAGAGAAATCTATCGTCGACTATATCCTAGCACAGAGGAGCCAGTGGAGATTTATCTTGGATGCAATAGCGTATAGAGGTTATGAGATTGGAAGTGACCAATATCTAGTAGTTATGAGGCTGCAGGTTAACCTCAAGGCACAAGATCCCGTTAGCAGGAGGAAATGTAAAGAAAGAATAAAGGTCCATAAATTGAAAGAAGGGGCTATCCAACAAATTTATCAAGAGGCTGTGAAACAAAGGATTGACCTACTGGAATTGCCACGCACGGGAGAAGACCAACTGGAAGAGACATGGCGCCTCTACAAAGAGGTAATCCTCGAAGCGTCAGCGGAAGTCTGTGGAAAGTCCAGCGGAAAACAACAACAGAAGAGGACACCATGGTGGACTGAAGAGGTAAAAGAGCTGGTGAGAAAGAAGAAGACACTGTGGAAGAAATACTTACTCACAGAACACCCAAATGATTACAAGGCCTATAAAAACCAAAGGCTTGCAGTGAAGAACACAGTGAAAGATTCAAAACAACAATTGTGGGAAAAGTTTGGAGAAACAATGGAAGGAAACCTCCAAAACAGTGAAAAGCTGTTTTATAGGGTGCTGAAATTTTTGAGTACAGAGAAGCAGTGTCCTCTAAAGTTCATAAAGGACAAAAGCGGCAACATCCTCCGAAGTGAAAATGAAGGAAGAAGGAAGGAAGATTGTAGTTTTACGTGACCGTGAATCTTGTGATTATGAGCCACGGGACCTCCTTTTTACGTGGAATCCGAACCACAGGACATGGCATTTCACTTCGAAAAACTCACATGCATTGACCGGGAATCGAACCCGGACCGCCTTGGTGAGAGGCACATAGCTAGACCGCTGAGCCACCACGCCCCGAAGTGAAAATGACATCCTGGAACGGTGGAAAGATCACTTTCAACAACTCCTTGGGGGAAATATGGAAACCGGGGATAATGAGCAGGCTGGAGGAGAACGGCAGGAACAGCAAGAGGAAGGTTGGACCTGTGAAGAATTATCCATTGAGGAACTAAAGCGTGCATCGAGGAAAATGAAACTAGGCAAAGCTGCAGGCCATGACCAGATAGCACCTGAGATGCTCAAGTTTATGTGTAAAAGTGGCGAAGACCTGTTACACCGGATTATCAATCTTGCCTGGAAAACAAAGAAGATACCAACTGACTGGGAGTGCAGTGTCTTTGTGCCAATATTCAAGAAGGGTGAGAACAGAGATTGCGCAAACCATCGTGGCTCCTGAGTGTGCCGGGTAAAATATATGCAAGGATTTTGGAAGACAGACTAAGGCAAGTTGTAGAACCACACCCAAAGTATACGGGGCTACATGACCACGTTGTCGCAGCCCCTAAACTTAAGAACCAACCGTTAGAAGAGGCGCAGTGTGCGTTTCGGCCGGGAAGAAGCACCCAAGACCTCATATTTACGATCAGGCAGAACAGCGAAAAACTGATGAGGTATGGAAAAGAGGCACATCTGGCCTTCATCGACCTAGAAAAAGCCTTCGACACCATTCCGAGAGATGACATTTGGAAGACACTAAAGCAAAGAAGTATTGATGAACAACTAATTACAGCAATTCAAAGCCTGTACAAAAATGTCGGAAATGTGTTCGCACCTGCAATACAGAGTCTCCGGAGTTTGAGACTTCAGTGGGACTTAAACAAGGGTGCATCCTCAGCCCACTTCTCGTCATTATCTTAATGGATGATATTATCAAATCATGAAATGGACAGGCGCAGAAATTCAAGCTTGGCTATAAGTTTCTGAGGCCAGTGTATATCAGCCATTGTGCCTTCGCTGAAGACATACTACTGCTGGGAGACTCGGAAAGAAACCTACAAAAGAACTTGTTAATCTGGGAAGGAAGCAAGATGGCGTCGGTGAGTGAAATGCGTGTGTTTCGGTCTCCTGTTTTGTGCTGTTTTCTCATGTTATTCTTTCACGTAACTAGTTCTTTTCTTGTGAGTGGTAGTGATGTGGGGGTGTCCATGATTTGTGAAAAGAATTATGAAGCTTCAGTAAACTGGAAGTGCTCCAATCGGAGTTTTAATTTTTGTTGTTTCTCTGCTGCTGGATTGTCGCCTGCCATGCTGCTATAAGGAGCCAGCCCTTTAACTAGGAGAGGTACGGTCACATCAACATCAACGGTGACCACAGTCTTCATGCTTCTTCTACTGTCAGGTGATGTAGAAATTAATCCTGGTCCGGGTTCGATCAGTTCTATGCCCATATACTTTCAGAACACACAGAGCGTGGCCAACAAGCTGGACAAAGTAGATTTGAGCAGCAGTGATTTTAATAATATGTCAATAATAGCCTTAAATGAGTCTTGGCTTTTTGACAGTTTTCTCGACTCAGAACTCACCTTTTCTAGGACTCATGACATATTTAGAAGAGACAGGCCTGGGCGTGGGGGTGGTGTTGTCATTGCTACGCAGTCTCAGTTGCATGCTAGGAGAAGAGCGGACTTAGAAAGTGAATGCGAGATTATTTGGTTGGAAATCCAAGGAAGGTCTAGTGTGTTCGTGGGCTGTGTGTACCTACCCCCGCCTGCCTCGTTAAACTGCCTGGAGGAGCTACATACCTCACTCAGCAGGGTGCACGCCCAGTTGAAGGGCAAGGATACAGTTATATTGTGTGGGGATTTCAACATGCCGGACATCTCATGGGGACACCAGGAAGGGCCTTCTCTCATACCTTTAAAACTAACTGAAAGTGCAGTGAACTTTATCTTCTGCGAGATAATTGAGGAATTCTCTCTGCATCAATTGAATCCACATCTCAGGCGCGGACAAAACTACCTCGATCTACTGTTTACTAATATTCCTAAAATCTCTCAGTCTGTAGAGTTGGAAAAACCGGGGTGGATTCCATCCGACCATAGTGCTCTAATATGGAACATTGATTTTCACGACACTAGTTTATTTCAAAAACCACCTCGCAGGGAAATTTTTAACTGGAAGAAAGCAGACATGAACCACCTGAAACTTCTGCTGGATTATTGCCCATGGTCCCTCCTTGATATCAGGAACGACATTAATGAGAATTGTGAGATATTTTATGATCTCTTGATGTCCGCAGTTCGAGAAGCAGTTCCTCGTGTGAAGGTTAATCCCTACCGTTATCCACCTTGGTTTGATGCAGATGTAATAGGGCCCATCGTCAATGGAAACGCTCTTCTTTGGAATGCCATAGAATTGAATTTGTGGTCAGGAGACTCGAATTCAAAGAAATTCAACGCCGAAAGTATGACGCCTACCTGGAAGACATAGACTCCAGTGTTAAAACTAATCCGAACAGACTATGGTCCTTCATTAAGCAGAGATCTAGGAACACCAGATTACCAGTCTCGCTCGAGTACGACGGACGTACCAGTACTGACGCAAACGCTGCCTGTGAGCTGTTTTCTGATTATTTCGAAACCTTATTCCTTCCTGTAAATTCTATACCGCCACCATTACCTGATCTGCCACCCGCCAGTAACGACAGCATTTCTTACTTCCATATTTCCGAAGAGTGCATCAAGAATAAATTACATAATCTATCCTCTGGCAAGTCTCCCGGTCCTGATGCCATTCCTATAGAAATAATTAAATCTTTATGCCACCAGCTATCTCGTCCACTTTACATTCTATTCAACCAGGCCATCAGTGAAGGAGTGTTTACGGATTACTGGAAATCAGTTCATATCACCCCAGTGTTAAAGAAAGGCTCCAGGCAGAAGGTAGTAAATTACAGGCCAGTATCACTAATGTCTATTTTCGCGCGAGTCTTTGAATCGATTGTTCGGGACGAAGTGTACGCTCACGTGTCACCATTCATCACTGAACTTCAGCACGGCTTCCTTCCTAGGCGATCCACTGCTACCAACCTAGCAGTCTTCACTAGTGATGTATCCACCTTTATAAATAACCGTGGTAGTGCTGATGTTATCTATACTGATTTCTCTAGGGCTTTCGACAGCGTACATCACAACCTACTTTCAAACATTGGTATAACTGGTTATCTTTTACGTTTCTTCAAAAGCTACCTCTCAAATAGAACCCAATCAATTGTAATTAATAATAATAAGTCTAAATCTGTTAACGTTACTTCCGGTGTCCCTCAGGGTTCTGTATTGGGCCCTCTGCTCTTTATACTTTTTGTAAATGATATCCCTCGTATAATTCATAATTCTAGGTGCCTGTTGTACGCTGACGATCTTAAACTGTATAGGGGCCGATAACCTAGATGTTAGGCCCCTTACAACAACAATTATCATCATCATCATTAAACTGTATATGCCCATCAGTACTATAAATGACTGTGAGTTGTTGCAACAAGACCTACACCAACTCAGTGAATGGTGTGAAACATGGAAACTGAAACGTGTAAAGTTTTGTCAGTTTCATTGAAACGTAACCTCCTACCCAGGTTTAATTATTGTATTAAAAATGAAACGCTAGGTAGAGTGTCAACCATTAAGGATCTAGGGGTGACAATCACTAATAATTTCTCGTTCGATGAACGTATTTCAAAAATATGTCGTGAAAGTTTCCGGATCCTGGGATTTTTAAAAAGAAATTGTTTAAATTATTTTTCGGACATAACTCTATCCAAATTATTTAAGTCACTCATTCGGCCTAAATTAGAATACTATAGTGTGATCTGGAATCCCTTTCACAGTAATAAAATTGACGCCATCGAACGTGTGCAAAAGAGATTTATTAAATGGCTCTGTTACAGGGGTGGACGACCGTACCATAGAGCTGAGTATGAGAGTTATTGCAACGTGTACGGTCTTCCTCCACTTAGCAGTCAGCGCACAGTGGGTGACGTGAGATTCCTTAGGAAGCTGGTAAATGGCGGAATTGACTCTAAGCAGTTGCTAGCTGACTTGGGTTTTCACGTCCCTCAGAGAACAACCAGACGGAATTACGGGTTCGATGGGGTCAGGTCGAGAATTAATGTGCACAAAAATTCATGTCTGATCCGGTTGCAGTCAACATACAGCTTGATGGAGAGTAAAAGTGCTACCGATATTCACTTCGACTCTCTATCAACTGTTATGGGAAATATCTCAAGTGGCCTGTAAAATAGTGTATGCATATTGTGTTAATTTCTATTTGCGTTGATTGATTGATTGAACATGTAGTTGAATGAATGGTTGATTGATTTTTTGACTGAATGTACGAACGACTGAAGTAATGTATTTTTAGTTTGCTGTTATCTAGATCCTTGAATGTCGCTCTTGTATTACTTTCCCCAGTTTCTGAACTTTTTCTTCTTATCTTCTAATTTATGTTTTTGCCTTTATCCGTTTACTGTTGATAGTTTTTTTTTCTGTAATAATTATTGTAATGTTTCTTGTACAAAGGGATTGCATGAATGAATGCTTGAGATAGGATGTTTGAGTGCATGTCTGTATGGTTGAGGTTGCTGATTTATAATAGATTAGTGTATTTCTATTTTTGTACGTGTTTGCTGTTTTTGTTTTGTTTATAATTGTAAATTTTATTGTTAATTATTATATTGTCACTAGTGGAGTCTATCTGTCTGACAATAAAGAATACATACATACATATATATAAAGAGGGGCATGAAAATCAATGCTAGAAAGACTCAGACCATGATGATGTCAAGGCAGTCTAACCCACACCAGATCGCACTGAACGACGGTACGGTATTGGAGCAGATCACAGATTTTAAATATCTTGGAGATACAGTGCAGCAAGATGGTAGAATGGATGGTGAAATTACAGCTCGATCCCAAGCCTCAGGGCGGCTCTTCAATGCACTGAAGAGAAATTTTCTAAAAAACCCATCTGTGACTAAACCCACGAAACTTCGTGTATACAAACTGATATATCTCCCTACCTTGCTCTATGGCTGTGAAACCGGGACATTGACCAGCAAACACTGGAGTAGAATTCAGGCATCAGAAATGCGATTTCTCCGCAAAATAGAGGGGAAAACGAAAAGGGACAAAATCAGGAACCAGACCCTCAGAACTAGTCTTGACGTTCCACCTGTGCTCGAGAAAATTGAACAGAGCCAGTTACGATGGTTTGGGCATGTCCAAAGAATGGATGACACCAAGATGGCTAAACAAGCCTTGGATGTCAGAATAGAAGGAGCAAGACCGCACGGGAAACCCAGAAGACAATGGGAAGACAACGTGAAGGCAGCTGTAGAAGCCAGGGGTGGTGAGTGGAGGAGAGCGAAGGAGCTGGCCCGAGACAGAAATCGCTGGAGGACCCTCTGGAAAACCTCGACACTGCAAGGTACAAGAGGATCGACTAAGTAAGTGTTTCTGTAACATATGCGAATAGCTATTTCGTGCTCACATTCCTAGTTTGGTTAGAAATGCTGGTGACGAACACTGGATTAAAAAAACGCACTTTACCAATGCTCGTCATTTGTGACGAAAACTGGCACACTGTCATTCCTCCTTGTAAGACCTAACAGTGGCAATATACTTATAATGTAGCACTGAAGCACCCTGCACTAATTAAATTGTCGTTTGATCATCATGTCCAATAGTTGTCATAGCTGACGATCTTTAGAGCACATGCGTGACGAAAACTAGTGCACAATAATGTTAAAGTTTGCGTTTCAGAACCAATACATATTTACAGTGTACTGGTATTACGTACATCTGTCTTTTTGACGGCCATAGGTCTAGGCTAGCAGCATGTCTCGGCGGTAACGTTCTCGCTTGCTGTTGCAGACTCAAATCCTGGCGCAGTCATCTGGAATTTGAGGGTGCGCAAATGCGAGGGAGCCGTGTCAGTAGATTTACTGGCACGTTAAAGATCCCCTTCGGGGCAAAATTCTGGCACCTCGGCGTCTCTAAAAGACGCAGTAGTTAAAAGGGAGGTAAAACAAATAACATTATTATTATTATCCGTAGGTCTAGGCCTAGGGTTTTTAGGTGTGCTAAAGAGGATTCGTTTTAAATTGAG
This sequence comes from Meconema thalassinum, assembly GCA_946902985.2. Lineage (NCBI taxonomy): Eukaryota > Metazoa > Arthropoda > Insecta > Orthoptera > Tettigoniidae > Meconema > Meconema thalassinum. The sequence continues at coordinate 536,504,669 of OX336390.1, read as the reverse complement.
ATGAAAAATATATTCTAAGACTAAATCTTTCAAGTACTATGTCGAAACGCACAATCTCAATTAGCCAACGATATTCAGCAAATGGAAGCTGCTATTAACGTCGTTGAGGAGGACAGCATGAGTATTACAACGGCCACGGAGAGGAATGGTGTTCCCAGAAACACCCTCTCGGACAAAATTAAAGGAAAAACTAGAGAGAGGAAGATGGGGCCAAGTTCCTTTTCAACAAAGGGTGTTAGTTCAATGGGTAATCTCACTAGGAAAAGCAGGGTTCCCGGTAACAAAGGAAGATTTACAAAATAGCGTCCAGTGCCTCACAAAAGAATTGAAGAGAGACTTGTGACTGTTCCGGTCACAATGTTCCCAAACCCTTATTTGGTTGACTGCAAGAGAAGTCAGGTTAGGGTAATTTGTTCATACCATTTCTTTTCTTGTTCATCATCATCATTTAGGTTGTAGAATTTCATTTTATTTAGTGTATATATATCTTGTGTATCTCGGGGACTCAGTCAGGAATATTTCATTTAATTTGTATGGGAGATGTCAGTATACAAGACAGCGGATTGTGTAGGTAAGCTACAAGATGTTGCAACAGCAGGAAACTCTAGGCCAAATTTAGATTGGGCCGAGAATAACTTCCCTTGTCTTGAAGAAAGCTTTGTGTAAATTGTGTAAGGTTCTGACGTCAGAGAAGAGTTTCGCGCCACGAGTTGTAAGAAATATACATGGGTTCGAGATTATTGGTGTATTTTGTATGGGTTGGAGGGTATCATGACCCTGGCGGAGAAAGACGAAAACATGTGTTTACAAGATGAGAGGTGGGATTTTCGTGTATAGCGGGGCGTCACTTCTATTGTAGCGTCTGATTGGAAAGGTCGCGTTCTCGTAATTTGGCGTAGGCCTATTTGGAGAAACAGTTTTGTTGAAAGCATGGCTTGTGAATGTACTCGAAACGGCTACATATCACAACGATGTTATCTCTGTTAGCACAATTCAAGTTGGGTACGGAAGCACATTCATTTCTCTCGCAGAGATGTGGCTATGTAAACCAGTAAACATCTCTAACCTCAAACCACGTGTGGAAAATCTTAGAAATGCTGGGGAGAACTGATCTATCGAGCATGTCTCGTAGATTATCTGCTAGATCGTCGATGAGTGAGTAACAAACATCTTTATATTCCAACATTCATTTTGGGTCACATGTTTTCGTCATTGCCGAGGAGAGAAGATAGTAAACCATAGTCTGTTCGACGAGAGTCCCCGCCATATGTTTAAAGTTGATATTAATACACATATTTTGAAGGTTATAATTAGTTTTCTTTATAGGGAATTACACCTAATAGTTGAACGCCCAAATGATACCAGTTAGGTTGACCAAATGTGTGTCCAACACTCCACGACCCTGCCATTTCAATTGTGTGGTATATGATGAAGTACTTCCGATCAAAAATAGGAGGATGATTTTGGGAAGTTTTAAATCAGTCGCCCAAGAAGGGCTGGTAAAAAGTTACAACATAGCACCTCAACGTGGGGCAAGAGTAGGGAAACCTAGCAGGTATCATTAGGGCACATATGCACACAGCCGATAGACACCTTAGGAGTATTAGGGTTCACAGTAATTTGTTTTGTTTTAAGGGGTATGTCCACATCAGACAATTTAGAATTAAGGTCAAGGGTTGTGTGTAAATCAAACAGTAAAATGTCAGGTAATCAGGAAACTGGGGGAAGTGGCAGTGAGGAAGATGTGGAAAAGACAGTGGGAACATATGTTACCATTGTTACTACTGAGTCGCAGCTGATCGCTGAAGGTAGTAACTTAAATGTAAATGGGGGGGTTATGAACGATAGTTTGATCCAAATGCTACTGAGTGAAATAAAAGAGATTAAGAAGCAAGGAGAATCTATGAGTAAGGAAATTAAGGAGCAGGTAGGCTCTGTAAATGAGAAGGTAGAGTCAGTGACCAAACAGATAGTAGAAGTGAAGGAATTTGTAAGTAAGGAAATTCAGGAGAGCAACAGGGCCACGAACACAAGGATAGAGAGTCTCAGCAAAGAAATACGGGACCATAAGTCTGTCCTTAATAGTAGAATGGAGAGTATGAACCTGGAATTAAGTGGGAAAATTAGCAAACAGGGAGAGGAAATCAGGGCAGAAATGCAGGGGAATCAGGCTGGGATCACAAGTAGGCTAGAAGGAATGGAAGGCCATCAGAACCAGCAAGATGTGGAAATAACGAAAATTAAGTCAGAGATAGCTAGTTCAAGGGCATAAGTACAGAATGTAACGGGAAAGTGTGATGAGATATGCAACACTGTAAGTGGGAATAAGAGGGAATATTTAGATAGAGTAGGTGCCGTTGAAAATAAGTTGGGAGAGATTGAGGGTCTGAGAGGGAAGCAGGTGGCATTGACCGAGAAAAACGAAAAGCTGCAGGAAGAGCTGATAAAGGTCAGGAGAGAGTTGAAAGAGCGACCGATGAGTCAAAGGGTTGTGATGCCATCTAGTTTGCTACTCAGGGACCCTGGTCTGCCACAATTTAACTCAAGGCAGTTCAACCCTATGGAGTTTTTAAAAACCATTGAGAAGAAATTCAGCAAGGATCTAGAAGACGGGGTTGTCGAATGGGAAACAGTGTTGGAGATCTTGTCTAACTCATTTCAAGGGGATGTGAAAGCATGGTTCCAAATATACAGGCCTAACATGAATAGTTTAAGGGAATTCAGGGATAAATTCAAAGCTAAGTTCTGGGGGGAGGGGGTACAGTCCAGGGAAAGGGAAAAATTAACTTTTGGGAAATATAAGGAGAGAGAAGGGGTATCCCTGACAGAATATTTTTTGGCACATGTACTTATTTGGAAGAATTTGGATGGGCTGACCTCTGACAGTGATGTGGTTAGGGTCATGTTGAAGCACTTCCCACCTAGAATTCAGGAGGCAGCTTGTATGCAGAAGGTAAGGACGGTAGAAGAGTTGGAAGAGCTTCTTACGAGCTTTGACGTTTTAGGCAAGCAGCACATGGAGAGGCCAGAGGTCAAACAGGAATTTAGGGGCAATAGGGGGAATAATCAGGAGTTTAATAGGGGTAGATTTAATCAGGAGCAAAGAGATTATCAGCAGAGGCAGGAAAACTATCAGAGAGGTGGGGGGCGTCAGGATAATTCACAGCGACAGGAAGGTAACTATCAGAGAGGTGGGGGGCGTCAGGAAGGTGGTAACGAAAGAGTACAGGTGAACCAGAGGAGACAAGAACAAGGTGGTCAAGGAGCTTTAAACTCCGAACGGGCTGTGCAGGGAGGTCAGTCAGGCAGTCCGTAAGAAATGAAGTCAAGCAGTGTGTTATTGTGGGTGAGGAGGATTTTATGCCTATGAGTCGGGAGGATCTGCTAGCTGACCAGCAGGAGTTCTCATGTATCGGGGAGAAGGAGGCTTTTATGTCAACTGTTGAGTTGAGCATACTAGGTAAGAGAGTGCAGGCATTGGTGGATTCGGGGAGTGAGAGAAGTGTCATCAGTAAGGGATTTTATGATACTTTAATCAAGGACGGTGGTAAGTTGGAAGAAATTCCAGTTAAGTCGACATATGTGGTAACTGCTGTTGGTAATAAATCCCAAAGAGTGGGAAAGCAGGTATTGTTGCCCATGAGGTTTGGTAATGAAGTTGACCACAAGACTTGCTTGGTAATTCCTAACCTAATTTATGAAATGATTTTGGGGATAGACTGGCTTAACGAGCATAGTGCTGTTATTGATTTTGACCGGGGTGTCATCAACTTTGTGAGGGGGAATATAAGCCAGGAGAGGAGAATGAAATGCAAGAGTGTAGATAAGACAGTAAAGGCATGTGTTACTGAGGTCACTGTAGGGGATATGGCAGAAGGTAAGGCTGACGATGAGGAGGAAGTTGTGGATTTATGTCACATTGCTGTGGAGGGTGATAAGTGTGATCAACTCCAGCAGGCTGTGGATAAGAGTGGTTTAAGTGTTGAGGAGAGGGATAAGTTGTTAGAGGTTTTAGAGCTAAACCAAGAAGTTTTCAGTGACAAGCCAGGGCTAACACATGTCTATACGCATCAGTTCGAAATTGTAGATCATTCTCCATTTTCAGGACCCAAGTACCCGATACCTCACAAATTTGCTGATGCTGTGGAGAAAGAAATAGGCATTATGCTGAATCAGGGTATTATTGAGCCTTCAACTAGTGCATATCTGAATCCCTTAGTTGTGGTTGGGAAGAGTGATGGCTCGGTCAGGTTGTGTATTGATGCCAGGCAGCTCAATTGTAGGATATCTGGGGACCAACAGAGGCCAGAATGTGTTGAGGAACTGGTTCAGAAATTCAATGGTAAGCAATGGTTTTCCACTATGGATCTGAGTGCATCATTTTGGCAGGTACCGTTGAGAGAACAGGACAGGAAGTTGACTGCGTTTAGCTTTAAGAGTGGTTTGTACCAATTCAGGGTCGTTCCTTTCGGAACAAAGACCAGCAGTTCAGCGTTGATTAGGGCCTTAAATCTAGTGTTAGGGAGGGACACACACGAGTTTGTGACAATGTACATAGATGATTTAATTGTTGCATCTTACACATTAAAGGAACACCTGGATCACTTAGACATTGTTTTGGGGAAATTAAGGGACGGGGGATTTACAATTAAACTTAAGAAGTCTCTGTTTTGCACAACATCAATCACATTTTTAGGGCATACTATCACAACACAAGGGGTGTCTCCCGAACAGTCACGATTAGACAAGATTCACAACACTGCTACACCACGTAACGCCAAACAATTGAGGTCAATATTAGGGGTTTTCAATTATTTTCGTAGATTCGTAGTTAAATATTCCTGTCTTGTAGAACCGTTTAGGGAATTGCTGAAGCAGGGTACTAAGTGGGTATGGACCCAGGTGCACGATGAGGCTTTTAAGGAGTTGAAGAGAGGCTTTGTAGAGACTGTCATGCTTAGGTATCCTCGTCTGGATTGTCCCTACATTTTGATGACTGATGCGAGCATGCAAGGCATCTCAGGCATTTTGTGTCAGGAGGATAGTGAGGGCAATTTAGGGATTGTCTCATTAGCAAGCAGAGGGCTAAGCATGGCGGAGAAGAGATATACAATTACTGAAATAGAGATGTTAGCAATCGTATACTCTCTAGGGAAGTTTAGGAGTTATGTGTTGGGCAGTAAGTTGCAGATACTGACTGACCATCATGCATTACTTTTTATTGGATCCTGCAAGCTCACTTCGAACAGGATGTCAAGGTGGATATTGGCTATAAGTGAATATAACTTTGAGGTAAGGCATATTAAGGGTACTGAGAACATTGTGGCTGACTTCATGAGTAGAAACATTGGGGGTGATGAGGGTCATCAGGTACTGGAGGTACAGGAAGGTGTTGTTATCTGCGTAACCAAGGTAAGCGAGTGTGATTATGAGATACGCTGCTTAAGGAATCTGCTTGTAGAGCAGGAGAAGGATGAGGTCTTAGGTGATATCTTGACTCAGTTGAGAGGTATGGATGTGGATAGTAGAATTAAGGTTGGAAAGTATTGGTACAAGTTGGAGTGTGGTTTCTTGGCTAGGCTGTGCCATGAAGGTGCCTGGAGAGTGTGTGTGCCAAGCTCATTGCAGGTAACGATGATTTGGTATCATCACAAGGCTTTAGGGCATTTTGGATCAAGCAAGGTTCTTTTTGCTGTTCAGCAGCATTTCATTTGGAAGAACATGGGAAGGCAGATTAGGAAAGTTCTGGCAAGTTGTGACTCGTGTCAACGGTGTAAATGCCCAACGAGGTTTCTTGAGGGACCTCGGCAAATGGTGATCACAGAAAAACCAAGGGATTTACTCTGTGTCGATCTGTATGGTCCATTGGTTAAAGCTCAGTTTGGATATCAGTATATCTTCGTGGTTGTTGACGCATTCAGTAAACTCGTCAAACTGTATCCCCTGAGAAAAGCGACCGGGAAGGGTTGTGTCCTACAGATCACTGATAAGTATGTACCTGAGTTTGGGGTGCCTCTCAGGATACTATCAGACCACGGTAGTCAATTCACCTCAAAGATCTGGAAAACCAAGTTGAGTGAATTGGGTATCAAGCACATATTCTCATCTATTCGATATCCTCAAGGGAATTTGTCCGAACGAGTTATGAGAGAATTAGGGAGAGTATTTCGCACCTATGTGAGCAATCGCCACAATGCGTGGTTCTCCAAGTTAGGAGATATTGAACGATGGTTCAATAGTACGTTCCATGAGAGTGTAAAATGCACTCCCTATGAAATTCAGTATGGTAGGAAGCCTACCAATGAGCTTGCTAGAATGCTAGGTTTGGTCACGGGAGAGGAGATTGGGAAGGATGTTTGTATCCAGCTGGCTAGGGACAACTTAATCAAGGCAGGGAATAAGCGTAGGCGCCAGCAGAAGCGGGTAAAGTTTGATTCTTTTGAAGTAGGCGATCAGGTGCTTCTGAGGGTTCCATATCCGTCTTCAGCTGTAGATAAGGAGATAGGGAAGTTTTTTCATCTATTTCAGGGGCCTTTTAAGGTGGTTAAACGTATTGGTGAGTGTGCCTATAGTTTAACGGACCAGGATGGTAAGTCTGTCAGTACACATAATATTAGGAATCTCCGTAGATATCACTCTGTAAAATAATATGGCATGGACTCTTAGAGAATCAGTCAACATAACGTGATGGCATGACAAAACTCAAGAGATGTGACGAAGAATGCTAACCAGCAAAGTGGCATCGAGTGTTAGATGGATAGATGGTATGATAAGGCCTGTGCAGGCAAATACCATGGCTTGTGAAGCGATAGGGTCTCATGATGAGACGAAGAAAATGAAGTGGTAGACCTAAGACACTTGAGAGAAATCAGTGAGGCTAGGAAATGGACACAATAAGACATTCGAGAGAGTGAGAATGTGTGAAAATTTGACAAGTGTGTATGTATATATGTCTTCCAGGGTTTATTTATGTAATAGTGTAATTCTTTGTGTTTTCAGTGCGTTGCTTGTTTGAGTGTTTGTGATCCACACTTGTTTCACCCGTGTGAATCACATGGGGGCGTATTGTGACTGTTCCGGTCACAATGTTCCCAAACCCTTATTTGGTTGACTGCAAGAGAAGTCAGGTTAGGGTAATTTGTTCATACCATTTCTTTTCTTGTTCATCATCATCATTTAGGTTGTAGAATTTCATTTTATTTAGTGTATATATATCTTGTGTATCTCGGGGACTCAGTCAGGAATATTTCATTTAATTTGTATGGGAGATGTCAGTATACAAGACAGCGGATTGTGTAGGTAAGCTACAAGATGTTGCAACAGCAGGAAACTCTAGGCCAAATTTAGATTGGGCCGAGAATAACTTCCCTTGTCTTGAAGAAAGCTTTGTGTAAATTGTGTAAGGTTCTGACATCAGAGAAGAGTTTCGCGCCACGAGTTGTAAGAAATATACATGGGTTCGAGATTATTGGTGTATTTTGTATGGGTTGGAGGGTATCATGACCCTGGCGGAGAAAGACGAAAACATGTGTTTACAAGATGAGAGGTGGGATTTTCGTGTATAGCGGGGCGTCACTTCTATTGTAGCGTCTGATTGGAAAGGTCGCGTTCTCGTAATTTGGCGTAGGCCTATTTGGAGAAACAGTTTTGTTGAAAGCATGGCTTGTGAATGTACTCGAAACGGCTACATATCACAACGATGTTATCTCTGTTAGCACAATTCAAGTTGGGTACGGAAGCACATTCATTTCTCTCGCAGAGATGTGGCTATGTAAACCAGTAAACATCTCTAACCTCAAACCACGTGTGGAAAATCTTAGAAATGCTGGGGAGAACTGATCTATCGAGCATGTCTCGTAGATTATCTGCTAGATCGTCGATGAGTGAGTAACAAACATCTTTATATTCCAACATTCATTTTGGGTCACATGTTTTCGTCATTGCCGAGGAGAGAAGATAGTAAACCATAGTCTGTTCGACGAGAGTCCCCGCCATATGTTTAAAGTTGATATTAATACACATATTTTGAAGGTTATAATTAGTTTTCTTTATAGGGAATTACACCTAATAGTTGAACGCCCAAATGATACCAGTTAGGTTGACCAAATGTGTGTCCAACACTCCACGACCCTGCCATTTCAATTGTGTGGTATATGATGAAGTACTTCCGATCAAAAATAGGAGGATGATTTTGGGAAGTTTTAAATCAGTCGCCCAAGAAGGGCTGGTAAAAAGTTACAGACTCTCCTTTCAAAGATGGGCGGCCAGGGAGAAATGGTGTGAATATTTCCTAAAGAGAAGTCCAAGCCTGTCTTTACGAACCCCTCAAAATGTGACAGTAAACCATGCTGCAATTACAGAACATCAAATTAAAACCTTCAGTTATTTGATGACAAACGACTTATAGTCTATCTTGTCAGACCCTCGGCGATTGTTCAACGCAGACGTTATGTTATGCCGGGGTCTGGTCTCACTTTTTATGTGACTAGGCTTCCCATCCCCCGACAAGGAAAAAAAAAAAGATCACGGCATAACAGCCAGGAAAGTGACCATTCGCTCTTGAACACCGGTCGGGGAAGCCCATATCAATACACATTCATGTGGTTATATAGTTCGAATTTCAATGATTATTATTATTATTATTATTGTATTTCTAATGGACTTAAAGAAATAGAATAATAACTTATAATAAATGTGTTTAGAGCAGAATTACGATCTTTTCATGCCCGTATGTCTACCGCCATTCCCGATTGCCAATGCCGATTTTTTCTTTTTTCCTTTTTTAAATAATTACTGCTACTACATTATTCGTAAATGTTAGCCTCCATGTCAGTAAATCGGTGCCTTACGCAACAATTTTGACAGAAATGCATTATAAACAGCAGATAAGGATAACAAACAATGTGACGACAATTGGTTCAAACGGGTGATGAATATTGGCAAAATCTAAATACGTCGTGACAATTACTAGCTCAAAATCAATTTTTTTTAATACATAACTTTTCCTAAAACGAATACTTTCGACATTGAGAGTTTCCTAGTGTTTGAGTAGAGTTTGAGGTTAGGTACAATGGTCCCGTTGATTTAAATTACCAATAGGTATAAGGTATATATATTTTCTTGACCAAATCAGTCTTAACAAGACTAGTATTGGTGCATTAACCTCACACATTGGGATCGGAATCGTTTAGGGGAATTTTTAGGGACCTCGGTGACGTCACGGATGACGTGTTGATGTTGTGCTCGGAATTGCCATGTCGGCCATCTTGTCAGCTGGTCACTTGGTCAGTGTCGAGTTAGATTTTGGCTTGCGAAGATGTTCTTATCTGACTTGGAGGAGGTGAGTTTGAATTATTCATACATTTCTTTTAGTTATTGAATTCAACTGAAAAGTTGCACTGTACTTCTCTAAAGCCATAGACAAAGCCATTGGTCTGTACGAAAATATTATGTTAGGCACTTGGGGCACGAAAATTAGACGTTAGGCACTTCGTCACGAGGATTTTTGTCTGTCCACCATTTTGATAGAAACCAAGTGTTGATTGATAATAATTAAGGTGAGATTATGCTATAGATTTAAAGATAGGCACCCATTTCATTTTTTTATTGCATTTGCCCCGAGAAGCATTTATTAACTAAATGGCGGCATTGATGTTATCGACGATATTACGAAATACCGTGAATGTTGATTTCGTAAGTTTACGGTAATACGTTTGGGCAATAGTGGTTTTTGGGTGGGTAAAACATTGACAGAAAATGGCATTTACAATAACACTTGGAAAAGAGATTAAAAAAAGGAAGGAAGATTGTAGTTTAACGTGACCGTTAATCTCGAGATAATAAGCCACGGGGGAAAAGGGATATGATACTGTTCTGTATTAGACCTATAATGGTTGTGAATATATATACCTATGATATAATACTCCTCTGGCAAGCATACGGGAAATGTCTGGGGAATAGGGGGTTTTGGTTGGGGGAAACCGAAAGAGAAATTACCATTTATTAGAAACCTTCGAAACGCGATATGTATCGGGATCTGTAATTGAGTTATATAGGCCAATTACACATTGGGATACAAAATTGTATGAATATAAAATAAAATTACAAAATTTTGATCTGTAATTGAGCTATATTGCTTAATTACAAATAATGAAACAAAATTTTATAAATATGAAATTAGGAAATTATGATATGTATCGTGATATGTAATTGAGCTATACAGGCCAATTACAAATTACGATACAAAATTTTATAAACATAATCTTAAATTCGGAAATTTGTGTATGTATCGCCATCTGTAATTGAGGTATGTAGCTTAATTAAAGATGGTGATACAAAATTGTATAAATATGAAATTAGGAAATTACGATGTGTATCGTGATATGTAATTGAGCTAAATAGGCCAATTACAGATTACGATAGAAAATTTTATAAGAATAACCTTAAATTGGAAAATTTTCATATATATCGCCATCTGTAATTAAGCTATGTAGGTTAATTACAGATGGCGATACATATTGCGTTTCGAAGGTTTTTTGTAAATGCTGATTGCTGTTTTTGTGTTTTCCCCACCCAAAACCCCCTACTACCCAGGCTTTTCCCATAAGCTTGCTAGAGGAGTATTTCGTGACGTAGTTGATGATGTCACGAAAGCCACCTTTTTGTTTTTAGGGGAATTTTGGGGTCAATTACACATTGTGATCGGTTTCGTTTAGGGGAATTTTTAGGGTCCTTGGTGACATCACGGATGGCGTGTTGATGCTCGGAGTTGCCGTGTCCGCCATCTTGTCAGCTGGTCAGTGTCGTGTTAGATTTCGGCTTGCGAGGATGTGCTTATGTGACTTGGAGGCGGTGAGTTTGAATTCTTCATACCTTTCTTCTAAAGCCATAGACAAAGCCATTGGTCTGGACGAAAATATTACGTTAGGCACTTGGGACACGAAAATATTAGGTTACGCACTTGGGACAAGAGGATTTTCGTCTGTCCACCGTTTTGATAGAAACCAAGCGTTATTGACTGATGACAATTAAGGTGAGATTATGCTATAGAATTAAAGATAGGCGCTCATTTGATTTTTTATTCCATTTGCCCCGAGAAGCATTTATTAACTAAATGGCGGTGTCATCGATGTCATCGACAATATTACTAAATACAATAAATGTTTATTTTGTACGTTTACGGTAATACGTTTGGGCAATAGTGGTTTTTGGGTGGGTGCCGGGTGCAAGCTTTGATATTTTACACCCAGAAGGTAGCTTGCATGTCGAATTTCGTTGTTCCTTGAAGCACTATGAAAGTCAAGGAGGTTAGATATCTAAGCTCCTTGAACACTATAGCGCTTTCGAGTAGAGATATGACTAACTTTGTATTGGCGGAAACCCCCGAGATTAATTTTGCCATTATGAACATGACCTACTGAATTCAAATGGGATCTTTGACATGCCAACATCGTATGACATGCATATTGTAATTTTTGCCGCCTTTCAAAAATCACTTACCACGGCCAGGAACGAACCTGTAAGCTTGGGGTTAGTAGACTGACATGTTAACCACTCGCCCACCGTGGCAAGCGTCGGGTGGGTAAAACATTGACAGAAAATGGCATTTACAATAACACTTGGAAAAGAGATATGATAGTGTTCTGTATTAGACCTATAATGGTCCATGGGCAGACATGTTTTGTAAATATTATGTAGAATGCAAAAATTTGCATGATTGTCAGGCTCGTTACCAGACCTATATAGGTGAAGTAATGAAAGGGATACATGTTTTCAACTACTACTGTTTAGGTGCATATATTGGAAGTTATGACATAAGGTCTGTTATTTTTATGATTATTTCCAGGGGGATTATATACCATTCGATGTGTAAGTATCTAGGGGGATTTTTAATGAAGTGGATGACATACGGATGTAGATGTTTGATGTTGTGGCTTCCATTGTGTCCATTTAGTCCCCGGTTTGTGATTTAAAAGTGTGTCGATACCTACCAATGTCATCACATGTGCTGATGACTGGACGTAAACCCCAGGTTAGGTTCATGTATACTTGGAAAGCATTAATAACAAGTAATGTATATTACTGCTTGTGCCACAAGTAAGGGGGTCTGGGGCGAAAGCCCCCCCCCCCCCAGGTTAGGTTCGTGTATGCCTGGGAAGCGTTATTAACAAGTACATTACTGCTAGTGCCTAAAGCAAGGGGATCTGGGGCGTAAGCCCCAGTTTAGGTTTGTGTATCTACGAAAAGCTTTATTAATGGATGTATTAATGACATTACAACGGATATTAAGGGGAGGTGGTACACCAATAAGGGACAAAAATATCATTTTTTTTTTCTTTCAGATTTTTGTTCTTTGAAGTATGATAAATAGGATTTCAGTACTTATAGTGATGCAAGTCATTTCAAACGGCTCATATCGCACTTAAATGTCGAGTTGACACTTGAGGTAACGCCCACCTACTCGACAAGGTATGCGTATTTTTGAAATAAACTTCGTAATTTCAAACTTCACGATATAGCAGTGCGATCTGGTGGCACATCATTGTACCTGCAGTGCGTAGGAACTGTTTCCGCTCATCAGTTGTTTTCCTGGCCATGTTTGGAGTTGTTTACTAAAAGCAAATGTGTTTTTTTGTTTTGGTGGTGAATCAAACATACTTTTAGAATGCCTCGTTCTAATCGAATTTTTAAGAAACGTTCTGGCGTTGGTGGGAGAAGAAAAGGATGTAGGCCTAATTGTGAAACAGTTAGTAATCAGGTGTCTGGTAGTGAAATTAATATTGACAATGATGCACCAGTGATTGTTAGGTTAGATAATTCTGTTATATATCTAAGCAACAGTGTGACAGGAATTCCAGCTGTTAGGCCTAGTGTTTCAAGAACAACGCTCTCTGTAACTAACAATATAAGTGATGACAACCTAGGAAGGAGTGGTAATTCCATAATCAGCTTACAGCTTCTTTCAGCTGCTGTGTGTAAATTTGTGCAGTGTAAATACTGCTACAAGGACAATAGTATTCTGTGTTTTGAAGATGAAAACCACAGGAAAGGTCTAGTTAGTAGACTTATTTTGAAGTGTACATTTTGTTCTGCTGAATGTGATTTCTGGTCATCAGATTTAACACCACATGGGTATGAAAACAAAATAAGGTTTGTTTATGGGATGCATTCCATAGGCAAAGGACAGGCATCAGGTAGGACTTCTGTGCAGTGATGAACTTACCTAGACCTCCTACAGAATTTTCTACATTCAGTTGTATTTTAAATGATGCTGTAAGAGATTGTACAGAGGGCTCTATGAGGGATGCTGTAAAAGAAGCTGTTACTGAAAATGAGGGCTCTTCAGATCTTACTGTTGCAGTAGATGGTTCCTGGCAACGTCAAGGGCACACTAGTCAGCAGCAAGTGTTGACACAGGTAAAATTGTTGATGTTGAGATTTTAACAAAGTACTGTCAGAAGTGTGAGAATTTGAAAGAAGACCATAAAAGGCTCAAAGAACATCAAAACAGTGAAGAGTGTTCACTGAATTACTCAGGTGTTAGTGGGGGCATGGAAGCAGCTGGAGCTGTCAGTATTTTTGGCAGGTCAGAGGAACGCTATGGGGTAAGGTATACCAAATACCTTGGGGATGGAGACAGCAAAGGGCACAAAAAAGTGGTAGAGAGTAAGCCATATGGGGAACTCAGTGTAGAAAAACTTGAATGCATAGGACATGTGCAGAAGAGAATGGGTGCACAGCTGCGTAGGTTGGTAAAGGAAAACAAAGGTCAGAAACTGCATGATGGGAAATTGTTATCTGGAAGGGGTAGATTATCTGACAAAGAAATAGACAATATTCAGAAATATTATGTCATGGCTACCGGTATTAGAAGAAATTGTGATAATGTCAAGAATATGCACAAAGCAGTATGGGCAATATTTTTGCACAAATGTTTGACAGATCAGAACCCACAACATTTTCTGTGTCCCAAAGGAGAGTCATCCTGGTGCAAGTATAATAGGTCCCTTGTAACAGGAGTGCCCTATGAGCATAAACACTCCCTTCCCTGTTCAGTCATTGAAGCTATGAGGCCAGTTTTTAGGAAATTATCTGACTCAGAGCTCCTTTCCAAGTGCCTACATGGAAAAACGCGGAACCTGAATGAGTCGTTCAATAGTGTAGTGTGGAATCGTGTGCCCAAATCAGTGTTTGTGGGGTATAAAACATTGTGCATGGGTGCTTATGATGCAATTTTAACATACAATGAGGGGTGTGCAGGCCGATTGAGGGTTCTGAGGTGATTGGGCATTGAACCAGGTCGAAACCTGCAAAATATTTGTAGTGAAATCCATACCCTAACAATAAAAAAAATCAGACCTGCAGGTTGAAATTATAACAAAGCAACAGAGAAAGGTGAAGAGATCCTGTGCAGATGCAGAAATTGATCCAGATTATGGACCTGGAATGCACTGAGGTATTGCCAGACGATCTAGATTATGGACCTGGAATACACTGAGGTATTGTTCATCACTTTATGTTCCTTTACTTTAGAACCACAAGAGCTAGCAATGTGAAACTTGCACATCATCTTATTGCAGTTGAAAGTATACTGAGTTCATATAATACTTCTGTCTTTTATATTTTCAAAATTATGGTTATTCAAATTTATTTATTTTTGAAAAAAATTACCTCTAAGAAAATAATATTTAATAATATATTTGTCGGTTAATATTTATAAAACCAAACTTAAAGTGTGCACAAAGCTTCATTCTATAAGTGTATTAAATCTTATTCACTTCTGTGCAATGGTCTCTGAGAAAAAGGAACATGAATTTGTCAAATTTAACATTGTGAAGATAGGGTGTACCACCTCCCCTTAAATGTTTACCTGACAAACTTATGGGAAAAAGCCTGGGAAGGAAGGGTTATGTGTTGGTGAAACGTAAACAGAAATATTCAGAATACCTTTTTGGAAATGAGATGTGTATTGTTTTCCGAAGATATGTATTGTCGCTCATATTTATAAAATATGTCTTCCCATCTTTACCTGATGTACACTGGTGAAGTAAAGACAGCGATACACATTGAAATTTTGGTATTTGAACTTATATTTGTGAAATATGTATGCCCACCTTTACTTGACCTACAAACATAGGTGAACTAAAGTGATACGTAATGAAATCTTGGCTTTTTAGCTTATATTTATGAAAGATGCATCCCTATCTTTACTTGACCTATCCTACTGTAGGTAAAGTAAAGATGGGGATACATATTTTAAAAATATAGGCTGAAATGTGAAAATGTCCATGTGTATCGTGATTGTTAATTACAGATTGCGATACAACATTTTATAAACATAAGCTGAAATTCGGAAATTTCAAACAATCTGTATCACGATCTGTAATTGAGCTCTAAGGTAAATGTACCAATGGTCGTCATGTTAATGGAGATTTAGACAAGAAATCATATACACCGTACACATTTTGGTAAATAAATCAACAAAAGCACTGTACCTAACCTCAAACTCTACTCAAACACTAGGAAAGACCAAATATCAAAGATATTAATTTTAGGAAAAATGACGTATTTTTTAAAAAAGTGTGTTTTTGCGCCAGTGTTCGGCACGATGTATTTGGATTTTTCCTATATTCGTCACCTGTTTGCACCAATTGCCGTCACATTGTTAATTTTCCTTGTCTGCTGTTTATAATGCATTTCTGTCAATTGTTGTGTAATACACCGATTTATCGACTTGGCGGCTAACATTTACGAATAAAACAGTACCAGTAGTTATGTTTTTTAATAAAAATGGAATATTACAAAAAAAAAGACGGCAACGGGAAGCGGGGGTTGCGGGGTAGAAGACATACGAGCAGGAAAATATCGTAATTCAGCTCTAAACAAGTGAGACCACGGCATAACAGCCCGGAAAATGACCATTCGCTGCGGCCTAACACCGATTGTTGCCATAGAAACCCTCTGAATTCGCCACTCATGTACATTTTTCTTCCAGGCAGTCTTTAGTAGCTTAAAAACCCCTACATCCGTGGGTTGAAGTACGTGTGTGACATTAGGTAGTAAAGCGACCAAAACAATTCCATGATCCTCACAAAATTTACTAGTATGTATGGTCAAGTGTGATAAGTGCCCGTCTATGAATAATGTCAGGGAGAGGAATCTCCTTCTCAACCAACCCAGGATGAAATATGTTACTGAGAAATTCGTAAAACACTTCCCCCACGTCATTCACCCGTTTGGCGATTTGCCAATGCCCCATTGAGGCAATAATGATGTCTTGCGGCAGACGTTCATACTTGCACACTACAAGGGAAGGAGAAATATCGCCGTGGGCATTGCCTGTTAGAAGTACCGTCAAGCATTCTTTCTCATCCGAATTCACTTGCTGATATATTGTCTTGTAACCCCTGTTCGCCAGCACTTTGTTACCTTTCGGATTGAGAAAGAAAACCGTCTCGTCAGCGTTGGACAGTTGCCGAGGGTCTGACAAAATAGACTGGAAGTCGTTTTCCACTGAATAGCTATAGACTTCTGAAACCCAGGTTTTATTTTGATGTTCTGTAATTGCAGCACGGCTTACTGTCAAATGTTGAGGGGTTCGTAAAAGATAGACCTGGATTTCTTTTTATGAAAGATTCACACCATTTCCTTCCTGGCGGCCATCTTTGAAAGGAAAGTCCCTCTTCAATTCTTGTGTAAGGCACTGGACGGTTCTGCAAATCGTCCTTTGTTACCGGGACCCCGCTTTTCGTAGTGATTGAACTAGCATAGCCTCAGCTTCCTTTGTTAAAATGGAACTTAGCCCCATTTTCCTCTCTCTAGGAGATTTTCCGTTAATTTTGTCCGAGAGGGTGTTTCTCGGAACACCATTCCTCTCCGCGGCCTTTTTAATACTCATGCCGTCCTCCACAACGGCCTTAATAGCAGCTTCCATTTGCTCAATATCATAATTCAGAACTGTGCGTTTTGACATATTGCCTGGGGCAGATGACCTCGTAGTTCCGCCCCTTAAAACAACAATAACTATCTAACATATTGCCTGAAAGCAAAGATTTAGTCTTAGAATAATATAATATTTATCATCTCAATAAAAATTAAAAAATCCTCTGTAGCACGCCTAGCCAAAAAAAAACTAGGCCTACTGAGGTGCGGCCGTCAAGAAGAGAGACCTACGTAATAATAACAATACCCTGTAAATGTTTATTGGTTGCGAAGCGTTAACACAAACATTAACATTATCGTGCACTAGTGTTTGTCACGAATGTGCTCTAAAGTTCGTCAGCTATGACGACTACTGGACACGATGATCAAATGATAATTTAATTAATACAGGGTACTTTAGAGCTACATTATAAGTATATTGCCGCTGTTAGTTAGGTCTTGCAAGGAGAAATGACAATGTGCCAGTTTTCGTCACAAATGACGAGCATTGGTAAAGTGCATTTTTTTTAATCCAGTGTTCGTCACCGGTATTTCTAACAAAACTAGGCACGTGAGCACGAAATAACAAATCACATGTTACAGAAACAATTACCAACTATATCACGCACTTGAAACATTTTAAAATACGGAACATAACACACATGCACATAATTAACTCGCGCGCGTGCTTAGCACATGCGAGAAGCAAATGGTGCATCAAGACAGCTCAGCTAACAGGAGATGTTTGACGCAGGGAATCACCTATTACATTGCACGCATGATTGCGCAAAGTTGCTCCTTATCGGCAAGGAAGGTATGACGCATCTCGTGCGTTGAGAAAGACCCGTTGACATGCTTATTTTTTGTACTTATATACGAGAGTGACGAAGACTGAATCAGTGACGAAAACCGGTACAGTTACCTTATAGGCCAATTACAGATCGCGATACAAAATTTTATAAATATAAGCTGAAATTTGGAAATTACGACCTGTAATTGATAATACAGATCGCGATACAAAATGTTATAAATATAAGCTGTAATTCGTAAATTTCGATCGATCTGTAATTGAGCTATATAGGTCAATTACAGATCGCGATACAACATTATATAAATATAAGCTGAAATTTGGAAATTTCGATCTGTAGCGCGATCTGTAATTGAGCTATATAGGTCAATTGCTGATCGAGATACACATCATGTTTCGAAGGTTTCTATAAAATGCTAATATCTGTTTACCCACCCAAAAACCCCCTATTCCCCCAGGCTTTTCCCGTAAGCTTGCCAGAAGAGTATTTCGTGATGTCGTTGATGAAGTAATCAAAGCCGCCATTTTGTTTTTAGGGGAATTTTATACGCAAATGTATCGCGATCTAAAAATAGTCCCGAATTTTATACGAAAACGATCGCGGTCTATAATAGTCCCAGGTTCTCCACCATAGTGAAACTCGCATGGTGTGCGGAAGCTAGTTATGATCAGATTCAAGCTATAAATGACAAGTTCTCCTAAAAACCATCCAAATGTTGCTCCTTTTATCCTCAACTACCTTGACCTGATCATTGCCTACGAAATAAGTACCTCCCTTTGCATGGAAAAAATGCCCCCGACCCTTCTTGTATTCCACGCAGTTCAGGTTACATTCATTCTGGCACCATCTAACCCACCTGGGGCAGATGACCTCACTATTCTGCCCCTTAAAACTTCAATAACTAATCTAACCCACATACACATCACTGTACTTACCACATGTACGCTCTTTGGGTCTGCAAGCCACGCATTATACATTTCTTCGACATAGCTAGAGGAACTGCCATTTAAAAATGGCTCTGCAGCTAACGAGGAACTGTAGTGTCTTGTGCTGGATACCACAACTGCAGATGCTGCCTTGCTCGATTTCAGCAGCCATGATGCAAATGATTCTGGAGCAATATGCGGAATTATGGGTGCCAATGGCATCAAGTTGTTCAACACGTTCTTTGCTCGATGCATAATTCACTAGTTTGCTTCACTCCCAATAAATATCTAGTAAAATAATACAATTAAAATGAGAATAATAAAGTTATGGTTTAAATCAGAAATATTACAACAACAAAATTATACATTTTCTCACTAAAAACCAGCATAATATATCACATAACCTCCTAAAAATGATGACACACTTTCAAATACTAAGTTCAGTATGGCAGTGTTCCAACTTATTTATAGGAAAGACCAACTCACAACATTTAATCGTTTGCTATGCACCATTGAATGCATGCCAAATTTTGCACACAGTAAATTAAGAGTGATGTCAAAAACACAGAATCGCGGAAATACAGCAGCAGTCGCACGTAATACTCTGTGATCCACATTCCTCCCGAGTCCCATTCTGCACCTAAATACCGTACCCCAAAGATGAAATATATTTGCAAATAAAAGGTCTTTATTTACACCTGATTTCATGTTACGCAATGAACTAAAATTAACTTCATTCCACCGCAACCTAAAATACACCCACAATTTCTTATACAATTATTTTTCACTCCGATTCTGTTGCCTCAAATTCATGATTTACTTACACGGTCAGATATACAATCTCCTGAATTTAAACACTGATAAAACACCAGGATATATTAAATACTTCAGTCCATACGAAGTGCAAATGCAAAGATCGATAAATTTGGCGCACCTTCTTGCGTAATTCAGTGCCCTATCCGAATATAAGCCTAACTTGACCTGAAATTTAACCTAATCCATAAAATACAATCTCCACATTCTAATAAAATCAAATACACTTACAAATTTTAACAGTGAATTACCCTTTCTCTGATTAATAATTACAGTCGCAGGTTTCCTTTAGCAGCTCGTGAGCAGCCACCATTTACAGTACTTCTTCTTCTTCTCCTTGGTACTGAAGTGGGCACAGTAAACTCTTTACCCAATTGCTACTGTGCAGTAGTATGTATCATTGGGAAACCGTCGACTACCGATTGAAAACGTAAGACCAGTAAGTAGCGGGGAATCGCAAACAAGAGTATGACGAAACCCAGAGAGATACATATGAGGAAAAACATAGGAATAGAGACGAGGACACAAATGGCACTTAACCATGGAACAATAATACTAGGAGGCAAGAGAAATACCAATAGAGACATGGGCGGAACATTTCTCTGGGATCCACAACAAGAATGGAACATTGGAAGATCACCAAGTCTCTGCTACAAATTGCATAGCTGATGATTTCCTCCAACTAACCACCGATGAAATACAAACTAATATCACGTCGTCTAAGAAGGGTAAGGCGGCAGGACCTGACAAGATATTCATAGAACACATAAAAGAGACACAAGATCTGCTTCTGCCCATCTGGACAGACCTATTTAATAAGTGCTTGTATACAGGAGTCATTCCTGTAAGCTGGAGAACGGCCCAAATGATAATTCTGTACAAGGGGAAAGGAAACACTGAAGATCCCAACTCTTACAGAGGAATAGTACTAGAGCCCACGATATTCAAGATTTTCTCTAAAATTTTAACAAAAAGACTAGCCAAGGAGGTGGTTATGTACATACCAGATTGTCAATTCGGCTTTCGAGAAGGACGGAGTACTCTACAAGCAGTGGCATTACTACAAGAAGAAGTGGAACAGGCTCTGAGGCATAAGAAAGGGAAATTTCACGTGGTCTTCATAGACTATCGTAAAGCTTTTGACTTGATAGACAGGAATATCCTCATAAATAAACTTAAAGGGATGCTAGGAAACTCTAACCCCCTAGCGAGAATAGTTGAGGTAATCCTAGCATACAACTATATCATTTTAAATGACGGTGTAGCTCTGTCTGAAAAGGTCCGTCAGACAAATGGCGTACTTCAGGGCGATCCTATGAGTCCCCTACTTTTTAACATCTTGACAGCTGACATTATTAACACCGTCCAAGACTACCCAACAGTGAAACTTATCATGTACGCCGATGACATGGCTCTAGGTTCACATTGCATAAGTGATCTGCGTACTGTTCTTCAGAAACTTGAATTATGGGCTGACGAAAACAGTTTAGTGATCAACAAAGAAAAAACAGTGCGCATGACTTTTAATAAAGGAGGCAAACTGGCGTTGGATGATCATTTAACTCTGCAAGGAGATATGCTAAGAGTAGTAAATAATTTCCGGTATTTAGGAATATATCTACAAACGACACTGTCTTCCTACAGGATACACACTCAGGAAAGGGCTTCAGCAGCTACGAAAGCCACTCATCGAATTAAAAATATCCGACAACTTTCTTTGCCCACTGCAATGTTATTGTTCAAAACAGTAATAGCTCCAATTGCCTCATATGGAATAGAATTAATATGGGATAAGCTTTCGAGTAGCGATTTCAAACGATTAGAAAGTGTTAAATCACGATATCTGAAGAGTGCTTTGGGAGTTGGGATTTATGCACCCTCAAGTATTGTATACGAATTAGCCAGGGAAAGCTTCTTCTTGGAAGACCTGAGACTGCAATTCACGCTGCCATCTACCGGCCCTTACCAAGCGCATCTCGAACTGCGGCGGAGGAAGAGAAATGACATTGACCCTGATTTTTATAGCACTAGTGCAATGATGGATAGACAATGGACGGAGGCAGGACAGGATCTAAGACATGTGGTAACGAGACTTGCAACTCATGGTTTTCACCATAAGATCTGCTTAACTCAAGTTTTTCACCAGCCAGATGATGATTGCGTATGTTCGTTGTGTGACAAGAGATGTGACCGGTATCACTTAACTAAGTGTGTAAAAAGAACTAAATCCATCAGAGACTACAGTGAAAACTAAATAGCATTGTAAGATCAAATTGTATTTAGAATTATATTTTCGTGTATTATGTAGGTTAAGTAATGCTCTTTCGAGCGCATCTTATTAAATTAAATAATAATACTAGGAAGTGAAGCTTCGACCTTTTCGCGTTCCTCTATAGACGGCAGCACATGTGTTCGACTAGGGCGATATGAGTGAGTAGTGAACGAATGTATTTTGACTGGACAGTTGAACATATCATTGCTGCCAACAAATGTAGATTGACACTAATGGTCCAGTATTGTAAAAAGCGGCAAAAATATGATGATTTTGGGTTTATATAACAATGAGAATACATGTATTAGTATATGTAAGCTTATAAATCACAGACGAAATGTTGTTAAACGTGTACAGCTCCACCTAGTGCATCGTCAACTAATTGCCAGTTACGTACTATCCCACGACATAGTTGGCTATCATTTATGATTTGTTGATGTTGTTTCCAAGCCGTTAGTGGTTAGTTTATCATTTATATACATTTTGCTTTATACGTGTTATTCTTCTTGCGATATATGCTGCTTTTCGTTTTCGCAGAGAAATAACATAAAAACAACATAAGATTGATGTGGTTTTTATTGCGCTGCTCTTTGGTGCAGTGAGAAATGTATTCCGATGCACAGTTTTCTGCCGATTCGATCCTGGAAGGTAAGTCATGAACAACTATTTTCGCTGATAATTTTTTTCATTTGGGTATACGGGAGATTAAAAAAATCGTATTAGCTAATGAATTACACTACCCATGTGGTTTTATCTACTATTATAATAATATAATACACAGATAATTGTGATGACCCGGGTGTCCTATGCCACTGGAGTGAATTAACATAATTTTAAAGAACGATTCCTGTGAAAGGAAATTCAGATTACAGTATTAGAAAAAAGATACTCCCATCTGTTTGCATTAGAACTAGACTACTACATTTCAGTCATTTATGCACATATATATTTTAGGTATTGAGGAGGCCTAGGTCGCTGTAGCATACTAAAATTGAAGGTCATTAGAAATAATTATTCTCTTAAAAGGAGATTTGCATATTAAAGGATTGACAGAACATAATGTACTGGGATTTCATTATGAGTATATGTAATGAAGGCATTCTTTCAGTGTAGCCTAAACAAACTGTTAGTTGTAAGTAACTCTTCAGTCGGTCAACAGGAATTTGCCCAATGAATGGGTGGGGTACAATGTATATAATATATGAATCTCCTGGAAAAAAATACATGTGGCCTATTAGTTATACTCAATTATATGTAGGTCTACATTGTACCCCACCCAATCATTGGGCAGATTCGAGTTTAGTGACTGAAGAGGCAAAGAGTTACGAGTATATGATAGCCATATAAAAATGTGTGTGGCTACTGCAACTCGGAGAAATGAGTTTCATGCCGGTAGAACGTTTTCAGTTAGGTTTATGTATTTAATTTTTAATATTCGAGCTAAATTTGTAGTAGGCCCTAGTGTGTTAAAATAGACATGTGATTTTAGCAATTAATATCTTGTATCTCCTGCACATGTCTATATTTGTGCATTTTTCTTTGCAGATGCTGGGAGTAGGCCTAGTAGGCAAGTCGTTCTGTGGAAGGCATGATGTGTTCGGGAAATCTGTGTGTGGCAAGATTACGCATCGAATATGCAGTGTTAATTTTGCCAAATGGTTCATCAGAAGGCACTTATATAAATTCCCTGACTTCTGATGCAGTTCTTACTATGTATTGCTGCTGAAGGTAAGTTAAAATGTGTCCTGTCATGTAATAATGTGCTATGTATTGAAATATAACATTAACATGCAACTAAAAAAAAACTTTGTGTTGCAGGGACCTCTGATGTTTCAGGCATGAGAATTGAGGACACCCAAGGTGATGGAAGGTTCATACCGTTGGGGTCAGCAGAGAACAAAAGTTGAGCAAAGGAAAATTGGATCCTCTAGAGTCTAGACAGTCTAAACTTCTGTGGACGTTGTCTTATATAAAATACTTCATTTTGACCAATTGAAAATGAGTTGCACCTTTCTCGGTCCGTGAGTGTGGGGTGTGAGTGACGATGGTGATTGTTGTTTTAAGGGGCATAACATCGAGGTCATCTGCTCCGATGAGGAGTGTGTCTTCCTGTGCATCATATTTTTGTTTTCATTGTGTCAGCCTTGCCCTTCTGATTAAAGAGGCTAGTTCTGTTCTTGACTTGACACCTATCTGCCATGTGTGTTAATTTGTGAGGAAATTCATTTGCAGTATTTTAATGCAGTATTGTTCGAATGGGTGTGAACCATACTGGTTAATGTGACAATGTTGCTTAATATTGAGCTTGGTACATACAGGGTTTGTCCTGAAAGTAGTGGGACTGAGTCAATTAAAAAAAAAAATAACAGAAATGATACATATGCTCAATATTCTTCAAAGTAGGACCCTTCTGCATCCACACACCGCTGTCAGCGAACTTTTCAACCCTTGTATGCTTTCTGGAAGGCAGCAACCGGAATGCTGTCGAGCTCCCTCGTCACGGTTGTTGCAACGCTTCCACGGAGCTGTGACGATGCCCTTTTAGGGTGGTTTTGGGGTAGGGGAAGAGGATAAAGTCTGCTGGGGAAATGTCGGGACTGTAGGGTTGCGATGTTACGTTGGGCCAGGTACGCCAGCACTTGGAAGGCTGTGTGGCGTGGCGCATTGTCATGATGGAGCCACCAGGAGTTGGCGATCGCTGGGCAGACACGGACGACGCGTTTTCTCAGCCGTTTAAGAACCTCCATGAAAAAACCTTACTCTGCGGCCATTGTCCAAAAAATTCTTTACACTTGCTACATTTTCATCCGTTACGGTGCTCGAAGGTCGTCCTGAATGTGCGCCGTCTTCAACTTCCTCTCTCCCCTCCCGAAACAGCTTGTATCAGGGCCAGTTCTACCATCTCCGGATACACCTGCTGGTAGCTGCACGGGAGATAAACTATCTGCCAGCATAAAATCCCGGGCAACTTTGATCCCGTTCTACCACGTCCGTATGAGCGGCGGGCAGCTACCCGGAAGAAGACAATGAAATACTAAAGATGGCAGGCCTGCTTCTGTGCAGCGGAGTCACAGAGCCAATGACGTGTCCCCTATTTTCGATTGCATTAAGACCGCCAAATATACCGTATTCCAAATGTATAGGATATGAAATCTCATCAATAGTAAGACCATTTCTCTCTTTAGTCCGAGTTAAGATGTGTCCTATTATTACTCCCATAACAAAGATCTTTGTCGTAATCTAATGTGGTGGATTCGTCACATGACAGTATTATAATATTAACAAACCTCTGTAACATAAAAAAGAGTTCATCTTGTTCATAGAGCTTAATATGATGCGTACGTAATGATAAGAGTGGCTACGCGGTTAGAGTCGATTGCTTCGGAGCATGAGATTTTAAGTTCGATTTCTCTAATAGGAAAGTGATTTTATCAAGCCTTTGTTCTTATTTATTACCAGTGCATTATTATTCAAATGCTGTCAGTTAAAATCATTCATAGTGAATGTTTCAGTAGGACTGAGATATATACCTACCGTATATACAATGTTATAATTCAGCAAGTTAACATTTGCACACCATTGTTTTATTGCATACGGAACGGAACCCTTCCCTTTCACATCTGGTGCAAGTCATTGGCACATTAATGTACTGTTATGTTAATAGGATTATTATATTGTGCGAAGTATAAAAGGATGTAGGAGATGTAAGCCAAGATATAAATACGTGGGATCGTATAGCCAGATATTTCACCACCTCTTTCTTGACCTGAGTCACGTCAGTGATACAATGATACTGACAATCAAATATTCATCTCCGTGTACAGGGAGAAGATCTAAAATGCCCACAAAACCATCCATAATAAGGCGAACATTAATGTTTTTAAATGTTAAATTAAAACATAAATATGCTTGTAAACAAAGTACGCACTACACCTATTCAAAGTGGTGTTATTTGGTTCATGCTGTATAAATTAATAATAAGGGAGCGGCAGGAAAAAAAGTGCCGAAGGTAGGAATCGAACCTGCCACGTTAAGGTCAACAGAGCTCAGCGCTGACCACTAGACCACGCTGTCGTTCCTACAGTGCAGTGTTTACAAGTATATAACCAAATGATAACAAGATGAATGCTTCAAATATTATTACGTTATTTGAAGATGCAAGATACTATTTCTAACATGGAACGTTCATTGTTTTTGTGGCTGTATTAAACAGAAGACCGCAAATCATCTAAATTACGCATAAGGCAAACGTTCGTCGGCCATTTTGGTGCGTTACCCGGCTGGTAAAGCTTTATCGGCCTCTCGGAGCGGCCGACAGTTTACACCACCCGATAAGCAATATCTATCCCGCTGGCAGCACTATCCGCTGATGGTCGAACGGAAATCTCAGTTTATTCCGCGGGCAAGTTACCTGGTCCTTTGCCCGGAGATGGTTGAACCGGCCCTCAGTCAAATAAAAATCTGCCCATGGCGTTATCACCGTAAGCAGTCTTGATCATATCGTGAGTCTTTTTCCCGGTTTTGCCGAGCATAACACAAAATTTTATGGTGTAGTGCGCCGTTTCAACAGACTAACCATGATGCAGCGTGACGATTGCACTTGCAGAGGTTATGGGCACGAGCGATTTACACTCCACTGCAACTGGGAATCAACTGTGTGGCTGACTCCCAGCCTTCCTTACACCCCCCTCCACCAACCCCAGGTGGAGAAGCTGCGGCCAGTCTATCCGTCTGCGGGGGGAAAATCCAGTCGGACTACTTTCAGGACAGACTCTGTACTTTTATTGGTAGGCCTACCAGTGAAGGTCACGAGAACCTATAAAAACCATTTCTTAATGAAATTAGCCCTTAATAGCTTTTATAATGATTCAAAATTGATCTGGAAATGATGTAGTTCACTCCTCCGCTGTCTATTACCCACTCGCCTTCCTAAATTATATCATGACTTATATAGTAAAATTTCAGCTGTGTTTGCTATTATCAGCATGAATTATGCACAAGTACAGCATTGCCAAACCCAGGCATACGGTCCTAATTGTATAGGCTTCTTTGCTTTTTCTTTTGTGCGCTATAAAATTTGTTTTTGTAAAGTTCACATTTCTGTGGACCAATAATCATGACAATGGTTGCAGCCTAACACGTCCAATCCAATGGTTACAGCCTAAAGTTTCGTCAACAGTGCCCCGCTAGCTTCCCACGGCAAAGGCTTCACCTCAACCCGACTATTCTGACCTTTGTTTTGTCCACACCAATAATTATAATGGTTGCAGCCTAACACGTCAAATCCAGTGATTGTTTGACAATGGCTACAGCCCAGGTCAGATTTTTTTAATGATTTTGCTTGCCTACCATGATACCAGTTTCTGCCTTGAGAAAGGATACCTTATCAACATGGCCGATAACCTCGATGTTAGGCCCCTTAAAACAACAATTATCTTATCAACATTTCATCATCATCTTCATTTCCCGTTTCCAGCTTCCTGGGTCGGGTTGTGAATTAAGGACCTCCAACGTTTCCTGTCTCTCCACCACTCCTCTCCTGTTTTTAGTACTTCTTCAGGTTTTCCTCCTCTCTTCTCTACACACTCCCACACTGTATCTGCCCATCTCTTTCGGGGCCTTCCTCGTGGTCTCTTCCCTGTCATCTTTTCACAGAAAGTTTTCTTTGGTACTCTCTCCTCTCCCATTCTCATCATATGTCCATACCACTTTAACTTTGTTGTTTCTATCCTGTCCTGCAGCTTCAAGATTCCTGTCCTTTTTCTAATCTCTTCGTTTCTAACTCTATCTCTTCTGGTCTTGCCCTCTATACCTCTAAGGAATTTCATCTCCGCGGCTTGTATTCTACTCTCCTCTCTTTTTGTAGTAGTCCACGCTCCAGCTGCATATGTTAGTATGGGTCTGTAGTAGGTTGAATATAATACATTTTTACATTTCTTTGGGACATCTCGGTTCCACAGAATACCCCTTATGCTCTGGTAAAAACTGTTCGCTTGTTGTATTCTCTTTCCAATTTCCTCAGTTATCCTTCCATCTTCTGTGATCACACTTCCCAAGTACTTGAAACTTTTAACCACTTCTAGAATTTTCCCATTCAATTCTATCTTTCCTCTTCCTTCCTTCCTTCCTTCCTTCCTCTTGACATTACCATTGTCTTGCTCTTCTCTGTGCTTACTTTCATCCCATATTTCTCTATTTCTTGATTCCATACATCTAGTTGTTTTTGTACTTCCTTTTCATCCTCGCCCCATATCACTATATCATCTGCAAACAGCATGGCCTTTGTTGCCTCTTGTCCCAATCTCTGTTTAACATTCTTGTGAATTTCATCCATGACTATGATGAATAGTAAGGGGGACAATACACTTCCCTGTCGGAGACCTGTTTCCACTTTAAACCATTCTGTTTTTCCTATACTGGTCTTCACGCTACTCACACAATATTTGTACATAGCTTTTAACATTTGGACATCGGCTCCGTTAACTCTCCTTTTCCTTAATACATTCCAAACCACCTGTCGAGGCACACTGTCGTACGCTTTCTCAATATCAATAAATGTCATCACCATGTCTTTTCCAAATTCCCATCTTTTCTCCATCATTTGCCTTAATGCAAAGATTAGGTCAAATGTTGATCTGTCTTTCCTAAAACCATACCGTTCTTCTTCCATCTCTCCTTCTATCTTCCTCCTCAGTCTGCCTTCCAGAACTCTCTCAAAGATCTTAGCTACATGAGCGATAAGAGTGATCCCTCTGTAGTTATTGCATTCCTTTTTGTCACCTTTCTTAAAAATCGGGATAATTAATCCCTTTCCCCATTCTTCTGGAATCTCTTTCTTCTTCCAAATTATTCTAAACAATCCATACAACCACTGTACACCTATTGGTCCCGCTGCTTTTATCATTTCCGTGGACACCTCATCCTCTCCTGCTGCTTTACCGCTCTTCATCTTCTGTATGGCTTCCTCTATTTCTAGCATAGTGATCTCCTTTTCTTGTTCTTCTTCTTCTTCCATTGTTTCTTCTTGTTCTTTTTCATCTTCCAGTTCAATGTATTTAACATTTAGTAGCTTTGAAAAGTATTCTTCCCATCTTTTTAATATATCATCTCTTTGATACAATATCAGTCCTGCTTCAGTTTTTACAAATTTTGTGTTTTCCCTACCTTTTACACTGTTTTTCACCAATCCATATAGAACCTTTTTACTTCCTTGGATATCCTCCTTCAAAGTTTCCGTGAAACCTTCCCAACTTTTCCTTTTTCTTCTTGTACAATTTTTTGGCATGCCTTCTTTGCTTCTCTATATTTTTGCCATTTCTCTGCATTTTTACTGCCTATCCACTTCCTCCATGCCATTTGTTTTTCTTTAACAGCTTCCTTTACCCTGTTGTTCCACCAAGGAGTCTCCCTTTCCTTTTTCTTCCCTGATAGTCTTCCACAAGTGTTTACTGCACACTTCGCAAAACAATTTCTAAAACATGACCATTCCTGTTCGACACTTTTTGCTTCGTCTTTGGGAATTTCCTTTTTCAAGCCTTCTTGGAACTTTTCCATTGCCTCTCTCTCTTTTAGCTTCCACACCTTTATTTTTCTTTCCCTTTTCTCTGCAAGCTTTGTGATTTTCCCAAGCCTTAATTTGGCTATCACCACTTTATGGTCTCCTTCAAAATCTCCTCTTGCCATAGCTGTCACATCTACCAGTTGTCTACGTTTATCCTTTTCCACTAGGATAAGATCGATCATTGTTTTTGTATTTCTGTCTCCCCATCCATACCTAGTTTTTGGGAGTTCTTTTTCCTAAACCATGTATTTCCAACAATTAATCCATTCCTTCTACAGAAATCTATTAACATTTCTCCTTCTTCATCCTGATTTCCATAGCTAAATGGGCCAATTATCTCTTCTTTTCCCTGCCTATCTGTTCCCACATGTGCATTCATATCCCCCATTATTATAACCTCTTTGTCTTCTATACACTTTTCCAGTTCTTCTAAGAAATCCTCTAAACATTCATCTACCTTCCCTGTCTGGGGTGCGTAAATCTGTATAAAATCCTGTGTTCCACTCTCAAGTCCTAGTCTAATTTTCATCATTCTGTCATTAATTTGGTCTACTTTATCAACATACTGCACTAAGTCTTCTCTCACTATTATTGCAACACCATTCATTGCCTTATTTCCTCCACTCCAATATATTCTATATCCCTTCCCCTTCTTGACTTCTTTCTCACCTTTTCCCTTCCATTTCGCTTCACTGACTCCCATCATTGCTATTTCCTTTTTTTCCATATAGTCCACCAATTCTTCTGTTTTGCCATTTAGGCTCATCACGTTTATGAAGGCGATGTTTGTGGTGTCTGGTAGCCTACTTCTCACAGTTCCCCCAGACCCCTGGGAACTGCGCGTCGCCTGCAGGGGACGCCCTAGCACTTTCCGAGGCCTCAATTCACACTCACTCATTTTATAGGCTATTAGTTCGATGAGTTCTCCACACTCAAAGGCATTTTATGAACTACTGCCAGGTATTGTTCTAGGCCGATCCACTGGATAACAGACGCCTTTTGAGGCCGCTCCTCTGGAGTACAGACGCTACAGAATTCCCTCTTCCGCCATCGACGCCGTACCGAAGTCCATCCTCTCCGCCGCCGGTACCGTTGGGGCTTCGCCCATAACCCTGGGCTTGGGCCCTCCATATTTATGACCCCTGGAGAGAGGGTGTCCCAGCATTTTAAAGCCCCCAGGAACCGGGCTGCCTGTTTGGTCCGCGGGTTGTATTGGGTATTTCAACCAGCCCTACAGAAGTAGGGGCCCCCTATCCGCCACCTGGGGACGCGCCCTCTAGGGGTTACAGGCTCCCCCGAGGGCTTATCAACATTTATCACATTTTAAGGTGTCCAGAGGAAGACTCAGCCTTGTCAGCTATTGGCAGATCGATGGAAACTTGTCTAAGAACACAAAACTAAACAGTGTAGCTCCGGCCTCCCGGACTGGCTGTGGCTTCATGGACAGCGACTATAGTTGGACCCGATTTTCGTGCTTCTGTAACAGAACTTCTATCGACTAGGTTTTCAGCTGATATGATAATGTGCCACATGTTGCAGCTACACTTCGATCCTACAACCTTGTGCACAGAAGGCAAGAATATTACCGCTGTGTAAAACAGCCAGTTACTGCGTATCTGACAATGCTCTTCTTTTCTTTTCCTTCCCGTATGACTGGTCACGTCTTCCAGCCGTACAAGGATATACAGCCCAACAAAATTATTGTTAGATTGAATTTCCTGTGTCGAGGCAGAAAGGAAAATGAACTTTAAATATATTACACAGTAGGAGTGCATAACTGCCTGCAAACATGCATTCTTACAGTTACTAGGCTATATTGAAGGTTCATTGTGTCTCACAATTTGTTAGAGGTATGTTTTGTCAATACACACACTGTACAAGTCATGTTATAACAAGGCGGTGGGGCTTATAGACAGCAAGTGGAACGCGGCACTTGCAGCAGACATGAATGTGGCTTTTACATACCTTGTGTCCTCGTTTCATCTTCTGGGCGATATTACGTATTGAAATTACGAACCCTGGTTACTACTGAACCTCATATATGTCCTCAAATTCGTAATTAAGTGTTTTATTTCTTGCTATTCTAAAAACTGGGCACCATATTTCGACAGCCCTTTCATCTCGTTCAACTGTCAACAAGGTGCACTCGATCGGGACGCAGCGAGGAGCACACTTTGTTGCCAACATGTGAGATACAAAATCACTGTTGATCAAAAAAAAAATCATCGGGACGTGTTAGTCTGTAACCATTGTCAAAACTCAATTGATCTGGGCACGTTAGGCTGTGCTGAGCGCAGCTGGCGGGGCACGGTTGACTCCAAACCATTGATCTGGGCGTGTTAGGCTGTAACCATTGTGAAAACCACAGTTGTGCGGAAAAGAAATCAAATTTTTATTTCAGCGGAGATATTGCTTAGTAAATACACAGCAGATAAAATTTTAAAAAATATATTTATCACAGAAAAGAAAAATATTGCACACATTTATCACGGAACAGGAAAATAAGTTTCATTATGAAAGAAAAAACACTCATTTCAGTGGGAAAAAACCATTACAGAGCGAAATTTTGCACAAACTAGCGTAATTAGAGCGGTGGAAAAATATAGCTAAATAGTACCACTTTTATACTTTCATGGCGGAAGTTCCTTTTAGTGGGTGGGTGGATATAGTTCCGAAGTTATTTTAAAGAACTGATGTACTCTGGCTTCTTGGGGATAATTAGTCTTGAAGAGATGTTCCGCTATGTAGCCCGTAAAATGGGCCTTCTTCTTTCCGAAGATTGGAATACTGTATCGCACATTTCTCCACTCCCGTTCAATGTTTTGAGGTGTGCACTGAAAGGTGTGGAACGTTGGCAGCCTGCATGGTGCGGATATTTCTGTTGAAGACTTCGCCGCTTCTCCGGGTAGAAACAAATTCCAACTTGTGGTTCACTCGCAGATGTACAAAACCATAATTTTCACGTGCATTGTACGCAGCCCAGCAGTCCGAAATAAAATTATCGAACCCAGTAATATCCACTGCCAAATTATTTGGAAGAGTGTCTCTGTGTTCCTTTGGGCGACAGGGACGATAAAAAACTTCTTTTTGTTTTCACGTCCCACGGCACCAAAAACCCTTCTATTGAGCGTCCCATATTATATTTTCTTTTCCCAAATTTTGCTTCGTCAATTTGGACTATTATTCCGGGTCCTCCAATTGGTGACCTGTTTTGGAATAACCAATGCTCACAGACTTCTCGGCAGAAGGAAGACCAGTCTACTATACCATTGGCAGATATTTGCAGTTCGGTACGCATTGTTTGCTGTCGTGGATTTGGGTGGATGCACCACAGAACACAGAAATTTACTATCTTGCGTACAGGCAACTGAGCTTTGGAAAAAAAACGTAGCTTCGGTGGCTCTTTTCTTGAAATTGCTAAACCTTTTGGGACGTCCGGGAAGTCTCTTGTTGCCTGTTACAGCAAAGTTATGTTTTATCCAGCGAACTTCGACTTCACGCTGGCATTTCGGGCACGTTAGTGTGTTCGCTATTAAATTGTGTTGTTGCAATAGCTGCACCAACCTCTTCGGATCATCATAGAACTGCCGATAGAAATTGCAGATTGTTAGGAGGCAATTTCCACAATCCATGATCAATTAACAATTCAATTGGGTGCACTATCTATGAATCCATTGAGTGATGCGCACTAGCGACCGAATTGGACGCTTCTTTGTTTTTCATAGTACCGTAAGCGCAAGGTTGGCAGTACTGTCATGGTACTGTTTTGCTAAAGATCGATGAGAACAATGGCGCTGACAGCTGTAATGTTCGCTATATAAGTCATGTACCTATTTGGGATGGCTGGGTGGGTCACAGACATCGGAGGAGGGAATATCTACTAAAGCATCGCTCCCTGATTTATTTCCCAGCGTTTCATAAGGTATTTTGGCTAATTCATGTATTGTAGAGAATTTTATCGCGCGTTCTACCTTCATTCACCGCTACCCTAGATTCATCACTTCTGAAGCGTAACCAAATATACTTGGTTTAAAATATTATTTATTTATCGTATGGCTTTTAGTGCCGGGAGTGTCCGAGGACATGTTCGGCTCGCCTGAGTCTGTAGCTGCTTCCAGCGGACACCCTAAAGGGTGAACTAAAAGTTCCATTCAATTTCAAGTAGTTCCAACTTGCGCCACCAGATATCAATGATACCTAGTGGTGAACGTTGGAACTTTGATAGAGCGTTCTGACGAAATCTAACCTAACAAATTTACCATCAATAAATTAGTAACGGAAGTTTGAAACATTATCAAGTCTCTTGCCTTGACCAACTGCATGCCATTTCAGAAACACAGGGAGGAATAGGATGATGAGATGTGTGGAGTGATATCTCCAATCTGATGATTAGTATAGTATGCACTTGCGTAAAAGACTACAATCAAGCCCTTTTCTCTCCACTGCTTTGAGCAAGAGGCCTACAAGTGAGAGAAGCACTATATTCATATTGCATCGTCTTGTAAAATTTGTATATTGTATGTATTCATATATCTTGTTTTATATGTACAATGGAATGCCATACTGTACACTGTATAATTTGTAAATTATATGTAGGCCTACTTGCCTAAAAAATAATAATGTATTCATATATTGTACAATACCCAAGGGGTATGCACCCCTTAGAGATCATCCCCCCCATCATCTGTCTAAATCTCATAAAAGGCAACCCTTTAAAAGCCTACCCAATATCCATCAATACTATAAGGGCAGCTGGCTACTCCATAAAGCAGCTCAACCCTTGCGTAATTATGACACACAGCGACATACTACAAACTGGTTCAACTATGCCACAACGCGCTGACAGAACAGAGGCTAAAGGTATAAAAGGTGCCTTAAGTGGGTCACGAGAATCTCTCCATCACCAGTGCTTCGACGAGACAGCCGGAGGCTAACGACAGTGTCAACCGAGGTGAGTCAGTCAGTCAGTGTTCAGAATCCTACTTTTGTAACCTAACACCCACAGTTTGTACTCACATTATAACATCACAAGATCCCTTAAAAGGGACTAACAGTTACTCATTGCTGACCAATAAACACTTGGTCAGTCTCTTACACTTGCATTACTGATCTACACTCTTCTTCACGTCCCCACGTCCTTCCTTACTCCCGTCACAGTCAGACGTGACGCACCGTAGTAATAACGCCAACTCAGACGTCCTTGTATTCCTCACAGCGGCTAGCGTGCTCAAGTGAAGCGCGTGCCGAACCGCTGACACTAGCAAGGTGATTATATAATAAGTAGCCGGCTGGGCGACTAGTACACCGACCCGCGTGCTAAGGCTACATCCCTTAAACCACATTTACAGTCTTTATAGGAACGCCCCCTAGTTCCTAGCACACCACAACACACTACACTGGTCAGCTTGCCCTGTCAAGGGGAGCTACCCTTATTTAGGCACAAACTCATAAATTAGTACAGCAACTCTCCCTTTTAGATCCACCCCCAAATAAGGGATCTAAAACACTGGTGGAGGCGGGGTCCTACGCATAGAGAAAAGGGACTCAACCAACGAGCCCTCGTAGGTAAAACGACCCCTTCCGTACCGCAAAAAGCCAAGCAAATTAGTGAGAAAATTTTTCCCCCAGACAGAAAGCACCATATTTTTTTTTGTGTGCTCTAAACTAGCTACACAAGGGAAAGGCTTGATAAACCAACCCCCTAGCCCCATACAGGATCAGAGAAATATAAGAATACACGCACACGAGATTTTTTTTTATTATTTTTTCACATACACTCCATTCAACATGGCCCCCCTATACCGCCTAGCTGTGCTAAGGAGCATTGGGGAGTACCAGGAATTAATTGCCTGGCATAGAGTTTTTGAAACTAGGCAGGACTACCTCAGAAGGTTTCAGCAGCTCCTGCACGCCCAGTACATGCGGATCATAAGAGCCCTTGTCCGGCCACTCCGCAGTGCTAAGAATCGCAAGATTCGGGCGAAAATCCCCACCCTCCGCACACAAATCATAAAAGCACACTGGCAACTACACTGTCGACACGAGTTTATGTTCCAACAATGGGAAACACTCATCACGGAACACAGACGGATAGGGACTCAGGACACCAAAGTCGCTGAACAGGCCATATGCCTCAATAGGCAGTACACCCAAATTTGGGACGAATACCGTGAACTCCAAACCAACAAGGCCATTTTTGAGTTCATGGTAGGGCCACCAGCCCAGCCGAGAGAGGACATAAGCGTAGATACGCTAACTCGACAATTTGCGAGGATGTCCCTCTCGACAAGTACTGCCACGCAGTGGCAGGAGTTCGCCGTGGCCACAGTCCAGGAGACGGCCAGGTTAGGCTCCAACATACTAAAGAATACATCCTACACAGACACACGTCCTCCAGCTCCGGATCGGAAGGCAATTTTGCCAAGCCGAGGGGAAGAGCCTAGAACAATCCCCTCGGACCGGATGAACGAGAGGGAGTTGAAGCCAGGACCTTCAATCACACATAATACGACAGAGGGACAACAGGAGGTAACCTCGTCATGGGCTGACGACGTAGAGCCTGACCTACCACATATAAAGCCTACATACACTCACACAGATAGGCTAACACAGTGGCAGGAGTCTGCCGTGGCCACGGGCCAGAAAGCGGACAGGCTACACGACACCACATTGGCAGGACAAAAACAGGCACTTAAGCGGCCCTCACCGCCAGTTCAAAGGGCAAATTTGCCAGAACAAAGGCGAACACCGGTATTAGGCCCTCAGGGTGCACGATATACGCACGAACATTTTGACCGGGCATTACCACACAGTACACGGGGATAGGAAAGGTGTTCTCACCTACCCCACAAAACCACGCAGGCAAATATATACACACTCCCGTAAAATCTACTAGGGCAGCGTCAAGCACAATTAGGCCCTCGAATACAGGTACATTTAAACCTATAGACACGCGCTACGGTGGAAGTAGGGCAAGGCTTACTTTGCTAGAAATTCCGCCGGAAGGTAGCAAAGGAACACCCCAGTGGATTCCAAAGGCCTATAATATCGTAACAGGGCAAAACCCTTCACCTTTCTGAGCACTGAAGCTCGAAAGACGATAACGACTTCCACCAAGGCCACAGAAATAAACTAACATCGCTAACACCAAAATTATAGGCCACATAAGTTCTTTCACACGGGGGCGATAGGAAAATGGTCCAACAAGTACATAATCAACATGAAATCGCATATTTTTCTTTCTTATTTTATGTATATACAGTGCAATATAGCCAAAGTAGAAGGAACAATTCTAAATCCTTCTTGTTTTTTTTTTTTCGGAACCATGGCATTTTTCTCTCAGGCCATCAATGGTTATTGGGCGAAGTGATTAACGCCATAACGTAAAGTCTCTAATATGCTAAGCCAAGTGGAAGCCAAGCAGGCTTCAGGCCGAAAAAGAGATATTTTGAACACAACTTAAGCATAAAATCACAGCATAGAGCTTAAGGGAGTCTTTCTAAGTAGAAATGACTAGACGTTCTACGTTATGGTTCCACAGTTTGACAGATTCTCTTGTTGCGGGCGAAAACCGTAAGCATGGCAAGAATTAAGAATCTCAAACTAGTTCAAAAAGAAAAATTTTGGGAGGTGTGCTTTAACCAACTAAAAAGCCCAATTGCACACCGGGATGAGACACTGTCATTTTGGTGAGTTACAATTACTTTGATAGGCAGGTTTGACTCCCACAGTGCACTGGCTTTGCTCGTGACGTGGATACAAGGGTATCAGTTACGTCTGGCAATGGCCTTCCTAAGGTGTACTAGACAGTGTCGGTAGATTCCCCTGAGACGTAACCAGATTACGGTAGTACTCACGTTACCAAATTGGTAAATACTACACTCAGGTCCCAATCACCATTTTTTTTTCAAAAACATGGTGCTCACGACATAATTTTTAGAGACTAACGCCACCTACTATTATTTTCTTTCAATGTGCTCTCTTAATGCAGAGCGGGGCATAAATAATTTTTTTTTGTTTCACACATTTAGCCCAAGAAAGAAAAATGGCCAAATAAACTATATATATATTTTATACATAGGTATACATAACACAACACTCGGGGACACAAGTGTAGTCAATGGAAGGTTCTTTTGCAGACGGCCAATGCATATGAGATTTCCGAAGTGAAATGCCATGGCCTGTGGTTTGGATTCCAAGTAAAACGGAAATCCCGTGGCACATGATCTCTAGAAATGGTCACGTTAAACCACAAAATTCCCCTCTTGCCTTTTTATAATGCGAAGAGCACTAACAGAAAAGCAGGCTGATTAAGAACACATGTTCGGATACACAGCGTTATCGGAACAAATAAACAAGCGAGCGCGCAAGACATTGCAACCCGACACCCTCATACTCAGCAGTAAAGCAGACCTCAGTGATAAACTGCGAGCCTTACAGACGACAGTTCCCAAAGCACACTGCACGGAATCATTCATAGCCAACCTAAGAACCCTATATCTTCAAAATTTACACTACGAGGAGAGGGCAAAAATAAGCAAACTCCTCGCAGGAAGGTATACTAGGGGTTGCGCATAGAAAAACACACAGCCCATTTGCCATAGTGTAGGCGGCACAGAAATGGCCACCAAATCTTTACAGACAACCGGCTTCGAACCCATGTCCACACACAAAAACCTCGTACCGAAAACTAACTAAACAACGGTATTTTCGGTACGAGAAACACAAACAAAATACAGACAGAATGCCCGCAGAACATGAACAACGCAGACATATAACACAGAGAATTACATAGAACACGGGTTCGAACCCCAGAGAAAATTGCACGCCAGGGAAAAACAAGCAGACGGCCTTCCAATCACACCAAAATTGGCCCATATAACGGCTTAGACAGATAATACTACATTCCTGCGGCCAAATGACAGGCATAAAATTCCAGAAATACACTTGACAGGGAAAATGGACTTTCCAGACAGAGACATATAAATTTCGTAAGACAACGGTCTTACGGAATAATGGCCACACAACGGCAATAGTAGCAGGGCGGATTACCACATCGGGCCGCCAGGAATTTAACACAATGACCACACTGGCATACGTGCAGAAAAACACGCAACAGTGGTTAACCTACATAAAATCCCGGCCTGAAGTTACACACACAAACTGATGACTTGCAGACTTAGCCACTTTGCAACACTGTCGATGACAAAGCGCGATTGTGTAGTGGCAGTGACCATGAATAAACAAATGCAGAACAATCATAACACTATACATTTTTCAACACTGCGAAAGCATTTATCAACAAGCAGACGTCACAGACCAAAACTTGTCGCAGGCCCAGAGTAGCACGTTCGTACAGACGTTGGCAGGCCACGGGCGCTTCCTACCAATACACAATATACACAGTAGGACTTAGCCCTACAGCAGACCAGGCGTCCGCGTGGTGTAGCGGAGCGTAGTCACACACACACACACAAACGCGCTCACCAATCAGGGGCGAACATAGGGACTTTGAGGAAACGGGACCTCCCCTTAACAACTTCTTTTTGCGACCCTAGTCCCGAAACAAATCATTCCAGGCGACTAGGACTTAGCCCTATAACGGACCAGAGTAGGTCGTGAAGCTTCGCTATCCCAAAGCGCGGATAGAAAACCAACATGGACCAAGGGAGGATGACAAGAGAACATGCTAACAGCGTCCCACTCTACTCCCTTCCCATAACCTTCTCAAGCCTGACATAAACAACGCAAACACATCTACACGACCATAAACAGCTACACTACACTACAAAGTATACATAAGGGTTGGTAAACTTCATGTGTTTACAGAAAGGGCATGCTACGCCCTGAGCCCCACCGCTATCACCTGAATGAGAGGGGTGCATCGGCCAACACCAACTAAGCGTAATGCACATCTCCATATGAGAGATGAGGCCATAAGTAATAAATACTAACCATTTTTTTTTTAAATTTAAATCATCCCGCATGAGAGGGAAATATATTAGTATTATGCCTCAACCTACACCTATCCATACATGAGTGCAAACGCCTCATATCCAGACGCATGCATGTACATCCCATCCATTCACCAGGGGATATTGATAACAGACCGGCATGGATTTTTATTTTATTTTTTGCAACCCCGGGAATTACCTGCCCCGTTCCACTCACTGTAGGAGCATCCCAGCACAAAAACCGGTTCCAGGCCGCCACTAATGCGGAATTCGGAAGTGCGCAACCTCCTCCTACCCTGCTTTAACCCACTCTACAGATAACTACCCCCAGATCAC
The DNA here is from genome assembly GCA_946902985.2 of Meconema thalassinum. Lineage (NCBI taxonomy): Eukaryota > Metazoa > Arthropoda > Insecta > Orthoptera > Tettigoniidae > Meconema > Meconema thalassinum. Next base: position 536,465,079 of record OX336390.1, on the reverse strand, counting down.
AATAACAGGGTACCTGACGCCACAGACCCTACTAACACCTCCATCAAGGTTAAAAAAGAGCATTATCGCTGGAGAAGCTGATATAGCACAGGTAGCCTAAAGTAGTCTACGTATGTAGAGGTTTTACCAGCCCACCACACTGGAAGTATTTTACATTTGACACTTTTTACACAGGTTACACCTATATTTAAAAAAAAAAAAAAAAAAAAAGGGGGAATCTGAAACACCCTGGCTGATGATACCGGCGTTAGCCAAAGGTCAAAAGCACAACACTAGGAGCAGAGCTGGGGAAGGCGATGTGGACCCTTACCCCAGTCGGCTCATCAAATTACTGACGACTAGACCAAATAGACGAACCACGTAAGGTCAAAGCATTCGCGGCCTGGTCGGGCAAGCTCTGGAATCCTAGGTGCGCATAAACCGCCCCTGGGAGGAAGGGATGCTAAACCCACTTTGAGCCACGGTCGTCGAAGCCAAGACCTGCAGGGAGACTTTCTGAGAATGGCGGGAGAAATAGCTCACTCCGCGTCGGCCTCGGGAGCTATCCCTAGAGACGACCATATTATGACTAGACTGTTAGTTAAATTTAAGTAGGCAAGACTTCCATGGCGGGAAGCAAAACTCCTGTGCGTTGGAGCATACTACGGCGGCCCATAGAGGCAAATTTATATATCAATGCGAAAATGCATACTACGGCGGCCCATAGAGGCAACTTTATATATCAATGCGAAAATGCATACTACGGCGGCCCATAGAGGCAACTTTATATATCAATGCGAAAATGCATACTACGGCGGCCCATAGAGGCAAATATCACTGCGAAAGCAGATTGCGACGGCCGATTAAGGCGAAGACAATATTATGCCATTGGACCACACTGTCCAATGCCCACATAAATGACGACGCATCGGGCAGTCAGAGTGCATTAAGAGATGGGGCATTGCGCGCCCCTCACAGGAGCCAAGTGGGCGGCTCACCTACGACTAATCGGAACGGCAAAACGAGCACGACAAGGAAGTTACAGCGGGCGGAACGGTTAGCTTAGTGGCACCGTAAGCCGCCCGCGGATAGATTAATCCTAGTAATAGACGTCGACACTAGACTTAAGGGGACGGAATCTAGCGACCCTAGAGACAACCGGTGTTTCTGGGGCTCGTGCGGGTGGTGATCTGGGGATTTAATTGCCCCAGGCGATCGTCCTAGGCCAAATTTAGTTATAGACGGTTGCATTTGACACGCAACCTAGGATTAAGCAAATTTAATGAACACTGTTGCAATTCAGCACAGAATCTTTCGGCAATAGATTAAGGCAACCCTCTCGGCTTAGATGTAGTTTTTTTTTATATATACCATAAGTAGAATAAGTAGTATAAGAGAACGCCGTTCGGCGCCTGATGACCCACAAATCCGTCATCAGGGTAAGTCCGATAACTCATGATAAGTTATTATAATGTAGCATAGTCTTACATTTAAGACAATTTTTTTTCATACATATATTGAGGTAAAATTTCGGCGCCTGGCGGCCCAAATTCGTTGCCAGGGTAAGCCCAATACTACAACACATTAGGAAATGACGTCACGGCACCATATAGGGTAAGCCCGGCCATATATCGAGTAATAATAACCATGCCATTCTTTTCACAGGTAAAAAGGGGCTTCAGACTGTGGCAACGCTGCCACAGGAAGCGGCATATGGAATAGGGAATTTCAATGTTTTGTTAACCTCTCCATTTTTTTTGCAGGCATTGTCACCTAGAATATGACACGTGTAATTATGATTTTGCTGCCAGATAGCAGCAACATGCTATTTAATGCCCCCTTATTGTAGTATTATACCTGTGCATACTAACCTCCATTTAACATTCATTCTCACTTACACACTCACTACATTTTTTTTACAGCTACACGTCAATAATCTGCACAGCGGGAATGATGCCTGTGGGGCATCAAGCTTGCTGGCAGATCTACATAAAACAAAAACACTTGAAGCGTCAAAATGCGACGCAGCTTACGGCAATGAGGGCGCAACCGGCATGTGGCGGCGACCCTCATGGCCAAGTGTGCAAGCATTCACCCACAGAGGATGCTTCACAGACTAGGTATTAAGAATACACTGCAAGCGGTACGACCACTCAACCGTGCCAAGAGGTGGCCGTATAGGATCAGCCGTGATACGGCAAGCGTACGTACAAACAGGTAGCGTGCACGCGAGGATCCAAACAAAAACTAGAATTATAAGGGTTTAGCGCGCTTAAGTAGACATAAGGTTATTGTAGTTCATAATTTTAAAGAGTAAACTACATACATATTCATGCGCCCACGGGCAATTATTCCAATGGAAATTCCTAAATGTCAGCATCGCAACATAATATTTTTGTCTGTTTATCAAGTTCACGTGTACACGATGTCTATATTTTTGTTTTGTTTTGTTTCGTTTGCTAAGGTAACACGTAACCAATGTCTGTGAATTGTTTTCTTTCATTTTTCTCTCTTCTAACTTCCCCATTTGTCAGGGTGTTCCGTTTTATCCCACACCAATAAATACATTTTAAATATTTCCTTTAAATTATACCCTGGAACACCCATTTTTTTCTATTCTCTCCTATCTTCTTTATTGCAGGGAGCACTTTTTCCCCAAGATAGGGCGGACGACGCAATCATCCGTTCGGCCCTGGGTTTTTCCTCCCTGCACAACTATGTAACCATGTATAACCATGTTTTTTTTTCTTTTTTATGCCGACAACGGCAATGGCGATTGTGCCTCAATAGCAATTATTTTCTTTATTCAACAATGTTAATGCACATTTCACCATGCAATGTAAAATTTATATACATATATATCTATGTACACCCCATAACCCTCCCCTCTGAACACGGGCTGACCGCACACCTACACTTCTGCACGACGACACCCGTTCCATACGACGACGCTTACGACGCCACCACCAGAAGAGACGAGGGGGATTCAAAAACTACTACGACAACATCCCAACCCCAAGTGCCCTTCCCGGTCGCGAGGACGCGACCAAATGGAGGAAGAGGCTTGTACAATACCCAAGGGGTATGCACCCCTTAGAGATCATCCCCCCCATCATCTGTCTAAATCTCATAAAAGGCAACCCTTTAAAAGCCTACCCAATATCCATCAATACTATAAGGGCAGCTGGCTACTCCATAAAGCAGCTCAACCCTTGCGTAATTATGACACACAGCGACATACTACAAACTGGTTCAACTATGCCACAACGCGCTGACAGAACAGAGGCTAAAGGTATAAAAGGTGCCTTAAGTGGGTCACGAGAATCTCTCCATCACCAGTGCTTCGACGAGACAGCCGGAGGCTAACGACAGTGTCAACCGAGGTGAGTCAGTCAGTCAGTGTTCAGAATCCTACTTTTGTAACCTAACACCCACAGTTTGTACTCACATTATAACATCACAAGATCCCTTAAAAGGGACTAACAGTTACTCATTGCTGACCAATAAACACTTGGTCAGTCTCTTACACTTGCATTACTGATCTACACTCTTCTTCACGTCCCCACGTCCTTCCTTACTCCCGTCACAGTCAGACGTGACGCACCGTAGTAATAACGCCAACTCAGACGTCCTTGTATTCCTCACAGCGGCTAGCGTGCTCAAGTGAAGCGCGTGCCGAACCGCTGACACTAGCAAGGTGATTATATAATAAGTAGCCGGCTGGGCGACTAGTACACCGACCCGCGTGCTAAGGCTACATCCCTTAAACCACATTTACAGTCTTTATAGGAACGCCCCCTAGTTCCTAGCACACCACAACACACTACACTGGTCAGCTTGCCCTGTCAAGGGGAGCTACCCTTATTTAGGCACAAACTCATAAATTAGTACAGCAACTCTCCCTTTTAGATCCACCCCCAAATAAGGGATCTAAAACAATATCTTAATTTTATTTGTTTATTTCCTTCAAACCTTCCTCATTCATCTTATTTTATAAATAAGTTGTTTAACCCTCCAAGTGATATGAGTCGTTAATAACGACTCATTTATGCCTTTGTGAAATGATAAAGTCGTTATTAACGACTCATTTCTTTAGTGCCGTGTTGCTAGGCAACCATTTCATGAATATCATCGAACTTTGCACTAATCGATAGTTCAGTTCATTGGCTATTTCGATCTACCTTGCTGAATTATCGAATAGGTTTTTTTTTTTGCTGTCTAAACAAATCTTGGCATCACTAGTTCGAACGCGCCACACCGCGCGACAGCTTCACGCAACCTGGCAGTGTTCTATTGTTCGACTTGATTAGTTCGTGTTTCAATCAACTAAAATGTGCGATCCATGTTGTTCTGACGATATTCGCGATATGTTAGAGGAAGATTATGTCTTCAGTGATGACAGTGATTTGCCAGGTGACGAAATACCAGAAGCAGTTTCTTTGAGTGGTGACTCGTCTGAAAGTGATGATGAGTTTGTACATTCCGATGGTGGTGAGTCAACTACTGACAGTGATTCTAGTGTACCAGACTCTTCTATTCCCCTTGTACATAGATTACCCCATTCAAATTGGGTTCGTGTTCTACCACCTGAACCAGAACTAAACATTGAGAATGAATTTACTGCGAGGAATGTTGGCATAAAAAGCTGCCCTCCCAGAAACTCCAGACCCATAGAATACTTTTACTTATTTTTTACTAACTTCATCTGGGACATGTTGGTAAGAGAAACTAATGCCTATGCCGCTGATGTTCTAAAAAACAAAAGAGAATCAGGTGACTTGAAACAATTTTCCCGGCTTCAAAAGTGGGTTGACGTAACTAGGTCTGAGATGAAGAAATATGTTGCATTGATCTTGAATATGGGTTTGATTAGGATGAAAAATGTTGTTGATTACTGGAGTACGAAGAAAAATAGATACATTGCCTTCTTTTCCAACACAATGTCCATAAATAGATTTCAACTTATCAGTTCAATGATCCATCTAAGCTTGAAACAAGCAGTACCACGTAACCACGCAGACTATGACCCTTGGTACAAAATTAGGGCATTTTATGACTACATCAATAAACAACTAAAAGAACATTATGTGCCTCGTCAGAACCTATCAATTGATGAATCGCTCATTGGAATGAAAAATCGATGTGTGTTTATTCAGTATATGCCGAACAAAAAGCACGCTAGATACGGTATAAAAAAATTTGAATTATGTGATAGCGATTCAAGCTATATTGTGCATATAGCTTTATATAGTGGCCGAGACTTCCTTTCTGTAGGAGATGATCCGTTTACTCAGAAAGTGGTTATGGATCAACTAAAAAAATGCAATCTACTGAATAAGGGTTATCATGTGTTTACCGACAACTTTTATACAAAGTTACCGTTGGCCCGCGTATTACTAGGAAGAAAAACCTTTCTTACTGGCACAGTAAATAAGAATACTAAAGGCTTATCAAAAAAGGTAATTCAAGCCAAATTAGGTGCTCAGAAAAGTATTTACTATAGGCAAAACAAAGTACTGTTAGTGGGGTATAAGCAAAAAGTAAACAGAAAACCAGTGTACCTCGTAACAACCGGTTGTCATGCAGAAGATAGGATGATAACCAGCAGGGCAGTGAAACCAGTGGTAATTAATAAATATAACTTAAAAATGGGGGGGTGTTGATAACAGTGACAAAAGCATTTATCATCTGTCCTGTAGCAGAACCAGCAAAAAATGTTGGAAAAAAATATTTTTCAATCTTCTCGACGTCCCTGTATTTGATGCATTTGTTTTGTATTCTAAGAATACAGATAAGCCTATAGACGACTTTGTGGACTGCATTGTACTAGATTTAGCAGATGGAATTCAGCCTGAACATCCAAGACTTAGCCAACAAGATGAACATTGTATTCAACATTTACCTGGGCGAAAAAAAAGATTATGCGTAGTTTGTTCGGAAGATCCTGCCATAAAAAGAAAGCGAAGCAACTTCTGGTGCCCTAAGTGTAATTGTGGCATTCATCCTACTTGTTACCATAAGCTGAAACACTTCTACAGGCCCATAGTAAAGGGGAGGAAAAGAAAAGCTCCTGCAAGTGACTCGGACTAAAGAATTATGCCCGAAGTGGAGATGTACATTGTTTTAGTTTTTTGTACATTACTTTTTGTTCTTTAGTTTTATAGTAAATATGCACTCTTAGTCTTTTGTTGCTAACAAAATGGAAAACATTTTAGACATTTACCTTTTGTTTCGTTCTTTTGTAGTTTTGAAGCTACTGCAGTATAAAGTTGAAAAATTGTTTTTTCAAAAGTGAAAATTTGTGATTCATCACCTCCAATAAAATGGAATCAAGATATGTATCCAATATTATAACATAATCACATACTCTAGTTTATACTGAACAAAAATATATGTAATATGATATATTTTACTTTCATTTATGTATTTTTATGAATTAAAAAAAAAAACTTTTACGAAGATGTTAAAGTCGCTCATCACTTAACAGGCTTTTAGTTATCACTTGGAGGGTTAAGCTTTGTATATTGAGACTTTGAAAACACTCGCGGGAAAAATAGAATTAAAAAAGAAACACCCGCGGGAGAGAAAATAATTATAACAATGAGATTTACATTTCCACGTGACGTAGGCAATTATAAAACTAAAATATGGAAACTTTTGTCAAAATACTTGGAAAAGTAACTACCTAACCTAAAAATTTAGCAAATATTAGTAATTTGAATGCCGCGCCATTTTGCGGTGCGTTTCACTTCTCACCAGAGCGCAGGAAGGTGTAACAGCTGAGGATTGAAATGAGAAAGTGATAACCATTGGCCTTATGGGAGCTTCACTTCCTAGTGTTCTTCCATGACTTAACTCTTCACACCGAAGCGACCCACCTTGGTGACTCAATACACATATACACAACGGGTCACAAATATGGATCATGGGAAAGGATTAACCATTCAAATATTTAAATTAATAGTGTCGAAAAATGCTACTATGTTACTAACCAGTGGAATTGTAGGCGTATGTACTAATGTGGCAACATTTAAAGGAAGGGCATAACCTAAATCGTATAAACCTCGCAACATTAAGGCACGTTGATAGTCATATTGTGGACATAGAAAGAGAATGGCCGCATTTTATTTTTTAAGCGAGAAATTGCAGCGCTGCCTCAAGGGGAAGTAAATAGCTACATCACAACTACCTGTAAATAAAAACGGTAAAGATGGCGCTAATTGGCGGTCGTTTAAAACGTGTTTCAGTCATTATTTCGAAATAAATTTAATGTAATTAAATTATTTATAATTTATTTTGAATTGCGCATATGTTCCCAGCAAGATGTGTTTCCATTTTCATGAATTTATACACATTATAAATAACTTTCCTAGTTCGACTGTGTAAAGTTTCGGCACTCCCTAATTTAAAGCGAAACGGTGGCATTGCGGTACACTGAATATTATGCGTCTACTAGGAGACCAAAGTTATAATGAATGCATAGTTATATCGCTCAATAAACAATTTTGTTAATTACCGTACACTAGGATTTCACCTTGCTTGTAATTTCTAGGTTAGGCCTAGCCCATGTCATTCGAGTTGCCTTCCACGAAGTAATGCCCTTGGCTTAGCCATTAAAGTCGCATTCAAAATGATCGTTTTACGAATGAAGTAGCGTATAGATAAATATTTCAGAACTTAAGGTTACCATATCTATAATAATCAGCATAACTTTTATGTGGCAAGGTAACTTGGATTTAAAAATTGCAAAATGGGACGACCAAGCTCTTGACTCCTTTTGCCTTCTTATAAATATTTCCTAACTAACCAACTGAGATGCTGCTAATTGAAATGTAGGCCTATCATTGTGCAATATTATATGCTACACCAATAGCCTGTGCATGTCACTAATGATTTCCCCAGGATACATACATACATACATGGTTTATTTGCAAATGTGGACACTGTCCATGGTGGCAAATTACAATAAATACACAAAACAATTCACAACCACAAAAAAATTAGGACTAATTAGAAAATAAGTAATAGTTGCTAAGAGAAGAAACCGGTAATCGTAAAAATAATCATTCTAATAACAGAAATAAACATAAAATACTAAACATTTACACTTTCTTTCAATGCTTCAACTTATGCACCGTTCATCACTGCCTCTTAATCTGGTGCTTTTTCACCAACTCCTTAAATTTACCAACATCAGAAGGCAAAGGGCTGAAAATGCCCCCTGGCAAACTGTTCCATTCTATTTCCCCCCTCCCAATGAACGAATATTTGCCCCAGTTACTTTTCCACTGACTTAATTTCAATTTACAACAATGACTGTATCTGCCCATATATGAACTTTCCTTTCCCAATCTCTCATGAATATCTTCCCATGCAATTTCCCCCTTATAAGCTAAGAAAATACCCCCAAGTCTTGCTCTTGAACGTCTATCAGCCAGACTTTCCCATCCCAAATCCTGTATCATCCTACTCACACTACTCGTCGATCTGTGGTCCTCCATTACATACCTGGCGGCCTTCCTTTGCACTCCTTCCAATTCCTTTATTAAATACATTTGGTATGGATCCCACACTCCCCCAGCATATTCCAGCAGAGGACGGACTAGGGACATGTATGCCCTTTCCCTAATCTCTCTGCCAGCGCCTTTAAAGACTCGCATAACCATATGTAGTGACTTGTATGCTTTCTTTACTATTTCCCTTATGTGCTTGCCCCAGTGAAAATTCCCACCCCCCGCAGTTACACCTAAATACCTACATTCGTCCCCAAATACAACTTTATTTTCCCCCACTGAATATTCAAAAACAATATGATTCCTTTTGTTAACAAATCTCACTGCCTGACATTTCTTTGAATTTATCATCATATCACTTTTATCCGCCCAGCTTTGTATGTCCGTCAAGTCCCTCTGCAATATGCCGCAGTCATCCGGGTGATCTATCCTCCTGTATACTACTATATCATCAGCAAATAATCTTATCTGGGATGATATTTTAACTCCTATGTCGTTTATGTAAATGAGAAATAGTAAAGGACCCAATTTACTCCCCTGAGGTACCCCTGAGTCACTTGTGGGGCAGTGTATAGCCTCTTCTGAATTATTATTAAAAGAAAAGCGCACAATGTGCAAATACATATTTGAACATATGATAAATTATGCTAATGCCAGTCTTATTATTGAGGTTGTCCTCATTTTGCAGTTTTGTGCGTGGTACCTTCCACAATGATCGTTGCACAGGTCACATACACAGTCTTCATTCGGTTGGTGCAAATTCTTGGTTTTTCAGAATCTATGGTGAAATCCATGGGTGGCGTAACATGTTATTACGTGTCGTAGTTCGTAATTAGTTTGTTTCCACTCTTCCGTCATTATGGCATATGTGGAGTAAAAGTTGGACCAAATGGCATTTCGTTTCTCATTTAAGGTTCGGCGTGCATTCTCATAGGCTTTGGTGTTTGGTAGGTAAAACTGTATTTGATGTCGTCGATGAAGTAGTCCTCCTTAGTTTATACATATGTCAACCTTGAAGGGGCAGACTTTCCAATGCCTAAAATCTTCTGAATTATGCAGTATGGTACATCTACTTACTTGTGCCAGGCTCCTCTTTCATCTTCCTGGCGATCTCCTTGGGTCAATGAGGCAGAAGACCTCACTGGTCCACCCCTTTAAATAATAACTACAACTCCTTTGGTCATCTCTCATTTTCTTCAGACCTTCGAAGCCTAGGGAGTCTGTCATTGCCTTTCTCTTTACTCACTACCCCATTTTTTTTAAGAGTCGAAATTCTTCCTTCTATAGCATAACTCTACGCCAACAGGAAAGGGAGCCTCGATGTTACACTCCTTAAAACATTCATCCCCACCACCACCTGTCCAGCTACATAATTTTTAACATGAGCCCAAATCATTTCTATAGGATTCAAGTCAGGGTGGTACGATGGTAGACGCAAGATCGTGTGTCCATAGGTAGCAAGCAGTGTATCGATTTGATACGTCTCATAACGTGGTTTATGGGATTTAATCAAAGCGTACAGTTGAGGTTTTATCATCTCTGTAGAAAATGGAATACCCTTATCGGTCAACCAATCCTGCATAACTGTTTTTCGGGAAGATGATGTGGGTACGCACTCACATTGGACATTATGGTACGAGGCATTGTCAATCACGACTACAGAATTTGTTGGCAAATTGGGAATTAATTTTTCTGTCAGATATTTTTCGTTATTTCTATAGTTCATCTCATCGTGATAGTCCCCTGTTCTTTTGTTGGATTTTGAAAACCAACAAAGCATTTGGAAAGAAACAAGCATCAGAACCGGCATATACCGCTATTAATCTTTGTCCTTTTCGAGATAGGCGACTTCAGTCCATGAAGAGAACCGTCACTCCAAGCACTTGGCTTAGTGTGCGAACTATGCAAATATGTCTCACCAGTGTAAACAATAGGCCTACCCTGTTGTCGGTACCGCCTTATGCTCTGGAAGTACTGCATGCCTTATGTCCATAAGTATTCTACGCATATCTTCTGTCTTCCTCCATCTGAAGCCTAGGCCTCGAACTATCTTGCTTAATGTTCTTACGCCACCTTTAAAATTTAAAACCTCAACCAGTTTCCTACGGATCTTTTCCAGCGTTGGCCTCTCACCTTTGCTATAGTGAAAATTATGAATCCTATGCCTTACCACGCATTTATCAAAATCGTCTAACTTACACTTCTTGACAGATTTGGTCTTCTCTTTCCAGGCGTTGAAAATGAATCCACTTCACCACTTTCAATTCTTTTGGCGCCTTGTATTATATTCCGCACCGACCTTTCCGACACACCTGATGCTTCAGCCACTTTATTTTGAATTGCGCATATGTTCCCAGCGAGACGTGATTCCTTTTTCATGAATTTATACACATTATAAATAACTTCACTAGTTCGACTGTGTAAAGTTTTGGCACTCCCTAATTTAAAGCGAAACGGTGGCATTGTGGTACACTGAATATTATACACAAATTTCAAGGCTTCAGGTATTCAACAAACACACTTTCAGCTACGTAATATACATAAAATAGTAATAATACACACGTGTGATGCCTCCTGCACCCTACGCTTGGTTTAAAGCTTAAGACCGTGTCTAGGAGCGAGCCGCATTGTTGAAGAATGGAGTGAGCAGTGAGCCCAGTAATCAGCATTGAAATACGCCAATTGATATTGGTCTCTGCTCATCGTTGAGTTTCGGCAAGCTCTTCTTGCGTCTGCTCTACTATTGTCATCGCACCAGGAGATGGAAGTTCAACACACTGTGAGGGGTGTGTGGGGGTCTTGCAGTACGTATGCGCGGCCCGCTTATTCTAAACCTAAATATATCGGCTTCCCGCATGCCAATGGTTATCACACTAGACGACTCGCAGCCAGTGAAAAAGGAATGTACTGAGTGAGCGAAGCAAGTAGTGGCCAACTTAATGTTTTTGGAATGTGCGATACGCAGTGAGCGGGAAGACATCTGCAGTTCAATCCCAACTGCCATCTCCTGGCACGATATCAATACCGTTCGCATTGTGAATATAGTTTGCATGACTGTGCGGATAGCGGATAATATTTAGAGTAAATTTGCGGATAGATTTTAGAATACAATGTTGAACTGGATTTTTAGTTCTTACTAAGATCTGCGTCTTTCACGTTTCTTGTTATTTCCCTATTTGCTTTCGGTTGGGTTGTACGAGAATGAGAAGTGAGAGAAGCCAGTCATGGAAATACCCTCAATTATTGTTGCCACAAAAAAAAGCTTTATACCTGCACTTGCCTGCGTGGGTATATCCGATGACTAAGTAAGTGCTATAATTAGCCACCCGCTGTTCCACTTACCATTGCTCAGAGGGACAAAACTCGGTCGAAGGTGGATGAGAAAATAGGTTGTGCTTACGTTATTGATGGTGCATATACCAAGATCTCTTTGCCAGAGGCCTGTAGTGTGTTTACTGCGGAGCTCGTTGCCATCTATGAAGCTCTGCAGTTTACACTACATGATGCATGAATCCACTTTCTCGTGTGCACCGTCTCTTTGAGTTCGTTGCAGTCAATTGCTACTTGATTCCTGCAACACCCCCTAGTGCAGCGAATCCACGACCTACTAGCCGGGCTGTGTCACGCTGACACTCGAATCACCTTTCTGTGGCTTCCAAGCCACATGGGAATTGCGGGAAATGAGTTAGCGGATCAAGCTGCAAAAGAGGCGGGATCACTACCACCTCGACCAATGGAGGTACCCGCTAGAGATATTCGCTCTCAGTTACGCCTACAAGTTCTGGTATTTTGGGAGAGTCAGTGGATAGCTGACCCACTGCCCAGTAAACTGAGAACGATCAAGGGAACTACTAGCGTGTGGCAGAGCTCTTTCCGGTCACGGAGAGAGTCCGTCATTTTGTGTAGGCTAAGGATAGGTCAAACAAGATCCACCCACTCGTACCTAATGAGAAGGGAGACCCCCCACTTTGTACCTGTGGAGCCGTCTTCATCGTGGCCCACATTTTAACCGAGTGTGTGGATCTTACTGACTTACGAAGAAACCTTGGTTTGCAGATGACACTCAAACTTATATTAGCCGATGACGCGGTGGGTGTTGATCGCGTTATCCGCTTTATAAGCGAGAGTGGGTTAGGGCCAGCAATCTAAATTTTCCAGTGAATATTGACTCAACGACTTGTTCGTTTTTGAATGATAATTTTTTGTTTTTTCATAATTTTTGTTTATTTTTATAATTATTATTTTTATTTAATATTTTGTTTTATTAAATTTAGGTCTTTTCAAATTTAGGTGTCCACCTCTAAATTTTAAATTCAATTCCAAATTTGTATTCTTTAATCTGTGTTAAGAGGGGCAGATGACCTCGTAGTTCCACCCCTTAAAACACACGGGCAATTGAGTATTCCATAACCCAGGCCTCGCCAACTCAGGTGCTTAGCGAGCACTGGCCGGCAACTGGAAAAGCACGGTGCTCTGTTGTAAGAGAGGAACTTGTAGTAGCAGCGCTTAGCGAAGCGAGAGTCGTGTTGTTTATTTGTAAATTGGAAGAATTGTCCCAATTTCCTTCTTGAAGCTGACTTTTAAAAAGCACAAGCTGCAATTTGAAGCTTTCAATACGGTCACACATAGTACTGATTAATTTATTTTTGCTTTGCAACGAGTTATTTAAATACCCCGTGATGTATTCCATGAAAGTGAGGTCAGCGATCCATTGCTCATCATCCCAGTCTGACTGTGGAGAAAGAGGGGTGGGAAGGGAAAAGCACCGGAGCGCGCAAGCACCAAGTGCTCGGGTTGGCATGGCGCATGCACAGTTGAGTATTTTATAGACTTTTAATATATTGGTTGTGCGTCGGCTCTGAGAAGCTTGAGTCCCACAAACTAAGTAGGCATACACTCTGATTGTGACCTGACAAAAAATTCTGTATGCTTTGTTTTTAGCATTCTCACAAACATTTACACTCCAAGCATGAATGAAATGTACAAAGTAGTCAGTAAAATCAAAATTCCCTTCCCTACGCCGTACAACTGTAGGAACATAAAAGCGCTACCATGGTACTCAAGAGTTTATCCAGGAATTATTTTCACCAACATAGATAGAGTCTCTTCTGTTTGAATTTCTTGCCATTGTTGTGGTCTAGAAGTATGTATTGAGGTTGTTTGATTCCCAGCTCTGGAATATCATACAATGAGCTTCATAAGGACAACTGAGAAGAGGTTGGTATGATTCTTATTACAGTTAAGTACAGAATTTAGTGGCAGTGTATTCTGAGTGGGTTGTGGCATCCTTGTTCATATCACATAATACCATAATTACAAGAACTTCAGCACATAAGTCAGGGCCAAAATAAATATGTATAATTGGAGTGAATATGAATAGAGTACACACCGTGGGAGGAATGGAAGACAAATGAAACTATTTGTATACTTAGTTAAAATGCACCTTAGAGAAAGAAAATAGGCTAGTGTCCATATTATTTTTCATGAGAAACATAATAGAATTTGTCACCACCCGGCCAAGTACAGATATTTGTTACCATGTTGAGGTAGGGCCTATGTACACCAACAACAACAAAAATGGGGGGAAATGTTTGTAGACCGAAGACATAACATGCAGTATTTTTTCGTAACGACGTACTGTAAGTAAGATGCATTCACAAATCTGCGACTTCTTATGGAGTATGGTATAATAGTAAGGGTTTTCCACAATAGTAGGCCTACATAACACAGAACATAACCAAATAAATTTAATCATCAATTCAATACTCGTGTGATTACGACTTTCAAAGCAATACTACGTCTTCGTAGGCTTGATCCTACTTTATCAAACTTGATATTCGGTCGTACACACATGTACAACAACACTTTAAAGAAAATCACACATTTCAGAAAATCTTGTAGGATAAGAACGTATTCAATTGGAGCCATTTTGATTATCGAAGCAACGCAGCAAAGCAAAGTAGCAAAGTAAAACTACGCTGCACGGAAGGGGTAAATCGCTGCCAGCAGCAGAGAGTGCAGCATGAATAAAAGAACGCGCTGCGCGCGACACTGCTGAATCGCTGCGCGTTCTGCTTTAAAAAATACGCACCCAATATGATTTAAGGAACCCTCCATTTGTAAACACGAACACAGAGGATCATCACGTCGTTAAATGCGGAATAAATACACCGTCGTTAATGCATGGTTAAAACGGAGACGAATGATTGTAATTGTTGTGTATTTACTTGAGTTAACATGAACATTCTAGAAAGTGTTGTCTTAACATGAACATTCTAGACAGTGTTGTGTATTTAGGCTACTTGAGTTATCATGAACATTCTAGTCACTATCCCCAGAACATTCCAATCTGGAACATTCGATTCTGGAACTTTCCAGCTACTATGTATATATGCACCCGCGGACTGTAGACGACCGTTCCGCTCAAGTTAGTTCACATTGTGTATCGTTGTGTATCGACTAGTGTTTAATAAACCGTTGTGTTATATTAACAAGTGTATGTTATTTATCTTGTATCTCCCACAGTGGTGTCAGAAGTGGGATAAGATAAATAACGTTGTGGAACCGAGTGACTTTCTAACCTCAACGCAAGTGTTGCACCGAACGACGTTCATCGCAGTGCGTGTTGGAAACTAAACTGAGTGAACTTTCTAACCTCAACGCAAGTGTTTGCACCGAACTAAGTTCATCGCAAGTTCGTGTTAGATATACTGTTCTCCACTCATATTCACCATGCCGGACTTAACCTCTAAGCAACTCCAACAATTCTCGGCAATCATCGCCGACGCTATCCGACAGACAAGTTCAACAACGTCATCATCACAGCCTCGACCGCCACAATTCACAATGCAACCGTATCGTACAACCGACGGGACGACTGTAGCCGACTATTTCACTCGCTTTACCTGGGCGCTCAACTTGAGCAAGGTACCCGCGGATCAACACGCACATTTTGCACGGGTTTACATGGGATCTGAACTCAATGATGCCCTGAAGATCCTGGTGAGTCCTAATGATCCGGAAACTCTGTCATACAACGATATTCTATCTAAGCTGAAAGGCCACTTTGACGCCACACGCAGCAAGTTTGCTAAGAGCATCAAATTTCGCAGTGTAATGCAGAAGCAAGGAGAAACCATCGCTAGCTTCACCTTAAGACTGCGGCAGGCTGCAACTTTTTGTGAGTATGGCACATTTCTTGATCGCATGTTAATTGAACAAATGCTCGCAGGTTTGGAATCACGAGAAATGTGCGACGAGATTATTGCAAAACAACCAGAGAACTTCACCGCAGCATATGAAATCGCGCACGCACTCGAAGCTACTCGCATTACCACCGACGAGGTCAAAACAGCTGCCGCTAAGTTAGAATCAACCAATCGGATTGGATACGAGAAGCCTCTGCCCAGGAAGAACATCAACCAGCAGCCGCCACGCAGCAAGTCAGCTCATCGAAGTCAAGGGTCTTACAACCTAACCAGACAGCACCAATGGCCACACCAGGCAAACCAGAGTGAATCCCAGGACAACCAATCAACATGTGCAGGGTGCGGTGAAGCTCACCCTCGTAGTCAGTGTAGGTTCCTGAACGCAGAGTGCCTGAAGTGTGGCAAGAAAGGTCACATCAGAAAAAATTGCCGATCGAAATCGAGGAAACATCGAACAAACCATGTGACCGAAGAAGAGCTTCCAGCAGAAAACCTCGACGTTGTGGAGTACCTCAGCAAAATCGAGGTCATCGGATCGGTCAACGCAGCACCTAAGCCACTGGTTGATGTCAACATAGAGGGAACCACCGTCAAAATGGAACTCAACACCGGCGCCCCCTGCTCAACCATGAGCAAATCAAAGCTAAGTATGATCAAACCAGGTTTTGTGTTGCAGAGAAACGATCGTAACTTCGTCAGTTACACTGGCCATCCGATTAAATGCATTGGCAAAACGTCAGTGTGCACCACCATCGGAACCACAACCAGGAACCTGAATCTCTACGTGGTTGACGATGAAGTCGAATCGCTCTTTGGCCGAGAGTGGATTTCAGAGTTTGTACGGGAGATCGACTTTGGTCACCTCTTTGCAAAACCCGACCCAATTCACAAGCTCTCAGACAAGCAGACTCTGACCTTGGAACAACAGAAGCAGCTCGACAACATTCAATCTCGCTACCAGGATGTGTTCAGCGACACCCCCGGGAAGATCTCAGGCCCCCTAGCGAAGATGCACCTGAAGGCTGGAGCCACACCTGTTTTCGCCAGAGCTCGAGACGTACCAGTTGCCCTCCGCGATGCCTATGCCAAGGAAATCGACAAGAAAATTGCATCTGGCTTCTACAAAAGAGTGGACTACTCTGAGTGGGCATCGACAACGCACGTCGTCGCCAAGAAGAACGGCAAACTGACGATCACAAGCCTACTCTCAACCCGCGGATCATCATCGATGAACATCCGATTCCCAAGGTGGAACATCTGTTCAACCGAATGCGCGGCGCCACTCTCCTCTGCCATCTGGATATCATCGACGCATACACTCATCTCGAGGTCGACGACGAGTTCAGCCATGCTCTCACGCTTAACACGCCAACTCACGGTCTGATCCGCCCAACGCGAGCAGTATGTGGAGCAGCTAACATCCCCGCTATCTGGCAGCGGAGAATGGTCACAGTCCTTCATGGTCTCCCAAACGTCGTAAGTTTTTTCGATGACAGTATAGTTTTTGCTGATAGCTTTGAAAATCTGACGCAGGCCTTCAGCACCACTCTGGAACGGTTTCGGCAACACAACCTCAAGCTCAACCGAGCCAAATGCGTTTTCGCTCAAACTTCTCTGGAAGCCCTTGGCCACAAAATCGATGCGTCAGGCATCCACAAGTCGGATGCACACATCCGAGCTGTACGTGATGCACCGAAACCAACTACACCAGAAGAACTCCAACTGTTTCTTGGTAAAGCAACCTACTACAGTTCGTTCATCCCCGATTCGTCCATCTGAGACAGACCACTCAGAGACATGCTGCTCAAGGACCCTCTCATCTGGACACCAGAAGGCGACAGGGCATACAAAGACATCCAGAACGCCCTAACCTCGCCCCAGGTACTCATGCAGCATGACCCAGCGTTACCACTCCTGTTGGCCACGGATGCCAGCAAGACCGACCTGGGCGCATTATTGTCACACCAGCTCAGCAACGGGCAAGAACGTCCAATCGCTTACGCCAGTCGAACGATGACAGCAACGGAGCAAAGGTACCCTCATCTTCGCAAGAGACTCAACTTGACCAGGCCACGTTGAGGTCACCGCACAACCGACAAAGTCATCGTGCAACCGACCAAATCACCATGCAACCGACAAGGTCACCGTGCAACCGACAAGGTCACCGTGCAACCGACCAAGTCACCGTGCAACCATCCAAGCCACCGCACAACCGACGGAGTCACCGCACAACCGACGAAGCCACCGAGCCTGAGACGAGTTTGCTTCACCGAGACACCAGCAACAGTCCAAACACCACCAGCCACACCAGCTACACCTGTAAACAGGACATCACCTATTTCCCAGACCTCTTTTATTCCCCGCAGGAGTACACGCCAGCAGTGACCACCGTTGAGATTCTCTCCCGATTCCTAAATCATCCATTTAAAAGAGGGAGGAAATGTTGTGTATTTACTTGAGTTAACATGAACATTCTAGAAAGTGTTGTCTTAACATGAACATTCTAGTCAGTGTTGTGTATTTAGGCTACATGATTTATCATGTACATTCTAGTCACTATGCCCAGAACATTCAAATCTGGAACATTCGATTCTGGAACTTTCCAGCTACTATGTACATATGCACCCGCGGACTGTAGACGACAGTTACGCTCAAGTTAGTTCACATTGTGTATCGTTGTGTATCGACTAGTGTTTAATAAACCGTTGAGTTATATAAACAAGTGTATGTTATTTATCTTGTATCTCCCACGATATAACAGTAATGATATGTCGTCGTGTGTAATTCCCTCCCTGAAACCATGGTTTGTTTAAAATAGTCGGTTGTAACCCAAAATAGTGCTTGGCCTTAATTCTTGCATTGTTAGTCCACGTGACTTGCCAGTCATCCTGTATCGTCGAACGAATTATAGAACGCAAATTGGACATTGGTATGGCGATGTTGTAAATTTTGCCTTGGCCATTAGCAGCATCTTTGGCGAAGTTATCCAATATTTCGTTTCCCTCAATATGAGAATGGCCGGGTACCCACGTGATACTGACTTCAAAAACCTCCGTGTGTAAAGTGTACAATTGTTGAACTAACTGACATAAAAACCAATTATCGGCCTCTAGAACATTTTGAAGTGCTTGCACTAGACTCATTGAATCGGTACAAATTAAAGAATGACGAATGGAATGTTGTTTGATATAAAAACACGACTGATGGATGGCAAAAATTTCGGCTGTAAATATCGAGACGTCTGGGGGTAAAGTATACTGAAATGAGATTTGTAAATCCGGAGCAAAGAAGGCTGCTCCCACACGAGAAGGGTTCACCATTTTAGAATCATCTGTATAAAAAAGATGCAGGAGATCAAAGGATTCGTTATCTCCCGAAAAATACGGGGAATGATTACAGGATGATGTTGAAAGGACTGATGTACTTGGGGTAAGGAGTTCTGAAGAATATGAGGTTGAAAATACGTTGCAGCATACGGAATAGTATATATCGGTAACCGCATGACTTTTAATATATTATGGCGGTACAGTTGAAGCATGGAATATGCAGTTAGTAAAGCTGGACGAGAATCGGTGGGCAATAATCGACGCGTATAATATTCCTCCAATAGTTGTAATTTATGGACGATAGGTGATGTTGTTATCATCATTCTTCTTAGCAGGTACATACATGCAAGATATCTACGCCGATGATGAAGTGACGTTTCTCCGGTTTCAACTAACAGGGCTCCTGTAGGGGTTGATTTAAGCGCGCCTATAATTATACGCAAGGCGGAAAACTGTATTCTATCTAACCGGAGGAGCCTAATGCTGGACATTGAATCAAAAAAAGGAATTGTAATATATCACAGAACGGATGATGTTACGATAAACCGTTAATAATGATTCTGGGTCCGCCCCCCAATTGCGTCGAGTGAGTGCCTTTAGAACATTAATTTTGCTGGCGAGATGACTCTGAAGGTATTGCGTATGACTCTCCCATTGCAATTTCCTGTCAATGTGAATCCCTAAGTATTTGACACTCGTCACCACCGGAATATGACCTTGACGGTATAATATAGGAGAACTGTCGTAAATTCGTTTGTGCGTAAAGATCATCGCAGCGATTTTTCCTGCAGATGTTTCAAATCCGTATTGATGTAACCAGTCATGAGCATGAGAGAAGGCGTGGTATATATCCCTGCGACAGGAGGAGAGTTCTTCTCTAGTGCAATATATTAGAATGTCATCCGCATATTGAAGAATGCGAGCGTGCGGTAATATGACTGTTTCTAAAGTACGGGTGTAAATTAAGTATAAAAGCCCGCTCAGAACGTCTCCCTGCGGAACACCATAAGAAGTATGTCGAAAATCAAAGACACCGACTGGGGAGTTTAAAGTAATATGACGATGACATAGCATATTATGTATGAAGCACCTGAAGGAAAGGGGAACTTGTAGATCCCTCAGAATTTGAAGATATGGATCAACAGAATCATATGCATTTTTGAGGTCAAGGAACACAGCTACTGTGTGCATTTCTTTCCTTTTGCTAGGAGTAGATCAGTAAGGAATATATTTAAGGGGTCAGATGTACCAAGATTTTTTCTAAATGCAAATTGGGTTTTTGGAAACAGGTTATAATATTCTAGGCACCATTGAAGCCGTCGGAGAAGAATATGTTGAAAAATTTTTCGGAAACAAGATCCAAGTTGGATACCACGATAACTACTCGGTAATCGAGCATCTTTCATAGGTTTAAGAATCGGTACAGTTTGAAAAACGTTCCAATCCTCCGGGAAGGTCCCTGTGCGTAAGATGGAATTATATAGTTGAAGAATGATACACTGAGCGTTTACTGGAAATCGAGCGATCATTTTATAAGTCACCCCATCAATCACTGGGCTGGATGATTTTTTGTGACGAAATGTGAGACGTAATTCGCTACTTGTAATAGGCTGCATTAAACTGGAAAAAACGGTCCAGTGAACCAGAGGTACAAGATGTAGGCAAACGAATAACTATATCCGGTGTCCAAGTATGATACAGGTCATGGTATCCCTGCGCCGAAAGTTGGGAGGAGGCGGAAATAGTACGATTATTAGAGAAATGTTTAATCGCCGTTCAAATACTGTTTAGGGACGTAGTGCTGCTTAATTGGGTACGGTAATGTATAATTTCTACGCTTCACGTCGTTTATGATTAAATACACGTTGGATTTGAGCGGTGAGACTTTTGTATCTCAAATAAGATGTTGGAGAGCCATAATGTCGAAAAGCTTTTAGACTCGCTTTGCGCCGTCTTACCAGCTGTCCCCATTCTTGATCCCTCCATGATGGTAAGGTACCACGATTATTCGGAGGACCTGTCGTTGTAATTAAAGGGTGGTATATATTAAAATAGGCTCGGATATTCTCTAATAAAAAGGTATAACTGTTACTAGGCACCGGTGTATGCTGTGAAAGCCTACCCTCTAAAAATTGAGAAAACAACTCATAATCAAAAAGTCGTAAATTTCGCTTAACCTTAAATACGTTTTTGGGGATATGTCGGGTACGCGAGACATCATAGTCTATTACGATTGGATAATGATCGCTTTGATGCGTATCCTGCAAGGTCTTCCATGTCATCTTATGAGATAAGTCTAAAGTAGTGACGCTTAAATCCACCGCACTTTGGGGACTATTTGGTGGGGTAATGCACGTGGGTGATCCATCATTTAGGAGATGTAGGTGCAATTCCTGTATAGCTGCAGCGATGTGACGTCCTTTTGGATTAATTCGGCCACTGCCCCACAAGTCGTGAATACCCCACTGTAAGATGTTTAGGATATTGTTGTATGAACCGAAAATATGCCTGCCATTGCCGACGGGAACCTTGTATACCCGGGGGACAATAAATGTGACTTACATGGAGATCTTGCACAAGGAATGTGTGATGATAAGTGTTAGGAATATAAAATTGATTAGAGAGGGGAGTGTATCGTAAGTTATATTTTAATAGTGGCATAATGCCACGATATCCTGGACCATCATGACGTTCAACCTGATAGTTAGGAATGAAAAAGTTATACGAGGAACGAAGCCATGATACTTGTAGGAATATGATATCCGGATCATATTCCTGGATTAAATGCAGTAATTCATGCTTTTTATTTAGAATACTACGGCAATTCCACTGGAGGAGTAACATATAGCACGTATCAAAATTAGTCCACTGTAGGACTACCGGTACTACTAACTAAGGTATTATATTTTGTGGAAGGAGGATTGGGAAGAATTGGTACTATCTTTTTCAATAATTTTTTCACGTAAAAGCTCCATTGAGCGTTGTGCCCTAATAATTCTTGTAATTTCTGGAAATCTACCATGATGTCATGCGACGGGCCCCGCGAAGTTCCAGGTGTTTGAAAAGACCGTTTCTTCGAAACTTCCGCACCCATGGTCTCGGATTGCAAAGCCACCCCTACACCACTGCCAGACGGTTGCTTTAAGATATCTAAATAGTCGTAACCTATGGGATTCACCACTTTTGGCTTTGGGGACACTAGTTCTGTATACTTTCGTTTTCTCGGCGGAACCTCCTGACGCGTAATATTAGACTGTTCTAAGGTCGGAAATTGCTGCGGGAGGGTAAGAGGATTGAACGGTACACTGTAGTTAGCCGTAATGACTTCGTGGTACGATTTATTATCGGTACACATTTGACGTTTTATGGACTTCTGTTTTTCCAATTCAGGGCAGCGTGCGGCGCCTGCCGGATGGTTGTCACCACAATTTGCACATTTGAAAAGCTGCTCCGTACATGTTTCCGTCGAGTGGCCTTGCGCACAGTTACCGCAAACTGGAGAGCGAGCCCGACAGTGTAGTTTGACATGCCCGTATCGTTGACAGTTCAGACATCTAATGGGGGAAAATATGAATAATGTTACCTCTAGTAGCACGTTAAAAATAGATACATAATCCAATAGCCATTGTGTTTTAAAGAAAATTTTCACTGTTCCTGTAGGAAGGGATTCTAACTTGCCATTGATCATCTTTTTCCTAAAAAAAAAACGTTCGACACTCACGATTGGGACTGGCGAATCAATATATTTTAAGATTTCCTCATGAGTTAATGATGTGTCTACGCCCCTAATTAGACCAACACGTTGGACGTTAGCGGACGGGATAAAGGCGACCAAGTGCTTTGCTGGTAGTAAGGGATTTTTTAAGAAGGAATTCGCTTCTATTGCCTTGTGAAATTGTACCTGAACACGATTGCGTCCTTTGCGTTGAATATTCTTTATACCCACGATCTTATTTTCGAAAAATAAAACTGCCTAATGCCTTCGGATGTAAATTGCCAATATGTTGATCTCCCTCAACTTGCACAAACACCGTGTACGGCCCTGTGTGATGGTCATAATACTGGTTGTCATTTGACGATGGCTGTCTTTTAGCAATAACTGGAGATGTTTCAGTAATGGTAGTTGTTGGAGTTGATACTAGCTCAGACTCCGACACTACTAGCATGCTTTCAACGGACGCTACACCCTCGTATTCCACTTGTTCTAGTTCGTCCGGAGGTCGCCCCATCTGACTACCATCACTTTCTGACGCCATGTGGAAAGTTATCCCCTATAAAGAAGGGGGTACGAACCTGATAAAACACTTACGAGACACTAACACACTAAACAAAGAACAGACCACAAAACCGACGTCCACACAACACTCAAAAGCACGTTCCCTACACCCGATACCACTCACTGCACAGATGCACACCGTATGGAGGTTGGGATACGAATTAAGATTTACAGTACCACTACAAAGGAAACAAAATGCATTCCAACACAGGTTCACCAACATATTTATTCGTTATTCCCTTATCAAAAACTAAAGAGAAAGTAAACTAAAAATTGCAAATACTGCACTTTTATGCACTAAACGAATCCAGAACTAATATTATCCTGAAAAAATTATCCTGGTAAACTAAGAAAAATGCCCCACTGAGTAGAAGAA
Organism: Meconema thalassinum; assembly: GCA_946902985.2. Classification (NCBI taxonomy): domain Eukaryota; kingdom Metazoa; phylum Arthropoda; class Insecta; order Orthoptera; family Tettigoniidae; genus Meconema; species Meconema thalassinum. The sequence continues at coordinate 536,441,401 of OX336390.1, read as the reverse complement.
TTGTATTGCTAACTTGATAACACAAGAAACAGAGGCACATTGAGTCAAGGGGCACAATGAATCAGTGCTACTTTAAAACAAACTAACTAAAAGAAACAGTCAGTCTGAGAGACTAGACTTTATATCATTTCAAATGAAGCTTGCTACAAATGCTACACATGTTAGAAAGGCTCAGGAGGGCCCCATGACTCTTTCAACAGACTCCATTACCCTGTTAGAATGACAATTTCTATAATTTAAAGACATTTATATTTATTAGGTTGGTCATATGTTCCCTTTTTGCATTTACTGTATGTGTTTTGTTTGTGCATACTATGTCACTTCCTGTATCGATTTACACCATGTAGAAAGTAAAATTTGTGTCATTAAGTTTTATCAACTTTATTTATATCTAAGCTACGCCATCTGCCCTATATTCATATCAGGTTATGGGCCCAGGAGTGTAACTTAAAAAGAAAAGTAAACAATCTAATGTGCAAATAACGAAGTGAGGTTACGTTCATTATACCTCGTGTGGACCGCATTGCTGCATCACCCGTTTGTGTGGTGAACTGTTCTTTCTGTAATTTTTGTGGCTTTTAAGGCTTATACAAAAATGCCGGCGACTGGCGCAGGTCCCTCTTTGGGTCCCTCAACTACAGTATAGTCGGTGTCTGGTGTACCCGGCATAGTCAAACTGGAGGGAAGGACGAACTATGAAACATGGAAGTTTCAGATGAAGTGCTTTCTAATAGACTGTGGACTATGGAAAGCTGTTGAAGGCAACGATACTGATGAAGGGCGTGATCAACGAGCAATGGCTAAAATTGGAATGGCTGTGGCAACATCCTGCCACTCTCGTCTCTTGGGTCTCAACACAGCGAAAGCTGCCTGGGACAAGCTTGCCAAGGATTTCGGAGAACGGGGCGTCGCTGGTCAACTCATGCTGGAGAGGAAACTCTACAGAGCTAGGCTGGAGAACTATAAATCAGTGGACGAGTATGTCGTCAGTCACATCTTGAGTGTTTGTGGTGAACTTGCAGATTGTGGTGTTACATATACTGATGAAAATATAGGTTCGATGATGTTGCATGGTTTGCCTGATTCATGCACTTCACTCATTCTAGCGTATGGTGCTGCAAACAAAAAGGTGTCTCTAGAATCAGTATTAGATTTTCTTCATAATTATGATGAAGGAAAGGCTGCTAGGCAAAGTGAAACCGCTCTGTCCGTAAGTGCTTCAAGCAAGAATAACACTCCTCAACCAAATTGTTATCATTGTAAAAGGTTAGGTCACAAGAAATCAGACTGCCCAGTTTTGAAGAAGATGAAGAAAGCCCAAAATAAGGAAAAGAATAAGAAGAAATCCAACCCAGGTGGGCAATATCAGGATTCAAATCCAAGCATAAAAAATGTTGGACTGTTGACTGTTGCTTTAGCTAGTGCAAGTTGAGGCAGAGAGGAGTGGTATTTTGATAGTTGTTGCAGCAAACCTGTGTCTCATAGAGAGGATTTGGCAGATTTCATTGACCATAGTCTTTCTCAGGAAATCTTAGTAGCTGACAACTCAGTGATGAAAAGTAAAGGTGTCGGAAGTGTTACTTTAAACATCAATAATAAAGGTGAAACCAAAGCAACCATTTCAAATGTAATGTTTTGTCCAGATAGTACAGCCAACTTGATGTCAGTACATCAAATAGCTAGTAAAGGTAATATACTTGTATTTGATTTTAAAAAAGGTGTTAATGCGTTTACTGAGGATAATGTAAAAATCCAAGGTGAAAGCGTGTTGACCGGGAGTGCTGTGAATGGAATTTATAGGCTAGATCGTGAACGTATGTCTGATGCTACTGTGTATGAAAAAAATGAAGAGGCTTCTAAGGTATGAGAAAACACTGCATTGCTATCTTCTAATTGTTCTCAAGAACTCTGGCATCAGAGAATGGGGCATTTGAATTATCAGGGATTATCAAAGTTTAAAATATTAGCAGATGGAATATCTTTCACTCAATCTGAAACTGAAGTTTGCATCCCCCGTGTGAAAGGGAAGCATAGTTAACTGCCATTTCCTAAAGCAGCCACTAGGGCAGAAAAGGTGCTTGAGTTACAGTGACATTTGTGTTCCTGAAAGAGATAATGAATCTTATGGTGGGGCCACATGTTTTGTTACATTCACAGATGATTATTCTAGAATGAGCTTTGTTTATTTCTTAAAAAGGAAAAGTGAATGTGTATCCAAATTCAAGGAGTTCAAGTGTATGGTGGAAAATCAAATGGATGGTAAAATTAAAAGATTTAGATGTGACAATGGAGGAGAATAACACAATTATGAAATGAAACAATTTTGTGCTAATAATGATATTGTTCTAGAATTCTCTGTCCCCTATACACCTGAGCAATGTGGAGTCGCAGAAAGGCTCAATAGGACTTGTGTTGAACGTGCCAGAGCTATGCTTTTTCAGGCAAAGCTGGACAAGAGATATTGGGCAAAAGCTGTCAATACTGCCATTTATCTCAAAATAAGAGTCCCACTGTAGCCCTTAATGATAAGTTACCACTAGAGGTATGGACTGGTAAGAAGGTAGATCTGTCTTAACATCCGTGTGTTTGGATGTAAAACTATGTCTATGATACCCAATGTAAAACGCAAGAAATTTGATCCTAAATCTGAAGAAAAAATAATGGTAGGATATTGTGAAGGTTCGAAAGGGTATAGGTTAGCTGATCCAAACCGACCAGGTCATGTAATTGTATCTAGAAATGTAATTTTTGATGAGAAAAAGTTAGGATGTGTTTTGGATGGTACGGATTGTGATCCTGATTTTAATGAACTAATCCCATTGAGGGAAATTCCTGTAGAGAATGTCAATGTAGAGCACAATGACAATAATGACATTAAGTTTTATCAACTTTATTTATATCTAAGCTACGCCATCTGCCCTATATTCATATCATACCCATCCATTACCCTTCAACTTAGGCTTCCCGCGCGGGGGCTGCATGACGTCACTCACTCGCCGTCTCCGTTCGCATAACGCCAGACCCCAGGAGTAAACTCAGACTCGCTGCATATGCACTGAACAACATGATGACGTCATACACGCCGTAACCGTGACGCATAACGGTAGACCTAAGCATAACGCTGAAGTCGACAAGATAATTTGAAATTATAAAAATCGTTATTTACTCTTAGACGACAGTTCGCTGCACTTGATTCCCGCCTTTTATAAAAGTCCGCGTCACTTAAAATAAGTTACACGGTAACCATCTAGCCAACTTTAACATATATGCGCATGTTGATTTACGGTCGAATTTCTTGAAGTCAAGTTGTTTTCTGAGCCGGCACAATGTCGCCAAGCTTGCTTAAAATCTCGCCTTTACCAAATACGACAATACCACTACGATTTCTTGCCATACATTTGCCGAATTCCGGATGGAGTCAGAGCGCAAGATGTCCCAGATAAATGTTACCAACTATTTTAATTGTGTTACACCCCCCAACTCACGAACTCTTCATTTAATTGAATATATTATCGTATTTCACTGGAATATAACGTCTTGTGCATTTGTACAAGGTAAGTGATACTAAAATACAGGCCCAACGAGAGGGGGGACAGGCAGGGCTGGTGCCCCGGGGCCCGGTGTCCTAGGAGGATGGGCCCGATTGGGCATTGATTTATTATTGACTTTACGTGACTTGAATTTGCTACTGGCAATCATTTAGTGAATGCAATGAACTGTCTGTGAGCAATGTTACAACGATTGAAAACTTATTCTGTCAAGTGGACTATATTTTCCTTTACAAAGCGCTTGTGAGAAGAACAACTGTCTCAAAACGGTCAACTTAGGCGATGGGGCTTCTCTATGTATTGTTCTCAGAATATACCTGAAGACAGAGAGAGCATTCCATTATTCTAAATTTAGCTTATTCGACTTATGCACCAATCCTTCATATAACTTTCTCATCCCTTCATTTATTTCGCCAAGACCGCGAGAGCCTGGGCTACCGTGGTATGTTTGGTCAGCTAGCTCAAGAGTTTCAAGTTTGGTGCGTCACATCGAGCTTAGATATTTAGAGGTGATAGTGTCTGAAATTAATATATTGTCCAGATAAACGTATTGTATACCGTGCAGGCAGTTAAGTAAAATACATTTTAAAGTAGCGTCCACACAGTAATTCATTAATAGTTATTGTTGATTTAAGGGGAGGAACAGCAAGGTCATCTGGCCCTAGTAATTCACTTTCGCACTATGTGAAACATTATTATTGCTGGCTAAATAGCTTGCGAAAGGGTGGGATGATTCTGTTGTCAAACGTAGATAGAAGAAATGCATGCGAAATTGTTCATCTTCTCGTATCTTATACTGAATTGAGAAAACAATGCTAACATTTTGATAATCTGCATGTTTAGGTGCAGAATATCGAAAGATAACGAGGTTATAATTATTATTATTACAAGGAGGAGGAGGTACAGGGACAGTTGGACGTGTGGGAAGGAATAATACAAGGATATGGGATGAAATTTAGCATAAATAAGAGTGAGATGGTGATCACAACAAGGAAGAAGGAAAGAACCACAACGGGAATAGCAATTGGTGGGGAACAGCTGAAGAAAGTGGAGAGTTTCAAGTATCTGGGAAGCCTGATACAAGATAATGGAAGAAACGATAGAGAAATAAACGAGCGGGGGAGACAGGCAGAAGCATTCCGGAGGAGTGTGAGAAGCATGTTATGGAGCAAGGATATCCCTCGGAACAGCAAAAAGATCATGTATCGGACGAACTATGTCCTTATCCTGACGTATGCCTCGGAGACCTGGGTTATGAAAGGAAGGGAGAAGAGCAAAATACAGGCCAGTGATATGAGGTTCTTGAGAAGCAGTATTGGAGCTACAAAGATGAACAGAGTAAGAAATGAGAGGACAAGAGAATTAATGAAGGAGGAACCATTACAGGATGGTATAGAGAAATCTAGACTTAGATGGTATGTACATGTAAAACGAATGGAGAAGAGGAAACCCAGGAGGATACACGAGACGAAGTTGGAAGGAAAGAGACCGAGAGGAAGACCAAGAGACAGGTGGCTGAAAGGGGTGGAAGAAAGCGTGAAGAAGAGAGGAGAAGACTGGACAAGGGTGGAGGCTGAGAAATGGTGGGAATACGTTGGAGAGGCTTGTGTTCCAAACAGACCCGGCCAGTGGCAAGATGATGACTGATTCATTCAATACGATCAACAATCCTAGGCAAATCATTTCTAATTAGGGGATTTATAATGCAATTTATTAATCCCTTAACGAGTCAAGGACTCATATACAAAGGAATTGTACAGTTTTATCTTGTTGGCGACAAATTACAATACAATGTTTAGTTTACAAAGTTTTCAGTATGAAAATATGTACAACATTTTGTAGCTTTCATAAGTTTTTGTACACAATGTGTTCTTCTTTTGTCTTCTCAGATTATGACATTTCTTCAAACTGACATTTTATAATCATTCCACATAAACTGTTTTAGCCTCCTTTTAAAGATTGGTAGGCTAGGTGCAATTTTTATATTTTCTGGTAGTCTATTGAATTTTACAAAGGCACTATACTTAATGCTATTACTGCCATATTGTTTGGAATTGATATGGAAAAGTGTTATGTCATCTGCATGTCTAGTTTTGTAAGCGTGTAAATCAGATTGTTTAGTGAAGTTTAAATTTGTGTGGATTCTGTTGTGTAGGATTTGGTACATTAGGACATTTGATTTGATTTCTGCATTTAGGGCTACTGGTTGAATTTTACTCGTAATATAAAGGTGTTTGGTTGGTGTTAAAAAAAAGGTAGTTATAAATATTTCTTATGGCTCTATTCTGAATTACCTCAATTTCCTTTTTTAGGTAATTTGAGCATTTTATCCAAATTGTATTCAAATATTGTAAGTGGCAATGGATTAAGGAAAAATACACTTTCCTGAGTAGATATTTTGGGATATAGTAGCTCAATTTTTTTATCATCCCAGCAGCAGGTGATATTTTTTTTACTAATGCATCAATGTGCTTTTGCCAGGAGAGATGTTCATCTATTATTAAGCCTAGGTATTTGACAGATGAGACCCTTTTAACTGCTTTTCCATTCAGCATTATATTCTGAGTGATGTCTAACTTTGTTCTACGCTTAGATATTATTAAATAATTTGTTTTATCTTCATTTATTGTTAATTTATTTGACTGGGTCCAGCCAAGTATGGTATTCATGTCCTCCTGCATGTGTGTAATCAGCGTGTTGGTGGTGTACGCATTGTAAAAGATACTTAAGTCATCTGCAAACAACGTTATATTACCATGAAAACGGAGTGTTGCTATGTCATTAATATATACTAAGAAGAGGGAAGGACCCAGTATTGATCCTTGGGGCACACCGTGGGTAATATTAACTTCCTCACTTCTGTAGACATTTATTTCAATATACTGCTTACGATTAGATAGGTAATTTTTAAACCATGTCCAAGCTACTCCTCGGATACCTGCTTTATCAAGTTTCCCTAAAAGAATTTTATGGTCAACAGTATCAAACGCCTTTCTCAGGTCTACGAAAAGGCCACTCGCTGTCATCTTATTGTCTAAGACATCCTGCAAGTTAGAGATAATATCAATTGTGGCTATTTCTGTGCTTGAGTTTTCTCGGAATCCATATTGCCCTTTGTAGAAATAATCATTTTTATTTAAGAAATTTACAATTCTGTTTTTTTACTACTGTTTCGAGTACCTTGGATATGGGTGCGAGGATGGAAATGGGCCTGTAATTGTCCGGATTGCTTTTGTCACCTCCTTTATATACTGGTATGACTCGTGCTATTTTTAGATCATCAGGCACCAGACCAGTCTCTAACGATAAATTTATTAAAGTAGTTAGTTGGCTACTTAGCATGTCAATGGAGTTTTTTAACAATTTCACTGACATACCATCTTTGTCTTGGCTACTTTTCATTTTAAGGCTTAATATAATATTGCGAATTTCCATCTCATTAGTCGGGGTCATAAATATGGAATCTGTGTTGACATTAATTTCATTAACTTTCTTCCCTGGGGGGATGTTTATGGCTAATTTGTGTGCTATGTTTATAAAGTGAGTGTTTAGAGCATTGCAAATATTTTCTTTTCCTGTGAAAGATTTACCGTCAATTATTATCTCACTGCGACCATCTTTGTTTTCAGTTGTGCAGTTGTAGATCATTTCATTGATTACTTTCCAAGTATCTTTTATGCTATTGGCATTCAATGTTAATTTATGTTCATAGTATGAGGATTTCAGTTTCCGTTTTAAAGCTGTCACTTTGTTCCTACATATTATGTGCTCTTCCTTTAAGAGGTTATTGTTTCTGTGAATGCAAGTTTTAAGTTTAGTATGTAGTAGGTCCCTTTTTTTATTAGTTGAATTAATTCTGTAGTTATCCATGGGTTTTTGTGGTTCTGGTGTATTTCCTTCAAAGGTGAGTCAGTGTTTTCTTTGTTGGGTGTCTGTGTCAAGATTTTGTGTTTCATGGCGATGTAAGTTTCGCGTAGATCATCTAAGCAGTCTATTTGATTAAGATCATTAGAGAATCTGTTTTTGTTCATGTACCGGTAATTTTTATTTACGTTTTTTGAACTAGACCTTTGCTTGTTGGGAGCGTATTTAAATGTCATGTTCGAGATTGGGCTTTTGCCTGGATAGTAGTTTGACCAGAAATTCTCAGTTACAAGAATATTATGATCACTAATATCACTATTTATATTGCTTATTCTATAGGCATATTTACAGTTATTAGTGGCCACCTGATCAAGGAGTGTACTTGTTGATTCACTTATTCTTGTTGGATAGCGAGTATTGCCTTGTGTGAAACTATAGCTTGATAGTAGATTGAGGTATGATTTGGTTACATTATTTTTGTTTAATAAGTTAATATTTGTATCACCAATGCATAAGGAAAGATTGGCATTGTTTTTCGAGAGAATGTGCTCTAGAGATTGCATGAATTTTGTTGCGTTATTTATGTTAGGATTATATACTGCAATTATATTAATAGTATGCAGGTTATTGAAACGAACAGTATCATTTCTTATAAGCTCTAACTGGATCAAGCTATGGTTACTCTCAACTAGGTTAAGAAATTTTGTATTCCATTTTTGTGGACATAAACTCCCACACCTCCACCATCCTGATTGTCTCTGTGTACAAATGCAACAGAATAGTTGTTTAGGTTGAAGTATTTAGCTTCATTACTTTTTACCCAAGTCTCGGTTACCACTATGACATCTAGATTTTCCACAATATGTATTAGTATCTCGATATCTTCTAGTTTATTTTTTAGGCTTCTGCTATTTAGGTAAATACACTTGATTTGGCTAACCTCATTTTTAGTGTCTGCTATGTAGTCGTGGATACAGTCATATTTACGCTCATCAATTGATGTGTGTAAGTCAACATCAACTAGTAGGGCCATGTCTTGATTCATTATTATTACTGTGAATGGGATGGCTGAGCCTTGTTGATGGAAGAGTCTTTTACTAGCGTTTCAATGTCTTCTGGTGAGGTGATCCTGATAGCCTTGTCACTATCTGATTTACGGACGAAAATTTTACAGTCCCGGGTCCAGACGTATTTAAAACCTAAATTACGGAGGTCTCTTGCCTGTTTGTGAAGTGCTTTATTTGCTGGCGTCAAATGCTCGTTATTGTAGATAGGCCTAGCCCTTCCATTGATTCCTGCATCACTTGAGTTCAGGTTGGGTTTGGATCTTTTGCCTTTTAGAATTGCGTCTGTTTTTAGCCGGCTGCAGAATTTTACTAGTAAAGGAGGTGGAAGACCTTCTCTGCTGTGTGGTAGCCGATGGCAGGCGTCAATATCGGACTCATCAACTGTGACACCCAATTGGTCAGCGATAGTCTTGACAATTTGAACGGGGTTTTCGTTTGATGTGTGGGGCACGCCATGAAGCTCTAAGTTGTTTCGCCGAACGTACTGTTGAAGCTCGATTCTCTTGCTTTAACAATTTGACCTCACTGCAGGCGATATACTTATCCTTCTCTAACTCACAAACTCTTTGGCTGAGGTTTGTTATTTCTGACAAGGCTTGCTTCAGAGTTTGTGCGGCAGTTGAAATGTCACTTTTCATACCATCAAAACAATCAGAAAAGTATGTCACGGACTTAAGCATGTCATTCTGAGTCCTTTCAATGTTTTCGAGTTTTGTCAGTCGGAGGTTGATTTCACAAACAAGATCGTGTAAATCTGGTTTATTTACATTCTCGTCTGGCGAGGCGATTTTAGAAACTGCACCGCCCTGTTAAAATAAACATAACCATCTGCACCGCCCTGTTAAAATAAACATATTCTTGGCGTGCCTCCTAGCTGCATCACTGGAACCAACTAGAAAAGAAAGGAGTACGCAGTGGAAATGGATGTTAATTTCTGACCTGTGCTGGGCCCGTACTTGTAGGCCAGATGTGCCGAGCGACTCCAGACTCCGTGAAGGTGGTCCCACGACGAGTGGTAGGAATACCCTCCTGGTGCTATAAAGCTAGAATAAGTTAGGCCTAGGGTTGAAGAGAGAGAGAGAGCAGCCCGATCGTCAAACACTACTAAATAAGACACATGGATAAAGAAATGGAAATTTAATTATAGCGAAATCGAACACACACAAAAAAAAACGGCCAGAATAACACACACAAAGAAAAGAGTACCCTAGGGGTCAAATACAGTCACTTTCAAACTGGAAGGATGATTATAAACAATAAATAACTTACAATAATAAATAACGGAAACAAATAAAATAAATACCTGTGCCACTTCCAATAAAAATGATGTAAAAAGGGAGGAGGTAATTGACCAAAAGGCAATCGAGCCGGTCGCTGGTCAACAACAATCACTTCTCAGCCAAGAGATGGATGGTTGTCATGACGACCACAAATAACAAGCATAGCAAAGATAAAACAAGAGGCTGTGTGCGTGTCGCAGAGGCTGTGGCGAGCAATGGGGATGCGATCGAGCTGGCAGTCCCCAGAGAAAAAAAAAATGCAAAACCCAAAGATACTACAAGGAGAAACAAATGACGTCAAGTGTCCGTGAAATATATCATGATACATACACGCAATCAAACACACAAAATGCCAGCCGACGATGCAGTAATAAAACACAAAGCAACTCGTGCTTGTAGGTAGTCTAGCAAAAATATGCTAAACCTATATAGTCCCCAACTTACGTTCCGGGTTCGAGCTGAATACGGTAAGGCCTACTTAAAGTTACCGCCGTGATCCAGTTGCCCGAAGCATGGAATGAAGGGAAAACATAAGGGCTAAAATATATGGTGTCATGCCTCGTGTTGGGAGAATGGTCGAAACGCCAACGTCCACAAACCACGGGAGACCCATTCGAAGATATGTCCAATCAAAACAGCATCAATGCACCTGGCAGCAAGAAAAACATACACTCACAAAATCACTCGCAGATATATTTCACGGCACAAATAAAAGGTTAAACGAAGACTCAAACAAAATAAAACAGGAGACCGCCATTACGATTGGTTCCACAGCAAATCCAAGCACACGACGAAGATCAAAAAAAAGGTTAAATTTAGGAAATGAGCATAGTGGACACAAGGTTAGATGTATTACTTACATGAGTAAATGGAAGGCTTCGGCATAATAACAATGTTAAATAAAAAGGAAAAACATTACATTTTAAATAATAAGGCGGAGAGCCTCGAGGCACGTCCGGACAGAAAGTATCTCACATGGCGTCTGAGTCAACCGGGACGGCCGCCAAATAAAATAAAGAAAAGAGAGATGTTAAACATGGCTCAGGATCCACACCACCCCCCAAAAGAAAAATTATTTATAATAATAAAAGATTTTTCTTTTTACATCACTAAGTACCACCGCTTTGAAATCAATCATATCCGAAGTGTTCCAAAATACACAACATCCTTATCACACAGGTGGTTTGTCAACAACTATAACAGTACACAAAATATGAAGGGGGAGGGTGATCGATATAACAATCACTTAAGCAATTGAGCCATATCAGAAAGAATACGGTTATAAAATGAAGAATATATAAAAATAATCAGATCGCTTCGGCGATCGCAATATCAGGACAGAACTCCTTCGGGGTCCCCAAAGGCGCGCGTTCCTTTGACGATCCCTGGGCTTATCATAATGGTATTACGGTTCGCCTGAGCGTTACAATGACAAGAAAAGTAGATAGAGACACGGTCGAAAATCATAAACAAAAGACTTTCGCCCTTTGACGCCGAAGTCCGCCATTCTCCTTATACCCATCATGAAAGTGACGTATTAAAATAACAAAGAAGCGATATAATGCGTCCATTATTTATAGAATATAAATTCTCTACTGGCCGAATTCGCAAAAATACATATTTTTACAATAAATATTAAGTTACACAGAGTATGTAGGCCTATTTCTTCTTGTATTATTTTCTTTCTTGAGCTCGTAAATTTGTACTTGACTCTGCCTCGGTCAAAATTGGTTCAATAATAGGCAGGTCAAGGAGACGCCATATTAATACTAGCTTCCTTGGATAACATAAGCAAATTATGATTGGCTAACCTACGCAGAAAAAGGACAACATTAATCACAGCAAATAAGAAGGTTACACAATAAATGGCTTCAATTGAGATATGTGAGCTCTGGATACGTCGGTGGGATTCTCCTTGGAGATCAATTCAACAGTGACAGGTGTTAAAAATCTAGTGATAGTTTTGGGCGTGCTCCAGCGAAGCATTAGCTTAGCTGACTCCTTATCCTTGGCCGAACTCTGTGGGTGCAGGCGCACTAGCACGTCGTCATTCACCTGAAAACAAACAGGTTGCCTACCCTTGTTATAGCGAGACGCCACGCGATCTCGTGCCCTTTTCAGATACCGTACAGCAACTTCCCATTTTTCTTTGACTGAGGTACGGCGGGATGGCGCAACCAGATAATCTATTTTCCACTGAAGCTGAAGTGGATCAACAATACGCCTTCCTAAGAACAATTCCGAAGGGGTAGAATTCGTCGATTCATGAAGAGCTGTGTTAAATCCTAAGGAGAAATACTGAAGATTTGCGTCCCAACGTGACTGATCTGCGTTGTGGAACGCACTCAAGCAAGCCTTCAAGTTACGATGAAACCTTTCAACGTGATTTGGCTGAGGGTGGTAGGGTGCCAAAAAGACATGATCAATTCCCCAAGAAAAACACATTGATCTAAAAGACTTGGACCGGAAAACGCTCGCGTTATCGGACACTAAAAACTTTGGAGGACCAAAAACACCAAAAATATGATTGGTCAAAAGCCTAACAGTGGTACGTGTCGTGATTTCCCTGACAGGAAATAACCATACAAATTTTGAAAATCCATCAACGACAGTAAGTATAGCTTGATGACCAGAAGATGACCTAACTAGGGGACCAAAATAATCTATAAACAGGCGCTCATTAGGATATGACATCGTGTCAGCGTGGTGAAGTCCAATGCGAGAATTCTTTGCTGGCTTAGAACGTTGACACGTAACACATTTTCGGACGAAAGCAAAAGCATCCGCTTTCAAATGAGGCCAGAAGAATTCCTGAGAGATTTTATGGAAAGTCTTCGTCATACCTAAATGTAATCCAAAACAGGATTCATGGAAATACGCCAAGAGCATACTTCGTATATTCTCTGGCACGAAAATCCTACATTTCGAAGATCGAGGAGCGGTATGCACTATAACATCATTGCGCAATGAAAACTCAGATACACCAGGATCTTTCCCGATAATTTTTTCACGCAATGTGACACAAAATGGGTCATCTGCTTGGTACGTACGGATGTCAGTAAAAGACCATGGAATGTGTTGGAGAAGATTCACTGGCTCGGGGATCTCAACAATGGGAGTAGGTTCCTCAAACATGCGTGACAAACAATCCGCTACAACATTTTCACTGCCTCTGACGTGAATGATGTCAAAGCTGAAAGAGGATAGACGAAGAATCCAACGATTTATGCGTCCCAATTTTTTGACATGCGAGCGCATCCAGGACAGAGCTTCATTGTCGGTATACACTATGAAATGCCGATGTTCTAGAAAATATCTGAAACGTTCACAGCCGAATACGACAGCCAGACTTTCTTTCTCGAAAGTGGAATACCGGCGTTCGCAATCATTAAGCATCCGACTGGCAAAAGCGATGGGTGCCAAATTACCATTCACCTGCTGACTAAGCACACAAGAAACTGCGACATCACTCGCATCACAATGTAACATAAAATCTTTCCCAAAATCCGGAGTTCGAAGGACGGGAGCAGAAGAAAGACATTCTTTCAATTTCTCAAAGGCGAGACACTGGTCGGGGCCCCACACGAATCGTACATTCTTCTTCTTCAAATAATTCAGGGGCGCTGAAATGTCCGAAAAGCCCTTAATGAACCTACTGTAAAAGCCTGCCATTCCCAAAAATCGTCGGACTGCTTTCACATTCGTGGGAGTAGTGAACTCTTGGATACATTGCACACGCTCAGGGTTCACTTCTATGCCCACATCCGAAAGAATGTGACCTAAAAATTTGATTTGCTTCGAAGCCAAAGAGATTTTGTCCGGGTTAACAGTGAGTCCGGCTCTGCGAAGACGACATAGGACTTCACGTAAATGGATCAGGTGATCCTCAAAAGACTGACTGTAAATCACGAGGTCATCAAGATAGTTAAACATAGATGAATACTTTAAATCTCCAAATAACTCGTCCAAAACCCTACTCAATACTTGTCCGCCGATAGAAATGCCCATGGGTAACTTATTGAACTCAAAAAGGCCGAACGGAGTGGAGAACGCAGTTACCTTACGGCTCTCGGGATCGAGAGGAATTTGAGAATATGCACAATTCAAATCTAGGACGGAATAGTACTTCGCCCCGTGAAAATGCTGAAAAGCGCTCTCCAGAGTTGGAAGGGGAAAGTTGTCGAACACCACCTTAGAATTGAGTCGACGATAATCAACTACTAAACGAAAAGTACCCTCTTTCTTAGGCACCAGGAATGCTGGACTACCATAAGAAGACTTAGAAGGGCTCACAACACCGCGTGCCTTAAGATCATGAATATATTCTCTCATGGCAATGAGTTTGGGTGGAGAGCAAGAAAATGGCGCCGACCTAACTGGAACCTCATCAGTTAAATCAATATGACACTCGTAGCCGATAGCGGAACCCAGTTCCGACGTGAGAACATCAGGAAATTCATTCACCAAATCAGATAAAGCGTCACGTTGACTCGTGAATAAAGTAGGAGGGATAAGAACAGCAGAGATACCAGAAAAATTACAAGGAACACTCGCTTCACAAGTATTAAAATGAAACCGCTCCTTGGATTTAAACAAAAAACTGAAGGAATGATCCGAAAAATCAAGCCTCAACCCTGCTTTGTGCATAAAATCAGAACCTAAGATCATAGGCGTAGATAAGTCATCCACCACATGGAAGTTCCAATCCCAAGAATAACCACATATCTTAATATGACATGTTACAACGCTAGAAACAGAAATAGATGACTTCACCGCAGAATAAAATTTTAAACCCCCATCTTGTGGACAAATCTGAGTAACAGGAAGCTGTTCCGCGATGGAGCGCTGAATAAATGAACGTGAAGCACCAGAATCCAGTAAAGCGGGTATCGACAATTTCTTAACACTTACAGGGACCCAAGGACAGAAGTTTCCAGTCGTGGAAATGTTCATTTCCCGGCGAACTTCATTGCATGGCCACTCCGGCGGGTCTAAACCGGGGACCCATGCTCGTTTCCCTGACGCGAAGCACATCTAGGACAGGCTATGTGCGTCACGTCACGAAGACCACATGTGTGACAAAACACACGAGAGGGCGCACGGCAGGAATTAAAATGATGCCCCAAACGATCACAATTCCAACATTTTATACGGTTATACATGTTCGGGTTTCGAGGTAACTGTTGATCCTGAGGAGCGGGATTCGCAGAAGAAGTAGCATTGGGAATACTCCCGACAATATGCGAGTGGGGACGGTTAACTGCCCGGTCCTCCTGACGAGATATTGAAGATGGGTGCGCAGTCCTCTGAATCTGGGATTGCGCGCATGCAGTCTCTGGAAACAAACTGTCAGAGGGGAGGGGTGGGGGTACATATGACTTGCGCAGGCGCCGATTGAACTCGCATTCACGTCCTTGATCAACACTGTCAGCCACACTATACACACTGGACCGGCGTATGAAAGACTTGTACTCAGGTGCCAGATTTCTATACACAATATCAACAGTTTCAGTAAGGGGAAGGGGCTGCGACAACCTACTTATTAAAGTCATTAGCCCAGTGACAACATCGTCTACAGGCTCTTCCAAACCCTGGGTACGGCGATGAATTTCAGCCTTCAAGTCATGTTCAAAATCATAAGTCGTAAACCGCTCCTTTATTGACTTACAGAAATCAACCCACGAGATGAAAGATCTGTTGGTAAGTCGATACCATTTTAAAGCTAAGCCACTCAACAATAACGGTAGGCAGACAACAATGTCGTCTGGTTCGAGGTCATAACAATGGCAGAGTTCACTGACCCTGTCTAAGAACTCAAATACAGACGAAACTCCCAGTTCACCAGAAAATGAAATTCCCCACTTGGACACTATATTGGCTACGCCTCCCTTGCGATGGCCTTTCATCTCAGTCAATGGATTAGTGTCTTTCCCACAGACACTTTCAAACGATAGCAGATCATCGTCAGACTGGAAGAGCTCCTTCTTCACGTTACAACCTGGGAGAGAATACATGGCTAAACTACAGAAGTACTGCTAGCTACAATTCAAAACAATAACTACAAATGTCTTGCCTCCGTCCTGCGCCTGAAATGAGTACGAAACAAGAAGTAGGGTTGGTTAGTACATTACCAATGCTGGGGTTCGTTGATAGGGTCCAACTCATTGCACTCTCCTTACAGTTTGTTATTTTTATGGTCCATACTCCTTGGAAGTTCACATTGACTCTCAATATTTGTTTGCATAGTATGCAATAGGGAACATGAAACAGAATAAAAACAACATTGAAAAATATGCAGGGAAATATTAAAATCCAATGGATATGGCTAAGCGACCAGGAGACTTAACCTCGCAACTGATACCATCTGCACCGCCCTCTTAAAATAAACATAACCATCTGCACCGCCCTGTTAAAATAAACATATTCTTGGCGTGCCTCCTAGCTGCATCACTGGAACCAACTAGAAAAGAAAGGAGTACGCAGTGGAAATGGATGTTAATTTCTGACCTGTGCTGGGCCCGTACTTGCAGGCCAGATGTGCCGAGCGACTCCAGACTCCGTGAAGGTGGTCCCACGACGAGTGGTAGGAATACCCTCCTGGTGCTATAAAGCTAGAATAAGTTAGGCCTAGGGTTGAAGAGAGAGAGAGAGAGAGCAGCCCGATCGTCAAACACTACTAAATAAGACACATGGATAAAGAAATGGAAATTTAATTATAGTGAAATCGAACACACAAAAAAACCCGGCCAGAATAAAACACACAAAGAAAAGAGTACCCTAGGGGTCAAATACAGTCACTTTCAAACTGGAAGGATGATTATAAACAATAAATAACTTACAATAATAAATAACGGAAACAAATAAAATAAATACCTGTGCCACGTCCAATAAAAATGATGTAAAAAGGGAGGAGGTAATTGACCAAAAGGCAATCGAGCCGGTCGCTGGTCAACAACAATCACTTCTCAGCCAAGAGATGGATGGTTGTCATGACGACCACAAATAACAAGCATAGCAAAGATAAAACAAGAGGCTGTGTGCGTGTCGCAGAGGCTGTGGCGAGCAATGGGGATGCGATCGAGCTGGCAGTCCCCAGAGAGAAAAAAATGCAAAACCCAAAGATACTACAAGGAGAAACAAATGACGTCAAGTGTCCGTGAAATATATCATGATACATACACGCAATCAAACACACAAAATGCCAGCCGACGATGCAGTAATAAAACACAAAGCAACTCGTGCTTGTAGGTAGTCTAGCAAAAATATGCTAAACCTATATAGTCCCCAACTTACGTTCCGGGTTCGAGCTGAATACGGTAAGGCCTACTTAAAGTTACCGCCGTGATCCAGTTGCCCGAAGCATGGAATGAAGGGAAAACATAAGGGCTAAAATATATGGTGTCATGCCTCGTGTTGGGAGAATGGTCGAAACGCCAACGTCCACAAACCACGGGAGACCCATTCGAAGATATGCCCAATCAAAACAGCATCAATGCACCTGGCAGCAAGAAAAACATACACTCACAAAATCACTCGCAGATATATTTCACGGCACAAATAAAAGGTTAAACGAAGACTCAAACAAAATAAAACAGGAGACCGCCATTACGATTGGTTCCACAGCAAATCCAAGCACACGACGAAGATCAAAAAAAAAGGTTAAATTTAGGAAATGAGCATAGTGGACACAAGGTTAGATGTATTACTTACATGAGTAAATGGAAGGCTTCGGCATAATAACAATGTTAAATAAAAAGGAAAAACATTACATTTTAAATAATAAGGCGGAGAGCCTCGAGGCACGTCCGGACAGAAAGTATCTCACATGGCGTCTGAGTCAACCGGGACGGCCGCCAAAGAAAATAAAGAAAAGAGAGATGTTAAACATGGCTCAAAACCTCATCCGTAGTTGACTTATTACTCATTGCACTGCACACGACACAATACCATTGCTTGGCCTTGTCGGACAAAAGCCGGATTAAAAACTTTTTTCTTTATGTTAACACAGGTTCTGTGGTATGATTTACCACATTCCCCATCACAAATTATGTAATCTTCATTGTCAGTTACACATTTTTCACACTGGCCGCACTTGGTTGATTTGTTACTTGTCGCCATCTTGTAACACATCTTGAAAATATATATTGAAAATATATATTACTACCGTATTGGTACGAGAGTTGGAAAATGTATCCAAAGACTGAAATTAAGGTAACATTCCAGTATTTTTATGGACAGTGTTAAATTAGCCAGGGGGAAAATGACAATTAAACTAGGGCACTGAACCACTCAACTTTGTTTTCCAATTCCTCTCATGGAACGTCAGTGGTTGGGGCAGATGACCTAACTGTTTTGCCCCTTAAAACAACATGGCGATGGAGAAATTAATATATTGCGTGTAGGCAACCGCGCAGATTTTCCTAAGACCAAATATTTGAACTCTGCTTAATTTAGAAGAAAATTAAAATGAAGTATATGAATATTAATATAAATACAATTTTGTTTTGCGCTGGTGCAGTGGCTGTTATAATTATTGGACATATCTACGCCGTTTATTCCAAAGGACAGCATCGATCTGCAAAGCACTTATTTTTCAGGACGCGAAGAGATATTTTCCCTTGCGAATCAAGCCCTTTCGTGACACGCATTTTAACGTCTCAGTGCCGTTAAACATAAAATGAGTTGCTCTCTTTATCTACGTCTTAGATAATGACTCCGGGTCCTGAAGAAGCCGCGACAGGAATACAGGATTCGGCGGTGTTATTCGTAGTCTTACTCAACAGTTAATAATAGGCCTATTGTCGTTACAGTTAATTCATTTAGGGGCTTGCAACATTTAACCCGAGTGCTTGGTAGCTAGTAGGTCTAGTAGCCTATCACTGGTGGGCAATGAACCATTGGCGCTCGGTTGGGGATCGTTTGCATCACCTAATACTGTAGATATAATTCAGTATTTTTGCTGATGCGTTAATTTTCCGGTTTGCTTCTGAAGGCCTCCCCATTTTTGAATGAAGTTGACTGTAAAGCAGTAGTTTTCACAAATATTAATGAAGTAGATTAAGTGTATAAGATTCTCAAACAGCGAACAAAATAGAAAAAAAATTGCGAATTGTGTAGACTGAAGGGGAGGGTAGTGGTTGTTGTATAATAAAAAAGGTGTATTGGCAACATTGTTGTAACTATTTGTCTTGGTCACCAGTCATAGATAAGATCGAGGATTTTTAGGAGAACCTGGCTCTAGTTTCGCTTACTGCAAAGCAATATTAAATTACTGTATAAGAAATACACTGACTGTCAATTACAAAATATAGTTCAAATTCACATTTTCTTCTTTTGTGAAAACAAATCACTGTTCAGCTGCAATCTACTGATAGCAAATAATAACTTTACTTAAGTTTGAGTTAATTATGAAAATATGATTTGCTTTGCTTTGTCTAATGATCGCCGTTCAACTTATCAGTGTTGAGCCTTAGACCCATGGGCCTGAATCTTCAAGGGCAGCAAATTTTAAGAATGTTAGTTAGTTATTGTTGTTTTAAGGGGCAGAACTACGAGGTCATCTGCCCCTCATACACTGATTAAAGAATACAAATTTGGAATTGAATTTAAAATTTTCAGGTGGACACCTAAATTTAAAAAGACCAAAAATTAATAAAACAAAAACAAAAAATTAAATAAAAATAAAATTATAAAAATAAACAAAAATTACGGAAAAACAAAACATTATCATTCAAAAACGGACAAGTCGTTGAGTCAATTTACACTGGAAAATTTAGAATGTCAACATAAAAACACTATACGTACAAACGTCTTGACTTTGTGTAAAAATTAGGTTTTCATTATGAAAAGAGATTACGTCATATTATGTCACAGAGGCCGTAGTACTGCACAGTGTACAGTATACCCCTTCCGCCTCTTTTAGAATGCTGTTCAGTGAGATGAACTTCCTTTTGATTAATTTTTGGGTCTTATGACGTAGGGATAGAATTGAGGAGAAGATGAATGTACGGGATAAAACGATTAATCATGGGAAATAAGCTTAGAGTCACCGACGGTGGAATTCGAACCCACCTGTTTCCGAGTTCATGGACAACAGCTTTTTTCAATGTGAATTTTTCCCAAAGTTAAGTACTATAAAAGCGATGCAATTACTGGTCCGGTAAATGTAATTTGTTTCTAATTTGTGTGCGACAAACGAGCATATCTCTTTTACGAGTATCATTGAAGTTCTAAAATTATTGATATCAAGGAGGATCTGCAGAACTTTAAATCTGAACCTTGTGCATGCTTAAAGCGTTACCTCATCGAGACAAATGTAGATCTGTCAACCGCCAAAACAAAACAGTATAGTGAAATTAATGAAAATTATTACCTAGTTTTCGATGGTTTTACTCTGATATTAATTTTTGTTAGTTGAAAATAATGCATTAGTACGCGCTTGTCAGGTATAAATATTGAATTTGCAAATTTTGCATGCATTCCTCCACTTTCACTGTTGTAAATGTTACTTACCAGGATTTATTTATTATATATTGATCGTAATTCACGCTCTGCTTATGATAATAAATATAACCTGGATTTAGTGAAGTATTATTATTATATATGAATTGCAGCCAAAAGTCATATCAGGACCTCAATTGGCTCCCCAACAAGTTCAATTTCAAGTAGTTCCAACTCTGGCTACCATATGTCACTGTCAATGACACCCAGTGGCGAACGTTGGAACTTGATAGAGCGTTTCTAACCAAATAACCTACAAATTTTGGCTACACACTACCAATTGTAGTGGTAGGTTCTTTTACATGCCATCAATCTATGACATGGGCCAACCGACATTACTTCCCCACCAAATAAAGGCATACTGAAGGATTTTAACGCTCTTAAAAATCCGACGACTTCGGCCGGGTTTAAACCCGCATGCTACAATTATTATTATTATTATTATTATTATTATTATTATTATTATTATTATTATTATTATTGCTTGCTGGTTCTTTATGTTCTTGCAATTGATTTCGTGATGAACATTTTGTGCAAATAAAATATTGCGCAAAATCAGTTTGTGCAAATTTGCGAGGATTATAAATTATTTTTACAGAATTTGGTTATAGCGGGGGGGCTCGGGAGATTCAAGCCCTGGGGCCCGTCACCGCTCTCCACGGCCCTGCTAAAATACATCAAATAGATGGTTGGTTCCTAAATTTAGGGGCTGCGACAACGCGGTCATGTAGCCCCGTGTACTTTGTGTGTGTGTAGAATCTGTCTGATAACCGGTGATAATTGTGATGACTGTATTAGTGTGTGTTATCTGTTTTTTAATTCAAGTAAGGACTGCAGACAGGGCAAGATGGCTGACTTACTTGGTTTGTTTATAATGTTGTGTGGTTTTGTTTGCGATGTGATAGTGGTGTGAATAATCCCAATATCGCATAGCAATCGTCTCCCTTGATTTACTGTGCTTAGTGGTTATTGCTACCGTGTAAATAAATGTCTGCATTATCGTAGTGCTTCATAAAATCGATCTACCGGTACCTTCGGATACCATCAATTCTACTAGTGGGTAGCCTAAGTTGGTCTATTTATTATTCTGTTTAGGGTTTATAAATTATTAGTAATGGTAATCCATTATGACCAAACATAGTAATCATTCACGTATTCCATTTTTAGTTCTGAGAAGATCTGAAAATTGATTGCGAAGAAACATAACCTGCTTTTTAAATTGGATGCAGTATCCACTCATCCAGTTTTAAGCCTGCTAGTTAAAGGATCTTATCACATACTTTGTGTGGATTCCTGTTTTTATAAACTACCAGTAGGCTTACCCGTGGAAATATGCCTCGGAACTGTTGTGTGCCTGGATGCAAATCCAATTATCATAATGATAAGCCATTGGTGCCTACTTTCCAATTTCCCAAAGAAAAAGAACTTAAGGATAAATGGACAAGAAGCATTCATCGTGATGCTTTCTCTCCGACAACTAACTCAGCAGTTTGTGTGAAACATTTTGTCCCTGAATTAGTTATTACAGAAGACACATTCCCTTGTGCAGATGGCTCAGTTGTAACTGTACCTCGGAAAAGAACAAATCTACAAGAAGGTGCATATCCTAACATCTTTGAAAACCAGCCATCATATTTAACAAAACAGTTGCCTCCAAAAAGAAAGGATCCAAAGAATGCATGAAGCAAGTTCTTGCCCGTGATGAGCAACAGTATAATGAGTGGAATGAAAGAGATACTGTACAATATTAGGGTTTGAAGAATTTAAAAATCAAGTAGGCACTAGATATGTGGGGCCTTTCTCATTATTTACCAGAGATAGGCATGTTTTGCTGTGTAAAATTGATGACAGCCCCAATGAAGCACCTAAAATTAATACCTCCATCTGAATTTCACCATCCTTTTCTGTGGAAGTTTTCCACAACAAGTTGCATCTCCCCAGCAGTCAGTTTCAGTGGTGTCTTGGCGATAACTTGCTTTGTGATAAATGGACCAAGTTAGATTGTCTACTGAGTTACCTAGAGGTTTCCAGCTACAAGATTTAGATTGTAAACAGAAACTTAATCTCTTACTTGGTTGGTTCCTACGTGTTAATATTGACAACTTCGACATTACTACTAAAAAGAAATTGAAATTCCTACAGGAACAGTTTCAACTTTCCCTATCCACTCAGCCAAGATATTCTGCAGATACTCTCCTGTGGGCCTCGACATTGTTTTATTCTTTTCCTGGGGCTTATAATTTTGTTCACTCCAGCCAAGTGTTAGCAGTACCTCATCCATCTTATTCAAAATCAAAATCTTTTTATTTGCAATGCGGTGTCAACCTCGGTGGCAAATGAGGTACATAATTTACAAACACTACACAATATTAAAAGAATACAGTAACTAAATGTACAAACACTACACAATATTAAAAGAATAAAGTAACAAACACCCAAAAGAATACAGTAACAAACACTACACAATATTAAAAGAATACAGTAACTTAATGTACTATTCACACATTGATTGAACTCCCCTCTCACAACTGCTGTAGGAATTACATAGCACGTATAATGTTTCTAGGAATACAGCACTAAGTTATACCACTTCTTTCTTTTCCCTGGTTTTGTCTACTCTGCTCTTGAATAACTGGACTGATTTTGGAAAGGGATCAAACACCGCCCTTGGTAAACTGTTCCATTCCTTCACACCCTTCCCAATGAATGAAAATTTACCCCAATCGCTTCTGCTAAAGTGCCGTCCAATTTTGAATTTGTGGTCTGCCCTGTGCAGAAAATATAATAAATCCACTTACGCACTTAATAAACAGTTCAATTCTCTCAGGAACTTACCCGGATATTTTGAAGTTATCAAAAGTAATTCCAGTGCACAAAAACGGTTCAAAAGATGAATTAGATAACTATCGTCCTATTACCTTACCAACTGGTATTGCAAAAATTGTGGAAAAAATTATGTATAAGAGACTGATAAGTTTCATAGAAAAAAATAAAATATTATCAAACTCACAACATGGATTTAGAACGGAAAATCTACACAGACAGCAATTTACGAATGTAGTAATAGTATACTGAAATTAATTGACAATAAGGAACATGTAACTGGCCTATTCTTGGATTTATCGAAAGCATTTGATGTTGTTGACCATAAAATCCTCCTTACCAAACTAAATCAATATGGTGTTAGAGGTCTAGCTAATAAATGGATAGAGTCTTACTTAACAAGGCGTAAACAAATAGTAAGCTTGAGACACAAGGATGATGGAACCAAATTACTTAATGAAACATTGTCCAATGAGGGAATTATTGAATTTGGAGTACCCCAGGGATCGGTTTTGGGCCCACTACTCTTTCTTCTATATATCAATGATGTAACACAGAACGTTCATTCACATAAGGAAATTTTGTTTGCGGACGATAATAAATATAGCCTAGATAATCCCATAAGGGCAAAGGCCTCCTGCGAACAGGGACGTGCTCTGGTTTAAACTCGTTAGGCGAGCAAGTCCTAAGGAGTTGTTTGCAAGTTTTTACTCCACTTGCTACACTTCACTGTAGTTCACTTCACAAACACTACATTTCACTTCGCTTTACGTGCGTTGTTTGGCTTGTTACAGGTTGCAGAAGTGTATCTTTCATGTCATAGGTGTGCTGTCTACCAGGATCTTTCATTGTTGAAGCTCTCCTTCTCTTCCCTTCTTATAGTTCCATACGTCTCCATTCTTGTCTCTCCCGTGCTATCCTCGTCCAGTGTTTGCCTGTCTTCCTTACGATTGAGTCATCCCAGCGGGTCCTCTGTCTACCCACGTTCCTTCTTCCTGTCCTGGGGTCCCATACCGTTAGTTTGTGCGTCCATCGATCGTCTTTCATTCTGGCCACGTGGCCTCCCCACTTCCATTTTAGCCTGTCAGCTGTTGTCACGGCATCTTTCATGGCAGTTCTTCTTCTTATCTCCTCGTTTCGTAATCTGTCCCTCAAGGAAACTTGAAGGATCTTCCGTTCCATTTTGCGTTGACATACCCGGATTGTTTGCCTTTGCTTCTCTGTTAACGCCCAGGTTTGACAGCCGTATAGCAGTACCGGCATTACACACTTTTCTAGCACTTCTGACTTTAGACTTATTTTCTGGGATTTGTCCATCAATATAAATTTTAAGGACCAGAACTTCTTCCATGCTTGTCCAACTCGTCTCTTGATTTCCTTCACCTGGGAGCAATCAAATGACAGGTTTTGTCCAAGGTAGACGTATTCCTGTGTGTACGCTAGTGGTTTGCCATTGATGAGGATTTGTACTTCCGGTGAGTTGGTCATCAGTTTTGTTTTTAGGGGGTTCATAGATAGACCTACTTCTTTACTGACAGTGTCCAGGTCCGCTAGCATTTGTTCCAAGTCTGTTGCCGATTTTGCTAGCAGTGCAATATCGTCTGCGAACCGTAAGTGTGTCAGCCTTTCCCCGTTTATTTCGATGCCGTATTTGTTGTCCCATTCCAACTTCCTAAATTGGTTCTCCAGTAGGCATGTGAACAACTTTGGTGAGAGGGGGTCGCCTTGTTTCACGCCTACAACACTCGTAATAAAAGGTGAAACTAAACAGGTCATACAGCAGTCTGCTGACTCCGTTACAGGAGAGTTAACCAAATGGTCACAAGATAATCGCCTCATAATAAACTATAAAAAGACAGTATGTCTAAATTTCCACACTATACAGAATAGGAATCCTGCCATGCCCAATATAACATTAAATGGTCATCAAATAGAAAATAAATCAGAAACAAAGTTTTTAGGACTATGGATACAACAAGACTTGAAATGGAATAAACATATACAATATCTGAATACTAAACTGAACTCGATGTGCTTTGCGTTACGTATTTTGAAAACCTGCACTAGCATGCACACATTAAGAAATACTTATTTTGCTTATTTCCATTCATACTTAAGATATGGGATCATATTTTGGGGTAGATAGATAGATAGATTTTTATTAATTCCATTTGATCAAATACATGCATTCAATACATTTTTGATATAGGACACGTCAGAATTTACATGCATAAAATAAAAGAACTAACAGGTATATATTACTAAGATTATAACTATTTATAACTTATTATAATAGCAAATCTTAATAGATACAATCTTATTGCACAACTATTTACACCTCACTCTATTATCATAATATGAAAACTTAATTCTATAAATACAACAACATACAGCTAGGTATTAAAATTAAATTAAAAAAGTAAAATATAGTTATAGATTCCATCACTCCTATACGCTAAAATATTCAACTACTGAGTAAAAACAATGGCACTGCAGATAAGCTTTCAACATTCTATCAAAGGTTTTTATTTTTGGGGCCAGTTTTATATACTGGGGTAGTTTATTGTATAATTTAACTCCAGTGTGAAAAGTTCCATTTTGATATATGCTTGTGTGTGTGTGTGAAATATGAATGTTTTGATTTTGTCTTGTGTTATGCCTATGAACATCATTGTTTGTTTTAAGAAAAACATCTTTATTCATTAAATTCTTAAAAAAAACATAATACTTTCAAAGATATATATGCAGGGCAGTGGGAGAATGTTTAAATCTTTAAACAGAGGTCTACATGATTCTCTAGAGTTTACATTTGCCATAATTCTAATCGCCCTCTTTTGTATCCTAAACGTGCTTAGAACATCTGGCGACATACTCCAAAATATGATCCCATATCTTAAGTATGAATGGAAATAAGCAAAATAAGTATTTCTTAATGTGTGCATGCTAGTGCAGGTTTTCAAAATACGTAACGCAAAGCACATCGAGTTCAGTTTAGTATTCAGATATTGTATATGTTTATTCCATTTCAAGTCTTGTTGTATCCATAGTCCTAAAAACTTTGTTTCTGATTTATTTTCTATTTGATGACCATTTAATGTTATATTGGGCATGGCAGGATTCCTATTCTGTATAGTGTGGAAATTTAGACATACTGTCTTTTTATAGTTTATTATGAGGCGATTATCTTGTGACCATTTGGTTAACTCTCCTGTAACGGAGTCAGCAGACTGCTGTATGACCTGTTTAGTTTCACCTTTTATTACGAGTGTTGTATCGTCCGCAAACAAAATTTCCTTATGTGAATGAACGTTCTGTGTTATATCATTGATATATAGAAGAAAGAGTAGTGGGCCCAAAACCGATCCCTGGGGTACTCCTAATTCAATAATTCACTCATTGGACAATGTTTCATTAAGCAATTTGGTTCCATCATCCTTGTGTCTCAAGCTTACTATTTGTTTACGCCTTGTTAAGTAAGACTCTATCCATTTATTAGCTAGACCTCTAACACCATATTGATTTAGTTTGGTAAGGAGGATTTTATGGTCAACAACATCAAATGCTTTCGATAAATCCAAGAATAGGCCAGTTACATGTTCCTTATTGTCAATTAATTTCAGTATACTATTACTACATTCGTAAATTGCTGTCTGTGTAGATTTTTCCGTTCTAAGTCCATGTTGTGAGTTTGATAATATTTTATTTTTTTCTATGAAACTTATCAGTCTCTTATACATAATTTTTTCCACAATTTTTGCAATACCAGTTGGTAAGGTAATAGGACGATAGTTATCTAATTCATCTTTTGAACCGTTTTTGTGCACTGGAATTACTTTTGATAACTTCAAAATATCCGGGTAAGTTCCTGAGAGAATTCAACTGTTTATTAAGTGCGTAAGTGGATTTATTATATTTTCTGCACATTTCTTTAAAATCGCATCAGGGATGCCATCAATGCCAGCACAGAATTTATTTTTTAGCTCTTTTATAACTATTCTTACCTCTTCACTTGTGATATGATTTATAAATAAAGAATCACTGCATATATTTATTTTATTATTAGAATTTAGTGTATTTACCTGTGATTTATTTATTAATTTTTGTGGAATTTCCAGAAAATAGTCATTAAAAGTGTTTGCTATTTCCTCTGGATTATTAATCACTTTATTATTTCTGGTCAGTGTAATGTTCCTTTGTATTTTAGCAGATTTTCCAGTTTCTTTCTTTATCACGGACCACATAGCCCTGTTTTATTAGATGATTGGGAAATAAAATTATCATTATGCATTTTCTTTGCTAGTCTTATTACCTTATTTAATATGCTAGTGTATTTTTTGTAGTATAAATTGAATTCAGGTGTCGTGTGGTATTGTTTATATAATTTGTGTAGAAATTTCTTTCTTTGACATGAATTTATAATCCCTGTTGTTATTCAATTGCTAGTTTTGTTATTTTGAGCAGTTCTTCGTTTAAAGGGGAATGCTATTTCAAAATAGTGTTTTAGGGTACTGTTAAATGCATTAAATTTATCATTTACATTTTCTAGTTCATAAATATCTGACCATGTTTCCTTATTTAATAAGTCATTGAAATATGTAACATTTGA
The DNA here is from genome assembly GCA_946902985.2 of Meconema thalassinum. Taxonomy (NCBI): domain Eukaryota; kingdom Metazoa; phylum Arthropoda; class Insecta; order Orthoptera; family Tettigoniidae; genus Meconema; species Meconema thalassinum. The sequence goes on along the minus strand of OX336390.1, from coordinate 536,413,713 downwards.
TTCAGTGAATGACCTGCACTTTGATTTTACTCCATATTCATTATTATTGATTACTTCGGATACTTCAAAACTCAGTATTTGTCCATGGTGGTCACTAAAACCCGGACAATAGACTTCTATTGAATGGTGATATTTATCTGTATTTATAAAAATTTGATCAGGAGTGGTTTTACTAAATTTTGTTATTCTTGTTGGTGTATTTACTGTAGGTTTCAGTCCATAGGAAATTAGTAACTGTGTTAATAATTCACAATTTCTATCAAGTTTTAAGAAATCCACATTTACATCCCCACAAATTATTATATCGAAATTTACTTTGCTCATGTTATTGAGTAACAATTCTAATTTATCTATAAATAGAGGAAACTTTCCTGACGGAGAACGGTATACGCATACAATTATTAACTTAAACTGCTGAATTTTTACGGCCGAGAATTCAAAATCCTGTTCCATAATTAGATAATCATAAGCTGTTATCTGTTCATGATCTAAATTATTTCTTAAGAAGATGCAAGTACCACCATGGCTAATATTAGATCTAGAGTATTTACTAGCCTGTATAAACCCTGGGAATTGAATTAATTCAAGTTGTTCCTCTTTCAGCCAATGTTCTGAAATACATAGTGCTGAGATGTCTTTAAGTTCATTTTTAAGCATTAGATTTATGTAATCAATTTTATTATAAAGAGACTGGACATTCTGGTGGTAAATTTTAAATTTGTTACTTTTGCAAGCTTGTGTTGGTGATTTATTTACATTATTATTATCATAATTGTTATTATTATTGTTGCTAGACAAATCCGAAATACCATTGTTGCACTCCGTTAAATTTGACTTCAAAAGATGTGAATGCCAAACCTCACGTTTGGCTTCTTCTACCAGTTTCCCTGCTTCCACTCTAATGATATTACTGTTGAATTATTCTTACCATTTGAATTTACAATTTTGCAGATTTCATCACTAAGATACTCTTATCCTAATCTATTTAAGTGTAGGCCATGCCGAGTGTGTAACTTCCTGTCTAATTTACTTACATCTACAATTTGGACATTTGGAAAACTCTTACAAATTTTATGAATTTTTCCATTTGTAGCCTCTATTTCTACATTTACACATGATTTGGGAATTAAATCGTATCTCTGCGGAATGTTTACAATAATGACATTTGTTTTTTGCATGGATGGCAATGTACCCTTTAAATCTTTGATTACCTTTTTACTCTCATTTCTATAGACGTCGTTTGCTCCAGCGATGATCACTGCGTAGTCCTTTGCAGTAAGGGACGCACACACTATATTATGATAATAGAGTGAGGTGTAAATAGTTGTGCAATAGGATTGTGTCTATTAAGATTTCCTATTATAATACGTTATAAATAGTTATAATCTTAGTAATATATACCTGTTAGTTCTTTTATTTTATGCATGTAAATTCAGACGTGTCCTATATCAAAAATGTATTGAATGCATGTATTTGATCAAATGGAATTAATAAAAATCTATCTATCTATCTATAATTACTTTCCAATTGAAGCCTGTCACGGATTTCCCCCCATGCTTCCTCTCCTGTATATGCTCTATATAACCCTACAAGTCTGTTTTTCTCCCTTCTCTTACTTAATGTTTCCCACCCAAGCTTCTCTAACATATCTGATACACTGCTTCTTCTCCTAAAATCCCCTATCACAAATCTTGCTGCTTTCCTTTGAACACTCTCAATTTCTTTTATTAGGTATTCCTGGTGCGGATCCCATACACTGCTTGCATATTCCAATATTGGACGAACCAAACTTAGGTAACTTTTCTCTCTTATTTCTTTGTTGCATCCTCTAAGTAGTAGCATAATGACATGCAACGATCTGTATGCTTTCCCAACATGGTCTCCAACATGACCCTTCCAGTGCAATTTACTATCAAATCTCACACCTAAGTATTTGCACTTGTCATCTTTTGGTACGATTACCCCATCCAATGTATATTGAAATTCAATTTTTAATCTCTTGTTTGTGAATATTGTGACAGATGATTTACCTCCGTTAACCTTCATGTGGTTCTCTTCAACCCAATGTTGGATACTGTCGAGGTCCCTTTGTAATATTTTACAATCCTCTATATTATTTATTTCCCTATAGACGATAATGTCATCTGCATACAATCTTATTTTTGATGCTATATTGTTCCCTAAATCATTTGCATATATTAGGAAAAGCAATGGACCAATTTTACTACCCTGTGGAATTCCCTTATTAACTTTCTCTTCCTGTGATACGTAATTCCCTACTCTGACTCTCTGAATCCTTGAATTTAGAAATGTTCCTATCCAACGTACAACCCTCGAGTCCAATCCCATTCTCTCCACTTTCTTTAATAATACTCCATGTTCCACTCTGTCAAAAGCTTTGGAAAGGTCCATAGCTATGCAGTCCAACTGTCCCCCTAGATCCACCGATCTGATATGTCCTGCTGAAATCCCACCAGTTGTGCCTCACAAGAAAATTTCTTTCTAAATCCATACTGGCTCCTCAGGAACCAATTTTTATCTTCACATACCCCTCTAATATATTTTACTATTAAACTCTCCAAGAATTTACAAACTACACTGGTCAGACTTACTGGTCTGTAGTTCTCAGGTTTACTTCTATCTCCCTTTCCTTTATAAATTGGTATTATTATAGATTCCTTCCATTCCTTTGGTATTCTACTATTGTTCATGACATAGTCGAAAAGAAACTTTAAATAAGGCACTATGTACCACCCCATTGCCTTTATTAATTCCCCAGTAATTTGATCACACCCTGCTGCTTTTCCTTGCTGAAGAAGTTTGATTTCTCTAAAAATATCCTCATTTGTAAGGGTGAAGCTTCTTGTGTCCTTATGTGTTTCACCCTCTCCAGTCTCATTTACGGTTTCCAACTCCTGACAATCTTCCACTGAATCTATGAATTCCCTACTAAATAGGTTTGCTTTCTCATTATCTGCAAATAAATGCTAACCCCCTACTCCCTCCATTGTGGGAATGTGGATTCCGTTTCCCTTTTGGTTTTTAATAAATGAACACAGCTTTTTCCATTTCCCTATGTGGTCTTTACCCTCATGAAGTATGCCATTCATGTAATTTTCCTTTGCTTCCTTTTTCAACCTATTGAGCTCCTTTATTAGCTGCTTTCTGGTTTCTCTGTTTCCCCTGCCCTCTTTGATTTGACTGTTTACCATTCTACATTTCCTTTATAATTTTCGTATGTCCTTTGTATAGTAAACAGGGTCTGAGGTTGTTTTTCCCTTCTTAATAGGTACAAATATCTTCTCACCCTCCCAAATGATTTCCTGAAAATTTGCCCAGAGTGTATCCACATTACTCCCTTCACTTATCCAAGAATTAAATTTTGATTTCAGGTAAGCTCCAAATTCATCGAATTTAGTTTTTCTGTATAATTTCTTGTCCTGTGTGACCCTCCTATTAAGCCTTTTTGGTACCAGACCAACGTCCATTATTGCAGCCTTATGGTCACCTACTCCTTCAATTACGTGTTTTTTTTCAACAAGTTCCCCTGGTTTTATCAGGAATACATCCAGCAAGTTGCTGAGTCTAGTTGGTGCTTGCACTACTTGTGCAAATCCTCCCTCCCAAACTAATTTATTTGCAAGTTTCTGTTCATGGGCGTCTGTTGCAGCTCCATTCCAATCAACTTCTGGCAAGTTTAAATCCCCCCCAATTATTATCATGTCATTATTGTTTTTATGAGTGTAATCTATTAGTTTCTCAAATATTTCCATGTCTCTTTTCTCTCTCCCAGGCCTATATCTAATATATAAAAGTGAAAGTCTGTACGTATGTATGTATGTATGTATGTATGTGGGTTGGTTCCGTATACAAATCCACACCGTTCCACCAATCTCAACCATATTTTGCATACACATAGCTTAGGACCCAGAAGGAACCGCTGGCTACATGAATTTTCGATAGTCTTTCCCATTCTTCTGATTTCGGTCCTTTTGTACTCGAGCAAAGTCTAAAATAAGTCATAAAATATACTCATGAAGGAATGGCAAGGCTGATCATTTCCATGGCAACATAGCTCAAGTCGAGACACGGCCGACTGGATACGAGTTGCGCTCTGCACTATCGGTATAGAAAATGAGGATCTTTACTTGAAATCCCGTTAGTTACTCAACTGCACACACAGCACTGTCTACCGAGTATAGCATAACAAAGACTTGACACTATCTACTAGATATTTGTCAAATACCACTCACTCACTCACTCACTCACTCATTCATTCATCACGAAATCTCAGAAACCACCGAACAGATTGGAATGTATTGGTATGCAGCTTCCTCAAGGGCCGCAAACGCCCACTAAGAAAGGATTTTTCGATATGCAGGTTCGAAAGGGGTGTTAAGGGGGTAGACCTGCATTTCATTGAATAGCAATATCTCCCGATTGGTTTCATTGGGGGATGTGATACTCGGCATATAAACTCATCATTAAAAATAAGAAGACACGTGTCTGAGGTTTTTTCGATGTGGTGTATATTATGAGGTGAAAGGGGTGGAAAGTGGGGGTTGAAGGATTCCTAACGGAGCGTGTATCACTTAAACGACATAGGCGAGGAGTTTGGAACTCAGGCGAGAAAAATCAGCATAAAAATAACTAAACAGGTGTTTGACCGTTTTCTCATAAATCCAAATTAAGGGGCCCATGGGGAGGGGTGAAATTCTGGGCGGGGGACAGGAAAGAAAGTGTCCTAACTGATTGACTGACTGATTCACTCATCAAACTCAGGGGAAAAACTGCTTTAAAGTAAGTAAATAGCTGTTCGACATTTTTTTTTCACGAATCAAATTTAAAGGATTCATGGGGAGGGGTGAATTCTGAAAAAAGAAAATTGAAAGAAAATGTCTTGACTCACTCACTCACTCATCATCGCCCAGCCAAAATTATTGAAGTTAGAAACATGACAGTTTGGGGAAATGTTCATTGTATGTCAAAACTGTCTACTAAGGGAGGATTTTAGGATATTCTGGTTCTAAAGGGGTCGTAAGGGGGTTAAACCTGCATTACATTGAATAACAATATCTCCCGATTGGTTTCATTGGGGGATTTGATACACGGCATATAAACTCATCCTTAAAAATAAGAAGACACGTGTCTGAGGGTTTTTCGACGTGGTGTATATTATGAGGTGAAAGGGGTGATATGTGGGGGTTGAAAGATTCCTAACGGAGCGTGTATCTCTTTAACGACATAGGCGAGGAGTTTGAAACTAAGCGGAAAAAATCAGCTTAAAAATAAGTAAATAGGTGGTCGACCGGTTTTTTTTTCATAAATCCAATTTAAGGGGCCCATGTGGAGGGGTGAAATTCTGGGGGAAAAAACACGAAAGGAAGTGTCCTAACCGATTGACTCACTCACTCTACAAACTCAGGGGGAAAACTGCTTAAAAATAAGTACATATGTGTTCGACAGTTTGAGGGGTTCATCGGGGGGAAAATATGAAAAAATATGTCCTGACTCACTCACTCATCATCGCCCAGCCAAAAATATTGAACTTGGAAACATGGCATTTTGGGTATATGTTCGTTGTATGTCAAAACCGTACACTAAGCGGGGACTTTTGGATATGCAGGTTCTAAAGGGGTCTTAAGGGGGTTAAACCTGCATTTCATTGAATAACAATATCTCACGAGTGATTTCTTTTGTGGATGTGATACTCGGCATATAAACTAATAATTAAAAATAAACAAACATGTGTGTAAGGGTTTTTCGATGTGGTGTATTATTATGAGGTGAAAGGGGTGAAAAGTGGGGGGTTGAAGGATACCAAACGGAGCGTGTAGGCCTATCTCTTAAACGACATAGGCGAGAAATTTGAAACTCACCGAAAAAAATCAGCTTAAAAAATAAGTAAATCGGTGTTCAACCGTTTTTTTTTTCATATATTAATTTAAGGGGCCAACGTGGTGTGGTGAAATTCTGGGAGGAAAAAGGAGAGAAAGTGTCCTAACTGACTGACTAACTCACCCACTCATCAAATTCAGGGGAAAAAGACAGCTTAAAAATAAGTTAATAGGGGTTCAAGCGTTTTTTCATCAATCCAATTCAAGGGGCCCATGGGGAAGGGTGAAATTCTGGCAAAAATAATTGAATGAAAATGTCCTGTCTGACTCACTCACTCATCACGCCCAGTGAAAACTATTAAAGTTGGAAACATGAAATTTTGGGAATATGTTCGCTGTATGTCGAAAACGTCAACTAAGGAATGATTTTTGTTTATTAGGGGTTTTAAAGAGGTGTTAAGGGGGTAAACGTGCATTTCATTGAATAACGATATGTCATGAGTTGTTTCTTTGGGGATGTGATATTCGGTATATAAACTAATCATTAAAAATAATCAGACATGTCGAAGGGTTTATCGATGTGGTGTATATTATGAGGTGAAAGGGGTGAAAATTGGGGGTTGAGGGATTCTTAACGGAGCGTGTATCTCTTAATCGACATAGGCGAGAAGTTTGAAATTCAGCGGGAAAAAACAGCTTAAAATATAAGTAAATAGGTGTTCAACCGTTTTTTCATAAATCCAATTTAAGGGTCCCTTGGAGAGGGGTGAAATTCTGGGGGGAAAACAGGAAAGAAAGTGTCCTAACTCACTCACTCATCAAACTCAGGGGGGAAGAACAGCTCAAAAATAAGTAAATAGGTGTTCGACCGTTCTTTTCCATAAATTCAATTTAAGGGGTTCATGAGAGGGGTGAAATCCTGAAAAATAAATGAAAGGAAATGTCCTGACTTACTCACTCACTCATCATCGCCCAGGCAAAATCATTGAAGTTAGAAACATGACATTTAGGGGCTAAGTTCGTTGTTTGTCGAAAACGTCCACTAAGGAAGGATTTTTGGATATTCATATTCTAAAGGGGGTATTAAGGGGGTAGACTTGCATTTAATTGAATAACAATATCTCCCGATTGGTTTCCTTGGGGATGGGATACTCGGCATATAAACTCATCATTAAGAATAAGCAGACATATGTCTAAGGGTTTATCGATATTGTGTATATTATGGGGTGAAAGGTGTGAAAAGTGGGGGTTGAAAGATTCCTAAGGGAGCGTGTATCTCTTAAACGACATAGGCGAGGAGTTTGAAACTTGGAGGAAATCAATCAGCTTAAAAAATAAATAAATAAATAAATAAATAATTAAAATAAATAGGTGTTCGACCGTTTTTTCATAAATCCAATTTAAGGGGCCTATGGGGAGGGGTGAAATTCTGGAAGAAAAACATCCACTAAGGAAGGATTTTTGGATGTTCACTCTCATCGACCAACCAAACCTATTAAAGTTAGAAGAATTATATTTTGGGGATATGTTTGTTGTAGGCTATGTCGAAAACGTCTACTAAGGAGGGTTTTTTGGACATTCAGGTTCTAAAGGGGTGTTAACGGGGTTAAACCTGCATTTCATTGAATAACAATATAACACGACTATGACGCGAGTGAAGCGAGACTAAAAATGAGATGGTGTGTGTCTGTGTATTACTCAATCACGCAAGTACCACTGGTCCGATTTACATGAATTTTACTTGGAAGTAGCTGATTTACCTGGTTAACATTGCGCCGATAAAGGTCTATTAATAATAATAATAATAATGCGCGTCAGAGTAGCAGTGGAAGAATAAAATCAACAAGGTCGCAAAATGGACAGGGGAAAAGACGTCTTGCTCGACCCGGTGCTGGGCCCAAGGTTTTCGGAGCGAGCAAAAGATGATTTCCAAAAAACCAAATGCAAACAAATAATTGCTTAATGCAATAATCAAAAGTGCAGAAACGAGATTCCCATAAAATTAATTAAATAAATCCCAGAGGCGTGTTAATCGTGCCTTTGTTACGTCACAAAGACAAGATTGACGAAATCGAGATAAGGATAAGGATAAGGAAGGGGAACTTAAATATAAGAAATGAAAAGACAAGGGAGCTATATTACTTAAAATATAAAAATGTATTGAGGATAAAAGAAAGAGCGTGTACACGAAATAAACAAATTATTTAAAACAAAGAAAAAAGGCAAGCTAATACTAGCTCAATAATACAAAAGAAACCCAAAACCAAGAATAAAGACTTAAAAACTAAAAAAAAACGACAGAACAGAACCTGAGTAACAGCTCAACAATGTGAATCTAACGAAACGATACGAACATGAAAGAAAATAAAATGAAACTTACGAAAGCCAGAGAGAAACGCCAAACTTGTAAAAAGTCAAAATTCGAACTGCTACAAGACGCGAAGCTTTTCATGATGTTATTGTAAACATACCTGAGGGATGGGGGAGGAGTGAGGGGAGTAAAACAAAGGGAAGAGAGATTTCACGGAGGTAGGAAGAAGGGGAAGAAAAGGGGGGGGGGGATATCATTAAGTTATGTAATACGGCGAAAATCGAAAGAGAAAGAACAAAACAAAAGGAAAAAGAAATACACGAAAATACATTACATTACAATTGACTTGGGACGAAAGAGACCGGTAAAAATCGAAAGCACGCTATAAAAAAATAGGCTTATACTCCAACATAATGCCGCAACAACGCGACATATAAAAAAAGAACAATATGACATCGGAGCTGGAGAAAATCCCAGTTAACCACCGTCACATATATTCTATAAACAAAGGGGACACGTATTAGTGGGACGTTGGACATTAGTCCCGTTACCTCACACATACTGTCCACAAACAAAGGTCCAATTGCTACCAATCAAATGAAACATTTGTGGTACAAAGAGACACCGACGCAAAAGACGAGCACCAAGGCCCGACAGGAAAATATACATAAGCCAAGACGCAGAAACGCAATACTTTCGAATCTTACGGGTATTAACCAAAATAATAAAACTGTGAGGAGGGTACATAACAAAAGCAACAAAAAGAACTCCGCCGTATGACATTACGCAAGGTCTCGGAGATCGGGTTCAAGGATTATAATACTAACAGTAACATCTTGAAAAGGAAAGAGAATTAAGCAAAAGAAGGAACATTGAGCAAAAACAATTACATTGCGTTAGATAGAAATACATTGAGCCGTACTCACATTCTGCTGCGCCATGAGGGTGGGCCTCTGCCCGAATACACACGTTCGCCTTACATCTCGGCGCGTCTAAGACTGACTTAGCTTCTGTCCCCCCAGAGGGGAGAGAAGCCTCTCAGAAAAATCAAATGCGTAGTTTGGGAGTGGCCCCAAACTCGCGTCAAATATTGTCAGAGCCAATGGCAGAACGAATTGCACAACAAAATGCAAGGTAGCAACAACACTAGCCAATACGAGAGAACAAGGCAGTATGTAGCCAGGGGTTGCACAACGTTAGACAGAGAGATACATACAGACAATCTGCGCACTTTTAAACACTCGAGGCGTAATATAGAGATGTCACAACACATGACAATAATAATAATAATAATAATCATGATGATAATAATAATTACAATGAATTCTGAAAAATGGTTCAAATTCCACCGCTTTCTCCCAAAAAAAAATTCTTTTACATAACAAAGGCATAAAAGAATTTTTTTCTTTTTCATAACAAAATTATATAAAATAACATTCTTCGATTAGATACATTTGAACAGGGTGAAGGAAAGAAAATTACATCATGTACACTAGATACATACATGAAAATAAAGACATAATAAAATGTTCTCACATTTCTCTTATTCATATGACGCAGCTTAATTAAAAGTTCTTTAAACGTCATAACTTCCATAAAAGGCTTGACGAAACGCAAGTCTCTTTTCTCAAACACACATATATTTTCATACACACGTATTCACGAAGATGTTCACTGATGAGGAAAATTATTCCTTTTTGGTACGAAAGAAAAAAAACTTTAAGATGAAATTAAAACAACAAAAATTCAAATTATATAAGGATCAGTACAGGCGTGAAATAAAGGCGGATCCTACCTCTACTGCACGTCAATACGTCACACATATTAAAAATGGATGTACCAAAAAGAAAATAATGATAATAAAACGGTCAATCTTGAGCTAGACTCTGCCAGATGACGTGGAGAAAGCGAAGTCTTCTTAATGGCGACCTTCTGGAAATCAGCCAATTTTCTAATAATAAAAGAAAAGAAAAAGGTTAAATCATGATCACAAAAAAAATATAAAGGGGAGCACCCTGTATACAAAATAAGGCTTGCGTCAGGGGAAATATTTGGGGTTACATAAGCTGCGTAAGAGGGAAAGTAGATTCATTCTGCCAGCTGGAAAGTAAAAGTATGAATAGGCAGGGTCGTCAGACCAAATGAAAGAAGAGAAAACGAGCCGTGAACGGGGTCTAAAGGATACACCGGCCACTTCTCAGGTACTTGGAGACTAGCTATCGCTACCGGAAACACTCTCCAAATATATGACAGATACAGGAAAATAATACACATTATCTTAGAGAAAACATTAGATTGAAATGATTTATAAAAACATGATATCACAAAAACGTAAAACAGAAGTTACGATAAATAGTAAACAACTATATCAATAAACAAATCACTGTCACTACAAGAAAAGAATGTAAGTCAACAGACCATCTCAGGCGTTGTCGAACAATAGCAAGTCGTGTCTGCAGCTCGGACAATGGGCCGGCCGGCTCCCTACAACAAAAGCAGGCAGGTACCGGAAATTGCCTTAGGCAGAAGTATAGTTCAACACATCTTTCGAAATCCTCCGTGTAACTCAGGCGGCCACGGGTGTCTCCTGCCTAACTAGATACATAGTAGGAGTAAAGGGGAAAAATGTACTAATAACATTCATCAAAAGACATTAGATACTAACAAATGAAAAGGAATAATAACTCAAAGTAGCTGTCGAAACAAAAAATACCATTCCGGACAGAGAACGAAAATCCAAATAATTACGTTACAAAATACCTTCCAAATAAAAGGAACAGACTGGAACCTCGCATAAAACCAATCAAGACCAGACATACAATCAATCAAACTCGAAACCCAATAATAAATATTACCAACCCACAAAAATAAAATGGTTACAGCGTCAATATACGGGCCGTAGACCTCAGAGGTACCGCATAAAAAAAAATTAAAGACAGAGAGGGTATGGCCTATCCCATACAAATATAAGAAAATTGGGTAATGCACGCCAGAGTAGTTCACACGAACATCAATGTCCCATACCAAGGATGCCGTAGACCTAAAATGGTTGGTATCTCTGAGTAATACTTATCGTATATTTGGTTTGCCAATAAAAACGAATAAATAGTTCGTACGTAATATATATATAGTTTAAATTGAATAGGGTATAAAATCAAAATTGAACTAAATTTGAAACCACCCACAAATAACTGTTGATAAAAATTCATTAAACTCATTGACACACACATTCATCTCAAAATACAACCAACAACAACAACACTACATACATACTCCTTCCCATAAACAAATCGAAATTTCCCCATTACATCAGAATGCTAATATGAGTCGTTGGAACACCATGGAAACTCAAATAACGGACTACAGGTCATCGTGACAAACTTCATCCCATACTAAAGATTGACGACTCGTGTAGGATCTATGTACACCCTAAGTGGGCGTCGAAGCCGTGGGACAGGTCCCAAACCCTAATTCCGACGGAGACCTCACCTAGCAGGTTTCCCAACGAAATACACACTGCCATACTGAACATATAGTAACATCAAGCTTACCGTATATAAACAATTTTAAATGAAAACCTACATTGAAATCCCCTGACAAAAATAAAACAATCACCCTCCCTAATTATGAAACAAACTTAACTCCCAATCATAACACACATAATAGCTCAACAGACCATTCATAACTGAGACAACAAACACTTTACTAACATCAAACGTTAGTATAATTACGCGAGGCTCAAGGGGGGGGGGGGGGTCGGGGTGACCGTAGGATTTAAAGAGACGGTTCCCATAAGTGGGCCGGGGAAAACTTCGGAGAAAGAGGGGCGGGGGTTTTAGGCTGTACGGTAATGACAAGAAACCTGTCAGCAGCTGTTCCAGACTGAGACGTGTGAAGGGGTGAGGTGAGTTCTGAGAAATATCACAGTTAACAAAGCGACTATTAACAACAAAGGTAAGGACTCAAACCCTTGAGAGAAATGCGTTTTCTACTTCACAGAAAGTAAAATAAAAACGTCCACAACACTGACGAAATGAAAAAGAAGAGAAAGCAAACAAAATTTCCTGTCGCCTTAAAATCACCGTTAACTAAACAAATGTCTACTAGAGGAAGCAAATACATAAAAGTAGGTTACAATACCGTGACGTGTCGTGTTCCAGCGATGCGATGTACTCACTGATATGTTGCCACTGTTCACCTCGAAGCTGGGTCTTTTGGATGTCTTGTTTACTTGAGGGACTAAACCACCTTTCCTTGGAGATGGGTTTCCTGGATGCCCGTAGTTCACACAGAAAGTAACTTCACCCTTTCTTCAGGGGTGGGGAAAAACAATTCACTGAATTCCTTAAACTCAAAGAAAAACAAATTTTAATACAATGTAAATGAAGAGAAAAATAATAAAAGGTTAATAACTTGAGAGAGGTGAGGAGGGAACGATTTCGCACGCAACCACGCGATCTGCTACCATTGCGCCGATAAAGGTCTAGTAATAATAATAATAATAATGCGCGTCAGAGTAGCAGTGGAAGAATAAAATCAACAAGGTCGCAAAATGGACAGGGGAAAAGACGTCTTGCTCGACCCGGTGCTGGGCCCAAGGTTTTCGGAGCGAGCAAAAGATGATTTCCAAAAAACCAAATGCAAACAAATAATTGCTTAATGCAATAATCAAAAGTGCAGAAACGAGATTCCCATAAAATTAATTAAATAAATCCCAGAGGCGTGTTAATCGTGCCTTTGTTACGTCACAAAGACAAGATTGACGAAATCGAGATAAGGATAAGGATAAGGAAGGGGAACTTAAATATAAGAAATGAAAAGACAAGGGAGCTATATTACTTAAAATATAAAAATGTATTGAGGATAAAAGAAAGAGCGTGTACACGAAATAAACAAATTATTTAAAACAAAGAAAAAAGGCAAGCTAATACTAGCTCAATAATACAAAAGAAACCCAAAACCAAGAATAAAGACTTAAAAACTAAAAAAAAACGACAGAACAGAACCTGAGTAACAGCTCAACAATGTGAATCTAACGAAACGATACGAACATGAAAGAAAATAAAATGAAACTTACGAAAGCCAGAGAGAAACGCCAAACTTGTAAAAAGTCAAAATTCGAACTGCTACAAGACGCGAAGCTTTTCATGATGTTATTGTAAACATACCTGAGGGATGGGGGAGGAGTGAGGGGAGTAAAACAAAGGGAAGAGAGATTTCACGGAGGTAGGAAGAAGGGGAAGAAAAGGGGGGGGGGGATATCATTAAGTTATGTAATACGGCGAAAATCGAAAGAGAAAGAACAAAACAAAAGGAAAAAGAAATACACGAAAATACATTACATTACAATTGACTTGGGACGAAAGAGACCGGTAAAAATCGAAAGCACGCTATAAAAAAATAGGCTTATACTCCAACATAATGCCGCAACAACGCGACATATAAAAAAAGAACAATATGACATCGGAGCTGGAGAAAATCCCAGTTAACCACCGTCACATATATTCTATAAACAAAGGGGACACGTATTAGTGGGACGTTGGACATTAGTCCCGTTACCTCACACATACTGTCCACAAACAAAGGTCCAATTGCTACCAATCAAATGAAACATTTGTGGTACAAAGAGACACCGACGCAAAAGACGAGCACCAAGGCCCGACAGGAAAATATACATAAGCCAAGACGCAGAAACGCAATACTTTCGAATCTTACGGGTATTAACCAAAATAATAAAACTGTGAGGAGGGTACATAACAAAAGCAACAAAAAGAACTCCGCCGTATGACATTACGCAAGGTCTCGGAGATCGGGTTCAAGGATTATAATACTAACAGTAACATCTTGAAAAGGAAAGAGAATTAAGCAAAAGAAGGAACATTGAGCAAAAACAATTACATTGCGTTAGATAGAAATACATTGAGCCGTACTCACATTCTGCTGCGCCATGAGGGTGGGCCTCTGCCCGAATACACACGTTCGCCTTACATCTCGGCGCGTCTAAGACTGACTTAGCTTCTGTCCCCCCAGAGGGGAGAGAAGCCTCTCAGAAAAATCAAATGCGTAGTTTGGGAGTGGCCCCAAACTCGCGTCAAATATTGTCAGAGCCAATGGCAGAACGAATTGCACAACAAAATGCAAGGTAGCAACAACACTAGCCAATACGAGAGAACAAGGCAGTATGTAGCCAGGGGTTGCACAACGTTAGACAGAGAGATACATACAGACAATCTGCGCACTTTTAAACACTCGAGGCGTAATATAGAGATGTCACAACACATGACAATAATAATAATAATAATAATCATGATGATAATAATAATTACAATGAATTCTGAAAAATGGTTCAACATATAGGCTATTTTTATTTCAATACTTTTCACTATTTAAAGATGGCGACCATGTTAGTGACGTCACTACACCCTTTGGTTTCAAACTTTCATATTTCCATTTCAAATAAAAAGAGAACGCTGAAAAATAGCAAACTTTTGATGGCATATACGAGGTTTAAAATTACATTTTCTATCCGAAAGGTATCTCCAACGGTTAGCGAGTAAAACCTAAATTTGTGCTATAGAACACGGTCAACGCCGAGCGGTGTAGTTGGACAAAATGTTCCATCCTTAATCTCCCTATGCGCAGCACCTCTCCTATCCCCTGTTTTAACTATCACCTTCACATTTTAATTTATTTATGACGCGTAGCGAAGCACGGGTACTACAGCTAGTATTCCTATAATTCCCACCTCCTTCATATTGTCACAAATTAATTTTCTCCCTAATATTTCATCCTTTTCGTCTGTAAACCATTCATGTGAGCAGTAAGTTTCCTTCGCCAGTATAAAACACACACACACACACCCCTCCCTTCTTATTTCCTCGGTCTCTACGATCGACTACATACCCTTCTGGGAATACTTCTCTATTTCCTACCCCTTCTCTCAGCCATGATTCCACTCCTATCGCCACATCAATTTCATATGCTTCCATTGCTGTACTGAGTTTTATTTGCTTGTTTACTACACTTTGACAGTTTACCAAGAGCATTCTTAGACCCCCCTCCCCTTCAAATTTTGATGTTGTGGGTGAGCAATTAGTAATCCCTTGCTCCCCTGACTCGAGTCCTGTTTTTCGTGGTACTGATTTACTGTATCTTTTCCAGTGCACTCATTTACGCCCCCCATTTTCTGAATTAGTTTTCCGAAAGCATTTTCTTAGATATCCTATTCAGCAGTTTACCAAACTTAGAGGTCCTTGTCCTGTTGAGGTGTAACCCATCTGTACTAAAATCATAGTCATTAAGCCATCCATTTGCATCGACAAAAAGGACGTCTCCATTGCGACACAGCCAGTCTAGTGTGGAATTTACAGCATCCACATAGCGGTAGTCGACATCATTCCTATATAACACTCCACTGAGACAAAGCTTTGTCTCCGGAAACTTCACTTTTACTGTCGCAATAAGAGTACCAGCCTCGGCCATTATATCACTGGGTGCTGTTGAGTTTAGAATGTCGTTTGTACCAATGTGGATAATTAACGTCTCGGGTGTTTCCTTTATTTTATTATTGTTCACATGTGCTGTCAGTTGTCCCACTTGCATGCCCGGATAGCAATATGTGATTCCTCCTTCAATTTCAGGCCCAACATTCCTCACCATAGAATCACCTATTATTACAGTACGGGCATGTTAACGCTTCGATCGCCGACGGGATTTCCTTTGACTTTCCGAGACCATAGGAAGGTTACATTCTGTGATTACTACGTCATCTTCTGACCCTAAGATCTGAAATCTATTCGCTGTTTCGATGCCTTTATGTGAAGTTCCATTGCCTGTTACATGAGGCCTGGTATGCCTAAGATTTTTTGACTTAACCTCTGTATAATCCCTACCATGTTCTCCCGGTATATTAATATTTGCCCTACCTTCCTTTAAGCCCTTCAGTTCCAGGAGAGCATTTTCTAAATCAATTGATATCATCTTGATTATTTCGTCTTTTGAGAATAGCTCGAGCTCCAGAGATTTTATTCTGAACCATAGATGCGATGCGGTCGAAGTGAGGTTATCTGAAACTTCATCGTCTTCCGAATTTGGCACTTCACTTGCGAACGCATTCTTAAACACGCATGTTTCACAAACTTCAAGACTGGCCCTACTATCGGTTTTAGATCCATTACACATCACACACACGTTATTTTCGAACTTTTCGCTCGGAGAAAAATCTCGACCGTTAACCGACATGTTCCTGGACTGTTGTGTAAAATGGGAACAAACTGTGCAGGGATCAGCGTTTTACAGGAATCATAATTACGGGAGAAATACAAGCTTCTGAGTGACCATGAAAACGTTGTGTGTATCTAGTTAGATGAGATTTATGTTGCCCCTAAACTAAGTTATAAGGGTGGAAAATTTGAAGGAATTGCTTTGACAGACCAAATGAAATTCAATGTGCGACTACAATACAGGCATTCATGATAACTTCACCTTTGTGTAGATTTTCAGATGTTGTTGCTCTGTTTCCTGTGAAGAACTTAAACAGTGACATGATGTATAAAATGACTTTAGAAGTACTCACTGTATTGGAAAAGAGTGGGTATGTTTCCCTTTGTCTTATATTGGACAATAATAAAGTAAACAAAGGCATGTTTCAGTACATAAGTGGAGGTTCTTTGAAAACTAGTATAAAGAATCCAGCCAACAATGACAGGAACTTATTTTTGCTGTTTGACTCTGTCCACCTACTCAAATGCATTCGCAATAATTGGCTGAATTCCCAAGACCAGGTTCTTAACATCCCAGACATCGGTGATCAGCTGTCAGCAGTTTAAGCTGAATTGAAAAGTCAACCAGGTGATGAATGTTCAGCAACATGTGTGTATTACACCCAAGAAGCAAGATTTCAGGACCTGATAAACTTGTATGAATCAGAGAAGAAATCTTCAGACTAGAATTGGATTCCTTGACAGTCAGGAATCAAACATGGACCCCAGAAGTGACAACCAAGAACTACACGACCTGGTTGGTCACATTTATTTTAATATTAAAAAGAGAATGAAATTCCTACAGGAACAGTTACAACTTTCCCTGTCCACTCATGTTTATGAATTCACATGGAAGTTATTTCTTGTATGTAGAGTAGGCTTAATTATTATTATTATTAATTTTGTGTTAGAGGTGCATAAAATATGCCTTTTTGTCTACTGGTAGCAGTATATTTTGTATCGATTCATTCGGCAGTGTGATATTTAATTATTTGAATATGACTACCGTAGCTTACATGTTTAAGTATTTACATGGAGGTACATTTTTATATGTAGTGTTAATTTATATTCTCAGATGTTCATCAAATAGGCCCTCATTGTCTACTGGTGTATTTTGTATTTTACAGAGTGCCATTTAATCTCATGAATAGGAATTAATGAATAGGACTAGCTTATTTGTTTATGGATTTACAGGAGGCAGTCATGACCTTATGATAGGAATTACCTATGCATTTACCTTCAGTATGTGCGGGAACCCATGGTAAACCACTTGCTGGGTGGCTAAGGGGAGAATCGACTCAACATTCCCCGGTTTACCTCACTAGTCCTCTTACCCTCAGACTAGAATTAGATTTCTTGACAGTCGTGAATCAAACATGAACCCCAGAAGTGACAACCAAGAACTACACCACCTGGTTGGTCACATTTATTTTTAAGAATAATATGTACTAAAAAGAAATTGAAATTCCTATAGGAACAGGTGCAACTTTCCCTCTCCACTCAGCCAAGATGTTATGCAGATCTCTCCTGTGGGCTTCAACATTATTTTATTTTATTATTTTTCTGATGGAACTCCGGTAGTACCTCATTTCAACTCCTGGGGCACCTCCCCATGCCTGCCCCTTATACAGCTACACACACTACTACATTCATCACGTAATCGGAGGAATTCAACCCACACCCAACTGCATGGGGCTGATGACCAAGATGCCCCAAGCCCATAAAATGAATTAACAGCAGACAAAATCACGTCATTATGTTACTTAGTGTTGTGTTGGATTCTGACACACGTCATGCGTTTGATGTCCGTCCACCAACCACGGCGGCCATCTTGGATTGCAGTGTCAGGTTCGGTAGTATAGAAGGTCTTGCCTCCCACCCCCTCCCCTCTTCCCTGCCCCCTCCCCTCGTTCCGCTAAATTCTCGTCCTAAATGCTCTGTCCACTTCAATGTTCCGAAAATCACAATCTTCCCAATACTTATAGCACGTTTTTAGGTGTGTAGATAATATGATCTACATGAAATAAATCATATTTAAAATACCAATAACAGAAAAATTAATAAAAATAATACCAAAGTTAGAAATTGTGAATCCCGGAACTATGAAATGAACAATCACAGCATTTAGGACACAACCTCATCAATAATATACATGTTTAAATTTCTTTCAGTTGCAATTGGAGCATATTGCATTGGTGACAAGAATTAGGCTACTACAAGGCCTGCAGTATATTATTACTCAGCTTTAAAAAATGGTCCCTTCCTACAAACCACAGTAGGCCCAACTATAACCAATTAGTTCCTAGAATAAACTACAAAGGAAAAGTACTGGGAAGGGAGAATATTCATATCTTAAAACTCTTGACGCTGTTAGCAATAACAGTAAAATTTTAAGGAAACAGGTGGTGTAACTAGATCCTCATCACACTAAAATTGTTAGTGTAATTAGTGCCAAATTTATTAGGGAACTGAAATTTCAGAAAAACAGTAATCACATAATGTCTATACAGTACTGTAGTTCATTATTCATACTCCCTTTAAAATATATCCAGTTCACCTATTTTGAAGGGTGAAATACAGTAAAGTACATCAAAAATAGCATCGCAAACTTATACAGTAAATTCTATGACATGCTATGAAGGGAAAGGAGAAATAGGACTTTCAATGAAAAACAAGAAAAACACTCAATACTGCTACAAATCATCATGCTTTATTTAAAAAGTTGTCATCGGGAAAAAAACAGCGAGAGCCAAGATCAAACTTAGCAAAAATACAGTAATCAAATCTGGTCCTCCTAAAAGTATGTGTTGGGGCATGTTCTTTTCTTATTTCTTGCCAAGGTATAACAGCAGGCTATAGCACATGATAATGGACCTAGTTCCTCCTTGATGTCATGGCTGACACTGATGAATCGCAAATTCCTAGGAGGCTGCTGTAGCCGTAGGTTGGGAACCATCCTAGCGTTAGCCTGAAGTAGAAGTGGAGAAACCTTGGAAAACCACTTCTTGGATGGCCGAGGTGAGAATCGAACCTACCTCTTCTCAGTTCTGCCTCACAAAGCTGAGTGTGCGCTGTTCCAACCCTCAGACCAGAATTAAATTACTTGATCAGGCTTGGAAACTAGCCCAGGACCTCAGGAGTTGCAGCCACCACACCACAGAATCAATTGATGAAAAAATGCCTCCATGTAAGCTTCCTACGTGTTGAAAAATATTGTAAGTAACGTGTGGGAATAAAATACTACCTATAGGTATATCGACCATTACATTGGCATACAATCAATCAATCAATCAATCAATCAATTATATTTGTCTTGTATTTATCTCGCTGTTACAGAAAATCATCGACAGAACCTAACATTTATTAACAAGAGTATAAAATAAAAATTGGCAGATAAGGGTGGGGTTCTCGGCCTTTGGTAGTGTGCACTTATTCATCAGTGATGTGACATAGCCCAGTCGACAGGTAGTTTCAGATAGAAAAAATTCGGAATTTAATGAAATGTTGAGATGTTGTTGAGGGATGGCTAATGAACATTTTCTCAAGTTTTGGACCTCGAGGACCCTGTGCGAAAAGAGGAGGGGGGTAAAAACTGCAAAAGTTTCGACCTTCCTCCAGGTTTTCCTCAATACCTTTTTCCCCTTACGTCCTATGGCAAAAACATTCTTATGCTGTTTTGTAGAGCGTTAAATTTCCTACAATTCTGACTATTTAAACATGTTTGTATGTCAATTCGCTACCGAGATATGGCGCTTCGAAAAAATGTCATTTTTCAAAATTCGCTAAAAAATGCACAAAAATACAGAATTCCACCTTATTTCTTCTGTTATACCCGAATGTTGTTGTAATTATGGTTCCTGGTTACAGTAACCAACTTTGGAAATCCCCACCCCCGACCCCACCCCCTACTTCCCCTTTCCCCCACTCAACCCCAATTCACAAAAGCTAATTTTCTTCTCTGATGAAATCCAACCATATTCACATCATGTTGTTATTGATATTAGTTACTTTTCGGATTGGCGTCCGCCCTCCCCACCCCCTCCTGGCCGCACCCCTCCCCACTACATAATTTTCCCAGGGCAGGTAAAAAAAAGGACGTCCTTTCGTGGAAAAAAATATTGTAATTAATAATATTAAGGTATTCACAAGGCATACATTATAAGGAATAGATATATTATTACTGAAAGGTACTCATATATACATGTACATATAGTAGGTACTCATTTGTACTATTGCAGTTCCTGTCGGAATTTCTTAGCCATTGGTTTTGCTTCTAAGAGCTCATCGACCTCCTGAGTGATCAGGCTATTAATGACGTCCTCGTCGTCGTCGTATTCGTCGACTATGTCTGGTGAGTCCTCCTCGTTCAAATCAGTTGCGGGGCATTTTCTTCCCTCAAATTCGGTGAAAGTTTATAATACACCTCTACGTGGTTCATACAATAGACTGTAGTTGAAATTATGTTTCTAATGTCGATCAGTTTGAAGTTATTGCGGCATTTGCACTCCTCGCAACTTCACTCATTTTACGAGCTCGGCAATCTCCACCACCAAGCCTCGCTGCACCGTGTCTCCACGAGTCGACCTTTCACGGACTCGGTAATACACTCGGGACTATAACTCTCCCGGCAAAACACGTCTGATCGGTTCCAACTTCAGATGAACAAGAGCCTCGATGCTTGGCGTCTCCCCTCCAAGTCACCAAATTTAGCCGCCTTTTTCGTTCCCTCGAAAATTTGAGCGGACTCTAGAAAATTGCTTATTCCTTCGAATTGGGACCTGCTGTCGGCTTCTAAAATATCTCCAATATTTTATTATAATTTTCTTCACTTTACCAATCCATAAATTCACTCTCTTGGGGTTTAAATGTGATAATAATCCATAAAATTTAATTGCTGGATCTCCCGTCTCCTCTAAGACTTCTTCTCATTGGCTGTAGGCTCATATCCAATCGAATAATTTATAACAAGGTTTAAACAATTCTTGGGATAATTCACTTTTGCTAGGCCGATTCTAATCTTCTGGAAGCTTCGATTGTGCAATATAATAACGTGACGGAAATTCCCTCCTGCTCAACGTAGCCACAAGACTGGTTTGTGCCAAGTTTCAGCATCTATATTGCTTGGTTAAATTTTATCATAGGATTCCGAAAAATATTCCCATTTTCATCCCAAATAATTCATTTTATGGGGGCAGTACCCACCTCCTCCCTTCTCGTGGTTGTTTAATTAAATATTTGTTCGTCTAGTTAGTTAGAAGCAACAAAAATTTTGACGGAGTGTGAGGGAATCTGAACCATTTTCTTCCACCTGTAGACTTCCTTTTTTTCTTTTTCCCTTCTGCGTGTCAATTATCGGAATTGTTCTCTTTCCTTCTTGGTTATTACTGGCCACAATAACTGAGCAGATCATTGGGCATTTCTATAATTGCTGATCAAGGTCATTATAGTAATTTCTTGCTATGCCAAATCGTGATTAGTGACACCTCTTCCCTTTTATCTTCTCTTTTCCGTCACCGAAGACAACCCTTTGTTACTCTCCTGGCAGTCTTCTGTTTTTTATCTCCCATGTAGGACTTTATATTTTGTGCTCCCGCTCTCGTCTTCGAGATGCCGTGTTTTTCTTTCGGTTTTACTCCCTTTTCTAGTGTTTATTATAAAGGTGTGCGTAGAGGTGCGAATCTAGTTTATTTAATGTAATTCCGTGATGCCGGATTATGCATTTTCCATCAAGATAGGTCACGTCTTTGTATTTGCTTACTATATGAAATACTAAGGCGTATGGCCTTTTTAGTATGTCCATTGTGAGCTTGTTTCGTTCCCGTTATCTTTGACCTCCTAACGTATTTTTGTGTGGGCATTTGGTTCGGTTTACTGTATAGTGCGTTCACCAGTAAGACCATTACCATACCTCTTATCTTTTGTTTGCCTCCCTTATATTAAGATTGCGTCTTCCTACGCAAGTCTATGAAAATGGCTTAATCCCTTTCTGATGTAACTTATATTGATGGATATCTTTTATTTAGTGTAACGTAACGTCTCTTGTGTTTATTTTATTTCGGTTTCTTACCCCTCATTATATTGGTTTATTTTATCTACGTCATATCTACGCGCGCTTTTATTAAACTCCGTCCTTTTTCATATTCCCTCACCTACTCCATTTCTTCTGGGCTATTAGAGTTACCGTTCGCTACTTTGGCGGTAGACTCACTTTTCCTGACACCTTGTCGCCC
This sequence comes from Meconema thalassinum, assembly GCA_946902985.2. Classification (NCBI taxonomy): domain Eukaryota; kingdom Metazoa; phylum Arthropoda; class Insecta; order Orthoptera; family Tettigoniidae; genus Meconema; species Meconema thalassinum. Next base: position 536,391,074 of record OX336390.1, on the reverse strand, counting down.
TTTTATCTTTCGTATTTCACAATGTAATTTTACTCCATACGAGTATTCCTTCCCCATATATCTCCCTCCCTTTTTCCTTTACCTCCTACCTCCCATAACCTTATCGTCACGGTCCTTTGTATCGTATGTTTAACTTATGTATTATGTTTGACAACCACATAACCTCACCTTAGCTTGTAATGCTTCCTCGTCATTTCTTAGCCCTACTTCCTTGGAGAATACATTTCCGTTCCTTTACCTATGCGGCGTGTTTGTGTACCTTATTTCCGCACGTTCTTTAGTTCTTTATTCTTTAAGCAACTAGACTAGGCTAGGCTAGGCCCATGGTTCTTCGTAGTTACGGGATTCGAATTGAACTTGCATTCATAGCAATGAGGATGTACGTTCAGTCCACCGCCTCTGATTCAATTATCCTTTTATCACCTAGTCATGCATCATAGGCCCAGCGCACGACTAATAGGTACACACTTCCACTGCGACAATATCTGCGAATAAGGCTGGACGGCACAAACCAGATCATCGAGAGTCGTCTGTCAAGTTAGTAGTGTACATTATTATGTAGCTAGAGCAATATAGTGACATTCAGAGCTACTTTTTCTCCATATTTCGATATATATTTGTACTTCATGTTTGTAACAACTTTATATTCTACAAGATCATGTGAAGTGATCGCCTTTCGTCATTTTCACTTATATATTCTACGATTCATTTTATGAATTGAGATGTTAATTTGTTTGAGGAATTAAGTGTTCTTTATTTAAGATCAGTAACTTTAAATTTTGACGTTTTTCGATTCATTTTGAATGGAGGATTCAGACAGTTTTTCTTGGATGCCAATTAAATTATTTTTAGTAATTTAATTTGGGCATCTTTTATGTAATGAAGAGACTGCAAGAACAGAAGAAACCACGAGTGATATATTACGCCGATCTGACAACAAATATTCGTCATGATTATGATAGGAAGTTATATACTCATAGGCATTCCTTGTATAGAATGGAGACACATTCCAGAACTGACAATCCTTATTTTATTAGAGAAAGCTCAGATCTTTCGTCAATTTAAACTTTATTAGATATATCTTCTTGGAAGATACTTTCATCCGACGTTAGGGAAGTCAAAGATAGTCCACCCCAATTGCGATTGATTTTATTCGACACTTAAATAACATTTGTGGTTATTTATACGCAATATGTAATGTCACGTTATATTGTGGACGTAACATTGCAAGACGTGTAAATTTGAAGCTAGATAAGTACGGAGGAACATAAATGTATTTCTATTAAATGTATATGTAACAGTTTAGTCGACAGCCAAGTAACTTTTTAGAGTAAACTCATGGTGGTCATCCACAATACGTCTAAGGTCATCTTTAAGAATGAAGGTGACGTTTAGGAACAGAAGTAGCTGTTCAGGATGCCAGCGGTTGATTGCTGCAACGCTGAGGTAAACGCAAATAATGTAATTGCAAGGTCTACAGAAGAGGTGATGGTAACAATTATTTTGTGTAATAGAATTGTTCAACAAATAATAGATGAGAGTTTATTACCGTATACAGAGGTATATGAGGCTACGTCGAGAAATGTTTGTGTAAATGCGAGGCAGTTTCCGCATTAAGAGAAGTTTTTGTAATATAGTATTGCTTTTGCTAAGCACATGGCGTTTTATGGAAAGGAGTTGTTAAGAACTCCGATGTGTGAATTTACGACTTAGAAGTGGAGGAAAGAGTGTATGGGCGGAAATAGATTGAGAAAAATGTTGTCAACTTCTGTTAACTAATACTTTTTATTAACATTTCTATTAAACACGGATCTGAGTAAATACGTGTGTTTGATCTTTGTTGATTGAATACGTTAGACTGATAAAGACTACAAACCTAAATATGACATGGTGGAGTAGTATTTCATGAGAGAGACGGAGATCTCTAAATGAGTAACATTTATAATGTGCAGAAAGATAACCTTTGAACCAGAGCTAAGGCTCAGATATATAACGAGTTATTACCGTTATAAAAGTAATGTAACAGTCCGAATACGTCCCCTTAATTTATATGTTTTATAAGCAGCAAAATTAATTTATTATTATTATTATTATTATTATTATGTATATTTTAATTATCATATCGATTGTGGATTTATTCTATAATTTCTTTATATATATAAGGGTTTTAATTATTGTTTGGCAGAAGTTATAAAATTGAGATTTTAGTTAGATTCATTGTAGGTTATATTTTATACAAGACTTGATTAGGAAATATTTCGTTCTGCGTGTCGTCAGTTTCGCCACGGGTAGTCCGCCGAAAATAGACATGACTTACGAGAATTATGTACAAACTTTCCGGGGACGCGAGGTTTCAAGACAAAGCAAGTTGGTCAGTTAGCGCTGACGTCACGTATTCTCGGAAGAACACCGCATCAGGACGCTGATTTAAAATTACATCAGAAGCAACCCCACGTGGTTAACCCAACTAATGAAGAGGCATGATGAGAACTTAGGGACCTGGAGTGGGGAGCTACGTCATCAGGATACCTAATTGATTGGTCGAGAAATACTGCAGAGTGGGGAAGTTCATCTTCCATAAAAAAACTAATGGTCATCTACTCTCAACCCCCTATCTTCCCAGAGTTTCTGAATCTTCACGTCTATCAGACATCTTCGCTGCGAGATCGCAACTTATCAGTTCAAGAAGTTTTAAAATTAATACTACTGACGTGAATATGATCGTGTCTTTGATCATATTCACAAAAGTGAATTTCGGAGCAAAGCCATTCAAATATGCCAGTCGAGAGACGGGACAAATTGGTTCCCTGCCCGTATCAAGATAAGGATCTACACAATATTGAGGCAGAACCAAACAACATTCCGCCCGCAAGATCAGAGGGAAAACCAGACTACCACTATGAAGAAGACGGCCGTGAGTTCCTTTACTAAATCCAATCAAGTCTCTGTAATTCTGTTTATGGCAAATTAGAATCCAGCTTTTCTTTAAATTTAATTCATATTCCATTTTGTAACTCTCGCCAATTTAATATAACTTTCAGACTTTTTTGTAAATTCACTTGTTTCTATTTTTACGTCTTTTGCTGATTTAAATTTTGTTCAATTAAATTTTGTCCTTAAGTAATGGTAGGACTTTCATTTCCAGTAGCTAGCTTTAGACATAATGCATACCTTCTCCCAGTAACGATAAAACAATTGGTTAATGGCTCAGCTATACCACGGCTTGAGAGGAAGATGTTTCGAGTGCTCTATCACTATTTCAATTAAATACTTTGGCACATCTAAAGTAAGTATCAGATGTCCTGGCGTCCACACGAGCTGATTATAATCATTGTTAATGAACAGGTAAGAGGTAAGTATCCTATTGGTGGTGTGAGTAAAGCGGTGCTTGTTCTTGTTGCGATTCTTCTACTGTACTACAGGAGAACGCAATATTGGAGCCCCAACAGGAACGTAACCTTTGGTCACATAGAAGGACCGGGAACGTTACATTTGGCGCCAGAAGCGTAGGCCCGAAAACCAATTGTTTGTCGTGAAGGGAAAAGGATATATTTCAGTGCAAGTATTTTTGGGGGTAGTAATAACTTTTTTGTGTGTGTCGGTATGGCGGATAAAGATAAGATGAAGCTGCGAAGTGGTATAGAGGTGACGGGAGATTGTGAAGAGAATGATAGTAGCGTGAATCTTGAGAACGAGATAGACGAAGCTAGGAATTTAGCGGAGGTAAATTCTAATGCGACTAGTGTAGAGGGTAGTTCATCGGAGATGTCAGCACAGGATAGCATTTTGAGTTTACTAGTACGAATGGGACAGGAAAATAGTAAGAAATTTGAGCAACTAAATAAAGAATTAAAACAGATCAGTGACGAATTAAAACAGGAGATGGAAAGTTATAATCAGAAATTAAATAAAGAATTAAAACAGAACAGTAAAGAATTAAAACAGGAGATGACGAAAATAGATCAGGGTCTAAAGCATAATAATCAAATATTAGATGATGTGGTTAAGGCTAATGAAAGGTTGAGTGAGAAATATGAGAAACTCAAGGAGAGTGTAGATCAAACAAAAGATGAAATTAGAAGTGAATTTAAAACTCAAATGGAGGAGAACTTTGTTAAAGTCATTTCAGAGGTGGATAGTAAGCTAGATAAGGTACAGGAGAAGCTAGAAAATAGTCTCACTACTCAGGGAGAGAGCATGAAAATACTGGTTCAAGTTGAAAATAAACAGATTAAAGATCAATTAGAAAGTGATATCGCTAAAGTACAGTCTGAGCTGGGAGATAAAGTAGAACAATGTAGTAGGAATAATGTGGAGAGTATTCACGAAGTTCAGGAAAAGCAGAGTGTTTTAAGGAGAGAATTAGGTCAAAGAGAAAAGGTGTTGAAGGAAAGAGTAGAAAAGGCTGAACAACAGGCAGGTAGACAGATAGCAGATCTAGAGTTAAAATTAGTCACGGATGAGGCAGGAAGGAAATGTTAGTAGAGTAGGATGTTCGAGTGGTAGTCACATTAGGGAGGCAGACTTACCTAAATTTAGCAATAAGCAAGGTTGCCCGATGGAATTTATGGAAGTAGTGGAAAGTAGATACAAAGATAGGTTAGATGACCAAGTAATTGAATGGAGTAATGTAGTAGATATTTTAGATCAGGCTTTTGTTGGAGAGACCCGAGGATGGTTCGCAGTCTATAAGAATGGATTTGAAGATTTTAGATATTTTAAAAATAAATTCTGTAGCAAGTACTGGAATGAGGAAATTCAAGGTCAGAAACGAGAAGGTATGGTGTTTGGTAAATACAATCCTAAGAACAACAGTTCTATGACGGAGTATTTCCTGAATCAGGTGCTCACGTGTAAGTATTTAGACGGGATGGCTCAGGAAAGCGACAGGGTAAGGTTGTTACTGAGACATTTTCCATATCGGGTGAAAGAGGCCGCCTGTATTCAGAAGATAGGTACAGTAACAGAAATGGAGAAATTGCTAAGTAGTTTCGATGTGTTAGGAAGCAATGGTGAACAGCCGCCAAGTCAGTATGTCAATAGAGGTGTGAAAGAACAGAGAGGATAAAATTATAATCAGAACAATAGGGGAAATAATCAGAGCTATTCTAATAATCAGAATTATCATAATAATCAGAATTATAATCAGAACAATAGAGGCAATAATAATAATTATTATTATTCAGGTAATAATAATCAAAATAACTATCAAGGCAGAGGTAATTACCAGAACAGAGAGAACCAGAGAGGTAACGTAGGTAATCAGAACCAAGGGAGCAATAACCGAGGCTCTTACCAGAACAGAGAGAACCAGAGGGTTAGCGGAGGTCAGAATCAGGCCAGTCCTAGGGAGGACCTACAGGTTATCCAGGCAAGTAACCAAGTGTCCAGTCAGCAGTAGGTAAATGAACCTAATGGTGCCGGAGCTTTAAACTAGATCGAGACTGTAATGCGAGGTCAGATTTCCAGTCGTTGATATTCCCAGCCAATACTCTATTTAGTGGTTATGACCTAAATGTAAGAGATGATCTCTTGTGCGATTATGATTAAAAGGTGACAGAACCTAGTGATATTGAAAATTTAAATTCCGTCATTAGCATAAATGTGTTGAGGGCGCGTATAGATACGCTTATAGATACAGGGTGTGTCAAGAGTTGCATTAGCTTGTCATTTTATAATAGGATGAGAGACGAAGGTGTAATATTTCAAGAAATCCCTATCAAATCAACTTTTGTAATAACAGCTGTAGGTAAAAAGTCTCATGTCATTTCTAAGCAGGTTCTGGTGGAAATTTGTATTAGTAACGTAATAGGTATGCAGGTATGTTTGGTGATCCCAAACCTTGTGTTTTCCTTGATATTGGGTACTGATTGGTTGTCTGCTAATCAGGTTCAGGTGTGTTACGATGAGAGGTGTACTAGAATGAAATGGGGGAAGGAAGCTGTGATTATTGCATTTAATGAACCAGGTAAGAGTGATTATTCTCAAAGAGTGTGCGTTATTAAAGTGATGTTGTCAGGTGACAATAAGGTGGGAAGTAGTGAGGATGGTTTTAGTTTTATTGGCAGTTTGCTAACTAATGACAATCTAGAGGATGCATTATGTCAGGCTGTGGAAGAAAGTTCTTTAGGCATTGATCAGAGGGATCAATTATTGGATGTTTTAGTAAGGAATAGTAGAGTTTTTGAGAATCGGATTGGCGAGGCCAATTTCTACACACACTCATTAAATGTGATTGATCGCAAAGTCTTTGTAGGTAATAGATACCCTATCCCATTTAAATACCAAGAGGCAGTACAGCAGCAGATTGACGACATGTTAAGAGATAAGATCATTGAACCATCTATAAGCCCTTATGCTAACTCCCTAATTACCGTACCTAAACCAGATGGACAAGTAAGATTGTGTCTAGACGCAAGAATTTTGAACATGCATATTTCACAAGATCAGTTGAGGTCACAGTCCATTGAAGAGTTAGTTCAGTGTTTTGAAGGAAAGAAGTGGTTTACTTCAGTAGATTTAAGTTCGAGTTTTTGGCAGATTCCATTATGTAAAGAAGACAGACCTTTAACAGCTTTTTGCCACCGATACAATTTGTATCAGTTCTGCAGAACCCCTTACGGTTTGAAAAGTAGCTCAGCAGCTCGAATTCGAGGTTTAAATATTGCACTAGGCGATGATACTAGTAGTATTGTCACTATTTATATCGATGACTTAGTCATCAGTTCCAGGTCTCTTGAGGAACATCTAGGTCATTTAGAGTGTGTTTTTAGTAAGTTAGATCAGGCAGGCTTTACCCTTAAATTAGCTAAATCTAAATTCTGTGGGCAGGAGATCACTTCTCTTGGCCATAAAATTTCTAGGAAGGTGTGACACCGGAAGAAGGGAGAGTGGGGAAGATCTTGGATGCGATCGAACACAGGAACGCTAAGGAGTTAAGAAGTTATCTTGGCGCCTGTAATTTTTCCGCAGGTTCGTGTTGATGTATGCGTGCTTGGTGGAACCATTCAGGGAATTGTTGAGAAATGGAAGTAAGTGGGTTTGGACTCAATCGCATGCCGAGGCATTTCAAGCACTCAAATTGGGATTTGAGAAAGCCATTATTTTAAGGTATCCAATTCGAGACAGGGAATATGTGTTGTTGACCGATGCGTCACATATAGGAATTTCGCGAGTTCTGTGACAAAAGGATGATGATGACAATCTCAGAATTGTGTCATTGGCGTCACGAGGGCTTTCTGCAGCAGAAAAGCGATATACCATTACAGAATTGGAACTCCTTGGTATTGTATATAGTTTGTGTAAATTTCGTATGTACGTATTAGGAAGCAAGTTTACGATTTATACTGATCACCATGCTTTGGCATTTATCAACACTTGCAAGTAAAGTTCCAATAGGATAAGTAGATGGATCTTGGCTTTACAAGAGTATGAATTTGTAATACATCACATTCGGGGGAAAGACAATATCTTGGCTGATATGCTGTCCAGAGACAGAAATTTGTGTTCAGATAGTTCTACGATCACGGCTGACCAGGGAATCTTGATCTGCGCATGTCTCGATCCTAGTAATAAAATATTGTTAGAGTCCCTAAGGAAGCTTAAGGAGAAGCAGAGAGAGGATGAAGTTTTGTGTGAGCCCCTTCTTATGTTAGAACAGGGTGACTCAGAGAGTGTGACAGTGGGGAGATTTGAGTACAAATTACAGGATGGATTTGTAACACGTAAGTGCACGGGGGACATGTGGTCAATATGTGTTCCTAAATGTATGAGAGAAGAATTGGTGTGGTTTACGCATAAGGAGTTAGGTCATTTTGGTCCGAGTAAAGTTTTATATGAACTTCAGCATTACTTTGTGTGGGAGAAAATGGGAAAGGAGGTTAGAAAAATCCCTGCTAGGTGTGAACTCTGTCAGAAGTCAAAAGTTCCAGTAAGATTTAAGTGGACCTATGCAGCCAGTCATCACAAGTAACCCCGGTGAGTTATTATGTGCGGACTTATTTGGGCCGGTCGTTAAAGGTCAGTACGGATACGAATACATATTCGTAATAGTTGACGCATTCAGTAAATTCGTCAAACTATATGCTCTAAGGAAGGCTACCGGTAAAGCATGTACCCGGCTGATTTTAGAGAAGTATGTCCCTGAGTTTGGCCTCCCACTCAGAATTTTGACAGATAGCGGGCCGCAATTTACCTCAAACATTGGAAAACCAAAATTGAGGAAGTCGGTATCACACACGTTCACTCATCTGTTCGCTATCCGCAAGGGAATTTAGTTGAACGTTCGATGCGTGAATTATCTCGTCTTTTTCGTGCTTTGGTTCATGATAGACATTCGGCCTGGGTTGCTCAGCTTCCAAAAGTTGAACTCTGGTTGAATTCTGTTCAGAGCGAAAGTACGAAATTTTCGCCTTGGGAAATTCATTATGGCAGGAAACCACATAATGAACTAGCAAATGTATTGGGAATAAGTGAGGGAAATCAAACAGGGAAGGATATTATTATCCAGTTGGCTGGTAGGAATTTGAGAAAATCAGCAGAATATAGACAAAGTCAACAAAAGAAGAAAAAGCTTGATGAATTCGATGCAGTGGCGGATCCAGAGGGGGGCACCAGGGGCAAGTGCCCCCCCCCCCCGAAAAAAACATTGATATCGCCGGAAAAAATTATTTTTTCTGCAAACTGCACTGCAAGTAAAATCTTTGCTGTATTGCCTGTATTCATGAATGTGGTCAATGTTTGTTATCATATAGTATGTAATGGCAACACTGTTAATATAATCGCTACATCGACAGTGTTGCAAGTGCAGAAAGATCTTTCAGCAGCCTGAAACTTGTCAAATCATGGCTACGAACGCGAATGACAGAGGAAAGGCTGAATGGTTTGTGTCTGTTATTTGTTCACCGTAATATAAATGTTGACTTTGAAAAAGTTCTAGAACGTTTCTCGAAAGGGGGTAAACGAAGGATCGCCCTGGATCTTATTTTGTAATAGGCATGTATTTTGCCTGGGATAATCACGAAATAGAATCCCAATCAGTATTCAAAACATTTTTTTTTTTGGTATTTATATTTATGTGACTAGTAGTGACTCAGTGACTGACAATTTTGGTACTATGTACATATTTCATAACATTTGTGTAGTAGTAGTCACTATGATTGCAAATGTTTAATACATATTTGACTGTGTAATGTGCATTAAAATGTGGAAATGTACATATTCTGTAGAATTAAAAAGTTTTTATCATTTTAAATTATCTTGTCGACTTCGTCGTTACGCTGGAGTCAGGCGTTACGTTACGGTGATGGGACGAAATGTACCGCGAATGCACTGAGGTGTGTGACGTCATAGTAGCGCTTGAGCTTACTCCTTTCCCCGCGTGCTCCGGTGAGCATGACGACATCCAGCCAGCTACCTTTTGACCTTGGTTTGCATTTCATGCAGTTTGCTGCAGGATCATGAGGCTTTCACCCAGCATTTTTCAGCATTTGTAGCATTTAAAATGATATAAAGTCTAGTCTTTCAGATTGACTATGACTCCTTTTTTTTACATAATGACAATGACTTGTGTTATTGAAACTGCAACCAATAAACCATTTTAATATAATGAAAATCTTGTAGAATTATAAAATCTGGTGGTTGAATGTTATGTGTAGTGTGTGTAGATTAAATACAAATTTAGTAATTTTATTACATATTTTCTCTAACTACTCTGAAATCCTAGAGTGCCCCCTCCGAGGTGAACCTTTGGATCCGCCACTGATTCGATGTGGGCGATAAAGTCCTATTACTTGTTCCGAGGCAATCAAGCAAAACAGACAAAGTAATGATGAAATTCTTCCTTATCTTTACGGGCCCCTTCATGATCACTAAGAGGATTGGACCTTGTGCATATGTTTTAGCGGATGGTGAGCCATGTTTAACATCTCTCTTTTCTTTATTTTCTTTGGCGGCCGTCCCGGTAGACTCAGACGCCATGTGAGATACTTTCTGTTCGGACGTGCCTTGAGGCTCTCCGCCTTATTATTTAAAATGTAATGTTTTCCTTTTTATTTAACATTGTTATTATGCCGAAGCCTTCCATTTACTCATGTAAGTAATACATCTAACCTTGTGTCCACTATGCTCATTTCCTAAATTTAACCTTTTTTTTTGGTCTTCGTCGTGTGCTTGGATTTGCTGTGGAACCAATCGAAATGGCGGTCTCCTGTTTTGTTCAGTTTGAGTCTACGGTTTAACCTTTTATTTGTGCCGTGAAATATATCTGCGAGTGATTTTGAGAGTGTATGTTTTTCTTGCTGCCAGGTGCATTGATGCTGTTTTGATTGGGCATATCTTCGAATGGGTCTCCCGTGGTTTGTGGACGTTGGCGTTTCGACCATTCTCCCAACACGAGGCATGACACCATATATTTTAGCCCTTATGTATTCCCTTCATTCCATGCTGAAACGTTTTGCTAGCCCCTAACTGTTGGGTGATAAATGTAACTGTTTACCTTTGCCTAAGCTATGTTGTTTTAATGGGCGCCAAGACCTCAATGCAATGTTGAAATCTAAATTTGTATTTAACAACGTCTAGCTCTGGCAGAACACATTCAAGACTCTGTTCACTCAGATCGTGGTATGATTTGATCATTAACCCAACAAACAATTGTATCAGGAGAAGGAATTGGTCTATATCTAATGCTACCTACTGAAAGCAAAGATTGCATTGTAAAAGAAATGAATTTATTATATAAAACAAGAATAGCAAAATTAATAATAATAAGTATAAAATTTAAATTGGAGCGTTGTGATTTGAATATTACCGATAGAAAATTACGTGAAAACGGAGTCTGATAAATTGATTTTACTCTTATTTCCAAGCTATGAAGTTACTGAAATATGAAATGTAAAACAAAGAAAATGAGAGATTGCGGATTTCTGCGTCATTGGCGCTTACCACTGGAAATTGCCAAAGCATTTCCCTCGTTCTTGATGATGTAGTGAGCTTCCCACAGTCTCCTGGACGTCGTCATCTCCGTCGGAATTTGATGATATTCTGGTAGATTAGATAATTCTATGGTCCGTACCTCGGACCCAAACACTCGTACAACCAAGTTTTACAAAAGTTCGTCGCTAACTCCACTGAACATCGGAGCGACACGCACTTGCGACCGTACACCTCAAGTATTTCACAGATTGTTCTTAACTCCACCGAACATCGGAGCGACTCGCACGCGCATCCATACTCCTCAAGTATTTCACATATAGTCCTTTCCACGGAACATCGGAGCGTCCCCCGCGTATAACCATGCTCCGCAAGTATTTCACAGATAGTTCTTGTTTCACGGCGCGTCGAACGATATATGCACACGCCGGCTCCCCACTCTTCAGTCCCAACTAGCTTACGTCGTCTCCCCTGATTGGCTGACCCACCACGCGATCTTCTCCTCCTCCGGGTCATTACACTCGGCGGGAGGGTTCCGTTCCAACAATTCGTCTTTCCTGGACGATGCGACCCAAGATTCCGTCATGCTTCTCGACAAGATTAAGCGTGTACTTGAAATCCCAGTGAGTCACGTCTCTCGATATACCCTAACTGACGAAAACTCCGTAAAATTCCGTAATCAGATAATTTTCTATGATATCGTCGTTCGTAATAATTTGCTGGATAGCGTTTTCTAAGACATAGAAAACCTATCTGAATGCTAATAATTTTTATAAAATGCTCCGAAAATACCTTAATAATAATTATAATAAATTAATAATAATAAGAAATTAACATGAAAAATTCTCTTGGCTGAACAATTTGCCGCGTAAATAAATATAGAATGGCTTCCTACTGACTTATGCCAGTTGCATAAAACCCCTCGAAAAACACGTTACATATTCGCCTCGGATCATCGGATGATTTACCGTGACGACGGTCCATTATCCGATTATCCCAGACACGTTAATAAACCCCATCCAAAATACATATTACATAAATGAAATCACCCTAAATTACAGATATATACACTCATATTTTTTCTTCACGCACTTTGCGTCAAAGTTTGTTGTCACAATGGATTGCACTTTGCAACCAGTCCAATGTTTTACATATGGAATAGTGTTCCACGGATATTTCCGCCTCTCAAATTTCTCTATGTTGGAGAAATAGACATAATTAATGTGTGAGCACTATGTATTTATGATGTCATATCACACGCATTGAAGGTGTTCTGATATATTTATATCACCATAGAACTCCCTAATTTCACTGGAGGTCCCCTCCTTATGGTGACATTTAATTCCACATCACTGAGCACACGATCACACTATTGTGGCAGCGCCTCGTGACCATAATACTTAATCTCTCTTTGAAGTAGATTAAATTAATATTGACTTCTGAAAAAAAACAGTAAATGCGCATTACATATAACACCAAATATTTCTGTGCCGTAAGCGCCCTGTCTTGTTAAGTTCCCGTTAACCATATTCTACTTAATACTAGTTCTCAACACAGACCATTTCTCCTCACACAAATAATACCATTGTACATATTATCTTAAATTACACACTTACAAATCTTACATGGCGAGGCCGTAAACAGAAATCACGTGTGCTGATATGTATGAGTTTCATGAAGGACTGTCTCGCATTCTGATGGCCCATCTTTTATCTCGTGGACGCCTTAAGCTAACAAGCCCTATTCAAGCGCTCCCCCATCTCTTGGAGATAAATGGGAACCCATCAGCGCTGCCAAAATGGCCTTGGTGCATCGAGACAATTTAGTGCTCAACAGCATCCGACAATCCCGTCATATTTCCCTGTACCTTAAAAACTCTCATTTACTTACATACTACCCCCCTGTGTGACTTCTGATACGCCTGCCTTAAGACCAGATCTTCCACGCACCAGACACCACACTTACTCATTTGATAGGCTGGCTCGCCAGCTAAACACACTCACTTTATGACACATATTTTCGTAGACTATGTATATTATACGTTCCGTATAATCTGTTTCCCTCACTATTCTCCAGCACATATGCTGTTTTCCCAATACGTTTGGAAACTATAAATGGGCCCTCGTAGAGATAAAAGAACTTGGACATGACTTTCTCTAGCTTATTTGACTGTTTCGGCACTCTAAGTAAGACTCTGTCTCCCGGCTCGAATAGGTCAAATTTAGTTTCTTTTTGTTGGCGAATTCTCTTTTGTGCTGACTTAGATAAATTCTGTTTCGCTAACTGGACAGTGTAATCCATCCCCGGTTGCTTACCCTCATTTAATCCCAACACCCTCGCTAGTTCATTTTGTGGTCTTTTTCCGAAGTGAACTTCGTATGGCGTCAATTTTGTGCTCTCATGCTGGACAGAATTCAGCCAAGTCTCGACCTTGGGAAGATGTCCAACCCAGGCCGCATGCTTGTCATGCACTAGAGTCCGAAAAAGACGAGCCACTTCCCTTAATGGACGCTCTGCAGAATTACCCTGAGGGTACCTTACAGAGGAATGAACGTGTGTTATACCAGCTTCCTGCATACTGGTTCTCCATTTCTTTGCAGTAAACTGTGGTCCACTGTCAGATAGTATCCTGAGAGGAATGCCAAACTCAGGTACATACTTATTAATGATCAGACGGCTACACGCTAGTCCCGTGGCTTTCCTTAGCGGATATAGCTTGACATACTTACTAAAAGCGTCAATAACTATAAAAATGTACTCGTAGCCGTACTGTCCTTTAACGATCGGGCCAAATAAATCCACACACAGTAGTTCGCCGGGACTACTGGTGAGAACTGCAGATCTCTCCCCCACTAAATATTTAACTGCCTACATCATAACATAAGTTACCAGACACTCTACTTAGCCACTCTGAACCCAAGATAACACTGAATACTAAATTTGGAATTACAAGGCAAATCTGCTTCTCTGCATGATTATTAATTTTAATGTCTACTAAAACTTGCTTAGAAATTACTTTAGACCTCTTCCCAACAGCTGTGATAACAAAAGTGCTTTTAATTGGCATCTCCTCAAAATTTACTCCAGTTCCTTTCATTTTATCATAAAATGCACTACTTATGCAACTCTTCATACAACCACTATCAATTAAAACATCTGTGTACGCCTCGGACACGTTAAATTTAACTATGGGGCTCTTACTAACCACTTCCTGAATAATACCTTCATCATTTAGTTCATGTAATAATTCATTTCTCACATTTAGGTCATAGGGTTCCTGTATAATTGTATGGACAGGGCATGCTACAGACTGAGATTCTGACCTTACTTCGCAGCCTGGTTCGCGTTTAAAGAACCGCTACAGCTGGCCGTAGTACTAGTTACTACTGCACTGGTCTGGTTGTTCTGAGTTGTGTTGTCATTGTTTGGCTGTATATTACTACCACTAGGCTGTCCTCTTCCTTGACCCCTATTCTGGTTGTAATTATCGTCATTATAATTTCTCCCTTGATTTCCCCTGAAATCATTGTTTCTCCCTTGATTTCCCCTGTAATCATTGTTCCTCCCTTGATACTGATTACCATAGCCATTTCCTCTGTTCTGATTTAGCTGATTATTATTATTTCTATTTTGAGCATTGGCCCCTTCGCCACCGTTCCCTTGAACTTCCTGATGCCTGGCTTCATTAGGTCTATTATTATTATTATTACCCTGGTTCCTATTGAAATTGTCCTCATAACCCCCTCTCCCTAGTGCATCAAATGTGCTTAACAAATTTTCTACTTGTGATATAGTCTTTACATTCTGGATACAAGCAGCCTCCTTGATCCTATAGGGAAAGTGCCTAAGTAGCAACCTTACCACATCACTTTCCTCCTTCAAGCCATCCAGATATTTACACACTAATACCTGCCCTAAGAAGTATTCGGTCATGGTGGAGCTTCCTTTAGGGTTATATTTACCACACACTACTCCCTCACGATGCTGCGACTGAATAACCTCATTCCAGAACTTTTCACAGAATTTCATTTTAAAATCATTCATATCAGTAAACTTGTCTCTGTAGACAGCAAACCAATTCCTCGTTTCCCCCACAAACACTTGTTCTAAAATTTCAACTACCTGGCACCACTCAATACTACCATTTTCCAACCTCTCCCCGAATTTATTTTCTATAGTGTTCATGAACTCCATTGGGCACCCCTGTCGATTGCTGAACTTACCCAGTTCTACCTCCCTGTGTGTGCTATTCACAAAAACTGGTCTATTCTGACTATTTTCTTGCCTGATCCTAGCTTTTAATTTTAATTCTAATTCTGCGATTTTCTCCTCAGCCTTCCTCTCAATACTGTTTACTGTTAATTTAATGTTTCCTTCTGATTCTTCTACTTTATCATAGAGCTTTGCTTGCTTCTCCTCAATCTTGCTAATGCTCTCTTTATTACTCTCTCTTAAATCATTTACTTCTGCAACTATTTGTGAGTGGACTTTCTCAATTCTACCCCCCAGCTGTTCGTTAACCTCTTTAGTAGCTACCTGAATTTTGTCAATTTCTCCCCCCAATTGCTTTTTGACCTGCTGTGTTTCCAGTTGCACTAGTTCTTTTAAATTTTCAGCCTGTGTACTGATTCTAATTTCCAACTCCTCCTGTACTTTTCCTAATTTTCTGTCTACATCTGCAATAATCTCTTTAGCCTTTTCTTCCATCACCCCCGTGATCTCACCTCTAATCAGTTCGAATTTGTCACTCATTTCCCTACTGTTTTGTTCTAATTTAGCATTTAAAGTTTCAGTACTCTCTCTATTTTCCTTACTGTTTTGTTCTAATCTGGCGTTTAAACTATCGCTCAATTCCCTATTACTCTCTTTATTTTCCCTACTGTTTTGTTCTAGTTTAGCGTTATTCTGTTCTAACTTTGCATTTAAAGCTTCTGTACTTTCTTTATTTTCCCTACTGTTTTGTTCTAATTTAGCGTTATTCTGTTCTAACTTTGCATTTAAGGCATCACTACTAACTTTGTTCTGATACATAAACTCGAGAAGTAAAGTTTTTAATTCTGGTTGGCCGCCTAAACTCCCTGTTTCAGTATCGGGATTTACCTCCGCTACCCCGGTACTACCATCACTCGACATACTGCTCGTATCATCACTCTCCCGTTGATGACCACTACGTAACCTCATCTGTCTTTCTTTCTCATCCCCCATAATGATATACACTGATACAGACAAATAACCCCCAAAATACAGGCACAGAAATATATACCCTTCTCCTTCCACAAATGTTATTAGGTTTTCATCCCCACGTTGGGCGCCAAGTGAAACGTTTTGCTAGCCCCTAACTGTTGGGTGATAAATGTAACTGTTTACCTTTGCCTAAGCTATGTTATTTTAATGGGCGCCAAGACCTCAATGCAATGTTGAAATCTAAATTTGTATTTAACAACGTCTAGCTCTGGCAGAACACATTCAAGACTCTGTTCACTCAGATCGTGGTATGATTTGATCATTAACCCAACAAACAATTGTATCAGGAGAAGGAATTGGTCTATATCTAATGCTACCTACTGAAAGCAAAGATTGCATTGTAAAAGAAATGAATTTATTATATAAAACAAGAATAGCAAAATTAATAATAATAAGTATAAAATTTAAATTGGAGCGTTGTGATTTGAATATTACCGATAGAAAATTACGTGAAAACGGAGTCTGATAAATTGATTTTACTCTTATTTCCAAGCTATGAAGTTACTGAAATATGAAATGTAAAACAAAGAAAATGAGAGATTGCGGATTTCTGCGTCATTGGCGCTTACCACTGGAAATTGCCAAAGCATTTCCCTCGTTCTTGATGATGTAGTGAGCTTCCCACAGTCTCCTGGACGTCGTCATCTCCGTCGGAATTTGATGATATTCTGGTAGATTAGATAATTCTATGGTCCGTACCTCGGACCCAAACACTCGTAAAACCAAGTTTTACAAAAGTTCGTCGCTAACTCCACTGAACATCGGAGCGACACGCACTTGCGACCGTACACCTCAAGTATTTCACAGATTGTTCTTAACTCCACCGAACATCGGAGCGACTCGCACGCGCATCCATACTCCTCAAGTATTTCACATATAGTCCTTTCCACGGAACATCGGAGCGTCCCCCGCGTATAACCATGCTCCGCAAGTATTTCACAGATAGTTCTTGTTTCACGGCGCGTCGAACGATATATGCACACGCCGGCTCCCCACTCTTCAGTCCCAACTAGCTTACGTCGTCTCCCCTGATTGGCTGACCCACCACGCGATCTTCTCCTCCTCCGGGTCATTACACTCGGCGGGAGGGTTCCGTTCCAACAATTCGTCTTTCCTGGACGATGCGACCCAAGATTCCGTCATGCTTCTCGACAAGATTAAGCGTGTACTTGAAATCCCAGTGAGTCACGTCTCTCGATATACCCTAACTGACGAAAACTCCGTAAAATTCCGTAATCAGATAATTTTCTATGATATCGTCGTTCGTAATAATTTGCTGGATAGCGTTTTCTAAGACATAGAAAACCTATCTGAATGCTAATAATTTTTATAAAATGCTCCGAAAATACCTTAATAATAATTATAATAAATTAATAATAATAAGAAATTAACATGAAAAATTCTCTTGGCTGAACAATTTGCCGCGTAAATAAATATAGAATGGCTTCCTACTGACTTATGCCAGTTGCATAAAACCCCTCGAAAAACACGTTACAATGCTTCGTGCAACTGAGTCACGGCGGTAACTTTAAGTAGGCCTTACCGTATTCAGCTCGAACTCGGAACGTAAGTTGGGGACTATATAGGTTTAGCATATTTTGCTAGACTACCTACAAGCACGAGTTGCTTTGTGTTTTATTACTGCATCGTCGGCTAGCATTTTGTGTGTTTGATTGCGTGTATGTATCATGATATATTTCACGGACACTTGACGTCATTTGTTTCTCCTTGTAGTATCTTTGGTTTTTGCATTTCTTTTCTCTGGAGACTGCCAGCTCGATCGCATCCCCATTGCTCGCCACAGCCTCTGCGACACGCACACAGCCTCTTGTTTTATCTTTGCTATGCTTGTTATTTGTGGTCGTCATGACAACCATCCATCTCTAGGCTGAGAAATGATTGTTGTTGACCAGCGACCGGCTCGATTGCCTCTTGATCTTTTACTTCCTCCCTTTTTACATAGTTTTCACGGAAGTGAGCACAGGTTTGAATTTAATTTGTTAACGTTATTTACTATCGTAAGTTATTTATTGTTATTTATATTTATCTTCCCCGTTTGAAAGTGACTTTATTTGACCCCTAGGTGAAGGGTATTCTTTTTTGTGTGTGTTATTCTGGCCGGGTTTCTTTGTGTGTTCGGTTTCAATTCATTAAATTTCCATTTCTTTACCCATGTGTCTCATTTAGTAGTGTTGGGCGATCGGGCTGCTCGCTCTCTCTCTCTCTCTCTTCAAACCTAGGCCTAACTTATTCTAGCTTTCTAGCACCAGGAGGGTATTCCTACCACTCGTCGTGGGACCACCTTCACGGAGTCTGGAGTCGCTCGGCACATCTGGCCTGCAAGTACGGGCCCAGCACAGGTCAGAAATTAACATCCATTTCCACTGCGTACTCCTTTCTTTTCTAGTTGGTTCCAGTGATGCAGCTAGGCGGCACGCCAAGAATATGTTTATTTTAAGTGGGCGGTGCAGATGGTAGCAGAGCGTGGTTCGCAGAAGAAGTAGCATTGGGAATACTCCCGACAATATGCGAGTGGGGACGGTTAACTGCCCGGTCCTCCTGACGAGATATTGAAGATGGGTGCGCAGTCCTCTGAATCTGGGATTGCGCGCATGCAGTCTCTGGAAACAAACTGTCAGAGGGGAGGGGTGGGGGTACATATGACTTGCGCAGGCGCCGATTGAACTCGCATTCACGTCCTTGAACAACAATGTCAGCCACACTATACACACTGGACCGGCGTATGAAAGACATGTACTCAGGTGCTAGATTTCTATACACAATATCAACAGTTTCAATAAGGGGAAGGGGCTGCAACAACCTACTTATTAAAGTCATTAGCCCAGTAACAAAATCGTCTACAGGCTCTTCCAAACCCTGGGTACGGCGATGAATTTCAGCCTTCAAGTCATGTTCAAAATCATAAGTCGTAAACCGCTCCTTTATTGACTTACAGAAATCAACCCACGAGATGAAAGATCTGTTGGTAAGTCGATACCATTTTAAAGCTAAGCCACTCAACAATAACGGTAGGCAGACAACAATGTCGTCTGGTTCGAGGTCATAACAATGGCAGAGTTCACTGACCCTGTCTAAGAACTCAAATACAGACGAAACTCCCAGTTCACCAGAAAATGAAATTCCCCACTTGGACACTATATTGGCTACGCCTCCCTTGCGATGGCCTTTCACCTCAGTCAATGGATTAGTGTTTTTCCCACAGACACTTTCAAACGATAGCAGATCATCGTCAGACTGGATGAGCTCCTTCTTCACGTTACAACCTGGGAGAGAATACATGGCTAAACTACAGAAAAACTGCTAGCTACAATTCAAAACAATAACTACAAATGTCTTGCCTCCGTCCTGCGCCTGAAATGAGTACGAAACAAGAAGTAGGGTTGGTTAGTACATTACCAATGCTGGGGTTCGTTGATAGGGTCCAACTCATTGCACTCTCCTTACAGTTTGTTATTTTTATGGTCTATACTCCTTGGAAGTTCACATTGACTCTCAATATTTGTTTGCATAGTATGCAATAGGGAACATGAAACAGAATAAAAACAACATTGAAAAATATGCAGCGAAATATTAAAATCCAATGGATATGGCTAAGCGACCAGGAGACTTAACCTCGCAACTGCTACCATCTGCACCGCCCTCTTAAAATAAACATATTCTTGGCGTGCCGCCTAGCTGCATCACTGGAACCAACTAGAAAAGAAAGGAGTACGCAGTGGAAATGGATCAACAGTTACCTCGAAACCCGAACATGTATAACCGTATAAAATGTTGGAATTGTGATCGTTTGGGGCATCATTTTAATTCCTGCCGTGCGCCCTCTCGTGTGTTTTGTCACACATGTGGTCTTCGTGACGTGACGCACATAGCCTGTCCTAGATGTGCTTCGCGTCAGGGAAACGAGCATGGGTCCCCGGTTTAGACCCGCCGGAGTGGCCATGCAATGAAGTTCGCCGGGAAATGAACATTTCCACGACTGGAAACTTCTGTCCTTGGGTCCCTGTAAGTGTTAAGAAATTGTCGATACCCGCTTTACTGGATCTGGTGCTTCACGTTCATTTATTCAGCGCTCCATCGCGGAACAGCTTCCTGTTACTCAGATTTGTCCACAAGATGGGGGTTTAAAATTTTATTCTGCGGTGAAGTCATCTATTTCTGTTTCTAGCGTTGTAACATGTCATATTAAGATATGTGGTTATTCTTGGGATTGGAACTTCCATGTGGTGGATGACTTATCTACGCCTATGATCTTAGGTTCTGATTTTATGCACAAAGCAGGGTTGAGGCTTGATTTTTCGGATCATTCCTTCAGTTTTTTGTTTAAATCCAAGGAGCGGTTTCATTTAATACTTGTGAAGCGAGTGTTCCTTGTAATTTTTCTGGTATCTCTGCTGTTCTAATCCCTCCTACTTTATTCACGAGTCAACGTGACGCTTTATCTGATTTGGTGAATGAATTTCCAGATGTTCTCACGTCGGAACTGGGTTCCGCTATCGGCTACGAGTGTCATATTGATTTAACTGATGAGGTTCCAGTTAGGTCGGCGCCATTTTCGTGCTCTCCACCCAAACTCATTGCCATGAGAGAATATATTGATGATCTTAAGGCACGCGGTGTTGTGAGTCCTTCTAAGTCTTCTTATGGTAGTCCAGCATTCCTGGTGCCTAAGAAAGAGGGTACTTTTCGTTTAGTAGTTGATTATCGTCGACTCAATTCTAAGGTGGTGTTCGACAACTTTCCCCTTCCAACTCTGGAGAGCGCTTTTCAGCATTTTCACGGGGCGAAGTACTATTCCGTCCTAGATTTGAATTGTGCATATTATCAAATTCCTCTCGATCCCGAGAGCCGTAAGGTAACTGCGTTCTCCACTCCGTTCGGCCTTTTTGAGTTCAATAAGTTACCCATGGGCATTTCTATCGGCGGACAAGTTTTGAGTAGGGTTTTGGACGAGTTATTTGGAGATTTAAAGTATTCATCTGTGTTTAACTATCTTGATGACCTCGTGATTTACAGTCAGTCTTTTGAGGATCACCTGATCCATTTACGTGAAGTCCTATGTCGTCTTCGCAGAGCCGGACTCACTGTTAACCCGGACAAAATCTCTTTGGCTTCGAAGCAAATCAAATTTTTAGGTCACATTCTTTCGGATGTGGGCATAGAAGTGAACCCTGAGCCATGTTTAACATCTCTCTTTTCTTTATTTTCTTTGGCGGCCGTCCCGGTAGACTCAGACGCCATGTGAGATACTTTCTGTCCGGACGTGCCTTGAGGCTCTCCGCCTTATTATTTAAAATGTAATGTTTTCCTTTTTATTTAACATTGTTATTATGCCGAAGCCTTCCATTTACTCATGTAAGTAATACATCTGACCTTGTGTCCACTATGCTCATTTCCTAAATTTAACCTTTTTTTTTGGTCTTCGTCGTGTGCTTGGATTTGCTGTGGAACCAATCGAAATGGCGGTCTCCTGTTTTGTTCAGTTTGAGTCTACGGTTTAACCTTTTATTTGTGCCGTGAAATATATCTGCGAGTGATTTTGAGAGTGTATGTTTTTCTTGCTGCCAGGTGCATTGATGCTGTTTTGATTGGGCATATCTTCGAATGGGTCTCCCGTGGTTTGTGGACGTTGGCGTTTCGACCATTCTCCCAACACGAGGCATGACACCATATATTTTAGCCCTTATGTATTCCCTTCATTCCATGCTTCGTGCAACTGAATCACGGCGGTAACTTTAAGTAGGCCTTACCGTATTCAGCTCGAACTCGGAACGTAAGTTGGGGACTATATAGGTTTAGCATATTTTGCTAGACTACCTACAAGCACGAGTTGCTTTGTGTTTTATTACTGCATCGTCGGCTAGCATTTTGTGTGTTTGATTGCGTGTATGTATCATGATATATTTCACGGACACTTGACGTCATTTGTTTCTCCTTGTAGTATCTTTGGTTTTTGCATTTCTTTTCTCTGGAGACTGCCAGCTCGATCGCATCCCCATTGCTCGCCACAGCCTCTGCGACACGCACACAGCCTCTTGTTTTATCTTTGCTATGCTTGTTATTTGTGGTCGTCATGACAACCATCCATCTCTAGGCTGAGAAGTGATTGTTGTTGACCAGCGACCGGCTCGATTGCCTCTTGATCTTTTACTTCCTCCCTTTTTACATAGTTTTCACGGAAGTGAGCACAGGTATGAATTTAATTTGTTAACGTTATTTACTATCGTAAGTTATTTATTGTTATTTATATTTATCTTCCCCGTTTGAAAGTGACTTTATTTGACCCCTAGGTGAAGGGTATTCTTTTTTGTGTGTGTTATTCTGGCCGGGTTTCTTTGTGTGTTCGGTTTCAATTCATTAAATTTCCATTTCTTTACCCATGTGTCTCATTTAGTAGTGTTGGGCGATCGGGCTGCTCGCTCTCTCTCTCTCTCTCTTCAAACCTAGGCCTAACTTATTCTAGCTTTCTAGCACCAGGAGGGTATTCCTACCACTCGTCGTGGGACCACCTTCACGGAGTCTGGAGTCGCTCGGCACATCTGGCCTGCAAGTACGGGCCCAGCACAGGTCAGAAATTAACATCCATTTCCACTGCGTACTCCTTTCTTTTCTAGTTGGTTCCAGTGATGCAGCTAGGCGGCACGCCAAGAATATGTTTATTTTAAGAGGGCGGTGCAGATGGTAGCAGTTGCGAGGTTAAGTCTCCTGGTCGCTTAGCCATATCCATTGGATTTTAATATTTCGCTGCATGTTTTTCAATGTTGTTTTTATTCTGTTTCATGTTCCCTATTGCATACTATGCAAACAAATATTGAGAGTCAATGTGAACTTCCAAGGAGTATGGACCATAAAAATAACAAACTGTAAGGAGAGTGCAATGAGTTGGACCCTATCAACGAACCCCAGCATTGGTAATGTACTAACCAACCCTACTTCTTGTTTCGTACTCATTTCAGGCGCAGGACGGAGGCAAGACATTTGTAGTTATTGTTTTGAATTGTAGCTAGCAGTTTTTCTGTAGTTTAGCCATGTATTCTCTCCCAGGTTGTAACGTGAAGAAGGAGCTCATCCAGTCTGACGATGATCTGCTATCGTTTGAAAGTGTCTGTGGGAAAAACACTAATCCATTGACTGAGGTGAAAGGCCATCGCAAGGGAGGCGTAGCCAATATAGTGTCCAAGTGGGGAATTTCATTTTCTGGTGAACTGGGAGTTTCGTCTGTATTTGAGTTCTTAGACAGGGTCAGTGAACTCTGCCATTGTTATGACCTCGAACCAGACGACATTGTTGTCTGCCTACCGTTATTGTTGAGTGGCTTAGCTTTAAAATGGTATCGACTTACCAACAGATCTTTCATCTCGTGGGTTGATTTCTGTAAGTCAATAAAGGAGCGGTTTACGACTTATGATTTTGAACATGACTTGAAGGCTGAAATTCATCGCCGTACCCAGGGTTTGGAAGAGCCTGTAGACGATTTTGTTACTGGGCTAATGACTTTAATAAGTAGGTTGTCGCAGCCCCTTCCCCTTATTGAAACTGTTGATATTGTGTATAGAAATCTAGCACCTGGGTACAAGTCTTTCATACGCCGGTCCAGTGTGTATATTGTGGCTGACATTGTTGTTCAAGGACGTGAATGCGAGTTCAATCGGCGCCTGCGCAAGTCATATGTACCCCCACCCCTCCCCTCTGACAGTTTGTTTCCAGAGACTGCATGCGCGCAATCCCAGATTCAGAGGACTGCGCACCCATCTTCAATATCTCGTCAGGAGGACCGGGCAGTTAACCGTCCCCACTCGCATATTGTAGGGAGTATTCCCAATGCTACTTCTTCTGCGAACCACGCTCTGCTACCATCTGCACCGCCCACTTAAAATAAACATATTCTTGGCGTGCCGCCTAGCTGCATCACTGGAACCAACTAGAAAAGAAAGGAGTACGCAGTGGAAATGGATGTTAATTTCTGACCTGTGCTGGGCCCGTACTTGCAGGCCAGATGTGCCGAGCGACTCCAGACTCCGTGAAGGTGGTCCCACGACGAGTGGTAGGAATACCCTCCTGGTGCTAGAAAGCTAGAATAAGTTAGGCCTAGGTTTGAAGAGAGAGAGAGAGAGAGCGAGCAGCCCGATCGCCCAACACTACTAAATGAGACACATGGGTAAAGAAATGGAAATTTAATGAATTGAAACCGAACACACAAAGAAACCCGGCCAGAATAACACACACAAAAAAGAATACCCTTCACCTAGGGGTCAAATAAAGTCACTTTCAAACGGGGAAGATAAATATAAATAACAATAAATAACTTACGATAGTAAATAACGTTAACAAATTAAATTCATACCTGTGCTCACTTCCGTGAAAACTATGTAAAAAGGGAGGAAGTAAAAGATCAAGAGGCAATCGAGCCGGTCGCTGGTCAACAACAATCACTTCTCAGCCTAGAGATGGATGGTTGTCATGACGACCACAAATAACAAGCATAGCAAAGATAAAACAAGAGGCTGTGTGCGTGTCGCAGAGGCTGTGGCGAGCAATGGGGATGCGATCGAGCTGGCAGTCTCCAGAGAAAAGAAATGCAAAAACCAAAGATACTACAAGGAGAAACAAATGACGTCAAGTGTCCGTGAAATATATCATGATACATACACGCAATCAAACACACAAAATGCTAGCCGACGATGCAGTAATAAAACACAAAGCAACTCGTGCTTGTAGGTAGTCTAGCAAAATATGCTAAACCTATATAGTCCCCAACTTACGTTCCGAGTTCGAGCTGAATACGGTAAGGCCTACTTAAAGTTACCGCCGTGATTCAGTTGCACGAAGCATGGAATGAAGGGAATACATAAGGGCTAAAATATATGGTGTCATGCCTCGTGTTGGGAGAATGGTCGAAACGCCAACGTCCACAAACCACGGGAGACCCATTCGAAGATATGCCCAATCAAAACAGCATCAATGCACCTGGCAGCAAGAAAAACATACACTCTCAAAATCACTCGCAGATATATTTCACGGCACAAATAAAAGGTTAAACCTGAGCCATTGCAGTTGACGTCAAGGCTGCAGAGATTTTCCTTCCTCCCAATATTCCTAATATAGAAAAAAAAACAGTTACATTGTGGTATAAATGGTTAATAAAACTTAATCTGTGGAGCACCCTGTATTTCCAATGGAATGTTCTGTCGTCACAACCATTGATAAAATGATATTACACAACTTGGATGCGGTGTGGGGTAAGGGAGAGAGAAAGAAAACAGCGCGCGATAACACAGGCGGACGGTTAAGAGATACTGAAAACAATCATGGACACACTAAACTAAAATAAACAGGCAGGGATCCTGTAAAAACATCAACACTGGGATCGCCGCGTCAAAACACTGAAAGAAATACATACTCTAGATAAACAAATAATTACACAGACACCACATTATTCATGGTATTTCTTAAGATTTGCTACATGAGAAACAGAAATTAGTTGAGGATCGTCATCAGAAATCATTTCCACAGTCACGTTGTTCAGGAACCTGGTTATGGTCCTTGGTTCGGACCACCGCAAACACAGTTTACTGGAGATGCCGGAAGCTGCGTTACTAATAGGGTGTAGTCGTACCAAAACCCTATTTCCTATCTGAAAATGAACAGGTTTTCTACGCTGGTTGTACCGTGCTGAGACCTTCTGTCTAGCCCGCTTAAGGCTAGCGACGGCGGAATCCCATTTCTCTTGAGTAGAGACGGTTCGAGACGGGATAGACAAATACTCGATATTCCAACGGAGCATCAGGGGATCAACAAGTTTACGGCCTATAAACAATTCCGCAGGTGTGGTTTGAATAGACGAATGAAACGAGGTATTAAAACCTAAGGTAAAATAATGCAAGTTAACATCCCAATTGGATTGTTCCACATTATGGAAGGCGGTTAGACAAGCTTTCAGATTACGATGAAATCTCTCTACCTGATTGCCTTGTGGTCTGAACGGCGCTAATAACACGTGATTAATGCCCCAACTGAAGGTCATAGATTTGAAAGTTTTGGACTTGAAGATGGTAGCATTATCGGTAACAAGGAACTTGGGCGGGCCAAATATAGCCAAAATATGCTTACATAATAAATGGACCGTCCCTTTTGCAGAAATGTCCTTAACAGGAAAGAGCCAGACAAACTTAGAAAAACCGTCGATCACTGTCAAAATCGCCTGATGACCAGACTTAGAACGTGTCATAGGACCGAATATGTCAATAAATAACCGTTCTCCAGGACGAGTAACAACATGAGCACTATGCAAACCTATCTGCGTAATTTGCGCTGGTTTAGAGCGTTGACAGGTGTGACATTTTTTTACAAAATCAAACACATCTGGTTTGATTGTAGGCCAATAGAATTCAGAGTCAATTTTGCGTAAAGTACGGTACATTCCAACGTGTAAGCCTATAGCCGAAGAATGATAGTATGTTAAGAGCATATTACGAACATTCTCAGGGGCGAAAATTCTGAAGGAGTTTGAACCAGGGAGGAGACGGCCAATTACATCATTACGGACACAAAATTCACTCACAGTGGGGTCCTTGTTGGTAATTTTCTCACGGAGTTCACGACAATAAAGATCATCTGCCTGAAACTTACGTATATCTACGAAGGACCATGGACTAAACTGTAATAAAAACACATTTTCAGGCATTTCCTGAGGTGAAGTTTCGACAGAAGGAGGAACAATCTGACTAGGAGCGGAAATAGTGGAATCCTCGAACATGCGCGAGAGACAATCAGCCACAGAGTTTTCACTACCTTTCACGTGTACAATGTCGAACTTGAACGACGATAGTCTCAAAATCCACCGATTGATACGACCAAGTTTCTTTACATGTGACATGCTCCATTTCAGAGCTTCATTATCGGTGTAGACAGTGAAATGGCGATGTTCTAGGAAACTCCTGAATTTCTCGCAGCCAAAGACAACAGCAAGGGACTCTTTTTCAAAGATGGAATAGCGACGTTCATGTTCATTAAGCATGCGACTAGCAAAAGCTACAGGCGCAAACTTCCCGTCCACGTGTTGACTTAAAACGCTTGACACAGCTAGATCACTAGCGTCGCAATGGAGGAAGAACCTAGACTCGAAATCTGGAGCTTGCAACACAGGAGCAGATAAAAGTCTCTCTTTTAAAGTGTTAAAAGCTTTATCTTGCTCTGGACCCCATATAAATTTAGCGTTCTTCTTTTTGAGGGCATTCAACGGAGCCGAAATATCTGAGAAATGTCTGATAAACCTGGAATAAAACCCAAACATGCCCATGGCACGGCGTAGAGCTTTCACAGAGGTAGGCACCGGTAGATTCTTAATACATTCAACTCTATCAGGCATGACGCTAATACCGTTAGTCGACAGAACATGTCCTAAAAACTTGATCTGCGTACGGGCCAAAGAGGTCTTTTCGGGATTGATAGTGAGTCCCGCTTTTCTGAGGCGAGAGAAAACTTCACGGAGATGAGTTACGTGCTCCTCGAAAGATTTGCTATAAACAACAAGGTCATCTAAATAATTGAAGACAAACTTAAATTTCAAGTCACCCAAGAGATCATCTAACACACGACTAAGAATTTGTGCTCCGACAGCGATACCCATAGGCAATCTATTGAATGTGAATAACCCAAAAGGTGTGGAAAAGGCGGTAAAATCACGGCTCTCGGCGTCCAACGGAATTTGATGATATGCGGAATTGAGATCAATAATTGAATAATAGTTAGCTCCATGAAAATGCTGAAAAGCGCTGTCGAGTGTAGGTAACGGAAAATTGTCGAAAACAACCTTCTTATTCAGCTTCCTGTAGTCGACAACTAATCTATATTCGCCGTCTTTCTTGGGAATCAGAAAAGCTGGAGAACCATACTCCGACTTGGAAGGAACGACTACTCCTTTATCTTGTAGCTCTTTGACATATTTTCTCATAGCCAACAGCTTTGGAGGTGAACATGCAAATGGCGGGGATCGAACCGGGACCTTATCTGTGAGATCGATATGACATTCGTGACCTACCGCTGAACCTAATTTATCTGTGAGGACATCCGAGAATTCGTTCACCAAATCACTCAGCACATCACGCTCTTCCGAAAATAAAGACAGAGGCAGCTGGACAGAATGCACTGTGGACACTTCACTAACACGAGAGGTACATTCTTCGAACGGGAATTGTTTGTTGGAATGAAACAGAAAGCTAAATGAATTACTCGCAAAATCTAATTGTAAACCTGTTTTGCGCATGAAATCTGTCCCTAAAAGGACTTGGGTGGATAAATTATCAACTACGTGGAACTGGTGATCCCATGAAAAACCATGGATCTTGAGATGACATAAAACAGTACCGGTAACGTTGATAGTAGATGAACCAGCTGACACGAACTTTCGCTCACGTCCATCCTCGTGAGGACAGATGCGCAGCGCTGGAATTTGTTCCGCCACAGAGCGAAGGATAAAGCTCTCCATGGCTCCAGAATCCAAAATGGCTTGAGTTGTGACATGATGAAAAGATAATGTGACCCAAGGTTGCGATACAGAAGCAAAACAAAGATAAGGATCGCGATACCTGCTTTTAGGGCTGCCCGACGGGTCGAACTCAGGACAGCACTTCAACATTTTCCTGGTTGAAATTACAATTTGGACAGGTCAATTTAGTCACATCTGACATCCCACAACCGTAGCAGAACTTACGGGATCTAGCGGCACATTCACGGAAGTTATGACCGTGATTGTTGCAATTCCAACATAAGATATTTGCGGAGACACGTTTGGTATCTGGAGGATTATTGTGGACACGGGAGGTAGAATGAGTTTGGCTGGCAGCGTGACTATCACTTTGGACGTGATTTATGGGAGGACGAGAGGGGAGATTAAAAGAGACAGTCTTGTTTGAGATAACGGGACGGGCCACAGAAGTAAACGCATGCTGTGTGCTAGTCGCACAAGCTAGTTCAGGAAACATGACTTCGTGGGAAATAGGGGGTGGAACATAACTCAAACTCGACCGAGAATTATTCTCATATTCGCGTCCATGTAGAATTATGTCCTCAATACAGCGTACCGAAATGCGACGTATGAAGTACTTATATATAGGATTTAAATTCCTATAAATAATTTCGAAAAGTTCCTGTGGGTGGAATGGCTGAGGCAAATTGGCTGTGAGGAGGCGTACAGCCGTGACATAATCGTCAATCTTCTCGGAGGGGCCCTGAGTTCGAGCGTAGATTTCCTGTTTCAAAGCATACGCGAAATCTTGGGGAGTGAAACGGGCTTTTATGTTGCACACAAGTTCGTTCCATGAAGTGTAATGGAATGGTGACACCCTGTACCACTGCAACGCTTTACCAGAAAGTAAAATTGGTAGGCAACGAACTATCTTATCGGGACTTATGTCATGGCACTGACACAGTTCCTCAATCCTCTGAATGAACCAAAAAACTGAAGATGTGTTATTTTCCCCGGAAAAAGTAAGATTCCACCTGCTCACAATGGATGCAACGTTGTCAGAATGACCACCACTGGTAGGATTAGAAACGTAGCCACTAGACAACGGGTCAAACATAAGTAAGTCTTTCGGTACACTAAAAAACTGGGGTTCTGGAATAGCCTCACTTGAAGAAATAGGTGCAGTCAACGACTCAAAATTAAAGGACGGTAAACGAACTTCCTGATTAATAGATTTATCCATGACGAAAATATAAAAACACAGCACGGCACACACCAATGAGATAAGAAAAAGGACTACAAAGCTACTAATTTTAAACTACTTCAAAAATATAAAAGGTATCTAAACAGTATTACGAGAAGAAATAAATAAGTGCACATCACATTACCGTAAGATGTTGCTTTCCCACGTGGTAATTTACTCACGGGCACCAAGTCGTCATCCTCACACGAAACATACTGTTAGCGGCTGTGTGTTTTTCAAATGTTGATAGACCATACCAGACCTTTCTCTTCTTTCATGAAATTCTCAGCACCTTAAAACTCAGAAAGACAACATTATACTATAGGTACGAAAAGGATGGAAACGTTTCACAATGCAATTCAGCTCGAAGTCTCAGGAACGATCAGCTGGAAAAAAATTGATAAATTAGAAAGGTGATTTTGTCTCAAAACCACGCTCTGAAATCCATTTTGTACGCTACTTAAGATGAAGTAATAGAAATAAACATATACTTACGTACGCAGCAGACGTCAGTGGAAACGTAGCTGAAGCTCTTCCCCTATCCCCGAAGAAATATAAAATAAAAATAAAATAGAAGAAAGAAAAACGGGGAGATCGCAGTCTTGTTTGGCTTTCGCTGGGCCCAAATTTTAAAAGGCAAACCAGAAAGCAATCCCAAAAGAAAGGGGGGAAGCTAATTAAAATTAAACTACAGTAAAATCCAAAGATGAACAAATTTAAATCAGAGGCCGTGTAGGTCGTATTAACGTCACAAGTACGCTAATAAGACCGACAAACCAAAATGTAGTAAAAACCAGACAAAACTCGAAGAAGGTAACTAAAATTAAAATAAGGCGAGACGCAAAAGCAGAGATACTTAGGCAAAGATAAAATGTATTTAAATAAGAACCACAATGTACAACGATCCCAGAGATATTAAAAGCAAGAAGAGAAATGACCAACAAATTAAACACAAAATTAATTTACCGCAAGAAAAAATACAAATTAGGAAGAAAATCGAAAATATACTAAATTAAATTATATTAAAATGAAATAAAATAAGATAAGTTAAGGTAACGTGTTCAAGGCAAGATGAAACGATGACTAAATGTAAGCATGTCGCAATTAGATAAAAAAGACAAAACTCAGAAACGACTACACTCTACGAAGTCAAGATACGTTCTAAAAATTTAGACAAAGCGTGTCAAAAGGGATGAACAAAATAGGAGGGGGGTACAATGGTTCAGAACGGGGTGGAGAGGGGTGAGAGGGAGGGGAGGAATGAGGAAGAAAGACGCGGAGGCACATGCAAGATCTAGTGAGTTACGAGAAAAATAGGAATTTAGACAAAAGGGAAAATTACATTAAATTATCGGCAAAGCCAAAAATATACTTTAAAAATTGAAAGTATGCGTAGGAGATAAGGGCACACAAAGACGACGAAAATATGTGATGCGCAAAATATGGGCATTCACAGACACAAGAATATCACAGGTTAGGTCACCAGCAAAATAGTTAAGGCGAGACCTCCTTTTGTGAACTCTTTAAGATAAAGAACAAAGCATTACGGGAAGCAAGAAAAATAATCTCCAATCCCGTTATGTTGTTCTACGATAAGATACACTCTGGATGACAGACCCAAAGATGCCCCCTACAAGGTAGGCAAACCAACCGTCAAGCACACCAGAGTAAAGCGAAGACAAGCCCACATACATGACTTTCAACCCTTAAAGTACAAAAACTACAGAGGTGGCCAAATTATTAGACTAAAGCTTGCAAAATAACATATTGAATTTTTCTGGCTAGCCTTACAAATGAAAATTAAACATGCATGTGCCTCATTACTTTGTATGCATTCCTTTGTTGGAAATAAGCATTTTCATCCTTTTGGGCATACTTTAAATGAGTGTTGGGCAATTGTTTTTGATGGCATTGTCATGGTGCCAAATCCGTACCAAAGTTTCAGTCAGACCAATTTTTGTTGTAAAAGTGGTTTTCTTGATTTTCTTCTTGACAATAGCCCACTAATTTCAACGAGGTTCATGTCCAGGCTATTTCCGGGCCACGGAAGCACAGAAATATTTTTATCACTGAGGAATTGAGCCACTTTCTTGGCCGCATGACAGGGAACACCATCAAGCATGAAGAACCAAGGATTTTCTCCAAACCAATCTCTTATCTGAGGTAAGAGACGCTTCTCAGGGACTTTTATATATTGGTCCTGCATCATGGTACCCTTGACAATATATAATCTTCCGGTTCCATACACAGACATCATACTCCAGACCATAACTTTTATTGGATATTTTACTGTCTGTTGTATACACTGGTGATGAAACTCTTCTTCTGGCCTCCTACGAACGTACCGACTCGTTTTTTCACCTACTTCAAGTATAAATTCATCACTGAAGCAATCCTAGGGTCAAATTTTCATTTTAGTAGTGCATTGGCGGCATTATTACAATCAATCAAGGATCAATAATAACAACAATTTTTTAAAGTTTCCAGTGATCATTGTTAAATCTATGATAAGAGTAGTCAATGTTTGAAAAACTATCATTTTGATGTTACATGTACCTTCCAGTCATCTGTAGAGCAAACTTGTAGGCCCTTTGCCCTTTCCAATCTCTTTTTTGCCAAAACTGGAGTGATCATTGCTTTTCTTCTGGGTCGTCTAGATTTTAATCCTCTATTGTACAATGTTCTTCTTACAGTACTTGCAGATATATCTATGCCACTACTCTTCAAATTATTTCTTAGTTCATTGCTAGTAGCTGAGCGATGGTTTCGTGAAATGGACATCAGTTTTCGTACAACTCTAGGGCTTAATTTACTTTTCCTACCACGTTTTTCTTTTCGTTGTGACTGGCAAACTTCACTGTTTTCTTCCATTTTCTTACTTCTACTTACTGATTACTGTGCAATATTAAGTCTTGTTGCTTTCTCCTGCTGTGTGCAGTATCCTTCAGTAAGCAATGCTCTTGTTATCCCAATTTTTCTTGGGGACATAACACTTTTCCGCCCCATAAACATAAAATTCCCTTGATAGGTCGCTGTTATGCACTGCCTTCTAATCACGTCGCAAATATAGGATTAAATATGTCAGCATAAAGCACCAAAGCTCTACTGATGGAATTAAGTGAAAATAGTAACTAATCAATCACTAAATTCTTGGTAAATTTCAAACAAACAACAACATGTGCACAGAAATAAATAGTTACTTGAAACAGCAGGCAATTATTTGTAACCGTTTTGCCAAACTATGAGACAGAAAATCCTAAAATCATTATGCAAATGTCGCTATATCATTGTAACAACACCAGTGTCAATTCCCATAGAAAAACAAATAAATGTGTACTCAGCAAAATTGAATAATGCATTTTCAGACCTTTAGTCTAATAATTTGGCCACCTCTGTACGTTATCAAAATAAATGAAAATAACACTATCATACAAAACAAAAACTTACCAGCAATTACACGCACACAAAGGGCGGAGGGAAAATATCGGGAGGGGCAAGTACACGCGACCAAAAGAAAAATAGCACAGAATAAGAGTTTTAAATTGCCGAAATATGAAACAGAACTACAGTAAAGCAATTACTGATTACGACATACAGACACCTCGCCATGGTTTCACCTTGAACGCGGGCACTTTCCCTAGAATATCGGAATACGTCTAGCCTACTTGGCTGCAAGGAAAAAATGCCTCGAAACAAAGCAAATGACGACGCAACACAAAGGTAACTGCGTGCTAAAATTTGATTGGTCACGACCCCTTCCAAAATATAAATCACTGGCCAATAAGGGGACAAGATGCAGATATGTCCATATATGGTATTAAGACATCAGAGGGCTATTAATAGCTTCACAGCCAAAGTTTCACAAAGGCGTGCATTGATCACGTCAGATAAAAATGGCACAAAGGAGTAACTTATATATCTCATAAAAATGGCTGCAATGGTCCTGGGTTCCCCCTTGTTCATCTTCAGGCCTTTGGATTACAACTTCTCGTTATTCTTCGGAAATTTCAAAAACAGAAAAATGTTATTCCTTGTGAGATAACTCATAACTTATATGTTAATTTTTTTTCTCCCTAGTCAAAATTTGCTGCCAACGTGTTTAGTGAATTGAGTGTTTTGTGTGATAAGGTCGGTACCACCTTCTCTCATGGGACGCTGCTTCGCTGGCATTTTGGGCAGCGGATTTTGTATTCGTTGCGTTTTTGCACCTAAATTTCATTTTTCTAGGTTTACTTAGCCAAAATTCCCCTCACTCATTTAACTGCTTGTGCGTTTGATGTATACTTCAAAGAGATGGACTTGTGCTATACCAAGCCTCTGTGAAAGGCAAAGAGTTTGGAACTCTAATGTGAGCTACTCCGTGTGTTTGTGTGATATGAGACTCTCTCCTTGCGAGCCATTTTATGAATGATACAAGAGTGCATCTTATACCATATATACAAAAAAAAATGTTTTGTGTATGTATTTTTGTAAACATTTTTTTTCCAAGGAAGTGGGGGAATTTTGAGCCATTTTTATGAGATATATAAGTTACTCCTTTGTGCCATTTTTATCTGACGTGATCAATGCACGCCTTTGTGAAACTTTGGCTGTGAAGCTATTAATAGCCCTCTGATGTCTTAATACCATATATGGACATATCTGCATCTTGTCCCCTTATTGGCCAGTGATTTATATTTTGGAAGGGGTCGTGACCAATCAAATTTTAGCACGCAGTTACCTTTGTGTTGCGTCGTCATTTGCTTTGTTTCGAGGCATTTTTTCCTTGCAGCCAAGTAGGCTAGACGTATTCCGATATTCTAGGGAAAGTGCCCGCGTTCAAGGTGAAACCATGGCGAGGTGTCTGTATGTCGTAATCAGTAATTGCTTTACTGTAGTTCTGTTTCATATTTCGGCAATTTAAAACTCTTATTCTGTGCTATTTTTCTTTTGGTCGCGTGTACTTGTCCCCTCCCGATATTTTCCCTCCGCCCTTTGTGTGCGTGTAATTGCTGGTAAGTTTTTGTTTTGTATGATAGTGTTATTTTCATTTATTTTGATAACGTAGTTTTTGTACTTTAAGGGTTGAAAGTCATGTATGTGGGCTTGTCTTCGCTTTACTCTGGTGTGCTTGACGGTTGGTTTGCCTACCTTGTAGGGGGCATCTTTGGGTCTGTCATCCAGAGTGTATCTTATCGTAGAACAACATAACGGGATTGGAGATTATTTTTCTTGCTTCCCGTAATGCTTTGTTCTTTATCTTAAAGAGTTCACAAAAGGAGGTCTCGCCTTTGCTATTTTGCTGGTGACCTAACCTGTGATATTCTTGTGTCTGTGAATGCCCATATTTTGCGCATCACATATTTTCGTCGTCTTTGTGTGCCCTTATCTCCTACGCATACTTTCAATTTTTAAAGTATATTTTTGGCTTTGCCGATAATTTAATGTAATTTTCCCTTTTGTCTAAATTCCTATTTTTCTCGTAACTCACTAGATCTTGCATGTGCCTCCGCGTCTTTCTTCCTCATTCCTCCCCTCCCTCTCACCCCTCTCCACCCCGTTCTGAACCATTGTACCCCCCTCCTATTTTGTTCATCCCTTTTGACACGCTTTGTCTAAATTTTTAGAACGTATCTTGACTTCGTAGAGTGTAGTCGTTTCTGAGTTTTGTCTTTTTTATCTAATTGCGACATGCTTACATTTAGTCATCGTTTCATCTTGCCTTGAACACGTTACCTTAACTTATCTTATTTTATTTCATTTTAATATAATTTAATTTAGTATATTTTCGATTTTCTTCCTAATTTGTATTTTTTCTTGCGGTAAATTAATTTTGTGTTTAATTTGTTGGTCATTTCTCTTCTTGCTTTTAATATCTCTGGGATCGTTGTAAATTGTGGTTCTTATTTAAATACATTTTATCTTTGCCTAAGTATCTCTGCTTTTGCGTCTCGCCTTATTTTAATTTTAGTTACCTTCTTCGAGTTTTGTCTGGTTTTTACTACATTTTGGTTTGTCGGTCTTATTAGCGTACTTGTGACGTTAATACGACCTACACGGCCTCTGATTTAAATTTGTTCATCTTTGGATTTTACTGTAGTTTAATTTTAATTAGCTTCCCCCCTTTCTTTTGGGATTGCTTTCTGGTTTGCCTTTTAAAATTTGGGCCCAGCGAAAGCCAAACAAGACTGCGATCTCCCCGTTTTTCTTTCTTCTATTTTATTTTTATTTTATATTTCTTCGGGGATAGGGGAAGAGCTTCAGCTACGTTTCCACTGACGTCTGCTGCGTACGTAAGTATATGTTTATTTCTATTACTTCATCTTAAGTAGCGTACAAACCGTAGACTCAAACTGAACAAAACAGGAGACCGCCATTTCGATTGGTTCCACAGCAAATCCAAGCACACGACGAAGACCAAAAAAAAAGGTTAAATTTAGGAAATGAGCATAGTGGACACAAGGTCAGATGTATTACTTACATGAGTAAATGGAAGGCTTCGGCATAATAACAATGTTAAATAAAAAGGAAAACATTACATTTTAAATAATAAGGCGGAGAGCCTCAAGGCACGTCCGGACAGAAAGTATCTCACATGGCGTCTGAGTCTACCGGGACGGCCGCCAAAGAAAATAAAGAAAAGAGAGATGTTAAACATGGCTCAATGGAGACAAAACATTGTATGGCACGTATAATGTACACTCTTTAAGAAAATACGTGGAATGAGTCAGGTAAGGACTCGTGTGTAACGGAACAACATGTGTCAATGCCCCAGGAGAACGCAATATTGGAGCCCCGCCAGGAACGTAACCTTTGGTCACTTAGAAGGACCGGGAACGTTACAAGGTCTACAGAAGAGGTGATGGTAACAATTATTTTGTGTAATAGAATTGTTCAACAAATAATAGATGAGAGTTTATTACCGTATACAGAGGTATATGGGGCTACGTCGAGAAATGTTTGTGTAAATGTGAGGCAGTTTCCGCATTAAGAGAAGTTTTTGTAATATAGTATTGCTTTTGCTAAGCACATGGCGTTTTATGGAAAGGAGTTGTTAAGAACTCCGATGTGTGAATTTACGACTTAGAAGTGGAGGAAAGTGTATGGGCGGAAATAGATTGAAAAAATGTTGTCAACTTCTGTTAACTAATACTTTTTATTAACATTTCTATTAAACACGGATCTGAGTAAATACGTGTGTTTGATCTTTGTTGATTGAATACGTTAGACTGATAAGGACTACAAACCTAAATATGACATGGTGGAGTAGTATTTCATGAGAGAGACGGAGATCTCTAAATGAGTAACATTTATAATGTGCAGAAAGATAACCTTTGAACCAGAGCTAAGGCTCAGATATATAACGAGTTATTACCGTTATAAAAGTTAACATGAACGATAACGAGTGTAGATACTGCAAATACATTTTCACAATTATTTAATTAAGGGCATAATTTAATAATAATTATTTGACCGTATGTTTTAAAATGTTTTGTATTTGAGGATAAATATTTTTGGAACGAATATTTTACGAAGTTAAGTGTGAATGAGACAACTTCATCAGTCATGAATGATGTAAGAGTATGCATGGAGTGTTATGTTAAAGCTTGAATGTATTCGATAAAGGAATGACTGTTTTATAGAAGGTTTTGTTAAGAGTGAATGATACAATTTGAGACGTGTAACTTTGAAGCAATGTTTCGCATTCGCTATGCTCAGACAAGCAGTGTGGACTGGTCGGTTGCAAGGGAGGCAACTCGCGTTATAAAATCATGGTCAATGTATTATATAAATGAAAAGAGTTACTACGGCTACAATATTTTTGAATAGCGGCTTCGGTGGCGTAGTTGGTAGAATGCTGAGCTTCTATGCCCAAGATAGCGGGTTCAAACCCGGCCGAAGCCGTCGGATTTTAGAGCGTTAAAAGTCCCTCAGTATGCCTTCCTTCGGAGGGGAAGTAAAGCCGGCGGTCCCATGTCATAGATTTATGGCATGTTAAAGAACCTTCCACTAATTACACCTGTGTGAAGCTAAATTGTATAGGTTAAGATTGTAAACAATGCTCTTAGGTTACTACGTTCGTTGCCAAGAGCCGATTGCGGTGGCGTCTAGTAGCTAAGTTCTGAACTAGGCCTAGTAGTCGTAGACGGTGACGTTTGGCGGCAAAGGTAGGAACTATTTGAAAAATTCAACGTTGCAGTCCTTACTTGAATTAAAAAACAGATACACACACTAATACAGCCATCACAATTTACACCGGTTATCAGACAGATTCTACACACACCCAAAGTACACGGGGCTACATGACCGCGTTATCGCAGCCTCTAAACTTAGGAACCAACCAACCAATCTTTATGAATGAAAACAGGTTGAAGGCTGCTTGGAAACTGTGTCAATATATAGACGAGTCGACAGTCCAGATGCACGCTTTTGACGCGGGCAGGAATGTTAATAGCTTCTAGAGGAATGCTAAACACGCAGGAAATTTTCGTTAAATGTTTTATTGCTTGTAATTGGCGAAGGCCAGTCAAAATGTAATTTCTGTTTAACTGGAGACATAATAACTTCAGTGGCGTATATGTTGAGAGGGATGACTGTGTAAATATTTATTAATTTATTTATTAAGATAGGGAATTTTTATTTGTTTAGTTTTAGATAACAATTGTTAATAAACTTATTTAGTTCGTTTTCTGCGTCGTGTTTTTGGTTAATTATTTTGATATAAAGAAAATGATATTATGGTGCCCCATTTCAGGTTTGGAGCTGATTCCCCTTAATAAACCCCGAGATTTAAGGTAAGTGTTCACTTGAGCCCAGCGTATTTTATTGTTTGTCCATAATATCATTGTAGACTGCTGTGTATATTCCCGAAGACCTTGTTTGAGCGATTTTGATGGTATATTTAGCCGGATGCCTTCAGAATTTTGCAATCCAGCAGTGCTATGGCTTCCCAGCATGCAGCTTCTCGTATTTACGGGTACAGTAGGAAGAAATGGCTGCCCAACGTATAGGCTTCGAAAAATATGTTATGGGGCGTTGGTCGAACCATTTTGAGGCAAAGAAATGGTCGCCCAACTTAAGGGGCTACGAATGAGCTCCGTAGAGCCATTTAGGAGGCATACAAATGATAACCTGACTTTATGAGTGTACGGGATTCAATAACCAGCCCATTGGTTGTGGATGTGAGTGCGATAATATAGGTGTTTTGAATTGTTTTTAGTAATGTTGCACTCAAACAAAGATCAGATCTGTTGGAAAACATGAGAAATGAATAATAGGTGGAATTTTTCGAAAATGACCCATGATCTAGATCTTATTTCATTATTTTTGACCGGTTCATGGCCGATGTTAGTCACGTTAAATGTAAAGCTAACTTGTTTTAACGATAGAAAATTTAAAGTTTCTTTATGATAGTACTAGCTGTTACCCGCGGCTTCGCCCACAATAACATTTGGAATCCCGTTATAACATTAGTTATATAGATCGATAAGCATGGGTCCTAGTGGAAAATAATTCTATCACCTGAAACCAAAAATGCATGGGACGAAAAAAAACCATCAATATATCATGTTGGTTTGGGACCCTAAAAGACGTGAAAAATATAATAAAAGTATTAAAAAAACTATTTTTTGAAATTTCATTCGAATCAATTTTTATGTCATTCCTGGGACTTAGAAAATTCCGACCAAAAAGTACAAAATCATTAATAACTCCGTAAGTATTCGTCGTATGATGAAATAGTAAGAGACAAAAATGATGTAATGTGTTATTGTCTACAACATAGGCCATGTATAATTTTACACTCAGACATATTACGTTTCCCCCCTCCCCCATAATTTCACCCCTCCCCATGGGCCCCTTAAATTGGATTTATGAGAAAACGGTCAAAAACCTGTTTAGTTATTTTTATGCTGATTTTTCACGCCTGAGTTCCAAACTCCTCGCCTATGTCGTTTAAGTGATACACGCTCCGTTAGGAATCCTTCAGCCCCCACTTTCCACCCCTTTCACCTCATAATATACACCACATCGAAAAAACCTCAGCCACGTGTCTTCTTATTTTTAATGATGAGTTTATATGCCGAGTATCACATCCCCCAATGAAACCAATCGGGAGATATTGCTATTCAATGAAATGCAGGTCTACCCCCTTAACACCCCTTTAGAACCTGAATATCCAAAAATCCTTTCTTAGTGGGCGTTTGCGGCCCTTGAGGAAGCTGCATACCAAATTTCATTCCAATCCGTTCGGTGGTTTCTGAGATTTCGTGATGAATGAATCAGTCAGTGAGTGAGTGAGTGAGTGGTATTTGAGCTTTATATAGTAGATAAGCATGGGTCCTAGTGGAAAATAATTCTATCACCTGAAACCAAAAATGCATGGGACGAAAAAAACATCAACATATCATGTTGGTTTCGGACCCTAAAAGACGAGAAAAATATAATAAAAGTATAAAAAAACTATTTTTTGAAATTTCATTCGAATCAATTTTTATGTCATTCTTGGGACTTAGAAAATTCCGACCAAAAAGTACAAAATCATTAATAACTCCGTAAGTATTTGTCGTATGATGAAATAGCATGAGACAAAAAAGATGTAATGTGTTATTGTCTACAACATAGGCCATGTATAATTTTACACTCAGACATATTACGTTTCCCCCTCCCCATAATTCCACCCCTCCCCATGGGCCCCTTAAATTGGATTTATGAAAAAAC
This sequence comes from Meconema thalassinum, assembly GCA_946902985.2. Classification (NCBI taxonomy): domain Eukaryota; kingdom Metazoa; phylum Arthropoda; class Insecta; order Orthoptera; family Tettigoniidae; genus Meconema; species Meconema thalassinum. The sequence goes on along the minus strand of OX336390.1, from coordinate 536,350,476 downwards.
GGTCAAACACCTATTTACTTATTCTTTATGCTGATTTTTTCCCGCTGAGTTCCAAACTCCTGGCCTATGTCGTTTAAGGGATACACGCTCCGTTAGGAATCCATCAACCCCCACTTTTCACCTCTTTCACCTCTTAATATACACCACATCGAAAAACCCTCAGACACATGTCTTCTTATAATGATGAGTTTATATGCCGAGTATCATATCCCCCAATGAAACCAATCGGGAGATATTGCTATTCAATGAAATGCAGGTCTACCCCCTTAACACCCCTTTAGAACCTGAATATCCAAAAATCCTTTCTTAGTGGGCGTTTGCGGCCCTTGAGGAAGCTGCATACCAAATTTCATTACAATCCGTTCGGTGGTTTCTGAGATTTCGTGATGAATGAATCAGTCAGTGAGTGAGTGAGTGAGTGGGTGGTACTTGAGCTTTATATAGTAGATATTTAAAGTAGGTTACGAGTGAACGAACGATATGAGTAAGTTTATTAACAATAGGGTGTCTGGTAAGTTAATATTAAGGTAATATGAAGTTATCGATAGACATTAAGATGCCCAAATACATGGTTGAAATGGTTGCTCGAAATGTTGTTATTGGTGTATTCTTTGAATACACGGTACGAGAGATATAATGTCTATTGCTCTTTGCATGTTCATTTCTTCCTTCCTCTTTGCCAAACACCAACAGTGATCATCTGTTTTCTCCCTGTTGAGCATGTCTCTTATGTCTTCATAAGTATGTTTCAGATATATCACTTCTGTGATCCACCTAGCGTCATCTAGTAGCGAACCTCTGAAGCTACTCAATTCCTCATCGTGCAAGATGACTTACTTATCCATTTGGCTACCAGATCTCGTTACCATCGTCAGCTACTTTCTCCTTGAGCAAGAGGACCACGTCTACTCTTTTACTCACCATGCTGCGCTAGTATCATCTATCAACTCCTTGAAGACCAGCTCACCAAGAAATCAATTATGTTTTGCTAAGTTGGCCATGCTTATATGTTCTCCTTTTGTCTCCCTACCCCCTCTCCTTCCCCCTTTTCTTGGACCCTCCGCGCTCTGCTGAGCTGCTCTCACTTCTTAGTCGGCAGTTGTAGTGATCAGTTAAGGCTCAACTAGAGCCAGCCTCCTGACCTAACGAGGCATTTTTTAAATTCCACGCCATGTTGGAACTTTAAGTATTAGTGAGGAACTTCACCTTCGCCATGCAACAAAGATAAGTACCTGATTCAAGTTTTAACCTCATCTTCATGATTTTACTTACCACATGCTTTTAACTATCTTTTATGGGTAGTGTGAGGTTACTTGGTTTTGGGCAAAATCATCCTCCGCGGGATTTTCCATGTTGAGCTTTTGTTTAATCAAGCTGATCTTAGTGAAAAGCAGCATTTCTTATGCTCGCCAAATGAGAAATATTCTCACTACGTGGGATATTATCTAATACCCACTGTCCACAATTTACAAAGCAAGTTCCTCCGCTGGATTTACATTAGCCCCATTTCACTACTGGGATTGTTCTGGAACTTTCCAGATTCGGTACTCAATCTACGAGTCCTGCCGTCATGCATTTCTCACGTACTTGGGAGAATTCTGCTTAAAACTAAATTACTACAATAGTGAATTTTCGTCCTCCGCTGGAACCTCTGGAAAATTCTATGGCGCATTTAATTGTAAATTACAACTGTTTCAAGAAATAGACTCTCACCTATATAGTGCAATCAGTTCTTCCTATAATTGCAATAACTTTCTTTTACATAAACTTTGTGTCACCACAGTGAACATTTCATATGTTTCAATGAACTATAGTGAAAACTAGTGCTTGCTCAACTTTTCTACCGCGTCGCGATCGTTCGCTTATATTTAAATAAGGCCATGAACACTTTCCTTAATTCCCATTTCTCTTTCCTAAACCTTTCACTAACAATCTGCAATAAATTGTCAATCTAGGTCTATTCCAATAAGGTGTCATTCTAAGAAGTGCCCTTCCATTTTGTTGGTTTATCATTAAGTATCTCTGTATAATCTTTGTGACACGTGTCCAGCACACGTTTCTAACTTACATTGTTCCTCCCTTCAAAATCAGGGAAAACAATTCTCTCAACTCCTGAGTGAGTTATTTTTTGGTCTCGCTAAATGAAAACTGCCTCATTTGACTGGCGAGTCTTATTCCAAGTATAAAGGGTCTAGAACCTTCCTTCTAATTGACTTTTCAGGTTCACAGTAAGTGACCTGCTCTCCTTGTATAAATTTCACAAAGTAATTCTGTATAAATATAAGAAGTTGTAGGAACTTCCTTTTTATTCTTTATGTTTTCCATTTTGTTATCTTCGAAGTTGTTATTTCGTTAGAATGTTCTTTCAGAGGTTTCATATAGTACACTGCTTGTACTCCTGTAAATGTTAAAACTTTAATTATTCCATTTTGCCTATTTGTGAAATCTTACCAAGATTTTAATTCACGGTTTAAAAAACCTTAAAAATTGTCAATTGCCTGGAGCAACTGTTTAACGTGGAGAGGTCTGCGACCCTATTTATTAAAAAGTTCAAATTAACTATGTTAATTAAAATTATATTACATAATTGTTAATTTCATCAAACTTTTTCTAATTGTAAAATAAACAAATCTTTTCCCTTTGCTTTTTCATTTTCGAATATAAAGTTTAGGCAAAATCCTGTCTTCCTTGACTCTCCTCACTCAATGATATTAAAATCTTTAATAGGGCTTTCACCATTTGTTGCATTTGAGAAAGAACTCTTAATTTTCACCTTACGAAAGTTCTTCTTAGCGATAATAGCTAATTCTAATTGGCCAGTAAGGCAAGTAAAGTTCGCTAAGCCAACTACCTGCTTGTGGAGACTCTCTCCGAAAACTTATGGTCAGTTTTCCAAAAAATAAGTGTTTCTTTTTGTCTAAACTTTTAGCCGGCTCCTCGCTGAGTAAAAGCTTAGCCAATGTTCAACGCAACCATTGGTTCATTTACCAAGATTACCCAATAAGGCATAATCTTTTATCATATTCCTTTTTAGAGACACTTGGTCGCCCTTACAAGAACTCCATAATTTTGGAAATTGAAAATACCAAGCTGGAGTTAAATCATTGACATTCTTCGAATAACTTTGAAAAATCTAATTTCTTTTAAGAAGACATATCGTAAATTTGTTCCTCTAAGTCTTGCCAGACCATCACTCTTCCCCATAGTACTTTTATACATGCTTGGGAGGAAGTGTACTAAGGCCTCTCTCTTGCAAACCGCACAAGTCTTAGCTGCGGTTCCCGTTAGCCTCGACCAAGCTCGTACCTACTTTAGGTATCCTAGAGTTAATTTCCATTGGCAACTACCTTTAAGTGTGTTTTACACTAAATTTATTACTTTTGTGGGACTCTCCTCCTATTCTTCTATCCTTCTTTTCTAATTCCAAAATCTACTTCCTTCTTTTCATCATCTTCCCTTGGTGGGTGGGTTATTCCCTAACCTATAATCTACCCCAAAATTTGGTCCCAGAAACCCGGGAGAGCCCATTTTTTCTTCTCTCCTTTTAAAAAAGTGTCATTTGACAATACTTTGCATATTTCTAATATCTGTATTGAATATTTCAGCTATAACCACATCGTGCAAAGCCTGTGAACGGGAAAGAGGCCGCTCCTGTCTCCTATGGTGTGTCCCATTCTTTCTACTCATTCGCTGCTGCCAGCTTGACAGCATTTCCAAGGTTCCACAGTTTCGTGAGTTACATTTTCATTTATCTTCTTTAATATGGCTCCCACTGATAAGGATAAGGATGAAAAACTTACTTCTAAACGAGCATCCTATAAAGGGCAAATTACCCGATTCAGAAGGTACATAAAAGAATTAGATCCCTTAGACGCGCAATTAGATTTGTTGAAACATCGTGTAAAGGATTTTGAACGTTCTTATGAAAACTACTGTAACATTCAAACTGAAATTGAAACTTGCATGCTTAATCAAACAGAAGATCGTGTCGAAGTAGAGAACTTATATTACGAAGGCATAGGTTCTGCTTTCAAAATAATACGCCAACTCGAAGAGGAGTAGAAAAAGGACGCTTCTGTTCTTGGTTCCCTTCAGGAACCCCAAACTTCTTTCCGTGAAGGCACTCACAAGCCCAAACCTACTTTACCAAAAATTGATTTACCCCATTTTTCTGGAGATGAATCCACTTGGGATTCTTTCTATGAATTATTTTGCTCTCTTGTTCATGACAATGAAGACATTCAAGTCATTTACAAGTTTCATTACTTGAGATCTATCCTTCGAGGTCAAGCTTTGCAGTTAGTTGAAGCACTTCCTCTGCGTGCCGAATATTACCCCATCGCCTTTAACTTATTAAAAGAAAGATATGGAAATTCACGTTTACGTATTCAACGCCATATTAAGGCTCTATTTAACTTACCTGCGTCACATCACAATGACGTCACTAGTTTGCGTACTTTAATTGACACTACCCAACTCCACGTTAAAGCTTTGTCCCAATTAGAGCAGCCTACTGAACATTGGGACACCTTCCTAATACATTTAGTAGTTTCTAAAGTTGATGCTGCTACCCTCAAAGCTTGGGAAATTGAACTTTCTAAGGAAGACGACTACTCTTACGAGCATTTAGTCACTTTCATAAACGCTAGATGCCAACTTTTAACCGCGCTAGCCAATCAGAGCGAACCTTCATCTCCTAGTTCCAAATTCGAATTAATGTCCATCAAACCCAAAAGCGAACGCTCAGCGTCTAATACCCAAAAACCAGGGTCCAGCTCATCCAAATTCAAATCAAACACTACTGGTTACCCAACTAGGTCTAGTGAACGTCGTGTCGCCAGCTCTATTGTTTTAAACACGCAAGGTGAACCTCGCAAAAGTTTAAACGAACCGGTAAAGTGCATACTTTGTAAAGATCCCCATGCCCTATACCTCTGCAAATCCTTTAAAGAAATGTCAGTTGATGACAGACGAAAATTAGTCGCCCAAAACAAACATTGTTTCAACTGCCTAGCGCCTACGCATTCTGCTTCTAACTGTAAGTCTACAAGACTTTGCTACCATTGTGAAAAGGCTCATCATACTCTGCTACATCGTCATGATCAGGCAAGGTCCTCGACAGCATCTACTTCGCCGAAAAATGATAGTGTTAACAGTTCTAATGCTTCATCATACATTCAAAATGCTAAGTCTATTCGCAGTGCTCAAGTATTGTTGTCTACTGTCCAAATTGACGTTCAGGATAACTTTGGCAACTGGGTCCGTGCACGCGGTCTTCTAGACTCAGCGGCAACTCATGATTTTGTATCTAATTCCCTGATTAGAAAACTAGGCCTACCCGTAAACCCCACTTCCATCAATGTGTCAGGCATCAACAGCTCAAAATCGCAAGCTTTACAATTTTCAAAACTAACCATAAGAGATACTTGTCATAGAAACAACTTTCTTAAACTTAATTGTTTAATTCTCAATAGCATTGGAGAAGACACTCCTAGTCACTCGGTTGATATTTCGGGGTTAAACATTCCCTCGCATTTAAGGTTAGCCGATCCTTCGTTTAACATACAAAATCCCATTGACATACTCTTTAGTGCCAATGTCTTTTGGAGCTGCCTTCGGCAACAGGTTCGCAAGCTATCCTCAAACGTGGTCGCTAGCAGGGCCGTGGAGAGCGGCGACGGGCCCTGGGGATGGAATCTCCCCCCCCCCCCTCTATCACCAAACTATATAAAATTAATTTATAATCCTCGTAAATTTGCACAAACTGATTTTGCGCAATTTCTTTTTGCACAAAATGTTCATCACGAAATAAATTACAAGAACATAAAAAAACAGCAAGCAATAATAATAATAATAATTGTAGTATGCTGAACTGATATGCCCAGGTTCGCGGGTTTCAGTCCGGCCGAAGTCGTCGGATTGTTAAGAGCGTTAAAATCCTTCAGTATGCCTTTATTCGGACTTCGGAGGGGAAGCAAAGCCGGTGGGCCTGTGGTTTAGAAGGCCGTGGATATGAGTGGTGAGTGACACTTCTGTCCTCAGTGTGCGAACTTGAATGCAATAACACAGGAGACCGACAGTCCCGCGACAAAAATCACGTCAGCTGTTGCGACAGTCCGGACACATTTTTGTCTCATCCAAAGGCTGTAGTTGCACCATCGTACATTCATTTCCACTGCAATTGGTAGTGTGTAGCCAAAATTTGTAGGTTATTTCGTTATAAACACTCTATCAAGTTCCAACGATCGCCGCTGGGTGTCATTGACTGTGGCGTCTGGTAGCCAAAGTTGGAACTACTTGAATTTGAACTTTTTTGAGGAGCCTGTGATCGTTCAATTGATATGTCCTGATATGACCATTGGCTGCAATAAATACTGTATAATATAGGCCTACTGTATTAATAATATTTCAATTATATATTCCAGTAGATCCAGGCTATATTTAATATCATAAATAAGTTAATGCTAGTATGTAAAATTTACAACAGTGAAACTGGAGGAATGCATGCAAAATTATTTGTGAATTCAATGTTTATACCTGACAAGCGCGTACCAATGCATTATTTTCAATTAACAAATATAAATATCACGAGTAAAGCCATCGATTACTGGGTAATAATTTTCATTAAATTCACTATATTGGTTAGTTTTGGCATTTGACAGATCTAAATTTGTCCCGATGAGGTAACACTGTAAGCATGCACAGTGTTCAGATTTAACGTTCTGCAGATCCTCTTTGATATCAATAATTTTAGAACTTCAGTGATACTCGTAAAAGCAATATGCTCGTTAGTCATACGAAAAAAAAAATCATTTATCGGACCGTAATTTCATCGCTTTTACAGTACCGTATTTAACTTGGGGAGAAAATTCACATTGGAGAAAGTTGTTGTCCATGAACTCGGAAGCAGGTGGGTTCGAACTCCACCGTCGGTGATTCTAAGCTTATTTTCCATGATTCATTGTTTTAACCCTAGACTATAGCTAAAGGCTGTAGTTGCACCATCGTACACTCATTTCCTCCTCAATTATATCCCCAATAAATTAAAAATATAATGATTAGCTTCAGATATAGATTGTCGGACAGAGTTCTACACGCACTGTAAGTAGAAAGGACTGATGACCACGACATCCTAAGACCCAAAACTTAATCAACAGGTAGTTCAGTTCACTGAACTGCAAGTTAAAAGAGGTGGAAAGGGTATACTGTACACTGTGCAGCACGACGGCCTCTGTGACATATCACGTAATCTCTTTACATAATGAAAACATGATTTTTACACTATGTCAAGACGTATTTTAAAATACGTTTTACATATAGGGTTTTTATGTTGAAATTCTCAAAACTTGCTGCCCTTCAAGAGCCACGCACTTGGGTCTAAGCCTAAACACTGTTTAGGTTGAACGGCGATCACACATCATTGTACATTAAACAAAGCAAAATATGTTTTCATAATCACCCACAGGTATACCCATAAGTAAGTCAAGTTATTTATTATGTGCTATCAGTAGATTGCAGCTGATCAGTGATTATTTTCACAAAAGAAGAAAATGTGAATTTCAACTATATTTTGTAATTTGCAGTCAGTGGACTTCTTATAATTTAATATTGCTTTTCAGTAAGCAAACCTAGAGCCAGGTTCTCCTAAACATCCCAAATCCTATCTATGACTGGTGACCATCGGGGGCAGTTTTAAGCCAAGATTATGGGAGAGTGGACTCACCGGGGATCTGGGGGTATGGAATATCATCAAGCTCAGAGTGGAGTCCGGGGGCCCTCCTCCGGAAAATGTTGCGAAAATCAGGTCCAAATCATTGACTTATAGGCCATTTGGGTGATTATTTTTGTGATATTTTGGAGTAAATATTTGGTGACCATTGACATTAGTGGCTATGAAAAGACTCTCCGATATTGAAGTAAAATCTCTCGCACCTTCAAGTAATAGTCCGCGGTGTAGCTTACCAATGACCGTGATGGGGTCTACAGAGAGTCAGCAGATCAGAGGTTCAAATCCCGGTGCTGACAGCGGCCATCCTGAGTATTGTTTTTCACACTCCCTCCAGACAAATGCCGGTATAGTACCTTAATTCAAGTCCAGGGACACCTACCCTACTCTTAACCATAATAATTACAGTAATAGCCGCGGCGAGCAACGCATTCCCAATTTTCCCGGTCGACAACTAAGAATACAGCATGCGATTGATCATGTCACAGAGGCAATAGCACAGCTGAGTGTATACCCTGCTTTTCGTTACTTATTGTTGTTTTATGGGGACGGAACAGCTACGGTAGGTCATCTGTCCTTACCACTGACGTTCACGAGAGGAATTGGAAAACAACGTTGAGTGGTTCAGTGCCCTAGCTTAATTGTAATTTTTCTCCTGGTTAACACTAAGTCCAGAAAAAAACTAGAATGTTACCTTAGTTTCAGTCTTTGGATACATTTCCCAACTCTAGTACCAATAGTAATATAGGTTTTCAATAAATCCCTTAATCATAAATAATTTGCGCACGAACCCAAGTTTCTGGGATTGTTGATCGTATTGAATGAACCAATTATAATTATAATTATACTGCACCTAAACATGCAGATTATTCAAATATTAGCATTGTTTTCTCAATTCAGTATACGAGAAGATGAACAATTTCGCATGCATTTCTTCTATTTACGTTTGACAACGGAATCATCCTACCCTTTCGCAAGATATTTAGCCAGCAATGATAATTTTTCACATAGTGCGAAAGTGAATTACTAGGGGACGATGACCTCGCTGTTTCGCCCCTTAAATCAACAACAACTATAAAGTGAATTACTACTGTATGTGGACGCTATATTAAAATTTATTTTACTAACCTGCCTGCACGGCATACGATACGTCTAGCTACACAATATATTCATTTCAGACACTAACACCTCTAAATATCTAAGCTCGATGTGACGCACCAAAACTGAAACTCTTGAGTTAGTGACCAAACACATCAGGGCAACCCAGGCTCTCGTGGCCTTGGCGAAATAAGTGAAGGAATGAGAAAGTGATTTGAAGGATTGGTGTATAAGCCGAACAAGCCAAATTTAGACTAATGGAAAGCTCTCTCTGTCTTCACGTATATTCTGAGAACAATACGTAGCGAAGCCCCATCGCCTAAGTTGACCACTTTGAGGTAGTTGTTCTTCCCACAAACGCTTTGTAAAGGAAAATATTGCCCACTTGACAGAATAAGTTTCTCAATCCTTGTAACCTTGTTCATTGCATTCCCTAAATGACTGCCAGTACCAAATTCAAGTCGCATAAAGGCAATAATAAAGCAATGCCCGATCGGGTCCATCCTCTAGGACGCCGGGCCCCCCTGGGAGGGTCGGGCCCCGGGGCACCAGCCCTGCCTGACCCCCCCTCTCGTCGGGCCTGGTCGCTAGAGACACTAATTTTGGATGGATTGTCACAGGGCAACTTCCCCATTATTCTCCTCAACCTGCATCGCAATGTTACTTCTCCAATACTGACCTGGAACAGTTTTGGAGGCTTGAAGATGTTGATTCTCCCAATGTAACTTCTTCAGAAAATGAATTCTGTGAGCAACTTTTTTTAAACACCACCACTCGTTCTACTGATGGCCGGTTCGTCGTTCAAATGCCAAGATTAAATAATCCTCCTAAACTTATCAATTCTCAGCCCAAAGCTCGAAAAGCTCTCTTTGCTATCGAGAGCAAATTCAAGAAGGAACCTCTTGTTAAAAAGCAATACACTGAGTTTATGGATGAGTATGAAAGCTCAGATCATATGGAGGTTGTTAACAAATCCGATGATGAATTGCACCCCCCAATCGAAACGGTTTATTTAAATCATCATCCTGTGTGGAAAAACCCTCTTGTAAAAGATAAAATCCGAGTTGTTTTCAATGGTTCATCACCCGACGTTAACGGCAACAGCCTTAATGACACTCTTTATTCTGGTCCTGCTATTCAATCAGATTTATCTGCTATACTTTTAAACTTTCGATTATTCCCCATAGCTGTCATAGCCGACATAAAACAGATGTACCGTCAAGTGTTAATTCAACCAGAACAACGAGATCTTCAAAGAATCTTGTGGCGTGATGAAACCAGTAAGCCCATTAAGGTATTTCGCTTGAAAACGGTTACCTATGGCTTAAAACCCTCTGCTTTCCTTGCTATCCGATCCCTACACTTGCTAGCCTCACAAGATGGTCATTTCTTTAACCCCAAAGCCTCTGAAGCACTAACTACGTCATTCTATGTTGACGATTATTTGCAATCCTTCCCCTCTTTGGAGGAAGCTTCTTTTGTATCTTTAGAACTTCAAGCATTACTAAGGAATGGAGGTTTCCCACTTCATAAGTGGAACTCCAACTCCCCTGAGTTTCTCGCCCAATTTCCCATCAAAGACGTAGATCCCTCTTCTGTCGAAATTTGTGGAAACTCCGAATCTATAAAAACTTTAGGAGTTCACTGGTGCACTAGCACTGACACTCTTATCTATAAAGTTTCGCTCGCAGAAGAGCTTCCTAATACAAAAAGACAAATTCTCTCTGAAATCGCAAAAATTTTTGATCCGCTTCAATTTCTTGCCCCAGTCATTGTCATAGCCAAACTCTTCATGCAAGAGCTGTGGTCACTTAAATGTGAATGGGATGACGCTGTCCCTCTTTCTTTTCTGAATCGTTGGCTCTCGTTTCGCAGCAATTTGCTGGATCTTTCCCTCATTGAAATTCCCAGGAATTTAATCAGCTCTCATTCTAATGCATCTTTTTTCCTTCATGTGTTCGCGGACAGTTCCGAAAAAGCTTATGGTTGCTGTGCATATTTAGTTTATCACGATTCACTTTATGGATCTCCAGTTTCTAACCTTGTTTGTGCCAAATCGAAGGTCGCTCCTCTTAAAACTATCACTTTACCTAGGCTCGAACTGTGCGCTGCACTAATGGCTGCAGAACTTGTCAAGAAATTACGGGAAGTATTAAAGGTCGAATTTTCGCAAATCTATCTCTGGAGCGATTCTATGATCGCCCTTTCTTGGATCGCAAAAAACCCCTCTCATTGGCAAACTTTTGTCGCAAACAGGGTTTCCAAAATTCAAACTCTTTCTTCTGGATGTCAATGGAGACATGTTCCTAGTGCGGATAATCCAGCTGATATCATCTCTCGTGGTTGTTTACCCTCTCAATTGGCAGCTTCCCAATTGTACTGGCATGGGCCCTCGTGGTTAATCGACGAATCTTCCTCATGGCCTTCTAAACCCCCAGCTACAAACTCCAATTTGCCTGACGCTAAAGCACCTTTACCCATTGCTTCGTGTCTTATTTCCAACGCATCTCATCCTTTGTTGTCACGCTATTCTTCCTTCCATAAATTACTACGGATTGTTGCTTATCTCCTTAGATGGAAATATCTTGTGGTTGACCAACCTCTTCTCCCTAAACCACACCTTACCAATAATGAATTGAATCTCGCTACCATTAAGATTTTACAACTGACACAGCAAGAAGCCTTTTCTTCTGAATTGTCATTGCTTTCTTCTAAAAGAGATCTTCCCAAATCCAGCCGTCTTCGTGCTTTAGCCCCGTTCCTTGATGATCATGGATTACTTAGGGTAGGTGGAAGGCTCTCGCAATCCTTACTCTCTGAGGACAAAAAGCATCCCGTTATTTTGCCTTCCAAACATCACGTTACTTCTTTAATTATACGTGACTTTCATTATCGTAATCTTCATGTTGGTACACGTACTCTGCTCTGTCTCTTAAGAGAAAAGTACTGGATCATAAATGGAATTCATGAAGTTTCTTCTGTAATTCATAAGTGCATTCCTTGTTTCAAAGCGAAACCTAAAATCAACACTCAATTAATGAGCGATCTGCCCTCTTTTCGTTCTTCTCCTATACGCCCATTTGCTTTAACTGGCGTGGACTATATGGGTCCGTTCCAATATCAACAAAACTCTCCTGAAGCTAAGCGCAAATTGTTTGGTAAGCTTTATGTTTCTCTCTTTGTTTGCATGGTTACCGGCGCAATCCACTTGGAACTAGTAACGAATGCTTCTACTTCTTATTTTTTATCAGCTGTCTCTCGTTTCACCGCTAGGCGTGGTGTTCCTTCTGAGATGTTCTCTGATAACGCTTCCACCTTTCAGGGCGCAGCTTCCCTGTGGAAGAAAGCTCTCACTTCCTCTCCTGCCATGGAACAAATTTCTAATTTTTCTTATTCAAAAGGTTTCAAATGGCGCTTCATACCTCCCTACGCTCCGCATCATGGTGGTAGGTGGGAATCTTGCGTAAAGCTCACTAAACGTCATTTAAGAAAAGTCTTAGGTAATCGAATTCTGACTTACGAAGAATTCAATTCTCTGTCTGTTTTGATTGAAGGTGTTGTTAACTCTCGCCCTTTAACTCCACTTTCCAATGACCCTGATGACCTACTCCCACTCACCCCTGGTCACTTCCTTATCGGCACTTCTCTTTCTGCCCCTCCTCCTCTTCCTAATTCTTATAGGGATTCTAATCTACCTATCGCTTGGCGGAAACTTGAAGCCCTCCGTAATTCTTTTTGGAAAAGGTGGAACTTGGAATATTTAACTTCCTTGCAACGGAGGCAGAAGTGGTTTCTTTCCAGTCCCGACATTAAAGTAGGGGACTTGGTCTTGGTTAGGGATATTTCACCCCCCCCCCCCCCCCTAGTATGGATTTCTGGTAGGGTGACCGAATGCTACCCTGGAAGAGATGGGAGAGTCAGGGTGGCCAGAATCTTGACTACAAATGGACCGATCACAAGACCACTGTCTTTGATCGCTCCGCTTCCAATAAATGTGTAACTGCTTATTTGCTCTCTGTTGGTGTTTGTCCCCCCAGTATGGTGTATTCTTTGAATACACGGTACGAGAGATATAATGTATATTGCTCTTTGCATGTTCATTTCTTCCTTCCTCTTTGCCAAACACCAACAGTGATCATCTGTTTTCTCCCTGTTGAGCATGTCTCTTATGTCTTCATAAGTATGTTTCAGATATATAACTTCTGTGATCCACCTAGCGTCATCTAGTAGCGAACCTCTGAAGCTACTCAATTCCTCATCGTGCAAGATGACTTACTTATCCATTTGGCTACCAGATCTCGTTACCATCGTCAGCTACTTTCTCCTTGAGCAAGAGGACCACGTCTACTCTTTTACTCACCATGCTGCGCTAGTATCATCTATCAACTCCTTGAAGACCAGCTCACCAAGAAATCAATTATGTTTTGCTAAGTTGGCCATGCTTATATGTTCTCCTTTTGTCTCCCTACCCCCTCTCCTTCCCCCTTTTCTTGGACCCTCCGCGCTCTGCTGAGCTGCTCTCACTTCTTAGTCGGCAGTTGTAGTGATCAGTTAAGGCTCAACTAGAGCCAGCCTCCTGACCTAACGAGGCATTTTTTAAATTCCACGCCATGTTGGAACTTTAAGTATTAGTGAGGAACTTCACCTTCGCCATGCAACAAAGATAAGTACCTGATTCAAGTTTTAACCTCATCTTCATGATTTTACTTACCACATGCTTTTAACTATCTTTTATGGGTAGTGTGAGGTTACTTGGTTTTGGGCAAAATCATCCTCCGCGGGATTTTCCATGTTGAGCTTTTGTTTAATCAAGCTGATCTTAGTGAAAAGCAGCATTTCTTATGCTCGCCAAATGAGAAATCTTCTCACTACGTGGGATATTATCTAATACCCACTGTCCACAATTTACAAAGCAAGTTCCTCCGCTGGATTTACATTAGCCCCATTTCACTACTGGGATTGTTCTGGAACTTTCCAGATTCGGTACTCAATCTACGAGTCCTGCCGTCATGCATTTCTCACGTACTTGGGAGAATTCTGCTTAAAACTAAATTACTACAATAGTGAATTTTCGTCCTCCGCTGGAACCTCTGGAAAATTCTATGGCGCATTTAATTGTAAATTACAACTGTTTCAAGAAATAGACTCTCACCTATATAGTGCAATCAGTTCTTCCTATAATTGCAATAACTTTCTTTTACATAAACTTTGTGTCACCACAGTGAACATTTCATATGTTTCAATGAACTATAGTGAAAACTAGTGCTTGCTCAACTTTTCTACCGCGTCGCGATCGTTCGCTTATATTTAAATAAGGCCATGAACACTTTCCTTAATTCCCATTTCTCTTTCCTAAACCTTTCACTAACAATCTGCAATAAATTGTCAATCTAGGTCTATTCCAATAAGGTGTCATTCTAAGAAGTGCCCTTCCATTTTGTTGGTTTATCATTAAGTATCTCTGTATAATCTTTGTGACACGTGTCCAGCACACGTTTCTAACTTACATTGTTCCTCCCTTCAAAATCAGGGAAAACAATTCTCTCAACTCCTGAGTGAGTTATTTTTTGGTCTCGCTAAATGAAAACTGCCTCATTTGACTGGCGAGTCTTATTCCAAGTATAAAGGGTCTAGAACCTTCCTTCTAATTGACTTTTCAGGTTCACAGTAAGTGACCTGCTCTCCTTGTATAAATTTCACAAAGTAATTCTGTATAAATATAAGAAGTTGTAGGAACTTCCTTTTTATTCTTTATGTTTTCCATTTTGTTATCTTCGAAGTTGTTATTTCGTTAGAATGTTCTTTCAGAGGTTTCATATAGTACACTGCTTGTACTCCTGTAAATGTTAAAACTTTAATTATTCCATTTTGCCTATTTGTGAAATCTTACCAAGATTTTAATTCACGGTTTAAAAAACCTTAAAAATTGTCAATTGCCTGGAGCAACTGTTTAACGTGGAGAGGTCTGCGACCCTATTTATTAAAAAGTTCAAATTAACTATGTTAATTAAAATTATATTACATAATTGTTAATTTCATCAAACTTTTTCTAATTGTAAAATAAACAAATCTTTTCCCTTTGCTTTTTCATTTTCGAATATAAAGTTTAGGCAAAATCCTGTCTTCCTTGACTCTCCTCACTCAATGATATTAAAATCTTTAATAGGGCTTTCACCATTTGTTGCATTTGAGAAAGAACTCTTAATTTTCACCTTACGAAAGTTCTTCTTAGCGATAATAGCTAATTCTAATTGGCCAGTAAGGCAAGTAAAGTTCGCTAAGCCAACTACCTGCTTGTGGAGACTCTCTCCGAAAACTTATGGTCAGTTTTCCAAAAAATAAGTGTTTCTTTTTGTCTAAACTTTTAGCCGGCTCCTCGCTGAGTAAAAGCTTAGCCAATGTTCAACGCAACCATTGGTTCATTTACCAAGATTACCCAATAAGGCATAATCTTTTATCATATTCCTTTTTAGAGACACTTGGTCGCCCTTACAAGAACTCCATAATTTTGGAAATTGAAAATACCAAGCTGGAGTTAAATCATTGGCATTCTTCGAATAACTTTGAAAAATCTAATTTCTTTTAAGAAGACATATCGTAAATTTGTTCCTCTAAGTCTTGCCAGACCATCACTCTTCCCCATAGTACTTTTATACATGCTTGGGAGGAAGTGTACTAAGGCCTCTCTCTTGCAAACCGCACAAGTCTTAGCTGCGGTTCCCGTTAGCCTCGACCAAGCTCGTACCTACTTTAGGTATCCTAGAGTTAATTTCCATTGGCAACTACCTTTAAGTGTGTTTTACACTAAATTTATTACTTTTGTGGGACTCTCCTCCTATTCTTCTATCCTTCTTTTCTAATTCCAAAATCTACTTCCTTCTTTTCATCATCTTCCCTTGGTGGGTGGGTTATTCCCTAACCTATAATCTACCCCAGTTATCTGGCTCTGATTTTGAACATATCCAAATAGCAGCTGTATATTGTTGTAATGGCAACGATGGCAGCCGAGGATGTCAGGAGGCTTATGGACGAGATGAAGGAGAGTTTGAAGGAGGAATTGAAGGTTGTCCAAGTTGAGATAAAAGAGAGTTTGAAGGAGGAATTGGAGGGTGCCCAAAGTAAAATGAAAGAACATTTGGAGAGTGTCCAAGGTGAGATAAAAGAGAATTTCAAAGTGAAAATGCATGATTTGCAACGTAAATTTCAGGAGGCGAATCGTGACCTGGATCTACTTAAGAGAGAGCGTAAGGAAGATCTTGACACAGTAGTGGTCAAGGTTGTTGGTGTAAAGGAGAGATTTAAGGAGGAAATACAGGGAATTCAGAGTTCCCTAAATGGTTTACACACTAGTGCCTCTGATGTAAATGCAAATGTATCGCGTTTACAGGCCAGTTCCTGAGAAATCCAGGATGATGTAAGTGATGTGCGGACTAAGGTCGATAGTGTCCAGACAGATGTAGGAAATGTCCAGACTAAAGTCGATAGTGTCCAGACCGATGTTAGTAATGTCCGGACTGACGTATCAAATGTCCAGAATAAGGTAGATAATGTTCAGACCGATGTATTAAATGTTCGATCCAATGTTGCCAAGTGGTTATGTGAAGAACAGCCCAAATTCATCAACATAAACGGGAGGACAGCATCAGGCTTAAGGCCTGGACAAAATAACTTCCTTAAGAGAAGATTAGACTGAAAGGATTGGGCTAAGGAAAAGCGGCCTGGTTCTTTCAATACTAGACTGAACATTGAGAGTAAATACAATATTTTTATTTTATGGTGAAACTTGCAAACACATTAATAAGTAAGTCTTAATTTAAAAAATTAGTTATGCGGGCCCGCCTGGGGCAATTTCAAATGTTCATTAATTTTAATTAGGTTGGCCCAGCCATGAGCTATTATTCAAAAGTTCATTCTGCTTGATGCACACACAAATGTAATATTCTTGCACTTGCTAGCAAACACTTAAAACGAAGATTATTAAGATAATAATGAAAAAAGGCACAAACTTATCTTTAGTGGCGATGACTAGAAGCATGCTGACGGAGACTGCCGTGGCCAACACTTGATTTTTTGGCAGTAGAATATGAGATGTCCAGCATCAGGAAAATAACTTTGCCAGGGCGATCTTCTTCTTCTTCACCAGCGCTGTACATTGTTTAACATCGTTAGGTTTGATGCTATTTCTTGAATGCCAAATAACATGGCATTTTAGAACTGCAATTTGATGCGGCTTCTTGCGGTTTGGAGTAAAATGTAGAATGCACTTTCTCAGTGCTGAAGCTCTCTGCTGTTGCGTTGCCTGGTAGTTTCAATCATAAATGCAGATTAGGCCTGAAGTTTAGAAGGCCCCGGAGAAGGGCGGAAGGCACGAATGCCTCTCGCAAGTTGAAGAAGACCGTAGAAGGTTTGAAGAAGGAATGCTGATGGAGAGCAAAACGCCGCCACTTAAATAATAACATCATAGAAACGTCTAGAAGCCTAGGCTGGCGGGCGATGATTGGCCAGGGCAAGCTGTGACGTCAGTCATACAGGAAGGCAGCAAGCAAGTCGACACCCTTTTCAGTATGCGAGCGTATGCTGGAGGCGCATGACCTTAAACATGCTGAGGTAAGAGTCTTAGATATATATATAGAGAGAGTAAACACTAGTAATAAACAATATAATGTTAACAGAAATGAATAAGTACATATTGCTCGTTCGGTGGTCTCAAAGCATTTAACCGACAAATACGGCACGAAAGAAAAACGCACTATAAACATCACGAAAGTGATCACCAAGGTTCAGGGTGATGTTATTTATATGCAGGTCGATGTTCAGTGTGAATGAGACATCTTCATCAGTCATGAATGATGTAAGAGAATGCATGTAGTGTTATGTTAAAGTTAGAATGTATTCGATAAAGGAATGACTGTTTTATAGAAGGTTTTGTTAAGAGTGAATGATACAATTTGAGACGTGTAACTTTGAAGAGATGTTTCACATTCGCTATGCTCAGACAAGCAGTGGTGGACTGGCCGGTTGAAAGGTAAGCATCTCCCGTTATAAAATCAAGGTCAATGTATTATATAAATGAAAAGAGTTACTTCGGTTACAATCTTTATGAATGAAAACAGGTTGAAGGCTGGTTGGAAACTGTGCCAATACCCATATATCGACGAGTCGACAGTCCAGATGCACGCTTTTGACGCGCGCAGGAATGTTAATAGCTTCTAGAGGAATGCTAAACACGCAGGATTTTTTCGTTAAGTATGTTATTGCTTGTAATTGACGGAGGCCAGTCAAAATGTAATTTCTGTTTAACTGGATACATAATAACTTCAGTGGCATATATGTTGAGAGGGATGAGTGTGTAAATATTTATTAATTAATTTATTGAAAAAAATGAAAATCCACAGCCTGCTTCCAGTCTCCGACCGGGTCAGGAATGGAATGAATGAAGCCCCTATCTAGCGGCGAAGATAGGAACTGTGCCGGCTGCCGAAGCCTGACGCACTCCTCTGGGGCAATGATTAAATGAATGACAGATGAAATGAAATGATAGTGGAGAGTGTTGCTGGAATGAAATTTTGACAGGGAAAACCGGAGTACCCGGAGAAAAACCTGTCTGCCTCCGTTGTGTCCAGCACAGATCTCACATGGAGTGACCGGGATTTGAACCACGGACCCAGCGGTGAGAGGCCGGCGTGCTGCCGCCTAAGCCACGGAGGCTTCTAATTAATTTATTAATATAGGGAATTTTTATTTGTTTAGTTTAAGTTTACTATTGTTAATAAACTTATTTAGTTCGTTTCTACGTCGTGTTTTGAGTGACTTATTGCGGATATAAAGAAAATGATATTATGGAACCCTCATTTCAGGTTTGGAGCTGATTCCCCTTAATAAAACCCCGAGATTTAAGATAAGTGTTCACTTGAGCCCAGCGTTTTTTATTATTTGTCCATAATATCATTGTAGACTATTGTGTATATTCCCGAAGACCTTGTTGGAGCGATTTTTATGGTATATTTAGCCAGATGCCTTCAGAATTTTGCAATCCAGCAGTGCTATGGTTTCCCAGCAGGCATCTTCTCGAATTTACGGGTACAGTAAATTAACTTTTTTCTTGGTGTATGGTTATTTGTATGTGCCTACTCGTCGATGATTTGACTGTACGAGATCTAACGTTCTCTGTTGGTTAAATATATAATCTTTGATCCTGGTTTGGTTACATCCGCTCAACCTCGCGGGTAATTGAGAACTACTGGCAACTACATTTGACCGCGAGATGGTAGGTGCATGCTAGTTAATTACTGGCTTGTGTGTAAGTAATCTTTGGTCGGTTTCCAATGACGAAGGGTTACGTTCATTGTTGTTCTTTGTTGCCACTTGGAAGAATTAAGATCTGCACCTATTGTCATTCCAAGATGGAATGAATATTCGTGGAATTCCGGTAAGTCTTCTGTTGTAAATGACCTCAAATTTCTGTTGTATCTTGGTAATATTTATGTTGGTGAAAGTGATAATTCCCCATCTCTGTTGAGACGTTTTAAAGCTCGTATTGTTCATTGGTATTATCATATAGGCGACATTATTGAATTCTGCTCTGAACATGATAGTGAATACTGTGATTTGTTAAGGAATCTACGATCCCGTCTCATTCAGTGTTACAAAAATATTTTCCTAACTCGATACACACAAATTCTCACAGTCGATTGTTCTCACAGTGTAGGAAGTGATATTGGTGAATCTAGTCATTCTAGTGGTGAAAATAATAATAATTTCGTGGATAATTTTGGATCTTGCTCATTGGTTCAGAAACGTGTAAGCATGAATGATTTAAATAATTCCTATCCTTCGAGTGATGTTGGTGTAGGTTCCTCAACCAATACCGAAAGAGATGTCAAGTATGAATGAATTTTGAGTGTCTTGTGTATAAATGTCACTTTTTGGAATTTTCTAGGTTGTATGTGGCCAAAGTGACACATTCAGTTTACGAGTTGGCTACCAGTTTGGTACTGCACTCGAAAGTTGGATGATTTATGATGAAAATGATGTTATTATCCGAGCCCATGATACAGTTTAACATTGGAATATAAATCTTGGAATTTGGCTCAAGGCGAGATTTGTTATCGAACGCAAGCTATGGGAGAAACCCATCACGTGATCAGAGACCCTCAGAATATTCTAGATCATTGGAAAGTACATAGCAACAAGGAAATAGCGCGAAATATTGCCAGTTAATTGTTATAAAAATATCATTGGATATATGCTTTCAGCCAATGAGAGGAGGGTTTATGGAAGCAGACATGGATTTTACCTAGTTAATGTGATTAACTATGCCATTTAAGCCCTGTGTAACAATTCTATTCCATTGAAAACAAGAGGAAAATTAAAAGAAGATATTACTACTACTGTACTTTGATTGACGTTAAACGGAAGAATTTCACCGTAATAAGGATTATAACAAGTACGTGCCACTAACTGCGCAGGACTAACAATGGCGCGAATTTCTGACTAGTTAAAGGGGGAACGACAGCCAAGAGTGTTCTTCTCTCGACTGACTTCATAGCGACAAGACGTATTGTACGGAGGTAGTTCATTCCCGTAGACTTGATACAGAGTGAGGTCCTACGTGACACAAGAGGCAGCGGTGTTACCGGCCAATAGTTTCGAGAGCCCCGCATCAAACTAAGTGAAGTTGAGCGGTAGATATTTTGCTTAGTAGCGAACAAGTGTTCGACATTCTCGAGATAAATGAGTTTTCATTTTACTTATCCAGTGATAAGGCTTCACCACAAGAAGATTCATTAAAATCCATCGAGTATTTTCAGATATATTGAAGACTTTGTGTTGTCAGACAAAGTTACTCAACTCCGAGCGGAGAATATCATTTTAGTGCAATGCTACTTCAACCCAAGCAAGTCCACGTTGCAGCACGAAGTAAGTTCAGTGATATTGTATGAACATTGTGACTTTATTTTGTATGAACATTATGATGGCTACAGACAATTATGAAGTGGAATTGGTTTATGACTTTTTTAGGTATGTGTGTGATGATGAATTAAACTATTACGCGTTTGGGATATATCAAGGCAAGGTTGTGATAGCATCGATGGAACAACGTTAAGAAACAATGAGAAGATGTATAACATCCAGATAGATAGAATGCCGAGACATGGTGCATTATGTACACTTACATCCAGTACATTTAATGCATTCTCATGTACATTCATTCTCGACTATGAGCAGATATAATCCTTCATTGACCAACCAAATGAACTTTAACATCTATGAAAGTGAATCGACATTCAACTTACAAATTTATTTCGTAACGATGATGCTATCCAGAATATATTGCTCAATAATGATGGAGGAACTTCAAGAGATGTCGGCGATTGAAGAGGCATCAACGGAAGACAGAAGATATCAGCCCGATGATTGTTTGAGATGGAATTCAAGTCCGAGGAACGAAGTTCGCTACCAGGAGGAGACGAATATGCCGAGAAGGAGCCCTTTCCATTCTAGAGGTCGCAGCTCGTATCCGATGTAGGGGACTGGGTTTGATTTCATCAAATCATACCGGGATGACGATACAGTTGGGTATTTTCTGATACCCGACAATAAACTCCAAATTTCTACAAGACCAAGGTAGAGATGTTTTCCTTTATTATTTTGTTTGAGTGTGTTTGATGGTATTTGGAAACAACAATTCTCCATATTTGTTTCATGTATTTTCACATCGATGTTTAGTAAATTTTATTCTTCAGGTCTGTATAAGATGAAATTCAGGTTATCATCTATACTTGTTAAATATTTTATTTATCAGTTTCTGAACTGAAGTCAACTGTTTGAGAAATTTATTTTCCATTGAGAAAATCTTTAAGGAAGTCATTATTCAACGATTTCGATTTTTATTCGATACTTCAGACATTTAGTCTAAGACGTTCATTAAATTCATTTTGTTTCAAATGAACTTGGGTGTTATTTCTGTGAGAAGAATTTATAATATGGAGAAGAAATCTACGAGTGATATAATGTGAAATATCAGCTATTATTATAAACAACTAGTTGAAACCCGTCAATACATGACGGTCAATAAGAAAATATTTACTGAAGAATTTTCTTATATACACTGAAGAAAATGGAAATTGCAACACCATGAAGGCATTGGTCGTTTGTGTTGATTTTCAAGATATGGAACGATGCCTTGTAGGTATGTAAACGATCAAAGTTTCAGACCCATTGGATTGTTGCTACAGGTCTCCCCACGTGATTGGTCGCGGAGGATTCAACTCCAGTATACGGACACCGGTGTAGCGTAGTTGACTTGCAGTCTGTGCAGTGAAGTGTTCCCCGTCAAACATGCCTCGACGACAGAGAAGAGCACGCTATCAACAACTGTCGCCGTTTGAGAAGGGTCGGATAATTGGGCTGTGTGAGGCTGGATTATCGCTAAGCACTGGCGCTGCACGTGTTGGCCGACAGGCATCTACGGTACAACGTGTATGGCAGCAGTGGTCAAATAAAGGTACCCACACTCGTAGACCTGGCACAGGCCCACAGCGACAGACAACTGTGAGAGAGGATCGTCGCATCATTCGGATGGCCCGGATGGAACCCCATGCAACAACAGCGCAAATTCGAGCAGCTGTGGCACCCCACGTTACACAACTAACAGTTGGTAATCGCCTTCGTGCAGCTGGTTTACGATCCCGTGTCCCTGCAGAAGGTGTTCCATTGACCCCACAACAGCGACGTGTAAGGCTGGCCTGGTGTCGAGAACGATCGACGTGGGTCGACGAATGGCATAGGGTCGTCTTTAGTGATGAATCGCGCTTCTGTCTTGCCCGCAGTGATCGCCAGAATCGTGTGCACCGACATACCGGGAAGAGGAGCCGCCCAGACCTTATTGTCGAGAGGCACACGGGGCCAACACCAAGCATTATGGTCTGGGGAGCTCTTGGCGTTAATGTGAAATCACAATTAGTGCCTGTTGAGGGCACTATGACTGCTCGACAGTATGTTGATAGGGTACTCAATCCAGTGGTTGTCCCTATGATGGCGAACAATGGTAATGGGATGTTTCAGCAGGACAATGCCCGGGTTCACACTGCACGCATCTCCAGACATCACAACCTTAGAATGGCCCTCCAGATCCCCGGACCTCAGCCCTATTGAGCATGTGTGGGACATGATGGGTCGACAACTGGCCAACCGTCCTCAGCCACCCATAACTCTGGAATAACTGACCCGTGCAGTGCAGCAAGCATGGGCCACAATTCCTCAGGAAGCGATCCAGGGCCTTATTGACTCCATGCCTCGCCGAATTCATCAATGTATTGCAGCTCGTGGTGGGCACATCCAGTATTGATTGTTGTCTAAACTTGCGGTCAGATTGCCCTGAAAGTGTAATCATGGAATCACAACCGAACACTCGTCCTGTATGTTCAATTGCAGCAATGTAGCACCACTCCTTCTGGATGTTGCAATTTCCATTTTCTTCATTGTACGTTCTTTGTACAATTATTTTTTGGCGCTATTGATACTTTAAGAGCGTCAAAAGATTCCAGAGTTCCCCATTGAGCTTTATTGATTGTGATAAAGTATGCCAAGCGAATCGGAAAATGTTGCCTCTTAAAAGAAATTGATTGGTTTATCCTATGGTGTTAAATCAAGTCGAAGGATTAGACCTCTCTGCCTAATTTTAACTGCACTTATTTCCAAATCCAAGCATTTTCATGCATATTTCTTATAATTAATATGGAATCAAATCGAAGGGTTAGATCATCCGCCTGATTTTAACTGCACTTATTATTTCCAAATTCAAGCAATTTTCGTACACATTTCTTATAATTAATATGGTAGTATTTATGAGCCCTTAGGAAACTTCAGTTTTCTAAGGAGCATAACTATGGGTCAATCGTTTGGAGTATGTGGAAGCAAATCACTTAATTCCAAGGAATTCAAGAATTCTGAGGAGTCTAATATATACAACTGGCCGCAAGAACCGTCGCTTATAATTTTGGAATATACATTAACGAAGAAATGCGATGATGTGCAATTCCATACATTTTAAAACAATATGGACCGTATGCATGTGGCACAGTGACATTGGCACCAAATGAAACCAAGGACATAGCATTTGTTGTACTGCCGATTATTCTCTCCTAAATTCCTTGAGGTATCATTTCCAGTGAAAAATTGTTGCAGTCTGTCAAATATTTTATATTTAGTAAGATCAATTTTGCCATTACAACACCAAAGGTCAAAGTAACCAAGCGTAGATTTCTCGCTACAGAAATACAGTGCAGAACAATGTTTACATTTGTTCGTCAAGGATCCTACACTGTGCGGCATAATATCTGGAATTGTTTCTGAAATGGCATTTTTATATTAGATTTTAAAAGTGGCTTCGTATTTTTCTTCGATTTCCCACTTTTTTGTGGCTAATGTTCTTTTTCGTCAAATGGATATATTTATTGTAGCATTTTTCTCCAAATTAGCGTCATATTCAATAACACTATAGTGGCCTACATCAACGCAGCCGCCAAATATTAAATGGCACATAATACTTCCATTGCCAAAATCAACAGCGTGGTTAGAGTCATTGTTATGTACTCTAAACAAATAATCATTAAACAATAATATTCATTTATACAGTGAAGTTCAGATACTTTCATTCTCAAGTTTGTTGCTGATGAGAATGCGATGATACTGATCGCCAATAATAAAATCCTTATAATTATTCATGCCAACACCAATTTTTGCAATTTGCTTGCAGACGCAGCTCAGGATGACGTTCTGCATTTTGGAATAAACAGTACGAAACTGCTTTAAATAAGCAATTTCCATCACCTGTTGTAGGTACAATCCTTTGCATTTCCATGACAGTAAATTAAGCAAGGGAGCATACTTCGCCAACTACTGGAATGAGCATAGACTCACTTCGACAGCCACCGTAATGGAGAGTTTAAGGGTTAGACTATATGTTCAGTGCTTGTCAAAAATCGTATAAACACAGGGAAGCCAAATCTTAAGGCTAAATTCTGAGCTATCGCCCCGGATTCCGGGTTCGAACCCTGGTTTGCCAAGAAATTTAATTCTGGTCTGAGGACTGGTACGGGGTGCACTCTTGAGGCAAAACTAAGGAGAGCAAGGTTAGATTCCTATTTCAACAATCTGGCATGTGGTTTTCCGTGGTTTGCCACGTCCACTGAAGGTAAATACCGGGATAGTTCCTAACTTAAAGCCTCGGTCGTCAATTCTCCATTCCCCACATGAATTACAAATGCACACATCAGTAAAGGCATCACAATAACACAGGTTATCATAGAAAAATTTACACACACACACCAAAGTAGACGGGCCTGAGTGACCACGATGTCTGAGTCCATCAAATGAATTATATTCGTCAATTGTGTCTCATGGCGAAAGCGATTGTGGCCATCTTTTATTTAATAATTTAAAAGTATATGGCAATGCAAATCGAGGATAATTCCTTACTGTACGGGAATAATAAAAGTAAAATATGTTAAGACAATGAATTACCAATAGCCAGAAAGAATAATTAGGAAATAGAAATACATGTCTGAGGTGAGATGTGAACTCCTTCGACTATGCTAAATTCATTCCTGGGTCCGCAATGTTACCCCTGAGCCACCCAGTCAACAGACTTCGAAAGCAATATTAAGTTACTTAAACAACAAACGAACTCAAACGCCTGTTGAAGTTCTTCAATCCCCTCTTTTTAATTCTAAAAAACAAAGATCACACTACGATACGGAGGATCCTTTATCCGCCATTTCTCTAGAAATGTAATTCTGGTCTGAGGGCTGGAACGGGGAGCACTCTTGAGGCAAAACTAAGAAGGGCAAGGTTCGATTCCCATCTCAACAATCTAGGATGTGCTTTTCCGTGGTTTGCCTCTTCCACTGCAGGTAAATACCGGGATAGTTCCTAACTTAAAGCCTCGGTCGTCAATTTCCCATTCCCCACTTTAATTACAAATGCACACATCAGTACAGCCATCACAATAACACAGGTTATCAGAGAAAATTTGAGACACACACACACACACTAAAGTAGACGGGGATGCGTGACCACGATGTCTGAGTCCATCAAATGAATTATGTTCGTCAATTGTCTCTCATGGCGAAAGCGATTATGGCCATATTTTATTTAATCATTTAAAAGTGTATGGGAACGTAAATCGTGGAGAATTCCTTACTTTACGGGAATAATAAAAGTAAAATATGTTAAGACAATGTATTACCAATAGCCAGAAAGAATAATTGGGAAATAAAAATATGTGGCGGAGGTGGGATTCGAACTGCTCCCATTGGGCGATGCACAAACTAAGACTTCAGCGCTACCATCTGAGCTACCGAATCAATGGAATTGTAGCGCAATATTAAGGTACTTAAGCAACATTCACACTCAACAGTCAGTATAAGTTCTTTTACATTTCCCGTTCTTTATAATATTCTATTCCTTTTTATATCGTGGAAACTTCATATTCGATATTCCCCTCCTTTATTATAATTCTTATAAATAACTATTACATTAAAACGCGGTGGACATCCGCCATGTCTGTCATTAACCATGGTGATTCTGCGCATGCGCTTGAGCCAATAATTTTGCAGTTTTGTTTATAAATTTAAAAATATATGATAACATATTTGTTTATTTGAAAGACACCCTGCAAATCTGCATGCCAAGAGCTTTCGTTAGAATGATTTACGAAGCCAATCGGTTAAGTCGTTTTCACAATCTCGTGTGTACAAAAAACAGCTTAGTGTTTTAAATATATAGATAGATTCGGCGATCTAGCAAGCTACATTAGTTATGAATACGACGTGAAAGTGAATAGTTATTGAGACAAACGCACCCCACGCACGCAGTCGATGGCCAGACTGAGAAACCAAAACAGGTTTCTCGCATGCGCGGTAAAGGACCGGCCGTGGATCAAATAACCCAGTTGTGTACCATTTTCACATCTTGAAACAGATGGAGATACAACTACTAAAAACCACACATCCCGAGTAAAGGTTGTAAACAAAATTTAATATCAAAACAAAAGTAAACGAGGGACGTGAGAAGCGAATGAAATGGTAAATGATAGGTGATGGCGTAAATAAATATACAAGGTTAACAAAAGGAAACAATAAAATAAATATTTAAAAACCACAATAAAGATATAAAAGAGAACAGAAAAGCCTAACACTGGTTAGATTGGAGATCGCATCAAAATTACAAAATGGAATCAAAGGGAATGTAAAACTAATAAAATACGAAATAATACTTTCGTCCCACCAAAGGCTGATTACAAAAGTAACGAGAAGAAATATTCTAACTAGCATATGAAGTCGTACAAGCTAAATAAACCCCTTAATAAATTAAAACAAAGGAATCACCCCCCCCCCCCCCAAAAAAAAACTGCAGTAAAGGAAAATCGGTCAAAACAACCACCACTACAGAACGTTACCAACAAAACAAGAAACTCCAAGATAATAAAATAAAGATACAAACGTAACCCTTGAATAAATAACAACAACAACCCCTCGATCAAACATAACCCGACTTCATAAACAACCTGAATAAATCTTCTATCCGGACGAAGTATGAGATTCAGACATCTTACCAACAGTAAAATGAACATAGATAACAGGCCCGGGTCCATGCCATAAACATCCACGTCACTAACGGTAAGAAAACCTGATAAACCTCATTAATAAACGTAAGAGAGAATACGTGTTGCTTCTCAACTGAAAGTTACAAAACAAACCCCAAGAACTACCCTCAACTTTCAGTCAAGCTCCCACTTAAACAAACATTAACCCACCCTTAAATATATGTCTAGAAACGTGATAATAATATGAGAAGCCTTTCGGTACATACAGGTTCTACTGTCCGTCCACTCCTTATGGGAAACGAAAGAAAGAGAGAAATTCCAAGGAGCACTGGTCGACCGAACAGTAGACAAAACAAAATACGCTTACGAAGCAATGTCTGCCCAGACCTTAAGGACGAAAGAAAAACCCAGAGGGTTATCCATAAGGCAGCACAGATGATAGACATAGCGTAAAACACAAAACAACAACAAACATTGTGTGTGTTCTCACTATTAAGACTGACGAAGTCAGCCAATGTGTGAACAGCACACACTCCTACGTCTAGGCTCAAAACAAAATTAACCCAAACTATTACTAACCCCTAAAGAGCCTTGTAACATCCCATACTATTACAAGGAGTAGAGGTTAGCAAGAAATACCTCCCATGCATATCAATCACGTTTCCTGACGAACAAGAAGAAAAACTAAACGTAAAATATAACACAAAGAAAAACGAAACAAAACCACAACGACAAATAACCTTAAATAAAATTACAACCCAAACAACAACACGATTCATCTCCACGTTATGTAATATAAAAAAAGGAGGACAATAAATAATAACCCATAAACGAAAACAGGACAATTTCCAATCTAACCAGAAGGTCGAAGAATCAGGGACACATTAACACTGAAAGAAGGGAGGAGGACATGACTTTATTTCTTCTTCAGAAATGCATTTCTCCGAGCCTTGCTAACACCAAGATAAACAAGGTATCACTTAGCTTTGCTGGAGACGATCAAGAAGTTCACAGAAGATACTCTCTTCGGAAATAATAGCCATATACATTTCTCTTACAGCCAGAGAATACAATCCGCCATTCTGACATGTCTTCACCAATATCTTCTTATACTTTATGAATAATTTAGCACGGTAAACGAAACATTTAGAAGGACCATTATAGAATCCAGTCATGTCGACAGACCATCCGTTCTTCTTATTGTTATTGCGATCCTCTCGACATTACAATAATACTGGTCGAGTTCCATAAATGCATAGCTTAAACACCTCGGCGGGTGCGTTTCATTCACATTGATGCAAAGTCGCTTCAAAAGGTAACCCACAGATGGCACCCTATATAACATAGCGTATTATCGGTCCGTTATCAAGTAGTTACGTATCAGAACTCCCGGCTGCCAAATTTGGACATAGCTTGCGTCTGTCCAACTTATTTTAGATGGCATTACAGATTGAATGTTGACACAAAGATCAGCTGTAATCTAGATCGTCATATGTCTGCATCACATGATCGTCGGGCCCTTGACTCACACAGAGCAGCATTATGGGAGATGTCAAAGAGAGTAGGTAGAAATAAATCACAGCAGATCAACATATCACGTCAATGCGCACAGAGGTGAAAGACATGGCATTAAGTTTTAACGGTTGCCAGAAAGATAGAGTTTATTAGAATATCGTGGATAATGTTCGAAGCAGGCTATTAATGTAAAGAAGCTCGATGGAGCTCCAGAACAAATACAAACGGTATTAGGACTTCTCTGAAATTCCCCTATAATATAAACTATCAAATTACAACCAATACACGAGAAATGCAGTATTCACATAATCGATCTCCCAATATTCAAGATGAGAAATATACACAAGCACGCAATCTGCTACCATGAGACAAACGCACCCCACGCACGCAGTCGATGGTCAGACTGAGAAACCAAACAAGTTTCTCGCATGCGCGGTAAAGGACCGGCCGTGGATCAAATAACCCAGTTGTGTACCATTTTCACATCTTGAAACAGATGGAGATACAACTACTACAAACCACACATCCCGAGTAAAGGTTGTAAACAAAATTTAATATCAAAACAAAAGTAAACGAGGGACGTGAGAAGCGAATGAAATGGTAAATGATAGGTGATGGGGCTGTAAATAAATATACAAGGTTAACAAAAGGAAACAATAAAATAAATATTTAAAAACCACAATAAAGATATAAAAGAGAACAGAAAAGCCTAACACTGGTTAGATTGGAGATCGCATCAAAATTACAAAATGGAATCAAAGGGAATGTAAAACTAATAAAATACGAAATAATACTTTCGTCCCACCAAAGGCTGATTACAAAAGTAACGAGAAGAAATATTCTAACTAGCATATGAAGTCGTACAAGCTAAATAAACCCCTTAATAAATTAAAACAAAGGAATCACCCCCCCCCCCAAAAAAAAAACTGCAGTAAAGGAAAATCGGTCAAAACAACCACCACTACAGAACGTTACCAACAAAACAAGAAACTCCAAGATAATAAAATAAAGATACAAACGTAACCCTTGAATAAATAACAACAACAACCCCTCGATCAAACATAACCCGACTTCATAAACAACCTGAATAAATCTTCTATCCGGACGAAGTATGAGATTCAGACATCTTACCAACAGTAAAATGAACATAGATAACAGGCCCGGGTCCATGCCATAAACATCCACGTCACTAACGGTAAGAAAACCTGATAAACCTCATTAATAAACGTAAGAGAGAATACGTGTTGCTTCTCAACTGAAAGTTACAAAACAAACCCCAAGAACTACCCTCAACTTTCAGTCAAGCTCCCACTTAAACAAACATTAACCCACCCTTAAATATATGTCTAGAAACGTGATAATAATATGAGAAGCCTTTCGGTACATACAGGTTCTACTGTCCGTCCACTCCTTATGGGAAACGAAAGAAAGAGAGAAATTCCAAGGAGCACTGGTCGACCGAACAGTAGACAAAACAAAATACGCTTACGAAGCAATGTCTGCCCAGACCTTAAGGACGAAAGAAAAACCCAGAGGGTTATCCATAAGGCAGCACAGATGACAGACATAGCGTAAAACACAAAACAACAACAAACATTGTGTGTGTTCTCACTATTAAGACTGACGAAGTCAGCCAATGTGTGAACAGCACACACTCCTACGTCTAGGCTCAAAACAAAATTAACCCAAACTATTACTAACCCCTAAAGAGCCTTGTAACATCCCATACTATTACAAGGAGTAGAGGTTAGCAAGAAATACCTCCCATGCATATCAATCACGTTTCCTGACGAACAAGAAGAAAAACTAAACGTAAAATATAACACAAAGAAAAACGAAACAAAACCACAACGACAAATAACCTTAAATAAAATTACAACCCAAACAACAACACGATTCATCTCCACGTTATGTAATATAAAAAAGGAGGACAATAAATAATAACCCATAAACGAAAACAGGACAATTTCCAATCTAACCAGAAGGTCGAAGAATCAGGGACACATTAACACTGAAAGAAGGGAGGAGGACATGACTTTATTTCTTCTTCAGAAATGCATTTCTCCGAGCCTTGCTAACACCAAGATAAACAAGGTATCACTTAGCTTTGCTGGAGACGATCAAGAAGTTCACAGAAGATACTCTCTTCGGAAATAATAGCCATATACATTTCTCTTATAGCCAGAGAATACAATCCGCCATTCTCACATGTCTTCACCAATATCTTCTTATACTTTATGAATAATTTAGCACGGTAAACGAAACATTTAGAAGGACCATTATAGAATCCAGTCATGTCGACAGACCATCCGTTCTTCTTATTGTTATTGCGATCCTCTCGACATTACAATAATACTGGTCGAGTTCCATAAATGCATAGCTTAAACACCTCGGCGGGTGCGTTTCATTCACATTGATGCAAAGTCGCTTCAAAAGGTAACCCACAGATGGCACCCTATATAACATAGCGTATTATCGGTCCGTTATCAAGTAGTTACGTATCAGTTATGAACATTCTTTGTGTAGAATGAAGATACATTCAGTTAATGGCAAATCAATATTGAATTGAAAGGAAGTCTTTGCTCTTCATTAAATGTAAATTATTTGAGACATATCTTTGGAAGATAATTTATTCGATCTTAGGAAAGTTTAGTTAAAACCTTTTCCGGTTGTGATCGATCCTTATTGAGCGATAAGATAACACGAGATGTTATCAAGGCACACGTGGTAGGATTTTGCTGAGGATTAACACTACCTAAGGAAAGATGATGAGAGAGAAAAGGATGAGGGTTGGGAGTGGAAAGAAATTTTAGGTAGAAGGGACAAGAATCCACTACAAAATCATAAAAACAAATAGAAATAAATATTCAGCGAAAGGTTCCACCGCACAAAGCCCGTGAGTCAGATAAAGTGCGTAGGGACCTGACCACAGCTAACGGGAAATGCAGCTGGAGCAGGGGCTGTTTGCAAGCAAGCGGTAAGCGCTCCTTCCTTCCCGAGCCGATATTCCGGTACTATGGGAACGGGTGGTACTCTGGCAAGATAAAGTATGCTAAAAGGAAAACGATTTACTGATTTTCCCTTCAAAATGGTTAGATTATGCTGAACGTTTTGAAAGGCCGAAATAATTTGAATTTGCTGTCATATGTTTTATTTCTGGGAACTGTTGGATCTCTGGCAAAATAGCCGAATGCTTCCAGCGTAGGAAGGGATCAGGCAACTTTAGTGCTTTTAGCAATATTTGTACTGTTTTTTTTGTGAAAATCCTACAAGAATGCCAATTGTTGCTCTGAAGGTAGGCTAAACCTTTACCCAGCAGGTTGCCGACTATACGTTTAGAAAAGAGAAAGATCTCAAACCTAACTTAAACAAAATTGAGATTTTGAAAGTAAAACATGATTCAGAGAGAAAATCTCTACAAATAGGTAGCTGGCGGAGCGAGCTATATTTGTTTCAATGATTTACTAGAATTAGGTATAACAGCTAAGAGAAACTTTGAAAACGTTGTTATTTTAAATTTTGTTTCAAATGCTACAAGTGGTAAAGTTTTTATAGTTTTAAAGATGGCTTTTTCTATTTTGAAATAAGCAATAATTTTAGGAGAAGAATCAGGGAAGGGAGGTTCCTGCCTAACCGTACTTCTAGCGAGAGAGATAGAACAAAAGGATAGAAATAATTTATTTAACAAGAAATATAAAATTTAGAAAATTAACAATTGGTAGAATTAAAATCTTATTTTAAAGTTAGAAGAACTTTTTCTTTGGTTATTTCTACAAACATTTGAGGGTCTCAGACCCAATAAAGTGAAAGTTTACAATGAACAATATTAAAGTAGTTACAAGATTTAAACTTGTTACAAGCACTAAAATCTTCCAACGATTTTAAAAAGTGTGCTTACGATTAAGCAATTTAAAGTTTGTAACAATAATTGTAAAGCAGTTTTAACTTTGATAATTTGATTGGGTATGATACAAGCACTTTTAGAATGCCTTTATGGCAATCGAAAAGGCTATAAACAAATATATTGGATTCCTGATTGTAACAGGAAAAGAAGAAAAACTTACAAGCGGAAATTACCGCTATTTTTAAACAGAAATTACTAGAGGTAATATACAAAAAATGCACAGGTTACATTAACGAAGCCTGGATTACAAAATTAGCTAACTCCTTTATAATGAGAAAAAGTACAATTCCCTAATTTTAAAAGGGAAAAACAATACATATTAAAATGTGGACTAGCCACAGTTTAAGCTGAATGACTATATGAGAAATGGTACAAATTTGGGAGGGCGCTTGATTTCAAGCGAGGCCTCTTTGTGATTTAGCTAGATGAAGATCTTAAACTACATTGGGATAGTACAAGGTATTTTAGGAAATGGAGTGAGGAACTTTTAGGATAAAGTCCTGGCCAGAATTTATTGCTCTCATCGAACGCGGCGCGGAAGATACTTAGCACACACAAATTCGAAGCACTGATAAGTGGAAAAACTTCACTATTGTAGTGTATGTAAGTTTGTAGAACAAAAGAAAGTTATTGCAGTTATGGAGAACACTTAGTTTAAGTTTAATTAGAGCTTGAACAAGTTTATTGCGTTGGAAAGTTTATGGGTTGCAGTCGAATGATGAGATAAAGTTCCCACGGTGGAAAGCAAATTAGGTTTTGACCAGCAGTTAATGTAACATGAATTCCTCGGTGAGGAAAAGTATTCCCTTATTTGGAGTGGAAAATACTAGATTGCTCGACTGGTAGACAGATTGGTTCATGTGCAAAGTTCCAGAGCCAAGATGACAGTTAAATAGGGCAAGAGCGTTCCCACGGTGGAAAAAGCTAAGTTTATAGACAGTGGTTAATTTGAATTAAATCCCTCGTAGTGGGAAGGTATTCCCATTTATTTCGAACAAGAAGTACTGGATTTCATGTCAAATAGCCAGCTTAGATAGCTAAAGCATGACAAGGAAAATCCCACGAAGACGGTTATTGCACAATAGTTAGCAATTCCACACACTACCTATAGAAATGTATTAAAAGCGTTTAACATTTTAAAACCATTAAATGAGTCTAAAATCATTGAAGATTGGTACTTAGCTTTTTCATGTTGATCAGGCGATGGTTCCTTGTGACCGTTGACTTTAAAATATAGACATGGCGTCTGTTTCAGAAGTGTCTCATAAATACAGGATACTGGCCCTGAGAGGGCTTTGCACTGTACACTCGACAGCCGAACTAGGAGAAGTGAGAGCGATTCCTCACACGACAGAGGTAGGTATGCACGGGGAAAGGAGAGGGGAAAAAAGAGTTTATAACAAAATATGCAACATAGAAAAAATGAAATTCTTATACAGGAAATAGAATTCTTCTTGGGGCGGTGTCTTCAAGGAGATGTTAGCTGGCGACAAGGACGACGCCTGGTGAATTGGTGAGGAAGTCTTCTTGAGCTCAGAAAAATTGAAGAACTTCGACAGTTAGCTGCTAAATGCCACTAGGTTCTCCATGGAAGTTACAAATCTAGAACAGACTTAAAGACCAAATAAATCCGTACACAAGGAGAAAATGAAAAAGATCACTGTTGGTGTCTGCGAGGAAAGAAATAAAATAAAATAAACAAAGAGCAGCAACGGCTAACTCTGACTGAACGTGTATTCAAAGGAATACACCAACATGTGTAACACTACGGTATGTGGAAACGTAGTATTGCAACCGTGCACATTTTAGAAATGGCCAGTAAGAGGAAACATGTATATTTTTATTAAATATTTGGAGACATGATGTTTTATATCTGAGTAATTTTGTTTAGTGAACCATGAAAGATCTATGAATACCATCGTCTGAGAACGATCAGTGTAATTGTAGAACAGATATCACTGTTCATTGATAAGTTGTGGAGTTGTAACAACAATAAGATTTAAGCTAGGAGAAAGCTATACCGGTACAGTGGAACCATTGTTGAGAACAAGTGAGTTAATGACATGTGAGTTTTATAGTGGGGAGTTATGGTGGTTTTTGCCATAAATAGTTGTTTGTAATACGAAGGGGATTACCGTATTCATCGTCATGAAGTACTGAGGATTGTATAAAAGTAGCATTGTTGTATTTTAAAG
Organism: Meconema thalassinum; assembly: GCA_946902985.2. NCBI lineage: Eukaryota > Metazoa > Arthropoda > Insecta > Orthoptera > Tettigoniidae > Meconema > Meconema thalassinum. The sequence goes on along the minus strand of OX336390.1, from coordinate 536,315,428 downwards.
AGAGTCAGTGAGGACTTCTCATGTGATTAGATCTGCGACACGAACGTCGTTTTTTGGCGGAACTTCATTAGGAAAAGATATAATGTCCCTGTTCTCTAAATTATTATTAACTATATTAAACTGAAGTTGTAACAACAATGAACTCATCTTGAATGATCGGTCTTTGGTAAACCGATAATGTCTATTAACTTGATATAACAGAAAGTGGTCAAGGCTATAGTAAATGATACTATGAGAAAGGAGCGTTGATAATTAAACTAACGCGGTCGTATCGCTCAAGAATAAGTCTTAGAAGCGATAGGCACTTGTATATATTGTGTAAACATTTCCATTTGTTAATATTAAGGGTTTTTAATTTTAATAATAATAATAATTTTAAATGTTTTTGACTTAGGTTATAGCTAGAGAGCGTGAATGTTTTTCAAATGAGTGTTTGAATTTTTATTGTTAATATAGTGTGTATGTTAGCATCGTTGGTCATGAACAATGATATCAAATGTAAGAATAATTGTTTCAAGTATGAATGAATTTCAAGTAGAATTAGCCGAGATATAACAGTTTTTGTAAACTTTATTTTATGAAAAGCGAGAACTGCGTTTAGCGTGTTTATTGCAAGCATTGTGTGTCTAGTGCCGACCATACCAGCTAAGAAACGAGCAGATCCCGTTTCTGACAGGGTCGAGAAATAAATGAACGGAATTCTCACACCTGCGTTGTGAAGGACGGACAAGAAGGCTAGACATAACCAGTCCAGTTTTGTTGACAGACACGCGACTGAAATATGCCAGTAATTTAAATTGAATGCTAGCTTTAAAGGAGCAGCTGTAAAATGTAGAGATTTCTTTTTAACACTTGCAGACGGCAGAGCGTCTCTAAATTTCAACAGTTTACGCTTGTATGAATGTGAGGAGTTAGGATGTTAGGTCCTTTAAAACAGCAATTACCATCATCATCATCATCATTTTTATTTTATTTTAGTGTCAGTGGCGTAAATGAATGATTCATTTTAGGGTTGTTATGTTGATTATTGATTGTTATTTAGTTATATTAATAAATTTATATTTTACTACACGTTTGTTCCGTGTTCCTTTATTACTCTAAAATAGAGACATGTTATGGAACAGCCTAAAATAGATAGGATATCTTTTTCCCTTCCGACAAAGCACCGAGAAAAGCAGGTAAGTTTGCACACTTACGTATAAAAGCTAGTTTGTTTTATCCATAACAGGTTTCAAGCATACTGTGTATAATCTTGGAGAGCTCACTGGCGGGACTGTGATATAATCTTTAGCCGGAAGTTTCACTTTTCAAAAATCCAGCTTTGCTTTGGATGACCAGCGAGTACCTCCTTGATTTTTACGGGTACAGTACCCGACTCAAGAGAGAGGGCTACCTCAGTTAAGAACCGAGTGTGGAATATTGTGCTACCCTTATCGTAATAAATCAGAGGTCCTTAATTAATTATTAAGAGAGATACCTGACCTAGAACTACTAAATGGTGGAGACGAGGCAGTAAGATTCCATTTGGAATATAACAAAATTATTATTTAACAGATATTGAATGTACATTTAACATATCTCAAATTACCAGCTAATAACATAATCAAATATATTTTTAGAGAACGAGGAAACCGATCCACATAATATTACGAAGTGCTAATCCATCAGGATATCCCATATCAAATCAAATCAACTTTCTTCAGCACGTAGAAATTAAATATGAACCATTTGTCCAAGGTCAGCAATGACCATCATAAAGGAAGGACGAAGGTAATCCTTAATAACGCAAGGAAGATCTTTTAATTCCCATCATCAACTAGGGCACACGACGAAATGCGTCCACTCACAATAATATCTCAAGATGGAGTGTCAAATCCTCAAATGTTTAAATAAAATATAAATCCCAATGATCAAAAGGGGGAAACAATACTAACTCGTTACCAACCCTAGAAGAAAAGGAAATATAACAGCATAGATGCTCTAACGCAGGCTTCTAAGAAGCAGACTACTTGACGAGACAAGGGGAAGGTAAATTAAAATATAAATAAATATATTAAAGTTATGAAACATGTCTCGTCAAACACAAATTGTTCGCCTAGGACACTCAGACAGAAATGTCTAGTCAGGCTTTAAGTAAAAGAAGTTAATCCCTCAAAACACAATCTTAGGCCTAAATACACTGATAGGACAAATCGGTCACTTACGCAAAACAAATAGATGACCGACATTCACAAGTAGACGTACACGATAACATCTCAAATCCCAAAACCATATGATTGACATAAACATGCAAGTAAGGACTACCAACTTCATAAGTTGAAACATGTTGTGTCGACACATATCTGTCATACAGAAATCATCCAGATTTCACACCACAAGGAAAGTGAAACCATCACAGTTGTACCGTAATACAACAAACCCATAATTAAGCAAAGTGATTATCACAGTTATTTTCTTACATAATGTCATACATCAAAAAATATTTTTAAAATGTGTAAATCTGGGCTCACAACCATGTCCTGTCGTGATCAGAAACCTTATTTCCTAAGTGATTCGACAGGCACTGGCACATGTAGCGCATGCGAACCTGGTTCCAATTATGCAACATGGCGGGCAAAGGGAGGTTGACGCGCGAACAGAAGGTGAAAACAGTGTTGCTTTATGCGGAAACAGCGTGTAATTCGGACTGAGGAAAGGTTTCGTGTTCATTTCCGTACCCGGTGGGCTCCCTGCCGGCAGACTGTGTATAGACTGGCCAGCCAATATGAAACAGAAGGCAATATACTGCAGAGAAAATGGAACCGTCTCTAGCCAGTCCGCTTACCGGAGAATATTGCTGCTGTGAGAGCGGCTGTGGCTCGGAGCCCCTCCAAATCCACCCGAATTGCCTGTGTTCGGCTGGGCATCTCTCGTTGGTCAATTCAGAGAATACTGCAGTCTAAGCTTGACCTATTCCCATACAAAATGACAACGGGTCATAAACTAACGGCGCTTGACAAGCAACGGCGAGTACAGTTTGCAGCGTAGGCTATTGCAGAAGGTGATCCCGTATTTTTTACTACACAACGCATGGTTCAGTGATAAGGCATTCGTTTAACACAATGGTGCTGTGAACAAACATAATGTCCGGTTTTGGGCGAAAGAGCGGCCTGCTATTGTGCACGAGGTTGAAAGTCATGGTGTAAAAGTGTGTGTATGGGCTGCAATATCCAGTCATGGAATTATTGGGCCAATCTTTTTCAATTACACAGTCAACAGTGCGCGTTACATGGACATGTTGCAAAACAGTTTCCTTCCACAACTCTCTGCATCACGACTACCAAGAGAGACACAATGGTTCATGCAAGATGGAGGAGCTCGTTCGCACACAGCAAATGTTGTTCTGGACATCCTGCATGGCCATTTCGGGCCCCGTGTGATGTCCCACCGATATCCCGAACGTTTTCAGAGCGGCTCAATCTGGCCACCACATAGCCCCGATCTAAATCCCTGTGACTTATTCCTGTGAGGATATTTAAAGGAGACAATCTACCACCAGAAACCAGAAAATGTATTGCAATTGCAAGCGGCCATTGTGACTTTCTTCCGAGGGTTGAGTGAGGACATGTGTCGTACAGTGGTCACAAACATGCAGGTTCGACTTGAAGCTGTTGTACGCCGAGAAGGTGGACATATTGAACATGTTCTGCACACTGACTATTCATGCACATTTCAGTGAATGTTTTAATACCATATTTTATTAAATATGTTCTGTATTAAATATTCTATAAAAAATTTCCAGTGCATGACATTTCGTGCGCCACCCTGTACATCAACTAGACACACAGACTAAATAGCAACATGCATGGCCATGCAAACGTCTCTATTTCTTCACATAACCACATTCACGAATGCGTACATACAGTAACCAATTTATCCTATTTACAAGAAGAATCCTACGTTAATCACTGCTTGTTTCATAATTTCTTAATATAGGTAAATATAAATCTATATCAAAATAGATTATGTAATCTGATGTCATCCTTTTCATGGTAGTATAAGACGATGAGCGGTTTCGGCGTAGCTAAAAATTAGCCTAAGCTCGAATTCCTTCAGACCAGAAGTTCTCACATCTTTCCTCGTTGAAGACCAGAAGAAGAATCTCATTGTTTTTTCATCAAAGAACGTGACCAGTCGTCATTGGAAACCGACCAAAGATTACTTACACACAAGTCAATAATTAACTAGCATGCACCAGCCATCTCGCGGTCAAATGTAGTAGCCAGTAGTACTCAATTACCCGCTAGGTTGAGCGGATGTAACCAAACCAGGATCACAGATTATATATTTGACCAACAGAGAACGTTAGATCACGTACAGTCAAATCATCGACGAGTAGGCACATACAAATAACCATACACCAAGAATAAAGTTAATGTACTGTACCCGATATCCTGATAGTAGGCTGTCAGATATCCGCCCCCTCAATCGGATTGCCAATAATCAATCGCACCGGCACAGCTACATCAATGAAAATGGCACTGACAGATACTATCGAGATTAGAGCACAATAGTTAACAAGAAATTATTGTGGAACACACCAAAATATACGGGGTTTCATACTTACCTTTACTTACCTCTTAAATTTATCTCGGGGACTGGGTTGTCAACTGGATCACTTAAAGTATGCCCACACAATAACCTCCACCATGATATTTAAAATGAACCAGAACGAAGACGAGAAACTTTAAACTGCACAATAATTTATTTCACATAAAGAATGATTTTAACAAAAATGAAACAACAAAATCCACGTGGCAATCAGAAGCCATCGACCACATAACCATGTCCTCCTGTAGGACCTGTATTCTCTTTATACAATGTTTCAGCTTTCTCAAGCTCATAGCAACGTAAAATTAATAATGCACTGGGAATGGAAACGGGATTTGGGATGAGACACATATATCAATTGTGTTGCGTGTTTATATACTTCACATTTTATTTATAGCCACAAGGCTATTATGGAACGTCCTTGGCCTCTGTAACACAGTTGTCCGGACCAGCTGCAATACACCTGCATCGTCAAAGCGGACTCCCGTTCGTTCAACCCTAGCATAAGCGTGTTACCTCAGAGCTTGGCTCTCCTTTTCAAACGCGTAAATGTTCACATCTCAACTGAAATATTATCACGCAAATGTCTTACATGCTTCATTCAAACACCAGTGGATTACTCCAACAATCCCAAATCATGATTAATTGTTCAAACCACTTGTTTAATTAGCGTTATTTAGAGTATAAAAACAAAACTCTAAATGTTAATAACAAAAGTTCATTAATTATTTATAACAATAATAAATTGTTTATAACAATGTCAAACGACAATTGAAAATGTTATACACGCCTCTATTAATCACTATCATTTCAAATTATTTAACAAAGATATTTACAAAATTATTTTACAATATTATATTGTTTATATTATTTATACAAGAAATACATTAAACCACACGTTTATCCGGTTGATAATTACTCAAATCGTGATGATATAATCGACCAATGAAGGTTAGTTATATTTAACTGTCAAATTCAGGTTTAATAAGGTTTAATAATAATTATTAATATTTGTGACTGTAACCTCCATTCAAAATCTTTATCTCAAATTATTTAACACTCTTGTTAATTTTAACAGTATTTTCATATGAATAACTTTCAAAGAACAAGAACAATACAATCAGCGGGAAAATACTTCGCTCAAGACGCACAAAATTTGCACAAAAATTGGCCCAAAATTCATCATATATCTTCATATATATGGCATAAAAATCTTCCAAACTACACACAAAATCCTCCACTTATAAATTCATCAACTTCATTAATTATTGTGGGAACCTCCTTCATTATTCAAGGGCATTATTCAACAGCGACTTTTACACGTCCACTGAACTAACGATTATACATCCATTGTTCCTCTTTAAAAATTCTTATATTCATCAATTGTAATAATGACTGTTATTATTTAACCTTCGTGGGTTTCATTCATGAATCGATATGAAGTAAAAATTTGCCAATCACAAATAAATTTAATAGCAAATACGATTAGACACTCCTCCCTGGTCTATCAAAATTGAGATTAATATCTCCAAAGTAACGCAGTATAAAAATACTATCTTCAAACAAAGTTGATCTAAACTGCATGAATAGTCGAATAGAATACAATTAGATTGTGGAATGCAAACATTATTGTTCCAATCTATAATTGAGAAAAACTCCTATCAAATGTTCATTACTATAGTGTATTCAATAAATTGTAATCAACGTTCATATTTCATAAAATTGTCTATAATGCAATGATAAATGTCTATGTTGCAATCATGCTCATAAGACGACTAGTATTTCAAAGATCGTCGATATCGTAATAGATTTTAACGCTCTAAAATCATTTAATTATTCTTCTTTCTTGAGGATGACAGAAAATTGGTCAAAGTAATTTACTGAATAGAATTACTTTAATAAAATGACACGCTGTCTGAATTCAAATCTGCCATAGCAAATCGTTAACTTTACCGTCAAATCGTGACTACAAAAAAAATTCAAATTACTGAAAGAATCTAAATTATCAGTCTCAACTGATCCAAAATTATTAAGTATGCCAATGACATAACAATGTCTCAACAAATCGAAGAAAAATGCATAAATCATCGAAGTGTACTGAGTACAGAAATATCAATGAAGAAAATGGGGCAAAAGATAGGACAGAAAATATGGGAAGAATGGTTGCTCAGATATAGCTACAAGACTCAAATAATACAAGAAACATTCACGACTACCTTATCTGTTGATTGAAGTTCTAGAGGAAAGTTTTCAAAGAAAACTGCTGTTGGTTCCATTTCACCAGCGTAAAGATGTGTTCCGTCCTCGAACCTGGAATCAGCGTCCTCGGAGAATCGAACTGCTTCCTTCTCCGGAAATTGCACTGCTCCGTGGATACGAAAAACATCCTTCTGGCAAAACTCTTCTTTGTGCGCCGGGACAACCCTGGCCTCTCTTGAAAGTTCCCTGAAGTTCTTGCAGGAATTCGCCATGAAGTTTATTGTAGTTATTTCCGCAGAAATATTCATAGTTGTGGAGTATGAAAATATTTCCACTGTTATCTGGTATAATTCAGCGATGGATTCACGATGCATGAGTGTAGTTGGATGTTCACTACATGCTCGCTTTTGTAGAAAGACGATTAACGAAGTTCCATGCTGTTATTTCACTCCAATCAATATATGTCCCAATTGCATTAAAGCCTTAGCCTTCCAACTCTATTACTGTTATAATCATTGAAAGCACTGCAAGATTATAATATTCCATAGTAGACTGTATCGTTGTAATACCAAACGTATTCTCCAATAGCACTGTTGCACTCCACGTGTCAGCCGTAGTGTATAATGTAGAATTTTAAAAGTGTTTCTCATGTGGCGAGAAAATCACTTTTGTTGGCAGCCTTAAAGATTCAATATCTTTCGAAGTATAACTATGAAATCGTTCAAATCTTCTACACACCTCAATGTTGTACTGCCCAATAGAATTATAATACAGGCTGAAGTTAGCGCTTGATATCTTAACTGGTGGAAACGTTAATGTGAGCGTTTCAACTTCACCTAGTTTCGAGCAGCGTAAAATGGAACTGCTCCGTGTTCGTTCGATGCGCCGGGCTTTAACCGCACGCTTAAGACAACTTACTTCACTGAATCACTTGAAAATAACTATATATCACCAGAAATATATATACGGTATCAGCGGTATGAGAGATATGAGATCTGAGATCTGAGAGATATGAGAGCTCCTCTATCCTGTGCACGACCTTTTATCAACTTCTTAAGGGGCGTATCCATCCCTTCCATAGCCTGTTGCTGCGTCATTGCTAGAAGTTTTAACTTTGGCTATTCTTGACGGATTTTCAAATTTCAAAAACTCAAAATTAATTTCTTCAAAATTCCAAATCAATGCCATAACTGAAAATAGATTTCCGCAAATCTGCATGCCAAAAGTAATCAAATATCGTAGTTTCAGCAATCTCCGTCTTCCTTCCAAACTATCGTTCATTGGTTCGAGTCTCTCCTCCAATAGCGTAGCTTCTTCCTTAGCACAATACCTTGTTTCCTGCGACTGCGTCGTAAATCTAAGATCTTTCTCGAACAAAATCATGACGTCACCAAGAATCTCAGCTCAATCAGCCTACTTGCATGAATCCTGCGTCATCCGTGCCTACGTCATGAATATCCACGTCATAACTATGACATTCATAACTTTACTCACATTTGCCAATACAGCCATCGTGGTCTCAATATAATTCAATTTCCGGGGGCATTCTCCCTTCACCACGTTTTTAAAAACAGTTGCAAATTGTTTTTAAACTCTGTGTTATAAATATCTCAATTCACTTGAACACGAAATTGAATTATTATTGGCTTACTCTTGGATAATATTTCTTCAAGTTCCCAGCATTGAACTTGCCATAAACGACATTATTCTCATCATCGTAAAGTTCATAACAGTTGTTTCCATAAGCATTCGTAATTCTGAACGGACCCATGAATACTATTCCAAACTTGGGATAGATTTTCTTACCCACGTCAGCCTTGACAGGTCTGCGTAATAATACCAGATTTCCAATTTCTAAGGGAGCACCAAAACGTTTTCCAGCTACTCTTTTCAGTCGTTTTTGTGCTGCTTTCTGGAGTTGTTCTTTCGCTCTGTCTATTCTCTGCTGCCTTCCTAGGTCGGGATCTCTAGGAACGTGGTTAAAAAGATTATCCCACGGCCTTTCTGGGTTTCTTCCTAGATGAAGTCTCATTGGCACCTCTCCTGTGCTCTCCTGCACTGTAGAATTTAAACATTCCTCAATAAGGGGTACAAATCTCACTCAACCAGAATGATCATTTGGACAGAAAATTCGACAGAATTTCGAAAATTCAGCCATATATCTTTCCGAAGAATTCGATTCCGGATATCGCACGCTTGAAAATATGTGCTTAATACCAAGCCTCTCCATATCTGCAGCAAATTCTAAGGATGTAAACTGAGCTCCATGATCCGAAAGTAAATATTCTGGTTTACCAGCTTTTGGAAATACAGCATGTTCCAGTCTGCTTACAACGTTCCTCGTGTTAGCTTTTTGCATGGGACTCATTGTTACAAATTTTGAGAAGACATCCACGGTAACCAACAGATACTGATTACCCTGATATCCCTTCGGACAAGGACCAAATATGTCTGTCGCCATGAGTTCATTCGGTTTAGAGGGAATCATAGCCTTAGGTTTTCCTTTTAATAGAGCGGAAGCATACTTTGCTCTTTGACATTTATCACATGAACGAATGACATTAGCAATGCTGGAACGCATGTTAGTCCAAATAAACCTCTCTTTGAGAGTATCAAGAGTTTTATCTAAACCCGCATGTCCAGTTGCGTGATGAGCTACCCACACTAAATTGACAACAAGTTTAGGTGGCACGACTATTCGAAGCTTTGTATGCGCAGAGTCAGCATACTTACATACGATGTCTCCACTCAAGACAAAGTGTCGTGAATCTCTCTGTGTAGCTGCATAGTCAACATCAGTATTGTCCATGTAACCCTTAAGGAACCTGTACATTTTCCTGATTGGAGCGTGTCTCTTCTGTGACACACCGATTCGGGCTAACCTCCTAACGGTCTCTTGATCTTGCTGCTCCAATTGTACATGGTGTATCTGCACATTTTTGATAGGGTTACGTGATAAAGCATCAGCCAGTAAGTTATCTTTCCCAGGCTGATGGATGATAGTGACATTAAACTGTTGGGTGAACAAAGCCCAACGTGTCAATCTATCACTAGACATGTCAGTTTGCAGCATAAACTGAAGTGCTTTGTGATCTGTAATAATGATAACCTTATGTCCCAGCAACATTTTTTTTCCAAGCTTGCAAAGCTGTTACAAAAGCTAACGCTTCTAGTTCTGTCGTAAAGTAATTTTCCTCGTGTTTCTTTAACTTCCGACTAGTGAACGCAATGTAGTGCTTATTGCCTGCCTCGTCTTTTTGGTATAAGACTGCACTAATGCCTATTCTTGATGCATCAGACTCTATATAGAACACCTTCTCAAAGTCTGGGTACTCCAGTTTGACGTTGTTTCTGAGCATCTCCTTTGCTTTCTCAAAAGCCTCGTCTGCTGCGGTACTCCATTTCCATCTATTATTTTTCTTGAGTAAATCATACAGAGGAGCCATAATTTCAGAGTATCTCGGACAGTGGCTGCTAATGAATTGGCAAGCGCCTACAAATTCTCTGACTTGTTTCACCTTAGTTGGCTTTGGGAATCTAGTGATTGCATCTACTTTCTGCATGTTTGGATGATATCCATCTTTATCAATGGTATGCCCCAAGTAATTGATCTCCTTCTTCAAGAATTGACATTTTCCAAAATTGACCTTGATATTGGCTTCCCTTAAATTTTCAAACAACTTTCTCAAGTGCACTAAATGTTCTGCGGCGTTGGGTGAAGATACAATTAAATCGTCAATGTAGCAGATTACATTCTCCTTTACTTCGTCAGTGAGCTTGCTATCAAGTGCTCGAATGAGTGCTGGTCCACTGTTGACCATTCCAAAGGGCATTCTCACAAAGACCCATGACGTCTGGTCAAATAGGAATCCAGTGTACTGCATACTTTCTTCCTCCAGTTGAACTTGGTAAAACGAAGATGTCAAGTCAAGAACACTGAAACATGCTCTCCCTTTGAACTTTCTAAGCAGATCTCTGATCTTAGGTGGTCGGTCATTTTCTGGAAGAATCTTCAAGTTGATGGTCCGAGCATCGAGACAAAGACGTATCTGACCATTACCTTTCTTCACTACAGTGATGGGGTTTATGTAAGACGACGCCTGTTTTTTAATAATCCCGTCTACCTCCATTTTACTGATCAACCCTCGTACTTCTTGATAGTATTTCTCAGGTATGGGGTATATTCTCTTTTGGTAAGGGGTTTCATCGGTCAGCCTTATCTTATACTTATAGTCTTTAATCAATCCAGGCTTTTCATCGAAAATATCTTGGAATTCCTTTATCAAATCCTCAAATTCCCCCTGAATTTCTTCAAATCCTTCAGTTTTTCTACTGGGTATTTCTGTTCTATTCTCTACGTCGTTAATAATGGTATTTAAAATTTCTTCCCTAAGGTCTATCTCCAGACTGTTTTTCACGTCCTGTTCTTCGATCTCTTCTGTGATCCTGTACCCATCATTAAAGCTAATACTTCTATTCTTCATATCAATAATGGCTCCAACCTTCGATATGAAATCGATTCCTAGCACAATATCGAAATGGATCTTGTTAACCACAATGAAGATCTGTTCATAATTCCTTCCATTAATTTCAAAGTTCAACAGCACTTGGATCTTGCATTTCACTGCCTTGTCTTGGAAAATTCCTCTCACTTTGACGGTAGAAACTGGTAAAACTGTCATGTTTTCTCCTTTTAACAGACTTTGATAGCATTCATCAGAAATGATAGAAATAATTGCACCAGTATCCATAAGAGCTTTATACTGTTGGCCATCTATCAGTACAGAAATAATAGGTAATGCACATGGTCTATCCTCTTTGACGATTCCCCTCTCTTCTAATAAATCCTCATCAGTTACTTCGTAAATTTCGTTAATGGTAATCAGGTGTGGTGTGGCAATGTATTCATAGTTTCTCACTGTCGTTGAGAAATCGGCGTTTTTTTTGTGTTACCAATCTCAAAGTTCCCCTGCTGACTTGTAGAAGGACCAGGATCGATCACTACATCCTGTCTTTTCTTTTGATTTTCAGCTTCCTTTTCTCGTAATTCCTTCAGATACTGCTGACTTTCTTTCTCTCTTTCTTGATACTTGTCGGGTGTCATAACCTGACCTTGAGAATTCTGATTCTGATTCTGGTACTGGTTATTTCTGTTATAATTTCTATTATAACCATTGTTGTAGTATCTACCTCTTCCGTTGTTGTAATTCCCTCTATTGTTATTCCAGCCTCGTCTTTGCTGATATGGACGGTAACCTTGGGATCTGTGGTTGCGGAAATAATTATTCCTGTGAGGACCTACATTTTCAGTTTTTCCTTCCTCAGGCTTATCAGTTTGCTGCACTTGATCCATGTAGACCGTATTAACGTCTCTGAATTCGTGCCTCTGACCTTTTTGTACCAAATTTGGCATTGGACTCGTGTAGTCAAGCCTTCTCAACAATTCGTCCATACTTGTCAAATCTCTAATGTTTGACGATATGATCAGTCTTCTTACCTCCACAGGCAGCTTACGTGAAATCGCATCTATCAACTGCTCTGTTGACAATGGGGGTTGCAAAAATCTCAAGCGTGATAGTTGGCTCGTGAAGAAATCAGCGTACCGTGTTGGAAGAGTACCTGAATACTTCCTCGAGTATACCTCAGCTCTTAGTGAATTCTGAGCTTCTATTGACCAGAATCGTTTTATCAGTGCTTCTGCAAATTCGTCAAAATTGCTGAAAGTGTACCGAAATGCTCTAAACCATTCGAGGGGTCCTCCAGCTAGAAATCTTTCTACGATTCTCATCTCTCTCTCTCTAGGAATGTGGGATTCTATGAAGTAGTCTTTAAGATTCCTGATATATTCGATCGGTGTGAGACTATCAGTGTTGCTAAATTTTTGAGGTTTGTCTTCAAAATTCCGGATGACTGTCACGTTTCTCGGATATGAATCCATATAATTCCTCCCACTATCACGATAGTTCCATTCGGGTTCAATATTCCGATCCTCTTCTTCTTCCCTGAATCTGGATATACGTTCCTCAGGATTAATATCTCTCTCTTCTGTAGTAAGGTTACCTCTTCTCACGTAATTTCTCTCCTCTTCACCAGTCAATCCTTCGGTATCCTTGTCTGTGATTTCCGTGATGACTTTCCTAATCAACTCTTCCTTATAGGTTTCCATCATGCTAGCTTCTCCAAGTTTCAAATTCTGCAGCTTGCTCGTAGTTTCATTAACATCAGAGACAACCTTATGAATCTGTTCCTCTAACGCAGTTTTTAATGCTTGCACGTCCTGACCTATCTGAGTTCTATCCTCTACCTGCTTTTCGGATAGCGAATCCATCCTTACATTCAAGTCTTTCCTAATCTGAACTACTTCGTTATTAATGTCTACTTGTGTACTGGCAAGTTTTCTTTCAATTCGTTCCTGAATCTGATCTACATGTTCCCCACTTGACCTGTTCCATTCATCTTTCCACACTGTTACATTTGCAGTTAACATTTCTGCAATATCTACTTCGATGTCCTCCTTAAGTAAACGATTGTGATCTAATACTTGGGTTCTCATGACCTCTACATCGTATTTTAAACCAGCTAAAGAAGCTGTTGTCCTAACAGACTCGTCAACTAACCGAGTTGTTAATGCACTAATGTTACGAGTACAAAGCATTTTTGAAGTTTCAATTTCCTCCCTAACCTTGTTAACATCAGTCTGAACTTTAGCAATGTCTACAAAAACAGTATTGACTTCTACTTGTATTTTATTGATATCGCTTTGCATATCGTTAACATCTGAATGAATATTATTGATGTCAACTTGAACATTTGATACATCAGTTCGAACATTACTAACCTCTCTTTGAACTTCTTCTACTTTGTCTTGTAAAGTAGCAACATCATTCCTTACAACAATTACTTCAGCTCTAGCACATGAAATATCACCCCGGACATTAGCAACATCAAGATTCAACATAGTAAGATCTTTCTGTACCTTAGAAACATCAATTTTAACATCAGACACATCTTTATGAATGTCACTCACGGCATTCTCTATTCCCTGGGTACTGATCTGTAAACGCGACATATCATTTTCTAAGTTTGCAGAACTGGTCTGAAGAACTTTCAAACTTTCATTCATGCTATCTTTCAAATTAGCAGACAAATTACTAGCATTCTCCTCCATCATCTGCTTCATACTGCTATTCATGCTAGCTTTCAAATTAGCAGACATATTACTAGCATTCTCCTCCATCATCTGCTTCATACTGCTATTCATGCTAGCTTTCATCTCCTCCAACATAATTCTCAGACTCTCATCTGCCATTTCAATAATATTTCAATAATAAACTGCTTTAGGGACATACATCAAACAGAGCAAAATAACAACATCTGAGCAACTTTTTTCACCATATATAAATTTGAGCAATTTTCTGTCTTAAATCTAACTTATAATTACCTTATAATTAATCTTCGTAGACACTTCATGTTGAAATAAACTCAAGCACATGTTCAAGTTTCTTTGGTTCATTTTAAAATATCCTAACACAAATAATTTACATTTATAATCCAAATAATTTAATTTTATCTTTAATATGACTGAACATGTCATAAGCCGGTCAAATAAAATAAGATTCCAGATCATAGGCGATTTTTCTAAGTTTCCTGCCTATTTAACCTCTCTCAAGTTGTATAAGATCTGATCTTTTCTGAGTGTAATTTTCCTAATACAATACAACATTTAATTCCTATATAATCACACTCTCAAATTCTACAATTGGCCAAGACATCTAACAAAGAATCAACCTCTTTATTTGAGTCTTCACAATCCCTTTGACATCGATAACTTGGTAATCCAATGTTATTCGAACACTCCACAAAAATTGCGGTGTCAATTCTACTGCAATGACTTGGTAATCCAATGTTTTGCTGATCGTGCCAATCGAGACAATCGTGCCCCACACGTTGATTGCCAATCCTACTTGGTAATCCAGTTTTGTAGAACAAGCCCCACGTTTTAGGGTCGCCAATCCTACTGTACCCGATATCCTGATAGTAGGCTGTCAGATATCCGCCCCCTCAATCGGATTGCCAATAATCAATCGCACCGGCACAGCTACATCAATGAAAATGGCACTGACAGATACTATCGAGATTAGAGCACAATAGTTAACAAGAAATTATTGTGGAACACACCAAAATATACGGGGTTTCATACTTACCTTTACTTACCTCTTAAATTTATCTCGGGGACTGGGTAGTCAACTGGATCACTTAAAGTATGCCCACACAATAACCTCCACTATGATATTTAAAATGAACCAGAACGAAGACGAGAAACTTTAAACTGCACAATAATTTATTTCACATAAAGAATGATTTTAACAAAAATGAAACAACAAAATCCACGTGGCAATCAGAAGCCATCGACCACATAACCATGTCCTCCTGTAGGACCTGTATTCTCTTTATACAATGTTTCAGCTTTCTCAAGCTCATAGCAACGTAAAATTAATAATGCACTGGGAATGGAAACGGGATTTGGGATGAGACACATATATCAATTGTTTTGCGTGTTTATATACTTCACATTTTATTTATAGCCACAAGGCTATTATGGAACGTCCTTGGCCTCTGTAACACAGTTGTCCGGACCAGCTGCAATACACCTGCATCGTCAAAGCGGACTCCCGTTCGTTCAACCCTAGCATAAGCGTGTTACCTCAGAGCTTGGCTCTCCTTTTCAAACGCGTAAATGTTCACATCTCAACTGAAATATTATCACGCAAATGTCTTACATGCTTCATTCAAACACCAGTGGATTACTCCAACAATCCCAAATCATGATTACTTGTTCAAACCACTTGTTTAATTAGCGTTATTTAGAGTATAAAAACAAAACTCTAAATGTTAATAACAAAAGTTCATTAATTATTTATAACAATAATAAATTGTTTATAACAATGTCAAACGACAATTGAAAATGTTATACACGCCTCTATTAATCACTATCATTTCAAATTATTTAACAAAGATATTTACAAAATTATTTTACAATATTATATTGTTTATATTATTTATACAAGAAATACATTAAACCACACGTTTATCCGGTTGATAATTACTCAAATCGTGATGATATAATCGACCAATGAAGGTTAGTTATATTTAACTGTCAAATTCAGGTTTAATAAGGTTTAATAATAATTATTAATATTTGTGACTGTAACCTCCGTTCAAAATCTTTATCTCAAATTATTTAACACTCTTGTTAATTTTAACAGTATTTTCATATGAATAACTTTCAAAGAACAAGAACAATACAATCAGCGGGAAAATACTTCGCTCAAGACGCACAAAATTTGCACAAAAATTGGCCCAAAATTCATCATATATCTTCATATATATGGCATAAAAATCTTCCAAACTACACACAAAATCCTCCACTTATAAATTCATCAACTTCATTAATTATTGTGGGAACCTCCTTCATTATTCAAGGGCATTATTCAACAGCGACTTTTACACGTCCACTGAACTAACGATTATACATCCATTGTTCCTCTTTAAAAATTCTTATATTCATCAATTGTAATAATGACTGTTATTATTTAACCTTCGTGGGTTTCATTCATGAATCGATATGAAGTAAAAATTTGCCAATCACAAATAAATTTAATAGCAAATACGATTAGACACTCCTCCCTGGTCTATCAAAATTGAGATTAATATCTCCAAAGTAACGCAGTATAAAATACTATCTTCAAACAAAGTTGATCTAAACTGCATGAATAGTCGAATAGAATACAATTAGATTGTGGAATGCAAACATTATTGTTCCAATCTATAATTGAGAAAAACTCCTATCAAATGTTCATTACTATAGTGTATTCAATAAATTGTAATCAACGTTCATATTTCATGAAATTGTCTATAATGCAATGATAAATGTCTATGTTGCAATCATGTTCATAAGACGACTAGTATTTCAAAGATCGTCGATATCGTAATAGATTTTAACGCTCTAAAATCATTTAATTATTCTTCTTTCTTGAGGATGACAGAAAATTGGTCAAAGTAATTTACTGAATAGAATTACTTTAATAAAATGACACGCTGTCTGAATTCAAATCTGCCATAGCAAATCGTTAACTTTACCGTCAAATCGTGACTACAAAAAAAATATGCAAATTACTGAAAGAATCTAAATTATCAGTCTCAACTGATCCAAAATTATTAAGTATGCCAATGACATAACAATGTCTCAACAAATCGAAGAAAAAAGCATAAATCATCGAAGTGTACTGAGTACAGAAATATCAATCAAGAAAAATGGGCAAAAGATAGGACAGAAAATATGGGAAGAATGGTTGCTCAGATATCGCTACAAGACTCAAATAATACAAGAAACATTCACGACTACCTTATCTGTTGATTGAAGTTCTAGAGGAAAGTTTTCAAAGAAAACTGCTGTTGGTTCCATTTCACCAGCGTAAAGATGTGCTCCGTCCTCGAACCTGGAATCAGCGTCCTCGGAGAATCGAACTGCTTCCTTCTCCGGAAATTGCACTGCTCCGTGGATACGAAAAACATCCTTCTGGCAAAACTCTTCTTTGTGCGCCGGGACAACCCTGGCCTCTCTTGAAAGTTCCCTGAAGTTCTTGCAGGAATTCGCCATGAAGTTTATTGTAGTTATTTCCGCAGAAATATTCATAGTTGTGGAGTATGAAAATATCTCCACTGTTATCTGGTATAATTCAGCGATGGATTCACGATGCATGAGTGTAGTTGGATGTTCACTACATGCTCGCTTTTGTAGAAAGACGATTAACGAAGTTCCATGCTGTTATTTCACTCCAATCAATATATGTCCCAATTGCATTAAAGCCTTAGCCTTCCATCTCAATTACTGTTATAATCATTGAAAGCACTGCAAGATTATAATATTCCATAGTAGACTGTATCGTTGTAATACCAAACGTATTCTCCAATAGCACTGTTGCACTCCACGTGTCAGCCGTAGTGTATAATGTAGAATTTTAAAAGTGTTTCTCATGTGGCGAGAAAATCACTTTTGTTGGCAGCCTTAAAGATTCAATATCTTTCGAAGTATAACTATGAAATCGTTCAAATCTTCTACACACCTCAATGTTGTACTGCCCAATAGAATTATAATACAGGCTGAAGTTAGCGCTTGATATCTTAACTGGTGGAAACGTTAATGTGAGCGTTTCAACTTCACCAAGTTTCGAGCAGCGTAAAATGGAACTGCTCCGTGTTCGTTCGATGCGCCGGGCTTTAACTGCACGCTAAAGACAACTTACTTCACTGAATCACTTGAAAATTACTATATATCACCAGAAATATATATACGGTATCAGCGGTATGAGAGATATGAGATCTGAGATCTGAGAGATATGAGAGCTCCTCTATCCTGTGCACGACCTTTTATCAACTTCTTAAGGGGCGTATCCATCCCTTCCATAGCCTGTTGCTGCGTCATTGCTAGAAGTTTTAACTTTGGCTATTCTTGACGGATTTTCAAATTTCAAAAACTCAAAATTAATTTCTTCAAAATTCCAAATCAATGCCATAACTGAAAATAGATTTCCGCAAATCTGCATGCCAAAAGTAATCAAATATCGTAGTTTCAGCAATCTCCGTCTTCCTTCCAAACTATCGTTCATTGGTTCGAGTCTCTCCTCCAATAGCGTAGCTTCTTCCTTAGCACAATACCTTGTTTCCTGCGACTGCGTCGTAAATCTAAGATCTTTCTCGAACAAAATCATGACGTCACCAAGAATCTCAGCTCAATCAGCCTACTTGCATGAATCCTGCGTCATCCGTGCCTACGTCATGAATATCCACGTCATAACTATGACATTCATAACTTTACTCACATTTGCCAATACAGCCATCGTGGTCTCAATATAATTCAATTTCCGGGAGCAGTACCTCATAACTATTGTTACACAACGCACTCGCGTCAGTTTTAAATCTTCCTAGTGAGAATTCTAATGCACTCCACGACACAATGGATGTCTTTGTCCTGCACGCGACAATCTGTTTCACATAAAGTACAAAACAAAAGTTTGGTGCTTTTCAGTCGGTCAACACGAAGCCTATTCTCCCGGTTATCCAATCAGATTAATTCTTTTATCTGGTCGCCGTACACCCAGCCATCTATTTCCTCATTGGACAAAACCTTTTCTCCTGTGTTTCTCGCTGATAAACTGGATTCATGACCACGTTCCAGGCCCTGCTAACGTTCAAAACTCTATGGTTAAATTTTGTATGAGTCTCACAATGCTCATATTCCAAATTCGGGTACAGTACCATGGTTTTATTGGTAGGCTACATCACGAGTTTCAAAGCAGAGAGAAGTAGGTCGCCATCACAGTAACCTATTCTGAATTGGAGGTCTCAAACAAGACCTATAAATGAAATAACTACAAGTAACTTACAGAATACAAGACTTTAGCCCTATTTCTGGATGAACGAGGTGAATTAGAAAGGCAATACATAATACAAGGTGAAGAGTTATATAAAACAAATTACTACCTATTCGCCCAACTGGACACCTAGGCCCAACACTGCATTCCTACCATAACTTAAACCGTACACATTTTTGTTATTAGCTTATTAGAGGAGGAAAGGTGCATTTGGATGGTATTTGGGTCGCATAATATTACACGAGTACCGGTAGGTCTACTTTAGCACCAAGACTTAGCAAAAGGATTTTCACGTTGGTCTTGGTTCCACAGTTATCAATTCCCTTCGGGAATATTCAAAACCTTACTTGGTTCCACAGGTCAAGAACACGTTAACGTATATAATTACACATTGGTAAGACTATATGATATAGGCCATTATACTTATTAGACCATAGGGGTGTGTGTTAAGTTTTAATAACCTGTAATTACAGTCCTACATGGCATTACTAACTATTCGACCAACTGAACACCTAGGCCCAACACTGCATTCCTACCGTAACTTAAACCGTACAGCTTATTTTCCTGTGTATGTACAAAAATAAATCAAAAGTGTCCATAGCATGGATATGCAAGGAAACACATCTACACATTTGTTTGTTATTGGCTTATTAGAGGAGGACAGATGCATTTGGATGGTATTTGGGTCGCAGAACATTACACGAGTAGGTCTACTTTAGCACCATGACTTAGCTAAAGGATTTTCACGTTGGTCTTGGTTCCACAGGTCAAGAACACATTAATGTATATAATTACACATTGGTAAGACTATACGATATAGGCCATTAGACCTATTAGACCATGGGGAGAGTGTGTTACATTTTAATAACCTGTAATTACAGTCATACATGTCATTACTACCTATTCGACCAACTGAACACATAGGCCCAACACTGCATTCCTACTATAACTTAAACCGTACAGCTTATTTTCCTGTGTATGTACAAAAATAAATAAAAAGTGCCCATAGCATGAATATGCAAGAAAACACATTTACACATTTGTTTGTTATTGGTTTATTAGAGGAGGAAATGTGCATTTGGATGGTATTTGGGTCGCAAAACATTACACGAGTAGGTCTACTTTAGCACCATGACTTAGAAAAAGGATTTTCACGTTGGTCTTGGTTCCAAAGGACAAGAACACATTACTGTATATAAATACACATTGGTAAGACTATATGATATAGGCCATTAGACCTATTAGACCATGGGTGTGTGTGATAAGTTTTTATAACCTGTAATTACAGGCCTATTAAAAATCCTTAACGAGAGCCCACAGTAGTTCCACTACCCACTGCCTAGCTCTATGGCAAAAACATTACGGTAACATAGACTTCTTACCTGGTTATAGACTGGATCATTTCTTAGGAGAGTAATTGCCATATTCCTCTGCTATTTGAAGAACAGCAATTTACGATTTGTGTTTTTCCTTCTTCCGGTGATAGGCACAGTTCACAGAAGTTGGTAGGTCTACCTATGGGATAAATAAGTGAAAGTTAATTGATATGTCAAGTAGAATGCCACCTGTAGGCCTACACCTGCGTCTAATAGCAATTCAAAAATAGGTCTATATTTTTCACACCCACTACAGAAACACGTTTTAACTTAAATTCTTAAAATAAACGTACGTACTTGCCGTAGCAGAAGAAGAACTGTTCACTTCTCATTACCACGAAGAGGATGAGGTGTAAGAAAGATGAGAAAGAAGATATTATTAACTTATTTACAGCCAATATCATTTCACAACATGTAACCAACCATACCAAGCATTCAACACATAAACAGAGCAGCCATGATTTCACTGCCGCCAGGGCCCCCACATGCCCGGTGCTACCGTTGCTACGGCAACGGAGCCCGTGGGCCAAGGGGCCCGCAAGGATGGGGGGAAATTAAAAAGTATAACATTTTTAATAAATCATAGAAAGAAAACAATAATTAAATCACTAGGACTAGATTTATGTGTATCAATGAAATATTACATCAGAGTAATATAAATTGGTTCATTGGATAAGCAGTGCGTTGCGTACAAAAGTGTCTGAATCTACAACAGCTGTGAGTAACAAAACCACCACCAGCTGACGTGAACACGACAACACGTGACACCTTTCTGAGAGTGCGTGTGCAGAAGCAGAACACTGTCCGCTGGGCTCAAGGTCAATGACGTTGCTATTTTAGTGTAGGCCCTACCCCTCTCCCTCACACCGCGGCCCACTTGCACCACTCACTGACTTGACGTAAGTGAATTAACAACCCTAACAGATGCTTGGTACTGAGTAGTGTGTTTCCGCCGCATTACAGTTTGTGTATGTAATTGTTTTAAACTTTTAATAGTTGCTTTATTATATCATTATTCATTATGTCTACAAGTAATTTCAAGCACAATTCCGGGGCGCAAAAACCGAAGTTAAAAGCCATTAAAGATGCAAAAGGGGCTTTGGGCCGGCAGCATATTACAAAGTTTTTTTTAAAAGAATGATGATAGTGATAGCCGTTCTCATTGTGATGATGATGCAATTGTTAGAAGTGACAGTTTATCTACTTGTAAAACTACTGATGATAGTGTGTCTGTGTCCAGTGAATTAATGTTTGAAACTGATGACAATACAGGCAAGACTTCCTCTGAGGTGCAGCAGGTAGGACATGTGGTAGATTCAATCAATACGGGTAGTAATAACGAAAACTATATTTCAAATGAGAGTTCTAACAATGATAAGCCAATTTTAGATTTTACCGGCCCAGGCACAAGGCCGGAAATAATTAGTGATATTAATCGCCAGAATATTGTCTCTCAAAACAATATAAAATTTGAAGAATTATGTAGTCATGCTAAGACATTCCCTAAAGACAAAACAGGAAAACTGTTTCCTAACTATCTTCTCATCACCAAATCGATAAATAATCGAAAAAAGTACCCCTGGGACTGGTTAATTTGGAGCTCTTCAAATCAGACACTTCATTGCATTGCCTGTACTCTTTTTTCAAATAACCAAAAAAAGAAGCAAATTTGCAAACATAGGATTTTCACCGGCTCAATTTCCAAATGTTGTTTAACAAACTTCCCGAACATGAAAATAGCAATAACCATCGTAAGTCGTATTGACAATGGAAATCCCTCCAACAATCAATTAATTCAAAAGGTATTGACAGTGGTCTTCAAAAACAAATTTGAACGAAGCAGAAAAGTGGAAAGCAATTTTACAACGGATTTTAGACGTGACACTCCTTCTAGCATCAAGGGGGTTGCCTTTTCAATGAGATAATGTATCAATTGGTGATGCAAATAATGGAAATTTTCTGGGGACTTTGGAGTTAATTGGAAAATACGATGAAATCACTAGGGAGCACTTGGCTAAGATCAAAACTCTGCAATTGCAAGGAAAAAACATGAAAGGACAAGCCCATTACCTATCTTGGAAGAGTCAAAATGAGTTCATTTCACTTTGTGGTGAAAAAGTTTTAAAATTTATACTTGAAGAAAGGCAAGAAACTATTTATTATGGGCTGATTGTTGATGCAACTCCTGATGTATCATATCAAGAATAAAATGTATTTATTTTGAGATATGTCATTCAAAATAAAGACTCTAAGCAATATGAAATAAAAGAAAGGTTTGTGAAACTTGGCAACTGTAATGGAAAAAGTGGAGGAGATATTACTAATGAAATGTTAACTGTCTTATCTGAAAATAACATCCCTCGAGGACTGCAGGGCTCAAGCGTATGGTGGTGGATCTAACATGTGTGGAAAAGTCAAAGGAGTAAAAGAAAGTCTGTTAGAGAAAAATGATGTGGCATTTTATTCACCGTGTGGAGCTCACTCCTTAAACATAATAGGAGTTAATACAGTAAAAAATATGCCCCGAAATTATGACCTTCTTTGGAAACAATGTATTCTTTTTTCGCCCATAGTCCTACAAGATGGGATATTTTGACTTCTGAAGTGCCGCTTTCACTAAAAAAAACAATCACAAACAAGATGGTACGAAAGATTCGAAGCCGTTGTTCCCGTTGCAATTCACTACCCAGGACTATTAACGGCCTTAGAACGATTATTAACTGAGTTGAAGTAAAACTTAGAACCAAAAGCATATAATAGAGCTATGGGTCTCAATAAATACTTTTCTTCTTTTCATGGCCTTTGTATGACAGTATTTTGGTACAAAGTGTTGGTCTGCATCATGGAAAGAGTGTAATAATTCAGTCGCAGAGTATTTCTCTGGACATTGCTGGGTAGATTATTAGCTTGGGAATAACCTAACCCCCAAGGGAAGATGATAAAGAAAAGGAAGTGGGTTTCGGACTGGAGAAAAAGGATGGAGAAATAGGACGAGAGTCCAAAAGAAGTTATAATTTTAACTTTAAATGTACTCAAAGGCGGCTGCCACTGCCAATCCGCTCTCCGATACCTAAATTGGGTAGGGACGTGGGCAAAGCTAACGGGAAACGTAGCTGGAACTTGGGTGGTTTGCAAGAAAGTGGCTTCAGGGTATTCCCTCTCAAGCATACATATGCCTACTATGGGGAAGGGTGATGGTCTGGCAAGACAAAGCGTAACAGATTTATTGTGTATCTGTTCAAAGGAATTTGTTTTTAAACAAGTAATTTGAAGAATGCCAATAATTTGAATCGGTTTCGATATTTTAGTTTTCGAAATTGTAGAATTCCTAAAGAGCGACCAAATGCTTCCAAGAAGGATAGGGATAAAGCAATTATACCTTTGGGAATAATTTTGGTATGTATACCAATAGTTGCATTCAGAAATGGCTAAGCTTTTACCCAGCAAGGCGCCGACTAAGAGTTTAGACCATGAGAAACACTTATATTTTGAAAAACCAACCATAAGTGTTGGAGAGAGTCTCCACAAGCAGGAAGCTGGCGTAGCGAGCTATGCTTGTCTTACTGGCCAGTTAGAATTAGCTATTAAAGCTAAGAGCCGGCCCCGTGGTGTTGGGGTAGCGCGCCTGCCTCTCGCCCGGAGGCCCCGGGTTCGATCCCCGGCTCCGTCAGGGATTTTAAAACTGACGTGAGGGTTGGAACGGGGTGCACTCAGCCTCGTGAGGACAATTGAGTAGCTGTCTGACAGTGAGACAGCGCCCCGATCACGAATACCAAGATTAACGGCCGAGGGGACCCGACGCGCTGATCACGCGTCACCCCAATATCTGCAGGCCAAATGGCCGGGCAGCGGTCGCTTGGTCGGCCTTAGTCCGTCATGGGCTGGATAGTGCCAGGGGTTGACTATTTATTTTTTATTAAAGCTAAGAGACTTCACTAAGTTATCAACTAAGAGTTTTTGCTCAAATGCAACAAGTGGTGAAAACCCTATCAATAGATCTATTTGCATTAAGTGGGAAGAGTCAAGGAAGACAGGATCTTGCCTAACCGTTATGTTAGAGAAATGATAAATCCAAAAAGAACTCTTGAATTTATTTAACAATGTTAGGTGGTAGTTTTGTAACAAATATATAATTTTGATTTTGTAACAAATGAGGTCACAGACCTCCGAAAACATATAAAGCTTGCGCCAGGCAATTAACAATTCTTTTGGTTTCAAACCTTTTATATATTTTAAGATATTCGTAAGATTTTGAAATGACAAAGATAAATAATAAAAGGAAAATTTAAAGATAACTGACATAATTAAAGTTAGGCAATAAATTAAGTACAAGGTGTGTACTTAAAGAATTTTATAGGTAAATATCTTAGAAAGAGTAACAACTTCGAAAGTAACAACAACAAAAAGCAGGGAGAATAAAATAGAAGTTTCTCTTACTTCTTATATTAATGCTGAATTAATTTTAATTATTATACAAATAGGGCAGGTCACTTACTGCGAAACCTGAAGAGAAAAATCGAAAGGAAGTTTCTAGAACTCCTATGTTTAAGTAGGGATCACGAGACAAATGGGGCAAGTTTCCCTTTCGTGAAACCTAGAGATAACTCACTTATGAGTTGAAAGAATTGTATTCCCAAATTAGAAGGGAGAAACAATATAATTTAAAGCGTGTACTAGACACGAAGTTTTACAGACATTATTTCATGGTACATAGAGCAAAAAAAAAAAGGGAGGGCACTAATTGAGAGTGACACCTCATTGAAAAAAGACCTAAAGTTACAATTTTATTATTTTGGTTTGTTAGTAAGGGGTTTGGGAAAGATCAAATAGGATGGTGGAAAAGTGTTCATGGTCGTATTTATTGTACACGGACGAGCGCGACGCGGATGAAACGTTGAACAAACACTGATTTCACTATAGTCCGTTGATATAGATGAAAAGTTCACTGTAGTAGCACAAAAAAGCTTATGGCAAAGAAAGTTATTGCAATGTTGGAAAATAACTAGTTACACTAGATATGCGATAGTCTATTGCTTGTGAACGTTGTAGATCATAGTTGAATGCGCCAGAGAAAATCCCAACGGAGGAAGAAAAATTAGCTATTGATTAGTAGTTTATAAGGAAGATTCCTTAATTTGAAAAAGTATTCCCACATGTGAGTGTAAAATACATGACAGTATAACTGGTAGATAGAGTGCATATTCTGGAAGGTTCCAGAGCAATCATGACTGAAGAATAGGGCAAGAGTTAGTCCAGCGGTGGAACGAGCTAAGTATTTTAGACAGTGGGTAATTTAATGGTATCCCACGATGTGAGAAAATCTCTCATTTAATGAGCATAAGAAATGCTGCTTCATGTTAAGATTGGCTTAGATAGACCAAAGCCCAACATAGAAAAACCCGCGAAGGATGATTATTGCCCCAAATATAGTAATCTCACACTGCCTATAAAATGATAATTAAAAGCATGTAGCTATTTAAAATCCATTAAAATTAGTTGAAGAACGTAGAAGTGGTACTTAGCTTTGCTTTATGGCGAAGGCGATGATCCCTTTGACGGTTGATACTAAAATTCTAACATGGCGTAGAATTTGAAAGTTTGCCTCTCGAGTTGAGGAGGCGAGCTTGAGTGGAGCTCTAACTGACTTAGTCGACTTCCGACGTACAAGTGAGACACGCTCTACGGAGCACGGAGGGACCAGGGAAGGGAAAAGAGTGGGGGTAGGAGACAAAAGGAATACATATAAGAATAACCAACATTGAAACGTTAATTTCTCTTGATGAAATAGTCTTCAAAGAGTTGATAGCAGGCAACACTAGCGCAGCCTGGAGGGTAAAAAAGTAGACGAAGTTCTCTTGATCACGGAGATGATAGCTGGCGATGGCGACGAGATCTGGTGGCCAGATTGATAAAGAAGTCCTCTTGTACAGGGAAGAATTGAGGAACTTCAGAGATTCGCTGCTAGATGACGCTAGGTGGGTCATGGAAGATTTATCTCTAGAACAGACTCACAGGTAACATAAGAGACATAAACAACAAGGAGAAATCAGAAGATCACTGTTGGTGTTTGAGAAAAAGGAAGGAATGAACTATAGCAGAGAGAAGCAAAAGCTTACTCTATCTTACCGTGTATTCCAAAGAATACACCAATTGCAGTGAAACTGATGAATGATCTGAAGGAAGACATGCAACGACTGAGAAATTCGTGGGAAGACATCATCCGTGAGTCACGTTTAGTGGCATAATCCATCAACGTACCATCTACGTTTCCAGAATCATGAGGTCGCCCTCAATTGGAAACAACTATAGAAGAAGAAGAAGAAAACCATTTAAAACTAATATTGTGTAGAGAGCTTTGGATCTTATTTTGTCTGATCTCAAGACAAGATTTGAAGCAACTAATGCACTGACTGAACTCTTCAGCCCAGTTCTTCAATTCTCAATGGAAAACAGTGATTTAAGGGATAAGGCTGAAAACTTAGTTAAAACTTATAAGAATGATCTATCAGTAAACCTTTCAGATGAAATTAAACATATATTCAGCTCTGTGTTTCAAGTTAACCAAAAAACCATTTCAAGTAACCCGTTAGAGTTGTTGAATGCAATCCATGCTAAACAGTTAGAACCAATATTCATAATTGTATGTACTGCAATAAGAATCTTTTGTACGATACCTGTTTCTGTTGCATCTACAGAGAGAGCATTTAATCAGCTGGGCAACGTATTGAAGACATGGCAACGTTCATCAATGACTCAAGAACGTCTTAATTCACTTGTAGTGTTATCAATCGAACACCGTCTTGCATCAAGCCTTGACTTCAGGGATGTAATTGTAAAATTCTCATTGATCAAAGCCAGAAAAATGTAGCTTTCATTCTTTCAATAAATTATCAGAACTCAGAAACACTACAATGCATCATATAACTTCCATTTATGTGTACATGGTTTGTAGCTTTGAATTTAAGTAGATTTTGGTAGGCTATTAGTAAGACCAATTTTTTGTGAAATACTTATTAAATTTTACTTTTAGCAACAGGGGCCAGGACATAATATGGGGTACTTTTAGCAACGGGGCCCAGGGAATAATGTGGGGGAAAACAGTGACAGTTGGCCTGCTGCCGCCAACCCAGCAGAAATAATGTTTATTTAATGATAAGTGCCGTAATTATCGCCTGTGAGCAAGATAACTAAAAGGAAATGTCGGTTGAGACTTCAGAGTATATTCAGTAAATGTATTAACTGAATATTGGGATATTTTTTTACTTTTAATTACAATGTTGTATCATGCATATGTTGGCAACACAATATACAGCGCTACAAACGGCTGGCTGACGTACTACACCGATGGTACCAAATAAACTTGATCTGGTGTACCAGGGAGGACTGTAGACTTTTAATTTTTTCAATTAGTTCCTACTTTTGCCGCCAATCGCCACCGTCAACGACTACTAGTTCAGAACTTATCTACCAGACGCCACCGCAGTTGGCAACCTATACAATTTAGCTTCACACAGGTGTAATTAGGACATTTATTATTGGTTATTATAGACTTAATTGTATAATATGTGTGTGCTGATTATCAGCCACTTGAAATGTTTGGAAACTTTTAGTTAATTTTGCATAAATTTTTGTTTAGATTTCATCCAGATGCTTAAAAGATGCGAGAACCGAGATTGGAGAAACTGGACGGAAGATAACTTGCCAGAATGGATTTTGAATTTTGATTGGAGTAAGTAGCCGAGAGTATCCTGATCGTTTAAGTTACTGATTTTTATTTATTTATTTATTTATTTACATTCAGTTAGGGCATAAATATCATATTAATAATAATACGTAGTAGTCTTTTCAAATGTTGAAATAGTCTTCTGACTGCATTTTTCATATACCGTAATTGAATCCAAACATAATCTAACGAAATGTAGTCCACACTTAGCAACATAATCTTAGGTTACGTTCGCCTTCTAATATCGTCATTTATCGAGGGATTGATTAATTTATCTTAATGTTGACTTCCAAATGCTTGTACGCAACTTAGGATGAAGTAATAGAAATAAACATATACTTACGTACGCAGCAGACGTCAGTGGAAACGTAGCTGAAGCTCTTCCCCTATCCCCGAAGAAATATAAAATAAAATAAAATAGAAGAAAGAAAAACGGGGAGATCGCAGTCTTGTTTGGCTTTCGCTGGGCCCAAATTTTAAAAGGCAAACCAGAAAGCAATCCCAAAAGGAAGGGGGAAAGCTAATTAAAATTAAACTACGGTAAAATCCAAAGATGAACAAATTTAAATCAGAGGCCGTGTAGGTCGTATTAACGTCACAAGTACGCTAATAAGACCGACAAACCGAAATATAGCAAAAACCAGACAAAACTCGAAGAAGGTTACTAAAATTAAAATAAGACGTGACGCAAAAGCAGAGATACTTAGGCAAAGATAAAATGTATTAAAATAACAACTACAATGCACTCTGATCCCAGAGATATTAAAAGCAAGAAGAGAAATGACCAACAAATAAACCACAAAATTAGTTTACCGCAAGAAAAAATACAAATTAGGAAGAAAATCGAAAATATACTAAATTAAATTATATTAAAATGAAATTAAATAAGATAAGTTAAGGTAACGTGTTCAAGGCAAGATGAAACTATGACTAAATGTAAGTATGTCGCAATTAAATAAAAAGACAAAACTCAGAAACGACTACACTCTACGAAGTCAAGATACGTTCTCCAAAATTTAGACAAAGCGTGTCAAAAGGGATGAACAAAATAGGAGGGGGTACAATGGTTCAGAACGGGGTGGAGAGGGGTGAGAGGGAGGGGAGGAGTGAGGAAGAAAGACGCGGAGGCACATGCAAGAACGAGTGAGTTACGAGAAAAATAGGAAATTAGACAAAAGGAAAAATTACATTAAATTATCGGCAAAGACAAAAATATACTTTAAAAATTGAAAGTATGCGTAGGAGATAAGGGCACACAAAGACGACGAAAATATGTGATGCGCAAAAAATGGGCATTCACAGACACAAGAATATCACAGGTTAGGTCACCAGCAAATAGCAATGGCGAGACCTCCTTTTGTGAACTCTTTAAGATAAAGAACAAAGCATTACGGGAAGCAAGAAAAATAATCTCAAATCCCGTTATGTTGTTCTACGATAAGATACACTCTGGATGACAGACCCAAAGGTGCCCCCTACAAGGATAGGCAACCCCACCGTCACGCACAACAGAGTAAAACGAAGACAGCCCAGCCCACATACATAACTTTCAACCCTTAAAGTACAAAAACTACGTTATCAAAATAAATTAAAATAGCACTACCATACAAAACAAAACTCACCAGCAATTACACGCACACAAAGGGCGGAGGGAAAATATCGGGAGGGGGCAAGTACACGCGACCAAAAGAAAATAACACAGAAAAAGAGTATTAAATTACCGAAATATGAAACAGAACTGCAGTAAAGCAATTACTGATTACGACATACAGACACCTCGCCATGGTTTCACCTTGAACGCGGGCACTTTCCCTAGAATATGGGAATACGTCTAGCCTACTTGGCTGCAAGAAAGAAATGCCTCGAAACAAAGCAAATGACGACGCAACACAAAGGTAATTGCGTGGTAAAATTTGATTGGTCACGACCCCTTCCAATATATAAATCGCTGGCCAATAAGGGGACAAGATGCAGATATGTCCATATATGGTATTAAGACAGAGGGCTATTAATAGCTTCACAGCCAAGGTTTCACAAAGGGGTGCATTGATCACGTCAGATAAAAATGGCACAAAGGAGTAACTTATATATCTCATAAAAATGGCTCAAAATTCCCCCACTTCCTTGGAAAAAAAAAATGTTTACAAAATACAAACACAAAACATTTTTTTTTTTGTATATATGGTATAAGATGCACTCTTGTTTCGTTCATAAAATGGCTCGCAAGGAGAGAGTCTCATATGACACAAACACACGGAGTAGCTCACATTAGAGTTCCAAACTCATTGCCTTTCACAGAGGCTTGGTATAGCACAAGTCCATCTCTTTGAAGTATACATCAAACGCACAAGCAGTTAAGTGAGTGAGGGGAATTTTGGCTAAGTAAACCTAGAAAAATGAATTTTAGGTGCAAAAACGCAACGAATACAAAATCCGCTGCCTAA
Organism: Meconema thalassinum; assembly: GCA_946902985.2. NCBI lineage: Eukaryota > Metazoa > Arthropoda > Insecta > Orthoptera > Tettigoniidae > Meconema > Meconema thalassinum. The sequence goes on along the minus strand of OX336390.1, from coordinate 536,284,662 downwards.
AATGCCAGCGAAGCAGTGCCCCATGAGAGAAGGTGGTACCAACCTTATCACACAAAACACTCAATTCACAAAACACGTTAGCAGCAAATTTTGACTAGGGAGAAAAAAATGAACATATAAGTTATGAGTTATCTCACAAAGAAAAACATTTTTCTCTTTTTGAAATTTCCGAAGAATAACGAGAAGTTGTAATCCAAAGGCCTGAAGATGAACAAGGGGGAACCCAGGACCATTGCAGTTGACGTCAAGGCTGCAGAGATTTTCCTTCCTCCCAATATTCCTAATATAGAAAGAAAACAAAAGAGTTACATTGTGGTATAAATGGTTAATAAAACTTAATCTGTGGAGCACCCTGTATTTCCAATGGAATGTTCTGTCGTCACAACCATTGATAAAATGATATTACACTACTTGGATGCGGTGTGGTCTAAGGGAGAGAGAGAAAGAAAACAGCGCGCGATAACACTCACGGACGGTTAAGAGATACTGAAAACAATCATGGACACACTAAACTAAATAAACAGGCAGGGATCCTGTAAAAACATCAACACTGGGATCGCCGCGTCAAAACACTGAAAGAAATACATACTCTAGATAAACAAATAATTACACAGACACCACATCATTCATGGTATTTCTTAAGATTTGCTACACGAGAAACAGAAATTAGTTGAGGATCGTCATTAGAAATCATCTCCACAGTCACATTGTTCAGGAACCTGGTTATGGTCCTTGGTTCGGACCAGCGCAAACACAGTTTACTGGAGATGCCGGAAGCTGCATTACTAATACGGTGTAGTCGTACCAAAACTCTATCTCCTATCTGAAAATGAACAGGTTTTCTACGCTGGTTGTACCGTGCTGAGACCTTCTGTCTAGCCCGCTTAAGGCTAGCGACGACGGAATCCCATTTCTCTTGAGTAGAGATGGTTCGAGACGGGATAGACAAATACTCGATATTCCAACGGAGCATCAGGGGTTCAACGAGTTTACGGCCTATAAACAATTCCGCTGGTGTGGTTTGAATAGACGAATGAAACGAGGTATTAAAACCTAAGGTAAAATAATGCAAGTTAACATCCCAATTGGATTGTTCCACATTATGGAAGGCGGTTAGACAAGCTTTCAGATTACGAAGAAATCTCTCTACCTGATTGCCTTGTGGTCTGAACGGCGCTAATAACACGTGATTAATGCCCCAACTGAAGGTCATAGATTTGAAAGTTTTGGACTTGAAGATGGTAGCATTATCGGTAACAAGGAACTTGGGCGGGCCAAATATAGCAAAAATATGCTTACATAATAAATGGACCGTCCCTTTTGCAGAAATGTCCTTAACAGGAAAGAGCCAGACAAACTTAGAAAAACCGTCGATCACTGTCAAAATCGCCTGATGACCAGACCTAGAACGTGTCATAGGACCGAATATGTCAATAAATAACCGTTCTCCAGGACGAGTAACAACATGAGCACTATGCAAACCTATCTGCGTATTTTGCGCTGGCTTAGAGCGTTGACAGGTGTGACATTTTTTTACAAAATCAAACACATCTGGTTTGATTGTAGGCCAATAGAATTCAGAATCAATTTTGCGTAAAGTACGGTACATTCCAACGTGTAAGCCTATAGACGAAGAATGATAGTATGTTAAGAGCATATTACGAACATTCTCAGGGGCGAAAATTCTGAAGGAGTTTGAATCAGGGAGGAGACGGCCAATTACATCATTACGGACACAAAATTCACTCACAGTGGGGTCCTTGTTGGTAATTTTCTCACGGAGTTCACGACAATAAAGATCATCTGCCTGAAACTTACGTATATCTACGAAGGACCATGGACTAAACTGTAATAAAAACACATTTTCAGGCATTTCCTGAGGTGAAGTTTCGACAGAAGGAGGAACAATCTGACTAGGAGCGGAAATAGTGGAATCCTCGAACATGCGCGAGAGACAATCAGCCACAGAGTTTTCACTGCCTTTCACGTGTACAATGTCGAACTTGAACGACGATAGTCTCAAAATCCACCGATTGATACGACCAAGTTTCTTTACATGCGACATGCTCCATTTCAGAGCTTCATTATCGGTGTAGACAGTGAAATGGCGATGTTCTAGGAAACTCCTGAATTTCTCGCAGCCAAAGACAACAGCTAGGGACTCCTTTTCAAAGATGGAATAGCGACGTTCATGATCATTAAGCATGCGACTAGCAAAAGCTACAGGTGAAAACTTCCCGTCCACGTGTTGACTTAAAACGCTTGACACAGCTAGATCACTAGCGTCGCAATGGAGGAAGAACCTAGACTCGAAATCTGGAGCTTGCAACACAGGAGCAGATAAAAGTCTCTCTTTTAAAGTGTTAAAAGCTTTATCTTGCTCTGGACCCCATATAAATTTAGCGTTCTTCTTTTTGAGGGCATTCAACGGAGCCGAAATATCTGAGAAATGTCTGATAAACCTGGAATAAAACCCAAACATGCCCATGGCACGGCGTAGAGCTTTCACAGAGGTAGGCACCGGTAGATTCTTAATACATTCAACTCTATCAGGCATGACGCTAATACCGTTAGTCGTCAGAACATGTCCTAAAAACTTGATCTGCGTGCGGGCCAAAGAGGTCTTTTCGGGATTGATAGCGAGTCCCGCTTTTCTGAGGCGAGATAAAACTTCACGGAAATGAGTTACGTGCTCCTCGAAAGATTTGCTATAAACAACAAGGTCATCTAAATAATTGAAGACAAACTTAAATTTCAAGTCACCTAATAGATCATCTAACACACGACTAAGAATTTGTGCTCCGACAGCGATACCCATAGGTAATCTATTGAAGTTGAATAACCCAAAAGGTGTGGAAAAGGCGGTAAAATCACGGCTCTCGGCGTCCAACGGAATTTGTTAATATGAGGAATTGAGATCAATAATAGAATAATAGTTAGCTCCATGAAAATGCTGAAAAGCGCTGTCGAGTGTAGGTAACGGAAAATTGTCAAAAACAACCTTCTTATTCTGCTTCCTGCAGTCGACAACTAATCTATATTCGCCGTCTTTCTTGGGAATCAGAAAAGCTGGAGAACCATTCACAGACTTGGAAGGAACGACTACTCCTTTATCTTGTAGCTCTTTGACATATTTTCTCATAGCCAACAGCTTTGGAGGTGAACATGCAAATAGCGGGGATCGAACCGGGACATTGTCTGTGAGATCGATATGACATTCGTGACCTACCGCTGAACCTAATTTATCTGTGAGGGCATCCGAGAATTCGTTCACCAAATCACTCAGCACATCACGCTCTTCCCAAAATAACGACAGAGGCAGCTGGACAGAATGCACAATGGAAACTTCACTAACACGAGAGGTGCATTCTTCGAACGGGATTTGTTTGTTGGAATGAAACAGAAAGCTAAAGGAATTACTCACAAAATCTAATTGTAAACCTGTTTTGCGCATGAAATCTGTCCCTAAAAGGACTTGGGTGGATAAATTATCAACTACGTGGAACTGGTGATCCCATGAAAAACCATGGATCTTGAGATGACATAAAACAGTACCGCTAACGTTGATAGCAGACGAACCAGCTGACACGAACTTACGCTCACGTCCATCCTCGTGAGGACAGATGCGCAGCGCTGGAATTTGTTCCGCCACAGAGCGAAGGATAAAGCTCTCCGTGGCTTCAGAATCCAAAATGGCTTGAGTTGTGACATGATGAAAAGATAATGTGACCCAAGGTTGCGATACAGAAGCAAAACAAAGATAAGGATCGCGATACCTGCTTTGAGGGCTGCCCGATGGGTCGAACTCAGGACAGCACTTCAACAGTTTTCCTGGTTGAAATTACAATTTGGACAGGTCAATTTAGTCACATCTGACATCCCACAACCGTAGCAGAACTTACGGGATCTAGCGGCACATTCACGGAAGTTATGACCGTGATTGTTGCAATTCCAACATAAGATATTTGCGGAGACTCGTTTGGTATCTGGAGGATTATTGTGGACACGGGAGGTAGAATGCGTTTGGCTGGCAGCGTGACTATCACTTTGGACGTGATTTATGGCAGGACGAGAGGGGAGACTAAAAGAGACAGTCTTGTTTGAGATAACGGGATGGGCCACAGAAGTAAACGCATGCTGTGTGCTAGTCGCACAAGCTAGTTCAGGAAACATGACTTCGTGGGAAATAGGGGGTGGAACATAACTCAAACTCGACCGAGAATTGTTCTCATATTCGCGTCCATGTAGAATTATGTCCTCAATACAGCGTACCGAAATGCGACGTATGAAGTACTTATATATAGGATTTAAATTCCTATAAATAATTTCGAAAAGTTCCTGTGGGTGGAATGGCTGAGGCAAATTGACTGTGAGGAGGCGTACAGCCGTGACATAATCGTCAATCTTCTCGGAGGGGCCTTGAGTTCGAGCGTAGATTTCCTGTTTCAAAGCATACGCGAAATCTTGGGGAGTGAAACGGGCTTTTATGTTGCACACAAATTCGTTCCATGAAGTGTAATGGAATGGTGACACCCTGTACCACTGCAACGCTTTACCAGAAAGTAAAATTGGTAGGCAACGAACTATCTTATCGGGACTTATGTCATGGCACTGACACAGTTCCTCAATCCTCTGAATGAACCAAAAAACTTAAGATGTGTTATCTTCCCCGGAAAAAGTAAGATTCCATTTGCTCACAACGGATGCGACGTTGTCAGAATGACCAACACTGGTAGGATTAGAATAGTAGCCACTAGATAACGGGTCAAACATAAGTAAGTCTTTCGGTACACTAAAAAACTGGGGTTCTGGAATAGCCTTACTTGAAGAAATAGGTGCAGTCAACGACTCAAAATTAAAGGACGGTAAACGAACTTCCTGCTTAATAGATTTATCCATGACGAAAATTTAAAACACAGCACGGTACACACCAACGAGATAAGAAAAAGGACTACAAAGACTACTAATTTCAAACTACTTCAAAAATATAAAAGGTATCCAAACAGTATTACGAGAAGAAATAAATAAGTGCACATCACATTACCGTAAGATGTTGCTTTCCCACGTGGTAATTTACTCACGGGCACCAAGTCGTCATCCTCACACGAAACATACTGTTTGCGGCTGTGTGTTTTTCAAATGTTGATAGACCATACCAGACCTTTCTCTTCTTTCATGAAATTCTCAGCACCTTAAAACTCAGAAAGACAACATTATACTATAGGTACGAAAAGGATGGAAACGTTTCACAATGCAATTCAGCTCGAAGTCTCAGGAACGAACAGCTGGAAAAAAAATTGTTAAATTAGGAAGGTGATTTTGTCTCAAAACGACGCTCTGAAATCCATTTGTACGCAACTTAGGATGAAGTAATAGAAATAAACATATACTTACGTACGCAGCAGACGTCAGTGGAAACGTAGCTGAAGCTCTTCCCCTATCCCCGAAGAAATATAAAATAAAATAAAATAAAATAGAAGAAAGAAAAACGGGGAGATCGCAGTCTTGTTTGGCTTTCGCTGGGCCCAAATTTTAAAAGGCAAACCAGAAAGCAATCCCAAAAGGAAGGGGGGAAATCTAATTAAAATTAAACTACGGTAAAATCCAAAGATGAACAAATTTAAATCAGAGGCCGTGTAGATCGTATTAACGTCACAAGTACGCTAATAAGACCGACAAACCGAAATATAGCAAAAACCAGACAAAACTCGAAGAAGGTTACTAAAATTAAAATAAGACGTGACGCAAAAGCAGAGATACTTAGGCAAAGATAAAATGTATTAAAATAACAACTACAATGCACAACGATCCCAGAGATATGAAAAGCAAGAAGAGAAATGACCAACAAATAAACCACAAAATTAGTTTACCGCAAGAAAAAATACAAATTAGGAAGAAAATCGAAAATATACTAAATTAAATTATATTAAAATGAAATTAAATAAGATAAGTTAAGGTAACGTGTTCAAGGCAAGATGAAACTATGACTAAATGTAAGTATGTCGCAATTAAATAAAAAGACAAAACTCAGAAACGACTACACTCTACGAAGTCAAGATACGTTCTCCAAAATTTAGACAAAGCGTGTCAAAAGGGATGAACAAAATAGGAGGGGGTACAATGGTTCAGAACGGGGTGGAGAGGGGTGAGAGGGAGGGGAGGAGTGAGGAAGAAAGACGCGGAGGCACATGCAAGAACGAGTGAGTTACGAGAAAAATAGGAAATTAGACAAAAGGAAAAATTACATTAAATTATCGGCAAAGACAAAAATATACTTTAAAAATTGAAAGTATGCGTAGGAGATAAGGGCACACAAAGACGACGAAAATATGTGATGCGCAAAAAATGGGCATTCACAGACACAAGAATATCACAGGTTAGGTCACCAGCAAATAGCAATGGCGAGACCTCCTTTTGTGAACTCTTTAAGATAAAGAACAAAGCATTACGGGAAGCAAGAAAAATAATCTCCAATCCTGTTATGTTGTTCTACGATAAGATACACTCTGGATGACAGACCCAAAGGTGCCCCCTACAAGGATAGGCAACCCCACCGTCACGCACAACAGAGTAAAACGAAGACAGCCCAGCCCACATACATAACTTTCAACCCTTAAAGTACAAAAACTACGTTATCAAAATAAATTAAAATAGCACTACCATACAAAACAAAACTCACCAGCAATTACACGCACACAAAGGGCGGAGGGAAAATATCGGGAGGGGGCAAGTACACGCGACCAAAAGAAAATAACACAGAAAAAGAGTATTAAATTACCGAAATATGAAACAGAACTGCAGTAAAGCAATTACTGATTACGACATACAGACACCTCGCCATGGTTTCACCTTGAACGCGGGCACTTTCCCTAGAATATGGGAATACGTCTAGCCTACTTGGCTGCAAGAAAGAAATGCCTCGAAACAAAGCAAATGACGACGCAACACAAAGGTAACTGCGTGGTAAAATTTGATTGGTCACGACCCCTTCCAATATATAAATCGCTGGCCAATAAGGGGACAAGATGCAGATATGTCCATATATGGTATTAAGACAGAGGGCTATTAATAGCTTCACAGCCAAGGTTTCACAAAGGGGTGCATTGATCACGTCAGATAAAAATGGCACAAAGGAGTAACTTATATATCTCATAAAAATGGCTCATGCTGTGAGGGATTGATTAATTTATCTTAATGTTGACTTCCAAATGCTGTGAGCTATTATATTTTTAGTTACCGTAGTTAGGTAGTTATTATTGTTAAGGGGTGGAACTACGAGGTCATCTGCCCCCATTATATTTTTGATGTTGTCTATTGCAACATAGAGTTGTTTAACGACAATAACATTTGATTATATTCACATGTCACTTAAACATGACTTTGCTGTTAATGTAGGTAGGATTTATAACAGATTTTACGGGATGTAATTTTACTTGTGAACTTGGAAGTATAAATCACGCTCTGCTAGTGGTAGTGCATTCAGGAAGTTGATTAGTGAATGTATTGGTGATTATTTATGTAGCTTATCTGTAGTACTACTGACCGATACTCAGTAGTACCGTAGGCAGATACAATATTTATATTATTTCTATTTGTTTCAGTCATGGGCGCAACGAAGGTTGAACTTCAACGGTTGTGCAATATGAATCAATCATCTTAATAGGTATTTGCTCTTCCTTTCCTGAAGAGACGCGCAGCCTAACTATATTACTAGTCCGTAACATACTCAACTGATCATCCACACAGGATACGCACTGTGCATGCGTCACGGATGAAAAATTTCAGAGTATACCAACAATATCGTTTAGCTTTCAACGAACTGCACTACTGAATGTCTGGGGGAAATTACTGATGTACCGTACCAAAAATGGGTAAGACAAAGCGTTTGGTCGCTATTTGGTTAGATGACACAGTCTGGACGAAGCCTTTGTTTGCTACTAGGTTAGGCCCATATGATTGTCTGGTCAAAACTATTGGTCGCTACTAAAGTTGTATTTTCAATAGAAGCAATCTGACGTTTCGGCACCACTGTGGCACTGCACAATAACAATTGAAGGCTAGGATTTATAATTTTATTAGTGCCTATTATGTATTTATTTACCACAAATTGGTGTAGTGACTAGCGGAGGTCTGAGTTTGATTCCAGGCTCTACTAAGAAATGTAATTCTGGCAATTGTAATTGCTTGTCGTTGCCCAACTGCTACTGAAATATGTGCATTAGGCGTGTTCATTTGTTATTGAGACTTCCTTTCACTGTCGTCGATGTATGGTACACAAAATATACGACACAGGTCATGCGTAGTGAGATACTGGCTTCTGTCTGGCCGAAAATTACTGCTGCTACTAGGTTAGGCAATGTCTAATCGAAAATTTCTGCTTGTACTACAAGCAAGGTGGTCTGGGACGTTAGCCCCAGTTTAGGTCTGTTTTTGTATGTAAGGCATTATTAATACACAGAATTTAACATGTATGCTTCGTTTAAACCAGGCCACGCCAACGCGAGCCCTTAGTGCTTGCGAGCCCCGGTGCTGCACCGAGCGGTACCGGTACTTTTCCCCTCCCTCCCCCTCTTGCCTCCCCGTGTAGTGGCGGTAGCACAGTCAGACTTGGATGATGAGCAATGGATCGCTGACCTCGCTTTCATGAAAGACATCACGGGGTATTTACATTATTTAAATAACTCGTTGCAAGGCAAAAATAAATTAATCAGTACTATATGTGACCGTATTGGAAGTTTCAAATTGCAGCTTGTGCTTTTTAAAAGTATGCTTCAAGAAGGAAATTGGAACTATTTTCCCTCTCTAAAATCCTTGAATTTAAGCACGTATGAACACATCAGTGGGAACACAAAAGCGCTACAGCCATTGCATAAAGAATTTGAAGATAGGTCTGAAGAAATAAAACAAATAAAACCGGCACTCGACGTTTTTATAACGCCTTTTTCGGTGCGCCCAGAGGATGATGCCCCATGAAGTCTCCAAGTTGAGCTGATAAAAGTACAGTGCGGTCAATTTTGTCAGACCGTTATTACCATTACAATGGTGATTTGATTTCATTTGATAAAGGCGTTGAGGACAAGAATTCCCGAGGATTCATGCCCTTGCCCTGAAATGTGTTGCTATGTTCAGAACAACGTTCGTTTGTGAACAAATGTTTTCAATTGTGAATATTAACAAAACAAAAACAAGGTTAAGTTTGACTGATGCTTCCTTGGAAGCTACACCTCGGATTGTAACTGCCAAAAACGATTGTACCGAATATCGACAAATTAGTGGCTTCAAAGCGATGCCAATTATAAAGAAAGAATGTTGAAAATTAGTGCAAAATCAGGAATTAAATTAAAACTATTATTTCTGTCTGTACACAAAATTGGCATTATTATTATTCGTTTTCATACTGGTACGCCTCCTGATGCACGCTGATTTGCCCAGCCCCATTAACCAAACAACAACAACACTACTCTTGCCTCGCTAAGCGCTGCCACTACAGGTTCCTCTCCTACAGCAGAGCACTGGTGCCGGCAGGTGCTCACGAACCACCCGACTTGGCGTGGCCGGGTTTAAACCTTAGAAACACAACGTAGCGAACGAATAGAGTGCAACATAAAACAAACACCACATGGTGCCATATGCGTGGGGATGGCAACATTGTATTTATCCTATAAATCACGCCCACAGTAGCCGACACAACTGAAATTGGTAACGCTGTATGATGTATCACTCCCACGTAACTTTTGTGAAGTACAAAAATTAACCAAAATAACTGTAGTAATGGTCAGGAAAAAATCTGGAGTTGAAGTAGTGATAGATGTTTACTCCTCCACTGGTTTAACCCATCCGCCGTCCCAAATAGGATCACGACTTATATAGATGAAATTCCAGCTGAATCCGCCATTTCCGCTGTTAATTATGCACAAGTACTGCGCCCTTCTGTAGGAATAATATATGGTCATACTTCGCCTAGCTCAATCGATTCGGGGATGGTGCATTCATTTCCCACGATATGACACATATATTCTAGGATCATGAGCAACACAGGTCAACACTCAAAATAAAAATTAAAACTTCACATAACCACATTTAACTATCAAAAATGGCACACCACAAAAATTAAAACTTCACATAACCACATTTAACTATCAAAAATGGCACACCACAAAAATCTTACATTAATCAAAAACCAAATTACAATAACAAAACTTAAAATACAAACTGGTTCCTTTATCAAACTTAGGAACATCAACTACAAATAAATTCCTCTGGACACTGTTATTACGGCTCCACTGAGCCTATAACAGGTCAGCTTTCACTTCCATAAAACATGCACCTATAAATTCTATTTAATCTACAGATTCTACACTGTCTTCGTAAAGAGTCTCTTAGGGTAACTCCCTGAATGATCAGTAACATTCATATTAATCAATTACAAATTATTTTATTGGTTTTTTTTTCGAGTTTTCTCAAAATGTGTTTTAAATATCATTGGATTAGATCCACCAATGTTCCTCCTTCTTCTCACAATACATGTTAAGTACTACCTTTTTGTGGGTCATCGTGCATCCCTTCAAATTAAACAATACTGAATCAAATCAAAGAGATTTTTGTCTCCCTGACACCTCCCTATGTTCTTTAAAGGAACTCTCTGAAAATCATGTGTCACGCTTGGGAAATTTATATTTATTCTGGAATAATATTCCTAAAACTGATTTTTTCATAAATATTGTTAGCAGGAAATGGCATTTATAACGCATACTAATGGATTATCTCTTCCATGCTTTTATTGATACTGCCAGAACCATCTTTACAACTTTGTAACTTAATTACCAGTAAGCTCCAACAAGCTATTACTACGGTCGGTGACCTTTTCTCGAGTGGTGTACTCGGCTCACATAATTTACGACACTCGTCTCGCCTTCACTAGCGATGATACAGTGGTCTGCTTCCTTTCATCGGGGCTTGGTAAGTAACAAGGCTCTTTCAATTTAGAAGGTTTTAACGCATTTAAATCCTACTGTATTTATTTATACTTGCTCAATAGCAATCACTTAGCACACAAAGGTAACGTAGTCGATTCATGAGTTTCCACATTGCTCGGAGTGTTTATGTGGTCTTTAATTTGGGGGTACCAACATCACATGAGACATACAGTCTAATATAAAACCCAACCCAAGGGTCCAAAACCTCTCACACTGGGCGGTTCGAAGATACATTTTTGCAACTGGAGCGGAATATATGCTGACCTCCGTGCTAATAAAAAACCATATTTAGAGCGGAATAACTTCACAGACCTCTATAATTAATGCAACAAAAGCAGTACACAGCCAGTCCTCCTGTGCGAATACAACAACATTTGCTCCCCTATTTGTCCTAAGACCGACGATTTGACTTATCATATTTATTTAGCATATGGCATTACACATGAAACACAAAAAAAAACACAACAATAATAACAAAATAATAATAATAATAAGTACATACAAGCACAGATATCGACCTATAACCTTATGTCCAGTCTGTTAATCGATTCTAGGCTCGATGGTGTAGCACTGAAAAAGTCGATAGGGTCACCTAGGTATGCTCTTATTTTGCAGTCTTCAACAATGTGGCTGATGGTCTGATTCGATGAACCACAATCACAGCAGGGGTCTGGACGCTTCCCCCATTTTTGCAGGTTGCACGCACAAACTCCATGTCCTGTACGGATACGGTTAATGGTCTTCCATATATGCCGTGGTTGTTCAAATCCCTTGATTTTCTTTATAGGATCAATGAGGTCATGAACTTCGGGTGGGGCATTTCTAGTCCATGTTTCACGCCTTTTAGCTGCAATATTGAAATTACTATCACCAAGCTGTTGAGCCAGTCGCAGGGGTGGATTCCTGGACCGGAGCCGGTTTATTGCCAGAGTGGGAATGTCGTCATGGATTGTAAGTGCAGTGTTGTTCATTATTTTAGAATATTCCTGACTCATCATAAAACTACCGCAGCAACTACACTCAATAATGATACTCCCTTGTTTTATTCATAGCAAAATCACTCGATTCTACTTTTACATCTTCGCTCATATCAGCGGTATCAAACTATATTTCTCTTAAAACCTTCCGTGAAAGCCTGTTAACTTCCTTCCCGTACTCCTTCCCTCAACTGAATTTTACTTGGCATATCATTATTAATTATTGATCAATTTATCACACAACAATACTACCCTTTTAACATTACATGGGCTTTCCCTCTTACACAATTCAAATTCACCTCCACTTCATGTCCTGCTAAGACTCTATTCAACACATGTGATACACACAACATATTACACATATACATTATTTCCCTGTACTATGGTGACACAGAATTATCCAGAATGCATGACCCTCCAACAATTCATAATGAAAACTAGTGAGTACTTACATTATCTGGTGGTGTTCTCCAATGATTGCGGAACTTTTGGTCCTCCATTATAATGGATTAACCCTTCATCTCATACCCGTAACACATTTCCACATATATTTTCACTTTACACATTATATTCTGAACATACATTTGCACTTCAATTTTCTTCCCTGTCTTAGGGTGCTTTTACTCCTCAAATAGGATTATACTCTTATTAATTAACACTGTAAAACACTTATAAAATTATTTACACAATAAATTCACTCGAGCATACAATAATGCTTCTCTTCACGCGTGGCTATATTCCTTTTCTATTCACACGACTGTTATAATTTTCTGTATTTGTCTCGTCCGGAAAATGCAGGTATCTGGCAATTCACCACCTGTCCTAGACCTCTCCTGACAAATGAAAGTCTCTGAACTCCTACTTCCGTTGATCTCCTATTCCCCTCGGAAAGTTCTACTCTCAAAGTTTCTGTCTTGGGTTCGATTAACGCGGGACTCACTCTGTCGGCGCGATATTACTTCCCTATCGCTACTATAGCGCTCTTTAATTGTGGTTCTACTTTGCACAAGTTCCCTTAGAACCTTGATCTAGTCTTGAACTAGTCACTTCGCAATATGTGGTCCTCAACTCTAGTTCCACAATAAATGTTTATCACTTGGAATCCTCACTAGGATTCTTACAACTTTATGTTCTGAAGACTTAAATTGGCTTCGAACTGTTACTGCTACTATCGACTCGTAACCATACGTTGAACTAATGTCCCTTGGACCGACGCTCTGTCACAAACTTCCCAGGCACGGGCAAAGTTTTGACTGTCGCACTAGCGTTATGACCCCACTTGGTCTCGAGCGTACTCGTTGAAACAGCGTAACCTCTCAAGGTTTACGAATGACTGTATACTGGCGAAACAGTACAACACCCCCTCGGTGTTCCTGAAGACTGAATACTTCTGCTCTGGCGATCGGCCTATTTATTCAATTTGGTAAAAATGTAGTCCGTTTCGTACCCCTGAAGATTAACTTTTGAAGAAATACTCGTAGCGAATTGAAAAAATTACTCCTGTACTCTCCAGAGTTCCTAGGTTTCAAGAATATTTCTTGATTCCGAAAATGATCGTTCAATTCTTCTATAACAATTTCCAAAGTATTTCGATTTGGCGTGGGCGGTCTTCTTTACTGGTATCTCTGCGCGATATTAATGCGCCCTCAATCCATGACGTAATTTCAAGTTATCATTTCTTTTCTGTTTAATTATTAGAAAGTTTTATCATCTTATTATCTTTCTAATTATCACTGTAGTGTATTCAAATGTTATTAATTTTCTCTAAAATCAAAATCCATGTTATTTCACAACATTTCAAACCCCGCCCATGACTGATATAAAGAAAATACTGCTGCATAAGCTTTGATCGTGGTTTCCCCTACTCATATGAGAGCCTTGAGTCACAATGAAAAGTCCCCCTGCTTGTTGCGTTATCTGAATCATAGGAATTATCTCACCTCGCACACGTGCTGATACCGTCACCTCTGACTCATTCCCTACTTCTTGCACTCATTGTTACATGCTCTGTAGAAATATCATCTGGCTTATAATTGAATCCTTTAAGAATACTATATTTATTCCTTATACAGTACGGGATTCGATTCCTTGTGCCTGCTCCAAAAGGGCACAGCACAGTATTGTCAATCCCGCACTTACGGTACTACTTTGTATATGCGCGGTACCGTACCATGAAACTAAATAGCGCCGAGTTTGAACCAGTTCGCAATGGATTGTGCAAGCTGTTTTTGTCTAGACCGATAATTGTTAGGTCGTTAGGCCATACAAACACCCCTGTTTTTTTCACGCATAGTTGGGGAAAGACACCCATAAATAATTTTCATCCAAACAAATGGTTTGTGCCTAGATCAACAATTTTTAGGTAGTGCGGCGCTGGTTTTGCCGTTTAGTTCGAAACATGGAATCCTTGTGATCAGCGTTCATTACATTGGTGAATACTCTTCTAAATACAAAACAAACCTAGCTTGGTGCTTACGCCCGAGACCCCCTTTCTTGTAATGCAATCAGTAATTTTCGTCCAGACAGTCATCTAACCAAGTAGCGACCAATGGTTTCGCCCAAACAGTCGTCTAACCAAGAAGAGCCCGATTATTTCTTTTTCTCATAATTACAACATTACGTGTGTCGTCTAATGTATTTTGTATCGGAGATGTTGGTAACTAATGACGTCAATGTGTGCGCGTCATTGTGATCGCCCACTGCGGCAGTTTCGCATAAAAACACATATTTACGTGATTTAGCACATATATCCAGTGCAGAAGTGATCAAAATTAGTAGTTACAATTGATAAGGTCCCCCCATCCGCTGAAAGATGAAATAAGGTATGAAAATTATATATTATCAAAGTGAAAGCAAAAAGGAAAATAGTGCGAGGTACGGAATTTATCTGAAATTTCACTACAGTATATAAGTCGTTTTATAAAAGGGAATAGCGGGTGGGTTACAGACAGCGAAGGTAAAAACATCTATTAGGACATAATTTCCACAATTATTATTCATCACTACACAAGGTATTTAGGCTAATTTAATTATTCTCCTTGGTTCATCACTCCTGAAGTGTTACCTCTATTACGTATGTCGTTTTGCCTTGAAAACATTTGCTTGAAGACGGGCTATTATTTTATTTTAAAATATGCACTGAAAATTTTAAGCACTTCGATTTTTAAGAAACCATATGAGTAACACTATCATAATCTTCTTCTTCTATCTCTTTACATCATTCCCACTCCTATGTGGGGGTCGGTGTTTCTGACAGCTCTCCTCCATTTAACCCGGTCATGCACATCCTCTTCTGACAACTGTTTTTCCCTGAGGTCCTCCCGTACACAATCCATCCATCTTCGTTTAGGTCTGCCTCGCATTCTCACTCCCTGTATTTGCATGTCTAGCATCTTCCTCCCCACGTATGATTCCTCCCTTCTTCTCACATGCCCGTACCATTGAAGTCGCTTTTCTTGTATCTCCTTAGATATTTCCACAACCTTCAATGTTCCTCTTAATTTGACATTTTCCACTCTTTCACGCTTAGTCACTCCACTCATACACCTGACCATTTTCATTTCCGTGACGTCAAGCCTGTTTGTGTGCGTTTTGCGTGCAGGCCATGTTTCAGAGCCATACAACAATGCAGGTCTTACGACAGTTTTATATATTTTCCCCTTAACCTTAGGCTTGATCCTGCGGTCACAGAGCACTCCTGACATTTTCCTCCAGTTCATCCATCCTACCTGAATCCTGTGTGACACTTCCACATCCAGATTTCCATCTCCAGTCACCACCGAACCCAGGTATTTGAACTCATCCACTCTATTTAACGTTTCCCCTTGCATTCTGATCTCACAGTCTTGATCTGTATTGAACCGCATATACTCCGTCTTCTTCCTGCTAATCCTGAGTCCTCTGTCTTCCAAGACTGCCCTCCACTGTTCCAGTTTTTCCTCTATGACATCTTTGGTGGTACTACACAACACAATGTCGTCCGCAAACATCATGCACCAGGGGGCTTGGTCTCTTAATCCACAAGACATTTCGTCCAGAATTAGGTCAAACAGATATGGACTTAAAGCCGAACCTTGGTGTAAACCTACTCGAACCGGAATCCAATCTGTAAGTCCAACGCTGCTTCTAACCTGTGTTCTTGCTCCTTTGTACATTTCATGAACCAACTGCACGTACTTCTCTGGAACTCCCTTCGCTCGTAAACATCTCCAGACTTCTCCCCGGGCACCCGGTCACATACTTTCTCTAGGTCCATGAATGCGAAGTGTAATCCCTTCTGTCTTTCACGATACTTTTCCATTACTTGTCTCAGGGCAAACACTATGTCTGTGGTCCCTTTTCCTGGCATGAAGCCAAATTGTTCCTCGCCAATGCTAATCTCATCCCGGATTCTCTTGTCTATCACTCTTTCCCAGATTTTCATGGTATGGGACATTAGCTTAATGCCCGTGTAGTTAGCACAGTCCTGAATATCCCCCTTCTCTTTCTTCTTCTTCTTTTGAGACCACAAAGGATCACTTTACCCAACCATTAGTTCGTCGACTTGTAGGAACTGTACGAGCCTTGCGGTCCTCCCAGTACTTCTTCATGCGTATTGATCGTCTTGCCCGTTCTTCGGCGGAAAATATTCTTGTAGGAATTTTCTTCTTTGTGAGTGGAAAATGAAACGTCATATTTTTAAGTGCTGTAGTTAAACTTTTCTTATTTGCAGCATCTTCTGTTGTTAGGCCAATTTCTTTTAAGTCCTCTCTGATTTCTTTCAACCATCGGCATCCAGTTGTTGTGTTTTTTGAAGCAAGATTGTACTGCACTAGTTGTTTTAGAAGACGTGAATCTGGCATTTTCATGATGTGCCAAAAGAATCCTAGTCTTTTCTTTCGCATGGTATCAGTAATGGGTTCTAGGTTGTTATAGACCATATTGTTAGGTATTATTCGCCACTGCCCATCTTTTTTATATCCTTTATTGATACAAGTTCTTCCAATTCGCCTTTCGATCTTCTGTAATCTGTCGGTTTTAGAATGTTCATTTAGATGGAATAATGATTCTGCTGCATATGTGGCTTCCGGTTTTATGACTGTATTGTAATGTTTAATTTTTGCATTAATTGATAAGCATTTCTTTTTGTAAGTTTCCCATGTTAATTTTTGTGCCCTAGATAACTTGTTGGTTCTTATTTGAATTGACGCTTTCTCATTTAAATTGTTTGTTATTAGCTCTCCTAGATATTTGAATCATGTTACAATTTTAATTTTTGTATCATTAATTTGTATTTCCTTTAATGGTGTTGGTTTTTGTGGCATGATTTCTGTTTTTTCGAATGATATCTTAAGGCCAATTTTATTTGCAATTGCCTGAAGCTCTGGTATCTGTGTTTTGGCTTCCTCTAAATCTTTCGCCAATAATGCCATGTCGTCTGCAAAACCAAGACAGTTTGTTTGAATTTTTCTCCCTATTTTTATATTTGGAGGGCATTTCTTAGACCATTCTCGCATTACCATTTCCAATGCACAATTAAATAGTAATGGTGATAAGCCATCACCCTGTCGTAAACCGGTTGTGACCTCAAATGGGTCAGAGAATTCACCTCTGAATTTAACTTTTGATTTGGTGCCTGTAAGAGTTAGTTTTATGAGATTTGTCAATTTGGGGTGTAATCCCATGTGTCTTAGAATTTTTAATAAAGATTCTCTGTGAATACAATCATATGCTTTTTTAAAGTCGATAAATGTTATCACCATATCTCTATTCCTTTTTCTATTATAATCCATTATCAATTTTAGGCTCATAATTTGATCTGGGCAACTTCTCCAGGGCCTGAAACCTCCTTGATATTCTCCTAATTCATTTTCAAGTTGTACTTTAATTCTATTGAGAAGAATTCGAGAAAAAAAATTATAGGTAACATCCAGGAGTGAAATCCCTCGGTAATTGTTAGAGTCTGTCTTATCCCCTTTTTATGTAGTGGATGGATGATAGCTGATCTCCAATGTTCAGGGAATTTTCCTGTAATCCAGATGTTGACTAGTTGTTGGTGAAGAGCGATTTTTGCAGAATTTCCAGCATACTTCCAAATCTCTGCAAAAGTCTGGTCTTCTCCAGGGGCTTTGAAATTCTTCATCTCATTCAGTGCTATGTAAACGTCTTCTAATGTGGGCGGGTTAATGTTCTCCGGTGGTGTTCTTATTGGAGTGTCAACATCCAATTGGAGAAATTCTATGCGTTCTTCACAGTTTAGGAGTGTCTTAAAATATTTAGCCATAATTTGTGCATTATCCTGGTTGTTGTGGGCCAATTTACCATTTTCATCTTTTAACAATAAGGTAGGTGCTTCATATTTTTTCAGATGTTGTTTAAAGATTTTGTAATAATTCCGCGATTGTGAAATTTTGAATTCCTCTTCAATTGTTTGTAGGGTGTCAGTATGATATTGCCGTTTTATTCTTCTTAAAGTTTTAGTTGTTTCTTTTCGTTGTGTAACTAAATTTTGAAAATATGTTTCAGATTTTTGGGATTGGTGTAATAACCACGCTCGGTGTCGTTTTTCAATCATCTCATCACATTCATTATTCCACCATTGATGTTTTTTCCGCGGGTTAATTGGAGCCAGGTCTTCTGCTATTCGTTGTAGGTTGTGAACCAAGTTTTCGAGTTTATCAGTTATTTTAATGTTTCCAGTTGCTTTTTGGTACTGTTCACTGTTGATTAACTGGATAGGATCTATTGTTCGTTTAGTTTTGGGGGTTTTCCTTTGTTGTCTCTTCTGGGGCGTGAGTTTAATTTTAATTCTCTTTATATATAGGCACTAAAATACTTTCTCTCCATTCATCAGGTATTATTTCTGACACATACGCCAACACAAGGGAGACTCAAAATAACCTAACATAAGTAAATAACCCTAAGAAGACAAGATACTTGGGGAAGAATGCGTGCTGAACTACTACCTTCCATAACCCAGATTAAATGAGAGACTAAACTACACTAACGTCTACTGTTAAGAAAGAACACTGAGTAGTAATTTAAGGGATAACAAAATATATTTTTAGACATGCATAATTACAACATGAAAACAATAAAACATATTTTAAAAAATGATGAAAAATATAAAATGTAAACATCCAAAAATTAAGTGCAGAAGCTCAGAATCAGTGAAGATGAAGATATAGTTAAGTTAATTAAAAGAGAACACTGACAACCGGGTCAGTCATACAAGACAAAGGTTTAATAAAATATCCACCACGTTAACGAAGATAATCTTCAATCGATAAAAAGTAAATTCAATTATCACACCTGTTACCAGTAAATATAATTTAGGACAATAGTTCGAAGGAAAATATGGGAACGAAGAACCAATAAATAAGTAAATAATAATAAGTGTCACCAAAAGACACATTATGCAGGGTCCATATGGGACATACTAACTAGTCTTCGAGTGGAAGAAATTTAATTAATGAAGTTACACCGGTAAGAAAAACTCTAGGATGAAGACTATTACAACTTGATCACTGTTATCACAGAACACAGTGTCAGGATCAGTTTCTTTAAATAGACAATATACCTAACCGTTTGACTATAAAATTACATGATAAAACTTGGGAGACGAATATGATTATTTTCATGAACCAAAAGTCTTGTAACACACACATAACCTCCAAACATACATACGATCAGGCACTCATTAAATAAGTGATGCCAAAGCCATGGGAAATAAAATTACTAACCATAAGGTCATGCGAGGCAACTACATAACATACATACTGAGATCCATAACTTACCAACATCATACATACAGTGCATTCAAACCAATAACCAACAAGTAAGGTCAACGTCACCAGTAAATAAATACAAACCCAAGTTAGGTTAAGATGCGAGACCAATTTCATAACATCTAGCTGATCACATTTGGTGTCCACACCAATACTCGTAACAAATCCATCTTAAATGCCAAGGTCAAAATCATGAGTAAATAACTACAAACCATAGAGGTTAACATGTGAGGCCAACCACATAGTATTCTTTCTTCAATAAAAGTACCAACATCATAAAAAACACAGACACCACTCTCATTCGAACATAATCACACAACTATCAACACATATAGTCCATTTCCATAACCATATTCATCTGCCCATTACAAAATAAACCTACCTTTTCTAAGGCCAAAATATTATATTTTAAAATATATTAAAATGTTTAATTCCATGAGATCCTTTCTTCATTTTCAACGGGTGTTGGTTGGATCTAAAACAGTCCATGGCGTAGCTTTAAGCTAGCCTAAATTCGTAATAAATCTTCATAGTAAGCTTATATCAATTCATCTTGTCACTTCAAGATTCTACAGCTGAATAAGGATCCTCAGCAAACATTTGAGAATCGCCACTAAGGGATCCCAATCATAGATATAACTCGAACATAATCAATAATTGTAGGATCATTCAATCCAAGACCGACTACAATATCTCAGACCGTAACATCAAAACCAAGATGGCGGAAATCGTAGGGGAACAGCTGTAGCAACTGGCGGGCATGGCGCCATCGAAATAGCGGCAAATTCGAAGACAAACATTCGCATATTTGATTAAATTCCGCCAGAAATTACAAGTTTTTATGTAATAAGGCACAAATTCAATATGAAACCCTGACGTATTTCGCTACAAGCAACGAGAACAGACAGTAGCTAAAAATACAGACATAAATAAAGCAGAGGTAAGACATTATGTTAAAAAATGCAAATATTTCTAAATGGAACTACAAGAATAGTCAACCAACAACAAAGTCAACCCCTGACACTATACAGCCCATGAAGGGCCTAGGCAAATATAAAATGCAAATATAAATGGTTGTTGCTTATATTAGGGGCTACGACATCGTGGTCTTGTAGCCCCATGTATTTGTGTGTGGAATTTGTGTGATAACCTGTGTTATTGTTATGGCTGAACTAGTGTGTTTGTAAATTGGGTATTGTAGTGGGAAGGAAGCGGCCATGGCCTTAAGTTAGGAACCATCCTGGCATTCGCCTGGATTAGAAGTGGGGAAACCATGGAAAACCACTTCCAGAAAGACTGAGGTGGGAATTGAACCCTCCTCTACTAAGTTGCTTCATGAGGCTGAGTGCACCCCATCCCAGCCCTCACATGAGAATTAAATTTCTTGGCAGAGCCGGAGAATCAAACCCGGACCTCCGGGACGACAGCCAAGAATGCTAGGCACTACACAACGAGGTGGTCTAAAACAGAATGGTACCACTGAACGAAAGTAGAACGAGCGATAATATTCTCTATAGTACATTAATTAGCCAAAATACCTTATCAAACAACGAGAAATAAATCAGGGAATGATGTTTTAAAAGATGCTTCCTCCTCCGCTGTATGTGACCCACCCAGCCATCCCAAATAGCATTGTGACTCACAATTTGGCTTTAGGAGAGAAAGATGCACAATCCAGGCAATTCGAAGTCTTCAAACTGAGATTGCGTCTACCCTGTCGGTACCGAAGGGAAAGTTACAATCCATATTCATTGACTTCTCTAAAGCTTTTGACTCGATTAGCAGGAAGAAAATATTGGAAAAACTAGACAGACTATTGAGAGGTAACAGCTACACTAAACATCTTGTCAAAAGTATTTTAGGCTCTAACAATATAGTCATTAACGATGGCATTACAACATCAAGCCCAATTGAGCAGACTACAGGCATGCTGCTACAAGGAGACCCATTAAGCCCTCGTGTTATTTATCACTGCTATGGCAGATAATATCACAGATATATTATCAGAGCGGGTAATCTCATTTATATACGCAGATGACATGGTGCTCGCTTCAAGTTCACAGGTCGAATTGCAATCTGCTCTCGACCCCTTTGAATTATGGGTGTTACACAATGACCTTAGGTTAAACAGAAACAAGACTAAATCTATGACCTTTAGGAAAGGGGGAAAGCCAGCAATTTTCCACATTGCAGGAAAACCGCTTGAGGGTGTACCACATTATAAGTAGTCCTACTTAGGTCCTACATTAGTCAACTGACAATGTTTTCACACTGCAAATCAAGGATAGACCCAGCGTCACTACCAAAGCCTTCAACGACATAAAACATTTGACTAAGCTATCTATAAAAACAGCCTTAAAACTTTTGCGGTTAAATGTTACCCGTATTGTGACTTATGGACTGGAGAGCATTTGGACACATTTAAATATGAAGTATTTGGAACAATATGGAGAAAATGAAGGCGACTTACATAAAGAAGGCCTTGGGTTTATCAAAGTATACACCTTCAAGACCGGTGTAAGAGGTGACTCGCGAGGTTTATAATGTAGAACAACTCAGACTTCAAATGCTGCTACCTTCTACTCCAGGATATGTAAAACTCATGGACACACTAGAGCCAAAGAACATTGGTAGGATTTTTGCGCCACGGACACTATGATTTTTGACGATTGGAAGAGTGGGGGGGGGGGGGGGGGTGGGTGCGAGCTGAGACCATTGAACTGTCGGTACTATTGGAACAACTCCTCCCATGGTAACCCTCGCTGAAAACTGCTTCCTGGTGCACTGCCAGGCGTAACTAGTCGCACCAAAAACTGTCATACCATTTAACTCTAGGTTGCATGTCAGCTGATATGTCGTGATTCTTTTCATATATTTGAACGTACGTACCTCTGTGCAACGTTATATGTATGGTATTTTCCAATAATACGGTAGGTTTACGGTCTACTTTATTTCGAAGTAGCCTATTCTGCGTTTATGGATATGTCTTACATCAAATTTTGACATAGGCCTAAATAGCACGTATGACAAATACACGTAGGCCCTATTGTAGGTTATAAGTTATTAAGTTAGTCACAGAATTATAACCTACGTCTAGCTTATATTACAGATTTCCATGGAAACGCCCAGATGTAGGCCTATTAAAGAAATGGGTTATAGCTGTGAAAACTTTTATAAACATGCTACTTGTTTCATTCAAATAGAAACAAACCACTGCTTAAAGATGATGCGGTACCTGCAAATTGCAATTTCCCACAGCATCGGCTTCAGCCACCCAAGAAAAGACCGAGAGTTATTGAACGACAAGTAGCCTAATATTTACTGTTACTTTCTTCATCAGCATAGGCATAAAATTTCACATTTTCCAGTATACTTTTATGATGTCAGTCTTGGAGACGATAAAAATAATTCGGCTTAAGGGATCTTCCCTGCAGGACCTGTTCGTTTGCTATATGACTTATGTGAGGTCGAAGTTTCGACCTGCTTTGAAGAAAAAGAAGCTTGTAGTTTTTACGTGACCGTTAATCTTGTGATCATGAGCCAAGGGACCTCCATTTTACGTGGAATCCGAACCACAGGACATGGCATTTCACTTCCAAAATCTCACTTGCAATGACCGTGAATCAAACCTGGTCCACCTTGGTGAGAGGTGAATAGCTTGACCACTGCGCCACCATGCCCCATTGCTTTGAAGAATATTGAACATGTGGTTGTTTTGTATAAATAAAGCAGGCTATGTATTTTTGTTCACCAAGCATCTATTTAATTGTTTAGTTATAGGCTTATGCATATTCACACACATATGAATGTTGAATACCAATTAACATACTTTTTCTTCTTTATTGTTAGTCATTACCAGCCTAACCTTATTTTTATTTTAATGTATGTACGACTTGTATTTTTTGCCAGTAGGCCTATAACTTAGTTATTGTGTATGCTGCCTTTGATCGAAGGATAAAATGATGAACAATCAGGCTGCAATATAATATTTAATGTTGGCATATATTCCTAGCCATTTTAAGTATCAAATTACTATGATATTTTGAAATATGTATTTCGGCGTAAGTTCAGTTTAGTTTACCATTCGCCTAAATGTTCAAAAGTACCTCTCTTACTTGTATCTCGTCGTACATATGTACGTCATCCTTTTGTTCGTATACGTCAACGTGAGATCACGGTGACGTCACTGATCTCCCTAAATATTCCCCAGATACCGGTGTATCGGAAGGTATAGTTCAACCGAAGATACCATGCCATATTCTGCACATTAAGACATGAATCTTTGATATTCCTAGGGAATAACAATTCGTTTACTGTATGATTTTAGATTTTATTCATTATATGCATGGGCATTGGCTGCAATAAACCCCTTATTATTATAGGCTATAGGTGAATTTCCAGCTGTGGATGCCATTATTCACATCAACCATCGTCAGAACAGTACTGCCAACCTCACCATTACGGTACTAGCCGCACCAACACTCGACCATTCTAACCTACGTTTTGTCCAATCCAATGGTTACAGCCTAACACGTCCAGATCAATGGTTTTGTATCAATCTGCCCCGATAGCTGCGCACAATCAAAGCCGCAGCCTTCGATTTGTCCAATCCAATGGTTTTTTACAATGGTTACAGCTTAACGCATCCAGAACAATGGTTTTTGACAATGGTTATAGCCTAACGCGTTCCGATGACTGCCTTTTTTTTAACAACAGTGATCTGCTAATAGATGTAGTCTCCTCCGCTGTCTATAACCCACCCACCATCCCAATTTATAACACGACTTAGGGCTATATAGTGAAATTTCAGTTGTGTCGGCCAGTGGGCGTGGCTTATTTGACAAATAAGATATTGCCAACCCTATGTATAGGTAAACACGGCCGTAGGTTGTTTGTTTTGAGCGTAGAGAGCTGTGAGATCGCACTCGCTTCTATCTGTATCGGGACATCCTGAACTAACTCCAACAGATGGCGCATAAGTACTCTCATTAGTACTTTATTTCAAATAGCATTTGCCAATAACACACAATTGATGTTACAAACTCTTTAAAATGAAAATTTACTGTATTATGAACTTGTCATTCTTCAAATTCCATGTGTATAGAATTCCAACGGACATACATTCTATCTTATTAATGTTTTTAATACAAAAACAAACCTAACCAGCAACTAACGCCCCAGTCCCCCTTGCTTGTGGTAGCCTACTAACAGTAATTTTCGGCCAGGCAGTAGGCCTACCTAACCTAGTAACAGACATAAATGTATATACAAAAACAAACCTAATTTGGGGATAACTCCCCAGGCCCCCTAGCTTATGATACTAACAGGAGCATAATTCTATTTACATACCTGTTGCATTTAAAATCACTGCTTCCATCAGATTACAGTACCCACTTGAATTTTTTCCACAAGCACACAAAGATTATTGATTCATGATTCTTATAGAATATATTTACACTTAAAGAACTTGACACTTTAGAAGACACTGACACTGCTGGTATGTCATTAAAACTACCATCATCTACTTTAACAAACAGGAGTTGTGTAGGACGGTTGATTTGGGAAAATTGTCGAAATGGTATCAGGGGTTAGTATGGCAATTTTCATAACCACAAATTTAGGTTCGAAATGTTTAAGTTAACAAATACAACTGTTTTAACTTCGAAAATGATCCCGGTGAATATTTCTCATCCACTTCTCTTTCAAAGATTTGTCTTTAGGAAATTTAAAAGTTGAAGTATCTTCAGCAGTATTAAATTTACAGGCAGGTACACAGTAATGACAATAAACAGCCAATGCTTCTCACATTACGTATCTTCGGCATTTATAATTATTCACAGTGCACTTCACTACTTAAGGTACACTATTACAATATATAACAGCTCGAAATCACTTGAAATATGCGACATTTGAACGAAATTCTCGCAGCAGACCCACTTTAATGTTGGTTGACCAAATGTAAACAATCCCCTACGATTACCGCCATTTTCTACGATTTCGATAGTGGCATTATGGTCTGATTTATTGTAGTCGGTCTTGTTCAATCAATGCGAGAATATCGACGTCCATATATATCGACCGCGCGATCTAACGGCCATTCCAAGTATTAACGGAGTGCTAGTTCCTAGCTACCAACTAGATAGGGCGACGGTCTTTTTCTTTATGCATCATACTACGACTAATTCTTCCTCAACTCGCTCACAGAAAGAGTCAAGTTCAATATTTTTAAGAATCCGTTATCGGCCAATAGTGAGTTCTTTCATACAGACACTTTATAACGGCACATTTCTCCATCCCCCTATTGTGGTCAATAGAGAAACAATTGAACACTAAAATGTCCATAGAGAGGGTTTTGAAGAATAGTAGACAATTTTCAAATATTAGTGATGCTTTACATAAGTTCTTTCACCAACCATATACCAAATGTCACATTCACACCAAATCCCCCATGCATACGCATGAACACTCTTACTTGTAGTATTACATAATTACAGTATCTTTGCATCCAGTACATCAAGTAATAAAATACAAGGTCAAGTTTTCTTCCTTGAATCTGTCGACGAGTTTGGAATTCCAGAGAGAGTGGCTCCTATCACCTTATCCGGGCCCTGGATTTCTAGTAATAGTCACCGCTCATTCTCCAGCTGATAAATTCTTCTCCATATAATCTGTAACCATATATCACTGCGACAGTACATGTCCTTGGTAACTTCTATAACTAATGACATGGTCATTAAATGTCACGCCTAACCTCTCGTACATAACATTTTAACAATAAATTAACAATTATGGCCAACAGAAAATTACAAATGACAACTCTAACATTACAATACACAACCCTAACCTATCATCTTCTATGTTTCTTCGCTTGTACAAAAATTTAAACACCAAAAGTTTACAAATCTTTCTCAGAAAGGTCACTTCCTTCCTTTACAAGATGTACGTTTTTTTTCTGTTTTTTTTTTTTTTTTTTTTCAAAATAACATTTTACTTTAGTGTCCCTAACAAGTGATATTATTGGAGTCAACAAAATCTAGCATGATCCTCGGAATCTTCTTATGAGGTTTCCATTTACACAATGATCAGATTCCAGTAAGAAATATTTGGAACAACTCATTCCTAACCTGAAATGACATAGGTTCGCTACTTATGGTACCTTACTAACCACTTGACAAGGAAAATATCGATTCAAAAGACAAAGCACAGCGATAGGAAGTGACAGTAACGCATCTGCCAGTTAGGAAAACAAAAGAAGAAATCTACACAAACCGAGAGAACAATAACACCAAACTTTCATACTGACAACCCCAATTGACCAAGAAATAATTAACCACCCACAAAAATAACAACTAGGAACCGAATTGCAATGGCACAGCCTTTCGACAAAACACAAATACCGTAACACAAATTGCACGGTTGCTCTATTCCCAAAGAAATAATTAGGCATAACACAGAGGCCATTCTGAGGTACTAAATTGACACAACAGCTTAGGCACAACGACCTAACTCACAAACACAATACTCTTCACAATCTTCATGACATCACTTCACAATTAAACCCCAACAAAACAAATTGATACAATACTATTTTATGATACTTATTTCGACGCTATTTCCATCTAGCGTTAATTACTCGAAATCTAAGAGATTGAATTTACCGGCTATCTCTCGTAAATATGAAATGCGCCCCAATGAGAATGTTAGCTTGACCTGTTAATATTTGAAAGAAAAATAGCACAGTAGCGCCACCTGGTGAAATAGACATGTACAATAAAGAAGAGAAAAAAAAGGACGAGTCAGTGCAAAGTCTGTGCGTGTTCGCGTGACATGTGACAAGCATCTCAAAAGATGATTTGTATTTTGTATTGTATTTCTCACTTGATAAATAAAGTTTTACATTAAAACTAACAGGTTATGGACCCAGGCCACGTGTAAATGGTATTATCTCGTGAGTGGATCCGAAGCTGAGCGCCTGTGGAACACGTGCTGTATTTTTTGTGAGTAAGGATAACCTCAAAATGGCAGCCGGCAGTGACTACAAAGTTCAAGTGGATAAACTTGAAGGACCTGAAGACTGGGCAAAGTGGAAATGGCATGTGTTGATGGTTTTGCGGTCGTATGAACTGGAAAATATTGTTGATGGTTCGAAAAAGTGTCCTGTGTTGCCGGCAGATGCAACTGCGCAACAAAAAGCGGCATATAAGCAGTGGTTGAAAGAAGACGCGAAAGCGGCCAGTTTGCTAGCAGGTGCGCTAGGAAAATCTGTTGCCGAGCTCGTGTTGACGTGCACCAATGCCAGTGAAATTTGGACAAAATTGAGCGCACGGTTCGAACGAAGCAGTACGCAGCGACTGAACATGTTGATCGAGTCATTCTTCCGAGTGACACGTGACGACAAGGAGGACATCAGCACCCATGTCGCGAAGTTACAGAAGCTTTATCAGGATCTGAACGACGAACTACAAAAGCACAACGAAAACACGTTATCTGAAAGGATTTTGAACGGTCGAATTTTATCCACGCTGGGAAAAGAATATGATAATTTCAAGGATGTGTGGGACACGATTCCGACGGAAAATCAAACTGTGAACTTGTTGATTGAAAAATTGTGCACGATTGAACTGCGTGACCAAGGAAACGTGGAATCGACTGCGTTTGTGGTACGTAGTGCTCCCAAGAAGCATTCCCAGTATGGCAGTGGCAAAGGCAGTGCTGATGACAAGTCGAAGAAAAATGTTCAACGAGTAAAGCAGAAGTTTCCATGTTTCAAATGTAAGGAATTGGGCCATTGGGCAAGTGAATGTCCAGTGAAGAAGAAAGAGGGTGACACTAGAAACAAAAATAAGGAGAACAATGCTTCGTTTCTGACACATGCGATGAGTGCGTTAGACGGCGACTTTGTTCAAGCCGACGAGTGGTACTGCGACAGTGGCGCCACAAATCACATCACCGCGAACAAACAGTATTTTACAACATACGTCAGGTTTGCTGCTCCAGAGAAGATTTTGCTAGGAAAACGAGGTGTGAGCATGCTAGCTCACGGCAAAGGAACTGTAAACATTCAAGTGCGGATGAACAACGCTTGGTTAAGTGCTGAGATGACTGAAGTTTTGTATGTTCCCGATGCAATGGCTCATCTGTTTTCTGTGAAAGCTGCTGCAAGGAAAGGTTTTTGTGCAAGACTTGACGACCTAACTGTTAGAATTGAAGACAAGGTTACTGGAAAGGCGATGATGGCTGGACGTGTGATTCATGGTCTGTATGTACTTGACATGCGCGTCGTGAAACCGGCGCAACCCATTCAAGTGAATTTAGCTACATCGTCGGACAAACTGCAGATCTACCATGAACGATTTGGTCATCAACACAAAGCGCATGTCAAGAATGTACTGAAGCAGATGAACATCAATGTAGACATGTGTAAAGAGGATTTCTGCGATGGATGTGCACTGGGAAAAATGCATCGACTGCCATTCAAGACACGAATGAATCGACCAACAGCCACCGGTGAACAAATCCACGCCGATGTGAATGGACCAATGTCTACTGAATCTCTTGGAAAGGCACGCTACTACGTATGTTTCAAGGATGATTTCAGCAAGTTTCGACGAGTTTTCTTTTTAAAGCACAAAAGTGAAGTGTACACCGTTCTGGAACAGTTCCTGAATGAAGCCAAAACAAATGGACACGTCGTGAAGCTGTTCAGGTGTGATGGAGGAAAAGAATTTGATAACAAGAAGGTTTCTGAACTACTAGCAAGCAGAGGCATAGAACAAAGCATTACTACGCCATACACACCACAACAAAACGGAGTTGCGGAACGTGAAAATCGGACGATTGTGGAGTGCGCAAAATCTATGCTGAATCCCAGCAAGTTAACGAAAAAACTTTGGGCTGAAGCCTGCAACACTGCGGTGTACCTCCTGAATCGCACTGGGAAGTCATCGATTGAAAACAAATCTCCCTATGAATTGTGGTATGGACGACCAGTGGGAAGTTTCAGTCATCTGAAGATCTTCGGAACAGAATGCTACGTGCATATCGACAAGAATTTTCGCTCAAAGTTCGACGACAAAGCTGTTTTTGGACATCTGGTTGGGTACGTGAACGACAGGGATGGATTTAGAGTCTGGATTCCAACTCAGGGAAAGGTTGTTCTAAGCCATGATGTGAAATTCAAACCTGAAGTTGTCTGCAATCTGCGCGCCAACGCCGGAAAGGTTGAAGTCACGCTTGAAGAACGTGTGGAGAGGAATCAGTCTAATTCATCGTCTGATGTAGGCCTACAGAGGAGGTCAGAGTCAGATGAGAACTTAAGCGAAATTGAAGATTTTGCTTCGGCATCCAGTTCCGGAGGAAGCGAAGATGAGGAAGAAGGAGAGACTGAAGAAAGAAGGAAAAGCAAACGTGAAAGTAAGAAGCCATCGTGGATGATCAGTGGAAATTACATGTACATGGCTGGACCATCTATCGCTGAAAAGAATCCTGACTCATACTCTGAAGTGCTGCAGTCTAGTGATAAAAATCAGTGGCTGAAAGCAATTAATGAAGAATTGGAGTCCTTAAAGGAAAATGATACCTGGAAATTGGTTGAGCGTCCAAATGGTACACGGGTCCTGAAAAATCGGTGGGTTCTTCGACAGAAGACAACGGACAGTGGAGAAGTTCGCTTCAAGGCACGATTGGTAGCCAAAGGCTATGCGCAACAGCAAGGAATCGATTATGAAGAAACATTCAGCCCTGTTGCACGGTATGATACCATTCGAGCTCTGTTGGCAGTAGCTGTTGAAAAGGAGATGAAACTTGGTCAATTTGATGTCAAGACGGCCTTCTTGAACGGCGAGCTTGAAGAAGATGTGTTCATGGAACAGCCAGAAGGTCATCAGGACGGTACTGGCCGAGTGTGTCATCTAAAGAGAAGCTTATATGGTTTAAAACAGGCTCCACGCTGCTGGAACAAGCGTTTCAAGAAATTCATGGAGAAAGCTGGATTCAAAAACAGCAAAGCTGATCCTTGTCTCTTTTACAGCAACAAAAATGGAAAGTGGTTGGCTGTTGTAATCTTTGTGGATGATGGTCTGGTAATTGGCAATGAAGAAGACATCGAGCAGTTCATGGAAAAACTTCAGCAGGAATTTCACACGACCAGAGGATCTCTCAACAATTTCCTGGGCATGAAGATACAAGAAAACCATGATGGATCAATTGCAAAATTTGGGATGGCCGAGTCAAATGGAGTGTCTACCCCAGTTGGACGCGAAGAAAGTGAAGACGGAGAAAAGGTTTCGGCCAGGGTTCCTTATCGTGAGGCGGTGGGATCCTTGATGTACCTGACTACTGCTACTCGTCCAGATATCGCATTCGCGGTCAACAAAGCTGCTCGAGCCATGGAGAATCCTACAGTTCAAGACTGGAGTCAAGTGAAACGGATATTTCGATATTTAAAGAGCACAGTGAACCATGGAATCGTCTATAGGAAAGAGGACGTTTTGAAGGTCTACAGTGATGCTGACAACGCCGGTGACAAGAGGACGAGACGTTCAACGACGGGTGTCATTTCGATCTACAATCATGGAGCTGTATCGTGGAGAAGTCAGTTACAGAAGTCTGTGTCAACATCGACAACTGAAGCTGAAATTGTGTCTGCAAGTGAAGGAGCAAAGGAGTTGATTTGGCTGAAAAGACTGTTTTCTGAATTACTGGGAACTGCTGACAAACCTCCAACGCTTTACATCGACAATGCTGGTGCAGTTAAATTGGCTAAAAATCCGGAGTACCATCGAAAATCGAAGCATATTGAGGTACGTCATTTCTATGTGAGGGAAAGATTTTTGGACGGAGACCTTGAGCTGGAGCACATCGACGGGACCAATCAATTAGCTGATCTTCTAACTAAACCTCTGGAGAGGGTCAGATTCGAGATGCTGCGTGAGAGGATTGGCGTGCAGAAGATGACATCTTAGAGGCTGAAAAGTGTTCAATAGTTCAACTTGTTTATTTTTTTATTTGTATTTGATTTTTCTTCGGAGGAAGTGTTAATATTTGAAAGAAAAATAGCA
This sequence comes from Meconema thalassinum, assembly GCA_946902985.2. Lineage (NCBI taxonomy): Eukaryota > Metazoa > Arthropoda > Insecta > Orthoptera > Tettigoniidae > Meconema > Meconema thalassinum. The sequence goes on along the minus strand of OX336390.1, from coordinate 536,252,884 downwards.
CAGTAGCGCCACCTGGTGAAATAGACATGTACAATAAAGAAGAGAAAAAAAAAGGACGAGTCAGTGCAAAGTCTGTGCGTGTTCGCGTGACATGTGACAAGCATCTCAAAAGATGATTTGTATTTTGTATTGTATTTCTCACTTGATAAATAAAGTTTTACATTAAAACTAACAAAAGGAACTTGCAACAACAATATAGAGAGATCGGTGATTGTCACGACGAGAAGATGACTGAGAACACCATGACTGGTTTACAGTCTAGAAGATATTAAAATGTTTTAAAATTAAGTTTTGAATTACCTTGTTACGATTTAAACCTTCTCCTTTTGGATATCCGTGTTCTTCGTGCTCATTTGAAACGACACCAAGATTGAGCATGGATATATATATTTTTAAGCTGTCGCCTAGAACGTCTAGTCATCTCATCAAAGCTAAGTCCTTTACCGTTTGAAGTATCATGCATGAAAATGTAATTAGAAGTTGCCGACTAAGAAAAACATCCTCCAATCTTTGGTGTTAGCATGACCCTTTATTATATCACTGCCGGCTGGATCGCAACACTCCTGGTTGCTATAAACTGCCTGCCCATTCGACACTCACAGGCGTACAAGATATATGCATTAATTCATCGCTAGGTGCAGCACCAAGGCACTGAGATTGCCGCGGCTTTTTAAAGGGGAAGATTCCTGAAACGAAGTATTGTTATGTTTGGAGGCTTAATGCCGAGATTGACGGACGTGAAAACATTACACTAAGTTAGTTCCTTTGTTATTCTAACATCTAAAAGTATCCAGACACATACTTACGGGCAAATTTTCAGTATAAAGGAAAGCAAAAATACATGTGGTGGAGCGATTGTTTTTAAGGGGCGAAATGTCTAGCTCATTTTCCCGTAATTATGCAGACGATAATAAAAATATAACTACTTCTAACTGACTTAAATCTAACTTTCATTTTTGAAAGCCTTTGTCTGGAGCGTGGCGCTCTATGGAAGTGAAACTTGGACTATTGGTGTAGCAGAAAAGAGGAGAATTGAAGCATTTGAAATGTGGTGTTACAGGAGAATGATGAAGATCAGATGGGTAGATAGGGTTACAAACAAAGAGGTATTAAGACGAGTGGGAGAGGAGAGATGTTTCTGGCGACTGCTAATGAAGAGAAGGGATAGGTTGGTAGGACACATACTAAGACACCCAGGAATAGCAAGCTTAGTTATTGAAGGAAGGGTCGAGGACAAGAACTGTAGGGGTAGACCAAGGTTAGAATATGTTAAACAGATTGCCTCGGATGTAGGGTGTGGTAGCTATGTAGAGATGAAACGATTAGCTCAGGACAGGGAGGCATGGAGATCTGCATCAAACCAGTCAAAAGACTGAAGACTCAAACAACAACATACTTGGCGAGATGAAAATAAAAGAATAAGGACAATAAAGGACAGGGAAAAGAAATGCCTCCAGCCCCCGAAAAATGGGATGATGATTTATTTAGGGGCTTTGCGACATCGTGGTCATGTAGCCCCATGTACTTGGGTGTGAGGTGAATTTGTCTGATAACCCGTCTTATTGTGATGGCTGTATTATACATTTTTACAGATTTTTGGACAGATTGTTTATTTTTTTACTTATTTATTTACTTACACATTTATTTATTTATTTTCTTATTTCCTTACTTATTTATTTGCTTATTTATTGCTTTTTATTTATTTACTTATTTGCTTATTTACTTACATGTTTATTTATTTAATTATGTATTTTCTTATTTATTTGCTTATTTATTTACTTACTTATTTGTTTATTTACTTACATGAAATGAAAATCCACAGCCTGCTTCCAGTCTCCGACCGGGTCAGGAATGGAATGAATGAAGCCCCCATCTAGCGGCGAGGATATGAACTGTGCCGGCTGCCGAGGCCTGACGCACTCCTCTGGGGCAATGATTAAATGAATGACAGATGAAATGAAATGATAGTGGAGAGTGTTGCTGGAATGAAATGTTGACAGTGAAAACCGGAGTACCCGGAGAAAAACCTGTCTGCCTCCGTTTTGACCAGCACAGATCTCACATGGAGTGACCGGGATTTGAACCACGGACCCAGCGGTGAGAGGCCGGCGTGCTGCCGCCTAAGCCACGGAGGCTTCTTGTTTATTTACTTACATATTTATGTATTTAATTATTTATTTTCTTATTTATTTGTTTACTTATCTATTTACTTATTTTTTTATTCACGTATATATTTATTTACTCATTTACTTACATATGTATTTATTTAATTATTTATTTACTTACGTATTTATCTATTTAATTATTTATTAACTTATTTATTTTCTTATCTATTGATTTACTTATTTATTTGCTTATTTATTTATTAGTCGCCTCCGTAGAGTAGCGGTCAGCATGGTTAGCTGCCGCCCCGGAGGTCCTGGGTTCTATTCCCGGCTCTGCCACGAAATTTGAAAAGTGGTACGAGGACTGGAACGGGGTCTACTCAGCCTCGGGTGGCCCAAATGAGTAGAGGGGCTTCGATTCCTCCTCAGCCATCCTCGAAGTGGTTTTCCGTGGTTTCCCACTTCGTCTTCGGGCAAATGCCGGGATGGTACCTTCTTCAAGGCCACGGCCGCCTCCTTCCCGCTTCCTTGTCTATCCATCCTAACCATCCCTTACCTTCCCTCATGAGGCCCCTGTTCGCTTTGCAGGTGAGGCCGCCTGGGCGAGGTGCCAATCCCACCTCACCAGTTGTATCCCTTCCGATTCGATGTTCCCAGCTCTAGGACACTGCCCGTAGAGGCGGTAGTGGTGAGTTCCCTCGCTGAGTCCGTGGGTTCCACCAACCTGGAGGATTTTCTTAATTATTTTTTACTTATTTATTTAATTATTTATTTTCTTATTTATTTGTTTAATTATTTACTTACTTATTTGCTTAATTATTCACTTATTTATTTACATATTTATTTACTTACACATTTATTTATTTAATTAATTATTTTATTATTTATTTGTTTACTTATTTATTTAATTATTTATTATCTTTTTTACTTATTTATTTAATTATTTATTTTCTTATTTATTTGTTTGTTTAATTATTTATTTACTTATTTATTTGCTTATTTATTCACTTATTTACTTACATATTTATTTACTTATTTACTTAAACATGTTTATTTAATTATTTATTTTATTATTTATTTGCTTACTTATTTATTTAATTATTTATTTTCTTATTTATTTGTTTACTTATTTATTTGCTTATTTATTCACGTATTTATTTACTTATTTAGTTACACATTTATTTATTTAATTATTTATTTTTTACTTATGTATTTAATTATTTATTTTCTTATTTATTTATTTAATTATTTATTTTCTTATTTATTTGTTTACTTATTTATTGCTTATTTATTCACTTATTTATTTACTTACATATTTCTTAAATTATTTATTTACTTACTTACATATTTACCTACTTACATATTTATTGTCTCACGTATTTACTCAATCATTCATTCATGTACCGGTATGTATTTATTTATTTATTTATTTGTTTATTTGCTTCCCCTGCGTCACCTTCTCTGAAAATTGCACGTAACCACATCCCACGCAGTGAATAGTCCGATGGTATCTCATGAAATGAGATTCCCCGGTATTCTAACTTGCCCTGTTCTGATTTACAAAAGGGCACGCAGCAGTACAGCATTATAAAATCATTCAGAATACATTCCAAACACAACTGCTCCATTAACATCAATACAAAACTTATGTCTGCCACAGTGCCTTGGTGCTGCTTCCTAGCGCCTTTATTTGGAAACGAGGTTGTACGCTCAAACCAATGCTGTAATCGTCGAATGGGCAGGCAGTTTAAAGCGACCAGGAGTGTTGCGATCCAGCCGGCTGATTATATAAATAGGTTCGGAGATCTTTCTGGTGTGAGGTTAAGTTGTTAACTTGTGTAATTGTTCCCTTGTTATTATATACACGTAGTGGGCGATCGCGTTGGTTTTATTTTTAGGGGTTTGTATCTTTCGGGTTTTGTAATTTTGCCTTTTCACTCGCGTGTTGTTGCTTTTTGTTATGCTGGATAATGGAATGTTTAAGAGTGAATGCCTAGTGTTTTATTTTGGCGTTCTACCATGGGGTTAGCTCGCTGTTTACGTGGATCTACCATGGGGTTAGTTCCACGTGTTGTTGTTGTCGGTTTCGCTGGATGATAATTGAGGGTTATTTTCTTGTTTCATGTATTTGTGTTTTGTGTATTTAATTTAAGACTACGTATTCCTCCTTAACATTCCATTATAAGCTCGTGTTCTTTCCCTGTAGGTAGGTAGATATTGTTTGTTTAACGTGGGTCTTGACTGGACAGTGGTTCCTTGTGTATGTTTCCTTGTGTTTCTTTTAGTCCAGTCAACAAACGACGCGAGAGCTCGTTATGTTATTAAATGAGATCTATCGGTTATTATTTCGGGTGGTAGTATGTGTGCTTCTTACATCTGTCCGGAGGTTGTGATTGGTGTTCATATCGCCTCAAGTTATGTAACTGAATCTTACACTTCGTTCGAGAAGAAGTCTTATTCTGGAAGTTCATGAAATCATTTTTGTTGGTTATTAATTTTGGGATTGTTATTTGTTTGTTTCTTATCGTGGTAAATGTTTGAACTGATCTATGTTTCGTAAGGGGTTGGTATGTCATGTCATGTTTTAGTGAAGTTCGGGTACGTTTTGTTATGTTCTGTGTGATGTAGTTTGTTCTTGTACTGTTTTGTTTCTTGGGTTGTTTGTATATGATGTGACATACGTTATAGTATGGGTGGTCGGATAGACAGTTCTTGGGAAATGTGATTTCTTAAACCTCTCAGAATATTCCTTCTAACTACATTTATGTAGTTAGCCTGTGGCGGAACGAATGTATTATTTAATCTATTGTTAACTTGTTATTCTTTATTACCCTTTTTCTTAAGTTGAGTATTTTAAGAAAGATCTCCAGCCTTCCGGTATCTTGAGTCATCTCTCAGTCAAGCTCTTATTTTGATATGTTTTTGTTTTGTTTTTGTTTTGACCAGGCGCGGCTGGTCATTAAAGGCTCTTAGGCGGAGCCTCTCTTGAAAGATTCTATAAATATACATACCGTATTTAATTGAGGAATTTTTAATTTATATTGATTGGAAACATTTATAAATTTCACTCAATTCATTCAGTCACGAGTCAATATATTTGGAACTGTTGATAAAGAATGTTTTTCAGATGGATAGTAGCGCCGTTAGGCTGCGCCTTCGATGTCCCATTCCTTCCTATGTAACAGGGACGGGAGGCGTGGTTATGAAAGCTCCATTCGTTTCAATTGTATCGCTGAAGGCTCAGGCTACTACAGCCTAAGCCAGGCTTGCCAACGACGACAAGATATTATTATTCTGTGGAATGCATTCAAAGTTGTTCAAGGAGACTGAAACCACTCTCATGAAAGTTTATACTTTCCCTCTTTCACTCTCCGAAGGATTAATAATGACAAGTTACCAGAAACAGTTAGATATGACTAATAAGTGATAATCATTATTGAGAACTCAAATGGTATCCCTTAAAGTATAATAACTAAAATATTTCCGCCAGATAGCACCATGAGGTGGCAAGGAGTAGCAGAGCCATCTACCGAGACTTAAGGGAAGTATTCTGTTTAAAATATGCCACCGCCCATGCTGCGTATTTGTAAACAAATGTTCGCGCGTTAAAATCGTTGGTGTAACTTAATGAGTTCATTAATTATGTTGTTTGTCAGTGGCAAGTCTTAATTTGCGTGTTATGGACTACAGTTAGGGTTGCCATTGCATTTTTTTTAAATCAAGGTCGTCAAACGTTGTAATAAATAATGCACATAAAGCAAGCCTCCGTGGCTTAGGCGGCAGCACGCCGGCCTCTCACCGCTGGGGCCGTGGTTCAAATCCCGGCCACTCCATGTGAGATCTGTGCTGGACAAAACAGAGGCAGACAGGTTTTTCTCCGGATACTCCGGTTTTCCCTGTCAAAATTTCATTCCAGCAACATTCTCCCCTATCATTTCATTTCATCTGTCATTCATTTCATCATTGCCCCGAGGAGTGCGTCAGGCCTCGGCAGCCGGCACAGTCTATATCCTACCGATGGGGGGGGGGGCTTCATTCATTCCATTCCTGACCCGGTCGGAGACTGGAAGCAGGCTGTGGATTTTCATTTTCATGAATTAAATAAGCATTGCATAATCAAATACACATATCATATAGGCCTATGGCACCAGCAACTTACAAATGCTTTTCATTTGAACAAACCTTTGCAAACATCTTTTATTTGTAAGTACCTTCTGATAAAATTCACTACAATTTTCGTCATAATTGTAATATGTGAACAATGGGGTTTGTTTGTATAATCTCTCCAATTGATATTCATGACAGAAAAAACTCTCTCCGTAAATGCATTGGAGGTGGAAATGCTGAGTATTAACTTCACAAGGACTACGATACTCCTTAATTTTGTTGCCCCTCATAAATCTATAACATGTATCCATCTATCTAACACAGACATAGAAGTCATTTTCTCTTTCAAACTTGCACCTTTATCACCAGAAAACAAGCTAGATATTACTATCAATTCTGAAGCGGGACATTTGAAAATTGGTGCAAAATTGAATATATTATCAAATTAACACACAAAAAAAACGGAATATTTGGCGTTCCGTTAAAGATTAAAACAGAACACGGAACAAAACAAGAAACAACGGAATTATCCCGGGCAAAACGGAACGTCTGGCAACCCTAGTGGTAAGTGTATGTCTACAAGACAATGAATTCAGTTAGTAGCGTATCGGGCAAAAATAACGACCACGATACTACTGTCGACCAAAGTATTATGTGCACTCGAGTTTGAAGGTTGTTTGTTAAGTAACCAATAGACCTACATAAAATCAAATAACATCATCATTTTCGTCGTTTTATTTTACGTTAGTTCATGTAGGTTTGGAATTTTTAATTTATATTTTAATATTTTTATTGCAGTTGGAACACAAAAAGTGCACGTTTTTAAGCGTGTTTCAACCATGCGTCATATTTAAGAATTATTATCTCAAAAACCCGTCATCAGATCGAATCCAAATTTTAACACAATATACATTGGAATGTTGTATAACTGGTTTATTAATTTCAAAAATTGTGTGTGTCCAAGAAACGAAGTTGTTATCATTTTTGTAAGGCGACGTTTTCTCTGCTCGGGGTGGTTGGGAAATGTAGTTCTTGGTTGCGTTGTTATCGTTATACATCAAAAAGTTATGCTGTATGACTGTGAAATACGTAAATTAATTCACTTATTTTATATCGGTTTGTATTTGTACGAGGAAATGACACATGGTTCACCAGCTAGCCGCTCTCGGGAACAGCTGTACAGCGTTGCCGAAATGGTGCCCACACGCATCATGGCGCGTCTCGCTCGGAGGTGATGGGCTACATCTCAGCAACGCTGTACAGCTTTTGCTGGAGCGGCTAGCTGTTGAACCATGTGTTATTTCCTCGTACAAATACAAACCGATATAAAATAAGTGAATAAATTTGCGTATTTCACAGTCATACAGCATAACCTTTTGATGTGTAACGATTACAACGCAACCAAGAACTACATTTTCCAACCACCCCGAGCCGAGAAAAAGTTACCTTACAACAATTATAACAACTTTGTTTCTTGGACACACAAAATTGTGAAATTAATAAACCAGTTATACAACATTCCAATGTTGTTGTTGTTTGAGTCTTCAGTCTTTTGACTGGTTTGATGCAGCTCTCCATGCCTCCCTGTCCTGAGCTAATCGTTTCATCTCTACATAGCTACCACACCCTACATCCGAGGCAATCTGTTTAACATATTCTAACCTTGGTCTACCCCTACAGTTCTTGTCCTCGACCCTTCCTTCCATAACTAAGCTTGCTATTCCTGGGTGTCTTAGTATGTGTCCTACCAACCTATCTCTTCTCTTCATTAGCCGTCGCCAGAAACATCTCTCCTCTCCCACTCGCCTTAATACCTCTTCGTTTGTAACCCTATCTACCCATCTGATCTTCATCATTCTCCTGTAACACCACATTTCAAATGCCTCAATTCTCCTCTTTTCTGCTGCACCAATAGTCCAAGTTTCACTTCCATAGAGCGCCACGCTCCAGACAAAGGCTTTCAAAAATGACTTCCTAATACCTAAATCTATATTCGATGTCAACAGATTCCTTTTCTGTAGAAAGGCCTTCCTTGCCTGAGCCAACCTACTTTTTATATCCTCTTTGCTTCGTCCATCACTGGTTATTCTGCTTCCTAAGTAACAGAAGTCTCCTACTTCCTTCAGCTTTTCACCTGCCAATTTGATCTCCATAGAGGTTTCTGATTTATTTCGGCTGCATTCCAGTATTTTTGTTTTACATTTATTAATTTTCATCATGAAGTCCTTCCGTAAGACGGAATCCATACCATTCAAAAACTCATTCAAATCCTCAGGCTTGTCGGCCAAGATGACGATGTCATCAGCAAATCTCAGAGTTGAAATTATTTCTCCTTGAATCTTCACTCCCACTTTAAATTTTTCTCCAATTTCCTTCATTGCTTGTTCAATGTAAAGATTGAAAAGTATGGGTGATAAGTTGCAGCCTTGCCTTACACCTTTCATAATACCAGCTTCTCTCTCATATCCTTCAGCTCGAATGACTGCTGTCTGGTTTCTGTATAGATTCCAATGTATATTGTGTTAAAATTTGGATTCGATCTGATGACGGGTTTTTGAGATAATAATTCTTAAATGTGACGCATGGTTGAAACACGCTTAAAAACGTGCACTTTTTGTGTTCCAACTGCGATAAAAAATATTAAAATATAAATTAAAAAATCCAAACCTACATGAACTAACGTAAAATAGAACGACGAAAATGTTGATGGTATTGGATTTTATGTAGGTCTATTGGTTACTTAACAAACAACCTTCAAACTCGAGTACACATAATACTTTGGTCGACAGTAGGCTGATTGTGAAGGGTCACAGGAGAGGCAGAGCGGTGTTTCTATACCCTAAAACGAATGAAAACAGTTTTACGAAACACAATGAAGGAAGGCCGACTGTGCACTTGCAATGTGTTCCACAGAAAAGGAATTGTTGGAGTCACCGAACTTCGATGAGCTTGTCATTGACCACTTTGCAGCTCTAAAGGAGAGGAGGGCAGACTTCACTTACAAACCTATGAATTAAAGGTCATGTGTTTATATAAAGTAATAGCAAGTAGCTTCACTGCTCTTAATATCTACAATTGTGTTTATTTGTTTCCATTTATCCCTCAAGATCAGGTTCACTTTAGGACTATGTTACAGATCAATTCCCTTACAGTTCTAGCTGGTAAGCACAGTGTTTTCTAAGTAAATTGCGATTGTTTGGTAGTGTACAACCGTGAAACAGACTCCTCTGATCTGGACTAATTAGAATGGGGAGTAGGTTAAATTAGAAACGGAATGCATTGCCTCTTCCTGAATGTTGAAACTAGGCAAGTACATTCATTTTAATTTTAAAAAAACGTGAAATTAAAAATCCTGCAGCCGTGTATGTGGGTGTCGTATAATGCGTTATACCAGCATTTTGCCACTACGTGCTGAGCCTTCCCCAGCTCCAACACCACGAGCCGCAGCTGGTTTTGATAATATGTGTACTTTATTCCAGCCCCAACAGCCCTCATTAAATCATTTCATGCGCTCCTCACGTTCCCCGTTTTGATATATCTCTTTTCATTAAATGCTATTTTGCAGTTTTCGAACGATACATTAAACGTGTTTTCATTTCATGATTCGTCACCATCTAATTCTAAATGTAATATACTCGACTCTGGTCGAGGGTCCACGGTTCCCTCTTAGTGAGTGGCAGTCCCCACCCTGCGCACATGTGGGAGCTCTTTACGTTCCCACCGTCTCGACACCGACTGTGTGCGTGGGTGGTAAAACCCCGATTGCACATTGGTAGCATTGAGCGTGCTCGAGTCCCTGTCACATTTTGAATATTGGGAGATTAGTTGTGAGATGACTGCATTTTTCTTGGATCGTTTGTTATGACCTTTTGAATCTTACATTTATTATTTGTAAGTTTCCTTCTATTCCGAGATGTACTCAGTTACCCGATTTTCCTGGTTCCCTACTTGTGTGAAATGTACTATTATATCGGCTTGCTGGAAATGAGCACTACAGGCAAGTGTAGTTGGAGACTTAAATACTAAACTACGTAAGAACTGTTACACTCGAACATCTTCGATTTGGTATCAGATATTTCTACGAACTTCAAAACATTTAACGGACTCAATTGTCATTCTTCTGTTACTTCTAATATGCACGACATCTTCTCTTCATTATAACCTGAAACTGTAAGCTATTGTTAATCAGCTGTGACTTTATCCTTCGTCTTACCATTGATAAAACCCACAATGCTCTGCTTCGTGTAGTATCAGCGCGCCATACCTCGTGACGAACTCAATTGACGATCGCCATATCAGCTGTTATATGTCAACACAAACTTGGTACATTTGACATTTTCATTTTGACTTGGACTTGCAAGCTAAGTCCAAGAATTGGAGGTGGGAGAGATGATACAATACTATTTTATGATACTTATTTCGACGCTATTTCCATCTAGCGTTAATTGCTCGAAATACTAAGAGATTGAATTTACCGGCTATCTCTCGTAAATATGAAATGCGCCCCAATGAGAATATTAGCTTGACCAAAGTAACTTGCAACAACAATATAGAGAGATCGGTGATTGTCACGACGAGAAGATGACTGAGAACACCATGACCGGTTTACAGTCTAGAAGATATTAAAATGTTTTAAAATTAAGTTTTGAATTACCTTGTTACGATTTAAACCTTCTCCTTTTGGATATCCGTGTTCTTCGTGCTCATTTGAAACGACACCAAGATTGAGCATGGATATATATATTTTTAAGCTGTCGCCTAGAACGTCTAGTCATCTCATCAAAGCTAAGTCCTTTACCGTTTGAAGTATCATGCATGAAAATGTAATTAGAAGTTGCCGACTAAGAAAAACATCCTCCAATCTTTGGTGTTAGCATGACCCTTTATTATATAAATAGGTTCGGAGATCTTTCTGGTTTGAGGTTAAGTTGTTAACTTGTGTAATTGTTCCCTTGTTATTATATAAACGTAGTGGGCGATCGCGTTGGTTTTATTTTTAGGGGTTTGTATCTTTCGGGTTTTGTAATTTTGCCTTTTCACTCGCGTGTTGTTGCGTTTTGTTATGCTGGATAATGGAATGTTTAAGAGTGAATGCCTAGTGTTTTATTTTGGCGTTCTACCATGGGGTTAGCTCGCTGTTTATGTGGATCTACCATGGGGTTAGTTCCACGTGTTGTTGTTGTCGGTTTCGCTGGATGATAATTGAGGGTTATTTTGTTGTTTCATATATTTGTGTTTTGTGTATTTAATTTAAGACTACGTATTCCTCCTTAACATTCCATTATAAGCTCGTGTTCTTTCCTTGTGGGTGGGTAGATATTGTTTGTTTAACGTGGGTCTTGACTGGACAGTGGTTCCTTGTGTATGTTTCCTTGTGTTTCTTTTAGCCCAGTCAAGAAACGACGCGAGAGCTCGTTATGTTATTAAATGAGATCTATCGGTTATTATTTCGGGTGGTAGTATGTGTGCTTCTTACATCTGTCTGGAGGTTGTGATTGGTGCTCATATCGCCTCAAGTTATGTAACTGAATCTTACACTTCGTTCGAGAAGAAGTCTTATTCTGGAAGTTCATGAAATCATTTTTGTTGGTTATTAATTTTGGGATTGTTATTTGTTTGTTTCTTATCGTGGTAAATGTTTGAACTGATCTATGTTTCGTAAGGGGTTGGTATGTCATGTCATGTTTTAGTGAAGTTCGGGTACGTTTTGTTATGTTCTGTGTGATGTCGTTTGTTCTTGTACTGTTTTGTTTCTTGGGTTGTTTGTATATGATGTGACATACGTTATAGTATGGGTGGTCGGATAGACAGTTCTTGGGAAATGTGATTTCTTAAACCTCTCAGAATATTCCTTCTAACTACATTTATGTAGTTAGCCTGTGGTGGAACGAATGTATTATTTAATCTATTGTTAACTTGTTATTCTTTATTACCCTTTTTCTTAAGTTGAGTATTTTAAGAAAGATCTTCAGCCTTCCGGTATCTTGAGTCATCTCTCAGTCAAGCTCTTATATTGATATGTTTTTGTTTTGATAATATGTGTACTTTATTCCAGCCCCATCAGCCCTCATTACATCATTTCATGCGCTCCTCACGTTCCCCGTTTTGATATATCTCTTTTCATTAAATGCTATTTTGCAGTTTTCAAACGATACTTTAAACGTGTTTTCATTTCATGATTCGTCACCATCTAATTCTAAATGTAATATACTCGACACTGGTCGAGGGTCCACGGTTCCCTCTGAGTGAGTGGCAGTCCCCACCCTGCGCACATGTGGGAGCTCTTTACGTTCCCACCGTCTCGACACAGACTGTGTGCGTGGGTGGTAAAACCCCGATTGCACACAAATAATTACCAAGAACTTACTGGTCTCCTAGCATCCCATACTGCGACAGAGGGTAAATTCAAGGTAGAAACATTGTCCCAAATAAACTCGTTTCCAAACACTTCCCTAAAAATATAAGGTTTACGAAGAAAATAACTAAACACCAATAGAGAACATAACCCCAATACTAACCAGAAACATAATTACGAAATGACACTCCCTATGCTGAGTTAACCAACAAGATGGACAATAAACGAATCGATAAATACACTTCACCCAAAACACACATCCTGAAAGAGAAATATAACATCACTTTTGAACAAGGTCGACACAAGTCACATCACTTACCTTGTGTTTACTCTGCGATAAACTGAACTATTAGAGTTCCTGCCCTGAAAACACTTGAGTTGATAGGCTTTCTTTGAAATTATTTAATTTGAAGATGATTAAAATCTTAATTAAGTGTTGGAATATCAGCCATCGTTAATGTATCAGAAAGCCTGACTACATTTGCAGCGATAATAACACTGTATAGTTCAAGAAGATTCCTAAGTCGAACACACATGGTCATATAAGATCTACATTCAGGATTTATGCCATCCAGAATAGATGACACGATTAGTTCCTCACTACATTGCATGCAGAATACCCTCGCATAAGCTTCAAAATTAGAAAAATATCAATTTAAAGACACACCTAATCTTTGGTACTCAGGAAAAGCAAGAATTCTTGCAAGGAATTGAACGCACTAGCAGAAATAAAAGATTTTAACACTTCATTAAGGAAGCAATTTACAGAAGCAAGAGGTTTCCATTGCAGAATTAAGCTTCGCGTTAACATTCCATCAATCTAGTGAAACACCAGTTGAAATATTTCATATCAGAAAGATTAAAAACTCCTGCATTACCTACCAGGTCAAAATGAGTTTCAAAAAATAACTTAACGATGATCACTTCCAAAACAAAATATAAATTTTCATAATGCAAGGATTTGAAGGATGTGATATGCTACCACACTTAATTCAGAATCAACCTTATACGAGGAGGCATATTCATAGGCAATGAGACATCAACATAAGAATTAACGGTCAAAATAATGCCCCGATTACCATGATGTTGACCAAATAAGCTTTCAATAACATAACAGACTTAGGATCACTCAAATTAACAACTACCAGGTAGTTCGCAGTACCAAACTTTTAAAGATAAGCATCGACACTTTTAAATAATCAAGATATTCACTAAGAAACCTTTGAAACACTCGAATTAATACTCATATCACCTGTACTAGGTCTAACCTCATTGCTACTACCTGATATCGTTGCATTTTGAAATATTTATCATTGTGGCTCGATAGAAGAAGACAATAACACTGAATCATCAATAAAATTAATCTCATGCTGGACAGACGATGACAAACCTCAAGATTATAAGACAGCACTTTCCACATTAACAATATTAAACACTTCACAAGGTTCACTGACCGAAGGAACAACTTCACTCAACCACACAATTGGTTTTATCACTATCACAGCTTTTGTCATCAGAGAATATTTATTAAAACACACGACCAGTACATCACGAAAGGAAATAAATTCAGCAAGGAATGATACCAGTGCAACATACATCATCAATAGAATCACACGAGTCTAAAAAATCAACCAAAGTAGGTACAATAAGAAGCTTACCATATGTCCATAGAAAGAATTCCAACAGGAACAATTACAGGAGCAAATTTCAACAGAAATAATAACTTCAGTTTCAACATCTTCTTCATTCAAACTGGAAATTCCAACAAGAATCCTGGTTTCCATTCACTCTCCAATAATCCATGAAACAAAAATACATAACAAGAGATTAATGAACAGTTCAAATTTGACAAGCCTGAAATTACCACTCATAGTTCTGCTCAACCTTCAACACCAGTGCATAGTCTCAAATTTAATTAATTGTGGTATACATATCGAGCAACCACGGTCATGATACCAATTGACACCTACGCCAACATAAGGGAGACTCAAAATAACCTAACTTAAGTAAATAACCCAAAGAAGACAAGATACTTGGGGAGGAATGCGTGCTGAACTACTACCTTCCATAACCCAGATTAAATGAGAGACTAAACTACACTAACGTCTACTGTTAAGAAAGAACACTGAGTAGTAATTTAAGGAATAACAAAATATATTTTAGACATGCATAAGTACAACATGAAAACAATAAAATATATTTTAAAAAATGATGAAAAAATTAAATGTAAATATCCAAAAATTAAGTGCAGAAGCTCAGAATCAGTGAAGATGAAGATATAGGCAAGTTAATTAAAAGTGAACACTGACAACCGGGTCAGTCATACAAGACAAAGGTTTAATAAAATATCCACCACGTTAACGAAGATAATCTTCAATAGATAAAAAGTAAATTCAATTTTCACACCTGTTACCAGTAAATATAATTTAGGACAATAGTTCGAAGGAAAATATGGGAACGAAGAACCAATAAATAAGTAAATAATAATAAGTGTCACCAAAAGACACATTATGCAGGGTCCATATGGGACATACTAACTAGTCTTCGAGTGGAAGAAATTTAATTAATGAAGTTACACCGGTAAGAAAAACTCTAGGATGAAGACTATTACAACTTGATCACTGTTATCACAGAACAGAGCGTCTGGATCAGTTTCTTTAAATAGACAATATACCTAACCGTTTGACTATAAAATTACATGATAAAACTTGGGAGACGAATATGATTATTTTCATGAACCAAAAGTATTGTAGCACACATAACCTCCAAACATACATACGATCAGGCACTCATTAAATAAGTGATGCCAAAGTCATGGTAAATAAAATTACTAACCATAAGGTCATGCGAGGCAACTACATAACATACATACTGAGATCCATAACTTACCAACATCATACATACAGTGCATTCTAACCAATAACCAACAAGTAAGGTCAACGTCACCAGTAAATAAATACAAACCCAAGTTAGGTTAAGATGCGAGACCAATTTCATAACATCTAGCTGATCACATTTGGTGTCCACGCCAATACTCGTAACAAATCCATCTTAAATGCCAAGGCCAAAATCATGAGTAAATAACTACAAACCATAGAGGTTAACATGTGAGGCCAACCACATAGTATTCTTTCTTCAATACAAGTACCAACATCTAAAAAAACAGACACCACTCTCATTCGAACATAATCACACAACTATCAACACATATAGTTCATTTCCAAAACCATATTCATCTGCCCATTACAAAATTAACCTACCTTTTCTGAGGCCAAAATATTATATTTTAAAATATATTAAAATGTTTAATTCCATGAGATCCTTTCTTCATTTTCAACGGGTGTTGGTTGGATCTAAAACAGTTCATGGCGTAGCTTTAAGCTAGCCTAAATTCGTAATAAATCTTCAGAGTAAGCTTATATCAATTCATCTTGTCGCTTCAAGATTCTACAACTTAATAAGGATCCTCAGCAAACATTTGAGAATCGTCACTAAGGGTTCCCAATCATAGATATAACTCGAACATAATCAATAATTGTAGGATCATTCAATCAATGCGAGAATATCGACGTCCATATATATCGACCGCGCGATCTAACGGTCATTCCAAGCATTAACGGAGTGCTAGTTCCTAGCTACCAACTAGATAGGACGACGGTCTTTATCTTTATGCATCATACTACGACTAATTCTTCCTCAACTCGCTCACAGAATATTCTTAAGAATCCGTTATCGTCAAAAGAGAGTTCTTTTCATACAGACACTTTATAACGGCACAATTTCCTGAGAGTACATTTTTTGCATTAAATCCAGCAACATGTTGATCCCATCTTTCTCCAGATACTTCCACACTTTAACTGGAATTTCATCGGGTCCTGTTGCCTTTCCGTTTTTCATTTTCCTAAGTACTAATGTTACTTCTTCTCATCTAATATCTATTGTCAGACCCTAGTGTTGTTCTCCTTCTCATAAATATACCCTTGGGTTCTCTTCATTGAGAAGTTTTCCATAGTAGTTTCTCCATCTACACTTGATGTCGGAATGGTCCGTTAATACTAGACCATTTTCATCTTTGATCTGCTTTATTTGGGTGTAGTCCTTCTTGTCTTTATCTCTCGCCTGCGCTATTCTGAAAATTTTTATTTCACCTTCTGTAGTTTCCAACTCTTCATACAGCCGATCCATCATTTGTGCCTTTGACTGTGCTACTACCTTCTTCGCTTCCTTATTACATCTCGTGTAGTTCTCTTTATCCTCTTGTCTACCTGACTTATCCCATAACTTCTTTGCATCACTTTTGGCTTTCACGATCTTCTGTACCTCCTCATTCCACCACCATGTTTCTTTGTCAGCTAGTGGTTTCTTGCCAGACGTTCTCCCTAGCACTTCATTTCCTACCCTCCTTATCAAACTACTGTTGTGCGCCCTCCACTCCTGCACATCATTGCAAAGAACCACTCCATTGAGTACTTTCTCTTTAAACTGGTCCTTCAATGCCTCTTCATTTAATCTCCACCACTTAATTTTTGTTAAGACTCGCACAGGTCTGACTTTCTTCCTAATCCTCATTTTCCAGTCCATGACTACCGTCCTATGCGGTGCTGCCACTGCTTCACCATTAAAAACTTTACAGTTATGGATTTTCCTTAATTGAGACCTTTTACACATTAAGAAGTATCTGGTCCCACTTTTGCAAGTCATATATTGACCTGTGTTTTTCTCGAACCGTGTATTCACAATCGCCAAATCATATGCCATCGCACAATCCACGATTCTATGTCCTTCATCATTCCTCACTCCAACTCCCCAGCCTCCATGTACTCTTTCGATTGTATCTCGACTCTTTCCGACATGTCCATTTAAGTCACCATCCACTATCAATCTTTCATTCGCTGGTATATCTCCAAGCTCACGATCCATATCTTCCCAGAAGGATATTTTCTCTTCCTCATCGCAACCCACTTGTGGAGCATAAACACACACAATGTTTACCAATTGTCCATCAAGACACAGTTTGATGCTCATTATCCTGTCACTCCTTCTCTTAACTTGAACTATGGTCTCCTTTATGTCTCGGGAGAGGGTTATTCCCACTCCATTCCTCCCATCCTTGTCTGCTCCACTGTATAGTAGCTTATAGCCACTACCCAACTCTCTAGTCCTATTTCCCTTCCATCTGGTCTCTTGCACACACAATATTTTCACCTTCTCCTTTCCATGAGATCCACCAACTCCCTTCCTTTCCCAGTCATTGTTCCTACATTCAGTGTGCCTATTCTTCGTAACTCACCATCTTTTTGAGCTAGCCTCTTTAGCCGGGTTCGCTCATGACCCAGTAGCCCTAGCCCATTTCTCACAGGGGTCGAGCGAAATCCCTGCACGTCGCTTCTGGGGTACGTCCTAGCATTTTCCGAGGCTAAACTAAGATTCGCTGTCATAATGGTTTTGGCATCGTTTTCCGGCCGCATGCCCTTGCTGACGCCAAGCCTTTTATACCTACGGCCAGGTAGAAGTAAATCAGCCGCCCCTCACATGGGGAACAGGCGCTGTTTGTAGCCGCCCGCTCCGGGTCAGACGCTACGGTTGATATCTGTCTCTGAAGTGAGAGCGATACTTTTACTCAATTTCCCGAGCACTGGAATGCCACTTCCGCCAACTGCACTGTACCGAAGGACTCCTTCTCCACTGCAGGCACCGTTGTGGTCTTCACTCATAACCCTGAGTTGGGCCCTCCATATTAATGACCCCTGGAGAGAGGGTGTCCCAGCATTGTGAAGCCCCAGGAATTGGGCTACCTGTTGGTCCGCGGGTTCTATTGGAGGGTATTTGAACCAACCCTACTAGTGCTGTAGGGCCCCCCTATCCGCCACCTGGGGACGCGCCCTCTAGAGGTTACAGGTTCCCCCGAGGGAACACTATCATAATAATGCTATTAATATTATGGTCATGTAGAAATGTGCGGAAGTGTGGAGGACGTACGCACATAGTAGGCATAGCCAGCAGCATTCGCGACAACGCTGCATTCAGTTCAATGCTGACACCATATTCCCTCATATACTCCGCTCTCGCAAGTTAAATATCTCAGCTCTCCACAGTAAATTGTTTTGTGTTGGTGTCTTATAATTATAATTTTCGAGATATTACTCCGTCGATAAAGCGTGCCTTTCAACGCCTGTATTTAACTCGTGAATTTTCGGCAAGTGGTTTTTAATGTGCCAAGTGACGTGAATTCAGGAGAGTATTCTACCGACCGTCTCGTGCTGTGCGGCAGGCAATTTTTGGCAGTTGGTACAGGTTCGATTTCCGGTTCTGCCAAGAAATTTTAATTTTGGTCTGGGGGATGGAACAAGCCACACTCAGCCTCGTGAGGCAAAACTGAGAAGAGGAGGGTTCGATTCCCATCTCAGCCATCATGGAAGTGGTTTCCCCACTTCTACTCCAGGCAAATGCCGGGATGGTTCCTAATTTAAGGCCATGGCCTCCTCGTTCCCAATCCTCATCTGAATAATAAATGCACACAATAATACAGCCATCACAATAACACAGGTTATCAGACAAATTCCACACGCCCAAGTACACAGATCTACATGACCATGATGTCTCAAAGCCCCAAAATCAACCAACAACAACTACATTCTATCATTCCAAGAAGAAATCTTAGAGTTGTCATTACCTTCTTATGCCCCTAAAATCCACGACTAGTTCGAATGGTTTTAGGCCTTAGTATTGGAACAACCATCTTCTTGCATCTCAATAGGCATTTGCAAATAGGCTTTCAACAGCTTGTCTCAATTCTGCCTCCATATATGTAGGCCTATACATGCAAGAAATGAGTACCTTACCTATCAAAAATAAAGAAATAATAAACTAATATGTGCCCTACTATTCTATTTTCTCCTACTCCTAAATCATTCCCTGAACACTCATCTTAAAACAGAATGGTCTGCATTTTTGGACTAATTATAAAAATGTAGCCTATCAGAAGAAATGCACATGCTCATCTATAGCTCCCCGGCAAAACTGGAAAACCTTGAGTAAGTATTAATGTTTCTGTGCTTATGCATTTTATATGATGCTTTAAGAAACAATCTAGAAGAGCTAATTTAAGTTAACTTCACTACCATAATACTGTTTAAGAGTTAGACTGTTGAGGATTGATGACCAAGATGTCCCTAATTTGAGCAAGGACTGCTTCACAACTTTATGTAAAATGTATTTCCGTAAAAGGGCCTTTACTTTGTTTGGATCATTTGCGATACGTGTTACATGAATGTGTGTGCTGACCTTTTGGTGTTAAATGTTGTAAGTTGGCAGCACCAAATGTGGCGGCCATGTTGGTTTCTTAGTAACTTATTTAAGATGGTTTTGACTATAAACAAATCACGGGGAGCCCTATTCGCTTGCGTCATAGACGTTCGTTATTCCTCGTCTTGCGTGGCCGACGAGATAGGCCACGCTCGTCTTGCCCATGACGTCACTGCAGGCACACGTGGCGCGACACACTGTTTGTTTATGATTCTATTCAGATGATCACAACATGTGTATTCAAGTTGTAATAAGAGTGTTTAATAAGAGTTAGAAATGATTGATTGATTAGATTTTTTTTTTGTATTTATCCATTTGATCAATAATACAATACATTTTGTATATAGGACACGTCAGAAATTACAACTATAAAATAAATGAACAAACAGATATATATTACAAATACATTAACTATTTATAACATGCGATACAATATTATTGGACAACTATTTACACCTTAGTCTATTATCACAATATGAAAACTTAATTCTATAAATACAACAACTTACAGCTAGGTATTACAATTACAACAGAAAAGTAAAATATAATTATAGATTTCATCGCTCCTATACGCTAAGATATTCAACTACAGAATAAAAACAATGACACTGCAGATAAGTTTTCAACATTCTATCAAAGATTTTTATTTTGGGGGCCAATTTTATATACTGGGGTAGTTTATTGCATAATTTAACTCCTCTGTGAAAAGTTCCTTTTTGATATATATACTGGTGTGTGAATTATGAATATTTTGATTTTGTCTTGTGTTATGCCTTCTGAACATCACTGTTTGTTTTAAGAAAAACGTCTTTATTCATTTTGGTCTCCTTAATAAAATGCAACCAGAGAAGATAGAAGCAGAAGAATATTAATGATAGTAAAAAACCCCTGTACAAGAGATCCAGGTAAATGGAAGCTTGCTATATTGAATGAACTGTGTATTTTGAGATGACGGTGTATTGTGTCTCTGTGTGGATTCATTTAATGCAAGCATATTGCCCCTATACACTGAGGTGGCAAGTTTTATAAATATTACAATAGTTTAGGAAACCATTTCCTGAACCTGTATACTTAATTCACATGCATCTTTATTCTGAATCTCATCTGTCGCTTTCCTATTCCACATTGCCCTGATGATATTAAGAAATTTTGCTAATTGACCTGCCTTCCTCCATTCCCTTTTTAGTAATTTTATTAAAGTGTGATTACCTACAAAAAGGTAAAAGGAGCACCATTAGGAGCACCAGTCCCTAACACCATCTCATGGGCGCTTGGTCGCGCTTCGCGCGCTAGGGGATGCGACTGTCCTAGAACTTGACTTTACTCATTTTCATATTCTATTCTGTTTAAATCTGACTTGTCTACAAACTTTGCTCTTATCGTTTTAATCCCATTGCATTCCTTTATTAGGAGTGCTGCACCCATAACCTTCCCCCAAAACAGGCAAAGGTCCTCTTTTCCTACTTCTCTCAATGCTTTATTCTTATACACCCCCATTAACCACCAAGCAAGGGTTGGACCGTTGCTCAAAGCCATTTGATTCGAAAATATCATTAATAAATAGCAAAAGAGCACCGGTGATAATTTGCATCCCTGTTTTAATCCTAAATTAGACTGTATCTCTCCTACAATATTACATCCTCTTTAATTTTAATTGCACATTTCACTTCGGGATACACATTCTCAATTGCTCTTATCATCTTATGTGACACCCCGATCTTACCCAGTTTAGCAATTACAGCTCCCCTGCTCACTGAATCAAACGCCTTCTCCAAATCAATAGCTGTGATATACACCTTACCTCTTTTCTTCCTTATGTATTTGTCCATCAACGTTTTCACCACCATTATAGTGTCACTGGTTCTCATCTCTTTTCTAAACCCTGTCTGGTGTCTCGAGAACACCGAACAGCCCTCTGCCCACGCCATTAATCGCATGGTTAAGACCCCGGTGTACATTTTCTCAGATTTGTCAAGCAAAGTTATGCTTTTGTAATTGCCTGGGTCTAATTTGTCTGCAAATTTCCTATATATTGGACAAATTATCCCCTCCTGCCATGCCCTCGGAAATCTACCTCCTTCAAAAATCTTGTTAAAGATTTTTACCAAGCTTTCCAAGATAAAACTATTCGTACTCAACTCTTGCCAAAATTCGTTTGTTATCCCCGAAATAGCCCCTGACTTTCCCCCTTTACTTTTTACCATTACTTCCCATCCATCTATCTCCATCTATTGATATGACTTGGTCCAGCATAGGCAGAGCGACCTCCATCCCCCTCGGGACGCCAAACTCATCTCTCTTTCTCAAATTATATTTAGCCTTTAATATATTTTTATAACATGTAATCCATACTTCATCACTAATTGAACTCTCGCCAACACTTCTGCGCCCCCTACAGAATGAATTTATCCTGTTCCACACTTTCCTAGAATCGTTGGATTTAGAATCTTTGTTTAGTGCAGTTGCTTCTTTACCCTGCCTCCCATTTTTTGTTTTGCTGAGCAGTTCCCTAGGTATTCTTTCCTTAGACGACAAAATTCTACTCTCACCGTATCATCCCCTTCTCTCTTGTATAACTTCAGTACCCTAATAACTTCGGTTTTCTTCCTTCTACAAGATTCATCGTACCATCCTTTAATTCTCTCTACATTTCTCCTAACTTTCACGCACATTTTCCGCCCGGCAATCATAATTGTATTCTCAATCATTTGTATTACCGGTACTTCTTCAAGTTGATCATTACTTATTCGGAGAGCTTATCCCTACCTCTCTAAGTTCAAAATTTTCTTCCTGGAAGTAGTTCTGAAACTCTCTGCAGTTTGCTTCCCTCCATCTGAATCTTTTTACTTTTCTCTCTTTAGATTTAACTTTCGGTTTTCCATTTGATTTTGTGACCTCTCCCTGCATATTAACGACAATTGGTAGGTGATGTGATTCACCCCATTCTTTAACAGAGAATCTCTTAATTAGGGCTAGTGCTCGTCTGGACCATATTGTTAGGTCGATTACACTCCCTCCATTATCGGTTATATATGTCAAGTTACCTCCTTCATCCCCCACACAGACACCATATCGTATATACAACTCCTCTGCACCACATAGATCCAAAATCTTTTCTCCGTTCTAGCTGCATTCTCTGTCGTTGCTATGTCTATCCCCACATGGGACCTCAGCAACCCTCTTGCTGTAAAGGGTCTTTCTGTCTGAATTCTGTTTATTTCAATTGCTAATTCATCGAAAAAGTTTTCTCTTGCAACCGGGGAATTCTCCGGAGGATTGTAGACAAAGCCAAAACATACCGTTCCTTTCTCATGCCCCTTAATGTCTGCTTTTACCCACACTACTTCTTCCAGCTCTGAATTAATAAATTCTGATAATTCATGCACCTCCTCTTTAATTTTAACAACAATCCCACCCGGGAACCTACCGGTCCGAGCTTTCCTAATCTTAGATTTTGTATATATATTGTAGCCATCTATTTTAACTTTGTAACCTGCAGGGAGCCAACTCTCAACAAATCCTACAATCTGCATATCTTCTATTAGAGTCTTAACTACATCGTTTCCTCTCTTATTTAAAAAAACCTCTATAGTTACACATGTAATATTCCAATTTAGTTATTTTAACCCTACCCTCTTTGCTGGCGGTGGCTTTGCTTCTAGTAAATCTAGCTCTCTCTAGCTCTAGAATACTACCAGATGGAGAAGAGATGAACTCGTTCTCTACATTCAGATGCTCTACAGTGGCTTTCTTTCCCCAAAGTTCCTTAAGACTAGTTACTCGTTGCTTGACAGTCTCACCTTTCTGCATACCACGCACTTCTCCGGTGTTCTTGTTGCTGACCTGAATTGTTCCTGCTCGCGCAACTTCCGTATTGGACTTTGGGGTCGGTGCTCCCTGTTGAGTCAACACTACACCTTCCGACTCAAATTCGATAGCATGTACTGTAGAATATTTTGATATAATGGTTAACATATTCTATGTCGCAGATATTTCTTTGTAGATTCGTCGTTATATTCTTGTGGATTAATTATGTCGTATATGCGCTTCTTCTGTATATTAAATCTGTCGACTTTCCATATAACATCAGAATAACGAATTCACTTCGTTGATGATTGTAGATATTTCACGTAGCTTTCAGTCCAAGTCCTTCTCTTGTATAATAGAAATTCAGCGAAGCTGCTTCACGTAGCTTGACCGTAGGAAGCGTCATCCTTCCCGTCAACTTGACTTCCCTCGCGGACCTAGGTTCAGTGTAATTCTCGGAGCTCAAAAACTCACGTCTTGCTTCAACTACACTTCGAAGTGGAATCATCTCTCTGTGGCTTTGCGTCTCCCCTCCTTAATTTAGAAAATGGCGTCGATAATTGCGAGCAATGACTGTTCCCTTCATAATCAAATATTTCCTTATGGGCTTTCAACTTAAAATGTTATTTAATCCAATATGTTTTATTTTCAAATATGTTCATATTTCTGTAGACCAATTACTTATAATTATTGTCCTGAAGAGTAATTATAATTAGATGTGCGTCATACCATTCTAATTATTTCATTGGCTTAGGTGGTGTCACATGACTTCTTCATACACACGCCAATGGGTGATATGAATAAAACTGAGTATAAACTTCGAAGTATATACTTCGAGCATGAGCATCAGTTTTGAGTATATACTCTGTTTGTTATGAATAAAAGATATTGAGTATCTACTACAATTTCCCCTCCTTTTGGAGTATATACTTTACTTGTGCCACGATGTTACTCTCGATCCGTCGACACACGTTTAGTCAGTCAACTGTTTTGCATGTCATTTGTTACTGCAAACCAGTCGTCTGATGTAGACTTGTCTTGTTGATTAATTGCAAGTTTCTGATTAATTGAAATGTCTGTTAGTGGGGATGAATATGAGTCGTCCAGTTGCAAAACTCGTTTAATCCACTTGTGAATAAGGATCAGGTCTCTGCTGGTGTTCACAAAAAAAGAAGGAAGTAAGAAAGAAGGTGAATAAAGGAAGAATATCGAAGAGTAGACTATTAAATCGTACATGAACTGTATATTCAGGGGAATATACCATCTCATCATCATCATCTTCCTAGCGTTTTCCCGCTTTGGAGCAGGGTCCGCTACTTTACATGCCAATCTCCATTTCTGTCGGTCAAGGGCATCATGCAGACACAGATTAACTTGTCACATGTCTTCTCTAAGGCGATCAAGCCACCTTTATTAGGTCGCCCATGAGGTCGTTTACCATCCGGGTTGAGGCACAAGGCAGTTTTAGCCACTGATTGTTCGTGTCGTGACCACGTATGACGTGGCCGTACCAGCGTAGACGAGCCTCCCGCATTTTATCCTGTATAGGCGCCACTCCCATCCTCCCTCGGACATCGCAATTCTTGATATGGTCAAGTCGCGTCAGACCAAGCACCGAACGAAGCATGCGCATCTCCATAACATGCAGGCCTAAACATTAGTATTAACGTATAGTGTAATCATCTGTTTACCTATGTCACTGTGTGAAATAAATATTAAATAATTAATTAATTAAATAAATAATTTAAAAATCCATTAATAGCCATCTTAAATCTCTTACTCATGCTATCCTATCGCGGTCAGTCAGGTATCATTTTACGTAACACCCCTGCTTTTTGCCACGCACAGTGGGGGGTAGTCACCCATGTCGGCGGAGACAAAGGAATAAAACAGAGTGGGTAACATGATACAATAAAATCACTCTACGTAATACAATTTTAGCCTATTTTCAATTTAAAAAAAATAGGCTTATGAGATCACTTTTGTCCGTGTGTCTGTGTGTGCGTGTGTGAGGTGTGTGTGCCCCCCCTAATAACTTCTATACGGCTGGAGCTATCTCAATGAAACTCGGTAAGTTCATAGCACTACTCCGGGCGACCCCGACCGTTCCCTTCAAATTTTGTTACGTCTCACCAATCCAACATGGCGGCTGTGCGAAATATTTCACCAGCATTCAATATCTCCGAAACTATTCCCGATATCACCCTGGAATTTTTACGGTGATAAAGGGTACTACTAGAAGTTCACCTATGTGACTATTGAAAAACTGGCAACTACAAGACCAACATGGCGGCCATGCGAATTTGCGACTTTTAAATAGACATTTCTCGCGATTTAACCAACCAAACGCAATACAACTTGGTACAGTATATGTTTATACACATTGTAATGCACCGACATCAAACTTCGTTCAATTGTTTACATAACCACAAGATGGCGGATGTGCGAAATATTTCACCGGCATTCTATATCTCTAAAACTGTTAGCGGTATCACCCTGAAATTTTGTACGGAGATAAAAGGCACTACTGGAACTTCATCTATAAGACTTTCAAAAACCGGTTAACTGCAAAAAGAACATGGCGGCCAAGCGAATTAAAAATTTTAACAGACCTTTCTCGTGATTTAATGTTCCAAACGCAATGAAATCTGGTACAGGAAATGTTTATACACATTGTAATGTACCGGTATCCAATTAAGTTCAATTGTTTACATAACCTCAAAATGTCAGCTATGCGAATTTTAAAATTAAGTTTTTATTTCTTGTGTCGTAATCATGCGATCGAAGTGAAAGTTTGAATAATGAACCTACGCAATAATTTTCCTTTAATGGTACATGACTCTATGGCCTATACATTTTAACAATCCTACATGGCGACCATCCGAAATATTTAGACAGCTCTGAATATCTACGACTCTGTTATAGCAATCAAACTGAATTTCTTTATGTTCATAGGGGCTATGAACATAAGTTCACCTATAGGACTTTAAATAATCTGGTGATCACAAATCCAACATGGCGGCGACGCGAATTATAAATATTCACATGGACGTTTCTCGCAATTTAACTATCCTAGTGCAGTGAAACTTGGTACAGTAAATCCTTATACGAATGTTAATCCACTGGCATCTAATTTATTTCAATTGTTTCTATAACCACAAGACGGCAGCTGTGAGAAATTTTAAAATCTCCTTGAAAATTGAATGCTACACGTACACAATAATCTTCATGTAACAGTACATAACTCTGGGACCTACATATATAAAACCCAACATGGCAACCATCCGAAATAATTAGTCGTTTCTCAATATCTACGATTCTATTACAGCAATCAAACTGAAATTTTGTATGTTCATAGTGGCAGTTAACATAAGTAGGATATATGAAAATAGGCTGTATAGTTCTTCACTGAACTGCTTGTTGGTTCATACAATAGAGTCTTCATGGAGGTTGCAGATAACGACAAGGACGACATCTGCTTGGGTGGGTTGAAACCATTCTTGAAGTTGTTGACTTCAAAGCTTCGACAGGTTACCGCATGGAGCGCCGTTCACAAGTCGCAGGGAATACACAACTGAAACAGACTTATTCACAAGTCGCAGGGAATACACAACTGAAACAGAAACACAAAATCAACACATATTCAAAGAAAAAGAAAGGTCGCTGTTGGTGTCTGCGAAAAGGGAAATAAAAGAACTAATGAAAAAGAGAAAAGGCAAAGAGCAGCGACTGCTAACTCTAACTAAACGTGCATTCCAAGGAATACACCACCATACACAGCTGGGAATAACCTCGCAATATTAAGCGTATACGTGCGAGTACCGGTGTTAGCTCCGAGAATGCGTACCCGATTGCCAAGGCGAGTCCCGCTCAATGCTACTCCACGAATCATTTCAATATGATTACTATTTTATAGCTGTTCTGACCGGTGCGTTCCTCGGGCTCACAATATTAGTAGAAGTCGTCAATTTGCTACCTTCTTGAATTGCCCTGTATCACAGGGATGCCATAGAGATTATCTGCATTAATATCTGCAGTGCTGGATTAAGACTCACAGTGGCCCTAGGCAATTGTTAATTTGAGGCCCCTTTTTCCCTTTTTTTCCAACCCCCACCCCCCTTCATAAAATAGTCAATCATAACTTTGAAAGAGATTTTATTTACAAATTTACAATGAGTCTTCATGGAGGTTGCAGATAACGACAAGGACAACATCTGCTTGGGTGGGTTGAAACCATTCTTGAAGTTGTTGACTTCAAAGCTTCGACAGGTTACCGCATGGAGCGCCGTTCACAAGTCGCAGGGAATACACAACTGAAACAGACTTATTCACAAGTCGCAGGGAATACACAACTGAAACAGAAACACAAAATCAACACATATTCAAAGAAAAAGAAAGGTCGCTGTTGGTGTCTGCGAAAAGGGAAATAAAAGAACTAATGAAAAAGAGAAAAGGCAAAGAGCAGCGACTGCTAACTCTAACTAAACGTGCATTCCAAGGAATACACCACCATACACAGCTGGGAATAACCTCGCAATATTAAGCGTATACGTGCGAGTACCGGTGTTAGCTCCGAGTGCATCATGGCGCCCAAGAATAGTAATGTTATATGTACCTCCTGTAAAGTTTCGCTGAAGGAGAATGAAAATTTCGTACAATGTGACGGAAAGTGTGGTGAAATGTTTCATCTTAACTGTGCTCGTGTGACGAACGCCGTTTTTAAAGCAATGCTTGCAAATCCGGGCGAAATTCTGTGGCATTGTAAACAATGCAAACATAACCCTAATTCAGTCAAAACAGCTACATCTAGTTTTCAGCCGACTAGGGTCAAACCGGACACCGCAAGCTTATGTGAAGCGGTTAACAATATGCAACAAGTGCTAAAGGATGTTTGTAGCTCTCTGGAGTATCAATCAAAAAAATTTGATGAACTCTTGGAGCAAAATACCGCACTAAAATCTTGCATTGACCAACTCACTCTAGAGGTAAACAACACTAAAGTGGAGAATGGCTTGCTTAAAGAACAAAATGGGCAACTTAAAAGGCAAGTTAATGACTTGGAGCAATACTCTAAGAATTACAACCTTGAAATCGCCGGGATACCAGTCTCCGAACAGGAGAATGTGTATAATATTGTGGCTCAAGTGGCAGGTGCAGTTGGTGTTGAAATTGAAACTGATAGGGACATTGAATATTGCCACCGACTTCCAGCCTTTACGGATAAGGATGGCAAGAAGAAAACGCCCCTCATAGTAGCAAAATTTTATTCCCGCCAAACTAAAGACATGATCATGAGCAAAAAACGGAAACATGGAAAACTTCTTTGCACAGATGTCAAGATCAAGGGAGACTCGACAGTGTATGTAAATGAACATTTAACGAAAGACAACCAAAACTTATATTGGCTTGCCAGGAATTCTAAACGGGCAATGAATTATAAATTCGCATGGACCAGGAACGGGAAGATCTTCATGAGGAAAAATGAAAACAGCCCGATTCTACAAATCAAGACTGCAGCTGACCTACCAACAGTTCATGGGAATCAAGGAAACTGAAGGTATGTTTGCCTGAGCCAAGTGATCAATCAATATTTTAGGAAATTTTGTTTCTAAGTGAGTGTAAAGTAATTATGGAAGTACCCTCAAATAAAACAACTACGGTATGAAATCAGATAACGAAGTAGACCTTAATTTTCAAGATATTACTTCAAAGATTGTAAACAGTACTCAAGACTTGAACAAATTAATTAGCTTTACTGCAGGAATTAAAATCATGCACCTAAATATATGTGGCATGATAACAAATTTTGAAAGTATGCTAGTTATGCTCGATCAACTTGATCATAAACCAGATGTCATTATACTGTCTGAAACTCAGCTCATTGAGGATATACCATTTGCTATTTTAGGATATAATGAATACTTCATACCAACTCAAAATTCTACCCATGACAGCATAAAGATATATGTGCATGAAAACCTCATACAAAATATTACAATATCTACTGTAAAAACACTGAAAGCTGCAAATGCTAGCCTACTCAACTTCAGATATAATAAAGAAAGTTACTTGGTACTTGCTATATACAGATCACCCTCCACAAGCCCAAAGAAATTCATAGAAGAACTAGGAAATACTCTCCAGCACTTGCCTACAGCTACACACAGTATATTAATAGGAGATATAAATATTGATATTTTAAATCCTACAAGGCAATATGCCCAAAATATTAAAAATGAGTATTTAAATGTATTACATGCAAATGGATTCATTTCGTACATAAACTCACCAACTAGAATAACCCCAAAATCCAGAACATGTATCGATCACATACATGTTAAGTCCCACAGAAACAGCAACTTTGACCCTTTTGTTCTGCATACCAGTATCACAGATCACAGTCCTACATTTCTCATACAAAATAAATCTCAAAAATACACTCCACAAACAGGAGAAAATACTTTGAACAATGTAAGAATAAATTATGAAACTCTAAAAAAATCATTAACTAAGGAAACTTGGGAATCTATCATAACTGAACATGATGTTAACAAAGCAGCTGATAGTTTCATTAAGTTACTGACTCAATACATCTCTGAACACTCTACTACCATAAATAACGTAAGATCAAAATTTAAAAAAATTACTCCATGGATCACAACCGGAATTTTAACTTCTATTAGAATAAGAGATAAATTACATCAGAAAATTGTTAAACAAAGGGAGAGGTCTACAAACAGTGATGAGGTCCCAGAAACGGTTAAGAAACATAAATTGTACAGAAACTGGATAAACAGGCTTGTTAAAATAGCAAAAGAAAGGTACTATTCCAAACAAATTATGTCAAACTCCAATAATTCTAAAGTCCTTTGGAAAAATATTAATGATTTAACATGTAGGAAGGGAAATAAATCTTCAGCTGTTGACAGCATATTTATCAGAGACTCACAAGAAACATCCCAACCAGCTGCCATTGCAAACAAATTTGTCGACTATTTTAGTAACATAGGTTTAGAACTTTCTGAAAAAATAAGTAATACAAGAAAGGAACCTGACAACACAAATGCACGTGATAGCACTGCAAAATCTCAACCTCAGTCTATCTTTTTTATACCCATAACAAAATCAGAAATAACAAACCACATAGCTGCTCTAGAAGATAACTCAGCAAATGGCTATGATAATATCTCTAGTAAAACAATTAAGATAATTAGTTCAGAAATTCTACAACCACTGCACCATATTTTTAATTTATCACTAACGAAAGGACAATTTCCAGACTCATTCAAAATTGCCATCATAATCCCAGTCCATAAATCAGATGATAAAAGAGAGTTAAATAACTATAGACCAATTTCCCTCACAACCCACCTCTCTAAGCTACTAGAGAAATGCATCAAAACCAGATTACTTAACTATCTGAATAAGTTCAACATATTGTCACCAAATCAGTTTGGTTTTAGACCAAACACTAGTACTCAAGATGCAATATTCTCCCTTACTGATTATTTGTATAAAGCCATAGATAGTTCTAAAAGAACAATTTCTGTGTTCCTGGATTTAAGAAAGGCTTTTGACACCGTAGACCACAATATACTCATTAGAAAACTTGAAAAGGAAGGTATTCGTGGTACTCCTCAAGAACTAATAAAAAGCTTTCTTTTTAACAGAATACAAAAGGTACGAATCAAAGGTACTCTAAGTAGAAGTGCTGAAGTAAAAATTGGAATTCCCCAAGGAACAGTTTTAGGTCCTATTCTTTTTCTGTTATATATTAACGATTTGTGTAAGCTGAACTGTAATGCGATGATTACCTCATATGCTGATGACACTGTCGTCACAGTCACAGGAACAACTTGGGAGGACACTTTTAATAGAACTCAAGAAACCCTTGCTACAGTCCAAAAATGGCTAAGAAACCACCTCCTTACCTTAAATGAAACCAAAACACAATACCTATGCTTCTCACACAACAAAACATTACAACCCACAGACAATTTAACACTGAAGATCCACACACCAATTTGTAACAATGGCGAAAGATGCAACTGCTATACCCTACAGAAGTCAATGAATGCTACATATTTAGGGGTTATTATAGATAGTCATTTAAAATGGAATATGTATGCATCAACGTTGGCCAATAAACTTCAAAAGTTAATTTATATATTTTACAGAATCAGAAATATCCTTTCAGCAAAAGTCTTGAGAACTGTATATTTTGCCTTAGTCCAGTCACAACTACAATATGGAATAAATGGTTGGGGTGGAATACTTGATTCACATTTGGCTCAGGTAAATACCTGCCAGAATTTCATTCTAAAAGTTATGTACAAAAGGCCACCAACTTTTCCAACATGTGAACTGTATCAACAAAGCATGTTGCTTAACATACGACAGTTATTTGTTCAGTCATCAATCATATTTATACATAAAAATATGAAGCTCTTCTCTAATGGACAAAAACTTGAAATGTGCACTAGACTTCAAGACAGAACTGGAATAAATATCCCTCGTCGAAACACACTACTTGGCCAAAGGAATTTAAGTTGTCTTAGCACTAGGATATACAATATATTGCCAGTAAATGTGACAAATAATACCCTGAATATATTGAAGAAAAGGCTTTTTATATGGCTCCTTAGTAACTTTGATAGAGTAAATGAACTTATAAATTTTCACCAACATTTTTAAACCAACTCGGTCAGAAACAAGTAATGTATCATCTTCTTTTATTTTCAGTATCCTTATAATTAATGCTTTTGCTATAAACTTTTCTTATTATTATCAGTCAAATACCATGTTGCAAATAAATTAAGAAATTGTGTTCATGAAGCCCACACACAAGTTTATCTTATGTGGGATTCACCCTGTATTTTTGATACAACATCTGTATATGTACATGTTTACTGTCAGTGAATAAAAATGATTGCTCGTAAAAAAAAAAAAAAATGAATACAATTTAGATCATATGTACATTTTCAGAAAAACTTTTTTCTGGATTTTGTTTCGCAGAAAGTTTCAATAACATCATCGAAGTTGATTTTCCTTAAAATGTCTGATTCTAAGCAGAGAAGACTTAACATGTCCAGCAGTGGCGTACCCAGACTTTTATTTTGGGGGGGGGGGTCATGTGCATGAACAGGGCCAAGTTCTCCACGGGAGGGGGGGGGGGCTGTGGTTATGCCAAGTAGTTACGCTAGTAAATACATAAATTTCTCCGAACAAAGATATTAAAATACGTTTAATATGCATAAACATGAAAAAAAAGTTCTTTCACAAACACAGTCTCTTTTTAGGCCTACAAAAGTTTAAAATTCACGGACAGTGAATCAACTTAGCTAAAAGCTAAAGTGTGCTGACAGCGATAAAACTAATTTTAAACGACAAATTCGCGGCGCCGCACACTCTTCTTCCCATATCTTGTTATTACTTTTTCTACGTCTACCTCGATGTCTTCGTGTACATGCATGAGTGCTAAACCCGTTAGACGCTCTTCTTCCATACGACTTCTCAACCATGTTTTCAACCGCCGTAAGGTCGAAAAAGATCTTTCTGCAGTTGCTACACTTATTGGCAAAGTTGCCAAAATTCTCAGCAAAGTGTTTATTGACGGATAAATATCCCAGTCACATTGTCCAATGATACTGACAACACTTGCTTTGGAGATATTTTCATTCGACTCCCTTGCCCACTTTTGTAACCAAAGTTCAAACTCATGTTGCACGGATTGTACTGGTACTTTGAGAAAGTGTTGGTACGTCTCAGCTACACTCTTGACTAGTAGTTCAGTATTTTCGTCACAATTCGTAAATGGCGGCATAAATACATTTAGGTTGAACGCTTTTAGCACTTCATCCGAAAACCGTCGTTTCAAATCCGAAATGACATCATCAAGCAAAGGGATGTAAATAGATTTTCGGAAGAACTCTTCCACGTTGTCAGCTGGTGGGTTGTCACGGTGAATTTGATGCACAATTGTGCGAGGTCGTGATAATTCCATCCCCAGTTCCTGTGCAATAGCTTGAGCTCGGGCAAAGAGCTGGATGAATTTTTTGTCCACTTCTTGTCGTTTTTTTTCCAAGGTCTGCGTTGTATCTTTAACCAAATCCGATGCCGTTTTTAAATCGAGCGATGGAGTTTGAAGATATTTGCTAAGCGACTTTGTAGTTCCTGAAACAAATACCACCAGAACAACGATTAAAATATTGAACAATGGTATTAGTGTTAGATTAAAAAACATCTTAAAGTAAATAAACAAACAAAATTATCATA
This sequence comes from Meconema thalassinum, assembly GCA_946902985.2. Lineage (NCBI taxonomy): Eukaryota > Metazoa > Arthropoda > Insecta > Orthoptera > Tettigoniidae > Meconema > Meconema thalassinum. The sequence continues at coordinate 536,218,930 of OX336390.1, read as the reverse complement.
TGTAAGTAATATGTCATTTTTTCTTACCTAAAACATCGCAAATGCACACCATGGAAATCACGAAATCTGTAGTTTTGATCGCCTGGAGTAAACAGTAGGCGTCGGCAGATGTTTTTCGGTCATGCCACAAGGAGATTTTCTCCAAGGCTCTTGCAATTTTGGGTAGGTTTTCCTGAAACTGCAAATGCCCGTCGTGTTTCTCACTCCAACGTGTTTCACACAATCCCTTTAAAGCTTTGTCGCCAAGTTCTTGTTTAAAAACCAGATGTCTCTTTGCAGACATATTTGCAAAAGCAATAATTCTCTGCATAATTCCGGTAGTGTTGCGGCAAGAAACAACTTTCGAACACTTTGACAGGCCGTTGTTTAGGGCATGATTACTACAGGGACATCGTCTTGCGTTCACCGCCTTCTTGAGTAATTCTTGAACTGCTCCCTTCACATTTGAAGACATAACAGCGCAATTGTCAGTGCCTGCTCCAACCATCATTATTATATCAATAGAATGCTTTAAAAGAAGGTCCTCCACGACATGAGCAAGAGCGATACTCGTCAGTCGGCGTTCACCCTTTTCGTCTACATCTTCAGGGCGAATCGATTCACATGCGTCAGCAAAAGTGACAAAATCTTCTCTAATTGAATTCCCATACAAGTAGCGGGAAGACAGGCTGAGCTGCTCGATATGGGAGCAATCGGTGGTTTCGTCGAAAATTATTGAATATGGCCCCGCCTCTCTCACTCTACCTAGAATCACCTCTTGAATTTCTTCCTTGCAACAGTCTATTAACTCATTTTGCGTTCTGGGACTGATGTAAGTAGCATTTGCGCCAGAATTTTCTAAGTGTTTCAACAACTTTTCATCCCCTGCTTCTATTCTAAAACGAAGCAAAGCTCTGAAGTTTCCTTCTTTAGCCACAGACTTCTCTTCCTCCCCTAAATTAGCAGCCTGGTCCTGGTCATTTTCTCTCGATTTTGAAGACTGTGGTAATAATAAACCGTGATCTCTGCGGCCACGGAGCGGTATGTTCTGACGGCCACACAGAAGGATTGTACTCAATATAGGCCTGAGTCGTTCTCTGTTTTCGCGTACTTGCATTTTACGCTGAGAAGATTGCTGATTAATTACCTCCAACGAAGGGTTGTGGTAGGATAGAAGGAAGTTTCTACCAGCTTCAACTGCCTTTCTGTGATACTGAGTCCGCTCATGAGAGCAGAGTGCTCCCTTTTCACCCAATAGGTCGTCAAACATTGTCAATGGTTGTCGGACTAAGCGTTTCAGACTGGTGTTGCACTGATAACCTCCGCATTCTCCAGCGAGGAAAAGTACACAATATTTACAATACAAGCCTTTATCTTTATGGGAGAGAACTAGCCAAAAATATCTGTCGAGGTGAGATCTCTGTGCAAACTTCCTCGTTTCTTTTCCCTTTTTCTTAATAACACAGTGCGGAAATGCATAATCCTTCGGTGGAGTCCACGGTCTCTCTAACAGCTGACATTTTTCAAAATCTGTTACACCGGGCTGGCCCACGAAATTCCCAACATCCCATGCGTATGCATTGCCAGGGTCGGCAGATAAAGTAACAGTGGCTGGTGGACTGCTGAAACCCTCCACATTGTTGCTAGTACTTTCTTGGTTAAGTGTACTGCTGCCTGAATTGGATGGCTGCTCAGATATTGAAGACGGCGAATTTACGCCAGCAGCTTCAAGCTCAACCGTGATCTTACGTTGTTTGGAGAAAAAACTATCAATGGTCCTAACGGTACACCGTTTTATACCAACACCAGAGACAGGAGCAGTAGGGGGAGTAGAAATTGGAGCCGTTGCAGGAACAGTATTGTTGGTGCGCAGAAATTCACCACCAACACCAGCCGAGCTTTCTGGACACGAAGGAACGCCATCCCCATCCTGCACCAGGACAAAGGAAACAATGAACAAAAGAACAAAATCACCCGTTTGTCCCCCACCCTCAAAAAGAAACAATTTTGATAGAATAACAAAAGTACAAAATCACCCGTTCGTCCCCCAGCCCCCAAAGGAAACAATTTTGATTAAAAAAAAGAACAAAATCACCCGTTCATCCCCCACCACAAAAATAAACAATTGAAAACAATGTAACAGCAGCTAAGCTGCACCACAACCACCATCGATGTATTTGGCATGACAAATTTTAATTGGGCCTATACCATTTGCTTTTCTAACGATTATTTTTATAATGTATTGGTACACCTTACGATAAAATCACAAAAAAAAACCTGTTGTAAATTCTACATTTTACAAGTAGACCTGCCAAAGTTTAACGCTCAGAAAAGTACCAAAGTAAGACCAATCAACTGTAGCTATACTATAAAGGTTGTTCTGAAATAAAGACATTTTGGAGATAATTAAATAATTAACCATAGAGCTAATATAAAGAATCTTTGCTTTAAACCGATTTTTGGCTACCTCGAAGATCAAATATTAAATTTGAAAACATTGATGTTCATGTTCTTTGCTCATAAACAAATATAAATAAATTGAAGAAAAACTTTTGTATCAGCCACCGACATTGAAAAGCGCCCAAAAGGCCTAGGGTAATTCAAGAAAAAATTAAATTAGCCTACATACTGCGAAAAATACAAAATAAATGGTATCGTATACGCCCACGTGCACGGTATCGTAGCGTACCTGCGACGTATACGACCCCTTTTTCGCGGGAGGTGAACCTAATCAAACGGTTTTTTTTTCATACGGCAAATTGGGCACAAATCACCAAAGTAAACAGCGAGTTGCATGATCAGCGACGATGGTGTAGAGGCTGTTGATGTTATGATTTCACATTGATGGCAGCATGGCACAGTTCAACCAACACGAAACCCACAAAGGCTGAATTGAATTCAAAACTCACCATTTTGTAGGAAAATCCCTGGCGTGCTTAACCTCACGTATAACAAGAGCACAGCTCAGCCAAAAACACAACACAAATCAAATCTGTCGTCCGGATTCGTCAACAGTTTGCCGACAGTCACAGTGATTTTTTTTACGTTGCTCTCTGCTTCTCGCTCAACAACTCAAACTCAAATGCACTTTTCACTAATATGCAAAGGTCTTTTTAACAGAATGTTACATGTCACTGACACTACAAAGTACAAAGCTACTTTCACTACACAAAATCATCACACATCACACACTGTTTACATTTGAATTTGCATTGTACTGCTCTCTCTTGTCACTGCCGTTGCTGGCGGGAAAGTAGGATGTGGAGGGGAGATGGTGCAGGCAGAGCGACACTAGAGGGCGCGCCGTGTTGCTGTCGAAGGGAGCGGGAGGGAACAGATAGTTCGCAGAGGATTACGGCTAAATTCAGGAATGGCCAAAGACGGTAAGGTAGGGCATGAGCACTTCACGTAGTTCTCCGTCCGTTCCGCACTCATTATACCAATATCACTTGTAAAATTCGTTTTTTACTTCGGTCAACTTTTACGGCATTAAAGGCAACACATACGGGCGAATTCCTAGATGCAGATATTTTTGGGGGCGGGGTCATGACCCCCGTGACCCCCCCCCCCCCCCTTGCGTACGCCACTGATGTCCAGTCGTTCTTGTCCCATAGTAGCTCTTCGAGGCGCTTTAATTCGTTTCAACTGTGAAAAGAACGTTCCGCAGTACAGTTTGTTATCATTAAAGTTGAAAAATTTCGGGGAGCTATTTCTACATTCGGAAATACATTTGCCAAATGAACTTTCATTAAAATCTCATACAACTTTTTTTTACGAGCACACACATTTTTATTCACTGACAGAAAACATGTACATATACAGATGTTGTATCAAAAATACTGGGTGAATCCCACATAAGATGAACTTGTGCGTGGGCTTCATGAACGCAAATTCTTGATTTATTTGCAACATGGTATTTGACTGATAATAATAAGAAAAGTTTATAGTAAAAGCATTAATTATAAGGATACTAAAAATAAAAGAAGATGATTCATTACTTATTTGTGACTGAGTTGGTTAAATATGTTGGTGAAAATTTATAAGTTCATTTAATCTATCAAAGTTATTAAAGCGCAATATAAAAAGCCTTTTCTTCAATATATTCAGGGTGTTATTTGTCACATTTACTGGCAATATATTGTATATCCTAGTGCTAAGACAACTTAAATTCCTTTGGCCAAGTAGTGTGTATCGACGAGGGATATTTATTCCAGTTCTGTCTCGAAGTCTAGTGCACATTTCAAGTTTTTGTCCATTAGAGAAGAGCTTCATATATTTATGTATAAATATGATTGATGACTGAACAAATAACTGTCGTATGTTAAGCAACATGCTTTGTTAATACAGTTCACATGTTGGAAAATTTGGTGGCTTTTTGTACATAACTTTTAGAATGAAATTCTGGCAGGTACCGGTATTTACCTGAGCCAAATGTGAATCAAGTATTCCACCCCAACCATTTATTCCATATTGTAGTTGTGACTGGACTAAGGCAAAATATACAGCTCTCAAGACGTTTGCTGAAAGGATATTTCTGATTCTGTAAAATATATCAATTAACTTTTGGAGTTTATTGGCCAACTTTGATGCATACATATTCCATTTTAAATGACTATCTATAATAATCCCTAAATATGTAGCATTCATTGACTTCTGTAGGGTATAGCAGTTGCATCTTTCACCATTGTTACAAATTGGTGTGTGGATCTTTAGTGTTAAATTGTCTGTGGGTTGTAATGTTTTGTTGTGTGCGAAGCATAGGTATTGTGTTTTGGTTTTATTTAAGGTAAGGAGGTGGTTCCTTAGCCATTTTTGGACTGTAGCAAGGGTTTCTTGAGTTCTATTAAAAGTGTCCTCCCAAGTTGTTCCTGTGACTGTGATGACAGTGTCATCAGCATATGAGGTAATCATCGCATTACAGTTCAGCTCACACAAATCGTTAATATATAACAGAAAAAGAATAGGATCTTCCTTGGGGAATTCCAATTTTTAGTTCAGCACTTCTACTTAGAGTATCTTTGATTCGTACCTTTTGTATTCTGTTAAAAAGAAAGCTTTTTATTAGTTCTTTAGGAGTACCACGAATACCTTCCTTTTCAAGTTTTCTAATGAGTATATTGTGGTCTACGGTGTCAAAAGTCTTTCTTAAATTCAGGAACACAGAAATTGTTCTTTTAGAACTATCAATGGCTTTATACAAATAATCAGTAAGGGAGAATATTGCATCTTGAGTACTAGTGTTTGATCTAAAACCAAACTGATTTGGTGACAATATGTTGAACTTACTCAGATAGTTAAGTAATCTGGTTTTGATGCATTTCTCTAGTAGCTTAGAGAGGTGGGTTGTGAGGGAAATTGGTCTATAGTTATTTAACTCTCTTTTATCATCTGATTTATGGACTGGGATTATGATGGTAATTTTGAATGAGTCTGGTAATTGGCCTTTCGTTAGTGATAAATTAAAAATATGGTGCAGTGGTTGTAGAATTTCTGAACTAATTATCTTAATTGTTTTACTAGAGATATTATCATAGCCATTTGCTGAGTTATCTTCTGATTTTGTTATGGGTATAAAAAGATAGACTGAGGTTGAGATTTTGCAGTGCTATCACGTGCATTTGTGTTGTCAGGTTCCTTTCTTGTATTACTTATTTTTTCAGAAAGTTCTAAACCTATGTTACTAAAATAGTCGACAAATTTGTTTGCAATGGCAGCTGGTTGGGATGTTTCTTGTGAGTCTCTGATAAATATGCTGTCAACAGCTGAAGATTTATTTCCCTTCCTACATGTTAAATCATTAATATTTTTCCAAAGGACTTAAGAATTATTGGAGTTTGACATAATTTGTTTGGAATAGTACCTTTTTTTTGCTATTTTAACAAGCCTGTTTATCCAGTTTCTGTACAATTTATGTTTATTAACAGTTTCTGGGACCTCGTCACTGTTTGAAGACCTCTCCCTTTGTTTAACAATTTTCTGATGTAATGTATCTCTTATTCTAATAGAAGTTAAAATTCCAGTTGTGATAAATGGAGCAATTTTTTTAAATTTTGATCTTACGTTATTTATGGTAGTAGAGTGTTCAGAGATGTATTGAGTCAGTAACTTAATGAAACTATCAGCTGCTTTGTTAGCATCATGTTCAGTTATGATAGATTCCCAAGTTTCCTTAGTTAAGGAATTTTTTAGAGTTTCATAATTTATTCTTACATTGTTCAAAGTATTTTCTCCTGTTTTTGGAGTGTATTTTTGAGATTTATTTTGTATGAGAAATGTAGGACTGTGATCTGTGATACTGGTATGCAGAACAAAAGGGTCAAAGTTGCTGTTTCTGTGGGACTTAACATGTATGTGATCGATACATGTTCTGGATTTTGGGGTTATTCTAGTTAGTGAGTTTATGTACGAAATGAATCCATTTGCATGTAATACATTTAAATACTCAATTTTAATATTTTGGGCATATTGCCTTGTAGGATTTAAAATATCAATATTTATATCTCCTATTAATATACTGTGTGTAGCTGTAGGCAAGTGCTGGAGAGTATTTCCTAGTTCTTCTATGAATGTATTTGGGCTTGTGGAGGGTGATCTGTATATAGCAAGTGCCAAGTAACTTTCTTTATTATATCTGAAGGTGAGTAGGCTAGCATTTGCAGCTTTCAGTGTTATTACAGTAGATATTGTAATATTTTGTATGAGGTTTTCATGCACATATATCTTTATGCTGTCATGGGTAGAATTTTGAGGTGGTATGAAGTATTCATTATATCCTAAAATAGCAAATGGTATATCCTCAATTAGCTGAATTTCAGACAATATAATGACATCTGGTTTATGATCAAGTTGATCGAGCATAACTAGCATACTTTCAAAATTTGTTATCATGCCACATATATTTAGGTGCATGATTTTAATTCCTGCAGTAAAGCTAATTAATTTGTTCAAGTCTTGAGTACTGACTATGAGATTTTTCTGTAGCGGCGTATCTGTTATTTAAATGAGAATGAAAATGTTTCAGTTCAGCTGAAAATTCTTCCAAATCTTTATCATAAAAGCCAAGCAAATTGTTTACCGCTTCACAGAGTTCTTCAACGCTCATTGAAAAATTATTCAAAAATGCAAATTTCTTGGAAACATCCATATAAACTTTTGCTCTTTTTACTATTTCGACGTTGAGTTTATCGATGATTTCGAGAAAACCTGTTATTCTGAAATTCTCACGAGGCGAAAATTTGACTTCAGGAGCGCCTCCGTCGTTCGGTTGTTTTTTCTTCTACGTGACGATTTTTTAGAATACGATACAACAGGTAACAATTTCTTAGCTTTTTCCTCGAAAATATCGAACTTAGCACGAAACTTGCCTAACTTTTCGTCTAAAGTTTTATACAAGGCAGCACACGTTTGTAAGTCGATCTGTTCAGCTTGTAATGATTTACTAGTTGCACGCATAGAAGTCAAAATTGAATCCCACAAAACTACCATGCACCCGAATTCAAATTTTTGCATTCTGTTTGCGATGCACCCCGCTTCATGCCGAGTGTCATTATTTTACGACTCGTCTTCTTCAATGCTCTCTAAAGCCTCGACAATTTTATGAAACGAATCATAAACCGCGTTCGTTGCATTAGCATGTGCTTCCCAGCGGGTACCTGATAATGATTTCAAAGTTTTTGAGTTTTTTATATAATTTTTCAACACGCCCCAACGGTGAGGGTTTGCAGAAAAGAAGTTATACAATGATTGCATTATCGAAAAAAAAATAACTGCGTAAAAACAGCATTCAACAGTAGATTGTCCAATTAAATCGAGGGAATGTGTACCGCAAGGAACATAAATCGCATATTTATTCAGGTCTAATATTTTGGCTTGCAGACCCTGATACTTTCCAGAAATGTTTGGTGCGTTGTCATAGTACTGTCCTCTACAATCTTGAATCTCCAAACCGCAATCTTCAGTGACGAAGTTCACAGTTTGAGTTTTAAAACTTTCGCCAGAATGACCTTCTGTCTCAAGAAAAGATACAAGCCTTTCAACTGGTTTGTGATTTTTGGTGAAACATATCGGAGCACAACTGACAATTGATCTATATGCGATACATCGGGAGTTGTATCAACGGAAAGGCTGCAATATAGAGCTAGAGACACCTCTTCTAAAATATATGATCTAACTTTTTTGCCCATGATGTTTATTAACTCTTCGCAGATCGTTTTGGATAAATACGAGGGAACTCCTTTTCCAGCATTTCCGTATCGTACAAAATGATCCCGCAAAAATGGATCAAACTGCCCAAGAAGTTCAAGTATACCTAAATAATTCCCATTATCTGGCTTTCCAAAGTGCTCGTTCGTACCTCGGAATGACAATCCTCGTTCCGCCAGAGTGATTATAACAGCAACTACTCGTTTTATAACATCGCGCCAATAGTTTTTTTCTTCAAGTAGTCCGTTTCTGAATAGATATGGCAAATTTTCATGTTTCCGTTTTTCCAGGTAAATTAGCACACTCTCCCGATGATTCAAATTCTTCTCATGCTGCTGTAAATGAATCCCGACGTTCTTCCAATCATCATACCCTTCACGTGCAAGTCTGTTCGATTTTTCTGGTGGCAAAAATCACTTGCAAAAAAAAAAGCAATCGACTCGTCCTGAAAATAAAACAAAAAAATATTATTATAATTTGAGAACAAAGATGAATTAAACGGTATTCAAGACATAAAACCCGTAACTGAAATGTTAACCATTTTAGTCTGGAAATTAAAAAGTAGCAACGTACCTCTTCAAAAAAGATGTATTTTCTATCATTTATTGAATATCAATGAATTTAATAAATCTACCTGTTTTTTTTTGGCGTTGCGTTTTGAGTTTAATGAAAATGTTTATTAAATTTTTTTACACTTTTGTTTTTTTTTGGGCGGTAATTGTTTTGCGCTTGAGTTGATTTTTATTTTAATTTTTTTCTACGATCGTATTTATTGGGGACTAAAAGAGCGGGTTTTTAACAATTTATTTGTAATTTCAAGTTACACAACTATGCAAAATTTGATTCGTTTTGGTAAGATAGAAATATTCAAAATTGTTGTTACAAGATTTGATTTGCCACAAGTGAAGTTAAATAAAAGCGTTTATAAAAAAATGAAACGAAAACGATTGACTAAAATTCCGAAAAAAGCAAACAACAAGTAGTTCCGAGAAGAACTAAATAGCCTATTTCCATATATCCTACTAATATTAATTGCCTCTATCAACATACAAATTTTCAGTTTGATTGCTGTAATAGATTCGTAGATATTGAGAACCGTCTAAATATTTTGGATGGTCACCATGTTGGATTTTTATATTATAGACTATATTGGTCATAGAGTTATGTAATATTAGTTGATGATTATTGTGTACGTTCATTATGCAAATGTTGATTTGGATCGCATGATTAGAACACAAGAAATAAAAACTTAATTTTCGAAATTCGCACAGCCGCCATCTTGAGGTTACGTAAACAATTGAACTAAATTAGATACCAGTGATTTACAATGTGTATAAACATTCGCTGTACGAAGTTTCATTGCGCTTGGATCATTAAATCGCGAGAAACGTCTATTTAAAACTTTCAACTTCGCTTGGCCGCCATGTTCGTTTTGTAGTTAACCGGTTTTTGAAAGTCTCATAGATGAACTTCTAGTAGTTCCCTTTATCACCGTACAAAATTCCAGGGTGATATAGGTAATAGTTTCGGGGTGGTGAATGCTGGTGAAATATTTCGCACAGCCGCCATGTTGGATTGGTGAGACGTAACAAAATTTGAAGTTCGGGGTCGCCCGATATAGTGCTATGAACTTACCGAGTTCAATTGAAATCGCTCCAGCCGTTTAGAAGTTATTAGGGGGGGGGGGCACACAAAAATTCGTCACACACACACAATCACCACACACAGACAGACACACGGACAAAAGGTGATCTCATAAGCCTAATTTTTCATAAATGAAAATAGGCTAAAAATTTGATCTTATTCTTGTCAAAAATTCTAAAGTATTGGTTGCGTTTTAATATACTTAGCGTGATACGCTCGTTGCTGATAATTTGAACCAAGCTACCAGTAGTGCATATGGTGCTCAAAAATACCACGTTGTTACACATAAGGGAGAACTTATTGAAGTCCGGAAACGAATAAAATTGAACTAGAATTCCAAAAACAGAAAAATTAAAAAAACATAATTTACAATCGTTTTTGATTTAAATAAATAGCATCAAAGCTTACCTTTCGCAGGTGGCAGCAGGTGAATAAATGAGCCAATCTCGTTCTGTATTCTCTCCATTCGGTTTCTTTCCAAAGAATAAATTTTGGGAGCAATATCTTGACGTTGATTCCTTATCATATCGACGCTTGGACGATTCAAACGGTCCAGTCAAATTTTGACAATTTGACGGACCATGTGTAACCCAAAACTGTATGTCGTCACTGGTTAATTTTTCCCAATGTCCTGGATCAGTGAAACGGTTCAAATTTTTGGCACCTGGTTGTCCAGCTTAATTTTCATCCTCGGAAGAAGAACTGGATGTTTGAGACCTTGAAATGACGTGATCATTATCCGGGTCTTCTGCGTGACCAGTGTTCGTTTTGTTTTGGCTAGTGGCAGGTCCTTGATTTTCCGATGAATTTGAAGAGGTTTCATTCCGAATGAAAAATTTAGTCAGTTTTGGCACTTTCTCTAACACCACACTTTCTCGGTAATTTTTGTCTTTGGCAAGTTTTTTTTTTTTTTTTTTTTTTTTCACCACTCAAATATGTACGTGAAGACATTTATGAGCGGGGTTTTAATACAACCCGATACACAGATAAAACTGTTCATCGAACCCTAACGAATTAAAATTGTCGATCACAAAACCGTCGATTTGAATTCTGAACTCAAGCTGGAGCACGTTAAGGTAACTGTACCGGTTTTGTCACTGAGCCAATAGCCGTCACTCTGGTATATAAGTACAAATTATAAGCCTGTCAACAGGTCTTTCTCAACGCACGAAGTCGTACGAGATTCGTCATACCTTCGTTGCCGATAAGGAGCAACATTGCGAAATCATGCGTGCGATGCAATAGGTGATTCCCAGCGTCAAACATCTGTGAATTGAGATGTGTTGACATTGCTTCTCGCATGTGCTAAGTCGGCACGCGAGTTAATTATGTGCATAACTTACGTGTTATGTTCCGACGTTTTAAATTGTTACAACTGTGAGATATAGTTGGTAATTGTTTCTGTAACATATGCGATTTGCTCACGTTCCTAGTTTGGTTAGTAATGCTGGTGACGAACACTGGATTTAAAAAAACGCACTTGACCAATGCTCATCACTTGTGACGAAAACTGGCACACTGTCATTTCTCCTAGTAATACCTAACTAACAGTGGCAATATACTTATAATGTAATTGTGAAGCACCCTGCATTAATTAAATTGTCGTTTGATCATCGTGTCCAATAGTCGTCATAGCTGACGATATTAAGAGCACATGCGTGACGAACACTAGAGCACGATAATGTTAAAGTTTGCGTTAACGTTTCAGAACCAATAAACATTTACAGTGTGCTGTTATTATGTAGATCTGTCTTTTTGACGGCCGTAGGCCTAGAATGGCAGCGTGGCTCAGCGGTAACGTTCTCGCTTGCTGTTGCAGGATCGAATCCTGGCGCAGTCATCTGGAATTTGAGGGTAAGCAAATGCGAGGGAGCCGTGCCAGTAAATTTACTGGCACGTTAAAGATCTCCTTCGGGGCAAATTTCTGGCACCCCGACGTATCTAAAAGCCGCAGTAGTTAAAAGGGAGGTAAAAGAAATAACATTATTTTCAGTAGGTCTAGGCCTAGGGTTTTTAGGTGTGCTAAAGAGCATTCGTTTTAAATTGAGATGAAAAATATATTCTAAGACTAAATCTTTGCTTTCAAGCTATATGTCGAAACGCACATTTCTCAATTAGCCTACGATATTCAGCAAATGGAAGCTGCTATTAAGGTCGTTGAGGAGGACGGCATGAGTATTACAACGGCCGCGGAGAGGAATGGTGTTCCGAGAAACGCCCTCTCGGACAAACTTAAAGGAAGAACTAGAGAGAGGAAGATGGGGCCAAGTTCCTTTTTAACAAGGGGCGTTAGTTCAATGGGTAATCTCACTAGGAAAAGCAGGGTTCCCTGTAACAAAGGACGATTTGCAAAATAGCGTCCAGTGTCTCACAAAAGAATTGAAGAGGTCTCTCCTTTCAAAGATGGGCGGCCAGGGAGGAAATGGTGTGAATTTTTCCTAAAAAGAAATCCAAGCCTGTCTTTACGAACCCCTCAAAATTTGACTGTAAACCGTGCTGCAATTACAGAACTTCAAATTAAAACCTACAGTTATTTGGTGGAAAACGACTTACAGTCTATCTTGTCAGACCCTCGGCGATTGTTCAACGCAGACGTTATGTTATGCCAGGGTCTGATCTCACTTTTTATGTGACTACACCTCCCATTCCCCGGAAAAAAAAAAAAAAAAAAAAAAACGATCACGGCATAACAGCCCGGAAAATGACCATTCACTCTCGAACACCGGTCGGGATAACCTACATCAATACGTGTTCTTGTGGTTATATTGTTCGAATTTCAATTATTATTATTATTATTATTATTATTATTATTATTATTATTATTATTGTTGTTGTTGTATTTCTAATGCACTTTAAGAAATACAAAAATAACTTATAATAAATGTGTTTAGAGCAGAATTACGATCTTTTCATGCCCGTTAGTCGACCCGCCATTCCCGATTACCGATGCCATTTTTTTCTTTTTTAAATAATTACTGGTACTGCATTATTCGTAAATGTTAGCCTCCATGTCAATAAATCGGTGCCTTATTCAACAATATTGACAGACATGCATTATAAACAGCAAATAAGGACAACGAACAATATGACGACAATTGGTGCAAACGGGTGACGAATATTGGAAAAATCGAAATACATCGTGTCGATTACTAGCGCAAAAACACATTTTCTTTTAAATACATAATTTTTCCTAAAACGAATACTTTCGACATTGAGAATTTCCTAGTGTTTGAGTAGAGTTTGAGGTTAGGTACAGTGGTCTTGTTGATTTAAATTACCAAAAGGTAACCGGGTGAGTTAGCCGTGGTCGTTACGGCATGACTGCTGGCAGTCGCTCACATCCGGGAGGCGAGGAGGTTCGAATCCCCCCGCCGGCAACCTTGGAGATGGTCTTCTGTGGTTTCCCATCTTCCTTCCAGGCAAATGCCGGGGTTGGTCCCTAACTATAGGCCACAGCCGCTACCTTCCAACTCCTCGTCCTTACAACCAAACTTTCCTCCCAAACGGTACTTGTAGCTCACCCATTGGGTGTCCGTCTCGAAGCAGCTACAAAACTGGCTAGCCGAACATGTCCTCGGATACTCCCGACACTAAAAGCCATACGCTTAAAAAAAAGTACAAGGTATATATATATTCTCTTGACTATATCAGTGACGACTATTGGCGCATTTACCTTACTTGTTTCCGAAATTACTCTACAGAACAGAATGCCAGAATTTGGGAAAACTCTGTTGTGTATTTACATGAACATTCTAGAAAGTGCTATGTTAACATGAACATTCTAGTCAGTGTTGTGTATTTAGGCTACTTGAGTTAACACGAACATTCTAGTCACTATGCCCAGAACATTCCAATCTGGAACATTCGAGTCTGGAACTTTCCAGCTACTATGTATATATGCACCCGCGGACTGTAGACGATAGTTCCGCTCAAGTTAGTTCACATTGTGTATCGTTGTGTATCGACTAGTGTTTAATAAACCGTTGTGTTATATTAACAAGTGTATGTTATTTATCTTGTATCTTCCACGACATAACAGTGGTGTCAGAAGTGGGATAAGATAAATAACGTTGTGAAACCGAGTGACTTTCTAACCTCAACGCAAGTGTTGGACCGAACGACGTTCATCGCAGTGCGTGTTGGAAACTAAACCGAGTGAACTTTCTAAACCTCAACGCAAGTGTGTGCACCGAACTAAGTTCATCGCAAGTGCGTGTTAGAAATACTGTTCTCCACTCATCTTCACCATGCCGGACTTAACCTCTGAGCAACTCCAACAATTCTCGGTAATGATCGCCGACGCTATCCGACAGACAATAGGGTCAACAACGTCATCAGAACGTCGACCTCCAAAGTTCACAATGCAACCATATCGCACTACCGACGGAACGACTGTAGCCGACTATTTCACTCGCTTTACCTGGGCGCTAAACCTCAGCAAGGTACCCGCGGAACAGCATGCAAACTTTAGACGGGTTTACATGGGATCTGAACTCAATGATGCCCTGAAGATCTTGGTGAGTCCTAATGATCCGGAAACTCTGTCATACAACGAAATTCAATCTAAGCTGAAAGGCCACTTTGACGCCACACGCAACAAGTTTGCTGAGAGCATCAAATTTCGCAGTGTAATGCAGAGGCAAGGAGAAACCATCGCTAGCTTCACCTTAAGACTGTGGCAGGCTGCAACGTTTTGTGAGTATGGCACATTTCTTGATCGCATGTTAATTGAACAAATGCTCGCAGGTTTGGAATCACGAGCAATGTGCTACGAGATTATTGCAAAACAACCAGAGAACTTCACCGCATCATATGAAATCGCGCATGCACTCGAAGCTACTCGCATTACCACCGACGAAGTCAAAACAGCTGCCGCTAAGTCTGAATCAACCAATCGGATTGGACACGAGAAGCCTCTGTCCAGGAAGAACATCAACCAGTAGCCGCCACACAGCAAGTCAGCCCATCGAAGTCAAGGGTCTTTCAACCTAACCACACAGCACGAAGGACCACAGCAGGCAAACCGAAGAGCATCCCAGGACAACCAATTAACATGTGCAGGGTGCGGCGAAGCTCACCCTCGTAGTCAGTGCTGGTTCCTAAACGCCGAGTGCCTGAAGTTTGGCAAGAAAGGTCACATCGGAAAAGTTTGCCGATCGAAATCGAGGAAACATCGAACAACAAACCATGTGACCGAAGAAGAGCTTCCAGCAGAAAACCTCGACGTTGTGGACTACCTCAGCAAAATCGAGGTCATCGGATCGGTCAACGCAGCACCTAAGCCACTGGTTGATGTCAACATAGAGGGAACCACCGTCAAAATGGAATTCGACACCGGCGCCCCCTGCTCAACCATGAGCAAATCAAAGCTAAGTACGATCAAGCCAGGTTTTGTGTTGCAGAGAAACGATCGTAACTTCGTCAGTTACACTGGCCATCCGATTAAATTCATTGGCAAAACGTCAGTGTGCACCACCATCGGAACCACAACCAGGAACCTGAATCTCTACGTGGTTGACGATGAAGTCGAATCGCTCTTTGGCCGAGAGTGGATTTCAGAGTTTGTACGGGAGATCGACTTTGGTCACCTCTTTGCAAAACCCGACCCAATTCACAAGCTCTCAGACAAGCAGGCTCTGACCTTGGAACAACAGAAGCAGCTCGACAACATTCTATCTCGCTACCAGGATGTGTTCAGCGACACCCCCGGGAAGATCTCAGGTCCCCCAGCGAAGATGCACCTGAAGGCTGGAGCCACACCTGTTTTCGCCAGAGCTCGAGACGTACCAGTTGCCCTCCGCGATGCCTATGCCAAGGAAATCGACAAGAAAATTGCATCTGGCTTCTACAAAAGAGTGGACTACTCTGAGTGGGCATCAACAACGCACGTCGTTGCCAAGAAGAACGGCAAACTGAGGATCACAGCCAACTACAAGCCTACTCTCAACCCGCGGATCATCATCGATGAACATCCGATTCCCAAGGTGGAACATCTGTTCAACCGAATGCGCGGCGCCACTCTCTTCTGCCATCTGGATATCTCCGACGCGTACACTCATCTCGAGGTCGACGATGAGTTCATCCATGCTCTCACGCTTAACACGCCAACTCACGGTCTGATCCGCCCAACGCGAGCAGTATAAGGAGCAGCTAACATCGCCACTATCTGGCAGCGGCGAATGGACACAGTCCTGCATTGTCTCCCAAACGTCGTAAGTTTTTTCGATGACAGTATAGTTTTTGCTGATAGCTTTGAAAATCTGATGCAGGCCCTCAGCACCACTCTGGAACGGTTTCGGCAACACAACCTCAAGCTCAACGGAGCCAAATGCGTTTTCGCTCAAACTTCTCTGGAAGCCTTTGGCCACAAAATCGATGCGTCAGGCATCCACAAGTCGGATGCACACATCCGAGCTGTACGTGATGCACCGAAACCAACTACACCAGAAGAACTCCAACTGTTTCTTGGTAAAGCAACCTACTACAGTTCGTTCATCCCCGATTTGTCCACCAGAGACAGACCACTCAGAGACATGCTGCTCAAGGACCCTCTCATCTGGACACCAGAAGGCGACAGGGCATACAAAGACATCAAGAACGCCCTAATCTCGCCCCAGGTACTCATGCAGTATGACCCAGCGTTACCACTCCTGTTGGCCACGGACGCCAGCAAGACCGGCCTGGGCGCAGTATTGTCACACCGGCTCAGCAACGGGCAAGAACGTCCAATTGCTTACGCCAGTTGAACAATGACAGCAACGGAACAAAGGTACCCTCAGATCGATAAGGAAGCACTGGCCATTGTTTGGGCTGTACAGAAGTTTTTTAATTATCTCTATGCTCGCCACTTCACTCTCATCACTGATCACAAGCCTCTCACACAGATCCTGCACCCTGAGAAGTCTTTACCGGTCCTGTGCATCAGTCGCATGGCCAATTATGCCGACTACCTAGCACACTTCGACTACGACGTCATCGTCAAGACATCCAAAGCCAACGCCAACGCTGACTACTGCTCCCGAGCTCACCTACTGTAACGTGTTTTTCGAGGGGTTTTATGCAACTGGCATAAGTCAGTAGGAAGCCATTCTATATTTATTTACGCGGCAAATTGTTCAGCCAAGAGAATTTTTCATGTTAATTTATTATTATTATTATTAATGTATTATAATTATTATTTAGGTATTTTCGGAGCATTTTATAAAAATTATTAGCATTCAGATAGGTTTTCTATGTCTTAGAAAACGCTATCCAGCAAATTATTACGAACGACGATATCATAGAAAATTATCTGATTACGGAATTTTACGGAGTTTTCGTCAGTTAGGGTATATCGAGAGACGTGACTCACTGGGATTTCAAGTACACGCTTAATCTTGTCGAGAAGCATGACGCAATCTTGGGTCGCAAGGTCTAGAAAAGACGAATTGTTGGAACGGAACCCTCCCGCCGAGTGTAATGACCCGGAGGAGGAGAAGATCGCGTGGTGGGTCAGCCAATCAGGGGAGACGACGTAAGCTAGTTGGGACTGAAGAGTGGGGAGCCGGCGTGTGGTTATATCGTTCGACGCGCCGTGAAACAAGGACTATCTGTGAAATTCTTGAGGAGTATGGATGCGCGTGCGTGTCGCTCCGATGTTCAGTGGAGTTAGTGACTATCTGTGAAATACTTGAGGTGTACGGTCGCAAGTGCGTGTCGCTCCGATGTTCAGTGGAGTTAGCGACGAACTTTTGTAAAACTTGGTTGTACGAGTGTTTGGGTCCGAGGTACGGACCATAGAATTATCTAATCTACCAGAAGATCATCAAATTCCGACGGAGATGACGACGTCCAGGAGACTGTGGGAAGCTCACAACATCATCAAGAACGAGGGAAATGCTTTGGCAATTTCCAGTGGTAAGCGCCAATGACGCAGAAATACGCAATCTCTCATTTTCTTTGTTTTACATTTCATATTTCAGTAACTTCATAGCTTGGAAATAAGAGTAAAATCAATTTATCAGACTCCGTTTTCACGTAATTTTCTATCGGTAATATTCAAATCACAACGCTCCAATTTAAATTTTATACTTATTATTATTAATTTTGCTATTCTTGTTTTATATAATAAATTCATTTCTTTTACAATGCAATCTTTGCTTTCAGTAGGTAGCATTAGATATAGACCAATTCCTTCTCCTGATACAATTGTTTGTTGGGTTAATGATCAAATCATACCACGATCTGAGTGAATAGAGTCTTGAATGTGTTCTGCCAGAGCTAGACGTTGTTAAATACAAATTTAGATTTCAACATTGCGTTGGGGTCTTGGCGCCCATTAAAACAACATAGCTTAGGCAAAGGTAAACAGTTACATTTCTCACCCAACAGTGTGGGCTAGCCAAACTGTTACATTTGTCGCTACCAACATGGGGCATTAATAAACGTTTCACTTGTCGCCGACAACTTGGGGATGAAAACCTAATAACATTTGTGGAAGGAGAAGGGTATATATTTCTGTGCCTGTATTTTGGGGGTTATTTGTCTGTATCAGTGTATATCATTATGGGGGATGAGAAAGAAAGACAGATGAGGTTACGTAGTGGTCATCAACGGGAGAGTGATGATACGAGCAGTATGTCGAGTGATGGTAGTACCGGGGTAGCGGAGGTAAATCCCGATACTGAAACAGGGAGTGTAGGCGGCCAACCAGAATTAAAAACTTTACTTCTCGAGTTTATGTATCAGAACAAAGTTAGTAGTGATGCCTTAAATGCAAAGTTAGAACAGAATAACGCTAAATTAGAACAAAACAGTAGGGAAAATAAAGAAAGTACAGAAGCTTTAAATGCAAAGTTAGAACAGAATAACGCTAAACTAGAACAAAACAGTAGGGAAAATAAAGAAAGTACAGAAGCTTTAAATGCAAAGTTAGAACAGCATAACGCTAAACTAGAACAAAACAGTAGGGAAAATAAAGAGAGTAATAGGGAATTGAGCGATAGTTTAAACGCCAGATTAGAACAAAACAGTAGGGAAATGAGTGACAAATTCGAACTGATTAGAGGTGAGATCAGGGGGGTGATGGAAGAAAAGGCTAAAGAGATTATTGCAGATGTAGACAGAAAATTAGGAAAAGTACAGGAGGAGTTGGAAATTAGAATCAGTACACAGGCTGAAAATTTAAAAGAACTAGTGCAACTGGAAACACAGCAGGTCAAAAAGCAATTGGGGGGAGAAATTGACAAAATTCAGGTAGCTACTAAAGAGGTTAAGGAACAGCTGGGGGGGTAGAATTGAGAAAGTCCACTCACAAATAGTTGCAGAAGTAAATGATTTAAGAGAGAGTAATAAAGAGAGCATTAGCAAGATTGAGGAGAAACAAGCAAAGCTATATGATAAAGTAGAAGAATCAGAAGGAAACATTAAATTAACAGTAAACAGTATTGAGAGGAAGGCTGAGGAGAAAATCGCAGAATTAGAATTAAAATTAAAAGCTAGGATCAGGCAAGAAAATAGTCAGAATAGACCAGTTTTTGTGAATAGCACACACAGGGAGGTAGAACTGGGTAAGTTCAGCAATCGACAGGGGTGCCCAATGGAGTTCATGAACACTATAGAAAATAAATTCGGGGAGAGGTTGGAAAATGGTAGTATTGAGTGGTGCCAGGTAGTTGAAATTTTAGAACAAGTGTTTGTGGGGGAAACGAGGAATTGGTTTGCTGTCTACAGAGACAAGTTTACTGATATGAATGATTTTAAAATGAAATTCTGTGAAAAGTTCTGGAATGAGGTTATTCAGTCGCAGCATCGTGAGGGAGTAGTGTGTGGTAAATATAACCCTAAAGGAAGCTCCACCATGACCGAATACTTTTTAGGGCAGGTATTAGTGTGTAAATATCTGGATGGCTTGAAGGAGGAAAGTGATGTGGTGAGGTTGCTACTTAGGCACTTTCCCTATAGGATCAAGGAGGCTGCTTGTATCCAGAATGTAAAGACAATATCACAAGTAGAAAATTTGTTAAGCACATTTGATGCACTAGGGAGAGGGGGTTATGAGGACAATTTCAATCGGAACCAGGGTAATAATAATAATAGACCTAATGAAGCCAGGCATCAGGAAGTTCAAGGGAACGGTGGCGAAGGGGCCAATGCTCAAAATAGAAATAATAATAATCAGCTAAATCAGAACAGAGGAAATGGCTATGGTAATCAGTATCAAGGGAGGAACAATGATTACAGGGGAAATCAAGGGAGAAACAATGATTTCAGGGGAAATCAAGGGAGAAATTATAATGACAATAATTACAACCAGAATAGGGGTCAAGGAAGAGGACAGCCTAGTGGTAGTAATATACAGCCAAACAATGACAACACAACTCAGAACAACCAGACCAGTGCAGTAGTAACTAGTACTACGGCCAGCTGTAGCGGTTCTTTAAACGCGAACCAGGCTGCGAAGTAAGGTCAGAATCTCAGTCTGTAGCATGCCCTGTCCATACAATTATACAGGAACCCTATGACCTAAATGTGAGAAATGAATTATTACATGAACTAAATGATGAAGGTATTATTCAGGAAGTGGTTAGTAAGAGCCCCATAGTTAAATTTAACGTGTCCGAGGCGTACACAGATGTTTTAATTGATAGTGGTTGTATGAAGAGTTGCATAAGTAGTGCATTTTATGATAAAATGAAAGGAACTGGAGTAAATTTTGAGGAAATGCCAATTAAAAGCACTTTTGTTATCACAGCTGTTGGGAAGAGGTCTAAAGTAATTTCTAAGCAAGTTTTAGTAGACATTAAAATTAATAATCATGTAGAGAAGCAGATTTGCCTTGTAATTCCAAATTTAGTATTCAGTGTTATCTTGGGTTCAGAGTGGCTAAGTAGAGTGTCTGGTAACTTAAGTTATGATGTAGGGAGTTTGAAATTTAAATGGGGAGATTCTGAAGTAGAAGTAGCGTTCAATGACCATATTCAGAGAAGTAGTATTGTAGGTGTGATTTGTACTTTAAATGAGATATCGCCAGCCGTAGAGCGGGGTTCTCCATGTTTTGTGGGCAGTGTGATTACGAACGGTAGTCTAAAGGACTCGTTACGTGAGGCTGCATTTCAGGGTAATATAGAGGTGGAACAATGTGTTCGGCTCTATGATGTGTTATTGTGTAATAGGAGAGTTTTTGAGGATCGCATTGGTATGGCCAATTGCTATACACATTCATTGAACGTTATTGATAGGTCAGTATTCACAGGACATAGATATCCTGTACCTTTCGCTTATCAGAGTGCAGTTGAGGCACAAATTAATCAGATGCTTGAAGATGGGATTATTGAGCACTCTAACAGTCCATATGTTAATTCTTTGATCACGGTACCCAAGACCGACGGCACTGTTCGTATTTGTTTAGACGCTCGTTTGGTTAACAGTAGAATTAGTTCAGATCAGCTGAAATCTATGTCAATAGAGGAATTAATGCAAACATTTGAGGGGAAGAAGTATTTCACTTGTGTAGATTTGAGTTCCAGTTTTTGGCAAGTGCCACTTATGTACGAAGATAGACCATTTACAGCTTTTAGTCATAAATATAACCTTTATCAGTTTTGCAGGGTACCTTATGGGTTAAAGAGTAGTTCAGCAGCTTTAATTAGGGCTTTAAACATCGCATTAGGGGATGACACAGGAGAGTTTGTAACCATTTACATTGATGATATGGTAATTAGTTCACGCAGTTTTGAGGAGCATCTATGTCATTTAAATATAGTTTTTCAGAAGTTAGATCAGGCAGGGTTCACTTTGAAGCTGTCTAAGTCGTCATTCTGTCAGTCAGAAGTGACATTTTTAGGTCATAGAGTGTCGAGTAGAGGTGTGACACCAGAGGAAAGTAGGGTTAATAAGATACTTAACGCAGAGGTGCCACAGAATGTTAAACAGTTAAAAACTTACCTGGGAATTTGCAACTTTTTCAGGAGGTTCGTTCTTAAATACTCTGGGTTGGTAGAACCATTCAGGGAATTGCTTAAAAGTGGGACTCGGTGGAGATGGGAGTCCAAGCATGATCAGGCTTTTAGAGCGCTGAGGGAAGGTTTTGAGAAAGCTGTAGTGCTGAAATATCCGTTAAAAGATAAGGAATATGTGGTTATGACAGATGCTTCACATATAGGCATTGCTGGAGTATTATGTCAGAAAGATGATGAGGGTAATCTGTGCATTGTATCTTTAGCCTCGCGAGGACTGACAGCAGCGGAGAAAAGATACACGATTACTGAGTTAGAGCTTTTAGGTATTGTTTTCAGTTTAGGGAAATTTAGAATGTATTTAGTAGGGGGGAAATTTGAGATCCACACAGATCACCATGCATTACTGTATATGAGGACTTGTAAACTCAGTTCTAACAGAGTTAGTAGGTGGATTCTTGCTCTGCAGGAATACGAATTCACAGTAAAATATATTAAAGGTAAAGATAACATTCTTGCAGACATGCTATCGAGGGACACTAATTTATGTAGGGATTATCCTGTGGTTAAAGCAGAGGATGGTATTTTAATATGTGCATGTGTGGACAGTAGCAACAGGGCATCGTTACAGACACTGAGAAATATGCTAGTGGAGCAACGTGATGACGTTAAGTTAAAGGAGCCACTGGCTAGGTTGGAAATAGGTGAAGAAGAGTATGTGAAAGTAGGACGGTTCACGTACAAGATGCAGGATGGGCTTCTTGCAAGGAAATGTAGGAATAATCGGTGGGCAATATGAGTTCCTGCCACTTTGCGGGAGGAGCTAATTTGGTTCATTCATAGGGAATTAGGACACTTTGGTGCTGCCAAGGTCTTCTATGAAATTGGTCGTGACTTCATTTGGAGTAAAATGGGAAGGGACGTTAGGAGGATTTTAGCTAAGTGTGACACCTGTCAAAGGAGTAAATATCCAGTTAAATATTTAGTGGGGGAGAGATCTGCAGTTCTCACCAGTAGTCCCGGCGAACTACTGTGTGTGGATTTATTTGGCCCGATCGTTAAAGGACAGTACGGCTACGAGTACATTTTTATAGTTATTGACGCTTTTAGTATGTCAAGCTATATCCGCTAAGGAAAGCCACGGGACTAGCGTGTAGCCGTCTGATCATTAATAAGTATGTACCTGAGTTTGGCATTCCTCTCAGGATACTATCTGACAGTGGACCACAGTTTACTGCAAAGAAATGGAGAACCAGTATGCAGGAAGCTGGTATAACACACGTTCATTCCTCTGTAAGGTACCCTCAGGGTAATTCTGCAGAGCGTCCATTAAGGGAAGTGGCTCGTCTTTTTCGGACTCTAGTGCATGACAAGCATGCGGCCTGGGTTGGACATCTTCCCAAGGTCGAGACTTGGCTGAATTCTGTCCAGCATGAGAGCACGAAATTGACGCCATACGAAGTTCACTTCGGAAAAAGACCACAAAATGAACTAGCGAGGGTGTTGGGATTAAATGAGGGTAAGCAACCGGGGATGGATTACACTGTCCAGTTGGCGAAACAGAATTTATCTAAGTCAGCACAAAAGAGAATTCGCCAACAAAAAGAAACTAAATTTGACCTATTCGAGCCGGGAGACAGAGTCTTACTTAGAGTGCCGAAACAGTCAAATAAGCTAGAGAAAGTCATGTCCAAGTTCTTTTATCTCTACGAGGGCCCATTTATAGTTTCCAAACGTATTGGGAAAACAGCATATGTGCTGGAGAATAGTGAGGGAAACAGATTATACGGAACGTATAATATACATAGTCTACGAAAATATGTGTCATAAAGTGAGTGTGTTTAGCTGGCGAGCCAGCCTATCAAATGAGTAAGTGTGGTGTCTGGTGCGTGGAAGATCTGGTCTTAAGGCAGGCGTATCAGAAGTCACACAGGGGGGTAGTATGTAAGTAAATGAGAGTTTTTAAGGTACAGGGAAATATGACGGGATTGTCGGATGCTGTTGAGCACTAAATTGTCTCGATGCACCAAGGCCATTTTGGCAGCGCTGATGGGTTCCCATTTATCTCCAAGAGATGGGGGAGCGCTTGAATAGGGCTTGTTAGCTTAAGGCGTCCACGAGATAAAAGATGGGCCATCAGAATGCGAGACAGTCCTTCATGAAACTCATACATATCAGCACACGTGATTTCTGTTTACGGCCTCGCCATGTAAGATTTGTAAGTGTGTAATTTAAGATAATCTGTACAATGGTATTATTTGTGTGAGGAGAAATGGTCTGTGTTGAGAGCTAGTATTAAGTAGAATATGGTTAACGGGAACTTAACAAGACAGGGCGCTTACGGCACAGAAATATTTGGTGTTATATGTAATGCGCATTTACTGTTTTTTTTCAGAAGTCAATATTAATTTAATCTACTTCAAAGAGAGATTAAGTATTATGGTCACGAGGCGCTGCCACAATAGTGTGATCGTGTGCTCAGTGATAAGGGGAATTAAATGTCACCATAAGGAGGGGACCTCCAGTGAAATTAGGAAGTTCTAGGGTGATATAAATATATCAGAACACCTTCAATGCGTGTGATATGACATCATAAATACATAGTGCTCACACATTAATTAAGTCTATTTCTCCAACATAGAGAAATTTGAGAGGCGGAAATATCCGTGGAACACTATTCCATATGTAAAACATTGGACTGGTTGCAAAGTGCAATCCATTGTGACAACAAACTTTGACGCAAAGTGCGTGAAGAAAAAAATATGAGTGTATATATCTGTAATTTAGGGTGATTTCATTTATGTAATATGTATTTTGGATGGGGATTATTAACGTGTCTGGGATAATCGGATAATGGACCGTCGTCACGGTAAATCATCCGATGATCCGAGGCGAATATGTAACGTGTTTTTCGAGGGGTTTTATGCAACTGGCATAAGTCAGTAGGAAGCCATTCTATATTTATTTACGCGGCAAATTGTTCAGCCAAGAGAATTTTTCATGTTAATTTATTATTATTATTATTAATGTATTATAATTATTATTTAGGTATTTTCGGAGCATTTTATAAAAATTATTAGCATTCAGATAGGTTTTCTATGTCTTAGAAAACGCTATCCAGCAAATTATTACGAACGACGATATCATAGAAAATTATCTGATTACGGAATTTTACGGAGTTTTCGTCAGTTAGGGTATATCGAGAGACGTGACTCACTGGGATTTCAAGTACACGCTTAATCTTGTCGAGAAGCATGACGCAATCTTGGGTCGCAAGGTCTAGAAAAGACGAATTGTTGGAACGGAACCCTCCCGCCGAGTGTAATGACCCGGAGGAGGAGAAGATCGCGTGGTGGGTCAGCCAATCAGGGGAGACGACGTAAGCTAGTTGGGACTGAAGAGTGGGGAGCCGGCGTGTGGTTATATCGTTCGACGCGCCGTGAAACAAGGACTATCTGTGAAATACTTGAGGAGTATGGATGCGCGTGCGTGTCGCTCCGATGTTCAGTGGAGTTAGTGACTATCTGTGAAATACTTGAGGTGTACGGTCGCAAGTGCGTGTCGCTCCGATGTTCAGTGGAGTTAGCGACGAACTTTTGTAAAACTTGGTTGTACGAGTGTTTGGGTCCGAGGTACGGACCATAGAATTATCTAATCTACCAGAAGATCATCAAATTCCGACGGAGATGACGACGTCCAGGAGACTGTGGGAAGCTCACAACATCATCAAGAACGAGGGAAATGCTTTGGCAATTTCCAGTGGTAAGCGCCAATGACGCAGAAATACGCAATCTCTCATTTTCTTTGTTTTACATTTCATATTTCAGTAACTTCATAGCTTGGAAATAAGAGTAAAATCAATTTATCAGACTCCGTTTTCACGTAATTTTCTATCGGTAATATTCAAATCACAACGCTCCAATTTAAATTTTATACTTATTATTATTAATTTTGCTATTCTTGTTTTATATAATAAATTCATTTCTTTTACAATGCAATCTTTGCTTTCAGTAGGTAGCATTAGATATAGACCAATTCCTTCTCCTGATACAATTGTTTGTTGGGTTAATGATCAAATCATACCACGATCTGAGTGAATAGAGTCTTGAATGTGTTCTGCCAGAGCTAGACGTTGTTAAATACAAATTTAGATTTCAACATTGCGTTGAGGTCTTGGCGCCCATTAAAACAACATAGTTTAGGCAAAGGTAAACAGTTACATTTCTCACCCAACAGTGTGGGCTAGCCAAACTGTTACATTTGTCGCTACCAACATGGGGCATTAATAAACGTTTCACTACCAACAACAGTTAACCTCATCAGAAACTTCTTTCCTCCACAGGAGGAAGAGACGGACAGTTTTGATGATTTTGACTTTTTTGCAGTCCATCAGATCCAACAGCTACCAGTTAGGGCAGAAGCAATCGCACGCGAGACCAGGAAAGATCCACATCTGGGCAAAATTGTCCAGATCATCGAAGCAGGGCAAGACCTCACCCGCCAGCATTACCAGGCACCAGAAGCGAAGTACACCCTCGCCGCAAACTGTCTGATGTTCGAGCATCGAGTTGTTTTCCCTCCTTCACTGCGAGACGCTATCCTCAACGACCTGCACGTGGCTCACCTGGGGATAGTCAAGATGAAAGGCATGGCACGTTCCTTTGTGTTCTGGCCTGGAATCGACAACGACATTGAGTCTCTCGCCAAGGCTTGCGCCGTGTGTGCAGCTCATGCGCATGCGCCACCCAAGTTCCGAGATCACCACTGGGAATACCCGAAGGCACCATGGGAACGGATCCACATTGACTACTCGGGCCCAGTGGCTGACACCATGCTGCTCATTGTTGTCGACGCATACAGCAAGTGGCTCGAGGTCAAACCCATAACATCAACAACATCAGCCGCAACAATTTCCATCATTGATGACCTGTTCACGGCGTATGGCGTGCCAGTCACTGTCGTCTCCGACAACGGCCGACAATTCGTCTCAGACGAGTTCAAGACCTTCCTAAGAAACATTGGTGTGAAATATCACAAGTTGTCAGCGCCATACCATCCCTCAACCAATGGCCAAGCTGAACGTTATGTTCAAACGGTGAAGGATGCCCTCTATGCGATGAAGACAACTAAGGGAACGCTCCGCGCCAACCTGAACGAGTTCCTCCGTCAATTCCGCAAGGCCCCACACTCCACCACTGGCCAATCTCCAGCCCAGCTTTTCTTGGGACGAGATCTCCGCACGAGACTCAACTTGACCAGGCCACGTCGAGGTCACCGCACAACCGACCAAGTCATCGTGTAACAGACCAAATCATAATGTAACCAACAAGGTCACCGTGCAACCGACAAGGTCACCGTGCAACCGACCAAGTCACCGTGCAACCATCCAAGCCACCGCACAACCGACGGAGTCACCGCACAACCGACGAAGCCACCGCACAACCGACCAAGCCACCGAGCCTGAGACGAGTTCGCTTCACCGAGACACCAGCAACAGCCCAAACACCACCAGCCACACCTGTAGACAGGGCACCGCCTATTTCGCAAACCCCTTTTATTCCCCGCAGGAGTATTCGCCAGCGCCGACCACCGTTGAGATTCTCTCCTGATTCCTAAATCATCCATTTAAAAGAGGGAGGAAATGTTGTGTATTTACATGAACATTCTAGAAAGTGCTATGTTAACATGAACATTCTAGTCAGTGTTGTGTATTTAGGCTACTTGAGTTAACACGAACATTCTAGTCACTATGCCCAGAACATTCCAATCTGGAACATTCGATTCTGGAACTTTCCAGCTACTATGTATATATGCACCCGCGGACTGTAGACGATAGTTCCGCTCAAGTTAGTTCACATTGTGTATCGTTGTGTATCGACTAGTGTTTAATAAACCGTTGTGTTATATTAACAAGTGTATGTTATTTATCTTGTATCTCCCACGACATAACACACTCTTTCCGAGATTGTCTATGGCTAATACAGTGGAGGGGATGGCGGGGGGGACTTATCAGTTAATTCAAATAGTCATGGCATTTTGGGAATTTTGGGACCCGACCGTTGGAGTATCAGTTAATTGCTTCCAATCCTTAAACAATAGAGCGAACAAAAAATTGTAATTTCGATTGACTTGGAATGTGTCAAACAATAGTTAAGTTATTTATTAATTGGAAGTATAATAAGAAGATAAAGTTTATGGGAAAACCCGGGCAGAGAGAATAATTTACGATCAGCACTTTACGAAGTATAAACCAAGAAATTAAACTGTAAAATTAGAAGTGTAATTCTAAGTTTCACATTTTTTGTTTCTTTTTCGGTTCCGGTACCTAATTTATTTGACTTTTTTCCCAAAATTTTTTTTCCAAAACTTTTTTCCATATTTTTGGTGGGATTTTTTTTTTTTCATTTTTGGGGGACCCTTTTGAGCCGGGGGCCCCAGGCAATTGCCTATTAAGCCTTATGGTTAATCCAGCACTGAATATCTGTTATGTACTTATTTAAGTTTGCTTTCTGTCCATAATTTGTGTACAGGCTACACTCTTTATTAGGCAGGTACCGTAAGTCATTCTCTTATTACTTGTAGCTTATGGAAACTAAATCTGAAATATTAAAAGATTACTAAACACCTCAATATTGTTATCGTGTTGGAAGCCATTTTTCAGTGTTGCCTAACTAAACGAATTTTAAAATGCTTTTCTGTCGGTCAACACGATTGTTCCCAATTGTAATGGGTGTTATTCCCTATATCTGAAGAAAATTACATGCGATTAATATATTTATTTGGATTAGTAGTGAGGAAGCCTCCGTGGCTTAGGCGGCAGCACGCCGGCCTCTCACCGCTGGGTCCGTGGTTCAAATCCCGGTCACTCCATGTGAGATCTGTGCTGGACAAAACGGAGGCAGACAGGTTTTTCTCCGGGTACTCCGGTTTTCCCTGTCAAAATTTCATTCCAGCAACACTCTCCACTATCATTTCATTTCATCTGTCATTCATTTATTCATTGCCCCAGAGGAGTGCGTCAGGCCTCGGCAGCCGGCACAGTTCATATCCTCGCCGCTAGATGGGGGCTTCATTCATTCCATTCCTGACCCGGTCGGAGACTGGAAGCAGGCTGTGGATTCTCATTTTCATTAGTAGTGATCGACATCAGATCTCTTACACTCGGGCTTTAAATCTATGTCTAAGATTATGAGGGTGAAGAAATTTACCATACATAACGGAATCCCAATATATACTACCAAATGCAACTGTAAAAAAAGTTCTAAGACCGCCTCAAAAAGATTTTTAAAATTCCTATCAAAAAGGCTGCTAGGCTAAAGGAAACCACAAATCTACTTGTAAACGGTCAACCACCTTCCATGAAGGCTCGGCTACTACCGCTGAGAAATACCCAAGGCAACAAGCCCCCAGAAAGAATTACAGTAGAGTCCCGCTCAACCGACCTTCGCTTATCCGACATTCTGTGTTATCCACCACGGAGAGACTTCATTGAACGTTTGGTGTACACTAAATTCTGAGTTTTAATTCACCGGCCGTGAAAGCCAATATACCATCTTTTTGGAACCCTTCATAGGGAGGTTCAGGCTGCTTGAGCTTTTACTTCTCGCAGTCAAGGAGTGCAGTTGCCCTCTATATAAAGGGAGGTAGTGCGTAGTTCGTTACTCCTGTGGGGGTCCGGACGGGGACACCAAGAGCCCGCCGATGAGCCACCTTGGTGTCCTAGGCGAAACCCCACACAAGACACGGCACAAACCTAGAAGAATTGCTGAGTTTCAATTCACCGGCCGTGAAAGCTAATATACCATCTTTTTGGAAGCTTTCATAGGGAGGTTCAGGCTGCTTGAGCTTTTAGTTCTCGCAATCAAGGAGTGCAGTTGCACTCTATATAAAGGGAGGTAGCGCGTAGTTCGTTACACCTGTGGGGGTTCGGACGGGGACACCAAGAGCCCGCCGATGAGCCAGATTGGAGTCCTAGGCGAAACCTCACACAAGACACGGCACAAACCTAGAAGAATTGCTGAGTTTTAATTCACGGCCGTGAAAGCCAATATACCATCTTTTTGGAAGCCTTCATAGGGAGGTTCAGGCTGCTTGAGCTTTTAGTTCTCGCAGTCAAGTAGTGCAGTTGCACTCTATATAAAGGGAGGTAGCACGTAGTTTGTTACTCCTGTGAGGGTCCGGGCGGGGACACCAAGAGCCCGCCGATGAGCCAGCTTGGTGTCCTAGGCGAAACCCCACACAAGACACGGCACAAACCTAGAAGAATTGCTGAGTTTTAATCCACCGGCCGTGAAAGCCAATTACCATCTATTTGGAAACCTTCATAGGGAGGTTCAGGCTGCTTGAGCTTTTAGTTCTCGCAGTCAAGGAGTGCAGTTGTACTCTATATAAAGGGAGGTAGTGCGTAGTTCGTTACTCCTGTGAGGGTCCGGGCAGGAACACCAAGTGCCCGCCGATGAGCCAGCTTGGTGTCCTAGGCGAAACCCCACCCAAGACACGGCACAAACCTAGAAGAATTGCTGAGTTTTAATTCACCGGCCGTGGAAGCCAATATACCATCTTTTTGGAAGCCTTCATAGGGAGGTTGAGGCTGCTTGAGATTTTAGTTCTCGCAGTCAAGGAGTGTAGTTGCACTCTATATAAAGGAAGGTAGTGCGTAGTTCGTTACTCCTGTGGGGGTCCGGACGGGGACACCAAGAGCCCGCCGATGAGCCAGCTTGGTGTCCTAGGCGAAACCCCACACAAGACACGGCACAAACCTAGAAGAATTGCTGAGTTTTAATTCACCGGCCGTGAAAGCCAATATACCATGCCCTATTCTTCAGTCATGATTGTTCTGGAATTTTCCATGCCGAACAATTTATCTAAGAGTTATACCTTCTAGTACTTTCCACTCACATATGGGAATACTTTTTGATACTAAGGAATCTTCCTAATGAACTGCTAATCAATATCTAATTTTTCTTCCTCCGTTGGGATTTTTTTTCTGGTGTATTCATCTACAACCTACAACTTTCTCAAGCAATAGATTCTCGCAAATCTAGTGTAACTAGTTAGTTTCCACCATTGCAATAACTTTCTTTGCCATCAACTTTTTGTGCTACTACAGTGAACTTTTCAACTATATCAACAGACTATAGTAAAAACAGTGCTTGTTCAACCTTTCATCCGCGTCGCGCTCGTCCGTGTACAATAAATACGGCCATGAACACTTTTCCACAATCCCATTTGATCTTTCCCAAATCCTTTACTTCTTCTTCATCATTTCCCGGTTCCAGTGATCTGGGTCGGGGCATGAATCAAGGACCTCCATCCGAGGCCTCGACTCACACACTATCATATTTAGGCTATTTGTACGATGGGTTCGCCACACCCAAAGGTCCCAAATCCTTTACTAACAAACCAAAATAATAAAATTGTTACTTTAGGTCTTTTCTCAATGAGGTGTCACTCTACATAAGTGCCCTCCCTTATTTGCCACATGTATAACGAATTAATGTCTGTAAAACTTCCTGTCTAGTGCACGCCTTGAATTATATTGTTTCTCCCTTTTTAATGAGGGAATACAATTCTTTCAACTCATAAGTGAGTTATCTCTAGCTTTCACGAAAGGGAAACTAGTCCCATTTTTCTCGTGATCCCTACTTAAACATAGGAGTTCTAGAAACTTCCTTTCGATTTTTCTCTTCAGGTTTCACAATAAGTGACCTGCCCTATTTGTATAATTCAACCAAGTATTTCTGTATCAATACAAGAAGTTATAGAAACTTCTATTTTATTCTTCCTGCTTTTTGTTGTTGTTACTTTCGAAGTTGTTATTCTTTCTAAGATACTTACTTAGAAATCCTTAAAGTACACACCTTGTACTTGATTTATTGTCTAACTTTAATTACGTCAGTTATCTTTAAATTTTCCATTTATTTATCTTCGCCATTTCAAAATCTTACGAAGATTTTAAAGCATATAAAAGGTTTAAAACAAAAGAGTTATCAATTGCCT
This sequence comes from Meconema thalassinum, assembly GCA_946902985.2. Lineage (NCBI taxonomy): Eukaryota > Metazoa > Arthropoda > Insecta > Orthoptera > Tettigoniidae > Meconema > Meconema thalassinum. The sequence goes on along the minus strand of OX336390.1, from coordinate 536,187,170 downwards.
GGCGCAAGCTTTAGATGTTTTCGGAGGTCTGCGACCCCAATTGTTTATAAAAAATCAAAATTATATATTTGTTACAAAACTACTTCCTTTTACATTGTTAAATAAATTTAAGATTTGTTTTTCGCTTTATCATTTCTCTAACATAACGGTTAGGCAAGATCCTGTCTTCCTTAACTCTTCCAATTTAATAAAAAATAAATCTATTGATAGGGTTTTCACCACTTATTGCATTTGAGCAAGAACTCTTAGTTATAACTTATGTCAAACTCTCTTCCTATTTCTCCATCCTTTTTCTCCAGTCCGAAACCCACTTCTTTTACTTCATCATCTTCCCTTGGGGGTTAGGTTATTCCCAAGCTAATAATCTACCCAGGTAGTGCGTAGTTCGTTACTCCTGTGAGGGTCCGGGCGGGGATACCAAGAGCCCGCCGATGAGCCAGCTTGGTGTCCTAGGCGAAACCCCACACAAGACACGGCACAAACCTAGAAGAATTGCTGAGTTTTAATTCACTGGCCGTGGAAGCCAATATACCATCTTTTTGGAAGCCTTCATAGGGAGGTTGAGGCTGCTTGAGATTTTAGTTCTCGCAGTCAAGGACTGCAGTTGCACTCTATATAAAGGAAGGTAGTGCGTAGTTCGTTACTCCTGTGGGGGTCCGGACGGGGACACCAAGAGCCCGCCGATGAGCCAGCTTGGTGTCCTAGGCGAAATCCCGCACAAGACACGGCACAAACCTAGAAGAATTGCTGAGTTTTAATTCACCGGCCGTGAAAGCCAATATACCATCTTTTATGAAGCCTTCATAGGGAGGTTCAGGCTGCTTGAGCTTTTAGTTCTCGCAATCAAGGAGTGCAGTTGCACTCTATATAAAGGGAGGTAGCGCGTATAACCAACCCCACCCAATTTGGTCAGTAATTTATGAACATTTTAAACAATTGAATGATATATTCAAGTTTCTCTTTGTCCAACAAGTAAATTTATTTTTATTATAAGAGGGTAACAGTGGCGTTAACTATAAAAGGCATTTATAACTTATTTTTTAAAGAATATATACAACGAAAAATAACAAACTCTTCAGAACATTATATATACCGGTATACTCCGATGGGCTGGACTGAAAACTATTAGATTTTGATCATGTTTTCATTCCCATAAAAACTAAATTGTATTCCGAAATATTGGGCTCCCCCAAGACAATCATATATACGCCACTGCGTTCAAATATATTTATACATTCTAGGTATGTATCATTATTTATATAGGTAATAAATACCATTTATGTTTAGATAATCAATAAATAGCGAGTTATAGAGAGTTAAAGCCGTTGAAAACATAAGTAAAATAATGAGCAGTTAACTACCGAAATCTCGAAACCGACCCCGATACGTCAAAACGTTATATCGTTTAAAGATATAAAGATAAATTAGCATAAGTATATATACACACATCAAAAAAAGTTTTGCATCACCTCGGTTCCAAGAGTTCCGGAACCGTTAAATACAAAGGGAATAGAGATCAACACAAACAACATTTCAGCTCGTTTTATTGCTCATGAGACCCACACATTGCATGTTGTACCATCATACAGCTAGACTTTCAGCATTTGTGGTCCAGATTGCAGTACACACCACTACCTCTAATACCCAGTAGCACGTCCTCTTGCATTGATGCATGCCTGTATTCGCCGTGGCATACTATCCACAAGTTCATCAAGACACTGTTGGTCCAAATTGTCCCACTCCTCAACGACAATTCGGCGAAAATCTCTCAGAGTGGTTGGTGGGTCAAGACGTCCATAAACAGCCCTTTTCAACATATCCCAGGCATGTTCGATAGGGTTCATGTCTGGCGAACATGCTGGCCACTGTAGTCGAGCGATGTCGTTATCTTGAAGGAACGCATTCACAAGATGTGCACGATGAGGTCGAGAATTGTCGTCCATGAAGACAAATGCCTCTCCAATATTCTGCCGATATGGTTGCACTATGGGTCGGAGGATGTCATTCAGGTATCGTAAAGCCGTTTCGGAGCCTTCCATGACCACCAGTGGCGTACGTCGGCCCCACATAATGCCACCCCAAAACATCAGGGAACCACCACCTTGCTGCACTCGCTGGACAGTGTGTCTAAGACGTTCAGCCTGACCAGGGTGCCTCCAAACACGTCTCCGACGATTGTCTGGTTGAAGGCATATGCGACACTCATCGGTGAAGAGAACGTGATGCCAATTCCGTGGGGTCCATTCAGCATGTTGTTGGGCCCATCTGTACCGCGCTGCATGGTGTCGGGGATGCAAAGCTGGACCTCGCCATGGACGTCGGGAGTGAAGTTGCGCATCATGCAGCCTATTGCGCACAGTTTGAGTTGAAACACGACGTCCTGTGGCTGAACGAAACGCATTATTCAACATGGTGGCATTGCTGTCAGGGTTCCTCCGAGCGGCAATCCGTAAGTAGCGGTCATCCACTACAGTAGTAGCCCTTGGGCGGCCTGAGCGAGGCCTGTCATCGACAGTTCCTGTATCTCTGTACCTCCTCCATGTCCGAACAACATCGCTTTGGTTCACTCTGAGACGCCTGGAAACTTCCCTTGTTGAGAGCCCTTCTTGACACAAAGTAACAATGCGGACGCGATCGAACTGCGGTATTGACCTTCTAGGCATGGTAGAACTACAGACAACATGAGCAGCGTACCTTCGTCCTGGTGGAATGACTGGAACTGATCGGCTGTCGTACCCCCTCCGTCTAATAGGCCCTGCTCATGCATGGTTGTTTACATCTTTGAGCAGTTTTAGTGACATCTATGAACAGTCAAAGCGACTGTATCTTGGATACAATATACACAGTCAACGTCTATATGCCGGAGATCTGGGAACCGAGGTGATGCTAAACTTTTTTTGATGTGTGTATATTCTTGAAGGTAACTTCGTGCTCTACAACTTCCTTCCTCACAACGTTCCTGTAAAATGGAAGGCAAACGGATTGGAAGGGCAAGTTTGACGAGAAACGTGAGGCGCTACATATTTTTCTGCAAATTTTCCTTGTTCACCAGCTCATATCTCGAAGAAGGTAACACACAGGTGTGAAAATTAATATACCATTTTGTAGGGCATTTAATTACCTTTCAGTTAGGAAAGTATAAAAATTTCTGTAAGATGCACCGTTTGAATGTTATGCGCCAAAAACGAAAAAGGGGGTCCTTCGAGCCCCCCCCCTGCAGCACCTGAAATCGACGGGACTTTATTAGGCGTTGTTCAAGGGACCTCCCTCTACACATTCCACGAAAATTTGGAACTACATGATTTAATGCAGCAAAACCATCATTTTTGGTCTAATTTGACTGGACTATAATGTGAGAGCACAGATCTGGGCAGCTGTGCCAGAAGACTATCAAGGGGATGTCACATGATGTTATGTAGACTCACTCTAAAATTGTCATACACAAATTGGCCATGAATGGCTGGCCCATTTACGCCTGCGAGTATATCTTGATTTGGAACCATTTGCCAATCTATTCCTAATTTGATGTCCTGTTTAGCACTACCATCTGGCATTGAAAGCATAACTCTCTTGTGCAACCTTTGCCTGTGATTTAATTTTCTTTTGTAATCATAAAATGTGATGCAAGAGGTTTATTACGAGCCAACATCATGTGACTTAAAGTGCTATAGACTTTAGCCACCTTTCAAAACTCCAACTTCCTTGGATGGGAATTGAACCCACGATCTTAGGATGAGGCACAATAACATGTAGGTTAAATTATAATGAATTTCTTGAGTGATTTAGTTTGTTCTTTATTACCTTTGATGATGATGATGATAATTGTTGTTTTAAGGGGCCTAACATCTAGGTCATCAGCCCCTAATGGTCTGGGTGATATCGAAAATGTCAATGAAGTGGAAATCAGAACGAAATTTAAGTGAGAAAGAAAATACTTGCAAAAAAAAAACTCAGATTGAAACTACGCCCAAAATGTAGAGCGGTAATACTTACAAAAGGGAATTTAGAACGAAAATACTCACAAAAGAAATACCGGTAGATTGAAAAATACGCACAAAATGTAGGTTAAGTTCAAAATACGTACAAAATGCAATGTACAGTCGAAATACTACAAAATGCGAATGAGATTGAAAATACGTACAACATGCAATTGAGGTTCAAAATACATACAAAATGTACTGTAATTGAAATTGAAAATACACAATGAAATTTAGATTGAAAAATGTGCATTTCAGATTCCAAATAATCACAAAGTGCAATTGATATTCAAAATACTTACAAAATGCAATTGAAATGGAAAATGCTTACAAAATGTATGGTAGATTCAAACTACTCAATTGGATGGACAATACTTACAAAATGCAATTTAGATTGGAAATACTTACAAAATGTAATTTAGATTCAAAATACCCACAAAATGCAATTGAGAATCAAAATACTTGCAAAATGCGCACCCTACAAAATGCAATTTAGATGTAAAATAGTTGCAAAAAGCAGTTTAGGTTAAAAATACAAAATGCAATTGAAATTCAAAATACAAAAGTCCCATCCTCTATATTAAAAGACTTACTAAAAAGCAATTTAGATTGTCAATCCTTACAAAATGCAATTGAGGTTGAAAACACAAAATTCAATTTAGATCGAAAAGACTTACAAAATGCAACGGAGATTGAAAACGCCTACAAAATGGAGTGTAGAGGCAAAAAAAAATCGCTAAATGGAATTTAGATACACAGGGAGCCAATTAACAAAAAACAGTGCGGGAATCTTAAAGAGAAAAGGAAATATAATGAAAAGAAAACAAGAGGTCTGACCCCTCGAAGAAGGAGGGATCAGGAAAGATGAGACAAGGGCCAATTAAGGTGGGAAAGTGAAAGCCTCCCTAGGCCTTGGATACCCTAATACTGTCGGAAAAGAGCAAGAGGTGACCCAGGGAGGTCGACAGGAAAGAAGACGGAGAGGAGCCCGGCACAAGTGAAAGCAATGCAGGACTTAGCTGAGGTCCCGTGGACGCCAATCCACATCCCAGTAGATGTGAGCTCCTGGGGATATTACCTTTGAGTAGGTGGCAAAACCATGATAAAGATTTATTCAATTATGGGAGACCAACACAATTTCTTCTAGAATCAATTGAATTAATGGCTGAAAAATGAGTCACCTTAGTTTCTTCAACGAGCAACCATTCTCTTACAGTATATAACAAACTGAAACTTGCTAAATTGACTGTTACACATGATGAGTAAAATTAATATGAAGAGTGTACAGTATACTACTGCATCTTCCTTTTCCTGCATCTCTGAAATCTTGGCTAGGAGTTCTCACACAGATGAGCTAGGTGTCAATGGAAAGAGGTGATAGCAGTAAATAATGTGCATCACCATCTCACTCTTATTTATGCTAAATTTCATCCCATATCCTTGTATTATTCCTTCCCACACGTCCAACTGTTCCTGTACCTCCTCCTCCTTGTTTCCCCAAATCATCAAATCATCTGCAAACACCATTGCTTTCATATTTCCTTCCCCAATTACTTGTGCCACTTGGGTCATTATGTCATCCATCACCACAATGAAAAGTAACGGTGACAGTGCACTTCCTTGTTTCAGGCCGTTTCTCTGTTCCAGCCAGTCCGATCTCTCTCCTCCCACTTTCATACAGCTCACGCTTCCCTTGTACATCTCCTTTATCCTCCTTATAGTCCATTTTTCTACTCCTCTCTCCTCCAGCGACTTCCATACTTTGTTTCTGCATAGACTGTCATATGATTTCCCAATGTCCAGGAAGGCCATCAGTAGATCTGTTCCATACTCATAGTGCTGTTCTTGTAACTGCCTTACAGCAAAAATCAAATCCACTGTGGACCTTCCTGCTCTGAAGCCATGTTGTTCTTCCCTCATCCCTCCTTCTATCCTTGTCCTAATTCTCCTTTCTGAAACTTTCTCAAACATCTTTGCACAATGACTCATCAGTGTTATTCCCCGATAGTTTCTGCATTCTGTTCTACTACCTTTCTTGAAGATCGGGACAATTATTCCCTTTTTCCAGTCCTCTGGGGTCTTCCTTTCCTTCCACGCTGTCTTTATCACTCGGTACAACCATTGTATCCCCACCTCTCCTGCTGCTCTCACCCACACTCAACTCATCCACACCCGGTGCCTTCCCTTCTTTCATCTTCCCCACTGCATCCTCCACTTCTTTCCACGTTAAGTCCTTTTCTGTTTGCAGCCCGTCTTCCTCTTCCCCGATTTCTTCCTCCTCGCTGTGGTTTCTATTTGGGTTCAGAAGTTCTTCAAAATGTTCTTTCCACATTTTCTTCAGTTCTTCCCTATTTTCTATCTCTTGACCCCTTTTGTTCACCATTCTAACATAATCCGTAGGATCCTTCCACCTCTTATTTTTTACCATCCCATACAGGACCTTTTTTGTACATACACTATCCTCCATCATCTTTGTCCACTCTTCCATCCACTTTCTTCTCTCCTCAGCCACTACTCTCTTTGCCTCCTTCCTTTCCTGGTACTCTTCCCTTGTCTCTACCATCCTATTTTGATACCACCTCCTAAAGGCTCTATTCTTTTCCCTTACTATATCTTTTGTCTTCTCATTCCGCCATGGTGTTTCCTTCCATCTCTTCTTACTACTTGTCCTCCCACATACTGCTTCTGCTGCACCTACTAGTGTCTTCTTACATCTAGCCCATTCCTCTTCCACCCCTCTTCTTCATTTGTTGGAATTCCTTCCTTTACCATTTTGAGGTACTCGACCCTTCTATCTCCTTTCAGTTTCCATATCCTTATACGTCATTCCTGGTTCTCAGTCCCTTTCTTCTCCTTAGTCTGGTTCATTACCAGCAATCGATGGTCGCTATCCAGGTTCTCCGATGGTATAACCTTGATATCCATGATGTTCTTATTTAATTCTTTCTCATACAGTATAGTCGACCACCGACTTCCTGGTCAAGTCATCACTGTACCATGTGATTGTGTGGCTCTCTCTTTTCTTGAAACAGGAGTTCCCAACTAGCAGGCTGTTCCTTTGGCAGAAGTCCAACAGTCTCTTTCCTTCCTCATTTCTTCCACCCCAACCCTCTGGTCCAAGCATACTCTCATACCCTTGTCTTTCTCCTCCTACATGGGCATTCAGATCCCCCATAACAATCATATTACTTCCTACCAGCTGCTTCTGCAATTCTTCTTCAAACTCCTCCTTCTCTTCAGAGGCGCAGCCTACTTGTGGAGCATAAACTTACACTATTTCTACGGTCTCTCCCCTCAGTGCTACTTTCACTTTCATCATTCTATCACTTATTCCCTTCACTTCTTTTAAACCATCTCGTACTACTACGCCCACTCCATTCCTCTTTTCCTCTTCATTCCCACTCCAGTACAGTCTATAGCCTTTTCTCAGTTCTCTCCTTCCTTCCCCTTTCCACTTTGTTTCTGCCAATCCCAATAAATCCAACTTCCTTCTTTCCATCAAATCCACTATCTCCACCACCTACCCCGTCAGTGTTCTTATGTTTAAAGTTCCAAATCTTAGTCCATGAACACAGCTAGGTCGTCATCCATTGTATCCGTCCTGTCCGAGGCCTGTTCCCTTCTTGAAAGCAAAAGTCTTATCCACTACTGGCTTGCTGGGCCTATCGTAACTTCACCAGAGCACCGTTAGCCGTCACTTTTCAGGGTTCCTGTAGGACCTTCACAGCTACCGTAACGGTCCTGGGGCACACAAAGTCCCCACTGTACTTCGCCCCTACAGGCAATCCCCTACTTTGTGCCGTTGCCCGTCTCCTATGACATGGACGAGGGGTTGGACTTATGGGAGACAAATAATGTGCATATTAACATAATTGACTTATCTTTACTTCTGAAGCGGCTTCGGTGGCGTAGTTGGTAGCATGCTGAGCTTCTATGCCCAAGATCGCGGGTTCAAACCCAGCCGAAGTCGTCGGATTTTTTAAGAACGTTAAAAATCCCTCAATATGCCTTCCTTCGGAGGGGAAGTAAAGCCGGCGGTCCCATGTCATGGCATGTTAAAGAACCTTCCACTAATTACACCTGTGTGAAGCTAAATTATATATAGGTTTAACATTTGACTAACGTTCTTCGTCAGGAGCCGACTGCGATGGCATCTGGTAACTAAGTTCTGAACTAGTTGGTCGTTGACGGTGGCGTTTGGCGGAAAAAGTAGGAACTACTTGGAAAAATTGAATGTCTGCAGTCCTTACTTGAATTAAAACAGATACACACACTAATACAGTTATCACAATTAACACCGGTTATCAGACAGATTCTACACACACCCAAAGTACACGGGGCTACATGACTGCGTTGTTGCAGCCCCTAAACTAAGGAACCAACCAACCTTTACTTCTGATAGTGATTTTGGTTTTACGTCCCTTTTAACTATTGCGGCTTTTAAAGATGCCAGGATGCCGGAATTTTGCTCCGAAGGGGACCTTTAACGTCCCAGTAAATCTACTGACACTGCTCCCTCACATTTAAGGGACCTCAAATGCCAACTAACTGCACCGGGATTCGATCCCGTTATCTTGGGCGAGAATGGTATCGCTGAGCCATGCAGCCAGTCAGTCTTTACTTCTAATCAGTTTGAGTATTTTCCTTTCAAGTAGCAAGCTTGCCTCTTAACTAGGAGGTCCTGGATTCCATTCCCAGCTCCATTCGGGATATTATAATTGACGCTAGGGCTGGAACAGGTTGCACTCAGACTCGTGAGAACAACTAAGAAGATGTCTGATTCAAGAAACAGCAACTCTGCTGACCACATATTGTCTCGTAATCTGGGGCCCATATTCCTGGGCAAGAGTAGTTTGGTAGGCCAAGGCCCTTGATGGGTTGCTGAATTATAGCGATATTATTTCTTTTTTCTTTCATCTTTATTTCAAATTTAGTGGATGTTTTGAACCAGGATTGCACTCAAAATAGTAACAACTTCTCACATTATACATGTACATTACTCTTTATACCTTTCTTAAACAGTTCAAGACCAGGAGAAGGTAGATAGATGCAATCGTTCAATTAATGTAAGTCTTTTAATTTGTGCTTACACATATTTGTGACAGAATATCCTTTTACCCAAAGGAAACCTACACGTGAACAGGTGAGAATAGTGGGTGTTACATGTCATTCAGGACATTAAATAGTACCAATTTTTAGCTTTATAATTTTTTTTTTCTTTTTTTTTTTTTTTTCAAGGTAAAAACCTAAAATTCCTAAAGTGTGTAGAATTATTCTGGCAACTGCACGTAATACTTGGATGGAAACAAGTTAACACCAATATTAATTAATGAAGAATGACAGCCCAAGAGCCAAGTAAACAAATCTAGATATGATTTTTGGTCATCAAGTTCCTTTTATTAGTTGCAATACAATTGTACCATACAATAATAACAATTTTCACAAAATACATCAATATAATAAACATCTACAGTTAGGTATGACATTACAAAGTTAACACATAATTGCATGGGCGAGATCTGTTACAGAGTACTGTAACTGCAAATATTTAATACAGTAGTGTATTTTAAAAAGAGTTATACCGTATTTACTCGGCTATAAGACCCCCTTTTTTCTCTCTTTTTTCCGAAATTGAGGGGGGGGGGTACTATAGATGCGTACTTCGCAAAAATCCATTATTTTGGGAAAGGGAGAGAGGAAAAATAAGCTATTTTAATTTGATGCTACATAGTACGATATATTTAATCTAAATAAACAAAGTTTACATCTTTAATCAGCCCATTATGAGACGCCATAACCTCATTTTCCCGGCTATCCCCCAATGACTTTCACTACTCTCCCTTGCTAAGCAAAAACCTTAGTATCAAAGAAATAGAATTAAATGGACAAAGTATCAGACATGGAAATGCAAACTTTATTTTTATTTGAACATAGGGAGGGAGAATGCATCAAATAGGGAATGCAGGATCACTTCTCACTAACATTTGTAAACACAACCGAGCACATATTTTCACATATTTCACATTAATATACCAATAACGTTTCACACACACAAACGCCGATGGTTATTGCAACAAATGAAATGTGTTTAATATATAACTAAGGAGACTGTCTTAAACACAATCGAATCGCAACATCATCATCATCATCATCGGCTTTAACTCGAATCCGAGTATAAATCTTCTTCCTTCAGTCCAGTTTGTGGATGTGTTTACGGTGACTAATGAGTCCAATCCTGGCATGGAACAAGCGACCACACAAGTCGCATAGTATTGCTGGAGGAGGACGTGGTTGGGCTGCTCGAAGTTTCCTAGCTTGACGCTTGGCCTCTTCATGTATGCGTCGATCCCTTTCAAACGTCTTTACAGAATCCGAGATGGTACGGCGCCAAGTTGAGCGGTTTTCAGCCAGCATGTCCCAGGTTTGTGGATCAAGACCTGTCAATTTCAGGGTCTGCTTAAATTGGTCCTTGTAGCGCCTCTTAGGACCACCATGAGGTCTGGTGCCATAGCATAACTCACCATATAGCATTTGACGAGGTAATCTCACATCATCCATCCGATGGACATGACCAATCCATCTAAATTGGTGACCTATTATGGATGATTCTATGCTGTTGATTTGAGCCTTTTCCAGAACAGCAATATTGGTAATGCGGTCTTCCCATTTAATCCTCAGGATTGATCGAAGTTTTTGTAGGTGAAAACGCTCAAGCTTCCTAAGATCACGTCGGTAAAGGGTCCACGTTTCACAGCCATACAACAATGTAGAAATGACTACTGCTTTGTACACCATAAGCTTTGTACTCATGGATAGATCTTTATTCATGAAGACCCGGTGCGCTAATCGTCCATATGCTGCATGGGCTGCGCCAATTCTCTTATCCACATCCTGCTCACAGGTACAGCTCACAGAAATGGTACTGCCCAGGTACGAGAAGTGGTCAACCTGTTCTAATGGCAAATTTGAAATGGAGATATTGAACTGAGGAAGAGGTGTGCCTGGTGAAGGTTGTGCCAAGACTTTAGTCTTATTGACATTTATGGTAAGACCAAAGCGATCACATGCACTTTTGTAACAGTTAACTGACTCTTGCAGCTCTTCTGGTGTGAGAGTTGGTGACGCAGCATCATCTGCATACAACATGTTAGTGACCTTAGTAACCTGAGTTTTCCTCAAGGAGCGGAGACGAGTTAGGTTGAAAAGCCCTCCATCAAAACGATACTTGATCTCCACACCTGGGATGTTTGTGGGTGAATCATAAAGCATTGCAGCCAAGTACAGCGCAAAAAGCGTTGGAGCCAGTACACATCCTTGTTTCAGTCCATGGGTAATGGGAAATTCATCGGACATCTTATTCTGATGGCAAACCTGACCTGTCATGCCATCATGGAGAGCTTTGATTAGATCTACAAAACGCTGAGGGCTACCAAACCGCTTCAGCACTGCCCACATGGCTGGTCTTGGAACCGAATCAAATGCCTTTTCCAAGTCATAAAAGACTAAGAAGAGTGGATTCTGTTGTTCTCTACATTTTTCTTGTAGCTGTCTCACACAGAAAATCAAGTCAATTGTGCTTCTGGAAGTTCTAAATCCGCATTGTGACTCTGGGAGGATCCTCTCAGAGATAACCTTGAGGCGGTTAAGTAGAATTCTTGCAAGAATCTTCCCCACAATTGATAGCAGTGATATACCACGGTAGTTGCCACAAACACTGCGATCACCCTTTTTAAAGATAGTGACGATAGTGGCATTCTTTAGGTCTCCAGGTACCTTTCTTGATTCCCAAATTCTGAGGATAAGGATGAAAATTCTTGATTTGAGGGAATGACCTCCGGCTTGAATTAGTTCCAGAGGGATGTTATCTGGGCCAGGTGCTTTTCTGGGTTTCAATTGGGTGAGAGCTGCACTGAATTCATGATAAGTAGGAGGTACTGCCAACCACAGTTGTTCAGGTTGTTGCGGCACATCACAGAGGAAGTCTTCAGCAGCTTCTGATGGACGATTTAGGAGATTGGAGAAGTGCTCCTTCCAGCGTTCCAAGATTTCTTGACTATCAGTAAAGGTAGTAGAATTATCAGCGCTTTTCAGTGTACCTGATGATGAGCGAGATGGTCCATATATTTCCTTGAGTACGGCATAGAAGTTCCTCAAGTCTCGAGCATCCGATAGTCTCTGCAGTTCCTGAGCCTTTTGTTGCCACCAAGTATTTTTAATCTGCCTTATCTGCGTCTGGCATTTACCCTTGAGTTCCAGTAGTTTATCTCTCTTTGTGTTGGAAGTTGGGTCTTGAAGATGGGCAAGATAGGCATTCCTTTTGGCATTGATGAGAGACAGAATTTCCTCATTGTTGTCATCAAACCAGTCTTGTCTTTTCCGCACTATAAAACCAATGGTTTCCTCAGCTGACTGTGTGATAATCTTCTGTAATGTGGCCCATTCTTGCTGAATATCATTTGTTACTGGGTTTTCTGATAACTGGGTGACGATCCTGTTTCCAAAATGTTTGTACATGGATTCATCCTGAAGTTTGGATGTATTAAACTTCTTTCTTGGCAAATTTTTGATGTTCCTAGGTGGTTTAGGTCTGATGGATATCCTGAGCTTACATATAAGAAGTTTATGATCTGTCCAACAATCGTCTATATTCCTTGCTGTTCTGGTAATAAGAGTGTCCTTCTTATCACATTGCCGGGTAATGATATAATCAAGAATGTGCCAATGTTTGGAACGAGGATGCATCCACGTGGTTTTGAAGCGGTCAGGTAGCCGGAACTGCGTGTTGGTAATGAAAAGTTCGTGTTCTGCACAAAGACCAAGAAGCAACAGTCCATTGGGATTACATTTTCCAAGTCCCTGTTTGCCCATCACATTATTCCATAGCCTGTGATCTTTCCCAACTCTGGCATTGAAGTCACCGAGGAGCAAGAGTTTATCTGCAGATGGTACCTTGGAGATGATTTCACTTAGCTGATTATAGAACTGAGCCTTTACTTCATCATCAGAATCTAAGGTAGGAGCATAGGCAGAGATGAGTGTCATAAAGGAACCTCCTGAGAGTGGTATGCGGAGAGTCATGAGCCTTTCGCTGATTGCAATGGGCGTAAGTTGGTGATAATTTACCAGTTTGGTCTTCACAGCGAAGCCCACACCATGAATACGACATTCACCCTCATCCTTTCCTTTCCAGAAGATGGTATATCCTGTTCCAGATTCAGTAATCTTGCCTTCAGCAGACAGCCTAGTTTCACTGAGAGCAGCAATGTCAACGTTGAGTCTTGATAACTCATGGGTTACGAGAGCTGACCTTCTCTCAGGTCTAATGTTATTGTCAAAATCAAGCAAGGTTCTGATGTTCCATGATCCAATAATCAAATTGTGATTCTTTACTGTTTTTGAGTTTCGACCGCATGAGGGGTGACCTGCTGAGTGCGGTTGCCCAGCCGGACCAAGATTGTGACTTCCGATGTTTAGCCCACCTTTTCTAGGGCCTTCCCCATGTGGGGTGGGCAGCGGTGATCCTAAATAGGCCTGCCCAAACACAGATGCAGGACCGAATTCCTGAGTAGTCACAGAGTCTCCGGAAGACGACCATCACACATCTGCTGCCAACGTGCAGGTCCGAACTAGGGGCTTCCAGTTACACCCATAACCTGCCCCCACCGTCCATATCCCATCGCCGTTGGACTTTGAAAAGTGACGTTCGGAAGAAGTGCCACTGGCGTGAATTTGTTTAGGGTGGATCTCAGCTTGCCAGGACGAGACCCACACACTATGATCTCTGAGAAGAATGCAGGCAAGATGAAACCATAACTTTCATTGGCGGATGGCGCTTCTACTCGGCCAATAGTGAGGCATCTTCTATTGGATATCGGGTGGAGCCCATTGGCTACACAATTCGATATCCTGTCCAATCGCGTATGCGGTATGCAAAATGGCAGTCATATCGTCTGAATAACTAATATACCGTAACAAGAAAAATCTTTTTGTCATAAAAGAGAATGAATTTCAGTTGTAATTATAAAAAAAATTAAGAATTCGTCAATTTCCAAGAATGTTGTATTTTGACTCTCAAAAATTAAGGGGGGGGGGGGGTACTATAGGCGAGGGGGTCCTATAGCCGAGTAAATACGGTAATACCTCAATACAGAAAAATGATAATATTAAAATATATTCTTACTTAGTTTACCAAAATCAGTCTCAAAAAAAATTTCTAAGCACATGTTTCTGGAAAGTGTTTATCTGAAGTATGGAGATAAATCAGTCTTCATATCTGTCATAATACAGCACTTACACAAAACCTTGTAAAATATTTTAATATACCGGTATTTGTCTAGTTTTAAGTACAGAAATCAGGCTTGGATTGACAATGCAACAGCATGCATACTCTGACGAAAACATCCTACAAGTATAATAGTCTATGGTTTCTAGCATTACCGATAAGATGGAAAATACCGGTATGTCACAAAGAGCAATATTGATGTATTTTCATGTTTATGACCTCAACATGCAGATTTTGAATTAGTAATAAAATGTTGAATCGGCTGAAAAATCAAAAGAAAGTAGAATACAATATTGAATGCAGTTACAGTTAGATATTGTTGTTTTAAGTGGCGAAACAGCATGGTCCTCTACCTTCTTAACACAAATCAAATTAGACACATTTAGAATACATTAAAATTTAGAGGTAAATTCCTAAATATGAAAAAAGTTTAAAAATAATAAAACAAAAAACTAAATTAAACTAATAGTAATAATAATTAAATAAAACAAAAATATACAGAAAACAAACAAACAAAAACAGAATTTCAAAAAAAGAACAAGTTCTTTGAGTCAATACACACTTCAGAATTTAGATAGTTGGCCCTACCAAAACCACTCTCACTTATAAAGCGGATGACGAGATCAGTAGCCACCACCATTGTCACTGGCTAATATAAGAGAGTGTGTATTCTGGAAACCAAGGTTTCTTAGTAAATCAGCAAGATCCACACACTCGATAAAAATGTGGGCCACGGTGAATACGACTCCTTTCTCATTTCTCCTTTCTCAGGTATGAGTGGGTGGATCTTGCATGACCTATCCTTAACCTACACAAAATGATGGGACTCCCCCCGTGATCAGAAAAAACTCCGCCACACGCAAGTAGTTCCCTTAATCGCTCTCCGTTTACTGGGCATTAGGTCAGCTAACCACTGACTCTCCCATTACTTGTCGGCGTAACTGAGAGCAAATAATCTCTGGCAGGTACCACCATTGGCTGAGGTGGTAGTGATACTGCCTCCTTTGCAGCTTGATCCGCTAACATTTCCTGCAATTCCCTCGTGGATTGGAAGCCACAGAGTGTGTCAGCGCTCAACAACCTGGCTAGTAGGTCGTGGATTTGCTGCACTAAGGGATGTTGCGGGAAAAATGAAGAAATTGTTTGTCATTCATTGAAATGGTTTTTAAGTTAGTTTATTTATAAAAGGTTCTTCGTTTGTTAAAAATCACATACTTAACAATTACCATTGTATTCATTAAATACTTTCTAATTATTTATTCGTCAATAACATTCAATTTTTAAAATTTTCCTAAAATAATTTTCAGTGTAATGTAGGCCTATGCTTTGACACTTAGATATATTGTTTCCTTAGTTTTTAAGAAAATTTAGTTTTTAAATTTGAATATTTATTGCTGATGAAGAACCGATAGAGGCTTGAAACATTTACAAAACTACAGTTTTGTTACATTAAATACTGACAGACAGGTTTAATTATTGTTAATATTAATCAGACAAATTGCTTCAACAACTAAGATCAAACGACGAATCTGCACCGAATCAAGAAAGAGCTCTCAATCAGTCAACCCTTTCGGAGTAATTCGAAATGCTTTTCAAATACCAAATATCACAAACTCTACCTATTAGGTAATAATACTTATGAAAAACAGCTTTGAAATTGACAAGAATACAACTGCAGGCATGCATGCAAAATATCCTATAAGTTAAACATATGAAACATCAGTCTTTTGAAATCTACACTACCACTGCTATTACAAAACATGTTACAAAGTCAGAATGAAATACAAGTATAAATATCAATTTTCAAATCAGCAACAATAAAATAACTTTTACACTGAAATTTTTGGTACACCACATCCTATTGTTACTTAGCAAACTAGTTTCACTATCGTGTGGTAGCTTCTTCAGGTGAACACTTACAACTGTGCTCTGTGATGTGATGGCTCCTTCTCACAGCGGATGTGACGTCATGGTCTTTCTCCTCAGCGCTGTCAGGTGGTCGTGGTTTGATCCAAGTGACATCCCCTTTTGGTGTGTTGTACCAGTGTGTGGATTATGTTCCTTTGGTCTCTGTGAAGGTCGCGAATTGTCACTCAAGTGATATCCATCACTTCAAAGTTCCAAAAATCAAACCTAGTTATATGCCACCTCGTGACTGAAACTGTGGTGCAACAGTGCCATCCAGCCAATATGCACAGGGATGATGGATATCACCCGAGTGACATTTGACGACCTATACTGAGACCAAAGGAACATAATCCACACACTGTGGAACACATAGCCCTAACACACAAACTGAGGTTGTCTGGTTCCAACCACAGCCACCAGACAGAGCTCAGGAAAGAGGCCATCACGTCTGCTGTGAGAAGAAGCCACTGCGTTGTGGAGCGCAGTTGTAACTGCCCGCCTGAAGATGCTGCCATGTGGTAGCGAAACTAGTAGTGGGAACAAACATCGGTAAGTACCAATATGATGTGGTGTGCCGAAAATTTATGAACTGTATCGCCACAAAAGTGTTAGAAATATTTTAATAAAATACTATGTTTATTTCCAATAAATATTGAACAAAATTTGATTCCATGTGTGGAAATCAGTCTTCATAGCTGCCAGTACCTTGGTTAGTCAGCTAGTTTGCCCAGATAGTGCAAAAATCAGTCTTATAATACAGTATATTAGTAAATCAATGAATGTCTCTTTCCTTTAAAAAGAAATATACGGTATACAGTATATATATCTAGCTATAATTAATTTTTATTTTCTTTCTTAAATTTTAGAAATAGGTCTTTATATCAGAAGGTAGCCTATGAAACCATGTCTTTGGAAAATTCACTTTTATGTTTATTGCAGTTTTGTCCCAATTAAAGCAATACAATGTCTCGGATAACTCCTTAAAATAAAGGACACTCTAGCTCACATTAAATAAAGCACCAAGTTTTGAAGTGTTCATTTTTCTTAAATCAGGCTATGTCAGAACATACCGTATCTAGGAATTTTTGAAAAATTGGTTTGATTGTAACTACTTCCAAGAAAACAGGAAATTGATTTCTAATTACGGTATGTGTTACATTTTTATACAAGCATATGATTCCTGGATATTAGTTGAAGAGATACAGTACTCCAGTTTAAAGAATAAGGCATCAAACTTGATAGGTATTTTCTGCATTTATCTGACTCCAAACTAACCCGACGCTGAGTATGAAGGTTGCTAGTAAGCAACAATATTCAGAATTAAGGTATTTATGCTATGCTATGTAAACATGAGAAGACAATAACAAAGCATTTTAAGTAAGCTTCGGCTTCACTACTACTGAACGGGTGCTCATTAGTTTAAACAAGACAAAGAAAGAAATTCACTTATTTTAAGCACTATTTTAATGCTCATATTATCATCTTTAAGTGAGATAGTTGCATATTTATACCAGGTGTTTCAAAATGTTGGTGCCCATTTATCAGGACATTTCCTTCTAAATCTGAAATCACAGCCCCAACAGACTCTCTGTTACTGAGTGACAAGACTTCAAATATCACTTCAAATGGGAACTAAATCCAGAGCTTCCCTGCAGCATGTTGGGATAGGACATAAGAAAAATGAAGATCAAAGAGACATTCTACTTTGGAAAAGCATATCTCCGTTTGAACTACAAAAAGAACAAGGAACAAACAAATGATGTTCAGTCCAGGGTTTTGAATCTTATGAATCTCGCCCTGTTATGGGGCTTTTGGTCTCTCTGTTAATGTAGTTTTAACATTATTCAGAAACCCAAAATACAGTAGGTACAAGTCTCGTCAGACTAGCAACCAGGGGCGTAAACCATGGGGAGGGCAGGGGGGGCATTGCACCCCCTCAAGTTTTAGGTGCAAGACAAAATTTGTAAGTACGCTTAAAAAATACTGTAAATGTAAAATAACCAGAGCATTGCAGCGACACTTGTACAGAACTTGGCGTTTTTCTATAAAATACAATTTTGCAACACTGGCAACAGATGGGAGGAAGATCGAAAATGGATGTCGGACACCTTGTTTCTCTTTTTATTGCTCTACTATAAAAGAATGCCAGACAACGGTTTCATATTTTTAGGCTGTGTCACGTGTTCGAGATTGCCAGAAACAGCTGTTCAGGTGAGATCTGTTAGCCCAGTGTACAGCAAATAATAGTAGTACATTTTGCTATTAATGGAAAATTACACCCAAAGCAGAGAAGTGTACTACCAACACATTAACTCAAGAGTGATATGGCACAAGCTGATATGTCACCTCTAACTGATTGTACAGGAAAGCAGTTCAAAGTTTAATATTAGCAATGAATAGCTATTATATCTGCATTAATCTTTAATAAAACACATGTGATAAAAATGCAACACTTCCTGCCTTACATGCAAGAGAAAGGAAAGAAGCTTGCAGTTTTACGTGGCTCTTAATGTAAGAGATCATAAGCCATGGAATCTGAAACCACAGAAGTGAAATTTCACCTTGAAAATCTCACATGCATTAAATGGTAATCACACCTGGTCGACCTTGATAAGAGGCAAGCAGCTTGAACACCGCACCACTATGCCGTATGTGCCATCTTAAGAGTTGTGTTTAAATACCCAAAATCAATTTGGTCCATATTGGTCGAACTATAGGACGATGTTTCTTCTTTAACTTAAAATGTCCTTCTTAAACCCATACTTGTCTTATAAGTGCCACCTAACAGTGTTGTTGCTCGAAATGCACATTCCTAAAGTCTATATACAGTGCACTCCCGATAATTCGTTTTGCGGTTAATTTGCGGGTCTCCAAGAGTATTTTTTAAAATAGAAATTCTCACAGCAACTAATCATCACGCTAAGTAAAGCAATCTCTCCGTCGTTTAAAAGAATGTTGATGCAACACAATGCGTAAAGACGAAATCATTGAGATTCGAGAAGACTGAGCTGCGTTTCTCTGCATTGTAACAGTAGGCCTAATTGCGCAATCTTCGAAACATACGAGCATGTTGCCGCGAGTGGCATAGCACAGATTTCCTTTACCTTGGAAGCCCAAACAATACAAGAGGAATGCACTTTCACTCGGAACCTACCCTCCCTTTCACAACAGCCACACCCCAAGGTCGCTGATCTGAGAGTTGTGAAGGGTGGATGCGCGGACAGCGTATTGTAAACAGCGATTATTGCGTAATGGCACAAACTTGCGCAACACCGAGAGCGTGCTTGTTGGATGCTCTTCATACAGTCAACAAGTCATGGGAGAAAAATACCGCTACCACGCTCGTACATAAGCAAGTGCTTGCCGACTTCTGTGACGACGATATTTCAAACGGGCAAGTTAGACGTCGATAAAGACGATTATAATTTATGACATAAAAGCAAAGAAGAAATAGCACGGAATTTGACTGTTGGTGAGGAATACAGAGATCCAGTTGATATCGAGTGCGGGAGGGATGCAACGGAAATCCCGAAAGTTTCCCACAGTCAAGCTAGTGTGTCTCTATTCACACTTAACTCTTATATAGAAAAACGAGATGAATTTTCGTTCTCATATAATGTTTTCTTCGGAAATGTGTCATCCAAAATTAGAATAAACTATCTAAGAAACAAAACGTGATGACTGTTTTACGTTTTAAATATTAATGTAGGCATAATCCACATAGGCCTACCTCTAGCCTAGCATGTCTTCTAAGACACTACCTAGTACAATCAAGTGTTATAATTATTATTCTGCGTGTTCAAGCCTATTTCAATATTTTAAACAATAGTTTTGTTTTTACTAGGCTTAACAAAAATAATCGCGGATAATTCGTGGTTTTCGGTAATTCGCGGAAGTTCGTGCATTAATTACCGCGAGTTAACGAGAGTGCACTGTAGTAGCATTCCTCAACTATACCGGCTGCATTCTTCATGCGATTAATGGTAGATGTAGCTTGCATGATTAACTCAAGATCAACATAATGTACTTTTCAAGTGGACTTGGTCTATCTTACGTTAAGTTCAGTCTGACTACTTCTGTAATAAAAGTGCTTTGGAGTACAAGTTTCATTTAATATAACAAATGTAAAAATATTAGTTTACTACATTAAATAGTAAATGTCCTAGTACATTTTGTTAAAGGCAATATTCTTAAATATCCAACAACAATTACTTTAGGGGATAAATCTTAATTATTCCAGACGAGGCTGAATGGCTCTAAAGAAGAGTATCGTGGCCATCATGTCTGTCATGTTGTTGCCACCAACACGTTGTTGGGATAAGTAGAAGCACAAGTCCTTGGCGGGTGGCAAAAACATGAAATGTAATATTGTTATTCATACAGAGTTGTTTTGCATCCCAAAGTAACATCTAACCTGAAATAATTGTTTATGCCGACAACATAACACAAACTAAAAACTCCCATTCAGGTGTTATGCTAGGAAAGAGAGACGTGCTCATTCTTGATGCTTTTCGTGGTCATACAAATCAGAAGATAAAGAAATACAGTAGAACCCCTATTTAACGTTTTTCTAGGGACCGGTATTTTTTAACCTTAAATGGGGGTTCACCTTAAATCGAGGTTTCGGTTGGATTCATCACTAACTGCAGCATTCTCTCCACATACAGTGCACTCTCGTTCCGCGAATTATCGAAAACAGTGAATTATCCGCCGTTATTTTTGTTAAGCCTAGTAAAAACAAAATTATTGGTTAAAATATTGAAATAGGCTTGAACACGCAAAATAATAATTATAACACTTGATTGTAGTGTCCCATAAGAAATGCTAGGCATGAGGTAGGCCTATGTGGATTATGCCTACATTAATATTTAACAACAAAAAAACAGTCATCACGTTTTGTTTCTTAGATCGTTTATTCTAATTTTCGATTGCACATTTCAGAAGAAAACATTATATGAGAACGAAAATTCATCTAGTTTTTCTATATAAGAGATACCGTAAGTGTGACTAGAGACACCAGCTTGACTGTGGGAAACTTTCAGGATTTCCGTTGCATCACTCCCGCACTCTATATCAACTGGATCTCCGTTTTCCTCACCAACAGTCACATTCCATGCTATTTCTTCTTTGCTTTCAAGTCTTAAATCATAATAGTCTTCATCGACGTCTAACTTGCCCGTTCGAAATATCGTTGTTACAGAAGTCGGCAAGCGCTTGCTTTTGTACGAGCGTAGTACCTAGCGGTATTTTTCTCTCAAGACTTGTTGACTGCATCAAGAGCATCAAACAAACACGCTCTCGGTGTCGCGCAAGTTTGCGCCATTAGCAATTATCGCTGTTTACAATACGCTATCCGTGCATCGACCCTTCACAACTCACAGATCAGCGGCCTTCAAGTGTGGCTGTTGGCAAAGGGAGGGTAGATTCCTAGTGAAAGTGCATTCCTCTTGTATTGTTTGGACTTCGAAGATAAAGGAAATCTGTGCTATACTACTCGCGCCAACATGCTCGTATGTTTTGAAGATAGCGCAAGGACGTCTACTGTTCCATCGCAGATAAACGCAGTTCAGTCTTCTCGAATCTCAATGATTTAGTCTTTTCCATTGCGTCGCATCAGAGCTCGGCCGCATGCAAGCATGCAATGATGCAAAGCATCGCGGCGTCAGTGTTAGCACGCTGTACATCGTGTCTTCGGCCGCGGTCGGCAAAGTTCGAGCTCGCTCGTGCATGTAGCGAGGAATCGATAAGGAAGATGTATCGATCGCTAAGCGTCTGCGCTCTAAATTCCTTTTCTGCCTTGAATCATCCTTAACGAGCTTATGACGCCTTTTCCATAAGTTCTTAATGTCACATAACCATAACAAATAGAATTTTAAAATTTCCTAACGCTAAATGCGGGTTTTGCCGTAATGCGAATTACGTTAAATCGAATATAAAATAACATTGCACTTACGGAATAATTTTCGGGACTTGAAATTTCTTTTTTTAGAACTTAAAAGGTTCATTCTGGTTCCGTATTGATAAACTAATTAGTATAAACAGGTTAAAGGTTCCGCCTGATCAATACTTTTATTAATTATGATCACCGTGTGGTCACTAATGGGACATGTTTCGAGGCCTAATAAACATTTTTGGACCCTTCATCAGCCGATATCACAGAGAACGATACAAGATTATTCCTCACATAGCACTCAAAATTCAATCTTTTATGGTGTTCTGAACTGCAGCTGTCGTACTGGACCGGTACTGTGCATTTGTGCTTTCAATAGCGTCTGGGGACCACCGTGAGGCGTCTCTTGAAACTGTTTATGGGCCTGTTCCATTAAGACTGTTGACATGGCTCATGTTGGACGTGAGATGTTTCAATCTCGCTTTATGGTGCACCATAAAAGATTGAATTTTGAGTGCTATGTGAGGAATAATCTTGTATCGTTCTCTGTGATATCGGCTGATGAAGGGGCCAAAAATATTTATTAGGCCTCGAAACATGTCCCACTAGTGACCACACGGTGATCATAATTAATAAAAGTATTGATCAGGTGGAACCTTTAACCGGTTTATACTTGAAATTTCTTCCGTTAAATATGGGTTTACGCTAAAACGGGGTTATACTGTAGATGGCAGAATTGAATACAGATCTTAAAGCAATACCAAAAGGCATGAATTCTCAACTTCAAGGTCTTTATATTCTTGTCATTGAGCCACTCAAGGACAATTTAAGGATGGAATATAGTGACTGGCTATGCAATGGACATCGTGCATTAACACCAAAAGGAAAACTGAAGAAACAAAGCATGCAACTATTGATCCAGTAGATATCTACAGCCCAGAGCAAAATCAAAAGTGAATGCATTGAAAAGGAGTTTAAGGTGTGCTGTACCTCAAACAACAAGGGACTGAAGACATAGTGATGGAAAATTCTAACCCTGAATCTGACTCCAGTGCCACTACTTACGAATCATCAGGAGAGGATGACCAAGATGACTGGGAATACGATATAACTAATTGCATTCATTAAGGTACTGTGATAATTTATCACTGTAATGTTAAATAGAGTACAATAACATAATTATAAATTAAAGCATTTGTCTTGCTTGTAGAACTCCTTTCACATCAAGGTCATTTTATAGGCGAGACCAATTTGAGCCAATACAGCTTATGCCACGCCACTCTAGAACTGTACATTGCACTTCTTACAATGCCACAATATCAAACCTGAAAGTATCATTACAAAGACATTGCATCCTCGAGCAAAGCATCCAACTCTCGTAGATGTTGCATCTTGCTGCCAGTAGCTGGAGAGGCCGCAGTTGGTCTCCCAACATACCTAGAAATATTAAGTGATAACAATGATACACGTTTAACTTCTCATAACTACAGTATATTATGAATTGTATATTTAATTAGGATTTAGAGACCTCTCTTTAAAAACATAATAAGTTCTTCACTATTGATAATATAATTAATTATATTTGAATTACAGCCAATGTCCATAGCGGGGTATTTTAATTGAACGCCCGTATGCTCAAGTTCAATTTCAAGTAGTTCCAACTTTGGCTACCAGAGATGCCACTTTCACTAACACCTAGTGCTGAATGTTGTAGTGGTAGGTTCTTCTACATGCCATAAATCTATGACATGGGCCTGCCGGCTTTACTTCCCCTCCGAAGGAAGGTATACTGAAGGATTTTAGCGCTCTTAAAAATCTGATGACTTCAGCCGGGTTTGATAAATAATGTTATTGGTTTTACATCCCCTTTAACTACTGTGGCTTTTAGAGACGTCGGGGTGCCGGAATTTTTCCCCGAAGGATCTTTAACGTGCCAGTATATCTACTGACATGGCTCCCTCGCATTTGCACACCCTCAAATGCCAGCTGACTGCGCCAGGATACGAACCTGCAACCTAGGGCACAGCAAGCGAGAGCATTACCGCTGAGCCACGCAAGCCAGTCCACCCGAGTTTGAACCTGCAATCTTGGGCATATCAGTTCAGCATGCTACCGACTATGCCACCGAAGTCATTGATAATATAGGAATCCAGCAACAGATGAGGTTAAGTGAGCCATTAAGTCCCCAGTATGGATGATGAAGTTTGTATTTTCAAGAGGCCCAACAATATAATTTTTCTGAAAATAATTATTTCACAATTCTATGGTGAGCATTAGAAATAAATAATGCTTGCCACGGTGGGCGAGTGGTTATAGTGTCGGACTACCAACCCCACGATTGCAGGTTCGCTCCTGGCCATGGTAAGTGATTTTTGAAAGGCGACAAAAATCACGACACTCATGTCATACGTTGTTGGCATGTTAAAGAACCCATTTGAATTCAGTAGGCCGTGTTCAATGGCAAAATTAATCACGGGATTTTCCGCCAACACAAAGTTCCTCCATTCTCTACTTGGAAGCGCTGTAGTGTCAAGGCGTTTAGATATCTAACCTCCTTGACTTTCATAGCTTTCAAAGGAACGACGAAATTCGACATGCAAGCTACCCTCTGGGTGTGAATTAACAAAGCTTGCACCAGGCACCCGAGGCCATACAATATTATTATTATTAGAAATAATAATGCCAATAATTTAAAATGTATAGAAATGAAACAGAACCACATAGCTGCATAGCACCACCCCATAGGTTCATCCATTAGATCAAAAAGTTGACATTAAGCGTCCTTACAACATGGCTTAGTGCAACTGCACAGAATGCAGTTGACTTGGGTTCCAATCCCAATGGTTGTCTAATTTTCAACATTTAAACTTCAAAGAATGTTCATTTAAAAAAATTGGGTTTTTACAACCTTGAGACTTTCAGCTATTGGTTGAGTTGTGTATCTTCAGTTCAAGCTGCAAAGATGCAAATGGTAAGTATATAAAAAAGAATTATTTGTCAATAAATGTAAAGCACTGTGGAATGTTATTAAAATGGAATCGAGAAAACTCCCTCCAAAATGTACATCACCTGTTACAGCATAAAATTTCAACAGTTATTTTACTGTACTGTTTGTTGACTCATTTAGGGGCTTTGTGACATTGTGGTCATGTAGCCCTGTATACTTGGGAGTGTGTGGAATCTGTGTGATAACCTGTGTCATTGTGATGGTTATAGAAGAGTGTGTATTTGTAATTGAACTAGGATTTGGAAAGAGGTAGCAGTGGCCTTATGTAAGGAGCATCCCAGCATCTGTCTGGAGGAGAAGAGCACCACCACAGAAAACCACTTTTATGAGACCACCTCGTGATGTAGTGGCTAGCATCCTTGGCTGTCACACCAAAGGTCCGGGTTCGATTCCTGGCTCTGCCAAAAAAAAAAAAAAACTGATGTGAGGGTTGGAATGGGGTACACTCAACCTCGTGAGGCAAAACTGAGGAAGAGGAGGGTTCGATTATGGGATGGTTCCTAACTTAAGGCCACGGCTGCCTCCTTCCTAATCCTATCCCCAATTTACACACACTAGTACAGCCATCACAATAACACAGGTAATCACACAAATTGCACATACACCCAAGTACATAGAGCCATATGAACACAATGTTGCGAAGCCCCTAAAATAAGCAACAACAATTACTTCAATGACAGCTGAGGTGGAAATTGAATTCTCCTCTTCTTAGCTTTCGCTCACGAGGTCTACCTTCAACCTTCGGACCAGAATTAAATTTCTAGGAAGAGCTAGGAATTGAATTCAGGACCTTTGGATCTGGTATATCAATATGTACCGAGACCACAGAAGGTGGCAGTGTTACTACAATTCTCGAAAGTAAGGAAGAGAATCCTGGTAGTGCCATCTCTGTTAATGACCTACTTCAGGGCGGTCCAACCTTTAGTTACCCGAGGGCCAATCAAACTTTAGTATAGGAAAGTGAGGGCCAGAGACATTCCAAAAGGAAAACGTATTACATATTTTACTCAAAAACATTTATTAAAATTTATATTAAAATAAGTTTAATATTACTAGGTTAATATACCACTTCATTTTACAGTCAAGAAATAAATGTGATGTTTGGTACTGCTTTCCTGATACATGTGTATCAATGTCCACTGTAAGTTCAGTAAGGCAAAGGCTCAGGCTCGATTCCAAGTGAAGCACTTTCAATTCGATTTCTCGTTTTTTATTTAATACGTTTGAGAGCAGAAAAAGCACTTTGGCACACATACGTACTGCCAAACAGCGATAACGCTTGTAGAGAGAATTTAAGCAGTTGAGGGAAACGTTCTTTTGAAATCAGTTTCCAGAAATTTTCAGGGACATCACACTTTTTAGTCTGGTAGAATGGGTCTGCCTGAAGATCACAGCTTTCTATTTGAATGTCGCAGGGCACCTCACTCACTTCAATATCCATGGGGTTGTTGAACAGTGCAAGTTTTGGTTTTTAGGAGTAAAAATCCTTGAATCTGTTCTGGAACTCTTTCTTGATATCTATTATTATTTCATGACACATACTAAAATTTGTCACTTTTTTCTTCTTTCAACTGCTGACAAGATGGGAAGTGTGCCATATTATTTGCCTTCAATGCAATTTTCATTACATCAAGTTTTTTGCGGAAACCCTCAATATGTCCATAAAGCTGGGAGATATTTTGTATTCTGCCTTGCAGTTTCAGGTTTAAAGCATTTAGATGGGATATTGAATCTGTCAGAAAAGCAAGATTATTTAAAAACTGGATTTCTTCCACTTTTTCTTGATACTAATGCCTATTGTTTTCATTTTTGAGAACAGGAAGAATTTCATTCCTCAAGCCAAAAATCTGTTACAAGCAATTTCCAGCACTTAGCCAACGCACTTCACAGTACAATGAAATGTCACCATACTCAGCTTCCAAATTGTCCAGGAATGCAATAAATGCTCGGTGTTTACAGGCTTTATTGCCTCCCCTCATTAAATTTACAGTATTTACAACAGATTTCATTGTCTCACTGAGCCTTATAATTTTTCCACAGAGAGCCTCCTGGTGGATAATGCAGTGGAAAAACAAAAAATTCAATCCCTTTTTTTCACACTCCTACTGAATCAATGTTAGGACCAACCATTGCTTTAGCTCCATCTGTTGCAATGCCACAGCACTTCACAAAACCTCCATATTTAGAAACGACAACATCCAGTGCGTTGAATATGTCAATATATTTTTTGCTGGTTTCTAATGATCTTAATTCCAACAGTTCTTCATGAAATTCAAATTCATCGTTTATTGTTCTGACAAAGATAAGGAGCTGCCCGATATCAGCTATATCTGTGCTCTCATCTAGAGCTAGAGAGTAAAATTCACATTTTTCCAAAATGCTCTTGAGAGAACCTGAAACTTCACTAACTGTGTGATGAGACAAGGAAACTATTTCAAAATTTTTAGTCATATTATTATCCCCAAATGAAGATGCCATTTTTACAGCACATATCTTAATGAACTCACCATCCCTAAAAGACTTTTTACTTTTAGCTAGCTCTAAACATACCTCATAAGATGCCTTTAAACCAGCAGTGTTTGATGTTTGCTGAAATACATTCTTCTGTCTTGTTAGTTTCAGCTTCAAATCACTGAACACACAACTTCTGGCACTTCCCTGGTGAAAAATGAAAATCCACAGCCTGCTTCCAGTCTCCGACCGGGTCAGGAATGGAATGAATGAAGCCCCCATCTAGTGGCGAGGATATGAACTGTGCCGGCTGCCGAGGCCTGACGCACTCCTCTGGGGCAATGATTAGATGAATGACAGATGAAATGAAATGATAGTGGAGAGTGTTGCTGGAATGAAATTTTGACAGGGAAAACCGGAGTACCCGGAGAAAAACCTGTCTGCCTCCGTTTTGTCCAGCACAGATCTCACATGGAGTGACCGGGATTTGAACCACGGACCCAGCGGTGAGAGGCCGGCGTGCTGCCGCCTAAGCCACGGAGGCTTGCACTTCCCTGGTATTGATCGTATTTTGATTTATGCAAGCTGGTATAGTGTCTATTCACGTTATACTCCTTCGAAACACCTAAGACTTTAGAACAGATAACACACTGTGGTTTTCGATGATGTTAAAAAAAGTAACTTTCCTGCCACTTTGACTGAAATTGTCGTTTCTCATCTTCAACACGCCGTTTACTAAGTCCCGCCATATTAGGAACCGCTCTCGCAACAACGATGACAACAAACTCTCGTCATACTATATCTTCGAATAACCTCTCGTCAAAAATAAACCTCTTCGAACCGCCCTGCACTCCCTTTTATAGGAAAATACGCCGCAGCACACGAACGATCGCGAACTGATCAGCAGTCAATCACTGGCATCCAACCAGTTGTCGCCTGGAGACAGGGCCGCTATTCGTGCCGTACGTATTCGTGGAAAGACAATTCTGATTACTGACGTATTTTTCAGGATCGTTCCTTTCCCACCTGGCTCCCTCGTAACATTACTGAATGAAAGTGAAAATTAAAGAAGGCACGCCACGGATTATAACTGTCGAAGAGTAAAGGGCAGTAAGAAGGGCAAGGGCCAACAACAATGAACAGGCGGGCCGCATGCGGCCCGAGGGTTGGAACACACTGACCTACTTAAATAATTGTGCACTCCCTGCTAATACCCCACAAATTGCACTACACTGGAAAGAGATTTTTATACAAATGCATCATCATCATCAGTTTAACTGCCTGATGGCAGGTTTCCTCATGGTCGACGGTCTCTCCACCTTATCCGGTCTTCAGCAGCAAGTTTCATCAGCTCATAAGATTTAACAATCTTGATGGAATCCAGCACCTGAATGAAACCTTCTTCTTCCTCTTCGGATTTTTCCTTGGACTGTCCCAGGGGCTCACATCTAGTGGGACGTGGGTTAGCGACCACGGGACCCCAGCCGAGTCATGCATTGCTTCCACTTACTTATGCCAGGCTCCTCTCTGTCTTCTTTCCTGTCGACCTCCCTTGGTCAACTGTTGTTCTTTTCCGACCCCGACGGTATTAAGGTATCCGAGGCCTAGGGAGTCTTTCACTTTCCCGCCTTAGTTGGCCCTTGTCTCATCTTTCCTGATCCCTCATTCTTCGAGGGGTCAGACCTCTTGTTTTCTTTTCATTATAACTCCGAGGGTCAGGTGGCCAGTACCAAACCTGGTAAACTAAGAGAGTACCAACGGCTTTGGGCGGAGGAGTTCTTCCTTAGGAGGTTTGATGAAACCTTTGTGGAGGAAATGCTGCATAAATTCATTAACTGCTGCCTTGTAGTTGTGGCAGGGGACTGCCAAAGGCTAAGGGAGTAAATCCCGAAAGAAAATCCTCCTATGCGTTGGGCCTAGCAAGTCAGCAGAAGAGATTTGTGAAGATTGCTTTCAACAAGAAAAAGAGAAGAGAAGAAAGAGAATAGACCAGACTTATGGTATGGTGATCGAAAGGCTGATGATATACAATATTCTGAAAGGAAACCCAAAATTAATAAGAGACACAAATACCGAATTGGAACTATGAACATTCTATCATAACAGGAAAGACAGAAGAACTCATTGACATGATGGATAGAAGAAAAATATCGATATTGGTATTAAGTGAGACCAAATGGAAAGGGATAGGAAGTAAGATTCTTCGGGGAGGATACAAGTTGTAATGGAGTGGACAGGAGAAGGAAGCAAAGAATGGTGTTGGATTCTTAATTAGCGAGGGGACTGATGCCACATCTGAAGTTATCTGCAAAAGTGAAAGAATCATAAAATTGTCCATGCAACTGGAGACTACTAAGTACACAGTCAAACAAGTATATGCCCCACAGACAGGCTGCAGAGCGGAAGACAAGGAGAAATTTCGTCAAGACCTGGAAGATGCAGTTGATGAAGAAACCGCTATTATTATTATTGGAGATTTGAATGCGCAAGTTGGGGTAAGCAGATATGGATACGAGAACATCATTGGCCCACATGGATTTGGAAAAAGAAATCCAGAAGGAGAACAACTATTAGAATTGTGCAGAAGAAATGGTCTTATCATCAAAAATACATTTTTCAAAAAAAGAGACTGTCACAGTGTAACACGGTACAGTTGGGATGGCCAGTATAGAACACCGATTGACTACGTAATCACGAATAAGGATGGTGGTAGATATATCACAGATGTAAAGGTCATCCCTAGTGAATGTATGATCAGCGAATATAGACTGCTGGTAGCAGACTTCAAACATTCGACCAATGAAACGCAGAAAATTATTATGAAAACACCAAGGGTAAAAACATGGAAATTGGAAGAAGCTCAACTAAAGGAAGAATATAAACTAAGAATTCAACAGAATCTGCCAAAGGGTGAAGTAACCAACGTTAATGAAGAGTGGAAGACATTCAAAGACACCTTTGTGAGAGAGGCCAAAACCCTAGGTGGAGTTAAAAGTTCCATCAATAGAAAGAAACAGACACCGTGGTGGAATGATAGATTTAGAACAGCTGTGAAAGAAAGAAACCAAATAAAGAAGGCACTAGACAAGGAAAAACAAAAACAGGGGCAAGAACGCATTGAACAAGAAATATTCAAGAGAAGGGATCAGAGACCATAAAAGCAATAGAACATGATGATGGAACTCTGGCACAAGAGGGAGAAATCAAACAAGAACTCAAGATTTTTTTGAAAAGCTGCTGAATGGAGAAAAAGAAAACATAACAAACAGAGAAGAGTCAAGTCGAACAGCCACGACTGAACCACCTTCACATGGCTGGAGGTTGAAAAGGCGCTCAAGAGCATGAAGAAAGAAAAGGCAGTGGGCATAGACGAAGTGAATGCAGATATGCTGAAAGCGGCGGGAATTCCAGCAGTCCAATGGTTATACAGAATGCTCAACAGGATATGGGAGGAAAATACTATCCCAGAGGACTGGAAGAAGGGCATCATTGTCCCTCTGTTCAAGAAAGGAAGCAGACGTAAATGCACTAACTATTGGGGTATTACACTACTGTCTCATGCTCTGAAAATATTGGGAAAAATAATAGAGAACAGAATCAGAGATATTGTTGAACCAATTTTGGAGGAAGAACAGTATGGTTTCAGACCAGGAAGGTCAACTACAGACCTGATCTTTGCACTTAGGATGCTAATGGAAAAACACTGGGAAAAGAACAAACCTTTATTTCTAATATTTTTGGACCTTGAGAAAGCCTATGATAGAGTACCAAGGGAAACACTTTGGCAATGCATGATAGAACTTCAAGTAAGAGACAGCCTCATAGACAAAGTGAAAATGTTGTACAATGGGAATAGAAGTTGTATTCAAGTAGGACGTGGTTTGTCGGACGGGTTTGAAACAAAGAGAGGAGTGCAGCAGGGAAGCTCATTGTCACCTCTTCTATTCATCGTTGTGATGGATGTGGTAATGAAATCTATTAAAACGAAAGAACATGGAGATATTAGAGCCTTCACATTTGCAGATGATGTTGCTATCTGGAGTGAATCAGATGAGGAACTGGGTGAGAGGCTGCAAAGCCGGAATGAGGAGTGTAAGAAATATGGTTTAAACATCAGCGAGACAAAGACGGTGGCAATGAAAGTGTATGAGGAAGGAGCAGAACCAATAGTCATGCTAAATGAAGCCAAATTGGACAGCGGTCCAGTTTTCAAGTACTTGGGTAGCATTCTATCAAGTGACAACCTAGCAAAACATGAGGTAAACAATCGAATTAATAAGGCAACACAATTCTACCACCAGGTAAGACACCTGCTATGGGATGAGCAAATGCCCATGAAAACAAAGATGACATTGTACAAGTTCTATTATACACAGATGTTTTACATACAGTCTCGAAACCACAACACTAACCAATAGAGATAACTCTAAACTCCAGGCAGCCGAAATGAAATTCCTATGTACCATGATTTAGAAAACCAGGAAAGACAAGATCAAGAATGAGAAGAATAGAGAAGAAGTAGGAATAGATGATTCTCTCCTCAATAAGATCCAGATCTCAAGACTGAAGTGGTTTGGTCACACGAAGAGGATGCCAGCAAACAGATCTGCACGGAAGGAATTTGAGAGAAAAGTAGAAGGAAGACGACCCATGGGAAGGCCACGAAAGAAGTGGATAGATACAGTCAAGAACAATGTACTGCAGAGGGGTCATGATTGGGACAAGTTAGTGGAGGAGGAGTGATATAAGGACAGGATGAAATGGAGGGGGCTCATATACCACACCCGGACAACACGAGTTGGTTCAGGATGATGATGATGACTGTCCCTTCTAATGCACTTTTCACCAAACCATCTCCTCTTAGGCAGTGTCCAATCCAATTCATTTTTCTTTTCCTTATCTTCTTTAGCATCATCCTTTCTTCTCCTACTTTCTTTAATACTTCCTCATTTCTCACTTTGTCCTACCAACTTATTCTCTCCATTCTCCTCCATAGCCACATTTTGAAAGCCTATATTCTTCTCTCATGTTCTCATCTTCCAAGTTTCCGCTCCATACATAGTTACACTCCAAACAAAACATTTCACTAATCTCTTCCTTAGGCTTACTTTCATTGCTCCACAAAATAATTTTATTTTTTTATTGAAGGCTTCTTTTGCTATTGCAATCCTTGTTTTTATTTCTTCACTGCATATAATTTCTTGTGTAACCCAACTTGCTAGGTATTTAAAACTACCTACTTGTTCAATTTCATCTTCTAATTTTATTGTAATTTTTCCACCTTTTCCCCCCCTATGACCATACATTTTTATTTTATTTTCTCATTTATTTTCATCCCATATATTTTACAAATTTTATCTAGGTCTTCCAACATTTGTGTTGCTTGTCTTTCACTCTTACCCATAACCACCATAACATCTGCAAAACTAATACACTCAAATTTTTTACCTCCTATGCAAACACCTCTTTATCCATCAAAACATTCTTTAATAATTTCTTCTCAATATATATTAAATAGAATAGGTGATAAACAACATCCTTGTCTCACTCCTTTCCCCAATTCTATTTCTTCTGTCATTTCTTCTCCAATTTTAACTCTTACTTTTTGGTTTAAGTCAAGATCTTTATTAAGGTTTCTTTCATTCCAATTCACTCCAATTTTTTTGAGTATTATCATGAATTTGTCCCATCCCACACGATCAAACGCTTTTTCTAAATCTATGACTATTGCGTATACTTTTCTGTATATATCTTTCCCCGATTATCCTTAACAAACCAATAGAATCCCTTGTTCCTACTCCTTTTCGAAATCCATATTGCTCCTCAGCCATGAAACCATCCAATTTTCCATAAAATCATAACATTTTTGCTGCATGAGATATTTAACTTATTGTTCTGTGTTCTTCACATTTTTTCGTGTTTTTCTTCTTTTTAATTGGTATCATCACTATTTCTTTAAAATCATTCGGCCATGTACCTGTTTTATATCTCATTGCACAACCTAATTATTTCTATTTATCCTTCCTTTCCTAGCACCTTTCTGGAGCTTTACCATTCCTGATTTCTTTTATAGACTTCCCTATTTCACTTTCTGAAATGATACTGTATATCCTAAATCTTCCCCTGTAACTGATTCTTTTTCTTCTAATACTAACTTTTTATCACATGGTCTCTTCTATGTATTCTTTCCATCGAATATTACCTGGTGCTCACTTACTGTCCTCCCATCCTCGTTTCTATTTCATAAGTAGTATTATTATTTTCTCTATATATCATTGCTTCTTTATACAATAAATCATATTTCCCTTCCTTCTCTAATTCTTCAATTTCATTACACTTCATCTTATACCAATTTTCTTTAGCTTTATCAGTCTCTCTTCTTAGTTCATTATTGAATTATTGTACCCATCTGTTGTTATATGGTGAACATGTGTTCGTATCCCGACAGCTCAGGGTCTTTCAGGGTATGTTACGTTCCCCCACAATAAGAACACACATTCAGGATTTGATGACTAGCAGGTGACTACTCTACATGGAAAACACACATTCCTATCATAAATGAATTTAATTTGAAAAATCATGGCAAAAACAACAACACAAACAATTTATATTTACATAACAAGAGTTTAGTGCTTTTCAGTCGGTCAACACGAATGTACCCAAAAGAGATGGGTTATGCCCTAATCCTGAAATAAATTACATGAGATTAATAAAACATGACTTAATCATCACAAAAGCAGATAAGGGAAACACTACAGTAATTTTGAATAAAACAGAATACATTGAAAAAACAGTCGAATTCCTAAACAACAACGAAATCAAGGAATTAACAAAAGACCCCACCAACAAATTCCAAAAACAAATAAAAAGTGCGCTAAAAGAAACAGAATACATACTGACCAAAGCTGAAAAATCAAAACTAATAAACATGAACCCGAAAATACCGTCATTGAGGGGACAACCAAAAAT
Source organism: Meconema thalassinum (assembly GCA_946902985.2). Lineage (NCBI taxonomy): Eukaryota > Metazoa > Arthropoda > Insecta > Orthoptera > Tettigoniidae > Meconema > Meconema thalassinum. The sequence goes on along the minus strand of OX336390.1, from coordinate 536,152,686 downwards.
ACACAAAAAGGAATGCCCAATGAGACCAATAGTCAATTGTAGGAATGCCCCTAATTACAAAATCAGCAAAGAGTTACTAAAAATCTTAAAATGCCGTCTTTCCAACGACAAAAACAACTCTGTAAAGAACACAACAGAACTAGTAACAGCATTGAACACCCTACAAATGAAACCTAGCTTCAGGCTAGTATCCTTCGACGTAACTAACATGTACACCAATATTCCGATTATTGAAGCAATCAACACTATCGAAAACAACTTAAAATCCAACAATTCGGTAAAAGAAATTGAAGAGATTGTGAGATTACTGAGGGTCGTTCTCACCCAAAACGTGTTTCAATTCGACAATAAAATATACACACAGAGAGAAGGCCTAGCAATGGGATCGCCACTAAGTGGGTTAATCGCTGACATCTTCATCAATGCACTAGAAAATGCGTTCTTAGAAAAGACTTCAACAAAGGGAATAGTAATATGGAAAAGATACGTAGATGATGTAATTTGCATCTACGATACTGAACTAACAAGCGAAGAAACAATTCTCCAATCCATTAATAGCCTTCACCATTCTATCAAATTCACTAAGGAATCCGAAATAGACCGGAAAATAAATTATCTTGATATAACTATTGAACGTAAAGACAACGACCTTTCATATTCCATATTCCGGAAAGCAACACAAACCTCGCATGCAATCGACAATCAGTCTAATCACCCCAGTACGCACAAACTAGCGGGTTTCAATTCAATGGTGCACAGGGCTTTAAACATACCCATGTCAAAAGACAACTATAATAAGGAAATAAGAACTATTATGCAAATAGCAAAGGAAAACAACTTCTCGCCAAGCAAAATAAATCAAATTATAGCCAAACATAAAAATAAAGATAAAACGATTCCCAAACCGGACAGTAATGAGAAAAAATTTGCGCGTTTCAACTATGTGAATGCGAATACATATAAAATCACTAACCTATTCAAAAAGCAAGGCATAAAGATAGCTTTCACGACGAAAAACACAACCGCTAGGCACCTCCTAAATAGTAATCTAAATAAACGTGACCCGTATTCAAGGTCAGGGGTATATTCTATAACGTGCCAAGACACCGATTGTCAAGCTAATTACATCGGGCAGAGTGGAAGGCGAGTAGACACACGTTATAATGAACATAGAAATGCGATAAGATACGGAACACATTCAGCCGTGTGCGAACATATGTGTGACGCAGGGCATAGCTTTACCAACATAGAGTCGGACCTTAAAATAATCCATCACGAATCGAAAGGCAGAGCTCTTGACATAAAGGAAGCAATCGAGATACACCTAGCCAAACGAAACAATCCCAACAATCTAAATGAACACACGTTCATGGAGAGCTCACCCCTCTTCACGCTACTAAAAAACACACCCTGTCGGAAACAAAACACAATTTAGCGACACAGCCAAGCTAGATAAAAAAAAAAAGGGGGGAAATTAGGGGGTTTTTAATAGGTAAATGTTATCTGGATCAGGTGTACGATGTACCTTTCTTCTGCAATAAACCAAGGCCCATATTAGAGGCAGTATTAAAGGTGCCGGGACGTCCTCATAAGACCGTCAACGCTTAGTTCGAATGGGTTATGCTCCACGCGTGGCGAGGACTAATCCACGGTCTTTAATAGTTGTAGATCCACCTCATTCAATAACATACATCTTATCTAGGTTGGCAACACCTCACATAAACACATCGCGATCACTCCCCACAGCACGTAGGGACAGGGGGGGAAGGCAGGAAAAACCAGTCGTTAAGATAACCACCGCAGTCGTCCGCACAGCGAGTTCAAGTGAGCACGGAAACTGCGAATAGCTGTAGTACGGAAGACAATCAGATAAGTAGTTAGCCTAAAATTTTTATAGTTTAACCATAGTTTACAACCATATAATCTCTCTAAAGTACAATCTCCGGATAGCCATCACCATTTAGCATTTCACCTAACATATATACTGCATTTAGCATACACTGACAGTTGCAGTACCAATACTGCAACTAAATAATTGTACATATTGTAAATATTTTCACCTGTATTTCAAACATAGATTTTATAGCCTAAGTGTATTGGATCTGATGATGATCGCTTGACGATCGAAACTGGTCATCCTAGTGTTTTATTAATCTCATGTAATTTATTTCAGGATTAGGGCATAACCCATCTCTTTTGGGTACATTCGTGTTGACCGACTGAAAAGCACTAAACTCTTGTTTACTAAGGCAACACTGAAAATATGGCTTCAAACACCACAATGTTATATTTACATTTAAATGCACAACTCAAAATCAAAATATGGAGCACACAGATGATGGCTCTAAACAGTCACAAATCCTAACTTAATTCATCTGTGCTCCGCAGTTCTGGCATACTAATCCACCGATTAGTTTAGACCCACGTGGTCTCACTGGCCATCCTGCAACAAATTCCCTTAATCACATGTGAGTCTTGAGAATATGGTGTCTCACCGCACCCAAAGTTTAACCTGTGCCCCTAACTTCATTCGTAACATCGACGAAAGTGTTCACAGCCACTGCATGTTGCTTAATTAATAAAAGCAATCAATACATTAAACTCAAATTAAAGTAAAATTCTTAATAAACAAATATGTTCACTTATAAGCACTCATGTAACTTCTACTACAATGACTTTGAATCATCCATGCTGTCCATTGTGCATACGGAACATTTACCATTCAACTCTTATGATTCAACAATACACATCACTTGTATAGTAATTTTACGATTATGTGTGTAACAATCATCCTTCTTTCCCCTCATTCCAAACGTTCAAATGAGTATCATTCCTCTACTCTACTACAACAATGCGAAGTATTAGCTTCACTATAGCCTATGTCCTATTTGGTCATTATCAAGTCGTTAGATATTGTTATTATTGTGTCAAGTCATATTATAGGCTACCCGTTTGAATAGAATACCATTAAATATGGGTTTGCACTTCTTAATATATTGCCAACTGGATTTAGCGAAGTAAAGATGTTACAATACTCTAAATTGGCCAATTTTCATGCTATCTCGGCAATTCTTCGAGATTTATGCATCCTCTAAATGCATACAATTGCTTTATAATACTATAACAATCAATATTTAATTATTTCAGGGTATTAGTTTTTACATTGCCTCCGTGGCTTAGGCGGCAGCACGCCGGCCTTTCACCGCTGGGTCCGTGGTTCAAATCCCGGTCACTCCATGTGAGATCTGTGCTGGACAAAACGGAGGCAGACAGGTTTTTCTCCGGGTACTCTGGTTTTCCCTGTCAAAATTTCATTCCAGCAACACTCTCCACTATCATTTCATTTCATCTGTCATTCATTTAATCATTGCCCCAGAGGAGTGCGTCAGGCCTCGGCAGCCGGCACAGTCCATATCCTCGCCGCTGGATGGGGGCTTCATTCATTCCATTCCTGACTCGGTCGGAGACTGGAAGCAGGCTGTGGATTTTCATTTCATTAGTTTTTACATTACACTCTCCAGTACCAGTAGAAAAAGGTCTGCGTCGTGCAAACAATGGGTGGCTTGCTCCGCCCTCGAAATATCATGGCCGCCTGTTTCTCTCTCGTACAGAACAGGATCCTCTCACTCTAGCCCACGTGTTATACAGTGACCTAGTCTCAACTCGTCAACAAGACCTTCAAGGTTACACATATTATGATTTCACGGGCAAGGTGTACTACTATGCCATTGCTATGAACAGAGAAATATCTAATTATTTACACTCCTATCAGTAGTGTTAATGAATGGGCTCACATGGCTCTCTAAATACACTGAAGAAAATGGAAATTGCAACACCATGAAGGCATTGGTCGTTTGTGTTGATTTTCAAGATAAAGGACGATGCCATGTAGGTATGTAAACAATCAAAGTTTCAGACCCCTTGGATTGTTGCTACATGTCTCCCCACGTGATTGGTCGCAGAGGAATCAACTCCAGTATACGGACTCTGGTGTAGCGTAGTTGACTTGCAGTCTGTGCAGTGAAGTGTTCCCCGTCAAACATGACTCGACAACAGAGAAGAGCACGTTATCAACAACTGTCGCCATTTGAGAGGGCTCGGATAATTGGGCTGTGTGAGGCTGGATTATCGATAAGGACTGTCGCTGCACGTGTTGGCCGACAGGCATCTACGATACAACGTGTATGGCAGCAGTGGTCAAATGAAGGTACCCACACTCGTAGACCTGGCACAGGCCCAGCGCGACAGACAACTGTGAGCGAGGATCGCCACATCATTCGGATGGCCCGGATGGAACCCCATGCAACAGCAGCGCAAATTCGAGCAGCTGTAGCACCCCACGTTACACAACAAACAGTTGGTAATCGCCTGCGTGCAGCTGGCTTACGATCCCGTGTCCCTGCAGAAGGTGTTCCATTGACCCCACAACAGCGACGTGTAAGGCTGGCCTGGTGTCGAGAACGATCGACGTGGGTCGACGAATGGCAAAGGGTCGTCTTTAGTGATGAATCGCGCTTCTATCTTGCCCGCAGTGATCACCGGAATCGTGTGCGCCGACATACTGGGGTGACGGGCCGCCCAGACCTTATTGTCGAGAGGCACACAGGGCCAACACCAAGCATTATGGTCTGGGGAGTTATTGGCTTTAATGTGAAATCACAATTAGTGCTTGTTGAGGGCACTATGACTGCTTGACAGTACGTTGATAGGGTACTCAATCCAGTGGTTGTCCCTATGATGGCGAACATTGCTAATGAGATGTTTCAGCAGGACAATGCCCGGGTTCACACTGCACGCATCTCCAGTGAAGCTCTCCACACCATCACAACTTTAGAATGGCCCGCCAGATCCCCGGACCTCACTCCTATTGAGCATGTGTGGGACATGATGGGTCAACAACTGGCCAACCGTCCTCAGCCACCCACAACTCGGGAACAATTGACCCGTGCAGTGCAGCAAGCATGAGACACAATTCCTCAGGAAGCGATCCAGGGCCTTATTGACTCCATGCCTTGCCGAATTCATCAATGTATTGCAGCTCGTGGTGGGCACATCCTGTATTGATTGTTGTCCAAACTTGCGGTCAGAGGGACCTGAAAGTGTAATCATCGAATCACAACCGAGCACTGGTCCTGTATGTTCAATTGCAGCAATGTAGCACCACTCCTTCTGAGTGTTGCAATTTCCATTTTCTTCAGTGTATCATCTAGCAGAGGAATGAACTTCTCTTAGTTAGGCCGTCCTGAGGATTCATCTACGGCTCACGTCTGCGTGAAAATAGGGTGTCTATCGTTCTCCCTCTCCACAATACGTTTCCATGAGGCAGGGTACCTCGTTATCCCTCCACAACGTCACACTCCCATGAGGTGATTTCAATAATTAGCTGGCCTAAGGTGACACAAGTTAATCCTTAGCCGCTACGACAATGCTGACTTGGGCATTTAGGCCTACCACCTAATATGTCCCAATCGCTGCCAATAGATTATCCGTACGCTCCACGGCTGAACGATAATTACACTCGGAGATGGCTCTACTAAAGAATAGTTCCTAGCGCTTATTATGCAAAAGACTGGCTTCTACTTTAACATCGCTCGCTTATAGCGGCACAACAATAATTGCAATTAGATATTTCTGTTCATTATGACACTTTTTATCACCTCTCGGATTTTACTGGTCTCATGGCTATATCTCGGCTCTATCATAATGACATTTAATTACTGGCCCTTCTCTACTAAGAATACTGCGTAAATTCTGGCAGTTATTACAATTTAATAGGTATATAAACATCCTGATACACATATATTTTCACACTTTCCCTGTCTTTACACTTACAATTTTACTGGACTTGACACAATTTAACGTTATATGGCTTCGACATGCTGAACCATCACGTTTATTTCGACTTTGACCCTTTTATCAAATTCTCAATTAACTTTACTGTTACATTGAACATGACTTCACGCATTTCCTGCCGTAAGTCAATCATTCTAGAATTCCAAACTAGTGAATGCAATGATGAGGCATGAAACTCATCAGTTATTTGATTCAAGTTCCCTCTGGCATTTATCATACAATAATATGGACATATGGTGAGCTATACCGTTATATTAACCCCTTAACCGAGGGTTTATTTTCCACTTGTTGCGTATTTTTTAAAATGCGTTTTCTGTTCGTCCAAATTGTGAACATTTCATAGGAATAGCAAACAGATCTGAGGTATAACAAAAAAATAAGTACTTTTGAATGGCGACAAAAATCACGGCACGCATGTCATACGTTGTTGGCATGTTAAAGAACCCATTTGAATTCAGTAGGCCGTGTTCATAATGGCAAAAATATGGGAATTTTAGCTCGTAAAATATTTTGTTATATTTATATATAGATATATATATATATATATAGCCTATATACCGGTATATTTATTTATATATATTTACATTTATGTATATACAGTGCACCCTAAATCTAATTCAATGTCGGATTTTCATTTAAATTGTTGGACATTTCTGGTAGTTTTTTCAGACTGGAAGGTTGCATACTAAATCATAATAATGCAATCATCATCATCTTGCACAGTTTCCAGCCACTGGCCGGGTCTGTTTGGAACACCAGCCTCTCCAACGTCTTCTGTCTTCCCACCATCTCTCAGCCTCCACCCTTGTCCAGTCTTCTCCTCTCTTCTTCACGCTTTCTTCCACCCCCTTCAGCCACCTGTCTCTCGGTCTTCCCCTCGGTCTCTTTCCTTCCCACTTCGTCTCATGTACTCTCCTGGGTATCCTCTTCTCCTCCATTCGTTTTACATGTCCATACCATCTACGTCTAGATTTCTCTATACCATCCTGTAATGGTTCCTCCTTCATTAATTCTCTGGTCCTCTCATTTCTTATTCTGTCCATCTTTGTAGCTCCAATACTGCTTCTCAAGAACCTCATCTCACTGGCCTGTATTTTGCTCTTCTCCCTTCCTTTCATAACCCAGGTCTCCGAGGCATACGTCAGGATAGGGACATAGTACGTCCGATATATGATCTTTTTGCTGTTCTGAGGGACATCCTTGCTCCATAACATGCTTCTCACACTCCTCCGAAATGCTTCTGCCTGCCTCTCCCGCTCATTTATTTCTCTATCGTTTCTTCCATTATCTTGTATCAGGCTTCCCAGATACTTAAAACTCTCCACTTTCTTCAGCTGTTCCCCACCAATTGTTATTCCCGTTGTGGTTCTTTCCTTCTTCCTTGTTGTGATCACCATCTCACTCTTATTTGTGCTAAATTTCATCCCATATCCTTGTATTATTCCTTCCCACACGTCCAACTGTTCCTGTACCTCCTCCTCCTTGTTTCCCCAAATCATCAAATCATCTGCAAACACCATTGCTTTCATCTTTCCGTCCCCAATTACTTGTGCCACTCGGGTCATTATGTCATCCATCACCACAATGAAAAGTAACGGTGACAGTGCACTTCCTTGTTTCAGGCCGTTTCTTTGTTCCAACCAGTCAGATCTCTCTCCTCCCTCTTTCACACAGCTCACGCTTCCCTTGTACATCTCCTTTATCCTCTTTATAGTCCATTTCTCTACTCCTCTATCCTCCAGGGACTTCCATACTTTGTTTCTGCATACACTGTCATATGCTTTCTCAATGTCCAGGAAGGCCATCAGTAGATCTGTTCCATACTCATAGTGCTGTTCTTGTAACTGCCTTACAGCAAAAATCAAATCCACTGTGGACCTTCCTGCTCTGAAGCCATGTTGTTCTTCCCTCATCCCTCCTTCTATCCTTGTCCTAATTCTCTTTTCCAAAACTTTCTCGAAGATCTTTGCACAATGACTCATCAGTGTTATTCCCCGATAGTTTCTGCAATCTGTTCTACTACCTTTCTTGAAGATCGGGACAATGATTCCTTTTTTCCAGTCCTCTGGGGTCTTCTTTTCCTTCCATGCTGACCTCATCACTCGGTACAGCCACTGTATCCCCACCTCTCCTGCTGCTCTCACCATCTCCACACTCAACTCATCCACACCCGGTGCCTTCCCTCCTTTCATCTTGTTCACTGCATCTTCCACTTCTTTCCATGCTAAGTCCTTTTCTGTTTGCAGTTCGTCTTCCTCTTCCCCGATTTCTTCCTCCTCACCATCTTTTCCATTTGGGTTCAGAAGTTCTTCAAAATATTCTTTCCACATTTTCTTCAGTTCTTCCCTATTTTCTATCTCTTGTCCCCTTTTGTTCACCATTCTAACATAATCCGTAGGATCCTTCCGCCTCTTATTTTTTACCATCCCATACAGGACCTTTTTTGTACCTTCACTATCCTCCTCCATCATCTTTGTCCACTCTTCCATCCACTTCCTTCTCTCCTCAGCCACCACTCTCTTCGCCTCCTTCTTTCTTTCCTGGTACTCTTCCCTTGTCTCTACCGTCCTATTTTGATACCACCTCCTAAAGGCTCTATTCTTTTCCCTTACTATATCTTTTGTCTTCTCATTCCACCATGGTGTTTCCTTCCACCTCTTCTTACTACTTGTCCTCCCACATACTGCTTCTGCTGCACCCACTAGTGTCTTCTTAAATCTAGCCCATTCCTCTTCCACCCCTCTTTCTTCATCTGTTGGAATTCCTTCCTTTACCATTTTGAGGTACTCGACCCTTCTATCTCCTTCTTTCAGTTTCCATATCCTTATACGTCTTTCCTGGTTCTCAGTCCCTTTCTTCTCCTTACTCCCTCTCAGGTTCATTACCAGTAATCGATGGTCGCTATCCAGGTTCTCCGATGGTATAACCTTGATGTCCATGATGTTCTTATTTAGTTCTTTCTCATACAGTATATAGTCGACCACCGACTTCCTGGTCAAGTCATCACTGTACCATGTGATTGTGTGGCTCCCTCTTTTCTTAAACCAGGAGTTCCCAACTAGCAGGCTGTTCCTCTGGCAGAAGTCCAACAGTCTCTTTCCTTCCTCATTTCTTCCACCCCAACCCTCTGGTCCTAGAACACTCTCATAACCTTGTCTTTCTCTTCCTACATGGGCATTGAGGTCCCCCATAACAATCATAATGCAATACACCATTCAAAGTGGAATACAATATAACAGAATCAACAGTTCATGTAAACAATCACTCACATGAACACACGAGTTAGAAGTTTTTCACAGTGTGGTACACCTTGAAGCATGGAACAGCACACAGTGGCACATCACATTCCCTGCAGCAGTAGATTGTTTCTTTTCTCACCTTGTGAGAGAGACAGACCACACACCTTTTCCTTGAATGCACTTGCGAAGACGTTCCGGGGTTCATGCCCATGAAGTGCCGTGCCGTGACGAGCTACGGATTCAATACTCGGACGTCCAACTCTCCTTGGCTTGGAGGTAGCTGTTATATACTTTTCAGTGAGTCCTTCTACTAACTTCAGTCTGAAATTCAGCTGGGACTCGTAATGTCCCATCTTCGTGTACAGGGTAAATGAATTGAAAACACTGATGTCTAGTAAATGCCTGAACATTTTTATGTAGAACTTCTTCAGCCATCTCCTTGAAATAGTGTAAGTAACAATGCACTGATCTGCCAAGTCTACTCCACCCATTCCTTTACTGTAAGCGACACTGATTGTTGGTTTCATTTTCTGGCCCCCACTTTTCTTATTTACTATAGTCACTTCCTTAACGTGAACTGTGGAAATCATACAAACGTCTTTCTTGTCCTTCCATTTCATGACCATCAATTTGTGTCTGTACCACGTACTAAATTCTCCTTTCTCCAGCTTCTTCTTCTTCTTCATGTCTTTCGGGAGCTCCTTCCTATTTATTCGCACCGTCCCGACAGCATCAGTGTTCTTCATTGTGAGCTGATCGAAAAGTATTGGTGAAGCGTAGTAGTTGTCTACAAAGAGCATGTAGCCCTTATTCAGAAGACCTTCAAGGAGGGTGAAGATGACGCGCGATGGTTTGTCAATGTCCTTGAAATTGATGTCTAGAACACTTTCGGGAAACTCTGTAGTCTTTCCAGTGTACACCAACATGTTATAAACATAACCTGATGAACTTTCACAGAGTTGAAACGACTCCATCCCGAAACGTGCTCTCTTTTTTGGGATGAAAACTTTCCAACCAAGCCTACCTTTCCAGAGAAGTAAGATTTCATCTATTGCTATGTCACTTTCCGGTGTGTAAGTGGTTTGAAATTTATGGATTAGGTACTGTAAAACCGGTCTAATTTGAAAAGTTTCGGATTCGGGTCAGTTGTAGCGTCAAATTTTGTATTGTCATTGAAATGGAGGTACCTAATAAGAAGATGAAATCTGTGGTCCATCATAATTTCTCGAAAGAATGGGGTGTCAATACATTTTTTCTTGCTGAAAAACATACTTGTGGTGGGCTTCTGAACTATACCCTGAAGAATTAGGAGACCTATTAGGAGTTTTATTTCCCCAGCGTTTGTTTCCACCCATTCGTGGTCCCTGCTCCTGGGTTTGAGCAATCCTAGCACACCTTTCTGTTCAATCGATTGCTTGGCATAAATATTTGTTTCCCGTGCTATAAGTTCAGCGAGTTCATCAGAAAAGAAATGTTCAAAGATAGTTCGAGGTTCACAGTCATCGCCGAAATGCACATGCATACCACTATTGCCGATAAAAGCAAACCTTTCAGGGGCCGCTCCGAACTCCACCCACTCTGTTTGCGTGTTGCCATTCACTAAATCTGGGATGTTTTTTTCGGTATCTTGATCATCACTATCACTCGAATCACTGAAGTAATTATCACTGTCACTCTCACTTTCTTCCGAATCTAATAGCATACGTGCTATATCCGTTTCAGCTAATTCCTTGAGCGTTGTTTTACGCTGCTTACCATTACAAGATGCCATGGCGAAATGATTGCCCGCCAGACGAAGAGTAGTGGCTTGGCGGGAACGCAGCAACAACTACGACTAACTCCCAATAGGTGGCAGCGAACACAAAGTTCAAACAAGTACGAATAACTCCCAAAAGATGGCAGAAGCGAATGCAGTACATTTGACGCCTAGAAGCGGTTCACGCAACGTGCGAAGTACATTATAAAAGGGCTGACGCTTAGAAGCGGTTCACGCAAATTGCGATCAGTGTGCTATGACGCGTATATGCGGTTGACGCGGTCAAGCGGTTAATACATTGATGGGTACTCACATTTCTTCCTAGGTGGTTATATCCAATAATACTGCGTTACGCCCACCATTTCGGCGTATTTAGCACTTCATTGTAGCTTCCATAATTAACACTTTATGTGGCTTTAACAATATTTACACCACTTCACTTTGATACATTTCATATGGAACGCTTTCACACATTTTCACAACACTTATAATATTATACAAAAAAAAAAAAAAAAACACTTCAACACACATAAATTAAATTACACTGATATTATACACTGTGATTCGCTGGGCTTTATTCACTATGCAATTTCAGAAATGCAGGCGTCATCTGTTTTCTGACGCACCCCCGATTCCCTTCCCAATTAAAGTCTCTTCCAGGCTGCGTGTACATCTCTCCTAAATGACTATGGTCATCCCTCATTAACCGATGTCTCCTTCCTCTTGTAATGATTCCAGGCGATAATAAATCCCTGGTTCATCTAATAGAGTTCATTCTCCAAAATCTGAACATCTCTCCTACAGTACGCCTAGCATTTGCAATCTAGCGTCTGTTTTCCCAATATGTATCACAATACCTGTGATAACTGTCCTTACTTTCATGACCTATCGTGTACTCTGGAATGGTACTTACACGATATTCTTACAGATCATGTCTTTGCCCATTTGATAAGTCCATTGTCTTCGGTGAGACTTCGTGACTTCCCTATACGGCTACACATTGTATTTGTGTAAATTACTACCGTTTTTATATGCACGTCACTTACTGTGCATGGCTTTATTTAACAACACCAAAGCCGCTTCCCACAGACAGAGATGGAAAATTAAATGTGATCTCGTGCAGTGGCGTTGTGGAAGGTCTGATGGCTCTTCCCTCATCAATTTAGTGGCTTTGTCATGGCAACTTCTGATGGTTCTTCCCTCATCAATTTGGCATTTTCTTACAATTCCGAAATCATTTTGCTCATCCCTTGGCGTAATGGTGGGTCATGTCAAATATTCTTTCAGACAAATGTTTTAGGAAATAATTAGAGTAATATTGACCATTTTGAACGGTTTTGATATTGTGCCTATTAAGAGAGATATGATTTTTGTTTCTCTAAAAACCCACAGTTTCGCACCCCTTTGGTCAATGGTGGGTGCTATCAAAAAACCTAACCCATAAACGCAGTACAGGTCATTGCATTTATTGCTCTACAGGACCTTTGCCAGTTAAAGATATTCGAACTTCACGCTTATATGATCGTGGAAGGTCTATGATTCATTTCCCGCGCACTAGTCGCTAGGGAATGTCTTGGGTGATGTCGCAACAATTGTGTGCATTTCGTGGTTTGTTTCTCACGTCGTGATGGCATGCCAATTGCTATACAGGGTGCATGCTTTTGGTCGACCATGGTGTGAATAGACATTGTGTGTGTGTGGTTGTAATTATGTAATTTTGTTTTGTAAGCCTTGTAATTTGTTTGAGGATCTGCTCATATCTATTTCTGCTCATTGTTTTGGAATATATGGGGGCTTCAATGTGGGAATCAGTTGACCAGTAGTCTTTCCAACATGACTTTTTTACCTGTCAAAGCAAAAAATTTCCATATCTCGCTACTGGTTACATCAGTCCACTTCAAACTTTTAGGGGATATTTTGTGTGATGAAGCAGTTTGCTTGTGATACAAGTTCGTCGGCTCAGCAACAAGTTAAAAAAAAAATCACCAAAAATTAGGCCTAATACTTAGTTAATATGCCAGGAGCTCCCGGGAAATCTTGTCAAGTCAGGGCATTAATATTTTCAACCCACTCATTAGGTGAAATAGAAATATTACTTCCATTTACATCTACTATATCACCTTCAGCCTCGCTCTCGACCACCACTACTTCACGTTTTGGAGGTAGTATATCATATCGCCACCCGAGACTCTTTCGTCCGAAGAGCTTACAATATTGAACTTGCTATCTTCAACATCACTGGGGCAATCTGAATACTTATCTGCATATAATTCGTTAAAAATCTCCTCTGTGTCTAAACTCATGCATGGCCAGCCTGGGAAGCGCCATCTTACCCACCACATGACTCATTATACCATGTAAGCAAGAGGATGGGAAACTAAACAAAATGAAGCGCAAAATAGCGGGAAATGGCAGCAAGCACTACCCAAACCCTCCAACACGGAAGTTCAATCAACCTTGTAACCTAACATTTGTGGGTTACGGAGACTCCTTCTAGTTTCTGTCTGTTTGGTACTTAGTTATTTTATTTTTATCAGGTTGCCAGCCGCGGCCACCTGTTGGTGGGGCACCATTGGGAATCTTTTGTGTTGTGGCACAGAGATTCTTTGTGTTGTTCAATCAGTGGGTGGCAGGTGGCTGTGATCTGAGAGTGAGGTCAAAAGATTCCTTGACATGGCATGGTTGCCATGGGAATGTTGTGGTGAATTGCCAGGCAGAATGGAAATGAGTGCTTGATGGTTTTATTCAGAATGGGATGATTATTGATAGTGTTGAGGCGATGAGATATGGAGTTGGTCTGATAAAGTTTGTTGGAATGAAGGGAAAAAGATCAATGTTGTGATGTGAACATGTATTTAGCTAGAGGAAAATAAAGTCAGGAATGATATATAAATTGCAGGAGTGTGAAGTGTTTTGATTTAATTTGTCCATGCAGACAGACCAGTATTAAGGGTTGTGTTACCCACAAACGGTGGAATAATAATAAAAAAAAGTAGCAGAAGAATATGAAGCTGTGTGAGAGATGCAGGTAATGAGATTGCTTATATGTCGACAGACAAGGTATTAAAAGCATTGTATTTCTGATTTCGTTATGTGTACATCATCTTGACCCCAGAGATTATTATGAGAATGAAGATAAGCTTATAAATTTGGAAGAAGTAGAAGAAATATGATTCAGAATTGTTTCAACCTTGACCACTAATTAGTTCCCAAGAGTTCATCAGATGTCTTAGAATGTACTTGTTCTGTGAACACGAGTTCACTCACAGGGTGTCTACTGTAAGGATGAAATAAAAATTAGTTACTTTTTAGTTACCTTTAAGTTAATTTTAGTTACCTTTGAATTCAAGATATGTCTGTGGTCTGCAAGCAAAGGGGCTCATCACGCAGTGAAGAAAAACAACAATGAACTGTGTTTAAAGCGGTAAATAAAATTCACTTAGGGAGTTATAAAAAATGTTAAAAATAATAAATACTAGATATTTATTATCAAATGAGTTGTTTCAGCTAATATGTCGTCATGTGCACAAAGCATATTTATAATTGCCAAGAGGTTGCTCTGCTCTTGACCATTTGTCGAGATTTCTTTTGTACCACGGTAGATCACGAAGAAATTTTTGGGACGTTACGTGATTGTAACCGAACACTGTCTTCGCAGTCAAGTACGGAGAAATATCGAGATGTTACACGATCGGCGCTGGTCTCACCCGTTTGTCGAGATTCCCGTAGTTTTCACGATAGATCACTGATAAATATCGTGATATAGATAATCGGTGTCACTTTTAGTCGTTCGACGAGATTTCCATTGTCCTTGAGGTCGGGCACGAGCAAATATAGCATTATTACGCAATCGGCGCCACTTGCTGTCCGTTTGACAAGAATCTAGTTGTCCTCGTCATTGAATGCGGAGAAATATCGCGATTTATCGCAATCGCTGCCGCTCTCGGCCGTTTTACGAGATTCACGGTGTCCTCGCGATATTATGATATTATGCTATCCGCGCCGCACCCGGCCGTTGAATGATTGTCCATCTTTCCTGACAGAATGGTGGAGGCAAGCTCAAGGTTGGGCATGGTTAAAATTCACGAGTAGTTCTGGACATGTTGTATGGCCGGTGCCGCGATTCCCGCTGTCCCTATGCTGAGGTTGGGAGTTCATCAGTTTAGGGTCGATCACGAGTAGAAATTAGTATCATTTCTAAGTGGGTTGATGCACTTCTCGCTCCCCGTACGCTTTTAAGTATACGGTCATGGGAAAAGTAACGAGTAGGTTTCGGAATAATTCGTGATTGGTGGCCAATCACCTTTGACGGGAATCCCACAGTTTTCGTGGTCACAAGTTCACGATAGGGGACGGGTTTTATGAGTTACGCAACTGACGTCGATCTCGGTCCATTTGACGAGATTCCCGCAGGCAAGGCGTGCGGTCAAACGGCCGTCTTGAGGATGAATGTTCGAAGTAGGTATCGAATATTAAGAATTATTCTGAGAGGATTGCACAAATAATACAAGAGGACACGTTTTCTTTCGAATGCGAATCACGAATTGTACAAGTTATACAAGTTTTCGAAATATCCGGTTAGATTATAATATATCCGATGGAACCAAAGTTCGAAGGAAAAGTCGACATATAACGGAATTTCGAATTAACCTTACTGGATGTCGCAAACTTACGAGACAGATTTTCAAAATTAGTTATAGCCTACGTATTTCGAATCTTTTTCATATTATTTTTCGAAACGGTAGCATTTCGCAAGATTGCGACATTAAATTAATTCGAGTTATTTCTGACTTCAATTTGACATAGCCTAGTCTCCAAATTTAGAGCTCAATAACAGACATGCGAGGTTTCTGATTAGTTTCAGAAGTTTTTGCGAATAACTTAAACGTCTCGCGAAAAGTCAGGTTTCCTAATAACACAGAAAAATGTTTCACACAAAACTAAAAAGTATTCTTGATGCCAAAAATATACGCTGAACGATGTATACCACTCAGGGTGTCCTCAGTATGCATTTCCTCGAGGTCGGGCATGGGGAAATATAGCTTATGCAATCGGCGCCGATTCTGTGAAACTCGCCCAATCAAAATCTCTGAGCCCAGAGGCGCGAGTTTAAATGATTAAATTCGCCTTCAGAAAATTTTCGTTACCCGTATGTAAAATTCGTCACTTTCGTTACCCCATTGTAAAATTCGTTACTTATTCGTTACCGGTAGACACCCTGACTCAGGTCCTGCCACCAACGTTCAGCCAGCCAAACAAGAGTCAATTCGGGTCCTGTCCGCACTCTGTTAAGTAAAAGCATATCAATCATTTTACCTCAAGTCAGTCAGTCAAGAGAAAGAGAAATGTTTCACTTCACCGACACCATGAGCAACAGTGACAAATGAAGGTTTATCAGATAGTGTTATTTTGTTTTTGGGTCTCGGATTACTACAATATGACAGACATTCTTGTGATAAAAATCGCAAAATAAACTACTTATAAACAACTTACACGATATATATCTTTCTACTATGTCTTATAATGCTACTTGTCTTAAAATCATTACCTGACATCACGAATTCCAGTTAAAGCTGTATGGAATCTTGGCTGTACATATGCCCAAGGACCTTGATTCTTGTGTTCTTCCTGTGCCCATACTAGTTCTGCGTTACGGTATTTAGTACATTCACTCTTCACCAGATCAAATGGGAAAGGAGAGATCTGAAACATAAAATACATTCTACCGAACTCCGAAGAAGGTGTAATTCAGATACACAATGTAGAGACTTCCATTATTTCTTTGGTATTGCTTGAAAATACACTAAGCAACTTTTTTAACTATTATACTTGTTGACCAAATTGTCAGAAGCTTCCAGAAGAAGTGGGAAACCACAGAAAACCACTTCCATGATGGCTGAGGTGGGAATCGAACCCTTCTCTTCTCAGTTTTGCCTCATGAGGCTGAGTGTACCACATTCCAACCCTCACACCAGAGTTAAAATTTCTTTTCACAACCGCATTGATGTCAGAAACTGACATTACTAATGTGATGGCAGAGGTCACCACTGGCTACATACTGCGGCAACCAAGCTGACATTACCAATATCAGGTTGCAAAAAAGAGCTTATGGAGCATTCCGGTATCACCAAACAGGATCACTGATACCTCAATCAATCCAGTAGATTGCTGTGCTATGGACTTTTTATCTGTAGAAAGCTTCTAATGGGTGCCAAACATTGTGGTAGAAACCGAGAGTGTAGTTGACCGGAATGATGGAGATTCAGCCTCTAGTTGATAACTTACCTGGTATTTTGTTATAATTAGGGTTGGTTTCACAATGACGAATAGAGCACATAGTGTAATCACTAACCGAGTTCAAGCGCCACTACTTAGGCACTACACAAACGCTACATAATCAGCTGTTTAAAGCAGATTAGGCTGATTACCACACAACAAACAATTGTTTGTTTGTTTGTTAAGACTTATGAATAATAAGAATAATACTGACAGAGTCAGTTCCCAGGTAGAAATATCTTTTGACTTAAATAAGATAAAATATGAGATAAAATGAAACACTACAATAAGTGAAAGGTGGGAATCAAACCCTCCTGTTCTCAGTTTTACTTCACGAGGCTCAGTGTATCCCATTCGAATCCTCACACCAGAATTAAAATTTCTTGGCAGAGCTGGGAATAGAACCCGGACCTCCTGGGCGACAGCCAAGAATGCTACCCGCGTTCTGAAGAAGAACCGGCACTTCAAATCGTTGTAGCCTAATTTAGGAATAATGTTCAAAGTGTGCCAGCTCTTGACGGCACAACTGCAATTGAACTTCACCTTTTGCTGTCCTCTTGATGCTCAATGGCATAACTAGGGTTTGCTCTAATCTATATTTTTTTCATGTTCGATTTCATTTGCATTTGCACTTATCCATGTGCAAATGCTAGAAAATTAACAATTTTGTCATATTATGAAGCTCAGATTTCTTCACAAAATCACCTGGTCCTATTTATTCCCCAACATTGTATAAGTATTAATAAACTTAAGTTCAACTTAGAACAGCAATACAACTTAACACCAAATTACCGTCTTCACTTTCCAAAATGACACTCACTTTCGGATACTAACAGATGACAGCTGACAAGTGGTATATTTCTGATAAAGGATGAGGAAAGATAGTGCCACACCCATCGCACTGCCACCCCTCTGGCTAACTGAACTGTTGACCATTTTGTTCATTCAGTAAGTTAGGGAAATGCTACAAATTGTACACATGTGAAAAGAAATGGTTTCAAATTAGTAAGTATAAACTTACATAATCCAATCATTAATCATCGATCTGAAGATTGGTTTAAAAAAAAACAAAACATGAAAATCTTCAACAAATTTCATATTTTTATTATTTGGCTCAACGAGCTTAAACATTACTATAGAGAGGCAGGAGCGCCGCAAGACTGAAGCTACTTGAAACTGTGTCCGCCATTTTCTCTGGAGTCAAGGGAAAGGGGGAGGAACTATGCCATATGTTGAAGTATCAGAGCAGGGCATGTTGGAACATTAATAAGAAACATATTTACGACAAATTATGAAGTCCAATAACTTCTTAAACATTCAGAATAGTTTCAAGTTACAACAATAGTGCTGAAGGCTATTTACACTGTACAATTGTAATTACTGTCCCCGAAATAGAATCAGCTTTGTTAAAACTTGTCTCACTTGCCGTCCTCTCATTCGAGAGGACTTTTCTCTGAGTGCATGATATACCAGCGGCGGCTCGTGAGGTGGAGCCCATGTTCCATGGCATCACCAATGTAATGAAGAGAGAATATGTGACCTTTCCCTCTCAAGAACAGTTTATATTACATTTTCATTTTGAGGAAATTGTATGCATATTCTGCATTTATTTGAACGAGCGCGCAAACTGACAGGCGTTCTGGTGGCGCTTTGCTGAAGTACTGAGCCAGACCCAACCAGCACTACCTGCGAACAGCAGACCGCATCCGACACTGTACTGCAAAAAGGACTAGTTTGGCTTGAATTTGTTTGTGTTGAGACGCATTTACCCTGAGGTAGAGCCAATGGCCCCGTGACGCTGAGCTTCAATTCTATCCACCAGATAGCAGCACGTCACAGGTACAAGCACACATTACACCGCATTACACGTTAGAACTGCTGAACTGCTTTATCTTTCAACCACTAGAGTACAGCATATGGCAGCACAGGTACAGTGGTACCAGCTTGAAGATATGTCACTGTGTCCGACTATTAAATAAATTCACACCACAAAATAGTTTCAGTTCTCTTTTGTGATAAACATTTAGCAAATTTTTTAGGCTCATATTGATGACGGGGATCATTTATTCTCTATTTGTAATGTAAAAATACGTTGGTTTTTTTTCAACGAGATTTACTGTGTTTCGTTCGTTTAATTTGGCGACACAGTTTCACGTCCCAAGGGTAAACACAAATTCTCAAGTTTTTTAACTTTACTGCAAATGTGTATGAATAGTGTCCGTCGTTAAATAGCTTTGGTTTTCATTTATATTAGATGTAGGGGATATCCTTTCCAATCAATCTGTATGCACGATAAGTACCGTAAGGTTGTCTTAGAGGTAGGACATCGTGTTCATTTCATCTCACCTATTTATTTGGAGACATCAACTGAAATTGCGACAAAGAGGCTGTGCGCGAGTGTGTGTTAGCAATTGCCCTGCTTATTTATTCCTATATAGGCTAAGGAAAGCACATGTTACTTAAACTTGCTTAGCTTTGTGTATCATGCAGCATTGATCATATAAACACCGTTTTAATCTGAGTGTGTTTTTTGGACCAATATATGCAAGCTAGGTTACTATTAAAATTTGATTTGTTTCATGTTTGAAGATCGCATAGCTCGAGCGCGACGTACGAAGCCGTCGGAATCTCAATGAGCTCTGTGTCACCTTTCGGAAGTGTAACAATGAATAAAATAAGCGAGTTGTTACAATCTCCATTTAGCAATAGGACCCTCACTGAAAAAATAGACATTAAAAAACTGGGTAGGCCACTTCCAAATTTAAATCTCCAGCAACGTCAAAAAATCGATGCCGCAAATTCAATCCGGAGATTTATAGCAAAAAACAAATGGATTTGTGGTTCCGAAGAAGACAATGCATTCTTCTGTTTACCTTGTGTGTTATTCGGCGTTGATGGGAGTTGGAGTAAGACTGCTATTAGGGATATAGGGCATATATGGTCTAAAATTAAAGTCCATGCATTATCAAAGCGACATATGGATAATATTTTAAGCCTCTCATTTCTGGGCAAAACCAACATTCAGAGCAGGCTGGATAGTCAGTACAGACAAACTATAATCACTCACAACAAACAAGTAGATAAGAATAGGTATGTCTTAAATTTTATTATAAACTGTATCCGCTTTTGTGGTGCCTTGGAATTAGCCCTTAGGGGACATGATGAAACAGAAACATCCGAAAACAAAGGCGTATTTCGCGAATTGATTCAGTTTGGATAAGGACTTGAAAGTTCATCTCAGCCAGTCGTCTGTGTTTAAAGGCATCTCCAAGACTATTCTAAACAAACTGCTCGAATGCATGCTCCAGGTGTATCACGACGAAGTGTCCAAAGAAATAAAAAAGATTGACAATATAGCAATAATTGCTGATGAAACAACTGATGTGTCTTGCAATTTTCAATTGGTTATTGTCTTGCGCTACATTGTTAAAGGAAGACCAGTAGAAAGATTTTGGAACTTTATTAATCCCGAAGGCCAAAATGCTCGTGCCATCCCAGACAGCATTTTAAGTGAAATCGACCCCTTAGTTGGTGATCAACCCAGAAAATTGATTGCCCAAAGTTATGATGGAGCATCCATTATGAGTGGTGCATTAAATGGTGTGCAAAAGTTAATCAAGGATAAGTACCCTAACGCAAATTTTATTCATTGCTATGCACACCAACTTAATCTCATAATGTCCACAGCAGCCTCCGTTAATTGACAGGCTCGCATCTTTTTCGCTCATCTCACAGGAATTTGTTCTTTTTTTTCGCATTCGCCCCAAAGATCGAAAGTGTTGCGCGAGATCATAGAGAAAAGTTTGCCTCGAGTATCACTCACACGATGGAATTACCATTCGCGTGCTGTGAAAGATATTTATGAAAATAGAGAAGACCTCGTCAAAGTTATGGAATGCATCGAAAGCAATGAGTCCATTAAGTTACCTTCCACCACTGAAAAAGCTGGAGCCTACAAGCACAAAGGCTTAATGACAAGAATTTCATTTTCTGGCTAACATTTTTCAATAAGAGAATGCCTCATGTTGACATAATTTTTAATCAGCTGCTTGTTTCACTTTAATTGTCGTTGATTTGGCTCTGGAGGAAGAGGATTGGTCCCCCTGTAGTTATGTAACTGTCGATGCTACCACCATTCCGTTCCTACTGCCTGCTTTTTTTAGATATTTCCTCAGTGGATAGGTATTTCGATAAATTTGGATAAATGTGGGATACTGCACCTGGTTTTATTTCCAAGTTCTCACCGTTCACTACGAAACAGCCCTCATTTATAATTAATTCTTCCAAAAAATACAAGTCACAGATCATACTTTTGGCCGACAATTGCTTATCTTTCTGCGGAATAACTTTCGCCCATTTCACAATTAGTTCCTTTTCCTCTGACGTTGAGAAAAAATTTCTAGCATCATGCTTTTTTTTCCGTAACCCAATTTACATGCAGGAATGAAAAAGTAGGCTTATGACATTTTCTCTTGAAACAATAGAAAACTATTTGAATGCACACACAAAGCACTGTACAAGTCTTAAAATATTAAAAAAAACTAATTCCTTGCATTAGTTTTAAAATGATCACCACGACTTTAAGGAGGAAATTACTACCTTCATGGTCTCCTTAGCACACGTGCTTGTGGTTTGCAGCGATTGCAGCACCACATACTGGCAGGACCAGCAATGACAATGCTCAAAGAGCAGAGTGATGACACTGTTAATTCTATTCGTGATAGTTTCATACTAGCTGTAGCAAGCAATTTCATTAAAGAATAAATGAGAATCAAAATATCTATTCACACACTAGCATTCTTTCAGGGTGTCTACTGTAAGGATGAGTTGAAATTAGTTACTTTTTAGCTACCTTTTAGTTACCTGTTAGTTATATTTTAGTTACCTTTTAATTCAAGATAAGTCTGCGGTCGGCAATCCTAGAAGCTCATCGCGCTGTGAAGAAAAACAACAATGAACTGTGTTTAAACCAGTGAATAAAATTCACTTATGGTGATATAAAAATTTAAAAGATAAAAAAAAATGGATATTTATATCAAATGAGTTGCTTCAGCTAATATGCCGCCTTGTGTACAAGAAGTTATGATTACTAAGAAATTGCTCTGATCTTGGCCGTTTGGGGAGATTTCCTTTGTCCCCGCGGTAGATCATGAAGAAATATATGCGACGTTAAGTGATCGTCACCGAATTATGTCTTCACAGTCAAGTACCGAGAAATATCGAGACGTTACACGATCGGCGCTAGTCTGAGCCGTTTGACGCGATTCGTAGTTTTCACGATAGATTACGGAGAAAAATCGCAATTTACATAATCGGTGTCACTTTTAGTTGTTCGACGAGATTTCTATTGTCCTTGAGGTCGGGCACGGAAAAATATAGTATTATTACGCAATCGGCACCGCTTGCTGTCCGTCTGACAAGAATTCAGTTGTATTCGTCATAGAGTGCGGAGAAATATTGCGATGTGTCGCAATCGTTGCCGCTCTCGGTCGTTTTACGAGATTCACGTTGTAGGTTACTCGCGGTTGGACACTGAGAACGCGATATTATGCAATCGGCACCGCATCCGGCCGTTCAACGATTGTCTGCCTGTCCTGGAAGAATGGCGGAGGCAAGCTCCAGGTTGGGCATGGTTAAATTTCACAAGCAGTTATGGACATGTTGTATGCTCGGCGCCGTGATTCCCGCTGTCCCTATGCTGTGGTTGGGAGTTCAGGGTGAATCACGAAAAGAAATGAGTATCGCGATGCTACGTAATCTTATTTCTAAGTGGGTCGATGCACTTCTCGCTCCCTGTACACTTATACAGTGTGACCTTGCATAAAATAGTGTCTTTATACGAGATTCAGTCCGGGTATGCTTTCACTAGAGCTCAAATACCAAATGACTGCTTTACTAATACAAGGACCAAATGCAAAACTATAAACTAATAAATGAGTGAAAAACAGATAAAATAAACACCATTTAATAACTGATTAAAAACAAAACATAACAAAACACTAAAATAAACACAGACCACCCTGAGCTTTACTCCCACTGTACATAAAATTACAATGATCTGAGTGGCCTAGGAAGATCCACTCTTGAGAAAAAAAAATGTGGATTAGAAATTCCACTTGTCTGGTTAATGTGTATGCGTGCGTATAACTATGCTAGAAAGAGAATAAGTACTATGATGAAGATTTGCTCACAAATGGAACAACCAATATGCTAGCAAATCATCATACTGCAAACCATTATTATGACTTTATGGGACTTTCACTTAGAATGACTGTACAAGAATAATAAACTACTGACACACGCAACCATTTAAAAATTACATAATTAACAGATCTCCAACGAGATCGCAAGTGAGTCAGAAAACTCCAAACAAAACAAGAGCTTTCCCTCGGGCTCAAATGTTCAACACAAACATGGCAACGTGACAGAACATCAAGACCATCCGAGGTCAATGAACAAGAAAGTAAACACACCAAAAATAACATGCCTAAGCAGGCTGATATTTACATGAAATAAAAGCAGGGATAAGTTAACAATCAATAATAATGCGAACAGCTCCCATTTACCGATCAAAATACTTTTATTATACAGGCTTTAAAACCAACAATTTACGAAGGCTTTAAAACCAACATTTTACGAAGAACGGAAACCTGGTCCGTCTAAACTAATGAGCACTGCTTGCTCTTATCTGATCGGAGACCGCCTGGTAGAAATTCCTCCCTTTCCACTCATCAACATCTGTGTTCAAACCAGCCCCTCGTCCAAGCTTTGTGTTGTGCTATTTATAACAGGTGACCTGCACGGTCCCGTTACTTCTTCTGAAATCGCGATACATAAATTCACACAAGATCTCGCCAATTCCTTTGAATCGCAAGAACATCATATAGGGTTTCAACATTTGCCTCGCTAGGTTAAAATGCGGACCCGGGAATAGCGGCCGACGGAATATGGCATTCCCGCAAGCTAATATCCCTTAACACATATTGCAGACACAACAAAGCTTTGGGCTGAACACACACAGGTCTACCACAGGCCGGTACTCAATCCAGATATCCCTAGATTCGTGTCCTGGGACACTAAAAAAAATGTAATTCAAAATCATTACTTTGAGTGCAACAAAAGGGAATTAACAACAATAGCATGGGTAAAAATAAAGATCTATACACAACAAAGATTAACCACCAATTCTACTATTTATTCTAATTAATTCAGTTTCGCTTCTGTTATGATATCGATTCCCAAATCGCGCCACTTAGCCGCACATTTACGGTAGCAAACACGTACTCTGGTACGTGTGTCCCCGTGTATTTGAACATTATCAAAGATATCTCCACAATACAAATCGTCACGCTGCTACATGCAATTAACTATAGTGTACCAGTAACGAGCAAGATTCTACATTTAAAACACACAAACAAATTATTTACACAAAATGTAGTCCCATAAAAACCATAACCAGTTTGACAAATAATAGAATTATTTTGTACTTATTCGTTTCCGCATCAGCATCATCTTACATCGCCAGACATTCTCCCTTCAGAGCGCTTAGCTCATGTCAGACCACATGAAGCCGAAGAAATGCTGGATCGATGTCTTCCTCTGGGTCTGGAGTTCTATCTTGACGCTGAATAAAAATGTTAGTTATAGTCACACGTATTTTCTCTAGCTAAATTTTGCCAAAGGCTTCTACTTTCACCAATTGTCTAGTGCAAAATTATTCGAAGGACTTTTCCCTATTATTTGTAGTCATGGAAGACTACCTAAGTTTCACTGACTCTACAACTTTCCACACTGAGCTGTTTGCAAACAACTTCATTACAAAGTTTCAAAAATCATCAATAGAATGAATGCCTCTGATAGAATAACACAGAATACCTCACTGTATCGAAAAGAATGAATTCTCAATAATGAGCATCGTGAATGCCACAAGAATGAATGCGTCGTCAACTCAAATGACAGTATTTATATGGATCTGGCAAAAAGATGAAGGGAAAGGGAAATCCAGCACTAACTTCTATAATTTGGCGACTATTGGCATGCGACAGGTATCAATCAACTCGTAATTAATCACAGGTTACAGTTGAACTGTCGTGCTCAAGAATCGATCATGGGGTTCATTAATCCAAGGTTCCCGCTTTTAATCACAGGTCGGCGTCAGACGCACCTTTTTGGTGCTACAAGTGGCGTCCCTCTCCGATTGGTTGCTCATGACGTCAATGTAGCAAGTTTAAACAGAAGCCTCTGTCATATGATTGGTTAGAAGTTCCTCTCATCTCTTTCTTTCAGCAACTATCTTTCTCTGGACGCAAGGTTAACAAAGAGAGAGTACGGTTAAAATGAGTCAGCACCCAACGCACCCTTGTCCTAGCATTCACCTGCCAATACATTCCGATCGTCGTTATCTCTGTTTCATGACTGGGCACGTCCACAAGAACTGTCTCCATTATAAGCTCCTCGTTTCGCAATCCTGTCTGGCCTTCTGTATGATTCTGGCAGTAATATCAAAGTATAATGAAATAAATAATTAGAATCATTTATATGCGCAGCTTATAAAGGGTTCAACTGTAAGTATACGGTCATGGGAAAAGTGGCGAGTAGGGTTCAGTATGTTTCGTAATGGGTGCCCAACCACCTTCGACGGGATTCCCGCAGTCCTCGTGGACACAAGTTCGCGACCGGGCACGGGTTTTATGATTTTACGCAACTGGCGTTGATCACGGTCCGCTTGACGAGATTCCCGCAGGCAAGTCGTGCGGTCAGCCGGCCGTCTTGAAGATGTGATTTTGGAGGTTGATCGTTTGAAGTAGGTATCGGATATTACGAATTATTCAGAGAGGATTGCACGAATAATATGACAAGATGGCACATTTTCTTTCGAATTCAAATTATACAAGTTTTCGAGATAACCAGTTAGATTATAATATCCAATGGAACCAAGGTACGAAGGAAAAATAGACATATAACGGAGTTTTGAATTAAACACACTGGATGTCGCAAATTTACAAGACGGAGAGATTTTTAAAATATAGTCTATGTATTTCGAAGCATTTTTGCGATTCTTTTTCGAAACGACAATTGCGACAATAAATTAATTCGAATTATTTCTAGACTTGAATTTGAGATATCCAAATTTAGAGGTCATTATCAGAAATGAGGGGTTTCTGTTGAGTTTCGGAAGTTATCGCGAATAAACGTCTCGCAAAAAGTCAGGTTTCCGAATAATACAGAAAAATATTTCACGCAAAACTAAACTCTCTTCTTGAACCGATGTATAGCCCACAATACCACTGAAGATATCCTAAGTATGCATTTCCTTGAGGTCGTGCACGGGGAAATATAGATTATGCAATCGGTGCCGCTTGCGTGAAACTCGCTTCAACGCAATCTGTAAGCCTAGCGGCGCAGGTTTAAATGATTTAAACCGACCTCGGTGAATTTTTCGTTGCCTCAAACTATCCAGACATAAAAATTAGCTACTTTTCGTTACCGGTTTGTAAAATTAGCTACTTTTTCATTACTTTCGTCACTTTTAGTTACCGGTAGACACCCTGTCTTTGGTTGCTAGTGGACTGGTGTTATTGTGCTTGCAGATCATTGCAGAATCCAGTGATGGGAGATGTTTGGCATTGCTCAGCTCTTATGCAACAAATAACATCCCTATTGTGCAAGTTTTCGTTTCCAAAATTTGAATGCCTAAAATACTACTTGGCTGGCAGAACTATACCTGTTCAACTCTAGTGATGGCAATGTTACTGTTAAGTTTCTTCTCCTCGCGGGCCTTCTTCAAGTCGTAATACACTCTACCTGAGCAGAACAGCAACTTCTTAACAGCACAGGGATTTTCAGAGGCTGGTCCTGTATCAGGTATCACCCTGTGCAAAAATAAAAAATAAAAAATTAGTAGGACCTACAAGGAGCACAGAACCCTATATATGTTATTTCTCTTTGTGGGGTAGTCTTGTGTAGTTCGCGAATGAACTAGTTCGGAAGAGCGGGTCCCACAGACGAACTCCCGAACTAGTTCCCAGATCCTTCGCTTGTTAGTTCGCTCGATCTTTTTCCGCTGACCGAATTGTAACAGCGGGAGAGCGCGGGTCCGCCGTAGCTCGTCACATCACCACTCATTGCACAATCACATGCGCTTTGTTTTGTTCAGTCAGTTCAGTTGATTGAGTGTATCTATTGTGAGTGGCAAGATTGTCAAGTTTTGGTTCGGCTAATGTTCAATGTTGGTTTATAATAATAACAACAGTATAACACACTACTATTGCTAACACGCTAATAGGTAATGACTACCTTATATTTGTAATGTAATACAGTGGCGGTTCATAAATTGAAGTTACTGATAGTTAACTAATTTAGATGTGGGGATAATTCCACAGTTTCATTTAACTTAGTCATTTTGGATTATTTGAAAATATGTCCAATTATTTAGAAAATCGGCGAACTGAATTAACATTACCATTTTAATGAAGGGGTTGATATTTATATTTGTCGATACATGGTGATACAACTACTTTTTACCTGTTTTTAAGAAATGACATTATGATGATGATTCACAAAGAAAAGCGAACTTCTATAGACAAAAACTCTGAACTAAAAAACCTATTCCTCCCATTCATGCCATAAAGATAATGTACCCAACGGTTTCAGAGCAGCCAAATAATGAATATCACGAAGCAAGTAAGAAATGAAACGAAAATTGCGGGGGGTTGCGTCTTATCACCTAGTGACAAGTAGAAAATAGAATCGGATGGTGACGCGCAGATATACGCGAAAAATGATGATGATAATTGTTGTTTTAAGGGGCCTAACATCTAGGTTATCGGCCTCACGCGAGAACAAAAATAAAAAGAATGATAAATGTATGCTTCTACGAACACATCGTCCATACAGTTTTTCTTTTAGGTACGGTACCGGTATTTCACTAATAATAAACAAATTACGACTTTAGGCTTTATAAACAATAGAAAGAGAATTTTTCTCAGAAGGAAAGACATGGACTCTAATTAAAAGGATGGCCAACAATAGAGTGAGATGGAAGAAGTTTGTAGCTACCCTATGTTCCTACAAGGAATAAAAGGAAATAAGGGAGGAATAAGGAATTTCACTTATGTTTCAATACATATATTTTTGTAATTTTTTATCTTTGAATATCAAAATGTAAAACACTTTACTACACACGCAACATGTCAATATCTAATACACGAACTGCACGAGCAGCGAGCATAGTAACTGTTACAATAGTCTACAAGATTGCTTGAAACGAGAGGAATGTGGATGAGCAATCACTGGTGACAGACTGCTATAACAAACAAAGAGCGAGTGGAGTGGCAGTAGCAAGGCGAGCGAACGATCTGTCTTACAGGGAATTTGAGAAGGGAGCTAACGAACTAAAAGAGCGAACTAGTTCGCTAAGGAGCTGCGAACTAAACTGATCGCTCCCAGCCGCGAACTATTATGCGCAAGACTATTGTGGGGTATACAAAGGATGAAGTGTGCCACCACTACTTACAAGCCTACCTTTGGATCAATATTACACAGTATAAGAGAAGTTATTCAACATTACAACTCTAATATTATTTAATGTACACCATGAACTAAACTAACCTCATAAACTCTGTGTCGTTTGTCATTTCATCAAAACTTGACCTTGCTTCTGGATGACGCAGGAGTGATTTGGGAGTCATTAGAATCAAGGGTTTGCGGAATCCCAAAGCAATCTGCCTCCTTAGGATATGGAAGTAATTAGCTGGAGTGGAACAGTTGGCAACCTGCAACACACAAGTCAACAAGATTCATTAGAGCTACAAGTGACCAGATGTATCCACTTTTCAATATTATTCATGTCGTCGCTTAACCCCTATGCTGCCATGTTCGACTGCAGTCGAATGGCAATCAGACTCCGTCCGCTGCCGTATTCGACTTGAGTCCATGGCTTCAGAATTTTATAGCTGCTTGATACAACGTTCTTCTGACATCATAGGTGAACTTCTAGTGCAAAATTTCAGGGTGATATCGGTAATAGTTTCGGAGATACAGAATGCCGGTGAAATATTTCGCAAAGACGCCATGTTGGATTGGTGCGACGAAATAAAATTTCAAGGGCACGGCCGGGGTAGGAAAAAATAGTACTAGGACCTTACCGAGTTTCATTGAAATCGCTCCAGCCGTTTAGATTTTATTGGGGGGACACGGACAAAAGGTGATTTCATAAGCCTATTTTTCTTTTCATAAATGAAAATAGGCTAAAAATTGGGATCAATTAGAAGGAAGAAAGGTGATTATAACTAAAGTCATCAATTATAAGGAAAGAAAAAAAAAAAAAAAAAAAGTCATATGGACCTATATACATTAAAAAAACTTCCACTTTTTCATTTTTGTTTTGCCTTTTTTTGCAGTGTATGTGCACCCACTAGAAATATTTATATAATAATAGTACTTTCCAGTGGTCTTGAGTATATTATGTAATCCGAAAATAAAGTTATTTGAGGTAAGAATAAAAATTAATTTTTCACTGCTTTATTCTATCTTTTGAGAGTAAAGTTCAAAATTTAATTAGGCAGCATAGGGTAGGTGGACCTTCTTCAGGTATGTTATAACAATTTCTTACGAATTTAAGACAGTATATACAACAACACGTATAAGTAATTTTTTATAATATTGTCATTTTACACTTTTTCTTTCACTTTACTGTTGATTAAATGTTACATAAGTGAAAGGTTGTTGATCGTTGTATCTTTGACAGCTAAGATCCATTTGACTTGTGCTGGTTTATTCTTATTTTGATGATCAGGTTAAATATTTCCATATTGGAACAATATCCACGTGTTTTGTTATGTTTCATAGGCAAAATGTCCGTTTGTTTCTTGTTTGTAATTTGCAACGTCCAACAAAGTCCTTGTGTTTTCTTCTGCTTTCTGACAACTTTAACGTAAAGACAAACAGTGTGAGTATATAATCGGATCTGATACTAACTGCACTTTATGTATTAATGTTTGAATTTGTTAGTATAATATCACTACTTACTTTTGAATGGAATCAAACGTTGTATGTGACTCACTTGGCTGCCTGCTTCCAACAGGGATATGTCTCGCGTCCTGCCTGTTACCACTATGTGTAGCTAGATAGGGGAGGGAGGTGGACAGACAACTTGTACAGGTGGGGAGAATTGGCCGGATTTATGAGTTGTATTAAATCATTAGGTTGAGGCGCGAGTCATATACATTCATATACATTGCTTTTTATTGGTTAAAGTGAGAAAACTTGAACCATAAAATACAGTAAAAACACAAAACACCACTTTTCAAACTTCATATTAACACTTTTGGAATAAAAATAAAACCATTTTCAAACATTTCTAGCTATAAGGAGGCTTTGAAATTGAATTTTAGTAAGAAAATTTACGTCAAAGTCACCGACTTTTTAGACCACCCTTGTACATACTTGCACACACACATACCATGAAATAAAGTGAACACTTACAATCCAGTTGATATTATGATGTTGTCATCATCATCATCATCATCATCATCATTTCCCCTTATCCAGCTCCTGCCGGGTCGGGGTATTTACGGCACTTCTCCACTTTCCTCTTTCCTTCCACCATTCTTCTTCCACGATCTTGTCCCAGTCCAGATTTCTTTTTCTTATGCTGTTCTTCACTGATGTTGTGTGACAGCAAATTTCTCACTTCCTGGGAGAAAATAGTCTGGATCATCAGCAGACATCTGAAGGAATCGCTCTGGACGAGCACTAGAGTGCTCAGGGCCCATACCTTCCAAACCATGCGGCAGCAATATTACCTGTTCAGACGGACGAACCCATTTGGCCACTGAAACACTCTCACCTTCACGCTGGAGTTGATTTAACTTTAACTACCCCCATTAACACAAACCTACAGAATTAACTGCCTTTAAATACAGGCCACAAGTGATTTTAACATTAATTTCCCGACTTTGAATGGGCGCCAAGGTTGACCTTATGGGTCTTTCTGAATAAAATAGAATAAAATAAAGAACTGTTGCCCCGACTTTGAAACCCCTTTTTCCCCAGGCATAGGGCATTTGAGCATGCATTCGCTGATGTACCAGGATCAAGCAAGACAAGAATAAAGACACACAAGAATAAAAAGAAAACAATCTATTGGCTGTACTCCACATATATAAATAAATTTACAACACGAAAATACCCTTCAATGCACTTGTAATAACTTTTGTACAGTACTGTGCCACTGAATTTACGCTCTTAGAGCCACAAACACTTACGGTCATTATAGACCTAGGCATAACAGCCTCCTATTTTACTTTTACAGTTCGTACACAAAATATATACACACGTTGGTTAAGACGGGTTCACTTCACTTTCTTTCTCCTCGAACTGTTCGTTCACGTCCCCCTTCTCGCATGACTTCACGATGAAATGTTTATGAATGATGATCATCCTTTTAGGCGTGGTAAGAGTTTTACCGACAACCCATGGTATTCAGATAGAACCATGAAATACAAGGTAGCCTACCAATAGCCTGTAGGAGCTCAGTGGTTTGCTTAAGTTAAATCTCTGCTCGTTCGTTTTACGATACCATGATCCAGTAACAACGACACTAATTTGCAAGTAGACATGGACTTTCGCTGTAAAAGCAAGAAGACGATTTCTGAACAACAGACACGCCATTATAAGCACTGGCGAACGAATACATTACACCACCATTCTGCCGGAACTACACGCTGTGCGGCGCGCTCCTAGCGAAATATCCGTGACAACACATGAACATATGACAGTCGTAATTCACTCGAATGCACACGGAAAGACCCGTACAGCTCCGAACTTGATCGCAGTATTTTTCCACGGATAGTTCATCAGAGTTCATGCTATTTATAGCCTAGGTATTCACTGAACTTGCAACAACAAGTCGAATTACTGCCTGACTTTTGCGGGAGTGCAACTTTCCAGTCCTCGAAAATACTGATTCATCGTACCTTATAGTACAGCCAGGAATTGAAAATTTAACATTACTAGTTCAAAATAAAGCCATTAGTCCCAAATCAAAATGAAATAATGCTTCTCAAAATAATACAGTCTTATGTTCCTAAAACGTAATAAATCGCAAAAACCCCGTATTTTATAATATCAAATATCCAGAAACCGATAATTAATAAACAATGACTCTAGTCGGCCCAGAACATCCAAAGATGAATCCGACCACAAAAAAATATACACAGGCACAATAAAAATCACCGCTCCATCACCACTTTAACCCAATTGTAACCTTATGAAGTTGCAATGGTCTTGTTTTGATGTTCATTGTCTTTTACAATATTCTCTTTGATAATTTTAGGTTAAGATCATGGTAATTCTTTGCTGGTGGCTATTGTAAGGCCTTAGCGCTTAGCTTAGAGATTCCTTGCAATAGTTCACCAGTAAAGGAGAAGGGGGCCATGATCATTCGAGTTCCATATCTGTATGGATATTTCTTTTTATGATGCTGTTTTGATTTTTAGATTATTCTTGGACTTGGTTTTGTGTGGAAGAATTGGAAGAGATTCTTGGCTTATGGGTGGGTGTTTGATTAAATGGAAAAAGACGAGAATATATATGTTTATTAAAAGTCTCCCTTATTGAAATAAAAACAACCATGACCCCGAATATGTAGTTACAAATGTCGACCAACGTGGAGCTCGGAAAAGGGAATAAATTAAATATGATCAGTAGGCTAGAGTGTAAGTACAGTGATATGAAGTTAAAAAAAGTGGTTAAATTTGTTGCGCTAGTAGTAGATGATGTTCAGATTAAAGATGATTATGAATTGTTGGTAGAAGCACGAACAAGGGAATGAAATTACAATATGACGCTACAACGTGAGGTACGGATGGAGAAAATGGAGTATAGTTTGATCGACATGCTACTGAGTGAAATAGGAGAGATTAAGAACCAAGGAGAATCTGTGAGTAAGGAAATAGGAGAGATTAAGAAGCAGGTAGGATTTTTAAGTAAGGAGTTGGAATCCTGGAAAGTGGCTATAGAGGAGGAAGAAGTGGAGGAGAAGATAAAAGAGGAGGAAGTGTATGTGACAAGTGAGATTAAGGAACAAGAAAATTATCTGGGAGGTGGGGGGTGTGTAGAAGATGGTAATGGAGGGGAAGAAGGCATGAAAGATGGACAAGAGAAGTGTGAAGTATGTGATGGTAGGGGGCGTAAGGAAGAAAATGGACAAGATGAAGAAGGAGGACAATAAACTGAGGACAGGGAAGAAGATGAGATAGAGGGCAAGGTAGAGGAGAAAAGAGAAACGGATAACAGAGAAGGTGAAATGGAAGAAAGGAAGAATGTAGGTGATATGGAAGAAACTGAAGAAGAGAAAGGAGAAACGGAGGTGAAACAAAAGGGCGTGAGAAAGCTAGCGATATGGAAGAAACTGAAGAAGAGAAAGGAGAAACGGATAACGGAGAAGGTGAAATGGAAGAAAGTAAGAAAGTAGGTGATATGGAAGAAACTGAAGAAGAGAAACGGATAAGGGAGAAGGTGAAACAGAAGTGCATGAGAAAGCAAGTGATATGGGAGAAACTGAAGAAGAGAAAGAAGAATCAGATAAGGTTGGTCATGAGGAGGACAGTAGCAGTCAAGGAAAAGAGATTAAAGATGAGGGTGAAAGCACAGGAGTGAATCATGAAGAAGACTACATACTAGAAGAGGATAAGGTGAAGAAGAAATGGTGGAAGGAGAGAAAGGAACTGTTGAGCAAGATGAGACAGACAAGAAAAAAGAAGAAACGGAGGAAGGAGTAATTGAATAGTATGAGACAGACAAAAAAGAAGAGGAGAAAAATGAGGAATGGAAGCAGAGAGAAACAGTGGAGATGTAAGATGAGGAATACAAGGTACGGAATGATATGGAGGATGAAGAAAAAGATGAGATGTAAGATGAAGAAAAAGGAGTTGTTGAATAGTATGAGACAGACAAGAAGAGGAGAAAAATGAGGAAAGGAAGGAGAGAGGAATGGTGGAGATGGAAGATGAGGAGTACAAGGTACGGAATGATATGGTGGATGAAGAAAAAGATGAGATGTAAGATGAAGAAAAAAGAGTTGTTGAATAGTATGAGACAGACCAAAAGAAGAAAAAGAAAGGAAAATATGATGATACTAAATCAGAGGAGACAGACCCAAAGAAGAAAAAGAAAGGAAAATATGATGATACTGAATCAGAGGAGACAGACCAAAGGAAGAAGAAGAAATAGAGAGGTTTGGAAGACAGGAGACATCGAGAATGTAGGAGACGTAAAAGACGACGAGGCGGAAGGCGTAGGAGACGCAGGAGTTGCAAACGACGGCGCAGGCGTGGAGACAAGTGAAGAGGAGGACGAGAATAATTGTGATAACGAAGTGGACTGTCTTGATGACGATTATGTAGTTCCTTCTGAAGTAGGCCTAGTTGATATGTTATTTTATTTGAGTGTGATATTTTCTTATAGTGTATGCTCTAGGTGTATTACTTTCATTTATGTAGTGTGTTTTTTTTATGAATGTGATCCTTACGTGCTTCTCACGTGAGAATCACATTGGTGGTGAATTGTAACCCTATGAGGTTGCTATGGTCTTGTGTTGATGTTCATTTTCTTTTACAATATTCTCTTTGATAATTTTAGGTTAAGATCATGGTAATTCTTTGCTGGTGGCTATTGTAAGGCCTTAGCGCTTAGCTTAGAGATTCCTTGCAATAGTTCACCAGTAAAGGAGAAGGGGGCCATGATCATTCGAGTTCCATATCTGTATGGATATTTCTTTTTATGATGCTGTATTGTTTTTTAGATTATTCTTGGACTCGGTTTTGTGTGGAAGGATTGGAAGAGATTCTTGGCTTATGGGTGGGTGCTTGAATGAACGGAAAAAGACGAGAATATATATGTTTATTAAAAGTCTCCCTTATTGTGATAAAAACAACCATGACCCCTAAAATGAACAGTTACACAATATAATAAGATACGAATAAAATACCCCAAACTAACTGCACAAAGCAAAAACCCGAGGGTGAGCTAATGTAACTGAATAAATTCGGTTACAAGTCCTTGTGTTTTCGTCCGTTTTCTGACAACTTTAACGAAAAGACAAACAGTGTGAGTATATAATCGGATCTGATACAAATTGCACTTTATGTATTAATGTTTGAATTTGTTGTTAGTATAATATCACTACTTACTTTTGAATGGAATCAAACGTTGTATGCGACTCACTTGGCTGCCTGCTTCCAACAGGGATATGTCTCGCGTCCTGCCTGTTACCACTATGTGTAGCTAGATAGGGGAGGGAGGTGGACAGACAACTTGTACAGGTGAGGAGGATTGGCCGGTTTTAAGAGTTGTATTATATCATTACGTTGAGGCGCGTGTCATATACATACATATACGTTGCTTTTTATTGGTTAAAGTAAGAAAACTTGAACCATAAAATACAGTAAAAACACAAAACACCATTTTTCAAACTTCATATTAACACTTTTGGAATAAAAATAAAACCATTTTCAAACATTTCTAGCTATAAGGAGGCTTTGAAAATGAATTTTAGTAAGAAAATGTAAGTCAAAGTCACAGACTTTTTAGACCACCCTTGTACATACATGCACACACACATACCATGAAATAAAGTGAACACTTACAATCCAGTTGATATTATGAAGTTGTGTGACAGCAAATTCCTCACTTCCCGGGAGAAAATAGTCTGGATCATCAGCAGACATCTGAAGGAATCGCTCTGGACGAGCACTCGAGTGCTCAGGGCCCATACCTTCCAGTCCATGCGGCAGCAACATTACCAGTCCAGACTGACGAACCCATTTGGCTTGTCCCGATGAGATGAACTGATCGATAATACATTGTGCAGTGTTGCTGAAGTCTCCAAACTGAGCTTCCCAAATTACAAGAGCATTAGGGTTCGTTACAGAGTAACCAAGTTCGAAGCCTGAACAACAGAACAAAGGATACATATACAGTATACTGTAGATGCATTCTATCAAAAACCTGCCATATGCATGGGAAATTCATCAATATAATGTGCTGTAGGCATGATATAATATGCTCTGATGAAGGACTAGCCAAACACACTTTTCTTTTTAACGGTAATGAGGTGAAACTTCTTCCCCATGATAATTTATTTTAGAATTTTGAGTGTGTTTCTACATAAATAGAATTATGAAACTACATGGGATTATGAAAAGTCAAATCCTTCATGCACAGAATGGTTAGCTGCTTCTGTCTACCCAACGAGTTACAACTAAGTTAAAAATCACAATACCACCAATGATAATTAACAGACCTTCACGGCCATTATAGCCATCTGTAGTTTAACCAAATGATATACACGTGACAAGTACCCATTAAATATATTAATTCTTATGGTTCTTTTGTGTCAGCAGTAGCCATAGTTTAACATAGAGTTACTTACAAAGGAGTATTCACACCACTTTAAGCATGATAAGGGCACATCAAACTAGCTGTGTTAACAAAATTGCATCAAAATTTTAACCCACGGTGGACTTGTTCCCTAGAACTGGATTTATCATGACCACACTGAAGACCAGGAAACTTAGCAATTAGGTGGTGTATTGTTCAATAAGAATATGTAAGGTAAATAAGTGGCAGACAAAACCTAAGGTTATAAAATATTTTAATTCTCTACCTTCCATCTACAAAGGAGCAATGCTGGCTAGATAGAGGAAGGGGAAATGGAACCATAGGTCTTCTGACCTGGCTGGAGTTGGATACGGAAAATCGATAATGATCCTCTATCTGTATCGATTGTACTCGTCTATATAACCATCACTCAACTTACAGCCTCCTTGATTATCAATGCAATGAGAGCTTGCCACGGTGGGTGAGTGGTCAACGTGTTGGTCTACCAACCCCAAGCTTGCAGGTTCGCTCCTGTCTGTGGTAAGTGATCTTTGAAAGGCGGCAAAAATTATGACACCATGTCATACGATGTTGGCATGTCAAAGAACACATTTGAATTCGGTAGGCGGAGTTCATAATGGCAAAATTAATCTCGGGATTTACCGCCAACACAAAGTTCCTCATTTCTCTACTAGAAAGTGCTCTAGTGTTCAAGGAGCTTTCATAGTGCTTCAAGGAACAACGAAATTCAACATGCAAGCTACCCTTTGGGTGTCAAATAAAGCTTGCACCTGGCACCAGACAATATTATTATAATGCAATGAGGAATTCAATTTTTGAATTTAAATGTTTTGTTTGTTTAAATTGGACATTACAGATTATCACTCCTAATCAAAGACCATTGCTGTATAGGGCTGCCTACTTCAAGTTGACATATCTGGTATCTACTGTATAATCAACACTACACATTTGTTCAGCACTAGCAAATTACAATGAAAACGTATGTGCAGTGGGCACACGATATCGTAACTGAACTGAACTGCAAATTGTGAAAAAATATGGTAGGCACAGTCGAGGTCATTACACCATGTAGGAGACTGATTGATGATGATGATGATTATTATTATTATTGTTTTAAGAAGTGGAACATCGAGGTCATCTTTATACCATGCTTTCCTGGAAGAGAAAAAGAAAACATTCCACAGCGGGTCCACTATAATTACAAGCTTGAGTTCAAAATCCACGCCACTTCTCACCAATCCAGAATCCTGTGAAATTTCTGTTGCTTCATTACATCACTAATCTCCACATCATTAAATAAATGTGCAGCAGTGTTTCTTTAAGCTTTGTTATCGTCTGCCTGTTTTTCACCAAAGTTCAGTTTCTCACAAGCTATTCATCTATCATGAAATCTCCTAACTAATAACTAAAACACACAATGTATTTACCGTAAAATATGGATTAATTCACAAGACACTGTTTCCATATTCACCTTACCGATACAACTGATATGATTCTAAACAAAAAATATAATATTGTATGTATAATAATAATTAACACAGTTTAACAATCACTTGATTATGATTAACTAGCAGGTACCCGCGACTTTGCACACGATGAAGACAATGGGGATGATGCATTATTGCTGATTTTTTTTTCCGTGTGGCTTCCTGAGAGGCCGAGTGCAGGTCTCTCTAGTTGACACCAGTAGGTGACCTGCGCGTCATAATGAGGATGAAGTGATGAAGACGTCACATACACCCAGTCTCCGGGCCATGAGAATTAACCCTAGGAGATAAAAATCCCTAATGGCCTGGCCGGAATCGAACCCGGGACCCTTTGGGCCAAAGCCTAGCACGCTAACCAATTAGCCATGGAGCTGGACATTATTGCTGATAATAATTGGTCTATTCTATTACAGCAATCTCGCCTGAGCGAGTCTATTCTGATGCCTAAAGTATATTAGTATGAGCCACAAAATGGGAATTCCATTGAGTGGAGAAAGTCTACAGGGAATGATGTTACTTTATGTGAACGCTTTTTAAAATGACGTTTTTGGTTTTGGCATGTTTTGCTGAGACATAACAATTTTGTTGTCTGGATACTCGTGAGCACGCCTCATAGCCTACAGTTGCCCATGGGTAAAAATGGTTTTGTCTAAATGTACACCTGCCGCTCCTAGGCGTGTGTCATTGCGCTTTGTTAATAGTCATTGCGAATATTGTTTGAAGAGGGAACTGCACTCTTGCACACTGGTATGGTAAATCTATCGCAATATAGGAAATAAAATTTTTTTCCTTAGGCTATTTAGGGTGTAATTGTCCTACAATTTGAACATCAACATGTCGCTATCGGTGGGTTGCACGAGCTGTGTGGGTTGCCTACTTTTACTCCTGCGAAGCTAACGCCATCTATGCACCGTACTCAGAAACAGCCTGTTCGCCATCTTGTTGTAAAGGCCAGTTGGTAAACAATAGGGAGGTACTTGCATTTTGGGTGATAAAACATAGAAAGTAGCCATTTTCATTGTTGAATTCGAAATGGTATGCTGTGAAATTGTTGCTTGTCACACGAGGACCAACAAGGATAGAGCTGATCACAAGAAGGTGTACATTTCTTCAGCATACCGTCAGTGATAAAGAACCAATGCGAACTCGCGAAGAAACAAAGCGAGAGACGCCGAGCACTGTGGCTTTCTCGCATAAATCGGTCATCAGACCCATGTATTTGGGTGTATGCTGAATTTGTCTGATAAAATGTGTCACTGTGGTAACTGCAGTTTGTTGTTGTTTGTGTCTTCAGTCTTTTGACTGGTTTGATGCAGCTCTCCATGCCTCCCTGTCTTGAGCTAATCGTTTCATCTCTACATAGCTACCACACCCTACATCCGAAGCAATCTGTTTAACATATTCTAACCTTGGTCTACCCCTACAGTTCTTGTCCTCAACCCTTCCTTCCATAACTAAGCTTGCTATTCCTGGGTGTCTTAGTATGTGTCCTACCAACCTATCTCTTCTCTTCATTAGCAGTCGCCAGAAACATCTCTCCTTTTCCACTCGTCTTAATACCTCTTCGTTTGTCACCATATCTACCCATCTGATATTCATCATTCTCCTGTAACACCAAATTTCAAATGCTTCAATTCTCCTCTTTTCTGCTGCACCAATAGTCCAAGTTTCACTTCCATAGAGCACCACGCTCCAGACAAAGGCTTTCAAAAATGACTTCCTAATACCTAAATCTATATTCGATGTCAACAGATTCCTTTTTTGTAGAAAGGCTTTCCTTGCCTGAGCCAACCTACTTTTTATATCCTCTTTGCTTCGTCCATCACTGGTTATTTTGCTTCCTAAATAACAGAAGTCTCCTACTTCCTTCAGCTTTTCACCTGCCAATTTGATGTCCATAGAGGTTTCTGTTTTATTTCGGCTGCATTCCAGTATTTTTGTTTTAGATTTATTAATTTTCATCATGTATTCATTCCGTAAGATGGAGTCCATACCATTCAAAAACTCATTCAAATCCTCAGGCGTTTCGGCCAAGATGACGATGTCATCAGCAAATCTCAGAGTTGAAATTATTTCTCCTTGAATCTTCACTCCCACTTTAAATTATTCTCCAATTTCCTTCATTGCTTGTTCAATGTAAAGATTGAAAAGTATGGGTGATAAGTTGCAGCCTTGCCTTACACCTTTCTGAATACCAGCTTCTCTCTCATGTCCTTCAGCTCGAATGACTGCTGCCTGGTTTCTGTATATATTATATATCACCCTCCTATCCCTGTACTTTATTCCAATAGATTTCAAAATGTCAAACAATTTAGTCCAATCAACATTATCAAAAGCCTTTTCTAAGTCTATAAATGCCGTGAACGTTCTCTTATTTTTCCTTATTCTACCTTCCAAAATCAGCCTAAGACTTAGTACAGCTTCCCTTGTTCCTACATTTCTCCTGAAACCAAACTGGTCTTCACCCAACTCCGTTTCTATCTGGCTTTCCATCCTCTTGTAAATTATTCTGGACAGGATTTTTGAAGTAAGAGTAATCAAGCTGATTGTATGGTAATCTTCACATCTGTCAGCTCCCACTTTCTTTGGCATAGGGATAATAACATTCTTCTTGAAATCAGGGGGGTACCTTTCCTGTCTCATAAATCTTACACACCAAGAGAAATAACCTGATCAGACCTTCATCTCCTATGCAGCGTAGCAACTCAATCGGTATATCATCCATGCCTGGTGCTTTGTTCCTGCTTAAGTCCTCCAATGCTCTGTCAAATTCTTATCTCAATATTAAATCTCCTTTTGCATCCTCATCAATTTCCTCCTCCCTTTCCATTACAGGATTCTCAATCTCCTTTCCCTTATACAAACACTCTATGTAAGCTTTCCATCTCTCAACCTTTTCTTCCCTATCTGTTAGAGGCTTTCCATCTGTGTCCTTAATATTACAGCACTTGGTCTTCATTTCCCCAAAAGTATTCTTAATCCTTCGATAAGCTGTGTCTACTTTTCCTAATTTCAGACAATGTTCTGTACCTGCACATTTCTCTTTCAACCATTCTTCTTTCGCTTCCTCGCACTTCTTGTTAACCTCATTTCTCAGACGTCTGTATTCTGCTTTCCCCTTTTCATCTCTTACATTCTTGTGTTCTGCCTTTCATCCATCAATTCTAGTATATCCTGAGTGATCCACGGTTTTTTACCTATTCTTTCTTTCCTACCAATGTTTTCTTCTCCGGATTTTGTTATTTCATTCTTCAAAAATGCCCATTTGTCTGCAATTGAAGTTGGTTTAGGGTTTTTCATTAGTCCTTCCTTTATATTCTTCTTGAATCTTTCGTTTACATCCATCACTTTCAGTCTGTCTATTGCCCACCTTTTTGGCTTTTGACTTTTCTTCAGTTTCTTTAGCTTTAATCTGCATTTCATAACAACCAGATTGTGGTCAGAGTTTATGTCAGCATCAGGATATGTTTTGCAATCCAAAATCTGGTTTTGAAACCTCTGCTTGACCAGAATGAAGTCGATTTGGTAACGCCCTGTATCTCCTGGTCTCATCCATGTGTTTATTCTTCTATTGTGGTTATTGAACAAGGTGTTAGCTATGACCAACTCATGCTCGGTGCAGAAGTCCATCAGCCTGCTTCCTCGATCATTCCTTTCACCTAATCCGAAATCTCCTACTATCTTCCCTTCTCAGCCTTTTCCTACCACAGCATTCCAATCTCCCATTACTATAACATTTTCATCACCCTTGATATACCTCAGAATTTCATCCATTTCTTCGTAGACCTTTTCAACATCTTCATCATCAGCTTGACTGGTAGGCATATAGACTTGTACCACTGTGGTGCACGTAGGTTTAGTATTGATTTTTGCTACAATAATCCGTTCACTATATTTCTCATAATATTCCACCCGCTGTCCAAGTTTCCTACTCAATATGAGACCAACCCCTGCTTGGCCATTGTTTGATTTAGTGCTAATGACCCTATAATCACCTGACCAAAAGTCCTGTTCTTCCTGCCAGCGCATTTCACTAATCCCAACCAAATCCAACCTCAACCTATCCATTTCCCTTTCTAAGTTTTCTAACCTTCCAACTCCTAGCAGACTTCAAACATTCCACGCTCCGATCCGTAGAATGTCAGATTTCCTCTTTGTCACTTCTGTGATGTTAACCCCCTCTAGAGTAGTCCCCACCCGGAGATCCGAACGGGGGACTAGTTTACCTCCTGTGACATTTTTATGATAAGAGCGCTCAGGTGTTGAGATATTGAACTAGGTGTTTGTGAGTGCATATCTGTGGAGTCAAGGAGAAGAAGGAAGAAGGAAGGAAGATTGTAGTTTTACGTGACCGTGAATCTTGTGATTATGAGCCACGGGACCTCCTTTTTACGTGGAATCCGAACCACAGGACATGGCATTTCACTTCGAAAATCTCACATGCATTGACCGGGAATCGAACCCGGACCGCCTTGGTGAGAGGCATACAGCTAGACCGCTGAGCCACCACGCCCCCATTCAAGGAGAAGAGGATCCAACACTAGGGTGGTGTCATATCTTTAGAAGGCAGAGAGGAAGAGATGAAAAGGGGTAAGCAAGGGGATTGTTGTGGAGAAGATGGTAACAAGGAAATATAAAAAGCAGGATTGGATAATATACGAAGTAATGTGGTCTTATAAAAATACTGGAAGTGTATATATATTATATAAAGGTGTCTAGACTGCTTCTGGATGATAATCCCATCAATCTTCTCACAAAGAAGAGATCCTATAATAAAGAAAACTTAAAAAATCATATCACACTGCAGTACTATAGATATATTGTGTATCATAATATGACAACAGAACCGTAAGTAATATTCTCGGTAAATGCTTGTTTATTGCAGTGAATATCAGAATTACATCCCAAACTGATTGTATCCGGGTTGGTATATATTTTACCCTACACCCTGATTTTATTGAGAACTCGTGTTAATCTTGTTTTGAACTTTAGTTTATTACTCTTATACACATGTATTTGAGTTGGCGCCCAACGGGATTTCTCTATTTTATATTCTGCTTGCTGGGGGGGACTCTTCAGGGTAGGATACAGAGAAAGCTACTTAGTAGTAAACATTACACTCTGGATTGAAATTTTACCAGGGAGGAGGCCATCATCACATGTAATTATGCATAGAGAGGTGCATATCCTCGGGAATAGCATTACGGCTGTAGTTTCCCGTTGCTTTCAGCCGTGCAGCAGAACTTAGTGTAGCCATTAGTTGGCTTATATTATCAATATCTTAACCGTCTATAAGGCAAGTAAAAAACTGATTTCTTCTGAAAGGCTGCTACTCCCTTTCAGAATAAGTAAAGAGCAATTTTACTAACAAAAATACTAACCTTCTACTAACAATTAAATACCAAAATTCTACTAACGAAAAATTACTAAAGTTCCACCAACAACAAGTACTACCACTAAAACAGTCCATCACCAGACACACTCACATGCACCCTCACACATTACAGTCTAATGAAACAATGAACTATATCTTATAAACATGCAACTGCCACCAGACACACTCGCACACCACAGTCTAATAGATGATGATGATGATAAATGTTGTACAGAAGATGATAAGCAGACCTGACTACATGGTCATTGGCCCAGAAGATGATAAACAGACCTGACTACTTGGTCATAGGCCCAGATGATGATAAACAGGCCTGACTACTTGGTCATAGGCCCAGATGATGATGATAAACAGACCCGACTACTTGGTCATAGACCCAGATGATGATAAACAGATCTGACTACTTGATCATAGGCCCAGATGATGATGATAAACAGACCTGACTACATGGTCATAGGCCCAGATGATGATGATAAACAGTGAGTGTTTGGTGCTATTAGATTCAATGTACGGTATTACCGTATTTACTAGCCTATAACACCCCCCCCCCCCCCCCCCCCCTCAATTTTCTATTATTGGGGGAAAAAATAATTGAAAAAGGAACTGCTAAGGAGAGTAATCAGAAAAATGTAACAAATAGGCCCACAAGATTCCAGTTAACGGTAAAACCCACGCTTTTGCCTACACCACTTGTGCATTTTTGACCTCGACAATGGCTACTCACTCCCCAGCTTACCAGTTCCGTGTCTCACGTCCATGTGTAGTTTATAATTTGGAAGCTTGCAGTACACAAGCGGGACTGAAAAAGAGCAAGAGAACAAGTTTGACGGCATCTTTCAAGTGGAAAGTGCTAGAATTTGCTGCCGAAAATGGGAGTGTAAACGTAAACACGAAGTGCAGCCGTGTATGATTCGTTATTGGCGCAACCAAAGGACAAATTATTGGGAACCAAGAAAACTTCACGTCCTTCCGCGGTGTGAAAAAAGGAAAGTACAAAAATGTGGTCGGCGGTATTAGAAACAAATCTTCCGTATTTCAGGTAGGCCTAGTTGACGCGTCAGAAATAGAGGGTAGTAAATAAACTACGATGTCAAAAAACCGTAGGGGTAAAATGGTTGCATTGAATAATTTATTTATTTTTTTACCGTATGGCTTTTAGTTTTGGGAGTGTCCGAGGTCATGTTCGGCTCGCCAGAGGCAGTAGCTGCTTCAAGAGGACACCCATAGGGTGAGCTACAAGTTCCATTCAATTTCAAGTAGTTTCAACTTTCGTTACCAGATGTCAATGATACCTAATGGTGAACGTTGGAACTCTGATAGAGCGTTCCGACGTAATCTAACCTAGAAATCTAGCTTCACACAAGTTAAGTCTGTGGAAGGATCTTTTACATGCCATAAATCTATGACATGGGACCGCCGGCTTTACTTCCCCTCCGAAAGAAGGCATACCGAAGGATTTTAACGCTCTTAAA
The DNA here is from genome assembly GCA_946902985.2 of Meconema thalassinum. NCBI lineage: Eukaryota > Metazoa > Arthropoda > Insecta > Orthoptera > Tettigoniidae > Meconema > Meconema thalassinum. The sequence continues at coordinate 536,107,807 of OX336390.1, read as the reverse complement.
GAATCCGACGACTTCGGCCGGGTCTGAACTCGCTATCTTGGGCACAGCAGTTCAGCATGCTACTGACTACGCCACCGAAGCCTCATTGAATAATCAAATTGGCATAGAATTTACAACGGTAACTTCTGACGGGACAAAATCAGTAATTGCCCCAGTTTGTAAACAAGGTAACAGGAAATATTGTAACAATTTGGCCCGCGCAAATTGTAATCAGGCATTGCAGAAAGGAAAGTTCGATCATAGACCGAGAGTAAGATGGTTACATGAAGTATAACACAATTTTCTCGCCAAATCAATACTCCACCCACACAAAAGCTCCACAGGTACATGCCTCGGAAACCCATTTTGCTTCCTTCCTCAGCCCACCCCTGGTGCAAAACATCATACAACATCGAAATCCTCACCAAACAACAAAAAACACAGCTCACACTCACTCTCTCGCTCCTCCTTCGCTAGGCCTGCGTCACTAGACACATCAATGTCACTCACGGAATAAACACTTATTAGTTGAAGTATTCAATATGGTACGAGGAACATTGACACATTTACTCCTTGTTAGTTTCAATGTGGGTTGTTGAATTGCTCACAAGTATCTGAAGAACAGAACAACGGAAAACGCCGGAATCGTACAACCTTGTCCAAAGCGGAGAGACATTAACTAGCACCAAGGTAGGGTGATTGGGTGTGGCATAATGTGCAGTTAGATTCCCTCCTCAGCATTCCTGGAAGTGGTTTTCTGTGGTTTCCCCACTTCTACTCCAGGAAAATATTGGGCCTTGCCCTCCTCCTTGCAGCCATCACAATAACACAGGTTCATCATCATCATCTTCATTTCCCCTTTTCCAATTGACACTGGGTGGGGGCAAATATGGTTCCTCTCCACTTTGTTCTGTCGTTCCACCATCCCTCTTCCGACACAGTGTTCCAATCCAGGTTCCGTTTTCTAATACTATTCTCCACCGAGTCCATCCAACGCATTCTTGGTCTTCCTCGTCCCCTCTTCCCTGTCATCCGTCGTTCCAGTGCTCGTCTTGGTAGCCTTACTTCATTCAACCGTTTGACATGTCCAAACCATCTCAATCTGTTTTGCTCCAGATTGTCATTTAGTTTCTGTACTTCCAGTTCTTTCCGTATATCTTCTTTCTCACTCTGTCCCTCCTCCTTTTCTGGACCATACTTCTCAGGAATCTCATCTCTGCTGCTTGTACTCTGCTCTCATCCCTCTAAGTCATTGTCCAAGTTTCTGCTGCATATGTCATTATAGGAACATAGTATGCTTTGTACCTAACTTCTTTAGCCTTAATTGGTATTAAAACTCAGCAATTCTTCTAGGTTTGTGCCGGGCGGGGACACCAAGAGCCCGCCGATGAGCCAGATTGGTGTCCTAGGCGAAACCCCACACAAGGCACGGCACAAACCTAGAAGAATTGCTGAGTTTTAATTCACTGGCCGTGAAAGCCAATATACCATCTTTTTGGAAGCCTTCATAGGGAGGTTGAGGCTGCTTGGGCTTTTAGTTCTCGCAGTCAAGAGGTGCAGTTGCACCTTATATAAAGGGAGGTGGCGCGCAGTTCGCTACTTCAGTGGGGGTCCGGGCGGGGACACCAAGATGATGATGATAATGGTTGTTTTAAGGGTCCTAACATCGAGGTTATAGGCCCCGGGACACCAAGAGCTCGCCGATGAACCAGCTTGGTGTCCTAGGCGAAACCCCACACAAGACATGGCACAAACCTAGAAGAATTGCTGAGTTTTAATTCACTGGCCATGAAAGCCAATATACCATCTTAATTGGTATATCCTTGTTCCATACTAGTCCCCGTACCTGTTGGTAGAAAGCACTCCCGAGTTGTATTCTTCTGCTAATTTCCAAATCTAGTCTTCCATTTTCAGTCAGTTCGCTTCCCAAGTATTTGAAGTGTTTTACCACTTCCAATTCCTTATCTCCTACTTTGGTTACTCCTTATCCTTCTTTCTTATCTCTACTCATCACCACTGTTTTACTTTTCTCCACATTTATCTTCAATCCCCATTGCTCAATCTCTTCATTTATTACGTCTAGCTGTTCTTGTACCTCCATCTCATCCTCGCCCCAGATCACAACATTACCTTCATCTTTGCCCTACTATATTCCTTCTTTGCTGCCTTCATGATGTCATCCATCACCATTACGAATAATAATGGTGAAACACACTTCCTTGATTTAGTCCAGTGTCAATTTTAAACCATTCCGTTGTCCCGCACTACTGTAGCACTCCATGCACATTCCTTTTATCATGTCTCTCAGTTCCTTGCCTATCCCCCTATTTGTTAAGCTTTCCCAAACTTTTGTTCTAGGGATGCTATCATAGGCCTTTTCTTGATCAATAAAAGTCATTACCATATCCTTTCCATATTCTCAACTCTTTTCAATGTTCTGTCTCAGAATGAAAATGGGTTCCACTGTTGACCTGCCCCCTCTAAATCCAAACTGCTCCTCCTCTATTTGGCTTTCTACCTTTACTCTAATTCTTTTATCTAGGATTCTCTCCATTACTTTCGCAACATGCGAGATGATGGTGATTCCTCGGTAGTTACCACACACCTTCCTGTCTCCTTTCTTGAATATTGGCAATATTATTCCCTTTTTCCAGGCTTCAGGTACTTTCTTCTCTCTCCACACACTTCTGAGAAGTCTGTATGTCCACTGCAGTCCCACTGGTCCTGCCGCCTTGATCATTTCTATTGCCACTTCGTCTATTCCCACAGCTTTCCCCATCTTCATCTTCCTAACTGCCCATTCCACGTCTGCCATAGTAATGTCTGGTTCTTCTTCTATTTCTTCCTCCACCTTTTTGGCTGTTTGCGTAACTTCTCCGCATGCCTGGCGTCTCACCTTCAACAGCTCGCTGAAATATTCTTTCTATCTGTCTCACTATTTCGATTCCATCTGTCTTATCTCTTCTGGTTTTGTCAATATTTCACCTTCTTTGTTTTTCATGAACCCAGTGTTCACCCTTTCATTCCTTCTGCTTTTTATAATTCCAAACAGCAATTTCTTTCCACAATGTAAATCCTCCCTTATTTCCTGAGTGAATTCTTCCCAGCTTTTCTTTTTTTCCCCTGCAATTACTTTCTTGAAATCTCTGTTTGCTTCTATATATTTTACTCTAGTTTCTTCAGTCTTTTTTGTTTTCCAATCCTTCCAAGCTTTCTTCTTCTCTCTTACCTTTTCATTCACTCTATCATTCCACCATTTTGTCGCCTTTTCCCGTACCTTTCCTGATGTTCTACCACATGTTTTCTCTGCACTGTTTACAAATGCACTCTTAAACTTTTCCCATTCTTGTTCCACATGGGTAATATCCGTCCTTGGTATCTGTTCTTGCAATTCTCTGTTAAACTCTTCTACAACCTCTTTTTCCTTTAGTCTCCACACCTTAATCTTTCTTTCCTTTTTTTCTGGTAATCTCATGACCTTTCCTACTTTTAATTTTTCTACCACTGCCCTATGGTCTCCTCCAAAGGCTTCCTCTGGCATGGCCGTGACATCCATTAGCTCTTTCCGATGTCCTTTTTCGACTCATACATAGTCTATCAGAGTTTTCGTTCTTCTATCTCCCCATCCATACCTCTTTATCTTCTGGCTATTTTTCTTTCTGAACCACTTATTCCCTATAATTAATTGGTTCCACTGACAGAAGTCCATTAAGAAATCCCCTTCTGGATTTTTACTGCCATAACCATATGGTCCCAAAATCGTCTCTCTTCCCACTCGTGCATTCAAATCTCCCATTACTATTATTTCCTTATCCTCTATATATTTTTCCACATCTTCTAGGAATTCTTTTAAGTTCTCCTCTTTATTCCCCGTTTGTGGAGCATATATTTGAAACAGATCTTTTGTCCCTGTCTGGAACTGTATCCTTCCTATGATTAACCTGTCACTTATCTTCTTCACCTCTTCCACATACTCTAAGACATCCTTTCTTATAATCAATCCTACTCCAATTTTTGCCTCTTGTCCTCCACTGTAAAACAGCCTGTATCCTTTCTTTAGTGTTCTTTCCCCTTTTCCTTTCTATTTCGTTTCTCTGAGACCGAGGATGGCTACATCCTTCTCCATCATGAAGTCCACTAGCTCCTAAGTCTTGTCCGTCAGGGTTAAGATGTTGACTGTCCCTATTCGGATATATTGTGATGCTGGTCGCCCATTTCTCACAGATCCCCCAGCATCTGAAGAACTGCGCGTCGCCTGCAGGGGACGCCGAAGCATTTTCCGAGGCTGAACCATACTTGCTTTCATTTTAGGCTATTATTAAGATGGGGTCGTCACTCCCAAATGCATTTATGACCTACTGCCAGGTATGAACTAGGCCGCTCCTAACATGGAGAACAGACGCCTTTTTTAGCCGCTCCTCTGGAGTGCAGACGCTACGGGTGTCCATAATATGGACAAATATCTTTACTCTATTAACCCCGAGCACTGGGTTGCCTCTTGCGCCAACTTTGCTGTACCGAAGGACTCCTTCACCACCGCAGATGCCATTGAGGTCTTTACTCATACCCTGAGCTGGGCTCTTCATACTTATAACCCCTGGAGAGAGGATGTCCCACTCCACTACTAGCATCAATAATAACACAGGTTATCACACAAATTCCACACGCACACACCCAAATGACCACGATGTCACAGCCCTTATGCAACAACAACAACAGCAAAGAAGCGAGAAAGCGCTACGCTCCAGCTTTTAAACTTGCCTCCGAGGGATGTTGACCAACACAGCGAAAGGTCAAACATATTGGCCTAGGTATGACGCGTGTGGTATTTTTGAGGCAGTAGTAGGTCGCAACGCGAGGTATTACTCGGACATAAGACACCATGTCTCCAAAAATTTAATCAAAATATACAGATTTCTCTTACTGGTCGTTCTTAATAATGCACGGTTGTAAAACTACGTTGACAATTAACATAGCGTTACACTTGTGCCTAGATAACATCCTGTGTTATCTTGTCGCTCAATAAGGATCGATCATGACTGGAAAAAGTCTTAACTATACTTTCCTTGGATCGAATAATTTATCTTTCAGAAGATATGTATCTAATCTTCTTCTTCTTCCTAGCATTACTCCCTTGCGGGGTCTGCTACTTTGCTACATCTCCTCCACTTCTTTCGGTCGTTGACATCTTCTGGTGTTAGACCAACAGCGTGCATGTCAGCCCTGATGTTGTCAGTCCACCGCTTTGCAGGTCTTCCACGTGGTCTTGTTCCACCTGGGTTGATGTGGAGTGCTCTTTTGGCAACTGAGTTGTTCTGTCTTCTCATGACATGACCGTACCAGCGTAGACGAGCCTCCCTCACCTTCTCGACAATTGGTTCAACACCAAATCTTCGCCGGACGTCTGTGTTCCTTGCGTGGTCAAATCGGGTCAGCCCCATCGACCATCGGAGCATCTTCATTTCCATCGTATTCAAAATTTGCTCATGTTGTTTGGTCATAGGGCGACATTCAGTCCCATAGATGGCTGCTGGGCGTACCACAGACTTATAGACCTTTGCCTTTAAATGCAGAGGCATCTTTTTATCACAGAGAACTCCAGTGACTTGTCTCCACTTGAGCCAGGCTGCGTTAACCCTCATCCGAGTATCAGGAGTGGCGTCACAATTTGAAGTGACAGTGGACCCTAAGTACTTAAAATTCATGGTCTTCTGCAGATTTTCTGTGCTGATACTGATGGTACCTCTAGTTTGGGGGCCACATTCCAGGTATTCTGTCTTCTGGATATTGAGGTGTAGTCCATTTTCAGCCAGTCTGTCGTTCCACGTTTGAACCCTGTGCTGGAGTTCAGGGCGGGTTTTTTGGGCAAGTAACACATCATCCGCATACAGAAGGGTCCAGGGATGTGAGGTCTGTATGTCCGCCGTTGCTGTATCCATGCAGAGGATGAATAACAGTGGTGATAGAGCAGAACCCTGATGAACACCCACAGTGATTTCAAAAGGTGGGGAGACTCCAGCTGGACTCCGAACCACACTAGTGGCATTGCGATACAGAAGTTGCACCCAGCTTACATATTCCTCAGGGACTCCATGGCAACGAAGAGCTCGCCAAATGAGATCATGAGGGATACGGTCAAAAGCTTTCTCTAAATCGAGAAATGCCAGGTGTACACTCCGCTGCCTCTCTCTGTGCTTTTCCATTAAAAGGCGTGTGGCATGGACAGCATCGATGGTACTGCATCCCTTAACAAACCCACACTGGTTGGGTGTTACAGTGACAATATTTCTGAGTCTACAATCAAGCACACACTCAAATATTTTAAACGTATGACAGAGGAGTCGAATAGGGCGATAAGTTGAGCAGTCACCCACATCACCTTTTCCCTTCCAGATTGGAACTGTTATGCTAGTTGTCCATGCATGGGGAAGTTGGTTCTCAGCAATTCTCATCCTCTGTACATCCAGTTTGAGGTGCGTAGCAAGATATAATGTGGGCAGTGATTTCTGTTGAATCAATCTTGATAGACATAAGCCTATCTGACACCCTGTTGACATTGGTGACACTGTTGTGGTAGTGCTGGTCTACGATTATTGCTACACCGTTTCGTGCTGCGCTGGTACCGTGATAGATGAGTTTGTAGCCATCTCCAATTTCTTTCGCCTTTGAACCCCTCCACTTGGTCTCCTGGATGCAGGCAATGTTGACACGCCTGTGTTTAAGCATTTCTGCTAGCTCACGATGTCGGCCAGTCAACGTTCCAATATTGAGGGTAGCGAATCTTAGTCTTAGTTGTTTTGGTTGAACTAACTTCTTTATACACCATCACTGACATTCTTAAAAAGTCATGAACTATTTCTTCTTTATAATTGTCAGTAGCCATTATAATGTTCAAATACAATACAGTTGCAATGTTTATGTAAAATTACTTTACTCACTTTGAGCTTCTATGTGGACTCGTCTGGATTGAAGTCATACCACACTAAAATGATTTCCCTTCTCTGAGTTGAGCAACTTTGTCAGACACCACAAAGTCTCAAATAACTAGGAAACTTGTCACTCGATTTTACTGAATCTTTCTTTCATTATACTCTATCACTGGATAAGTAAACTAGAAACACTTTTATCTAGACTAAGTAAAGCACTTGTCCGTAATTAAATAAATTGTCCACCGCTCAACTGCACCTAAATTTGAAGAGGGGATCTCTCTATATGTTGGCCGGTAGCACCGCAGCCTATGGTCTCGAAGGACCTCGCACTGTAGCTTGTCAATGGGAATGAATTTCCTCCAGACGATACGTCTTATCGCTACCAAGTCTGGCGAGAGAAGAACGCTCTTGACTGCCGTCTCCCCTCCAGCTCGTCTGAAAATTGCGCCATAGTTAATGCAGCGCAATTAATGGCGCTCACTTGTAATAATCCTTATTACGGTGAAAATCTTCCGATTTGCGTCATTCAAAGTAGTAATAATATCTTCTTTTAATTTCCTTTAAGTTTTCAATGGAGTAAAATTGTTACATAGGACTTAAATGGCATAGTTAATCACATTAACTAGGTAAAAATCCATGTCTGCTTCATAAAGCCTCCTCTCATTGGCTGTAAGCATATATCCAATGATATATTTTATAACAATAAATTGGTAATAGTACGCGCAATTTCCTTGTTGCTAGGCACTTTTCAATGACCGAGAATATTCTCGACATCTCTGATCACGTGATAGGTTTCTCCCATTGCCTGCGTTCACTAACACAACTCGCCTTGAGCCAACTTCCAAGATTTATATTCTAATGTTAAATTTTATCATGGGCTCGGATAATAATATCATTTTCTTCCTAAATTATCCAAATTTCGGGTGCAGTACACTGTAGGAATTCACGCCAAAGTGTCATTCTGAGGAGGTGTTAAAAGTCATTCTAAGACTAATCGAACGCACGAGGGCCATAATAAAATTGGTAACAGTTCAGAAGTGGTCAACATTCTACAAAACTACTTAAATTAGCCGAAAAGACTCTTTTAATGGATAATAATATTGTAGAAATGCTGTGGTAATAGATGTTTTCTCCTCCATTGTCTATAACCCACCCACCATCCCCTTTTTAGATCACGACTTACATAGTAAAATTCCAGTTGTGTCCGCCATAATACACGTGAATTATGGGACAAATAAAATATTGCCAACCCCGCGCATACGGTACTACTCATCAATAATCTTTATCCGAATCAATGATTTTTGCCACGTTAGCTAGTACACTGACTTAGGAAATGTCACGGGATAGTCACCTAATAGCATGTGGGGGCCTCTGGTAGCTCAACATATCGCACAACATCAAAGTCTCTTCTCCTAAACAGCCAGGGGGCCCATTCCATACCAGGAACATGCACCCCAGACCATAACCGAAACACCACTTCCCTGGACCACACCTTCGAGGCAGGCGGGATCCATCGATTCGATGGTCTGCGCCACACACGGTGCCTCCTATCGGCATGGTGCAATTGATGATGATGATTCCTCCGACCATATCCAGTTACGTCATTGTTCCAGTGTCCACCCCTGGTGATTGGCAACAAATGCACGTCGTTGTGTCGATGACATTAGGTTAACAGTGGCACCCGTGTGCAGCGCTGGCTCCCATACCCCATGGAACCCATGTTCCTACGGATAGTACACTGAGACACGCGTCTAGCACGGCCTGTGTTGAATTGAGCCGTGATTTGTTGCACTGTTGTCCGTCACTATTGACAATCCGTCTCAGATGTCGCCAGTCACGGTCATCGAGGGTAGCTGGACGGCCAGTGACACCCACATTCAACCATTCAGCATACACCCTGGACATGGTTGATCGTGTGAAGCCGAATTCCCGCACCACTGTCGAAATCGCACTTCACATCCGTCGGGCACCGACCACCATACCTTGTTCGAACAGTGTCAGCTCAATATATAATCTCAGGCAGTGAACAAAAATCCAACCTTTTGGTAGGATGTTTGAGGGGTAGAATCAGGTTTGATCAATACTTCTCCATGAAAGGCATTTTTATCACTAAAAGTTGATGCACCACGCTTCTCACCACACGTATTTACTCTGGCTTTTACAACAATATGGCGGACGCTTTGATTCTCGGGAGAGGCAATAGATGGCGCTCGCATCGGCCCGCCCCACCCCCGGACTTCTGCAACCCACCTATTAATAGACCTATATTAAAATATCTCTACCTTGGCCACTGATGTCCATTATGCAGCCTCATCCAGTGTTACATACCAGCGATTGAAATTATCCAACAACCCTATTGCCTCACATGCCTCTCTAAATATTGCAAATTCCTGATTATTGCGCTTTTAGAGATCTTTGAAAGAGTCGAACATGGTGTAGATGCATTGTCAAAGGAAAACATTCCATGTTGCGAACATGGACCATGTAACCTGTACCGAAAACTTCTGTAGATTTAACACCAGGCCAATATTTTATTGTATCGTTCCATGTGTAATATCTCTACAGGGCGAGTACGTAAAATTTGGTTCAGATCGGCGAAACGGTGTGGATTTGTGCCGAAGGGCCTAACTACGAACATTGAGCTTTGGCTTTATATATATGGATGAAAGGCAGCCTTTGTGTTAATCCAGAGTATAAGCCATCAGTGTAATCCGCAGTGTTCCAAAAGGTAAGTACATAAAATGGTTCTGTTTGGTTAAACGGTGTAGATTCGTGTCATCATCATCTTGCACAGTTTCCAGCCACTGGCCGGGTCTGTTTGGAACACAAGCCTCTCCAACGTCTTCTGTCTTCCCACCATCTCTCAGCCTCCACCCTTGTCCAGTCTTCTCCTCTCTTCTTCACACTTTCTTCCACCCCCTTCAGCCACCTGTCTCTCGGTCTCCCTCTTGGTCTCTTTCCTTCCCACTTCGTCTCGTGTATCCTCCTGGGTATCCTCTTCTCCTCCATTCGTTTTACATGTCCATGCCATCTAAGTCTAGATTTCTCTACACCATCCTGTAATGGTTCCTCCTTCATTAATTCGTGTCAAAGAGCTTAAATGTAGGAAATGGAGAGGGCAGTCAGAAAATTCAAATGGACAGTGCTAGCTGCAGGAATCCAAATGCAAAGTACGTAAAATTTGGTTTAGATTGGTGAAACGGTGTACATTTGTGCCAAAGGGCCTAAATTTAGGGAATGGAGAGGGCTGTCCGAAATTTCAAGTGAGCATTGTTACTCGTAGGAATCCACACGCCATACCGACAAGTTGCAGTACCAATACTGCAACTAAGTAAGTGTACATATTGTAAATATTTTCACCCGTATTTTCAAACATAGATTTTATAGGCTAAGTGTAATGGATCTGATGATAATAGCTTGACGATCGAAACTCGTCATCCTATTGTATTTATTAATCTCATGTAATTTTTTCAGGATTAGGGTATAACCCAACTCATTTGGGTACATTCGTGTTGGCCAACTGCAAAGCACCAAACTTTTGGAGTCCGCAGGGTACCGGTAAGTACGTAAAATTTGGTTCAGATGGGTAAAACGTTGTAGATTTGTGCCAAAGGCCAAAATGCAGGGAATGGTCTAACTACGAACACTGAGCTTTATACTGTAATAATATAAGAACTTCACCACGCTATCTTCTTTCAGCCCTTACGTTGAGCGACAATGTAATATTTTATGAAACTTACCCCTAGTTGGGCTACCATTAACCACTTATCATCTCAAATAGTGGGGCAATAAACTTGCTTTAAATGAATCCACAAATACACAAAGACTAGGACACAAACTTTGATAGCTTCACACACTATTTATTTATTATCTTACCTGTTCACATGTGAGCATTGCATTCATTGCCCGAAGAAGAAAAAAACACACTAACTGGCCCCCATCTTGCCACAAAATCACTTATCAACAACTCATCACCTTGGCAACGTCCACATGCCATCTTGACCTCCTACATCAAGGAAGCTATCATATGTCAAGGCCACCTCATGCTACCAGCCATGGCCACCACTGAGAATCTCTAAGGACAGAGACCACACAATATTCTCCCTGGCAGCCTACCTACGAGTGTCGATGGCTGGCAGCCCAACAAAATAAAACAAACTAAAATACCTAAAAGAAACTCTGTAACCTACTATAGTTAGGTTACAATACACATGGATGAAAGGCAGCCTATATGTTAATCCAGGGTTAATCCCCCTCATGTGCAGCTCTAGTGATAGATTAACTACAGCAGGGTCTAGCTCAGAGAACCTCAAGCAAGATTGATTAATACAAAGTGGTGGTGACTGTTGATTTAATGGATGGTTATTTGCCCTTAATGATAAAGATGGTAAAAATTGTTTTGGGGGAAACGTGGCTCAATATCAAAATCATGATCTCGTTACCAAATGTAACAAATAGGAAGAAAAATATTTAAAAACCATGATGTGTTCTTTCGTAAATCAGACTAAGCTACAAAGGAGAAGGCTAGGTTATGTAGTTTTAATGAAGAGAGATGTTTAATCCAAATACAAAATAAGAAGGAGATGAATGATGTGGTTATTTATTTATCGTATGGCTAGCAACTAGGTGAATTACAATATAATATATGTATATACAAAGTAAAACATATGTACAATATATACATCACAGGAACATTGGTTGAGTTTGCATTCATAACAAGATATCCAGTTGTTGAAGTCAGTCCAAAAAGGGAGGTGCAGCAGAAATAACATCTTGTGGTGATCCAGCATACTTCCTCACCGGACATTCTTGAACATTATGCTCTACGGTTTGAAGAAGAGCTCCGTAGTCACGGGCAGGAGAATCATGAAGTCCCCATTTATGTAGCATGGCGTTACATCTGGCGTGACTTGTTCTTAGGCGATTTAACTTTACCCACTGGTTTCTCTTCTGGTATTTATTTATCGTATGACTTTTAGTGCCGGGAGCGTCCGAGGACTTGTTCGGCTCGCCTGAGCCTATAGCTGCTCCCAGCGGACACTCTTAGGGCGAGCTACAAGTTCCGTTCAGTTTCAAGTAGTTCAAACTTTCGCTACCAGATATCGATGATACCTAGTGGTGAACGTTGGAACTTTGATCGAGTGTTCCGACGAAATCTAACCTAACAATTTAGCTTCACACAATTTAAGTCTGTGGAAGGATCTTTTACATGCCATAAATCTATGACATGGGACCGCCGGCTTTACTTCCCCTCCGAAGGAAGGCATATTGAAGAATTTTTAACGCTCTTAAAAAATCCGACGACTTCGGCCGGGTTTGAACCTGCTATCTTGGGCACAGCAGTCCAGCATGCTACCAACTACGCCAGGTTAAATCCCAGGAGTCTAATAGTCGGATCTAGAATACCTCGATGCTTCACAGGAGCGACTTCCAGTTTTGGCGCCATTGTTCCGTGGAATTAATGTCAGGTATGTTATGCCATATTAGGTTCTTTGATCTAAGACGAGTGGAGGGAAGATCGTTGAGAACTTCATGAATTGGGAAATCCTGTGGGTGATTTTGTTGATGTAGCTATCTCCACTCATGTACTGTTGCTTCTGTCGTCTTAGTTCTGGAGGTGATATGTTACTGATAGTGTGTAACCAGGGAGTTGAGGTGGATCTCAGTGTACCTGTTATGACCCTCACACTTTCGTTCAGATGAACATTGATCTTTTTAGTAAGAGCACTACGGTGCCACACTGGGGCACAATACTCTACTACAGGATAAACCATGGAGAAGGCAATCGTGCGTAGTGAAGTTGCATCAGCACCCCATGATGTGCCAGCCAATTTCTTCATGATATTGTTCCGTGATTTGAGTTTTTGGCCTGTGTTTTCCAAGTGTTTCTTGAAGGTTAAGGAATGGTCCAAGGTGATGCCTGAAACTGTGCATAACTCCTTGCTGGCAGAAGTTTCACTTTCAGCTGTTGGTGGGCAATGCGGTTGCACAGATGAAATGCATAAATTGATACAAATTACAAACCAAGCTCAACTTAAAACTGAATTATTTCTTCCAACTACCTAAATGATTTTGAAGTTTAAAATTAAATCCTCACTATAAGCTGAGTAATATCCTTTTCTTCTGCCGAGACCAAAACCAATCTTCTTACTCATCCAATGACAAAATACCAACCCTCTCTTTACTTCATTTTCACCTCTCATCAAGACATGGAACAGATCGAACCAGATATTATCTAGTAGACCTTAAAAATTCAACCAGAAAGGTCTGGAGCCAGACTCTCTTATTGTTCTTTCTCGTCCAATAGGATGTTGGTACCAATAAAGCAAATAGCTAAAACAGCTGATTATTGAAACTTATCGAAAACTGATAGTTATATTAGAAGAACACATCTTTCGATATACATAGACATATCAAATGCCATTAGCAGCTGATATTTTATATAATGGAAAGAGGAGGAGTTGTTAATTCAATTGAGGAGCTTGGGACAACTTGGTCATCAGCCCCATGTAGTGGAATGTGTGTTGAACTTGTCTGATAACCTATATTTCTATGATGACTATAGTAGTGTGTGTAACTGTATTAGGAACATGGATAGAGTAGGTGCTCCAGGACTTGAAGTTAGGCACTATCCCAGCATTTTCCTGGAAGGTATGTGGAAAATCCCGGGAAAAAACCACACTCAGGATGGCAACTGTCAGCGCTGGTATTCGAACCTGTGATCTCCGGACTTGCTGCAGCTGCCCTCGCAGCCATAGTGCACATTTAATGAGCATGTCTACACCACACGGAATGTTGAGAAAGAGAATTGATAGAAATGAAAAGAAACATGGGAAGTATTGTAACATGTTACAAGAGAAGAACAATGAGGACAACTACTACTTCTGATACTACTAAAAATAAATAAGGGAATGGAAGACAGAGAAAAGAAATGACCGGAACCCTCAGAGAATGAGGACTGAGGATCTGAAAAGGAAGTACCGTATATACCCGAATGTAAGACGACCCCGAATATAAGACGAGGCCTAGTTATCAACTGCCTCTTACAGATTTTTTCAAAAAATATACTTGCTAATTCATAACTTGGACAATATATGCCCTTAAGGTCGTGCTTTCATTTTTATAGTATCTCGTGTTATCGGAAATCCTTCTGCCCACTTTTCCAAGACATACTCTATAATTTCTTTGTTCAAGAATGGGAGACGTTATTAAATTAAGATACGTTGATCACAAAATTACTGCTCGTAAAACTGACTGGTTGTTCTTGTAAAGATTGTTTTAAAACATATTTCCGTATGCTTTCGAACATATAATTTATCCGCTTGAAATGACGTGTATGAGTAAATCCTAACCTCAAAATGTACGCTATTCGTATATGCATGGTAATTAAACATAACAAACCATATTTTAATCTTCATTAACGCATTGATTCGTTGCGAGTTACAAGATGCCAACACCACATACTACTTTGCAAATAATAACAATTTTAAAAACCTTGATAAAAAAAAGAAAAATTTAATACCCTGATTATAAGACGACCCCAAGTTTTTATAACACAAAAAGTGGGAAAAAACCTCGTCTTACATTCGGGAATATACGGTAATGCCATGGGAGGCAGCCAGGAAAGGGAAAGAGGAGAGGGTTCACCCACAAGTCAATGGATAGAAGGGGGAAAAATGGTTCCAGCCAGGGAATCCCTTCAGTGTTGCCCAATCTACACCATGCATCAAAGGCTACGAACACCTGGCCCACGTACAGCCACTTACAAAAGGCAGGGGATACCATGAAAAAAAGAAAAGAGGTCTGAAGCCTCAATGAGGGTATCAGGAATCAAAACAAGGATCAATTAATACAGAGGCCCCAACTGATTACAGGGTACAACAATACAGAGAGAGCCTGTTCTACCACATTGAGACATACATGTGAAAAAGAACATACTCACCAAGTACTCCGTATTCAGAGAGTGAACTGTTACACACTGTATAAGGAGCTTGGTCGGGATATAAGTGACACAGAGGTCTGTAAGTGGCCTTGTCTACTGTCTGATGATGTAGAACATGGTGACGCTGGCTGCAACAAGTCACACCACAATCATCAGATCTATACCATCCCTCTCTTGCAAACACGACTTGAAATCAGTCAAAGCACTGTATGGTTAATAACCGAGTATTCATTTCGCTACACGATATATACAGAAAGCTTTGAAGCCATTTTTTCAGTGTCGCCTTATTGACAATTCACATTACAAATCCTAAGTCGGTCAACACAATATAATCCCAATTACTGGGTCATGCGAAAAAATAACCCCCCAAAATATTGCACGTTATCAAAATATACTAAGGCCAATATTACACTATCAAAGAAATTTGTCAAACAAATTTTATGGAATATTTTATAAAACTGAACTTTTATAAAAGTTACACAAAGCAATCATCATACCATTACACTACATCAAATATTTTATCATAGTTCAACAAAATGGAACAGTTCCTTGTTCACTTAACTTTATCACGGTAGTTTAATTTCTGTACTGGCAATACCTGTATGTAAAAGAAACGAAAAGATAAAGTAAACGTCTATGGGTTAAACCATGGGTCGCTCACGTGACAAGCAAGATATTTTTGAGAGTAAATTCTTAGTGAACGAGCTGCAGTACTAGGACTTAAAAAATTAAATTAACATTTAATTATTAACAATTATGATGAAATGAATGATTACGTTCCAAACAATCACTGCTCGACAAAAGAAAATTGAAACATACGCAGCATAAAAGTATGCTTAAGGTGGGATTCGATCCCTGGTCCTCTCGGACTAGGGTCGAGTGTTCTACTCATTCCGCAAACTTAAACACTTCCCCGATGACTTTGGATATATGTATCACCTACCAGTTGAGATAAAGTGCTTATTTACACTCCCTTGTAATACCATAAGTGAAAATGACAAATTACCTATTAGCCTATAACTAGGGATATGAATGGTTCGGTGATTTCAGAGTGAAGAAAGCGGGAAGAGGGAAGTTGCAAATTCGGTGGTTTCAAGTGCACTCTTCGGTACTTTCCAAATGATAAATGTCAGGCGGGATTTTTTTAAATATCAAGGATAACATGCATAACATAACACATTTCAGTCATCCTTCAAAGTATACTTCAGTGAAGAGATCCAAATTCTCTTTTGACAAATAGTGACGCATATCACTTAACATGCTAGTGTAAGCTGGAAAACAAAAGTTCACAGATAGCGTTTGAACAGGGTATCCAAATGGTTTTGGACACAGATTCTGAGAACTTTGGAAATACAAATGCCATTCCTTACAAAACTCCAACAATGTCTGTCTTGGTCCTGTTCTTGATTAAAGTTTACAGTTCATTGTATCCTCTTATCACCTCACTTGCTTCCAGTGTTCCACAGAATGGCAACTTCTTAATTATCTTTGCAAGGTTACTTTCCTTACTTTCGTTACCGGTAGACACCCTGGATATAGCCATTGGATCCCCACCTCTCCTGCAGCTTGCAACATCTCTACACATATCTCATCCAGACCTGGTGCATTCCCTCCTTTCATCTTCCTCACTGCGTCCTCCACTTCACTCCATGTTAAATCCTTTTCTGTTCCTGGTGACTCCCCTCCTTTCATCTTCCTCACTCCATCCTCGTCTTCCCTCCATGTTAGGTCCTCTTCTGTTCCCAGTTCCTCTATTTCTTCATCAGGGTCACCATTCGGGTTCAAGAGTTCTTCAAAGTACTCCCTCCACATGATCTCGAGTTCATCCTTATTCCCTACTTCTCGACCACTGTTGTTCACCATTCGAACATAGTCCGTCATATCATTCCTCCTCTTACTTTTAACTATCCCATATAGGACCTTTCTGGTACCTTCACTATCCTCCTCCATCCACTTTCTTCTCTCCTCAGCCACAACTCTTTTCTCTTCCTTCTTTCGTATTTGGTACTCCTTTCTTGTCTCTATTGTCCTATTTTGGAACCACACCCTATATCTATGCACTATATCTTTTGTTTCCTGATTCCACCATGGAGTTCCTTTCCATCTCTTCTTGTTGCTTGTCCTTCCACATACTGCTTCTGCTGCCCTTACTAGTGTCCTCTTCAATCTACCCCATTCTTCTTCTACTGTCTTCATACATTGTATATTACATTCCTAATTACAGCTTATAACTTTGCATGTACTGTACAGTACGATATTTGAGAAAGTATTTCATTAATTTGGACTAGACCTTGCCCTCATTAGTCCGAATTAGTGACAGTTGACTGTACATTTTAATCACATGCAATTTTCTTCAGGCTATTTTTCGGCATGTCCCAGCAATTGAGATTATATTGTGTTGACCGACTGAAAAGTTGTAATATCAACTACAAGAGATATCCATAGTTAAGCTCTATAACCTATTATGAGCAACTGGTTCATTTAAGACCATTAATAGTCAAAAGTAACACTATCATCAGGTTGTTATCAAACAGTGTGCTATGTTGTTATAGCGAAAGCCCTGCGCGGTTGCGAATATCCGCGGATAAACCCGCAGATATCTAAAGATCGCATGGCTGTGCAGATAGCGAATAAGCTGCGGATAATTTTTGGAGTAAATCTGCGGGTAGATTTTAGAATACAATGTTTAACTGTTTTATTTATAAAAATAATTTTAGTTTTTGCTAAGATCTTCTTTCACGTTTCTTGCTATTTCCCTATTTGTTTTCGCTTAGATTGCATGAGAATAATGGAGTGAGAGAAGCCAATCATGGAAATACCCTCAATTAGTGTTTACTTCTTTATACCTGCGCTTGCTTGTGTGGGTAAATCTGACGACTTACTAAGTGCTATAATTTATTAGCCACTCACTGTCTAACTTGCCGTTACTCAGAGGGACAAACCTCAGTCAACAATGTCTTGCGATTTAGGTACATTTTGTAGTTCACTTAGTGAAAGTTACCGGGACAGAGAGTGTGATCATTCATCAGTATGTATAAAATATCTATTAAATTAAACAAGGCGAATATTCATTATTGCGTGAAACCACGTCAAAGTCAACGATGTGGCAGATATTTGGTTGCGTTTTAACAGAAACGAAAAGGTGAACGATGTACTGGGATGTTTTAGCTAAAGAAAATAAAATAAAATAAAGTGTATTTATACACAGGACACAAATCGGGTACATCAAACTTACTGCGGTACAAGTGTGTAAGTAGTAAAACGAAAAGTATAGCCAGTTTCTTGTCTTTTAAAACTGAGGTCAAGAAACCAGAGATATAATCCAACTTGAAGTCACTTGCAATGAAGCAAATTGTCAGGCTCATGACCAAGGACGTTGTGCCGTTCCAAGTTACATCTGCACGTGGTTTCACCGAACATGCCTAGTTCGTCATCGATGAGGGAGCGAAGTACACGACAGCAAATCAT
Organism: Meconema thalassinum; assembly: GCA_946902985.2. NCBI lineage: Eukaryota > Metazoa > Arthropoda > Insecta > Orthoptera > Tettigoniidae > Meconema > Meconema thalassinum. The sequence goes on along the minus strand of OX336390.1, from coordinate 536,089,489 downwards.
TGAATTATTGCTTCACCTCACTACTACATCAACGCACGTAAGTGAAACAGCTAACCATCTCTGAGCAAGCGTATCAGAGATGATCGGGGGTGTTTTTAGTGATATTGGAGGAGTAACTTTTGATTTGAGATTCATATTGCTAAGTTAGAACCCATCGTACAAATAGCCTAAATATGATAGTGTGTGAGTCGAGGCCTCGGATGGAGGTCCTTGATTCACGCCCCGACCCAGATCACTGGAACCGGGAAACGAAGAAGAAGATTGCTAAGTTAATTACATGGGTGTGACAGTGCAATAAGCTGTTAATGGGAAGCTTGAAGAGCATGTACTGTGCATAGTGATGTGGGCCGGGCAAACGCCCGGTGGGCAGGACATCTATAAATGGGCATTTGCCCAAAGCAGTTTTAAGCGCCCAAAATCTGGGCATTAAATTGATTTATTTTTTACTTTTTACTACTTGTGATTGTTACTAGAGCTTCTAAAACATAATAAAGACCATTAATCCAAGGTACATTTCATGGATAAACTAGTAATACCCGAATATTGCTAATAATAATTTAATTATCCTGTGTCAATATTGTCAATAACATCTAAATGGGAATTATGTATATCAGGTTTGAATAAAACATTGTATTACTGAGTTAGGAAAATTAGGTAGGAGTTTGATTATGGTGTGAATAGTGGCTTTGGGAGGGGGGTGGATGGGCTAGGCCCTGGGCAGTCATTGTGCTATGATCTTGGAGTGGGGGTAGGATGGTTGTGGCCTTGAGATTGGCGAGGCATTCTACCAAATAGCTTATATGTTAACTTCACAATGCAATTTCGGTCGGTGAGCACTCAAAAATGCTAGCTGTGGGTGGCAAGGAGAGTAATGCTGTCAACTCGCACCAAGAGATGGCACTGTGAGCACTGTCTCCAGGCGAGCGCATGCTTTTACGGCCGAGTTTCCGCTATTATCTTTATAAGCTGTTTAATTCTACCACCAGCAGCCCAGCCCAGTTAGTTGTGAAGTAGAGCTGTCTGTTGAGTGGTCGAGTCTGAGATAACCTCTCTTCTTTCTTAGGCTATTTATATTTTTAAGTGTTAGATTAAATCATTACAAAATGCTTAGGAAAAAAGGACCTATTTGGAACTTTTTTAATTTGAAAGGGAGAGGAGTATCTTGTAAATATTGTAATAAGGACTATTAACAGTCACATTGTAACAAAATGGAAAAGCACTACAAAAAATTGTTTTAAGTGCCCTCAGGATCAAAAAAAAACAGTGCTTCAGTTAGGCACAGTTACAGTGGTTGAAAAACCTTTTCGAAAGATAACCCCTTATGAACCTTTACTTATTGAAGTTTGATGATTTCAACAACAAATCTGCAGTACCAAGCACAAGCTCAGCCTCAGAACCAAAATCAAGTTCTTTCAGTGAATTCCTACAACAACTTCCGCAGCCTATTTTGGCCTCAACTCCTGTTTTTATGGATAAATATATAGAATACATACATGTAGATATATATATGGCCAAAACAATATTTATATAAGCGTTGCATTATGAATATGTTTCTAAAAGAGGTAAATGCCCAAAATGGCTGGGCATTTATGGGTTTTTGGCATTTGCCCAGGCATTTATCGTGGGCATTTGCCCCGACTTATAAATGCCTAGACATTTTACATCACTAACTGTGCACCAGAGAGTTGGAATCAGATATTCAGAAAACTAGAGAACATATTAAACTTGTGCTCGTAAAACTTTTACGATCATTTGATTATTATAATTCCATTGATAATGATGTGTTTATGACAGACAGGGGTTCCAATGTTGTTTCAGATAATCGTCAGTGTAAAAGAATTTCGTGCTCAGCGCATACCCTAAATACAGGACTGTGGAGCAACGAAGAGGATCAAGGACAAATGAGTGATGTGCAGGGATTAATAAGTTCTTGTTGAGCACTCGCGCCATTTTATAACAGTCAGGTTTGCAAAATCTTTTAGAAAAATGACTGAAGGGCGATGTGGACACAGTAATAAATCTAATACTGGTAATTAAAGTCATGACCGTTATTGCTACTTCCTTCATCTAGCCACACGTTGGTGCGTCAATTGTAATAAATTATAATAATATATGGTGGTCTGAGTCAACCAACAACATGCCCCACCGTTGGGGGATCATTGTAATAAATATGATATTGCCCCTAATTTGGGCTACCATTGTAATAAATATAAAATCCAAGCTAGCCACCTAAGGGTAGCGGGACGATATACTCGCTAAAAGAATCACAAAGTGCAGTACACCGACTTCACTAATACACATATTTATTAATAACTAACACCATATACATAACAATTCTTCTCCAACATGAAAATTCTTCTTTTCTGTTTTTTCTCTGCCAATCAAAAACTATTAATACCTGTTTGTCAACATGTAAGCAGGCTTCCATTTACCTGCATCTCTCACACAGTATGCACAACTATCTTCATAATAAAATCACCCCTCACAAAGCTTAATCTTCTTCTGCTCCTTCCTTTTTATTACTCCACTATTTCAGGGTAATATGTCTGCATGGGCAAACCAAAACATAACACTCGATACTCTTCTTTCATTATTCTTGTTACTTCAATAAAACTTACAAAACAAAACTTGCTATTCTTTTTTTTTTCTATCCCAACAAGCAGACACAAAAACAACACATCCATCACTCTTCCCAACAACCCCCCTACCTTCACATCTCAACATTCCGATACTATTCTTCACAAGATAACCTCCATTCAGCATGGCATAATCTATCCATCAATACCCCATCATGTTGGAGAAGAATTGTTATGTATATGGTCATCATCATCATCTTCATTTCCCGTTTCCAGCTTCCTGGGTCGGGTTGTGAATTAAGGACCTCCATCGTTGCCTGTCTCTCCACCACTCCTCTCCTGATTTTAGTACATCTTCGGGTTTTCCTCCCTTCTTTTCTACACACTCCCACACTGCATCTGCCCATCTCTTCTGGGGCCTTCCTCGTGGTCTCTTCCCTGTCATCTTTTCACAGAAAGTTTTCTTTGGTACTCTCTCCTCTCCCATTCTCATCATATGTCCATACCACTTTAACTTTGTTGTTTCTATCCTGTCCTGTAGCTTCAATATTCCTGTCCTTTCTCTAATCTCTTCATTTCTAACTCTATCTCTTCTGGTCTTGCCCTCTATACCTCTTAGGAATTTCATCTCTGTGGCTTGTATTCTGCTCTCCTCTCTTTTTGTAGTAGTCCACGCTCCAGCTGCGTATGTTAGTATGGGTCCGTAATAGGTTGAATATAATACTTTTTTGCATTTCTTTGGGACATCTCGGTTCCACACAATACTCCTTACACTCTGGTAAAAACTGTTCGCTTGTTGTATTCTCTTTCCAATTTCCTCAGTTATCTTTCCATCTTCTGCGATCACACTTCCCAAATACTTGAAACGACTTCTAGAATTTTGCCATTCAATTCTATCTTTCCTCTTCCTTTCTTCCTTCCTCATGACATTACCATTATCTTGCTCTTCTCTGTGCTTACTTTCATCCCAAATTTCTCTATCTCTTGGTTCCATACATCTAGTTGTTTTTGTACATCCTTTTCATCCTCACCCCATATAACTATATCATCTGCAAACAGCGTGGCCTTTGTTGCTTCTTGTCCCAATCTCTGTTTGACATTCTTGTGGATTTCATGATGAATAGTAATGGGGACAATACACTTCCCTGTCGGAGACCCGTTTCCATTTTAAACCTTTCTGTTTCTCCTATACTGGTTTTCACGCTACTGACACAATTTTTGTACATAGCTTTTAACATTTGGACTTCTGCTCTAATAACTCTTCTTTTTCTTAATACATCCCAAACCACCTGTCTAGGCACACTGTCATATGCTTTCTTAATATCAATAAATGTCATCACCATGTCTTTTCCAAATTCCCATCTTTTCTCAATCATTTGCCTTAATGTAAAGATTAGGTCAAATGTTGATCTGTCTTTCCTAAAACCATACTGTTCTTCTTCCAACTCTCCTTCTATCCTCCTCCTCAGTCTGCCTTCCAATACTCTCTCAAAGATCTTAGCTACATGAGCAATAAGAGTGATCCCTCTGTAGTTATTAAATTCCTTTTTGTCTCCTTTCTTAAAAATCGGGATAATTAAACCCTTTCCCCATTCTTCTGGAATTTCTTTCTTCTTCCAAATTATTCTAAATAATCTATACAGCCACTGTACCCCTATTGGTCCCGCTGCTTTTATCATTTCCGTGGTCACCTCATCCACTCCTGCTGCTTTACCACTCTTCATCTTCTGTATGGCTTCCTCTATTTCTAGCATAGTTATCTCCTTTTCTTCTTCTTCCTCCATTGTTTCTTCTTGTTCCCTTTCATCTTCCAGTTCAATGTATTTCACATTTAGTAGCTTTGAAAAGTATTCTTCCCTTCTATTTAATATATCATCTCTTTGATACAATATCTGCCCTGCTTCAGTTTTTACAAATTTTGTATTTTCCCTACCTTTTACACTGTTTTTAACAAATCCATAAAGCACCTTCTTACTTCCTTGGATATCCTCCTTCAAAGTTTCTGTGAATTTTTCCCAACTTTTTCGTTTTTCTTCTTGTACGATTTTTTGGCATGCCTTCTTTGCTTCCCTATATTTTTGTAATTTCTCTGCATTTTTACTGCCTATCCACTTCCTCCATGCCATTTGCTTTTCTTTAACAGCTTCCTTTACCCTGTCGTTCCACCAAGGGGTCTCCCTTCCCTTTTTCTTCCCTGATAATCTTCCACAGGTGTTTACTGCACACTTCACAAAACCATTCCTAAAACATGCCCATTCCTCTTCTACCCTTTCTGCTTCATCTTTGGGAACTTCCTTTTTTAAATCCTCTTGGAACTTGTCCATTGTCTCCCACCCTTTTAGCTTCAACACCTTTATTTTTCTTTCCCTCTTTTCCAAAAGGTTTGTGATTTTTCCCAGCCTTAATTTGGCTATCACCACTTTATGGTCTCCTTCAAAATCTCCTCTTGGCATAGCCATCACATCTACCAGTTGTCTTCGTTTATCCTTTTCCACCAGGATAAGATCAATCATTGTCTTTGTCTTTCTGTCTCCCCAACCATACCTAGTTATTTTTTGAGAGTTCTTTTTCCTAAACCATGTATTTCCAACAATTAATCCATTCCTTCTACAGAAATCTATTAACAGATCCCCTTCTTCATCCTGATTTCCATAACTAAACGGGCCAATTATCTCTTCTTTTCCCTGTCTATCTGTTCCCACATGTGCATTCATATCTCCCAATATTATAACCTCTTTGTCTTCTATACACTTTTCAAGTTCATCTTGGAACTCCTCTAAACATTCATCTACCTTCCCTGTTTGGGGTGCATAAATCTGTATGAAGTCCTTTGTTCCACTCTCAAGTCCTAATCTAATTTTCAGTATTCTGTCACTAGTTTTCTCTACTTTCTCGACATACTGTACCAAGTCTTCTCTCAATATTATTGCAACACCATTCACTGCCTTCTTTCCTCCACTCCAATATATTCTATATCCCTTCCCTTTCTTGATTTCTTTCTCACCTTTTCCCTTCCATTTCGCTTCACTGACTCCCATCATTGCTATTTCCTTCTTTTCCATGTAGTCCACCAATTCTTCTGTCTTGCCATTTAGGCTCATCACATTTATGAATCCGATGTTAGTAGATGTTAGAAGTGTATATGGTGTATATGTATATGGTGTTAGTTATTAATAAATATGTGTATTAGTGAAGTCGGTGTACTGCACTTTATGTGATTATGTCTCCCACAAGTACAACCACTCCTCCACGTGGTGGGAGACGGGCAACGGCATGAAGTACTGTAGGAGATTGCCTGTAGGGGTGAAGTACAGTGGGGACTTTGTGTGCCCCGGGACCGCTACAGTAGCTGTGAAGGCTCTATGGGAATCCTGAAAAGTGACGGCTGACGGGGCTCTGGTGAAGCTACGATAGGCCTAGCAAGCCAGTAGTGGATATTATATTTGCTTTCAAACCAGGAACAGGCCTCGGAAAGGACGGATGCAAACGACGACGACCCGGATATGCTAATGGACTACGAGTTGGGACATTAAACATACACACACTGACAGGAAAAGTGGAGGAGATTGTAGATGTGTTGGAGAGAAGAAAACTGGATGTACTGGGCTTGGCAGAAACAAGATGGAAAGGAGAAGGTCGCAGAGAACTGAGGAAAGGGTACCAGTTGTACTGGAGTGGGAACAGTGAAGGAAGGAGCAGCGGAGTAGGAGTAGTTGTGAGAGATGGCATGAAGGAAGAGGTAAAGGGAATAAGTGACAGGATCATGAAGATCAGAGTAACTGTAAAGGGAAGAAGCCTGGAGATAGCCCAGGTATATGCCCCTCAAGTTGGATGTACAGCTCAAGAGAAGGAAGACTTTGAGGAGGAGCTACAACAGCAGTTGAATGGTCAGAGCATCATTGTCATGGGAGATTTGAATGCACATGTAGGAAGTGAAAGGCAGGGATATGAAAATGTATTGGGAGCAGAAGGATGGGGTAGCAGGAATGAAGAAGGGAGAAAGTTGCTGGATTTTTGCAAGAGAAACGGTTTAGTGGTAGGCAACTCCTGGTTCCGGAAGAAAGAAAGCCACAAGGTAACGTGGTACAGCAGTGATTTAACAAAGAAATCTTTGGTAGATTACATGCTGTCCGACTGGGAAATGAAGAGAAGTGTCAGAGACATAAAGATAATACCATCCGAGGCCTTAGATAGCGACCACAGAATACTTGTAATGAACCTGGGAGTTGTTAAGGATAGCAAGAGGACAGAGTACCAGGAAAGGAGAATCGAAGTTTGGAAACTCAAGGAAAAGGAAGTCAAGGAAGAATTCCAGAAGATAATAAGGGAAATGATGCCAACAGACAATCCTAAAACAGGGGAAGAGGAATGGAAGCAATTCAAAACCACAATGGTGGAAGCTGCAGTGGCAGTATGTGGAAGAACAAGCAACAGAAAGCGGTTTAAAGAGACACAATGGTGGAATGAGAGAGTAAAAGAAGCTGTGGAAAGGAAGAACAAGGCTTTCAGAGTGTGGTTCCACGAAAGAACTGATCTGGCAAGGGAAGATTATAAGATAAAGAAGAAAGAAGCAAACAAGATTGTCGCAGAGGAGAGGAAGAAGTGGATGGTAAAGTGGACAGAGATGATGGAGGAAGACAGCAGAGGAAATAAGAAAGTACTTTATGGGATGGTCAAAAGTAAGAGAAGAGGACTGCGAGAGGATGTGGTAATGATGGACAAAAACGGAAATGAGGTACAGAACAAAGAGACACTCAAGACAGTGTGGAAAGAGTACTTTGAGGATTGGCTGAATCCAAATGGTCATAGGGAGGAAGACAATGTATTGGAAGATGGAGAAGACAACACAGGAATGGAAAAGGACCTGACTTGGAGAGAAATGCAAATGGCTATAGACAAGATGAAAGGAGGAACGGCACCAGGTGTGGATGAAGTGAGTGTTGAAATGGTGAAGGCAGCAGGGTAGGTTGGGAAACAGTGGCTGTACCGTGTGATGAGGGTGATATGGAAGGAGAAAAAGACCCCAGAAGATTGGAAGAAAGGATTAATTGTCCCAATATTTAAGAAAGGAAGCAGAAACGAGTGCAGAAATTACAGGGGAGTCACACTCATACCTCACTGTGCCAAGATATATGAAAAGATATTAGAAAGTAGAATACGAGTCAAAGTGGAGAGAAAATTGAGAGAGGAGCAGTATGGATTCAGACCTGGGAGATCAACAGTGGATCTCATATTTTCAGTGAGACAGCTCCAGGAACACCACTACGAATTTGGAGAGGATCTGTTGATGGCCTTCCTGGACATCGAAAAGGCCTATGATAGCGTGTGTAGGGAGAAGGTTTGGAAAGCAATGGAAAACATGGGAGTGGAAAAAGAGACTGTAGGCAGAGTGAAGGAGATGTATTGTGGAAGTGGGAGTTGTGTGAAAGTTGCAGGGGAAAGAACAGACTGGTTCAGACAAATGAGTGGCCTGAAACAGGGTAGTGCACTGTCACCCCTTCTCTTTATTGTGGTTATGGACAAGGTAATGACACGGATAGCAGGAAAGATAGGAGAAGATAAGATGAAAGCAATGGTGTTTGCAGATGATCTCATGGTCTGGGGAAACAAGGAGGAGGAAATTCAGGAGCAACTGAAGGCTTGGGAAGAAACAGTGGGAGAGTACGGATGGAAGTTCAACATCAGTAAATGTGAGATCCTGTTAACGACCAGGACAAAGGACAGACCAATGAGTGGGATAACACTTGGAGGTGGACAGCTGAAGAAAGTGGAAAGGCTCAAGTACTTGGGAAGTATAGTGGAGGAAAATGGGAGAAATGACAAAGAGATTACGGAACGTGGCAGACAGGCAGAAGCATTTCTGAGAAGCATTAGGAGCTTAGTGTGGAATAAAGATGTCCCACAAAAAAGCAAGGAAGTGTAATACAGAAGCTACTATATTCCGATACTGACCTATGCTTCAGAAACGTGGACAATGAAGAAAAGAGACATAAGCAGAATACAGGCAGGTGAAATGAAGTTCCTGCGAAGTAGGATTGGAGTAACAAGAAGAGACAGGGTGAGGAATGAAAAGGTCAGGGAAATGGTGAAAGAGGAGCCCTTGCAAGGTAGGATTGAGACATCAAGACTGAGGTGGTATGGACACTTAAAGAGAATGGATGAGAAGAAGATTCCCAAGAGGATACATGAGATGCAGATGCAGAAGAAACGACCAAGGGGAAGACCAAGAGATAGATGGCTGAAAGGAGTGGAGGAATGAGTCAAGAAGAGAGGCGAAGACTGGACCAGAGTGACAGCGGAGATGTGGTGGGAAGAAAGAACTAAGTGGCGAGGCTTATGTTCCAAACAGACCCAGCCTGGGGCTGGAAACTGTATAAGATGATGATGATGAATATCCCATCACCATAGTTACCTTGCCCTAAGCCAAAGCCGGTGCCACCCACTGCTGGACCAACACAAAGAATCTCTATGCCACAACACACAAGGTTCTCCGTGGTGCCCCACCAATAGGTGGCCATGTCTAGCAACCTGAAAACAAAAATAATTACTACCAACAGAACACAAAAGGTGATATCTGTAACCTAAAGTTCAGTTACAGAAACACCCCCTTGAGAATTAATTTCTAACTGAAAGTTAGAGATTCAATATCAACCCTAGACCAAATACATAAATTTAAAAAAATACATCAAGCATAGACTGACTAGAAAAGAAAAAAAAGGAAGTGAAACAAATTATACATCATAGTCATCAACAGACGTGGTTACGAATCCTTCACTGCCAGACATATCAACGGCACTGTTGACATGAGGTGTGTATCTACAAGCTTTATCTTCAGAAGGAACGGCAGAACCGTCATCAGACCTGTCTGTACCGTTATCATAATCATCTTCGTCATCATCATCATCATCATCAAGAGAATCCAAAATCATGAAGTTATCAAGATTGAGAACTTTATCTTCATCCTCAAAAGGACTATCCTCCTCCTCATTCTTCAACCTTTCTGCATGGTGCTTCTGTCTTTTGTTCTGTTTCTCCGTCTCCTTTCCCTTCTTTTTCTCCACCTTCCCTTCCTGCTACTCTTTCCTTCTCTTCCTCATTTTCCTCCTCTTTGTCTATATCTTTCTTATCCTGTTCATCAATTCCTTTCTTCTTATCTTTTCTTTTCTCTTTATCCCTTTTATCTTTTTCCCCCTTTTCTTCTTCTGATCCTTTACTCTCTTATCTTCATCTGTCTGACGTCCCCCACCCCTGTGATGATTTTTCTGTTTCTTTTCCTTTCGTTCTCGTAATTTAATGTCTCTATGAACCTTCTTCTCAGCTTTAACTTGCAACTTGCCTCTCTTATTAACAACTTCATCAAAAATATCAATACTTAGTCATTTTCATCAGCATCATTAAATTCATTATAGTATTGGGCTATATATCACATAATTGCTCTAACATAAACTCCTACTGCTCTTCTGTACCTAGCTCTATCATTTCTTCTAGAATGGTAAGTATCCCCAGTACCATTTTCATCATCACGCCTTCGATATCCACCTCCTCCATTCTCATAAAAACGTCCTCTTCTGTTACATCGGCGGCGACCTATGTGTCTACCTCCGCAACTACTCTCTCTTCTTCGCCTGCTACGGTCTCTCCGATATATACCTCTACAACCTGGCCTTATCTTTTCCACTTCTTGATTTCTTTTCTTACGCCCCCTAGCATCACGCACTTCACACATCTCCTCCTCTTCCTCCTCCTATACAGCCACACACACAGATTCTACCATCCCAACTTCCTCTTCTACGATGCATATGATCTCCACTCTCTGCACTTCCAACTTCCCTTTCTCCTCCTCCTGCTCCTTCTTCTCTTTCTTCTCCTCCACAACCACACTCACAGATTCTACCATCTCAACTTTCTCTTCTACGATGCATAGGCTACTCTCAGACAATCTCACCTCCATACCATCCATCCGGCTACACATCCGAACATTCATGCTATTCATCCTCTCCTCCATACCATCCACCGACTGTTCATCTGGCTTGTTATCCTCTCCTCTATCCCTACGGATTTGTCGCTACGAAGCTTGAGCTTCCTCAACATGGCCATCATCTCAGCTTCAATATTTCTTCTATTTTCCCCCATTCCTACTCCTGTCTTTGTGTGATTCATTGAATTCTTCGAGCTTTCACGTTGTGCGCCATTGTAATAAATCTAATACTAGTATTTAAAGTTGTGATCGTTATTGGTACTTCCTTCATCTAGCCACACGTTGGTGCGTCAATTGTAATAAATTATAATATAAGGTGCGTTCAAAAAGTAACGAGCCGGAGGCATAATTACAGAAACCAGTACCTGTATGTTAGAAGTATTGGCCCTGGCTGTTGAGGCACTAGTCCCACTGTGACACGAGGCAGTGAATGGCTGTCTCATAAAATTCCCTGGGCTGCGATGTGAACCAGTTCCGCACGTACGGCTGGACGTCGGCGTCTGAGGTCAATCGTTGGCCCTGCAGAGCCCTTTTCAGGGGACCAAACATGGTGTAAACACAGGGAGAGAGGTCTGGACTGTATGGAGAGTGGCCAAGAACCTCCCATTTGAATTTCTGCAGGAGTGCCGCGACTGTGTAGGCTGTATGAGGTCGTGCATTGTCGTGGAGCGACCATGGCGCCTATGGCGTTCACTGTCACTCGGCGGTCCTGGGTAATTAGTGCATCAACCAGCTGGACGTTGTCATCGGTAATGCAGGGGGGAGCCCCAGACCGGGCATCATCGGCTAACGACACCCGTCCTTCCCTGAAGCGCTTGTGCCACGCCTTGACCTTTGCAAGGGACATGCAGTGTTCGCCGTACACTTGTGACATTCGGCGATGAATGTCCGTTCCCCCTACTCCTTCCGCTGTCACAAACCGAACAACAGCTCTTTGCTCTTCGGTTGATGCCTCCATGGCACCGTTTGCAAAGCGACTGGCAGCGATGGACGATTGATGCATGCTGCTGCTCGCTTTGTATAGTCACGTGACGTGCACGCGTGCCCTTTAGCGACGGGCTGTGACCTTCCACGCTCTGGTCGGAACTACACCTCGTTACACACGCCACGATTAGCCGATGTAGACACTGGTTTGCGCATTCCAGCCTCCGGCTCGTTACTTTTTGAACGCACCTTATAATATATGGGGGTCTGAGTCAACCAACAACAACATGCCCCACCGTTGGGGGATCATTGTAATAAATATACTAATGTTTATATACTTATCTTCTTTATGTTGGTTGAAGTCAACCAACAACAACATACCCAACCGTTGGGCGACCATTGTAATAAATATGATATTGCCGCTAATTTGGGCTACCATTGTAATAAATATAAAATCCAAGCTTGCCACCTCAGGGTAGCGGTTTGATGTACTCGCTAAAAGAATCACACAAAGTACAGTACACCGACTTCACTAATACACTTATTTATTAATAACTAACACCATATACAGGACAATTCTTCTCCAACATGAAAATTCTTCTTTTCTGGTTTTTCTCTGCCAATCAAAAACTATCAATACCTGTTTGTCAACATGTAAGCAGGCTTCCATTTACCTGCATCTCTCACACAGTATGCACAACTATCTTCATAATAAAATCACCCCTCACAAAGCTTAATCTTCTTCTGCTCCTTCCTTTTTATTACTCCACTATTTCAGGGTAATATGTCTGCATGGACAAACCAAAACATAACACTTGATACTCTTCTTTCATTATTCTTGTTACTTCAAAAAGCCTTACAAAACAAAACTTGCCATTCTTTCCTTTTTTATCCCAACAAGCAGACAAAAAAACAACACATCCGTCACTCTTCCCAACAATCCTCCTACCTTCACATCTCAACATTCCGATACTATTCTTCATAAGATAACCGCCATTCAGCATGGCATAAACTATCCATCAATATCCCATCACCATAGTTACCTTGCCCTAAGCCAAAGCCACCTGCCACCCACTGCCGGACCAACACAAAGAATCTCTATGCCACAACACACTAGATTCTCCATGGTGCCCCACCAATAGGTGGTGGCTATGTCTAGCAACCTGAAAACAAAAATAATTACTACCAACAGAAAACAAAAGGTGATCTCTGTAACCTAAAGTTCGGTTACAACACATGTTGGAACAGTAAACTTAAAATGTTTGACAGTATTAATTCTCAGTGGGATAAAAATTCTTGAAGTTTTAATAGAGAAGAATCAAGACAAATTAATTGATTCTATTGACAAGAAAATGCTGGAAGATATTAATACCTTCGAAAATTGCAACCGACCAACTGGGAGCTTCTACAGTGTCGAACCTTCACATAACCACATTGCGGGGGAAAAAAGGTTATTGTCTTCTTTGGAAAAGAAAATGGGCGATTCAGATTTCATAGAGTATTTAAAGGAAAAAGCCAAGTCACTTCTGACCAACAAATAGGAGATAACAGCAACACACAAGCTTGCTAATTTACGCCCTCACTATACGAACTTGACATTTCTTGGTGCGGCCAAAAGGGATGAATTACGGTCTGAAACTAGAAATTTCGATGCTGCAAATGATGAAATTTCTATGTAGAGTAAGGAGAAAGTTAAAGATACGTTATACGATTTAATAACTTGGTGGCGTAATCATGAAGAACAATATCCTTATCTTTCCAAACTGGCGTACTTCATACATTCCATCAACCAGCGGACTAGTTTCTCCAGCACAGGATGAGTAAAGCAAGATCGTTGCACATCTCTCAAAACACAGTGCAGTTGATGACAAAATATTTCTATATGCAGTGGAACCTCGTTAGTACGTTTTTCAAGGGACTGAAAAATTGGAACATAAAAAGCGGGAAAACGTATTACTGAAAAATGATAAATTAAACCTCATTAACTTGTATCAGTAAGGGAAAAGCTAAAAATGCTTTAATCGGAAGTATGCACTGTTGAATATACAATTTTAAACAAAACTACCGAATTACTGTACTACAGAACTAGTTCACACAGCTTTGAGAAACGAGAGCAATGAAAACAAGGTAAAAATGTACTATACTCTGAATTCAAATACTGTAGTATGAGTTGAAATATTTTCATACCTAATAGTTCCCACCGAGTACCTATTGGAAGTTCTTTTTGAGGTTAGACATGCTCGCGCAAGTAAAAAACAACTTCCCTCATCACACGATCTCAAACAAATCTCACAACGTGACAAAACACAGCAATAATAAGAACTTGTCCACTTCTCCCTGATGACACCAAAAATTATTTATAAATGTCTTTTTCTTCTTCTTCTTAGTATGCCTATCCATTAATGGATGTTAGCAACCACATGATGCATCTTTTGCTTATGAACTGCGTTGTGGAATAATTTATCAATGCTGGGTAATCATGTCCACTGTTTTATGTTATCCACCCAGGAAATCCTTCTTCGGCCCCTTCCTCTTTGACCTTCGATCTTTCCTTCCAGTATCAACTTGAGAAGTATTCGACATCATATTGGTCCATATTGACTGATACTCCTATTTGACTATGAATTATACATTGAATATATTGAATAGACAGAAATGTATAATTACTAGTCAACTTGAGAAGTCTATATTTCGCGTTCCGCAAGATATGCCCCAGGTATACAGTTTTTCGTCTTTTAAAGGTGCATAATAAGTTTCGTTGTCTGTTCATTCTATGCAGTACTTCAATATTAGTTATTCGTGCAGTCCATGGTATCTTCAGCATTCTGCGGTAAATCCACATTTCAAAGGCCTCTATCTTCTTTGTTGCTGCTGCATTTATTGTCCATCCTTCAGACCCATATAGAAATACAGACTGAATGTAGCAGCTTACAAACCAAAGTCTAAGGGTTGGATTTAAGTCCGTACTTGTGAGGATTTTCTTGAATTTCACAAAAGCATTACGGGCATTCTCAATACGACATTTTATCTCCATATCTGATCTCCATTCCTCACATAGCCAATTTCCAAGGTATTTGAATTTATCTAATCTTGGTAATGAGGGCCATTAAATTGGAGATGTGCATTTTTTTAAAGTCAGGCTGACGTGTGACAATCATGAAATACGTCTTTTTTGTATTGATGTTCATACCCATAAGCCCAACCCCCTCCTCCACGCGGTGGGAGACGGGCAACGGCATGAAGTAGGGGATTGCCTGTAGGGGTGAAGTACAGTGGAGACTTTGTGTGCCCCGGGACCGCTACGGTAGCTGTGAAGGCTCTATGGGAATCCTGAAAAGTGACGGCTGACGGGGCTCTGGTGAAGCTACGATAGGCCTAGCAAGCCAGTAGTGGATATTATATTTGCATTCAAACCAGGAACAGGCCTCGGAAAGGACGGATGCAAAAGACGACGACCTGGATATGCTAATGGACTACGAGTTGGGACATTAAACATACAGACACTGACAGGAAAAGCGGAGGAGATTGTAGATGTGATGGAGAGAAGAAAACTGGATGTACTGGGCTTGGCAGAAACAAGATGGAAAGGAGAAGGTCGCAGAGAACTGAGGAAAGGGTACCAGTTGTACTGGAGTGGGAACAGTGAAGGAAGGAGCAGCGGAGTAGGAGTAGTTGTGAGAGATGGCATGAAGGAAGAGGTAAAGGGAATAAGTGACAGGATCATGAAGATCAGAGTAACTGTAAAGGGAAGAAGCCTGGAGATAGCCCAGGTATATGCCCCTCAAATTGGATGTACAGCTCAAGAGAAGGAAGACTTTGAGGAGGAGCTACAACAGCAGTTGAATGGTCAGAGCATCATTGTCATGGGAGATTTGAATGCACATGTAGGAAGTGAAAGGCAAGGATATGAAAATGTATTGGGAGCAGAAGGATGGGGTAGCAGGAATGAAGAAGGGAGAAAGTTGCTGGATTTTTGCAAGAGAAACGGTTTAGTGGTAGGCAACTCCTGGTTCCGGAAGAAAGAAAGCCACAAGGTAACGTGGTACAGCAGTGATTTAACAAAGAAATCTTTGGTAGATTACATGCTGTCCGACTGGGAAATGAAGAGAAGTGTCAGAGACATAAAGATAATACCATCCGAGGCCTTAGATAGCGACCACAGAATACTTGTAATGAACCTGGGAGTTGTTAAGGATAGCAAGAGGACAGAGTACCAGGAAAGGAGAATCGAAGTTTGGAAACTCAAGGAAAAGGAAGTCAAGGAAGAATTCCAGAAGATAATAAGGGAAAGGATGCCAACAGACAATCCTAAAACAGGGGAAGAGGAATGGAAGCAATTCAAAACCACAATGGTGGAAGCTACAGTGGCAGTATGTGGAAGAACAAGCAACAGAAAGCGGTTTAAAGAGACACCATGGTGGAATGAGAGAGTAAAAGAAGCTGTGGAAAGGAAGAACAAGGCTTTCAGAGTGTGGTTCCAGGAAAGAACTGATCTGGCAAGGGAAGATTATAAGATAAAGAAGAAAGAAGCAAACAAGATTGTCGCAGAGGAGAGGAAGAAGTGGATGGTAAAGTGGACAGAGATGATGGAGGAAGACAGCAGAGGAAATAAGAAAGTACTTTATGGGATGGTCAAAAGTAAGAGAAGAGGACTGCGAGAGGATGTGGTAATGATGGACAAAAACGGAAATGAGGTACAGAACAAAGAGACACTCAAGACAGTGTGGAAAGAGTACTTTGAGGATTGGCTGAATCCAAATGGTCATAGGGAGGAAGACAACGTATTGGAAGATGGAGAAGACAACACAGGAATGGAAAAGGACCTGACTTGGAGAGAAATGCAAATGGCTATAGACAAGATGAAAGGAGGAAGGGCACCAGGTGCGGATGAAGTGAGTGTTGAAATGGTGAAGGCAGCAGGGTAGGTTGGGAAACAGTGGCTGTACCGTGTGATGAGGGTGATATGGAAGGAGAAAAAGACCCCAGAAGATTGGAAGAAAGGATTAATTGTCCCAATATTTAAGAAAGGAAGCAGAAAGGAGTGCAGAAATTACAGGGGAGTCACACTCATACCTCACTGTGCCAAGATATATGAAAAGATATTAGAAAGTAGAATACGAGTCAAAGTGGAGAGAAAATTGAGAGAGGAGCAGTATGGATTCAGACCTGGGAGATCAACAGTGGATCTCATATTTTCAGTGAGACAGCTCCAGGAACACCACTACGAATTTGGAGAGGATCTGTTGATGGCCTTCCTGGACATCGAAAAGGCCTATGATAGCGTGTGTAGGGAGAAGGTTTGGAAAGCAATGGAAAACATGGGAGTGGAAAAAGAGACTGTAGGCAGAGTGAAGGAGATGTATTGTGGAAGTGGGAGTTGTGTGAAAGTTGGAGGGGAAAGAACAGACTGGTTCAGACAAATGAGTGGCCTGAAACAGGGTATGCGCTGTCACCCCTTCTCTTTATTGTGGTTATGGACGAGGTAATGACACGGATAGCAGGAAAGATAGGAGAAGATAAGATGAAAGCAATGGTGTTTGCAGATGATCTCATGGTCTGGGGAAACAAGGAGGAGGAAATTCAGGAGCAACTGAAGGCTTGGGAAGAAACAGTGGGAGAGTACGGATGGAAGTTCAACATCAGTAAATGTGAGATCCTGTTAACGACCAGGACAAAGGACAGACCAATGAGTGGGATAACACTTGGAGGTGGACAGCTGACGAAGGTGGAAAGGCTCAAGTACTTGGGAAGTATAGTGGAGGAAAATGGGAGAAATGACAAAGAGATTACGGAACGTGGCAGACAGGCAGAAGCATTTCTGAGAAGCATTAGGAGCTTAGTGTGGAATAAGGATGTCCCACAAAAAAGCAAGGAAGTGTTATACGGAAGCTACTATATCCCGATACTGACCTATGCTTCAGAAACGTGGACAATGAAGAAAAGAGACATAAGCAGAATACAGGCAGGTGAAATGAAGTTCCTGCGAAGTAGGATCGGAGTAACAAGAAGAGACAGGGTGAGGAATGAAAAGGTCAGGGAAATAGTGAAAGAGGAGCCCTTGCAAGGTAGGATTGAGACATCAAGACTGAGGTGGTATGGACACTTAAAGAGAATGGATGAGAAGAAGATTCCCAAGAGGATACAAGAGATGCAGATGCAGACGAAACGACCAAGGGGAAGACCAAGAGATAGATGGCTGAAAGGCGTGGAGGAATGTGTCAAGAAGAGAGGCGGGGACTGGACCAAAGTGACGGAGAGGTGGTGGGAAGAAAGGACTAAGTGGCGAGGCTTATGTTCCAAACAGACCCAGCCTGGGGCTGGAAACTGTACAAGATGATGATGATGACCTAGCATATTGCTATATTCCCCTATCACGTTAACTAGATGCTGACGATCATCTAAATCAGCGTTTCCCAAACTGTGGTACGCTCGTACTGCTGCAGTAGTACGCGGTGATGTTACGAAAAATATAAAAAATATCAGATACATTACGAAAAATATAAAAACATTGATATGTTGCTGGAGAACTTTGAGGCCAAAGGTAAGCAGCAGTTTTATGAATTGAATTGTGATTCAGAACTAAGGCAAACTTTTTCAAAAATGTCTCTTGTGAACTTTTGGGTAGAGAGGCATGCAGACTATGCAGACATAGCTGACAAAGCAGTTAGATTTTTACTGCCTTTCACTACTTCATACTTGTGTGAGACTGCATATTCTTCACTTGTTTATCTCAAGAATAAATACCGGAATACGCTCCTTACAGTGGAAAACGATCTTCATTTGAGACTCAGCAATCTTAGACCAGACATTCCTAAGTTGGCTTCTAATCTTCAAGCTCACCCTTCACATTGAAGTTGTTAGTTGAACTTTGGTTTTTATGTTTAATTATTAAGTGTTTTTTCTTATTAATATTATTTGTACAATGTCGTTTCTGAATGTTTGAATTGAATTACACAATAAAACAACTGGACACACTTTTTATTATTTGAACTCTAACAGTCTAACTGTAACAAACACAATTACAATCCATCCTTTGGTCTGCTACGTAGTGGTGGTGGTGGTGGTGGGGGTTATAGTTACTGTATCTCCCAACCATTAGGTGGTACGCGAGAGATTCTCATCTCTTAAAGTGGTACACACACAAAATAGTTTGGGAAACGCTGACCTAAATTATCTGCAATCAAGACTGTATCATATGCACAGCGAACGTTGTTGATGAAGACTCCATTAACTTGTATGCCTATTGCTACATTGTAATGGTTTCTTTCGCCCTCACGTTGAGCGACAAGTGTAACGTTTTGCTAGCCCCTAACGTTGAGCGTACAATGTGGCAGTTTGGCTAGCCCACACTGTTGGGAGATAAATGTAACTGTTTACCTTTGCCTAAGCTATGTCGTTTTAATGGGCGCCAAGACCTCAATGCAATGTTGAAATCTAAATTTGTATTTAACAACGTCTAGCTCTGGGAGAACACCTTCAAGACACTATTCACTCAGATCGTGGTATGATTTGATCATTATCCCAACAAACAATTGTATCAGGAGAAGGAATTGGTCTATATCTAATGCTACCTACTGAAAGCAAAGATTGCATTGTAAAAGAAATGAATTTATTATATAAAACAAGTATAGCAAAATTAATAATAATAATAAGTACAAAATTTAAATTGGAGCGTTGTGATTTGAATATTACCGATAGAAAATTACGTGAAAACGGAGTCTGATAAATTGATTTTACTCTTATTTCCAAGCTATGAAGTTACTGAAATATGAAATGTAAAACAAAGAAAAATGAGAGATTGCGTATTTCTGCGTCATTTGCGCTTACCATTGGAAATTGCCAAGGCATTTCCCTCGTACTTGCTGATGCTGTGAGCTTCCCACAGTCTCCTGGACGTCGTCATCTCCGTTGGAATTTGATGATATTCTGGTAGATTAGATAATTCTATGGTCCGTACCTCGGACCCAAACACTCGTACAACCGCACTGGTTAAGTTTTGCAAAAGTTAGTCTTCAACTCCACTGAACATCGGAGCGACACGCACTTGCAACCGTACTCCGCAAGTTCTACACAGATAGTCCACGTTTCACGGCGCGTCGAACGATATATGCACCTGTTGGCTCCCCCACCACGGTACCGCCTTCCAGCTTACGTTGTCTCCACTGATTGGCTGAGCACGCCGCTAGTTCCCCTCCTCTGCCTCATTACACTCGGCGCGCGAGAGGGAGAAGTCGTTTTCCGTCCCAACAATTCGCCTTTTCTAGACCTTGCGACCCAGCCTTGCGTAATACTTCTCGACAGGAATCAGCTTGTATTCGAATTCCCAGTGAGTCATGTCTCTCAAATACCCTAACTGACAAAACTCCGTAAAATTCCGTAATCACATAATTTTCTATAATATTGTCGTTCGTAATAATTTGCTTGATAGCGTTTTCTAAGACATAGAAAACCTATCTGAATGCTAATAATTTTTATAAAATGCTCCGAAAATACCTTAATAATAATTATAATAAATTAATAATAATAATAAATTACCATGAAAAATTCTCTTGGCTGAACAATTTGCCGCGTAAATAAATATAGAATGGCTTCCTACTGACTTATGCCAGTTGCATAAAACCCCTCGAAAAACACGTTACATATTCGCCTCGGATCATCGGATGATTTACCGTGACGACGGTCCATTATCCGATTATCCCAGACACGTTAATAAACCCCATCCAAAATACATATTACATAAACGAAATCACCCTAAATTACAGATATATACACTCATATTTTTTTCTTCACGCACTTTGCGTCAAAGTTTGTTGTCACTATGGATTGCACTTTGCAACCAGTCCAATGTTTTACATATGGAATAGTGTTCCACGGATATTTCCGCCTCTCAAATTTCTCTATGTTGGAGAAATAGACATAATTAATGTGTGAGCACTATGTATTTATGATGTCATATCACACGCATTGAAGGTGTTCTGATATATTTATATCACCATAGAACTTCCTAATTTCACTGGAGGTCCCCTCCTTATGGTGACATTTAATTCCACTTATCACTGAGCACACGATCACACTATTGTGACAGCGCCTCGTGACCATAATACTTAATCTCTCTTTAAAGTAGATTAAATTAATATTGACTTCTGAAAAAAAAAAACAGTAAATGCACATTACATATAACACCAAATATTTCTGTGCCGTAATCGCCCTGTCTTGTTAAGTTCCCGTTAACCATATTCTACTTAATACTAGTTCTCAACACAGACCATTTCTACTGACACAAATAATACCTTTGTACAAATTATCTTAAATTACACACTTACAAATCTTACATGGCGAGGCCGTAAACAGAAATCACGTGTGCTGATATGTATGAGTTTCATGAAGGACTGTCTCGCATTCTGATGGCCCATCTTTTATCTCGTGGACGCCTTAAGCTAACAAGCCCTATTCAAGCGCTCCCCCATCTCTTGGAGATAAATGGGAACCCATCAGCGCTGCCAAAATGGCCTTGGTGCATCGAGACAATTTAGTGCTCAACAGCATCCGACAATCCCGTCATATTTCCCTGTACCTTAAAAACTCTCATTTACTTACATACTACCCCCCTGTGTGACTTCTGATACGCCTGCCTTAAGACCAGATCTTCCACGCACCAGACACCACACTTACTCATTTGATAGGCTGGCTCGCCAGCTAAACATACTCACTTTATGACACATATTTTCGTAGACTATGTATATTATACGTCCCGTATAATCTGTTTCCCTCACTATTCTCCAGTACCTATGCTGTTTTGCCAATACGTTTGGAAACTATAAATGGGCCCTCGTAGAGATACAAGAACTTGGACATGACTTTCTCTAGCTTATTTGACTGTTTCGGCACTCTAAGTAAGACTCTGTCTCCCGGCTCGAATAGGTCAAATTTAGTTTCTTTTTGTTGGCGAATTCTCTTTTGTGCTGACGTAGATAAATTCTGTTTCGCCAACTGGACAATGTAATCCATCCCCGGTTGCTTACCCTCATTTAATCCCAACACCCTCGCTAGTTCATTTTGTGGTCTTTTTCCGAAGTGAACTTCGTATGGCGTCAATTTCGTGCTCTCATGCTGGACAGAATTCAGCCAAGTCTCGACCTTGGGAAGATGTCCAACCCAGGCCGCATGCTTGTCATGCACTAGAGTCCGAAAAAGACGAGCCACTTCCCTTAATGGACGCTCTGCAGAATTACCCTGAGGGTACCTTACAGAGGAATGAACGTGTGTTATACCAGCTTCCTGCATACTGGTTCTCCATTTCTTTGCAGTAAACTGTGGTCCACTGTCAGATAGTATCCTGAGAGGAATGCCAAACTCAGGTACATACTTATTAATGATCAGACGGCTACACGCTAGTCCCGTGGCTTTCCTTAGCGGATATAGCTTGACATACTTACTAAAAGCGTCAATAACTATAAAAATGTACTCGTAGCCGTACTGTCCTTTAACGATCGGGCCAAATAAATCCACACACAGTAGTTCGCCGGGACTACTGGTGAGAACTGCAGATCTCTCCCCCACTAAATATTTAACTGGATATTTACTCCTTTGACAGGTGTCACACTTAGCTAAAATCCTCCTAACGTCCCTTCCCATTTTACTCCAAATGAAGTCACGACCAATTTCATAGAAGACCTTGGCAGCACCAAAGTGTCCTAATTCCCTATGAATGAACCAAATTAGCTCCTCCCGCAAAGTGGCAGGAACACATATTGCCCACCGATTATTCCTACATTTCCTTGCAAGAAGCCCATCCTGCATCTTGTACGTGAACCGTCCTACTTTCACTTACTCTTCTTCACCTATTTCCAACCTAGCCAGTGGCTCCTTTAACTTAACGTCATCACGTTGCTCCACTAGCATATTTCTCAGTGTCTGTAACGATGCCCTGTTGCTACTGTCCACACATGCACATATTAAAATACCATCCTCTGCTTTAACCACAGGATAATCCCTACATAAATTAGTGTCCCTCGATAGCATGTCTGCAAGAATGTTATCTTTACCTTTAATATATTTTACTGTGAATTCGTATTCCTGCAGAGCAAGAATCCACCTACTAACTCTGTTAGAACTGAGTTTACAAGTCCTCATATACAGTAATGCATGGTGATCTGTGTGGATCTCAAATTTCCCCCCTACTAAATACATTCTAAATTTTCCTAAACTGAAAACAATACCTAAAAGCTCTAACTCAGTAATCGTGTATCTTTTCTCCGCTGCTGTCAGTCCTCGCGAGGCTAAAGATACAATGCACAGATTACCCTCATCATCTTTCTGACATAATACTCCAGCAATGCCTATATGTGAAGCATCTGTCATAACCACATATTCCTTATCTTTTAACGGATATTTCAGCACTACAGCTTTCTCAAAACCTTCCTTCAGCGCTCTAAAAGCCTGATCATGCTTGGACTCCCATCTCCACCGAGTCCCACTTTTAAGCAATTCCCTGAATGGTTCTACCAACCCTGAGTATTTAAGAACGAACCTCCTGAAAAAGTTGCAAATTCCCAGGTAAGTTTTTAACTGTTTAACATTCTGTGGCACCTCTGCGTTAAGTATCTTATTAACCCTACTTTCTTCTGGTGTTACACCTCTACTCGACACTCTATGACCTAAAAATGTCACTTCTGACTGACAGAATGACGACTTAGACAGCTTCAAAGTGAACCCTGCCAGATCTAACTTCAGAAAAACTATATTTAAATGACGTAGATGCTCCTCAAAACTGCGTGAACTAATTACCATATCATCTATGTAAATGGTTACAAACTCTCCTGAGTCATCCCCTAATGCGATGTTTAAAGCCCTAATTAAAGCTGCTGAACTACTCTTTAACCCATAAGGTGTTCTACAAAATTGATAAAGGTTATATTTATGACTAAAAGCTGTAAATGGTCTATCTTCGTACATAAGTGGCACTTGCCAAAAACTGGAACTCAAATCTACACAAGTGAAATACTTCTTCCCCTCAAATGTTTGCATTAATTCTTCTATTGACATAGATTTCAGCTGATCTGAACTAATTCTACTGTTAACCAAACGAGCGTCTAAACAAATACGAACAGTGCCGTCGGTCTTGGGTACCGTTATCAAAGAATTAACATACGGACTGTTAGAGTGCTCAATAATCCCATCTTCAAGCATCTGATTAATTTGTGCCTCAACTGCACTCTGATAAGCGAAAGGTACAGGATATCTATGTCCTGTGAATACTGACCTATCAATAACGTTCAATGAATGTGTATAGCAATTGGTCATACCAATGCGAACCTCAAAAACTCTCCTATTACACCATAACACATCATAGAGCCGAACACACTGTTCATCCTCTATATTTCCCTGAAATGCAGCCTCACGTAACGAGTCCTCTAGACTTCCGTTCGTAATCACACTGCCCACAAAACATGGAGAACCCCGCTCTACGGCTGGCGATATCTCATTTAAAGTACAAATCACACCTACAATACTACTCCTCTGAATATGGTCATTGAACGCTACTTCTACTTCAGAATCTCCCCATTTAAATTTCAAACTCCCTACATCATAACATAAGTTACCAGACACTCTACTTAGCCACTCTGAACCCAAGATAACACTGAATACTAAATTTGGAATTACAAGACAAATCTGCTTCTCTACATGATTATTAATTTTAATGTCTACTAAAACTTGCTTAGAAATTACTTTAGACCTCTTCCCAACAGCTGTGATAACAAAAGTGCTTTTAATTGGCATCTCCTCAAAATTTACTCCAGTTCCTTTCATTTTATCATAAAATGCACTACTTATGCAACTCTTCATACAACCACTATCAATTAAAACATCTGTGTACGCCTCGGACACGTTAAATTTAACTATGGGGCTCTTACTAACCACTTCCTGAATAATACCTTCATCATTTAGTTCATGTAATAATTCATTTCTTACATTTAGGTCATAGGGTTCCTGTATAATTGTATGGACAGGGCATGCTACAGACTGAGATTCTGACCTTACTTCGCAGCCTGGTTCGCGTTTAAAGAACCGCTACAGCTGGCCATAGTACTACTAACTACTAAACTGGTCTGGTTGTTCTGGGCTGTGTTGTCATTGTTTGGCTGTATATTACTACCACTAGGCTGTCCTCTTCCTTGACCCCTATTCTGGTTGTAATTATTGTCATTATAATTTCTCCCTTGATTTCCCCTGTAATCATTGTTCCTCCCTTGATTTCCCCTGAAATCATTGTTCCTCCCTTGATACTGATTACTATAGTCATTTCCTCTGTTCTGATTTAGCTGATTATTATTATTTCTATTTTGAGCGTTGGCCCCTTCGCCACCGTTCCCTTGAACTTCCTGATGCCTGGCTTCATTAGGTCTATTATTATTATTACCCTGGTTCCGATTGAAATTGTCCTCATAACCCCCTCTCCCTAGTGCATCAAATGTGCTTAACAAATTTTCTACTTGTGATATAGTCTTTACATTCTGGATACAAGCAGCCTCCTTGATCCTATAGGGAAAGTGCCTAAGTAGCAACCTTACCACATCACTTTCCTCCTTCAAGCCATCCAGATATTTACACACTAATACCTGCCCTAAAAAGTATTCGGTCATGGTGGAGCTTCCTTTAGGGTTATATTTACCACACACTACTCCCTCACGATGCTGCGACTGAATAACCTCATTCCAGAACTTTTCACAGAATTTCATTTTAAAATCATTAATATCAGTAAACTTGTCTCTGTAGACAGCAAACCAATTCCTCGTTTCCCCCACAAACACTTGTTCTAAAATTTCAACTACCTGGCACCACTCAATACTACCATTTTCCAACCTCTCCCCGAATTTATTTTCTATAGTGTTCATGAACTCCATTGGGCACCCCTGTCGATTGCTGAACTTACCCAGTTCTACCTCCCTGTGTGTGCTATTCACAAAAACTGGCCTATTCTGACTATTTTCTTGCCTGATCCTAGCTTTTAATTTTAATTCTAATTCTGCGATTTTCTCCTCAGCCTTCCTCTCAATACTGTTTACTGTTAATTTAATGTTTCCTTCTGATTCTTCTACTTTATCATATAGCTTTGCTTGTTTCTCCTCAATCTTGCTAATGCTCTCTCTATTACTCTCTCTTAAATCATTTACTTCTGCAACTATTTGCGAGTGGACTTTCTCAATTCTACCCCCCAGCTGTTCCTTAACCTCTTTAGTTGCTACCTGAATTTTGTCAATTTCTCCCCCCAATTGCTTTTTGACCTGCTGTGTTTCCAGTTGCACTAGTTCTTTTAAATTTTCAGCCTGTGTACTGATTCTAATTTCTAACTCCTCCTGTACTTTTCCTAATTTCTTGTCTACATCTGCAATGATCTCTTTAACCTTCTCTTCCATTACTCCTCTGATTTCTCCTCTAATCTGCTCCATTTTCACACTAATTTCCTTGTTGTTCTTATCTAATTTTGCATTATTCTGTTCTAATTTTTTATTTAAAGCTTCTGTACTTTCTTTATTTTCCCTACTGTTTTGTTCTAATTTTGCATTTAAAGCTTCTGTACTTTCCTTATTTTCCCTACTGTTTTGTTCTAATTTTGCATTATTCTGTTCTAATTTTGCATTATTCTCTTCCAATTTTGCATTTAAGGCTTCTGTACTTTCTTTATTTTCCCTACTGTTTTGTTCTAATTTTGCATTATTCTGTTCTAATTTTGCATTTAAGGCATCACTACTAACTTTGTTCTGATACATGAACTCGAGAAGTAAAGTTTTTAATTCTGGTTGGCCGCCTACACTCCCTGTTTCAGTATCGGGATTTACCTCCGCTACCCCGGTACTACCATCACTTGACATACTGCTCGTATCATCACTCTCCAGTTGATGACCACTACGTAACCTCATCTGTCTTTCTTTCTCATCCCCCATAATGATATACACTGATAAAGACAAATAACCCCCAAAATACAGGCACAGAAATATATACCCTTCTCCTTCCACAAATGTTATTAGGTTTTCATCCCCAAGTTGTCGGCGACAAATGTAATGGTTTTGCTTAGGCTGGGATGACAAGTGAAACGGTATTTACTTTGCTCCACGTTGAGCGTTAAATGTAATGGTTTCTTTCGCCCTCACGTTGAGCGACAAGTGTAACGTTTTGCTAGCCCCTAACGTTGAGCGTACAATGTGGCAGTTTGGCTAGCCCACACTGTTGGGAGATAAATGTAACTGTTTACCTTTGCCTAAGCTATGTTGTTTTAATGGGCGCCAAGACCTCAATGCAATGTTGAAATCTAAATTTGTATTTAACAACGTCTAGCTCTGGGAGAACACCTTCAAGACACTATTCACTCAGATCGTGGTATGATTTGATCATTAACCCAACAAACAATTGTATCAGGAGAAGGAATTGGTCTATATCTAATGCTACCTACTGAAAGCAAAGATTGCATTGTAAAAGAAATGAATTTATTATATAAAACAAGTATAGCAAAATTAATAATAATAATAAGTACAAAATTTAAATTGGAGCGTTGTGATTTGAATATTACCGATAGAAAATTACGTGAAAACGGAGTCTGATAAATTGATTTTACTCTTATTTCCAAGCTATGAAGTTACTGAAATATGAAATGTAAAACAAAGAAAAATGAGAGATTGCGTATTTCTGCGTCATTTGCGCTTACCATTGGAAATTGCCAAGGCATTTCCCTCGTACTTGCTGATGCTGTGAGCTTCCCACAGTCTCCTGGACGTCGTCATCTCCGTCGGAATTTGATGATATTCTGGTAGATTAGATAATTCTATGGTCCGTACCTCGGACCCAAACACTCGTACAACCGCACTGGTTAAGTTTTGCAAAAGTTAGTCTTCAACTCCACTGAACATCGGAGCGACACGCACTTGCAACCGTACTCCGCAAGTTCTACACAGATAGTCCACGTTTCACGGCGCGTCGAACGATATATGCACCTGTTGGCTCCCCCACCACGGTACCCGCCTTCCAGCTTACGTTGTCTCCACTGATTGGCTGAGCACGCCGCTAGTTCCCCTCCTCTGCCTCATTACACTCGGCGCGCGAGAGGGAGAAGTCGTTTTCCGTCCCAACAATTCGCCTTTTCTAGACCTTGCGACCCAGCCTTGCGTAATACTTCTCGACAGGAATCAGCTTGTATTCGAATTCCCAGTGAGTCATGTCTCTCAAATACCCTAACTGACAAAACTCCGTAAAATTCCGTAATCACATAATTTTCTATAATATTGTCGTTCGTAATAATTTGCTTGATAGCGTTTTCTAAGACATAGAAAACCTATCTGAATGCTAATAATTTTTATAAAATGCTCCGAAAATACCTTAATAATAATTATAATAAATTAATAATAATAATAAATTACCATGAAAAATTCTCTTGGCTGAACAATTTGCCGCGTAAATAAATATAGAATGGCTTCCTACTGACTTATGCCAGTTGCATAAAACCCCTCGAAAAACACGTTACAACATCACCAAGCGCTTCTTGAAAGATACTCTCCGCGTACAAATTGAATAACAGAGGTGACAGAACGCACCCTTGTCGGACTCCTCTACAAATATTAATCAAGTCATTGATCTCACTATCAAACTTAACTTGTGCCGTCTGATTCAAAAACAAACATCAATTGCGAAAACCTCTTAAATTGGTTATGGATATTGCATTGCACTTACCTATTTTATTACCTTGCAACTTTGTAGTTGCAGGCCAACTTATACAGGGTATCCAGAAAAAAGGTTCCAATATTTACGGACGTTGTAGTATGGAACAAGGGAAGAACAAATGGTCGTATCAACATTGGTCATAAACTTCATATATTTGGAGATACAATCCTCTATTGCTACTGTCAATGATCACCATGTCTCTGATGTACTCTTCACAACATGTGTTCGATGTGCAAGCCATCCATTGCAATGCAGCCTTCCACCCTACGCCGCAGGGAATCACCGTTCTTTGGAACACCCTGGTCGTTGCCGGATTGCATCACATTCATCGAACACTTGTCGTAGTGTCTGCACATCATTGATGGGGACTGCATACACCAGGGTCTTTACATGTCCCCGCAGCCAAAAATCAAGAGGATTTAGGTCAGGAGAACAGGCAGGCCAAGGTATTGGCCCGTCCCGACCAATCCATCGCCCAGGAAAGACGCGATTTAGGCGTCGCCTAACCCGAAGATGAAAATGGGCAGGTGCCCCATCATGCATGTACCACATTTGCATTCGTTCCTGTATTGGCACATTCTCGAGCAACACAGGTAATTGGTTCCAAAGGATGTTGCGGTACATAGCAACATTCAATCCGTTGTTTAGCACATAGGGACCTATTAATCTGTCCCTGTGAATGCCTGTCCAAACGTTGATATGAAATTTGTGCTGGTGGCTTCTCTAGTCAAGTGCATGTGGGTTTTCATCGGCCCATACGTGCGTGTTATGAAAATTTACGACACCGACACTTGTGAAACCCGCCTCATCTGTAAACAGAACCTTCGCTGTGAAATGCAGATCCTGAGCACACATTTGGAGAAACCACTGGCAGAATTGCACTCTGGCGGGCCGATCGTGCGGCAGCAGAGCTTGACCTTGCTGCACATGGTAGGGATAGAGCAACTGTTCATGGAGAACTCTCCAAACACCAGATTTAGCAACACCTTCAGCTGCAGCTATTCCTCGGACACTCGTTCTAGGGTTGTCCTCCACATTTTCTAATACCCGCTGCTCCACATCAGGTTGTGCACATTGTTCGAGGTCTGCCACGATCCCGTGTTCTTGGTGCAAAGGATCCAGTTTCCGGAAGTCGCTGGAAGAGGGTACTAAAAATCTTTACAGATGGTGTACTGCGACGTGGATACTTGGTCCTGTACACGTTCCCTGCCCTTAGGTTGCTTCCATTTGCGTTCCCGTAGCAGAAGATCATATCTGCCATCTTCCGTGTTGAATAGTAGGCCTCCATTATACTGTAAGTCCAGACAAGGACAAGAAAACAACGTGCAGTGTACAGTAGGGTGTGGTAGTACAGTAATGCAGCGTCGCAAATGCCCCATTTGAACACTACGGGTACACCAGACGTCAATAACATACCTGACTACTCGAGCAACGTCCGTACTGTGCTGTGGTCTTGTGTCAAATCGACTGATACACATGCAACCACAATGTGCTGCAGAGCATTACGTAGTACCAGACATCTACCATAGCACCGAAGATATTGCGTTTACGTCCAATGTGTATTGAAACTTTTTTCTTCCCTTGTTGCATACTACAACCTCCGTAAATATTGGAACCTTTTTTCGGGACACCCTGTATATTTTAGCGAACACACACAAATAGATTTTAACCTCAAACAAATGTAGGCCACATTTATTCGCATGTAACAAATTAATAATTAACATATTTACAAATATTTAATGCAATAACACAAATCACTGGCGCTTAAAAAACATATCCCTTGTTGTTTGCTTACGACTTCTCTGTCCAAGTGAGTAGCCTACAATGTAGCGTCTAAGTTTGACAGTGTGTTCATGATTTCTGTCTAGGCTAGTTCAAGAATTTTCATTTTCTCATCACTTCGTATTTGCTCGCATGTATCTCGCGTCCCATTTTTACAATTGAAATTGTAGGAAAAAGTATTCCAGCATATATCTCGCATTAATTTCTGACGCTGTCATAAAGATGATCCTAGTAATTTTAAGACATGTCTTGCCTGCGATGTTATTGTTTGTTTTGGCAGCTGTGCTTTCACGGTATTTGTTGTCCGTTTGTTGCATTGTCGACAAGTAGGTCTACCAGTATTGTCTTCACGTTCCATTGTTGTTTCTCAGTTAAATTTGATTTGTTTTCTTGTGGAAATCGATATTTTAGTTACCATATGTAAAAACGTGGAATTTATACGGCAGGATTTAAACTCAGAGATAAAATACGCAGATGACAATGGTAATTGATATTCGCTACTGGTGTCAACAGAAAAACGCGCTAGAAACCACTAACCAAACATGTAAGGTGTCAAAAAAGTTACATGCGAGCAAATATGGCACTTTCACCATTATTACGAAGGAACAAAATTATCACTAGGTTTCACAACTTCTTTGGTAGTGTAATGCGTATTTGCTTAAATACAGTACTCTCTCACGTAAACATTCGGTACCAGTACGGTTAGCTCGATACGTAATGCTAGTTCCTACTGACACCTGCTGAATTCACAAAACCATAAATAGGCACAATGGGATGAGTATTTACCAGATTGACAAGGAAAGTTGCACGTTATGTCGCAAACCTCGCCCGCCTGTTAGCCGGAATGTTATCTCTGAGCGGACAGGCTCCCATTCCTCTAGGTGTGAACAAAGAATGCTTTCAGAGTTGACGAAAATACGATAGTACTAAGCGGTAAGCGGCAAAATATGCAACGTGATAAATTAGGTACTTTTACATTCTTTTCGGTAGATAAGAATCGGGACCTGAAAATTACGACGTGATATGCGATAAAACGTACTAATGGGAAACGAGTTGAGGTTGTACTACATTGTTGTTTAAATGAATTTAATTTGAAAACACTTTTTAAGGGTTTTTGATGATGAAATAAGTTGTATATTGTTCAACTTCGATATTTTGACAAATATATGCTCGCACTATGGTTTCTCGACTCTCTTATGAATCACGTTATCATTCCGTAGTTAATTTTCATCTTGCACATCACAAAGAGACTCGTTAATTAAATTTCGATCTCGGGCCTCCGATTGTACCTGTACATCTTGTCCCACTTTTGGATTGCAAATCTGATTGCACAAGTGGATTGGCCGATCGACCCTAGCGATCTGAGGCCTTGGTTCTGATCCCAACGTGCATAGTCCGATGAAGTTTACTTTGGCTACTTAAGCTACACTAACTATAGATACCCATCATCATAAATACATTAAAAATATGGTGAATAGAGACAACATTGTCAAGCTAGAGGAAAAATACAAAAGAGAAGGGCACAAAGGTTCCATTAATTACTATTTCTCAATCTAACTGTTCCCTACCTGAAGGTTCCTCGCTCAACGTCCTGTCCACTGAGTCTGACATGCATGCCCTCCTTCAGCAGTGAACCAAAGGCCATGGCTTCAGCCAGCGCCCAGTCCACAACACGAGCCTCCACCATTTGCATGCGATGGTGCAATATACGTTCAATACCTGGAAAAAGAAAAAAAAAATGTAAATATAAATTTATACAATATGAAGAAATTTTAAGAGTAATAAACTGTACATCACGATTCCTTATTCTAAAAATGCCCCTAGACACAACGTGGTGGTATCCATGTTATTATGAACATCACCAAATGTTTAAACGATGTGTAAATGTTGAATTGTGTGTGCCAGTAAGGTGTGACTGTTCCGGTCACAATGTTCCCAAACCCTTATTTGGTTGACTGCAAGAGAAGTCAGGTTAGGGTAATTTGTTCATACCATTTCTTTTCTTGTTCATCATCATCATTTAGGTTGTAGAATTTCATTTTATTTAGTGTATATATATCTTGTGTATCTCGGGGACTCAGTCAGGAATATTTCATTTAATTTGTATGGGAGATGTCAGTATACAAGACAGCGGATTGTGTAGGTAAGCTACAAGATGTTGCAACAGCAGGAAACTCTAGGCCAAATTTAGATTGGGCCGAGAATAACTTCCCTTGTCTTGAAGAAAGCTTTGTGTAAATTGTGTAAGGTTCTGACGTCAGAGAAGAGTTTCGCGCCACGAGTTGTAAGAAATATACATGGGTTCGAGATTATTGGTGTATTTTGTATGGGTTGGAGGGTATCATGACCCTGGCGGAGAAAGACGAAAACATGTGTTTACAAGATGAGAGGTGGGATTTTCGTGTATAGCGGGGCTTCACTTCTATTGTAGCGTCTGATTGGAAAGGTCGCGTTCTCGTAATTTGGCGTAGGCCTATTTGGAGAAACAGTTTTGTTGAAAGCATGGCTTGTGAATGTACTCGAAACGGCTACATATCACAACGATGTTATCTCTGTTAGCACAATTCAAGTTGGGTACGGAAGCACATTCATTTCTCTCGCAGAGATGTGGCTATGTAAACCAGTAAACATCTCTAACCTCAAACCACGTGTGGAAAATCTTAGAAATGCTGGGGAGAACTGATCTATCGAGCATGTCTCGTAGATTATCTGCTAGATCGTCGATGAGTGAGTAACAAACATCTTTATATTCCAACATTCATTTTGGGTCACATGTTTTCGTCATTGCCGAGGAGAGAAGATAGTAAACCATAGTCTGTTCGACGAGAGTCCCCGCCATATGTTTAAAGTTGATATTAATACACATATTTTGAAGGTTATAATTAGTTTTCTTTATAGGGAATTACACCTAATAGTTGAACGCCCAAATGATACCAGTTAGGTTGACCAAATGTGTGTCCAACACTCCACGACCCTGCCATTTCAATTGTGTGGTATATGATGAAGTACTTCCGATCAAAAATAGGAGGATGATTTTGGGAAGTTTTAAATCAGTCGCCCAAGAAGGGCTGGTAAAAAGTTACAACATAGCACCTCAACGTGGGGCAAGAGTAGGGAAACCTAGCAGGTATCATTAGGGCACATATGCACACAGCCGATAGACACCTTAGGAGTATTAGGGTTCACAGTAATTTGTTTTGTTTTAAGGGGTATGTCCACATCAGACAATTTAGAATTAAGGTCAAGGGTTGTGTGTAAATCAAACAGTAAAATGTCAGGTAATCAGGAAACTGGGGGAAGTGGCAGTGAGGAAGATGTGGAAAAGACAGTGGGAACATATGTTACCATTGTTACTACTGAGTCGCAGCTGATCGCTGAAGGTAGTAACTTAAATGTAAATGGGGGGGTTATGAACGATAGTTTGATCCAAATGCTACTGAGTGAAATAAAAGAGATTAAGAAGCAAGGAGAATCTATGAGTAAGGAAATTAAGGAGCAGGTAGGCTCTGTAAATGAGAAGGTAGAGTCAGTGACCAAACAGATAGTAGAAGTGAAGGAATTTGTAAGTAAGGAAATTCAGGAGAGCAACAGGGCCACGAACACAAGGATAGAGAGTCTCAGCAAAGAAATACGGGACCATAAGTCTGTCCTTAATAGTAGAATGGAGAGTATGAACCTGGAATTAAGTGGGAAAATTAGCAAACAGGGAGAGGAAATCAGGGCAGAAATGCAGGGGAATCAGGCTGGGATCACAAGTAGGCTAGAAGGAATGGAAGGCCATCAGAACCAGCAAGATGTGGAAATAACGAAAATTAAGTCAGAGATAGCTAGTTCAAGGGCAGAAGTACAGAATGTAACGGGAAAGTGTGATGAGATATGCAACACTGTAAGTGGGAATAAGAGGGAATATTTAGATAGAGTAGGTGCCGTTGAAAATAAGTTGGGAGAGATTGAGGGTCTGAGAGGGAAGCAGGTGGCATTGACCGAGAAAAACGAAAAGCTGCAGGAAGAGCTGATAAAGGTCAGGAGAGAGTTGAAAGAGCGACCGATGAGTCAAAGGGTTGTGATGCCATCTAGTTTGCTACTCAGGGACCCTGGTCTGCCACAATTTAACTCAAGGCAGTTCAACCCTATGGAGTTTTTAAAAACCATTGAGAAGAAATTCAGCAAGGATCTAGAAGACGGGGTTGTCGAATGGGAAACAGTGTTGGAGATCTTGTCTAACTCATTTCAAGGGGATGTGAAAGCATGGTTCCAAATATACAGGCCTAACATGAATAGTTTAAGGGAATTCAGGGATAAATTCAAAGCTAAGTTCTGGGGGGAGGGGGTACAGTCCAGGGAAAGGGAAAAATTAACTTTTGGGAAATATAAGGAGAGAGAAGGGGTATCCCTGACAGAATATTTTTTGGCACATGTACTTATTTGGAAGAATTTGGATGGGCTGACCTCTGACAGTGATGTGGTTAGGGTCATGTTGAAGCACTTCCCACCTAGAATTCAGGAGGCAGCTTGTATGCAGAAGGTAAGGACGGTAGAAGAGTTGGAAGAGCTTCTTACGAGCTTTGACGTTTTAGGCAAGCAGCACATGGAGAGGCCAGAGGTCAAACAGGAATTTAGGGGCAATAGGGGGAATAATCAGGAGTTTAATAGGGGTAGATTTAATCAGGAGCAAAGAGATTATCAGCAGAGGCAGGAAAACTATCAGAGAGGTGGGGGGCGTCAGGATAATTCACAGCGACAGGAAGGTAACTATCAGAGAGGTGGGGGGCGTCAGGAAGGTGGTAACGAAAGAGTACAGGTGAACCAGAGGAGACAAGAACAAGGTGGTCAAGGAGCTTTAAACTCCGAACGGGCTGTGCAGGGAGGTCAGTCAGGCAGTCCGTAAGAAATGAAGTCAAGCAGTGTGTTATTGTGGGTGAGGAGGATTTTATGCCTATGAGTCGGGAGGATCTGCTAGCTGACCAGCAGGAGTTCTCATGTATCGGGGAGAAGGAGGCTTTTATGTCAACTGTTGAGTTGAGCATACTAGGTAAGAGAGTGCAGGCATTGGTGGATTCGGGGAGTGAGAGAAGTGTCATCAGTAAGGGATTTTATGATACTTTAATCAAGGACGGTGGTAAGTTGGAAGAAATTCCAGTTAAGTCGACATATGTGGTAACTGCTGTTGGTAATAAATCCCAAAGAGTGGGAAAGCAGGTATTGTTGCCCATGAGGTTTGGTAATGAAGTTGACCACAAGACTTGCTTGGTAATTCCTAACCTAATTTATGAAATGATTTTGGGGATAGACTGGCTTAACGAGCATAGTGCTGTTATTGATTTTGACCGGGGTGTCATCAACTTTGTGAGGGGGAATATAAGCCAGGAGATGAGAATGAAATGCAAGAGTGTAGATAAGACAGTAAAGGCATGTGTTACTGAGGTCACTGTAGGGGATATGGCAGAAGGTAAGGCTGACGATGAGGAGGAAGTTGTGGATTTATGTCACATTGCTGTGGAGGGTGATAAGTGTGATCAACTCCAGCAGGCTGTGGATAAGAGTGGTTTAAGTGTTGAGGAGAGGGATAAGTTGTTAGAGGTTTTAGAGCTAAACCAAGAAGTTTTCAGTGACAAGCCAGGGCTAACACATGTCTATACGCATCAGTTCGAAATTGTAGATCATTCTCCATTTTCAGGACCCAAGTACCCGATACCTCACAAATTTGCTGATGCTGTGGAGAAAGAAATAGGCATTATGCTGAATCAGGGTATTATTGAGCCTTCAACTAGTGCATATCTGAATCCCTTAGTTGTGGTTGGGAAGAGTGATGGCTCGGTCAGGTTGTGTATTGATGCCAGGCAGCTCAATTGTAGGATATCTGGGGACCAACAGAGGCCAGAATGTGTTGAGGAACTGGTTCAGAAATTCAATGGTAAGCAATGGTTTTCCACTATGGATCTGAGTGCATCATTTTGGCAGGTACCGTTGAGAGAACAGGACAGGAAGTTGACTGCGTTTAGCTTTAAGAGTGGTTTGTACCAATTCAGGGTCGTTCCTTTCGGAACAAAGACCAGCAGTTCAGCGTTGATTAGGGCCTTAAATCTAGTGTTAGGGAGGGACACACACGAGTTTGTGACAATGTACATAGATGATTTAATTGTTGCATCTTACACATTAAAGGAACACCTGGATCACTTAGACATTGTTTTGGGGAAATTAAGGGACGGGGGATTTACAATTAAACTTAAGAAGTCTCTGTTTTGCACAACATCAATCACATTTTTAGGGCATACTATCACAACACAAGGGGTGTCTCCCGAACAGTCACGATTAGACAAGATTCACAACACTGCTACACCACGTAACGCCAAACAATTGAGGTCAATATTAGGGGTTTTCAATTATTTTCGTAGATTCGTAGTTAAATATTCCTGTCTTGTAGAACCGTTTAGGGAATTGCTGAAGCAGGGTACTAAGTGGGTATGGACCCAGGTGCACGATGAGGCTTTTAAGGAGTTGAAGAGAGGCTTTGTAGAGACTGTCATGCTTAGGTATCCTCGTCTGGATTGTCCCTACATTTTGATGACTGATGCGAGCATGCAAGGCATCTCAGGCATTTTGTGTCAGGAGGATAGTGAGGGCAATCTAGGGATTGTCTCATTAGCAAGCAGAGGGCTAAGCATGGCGGAGAAGAGATATACAATTACTGAAATAGAGATGTTAGCAATCGTATACTCTCTAGGGAAGTTTAGGAGTTATGTGTTGGGCAGTAAGTTGCAGATACTGACTGACCATCATGCATTACTTTTTATTGGATCCTGCAAGCTCACTTCGAACAGGATGTCAAGGTGGATATTGGCTATAAGTGAATATAACTTTGAGGTAAGGCATATTAAGGGTACTGAGAACATTGTGGCTGACTTCATGAGTAGAAACATTGGGGGTGATGAGGGTCATCAGGTACTGGAGGTACAGGAAGGTGTTGTTATCTGCGTAACCAAGGTAAGCGAGTGTGATTATGAGATACGCTGCTTAAGGAATCTGCTTGTAGAGCAGGAGAAGGATGAGGTCTTAGGTGATATCTTGACTCAGTTGAGAGGTATGGATGTGGATAGTAGAATTAAGGTTGGAAAGTATTGGTACAAGTTGGAGTGTGGTTTCTTGGCTAGGCTGTGCCATGAAGGTGCCTGGAGAGTGTGTGTGCCAAGCTCATTGCAGGTAACGATGATTTGGTATCATCACAAGGCTTTAGGGCATTTTGGATCAAGCAAGGTTCTTTTTGCTGTTCAGCAGCATTTCATTTGGAAGAACATGGGAAGGCAGATTAGGAAAGTTCTGGCAAGTTGTGACTCGTGTCAACGGTGTAAATGCCCAACGAGGTTTCTTGAGGGACCTCGGCAAATGGTGATCACAGAAAAACCAAGGGAT